>JACCHZ010000159.1:6620833-7945000 GCA_018907045.1 Wiebesia pumilae | reverse complement strand
AAATCTTCTATTGATAAAACAAATATAGTTAACGGAGAATATCAATTACCGAATAAACCAGATATATCCATTCAAGTTATTAGTATGCCAAACAGTAGTGAAGTAGAGAATCTATTACCATCTAAAAACAATGGAAAGTCTGAGATTTTATTAGTTCCTATAATACGGAAAAGAAAAGAATGTGGTCATTTTGAACCCTGTGAAAGTTTAGTCTGTAATATCACTGTACAGGAATATGAAGATGATGAAGGAATTACTCCACTTATCTCCATTAATATTGAAGAAAATCAAATAGATGCAACAATTACAAAACACTGTGAAAATAATCAATGTGATGCTCTTAGCATAGATCATGATCATTGTCGTAGAGCATCAATTCAATTATATCATTGCGATAAATGTATCATGTGTGATATTTGTGAAGTTACATTTAAAACTCGTAAAGCTCGTTTAAATCACAAGAAGTGCAGAAGAAAAGAAGTTTATCAACATAATACTGCTAGCCCTTCTAGTATTTTCAAGTTTAGAATGCGTGAAAGAGAATTGCAAATACTTGAAGCAGCAAGAGCGAAACGGAGTTGTGATTACCTTGACCCTATATTTGGTTTTAATCGTACAATGGAATCTTTAACAAAGAATGATGAACTCATTATCATACCTAAAACACCTCCTTCTCAGTTTAAAGCTTTAAAACAAAGTTTCTCATCCATTAACAGTAATCCCAATAACAATAGTAATAGTAAAAATATTAATAATAATATTAATAATAATTCTAATAATAATAATCCTAATAGTTATAATAATATTAATCATAACATCAACATCGTCATCAACAACAACAACAACAAAAATAACTACAACAATAATAGTACCAACCTAAAAAGTATTCTTGGCAACAAGAAAATACAAACTCCATGTACCGACAGAGAATTGACAAGTGAAATGATATCTAACATTATATTGTCATGTCAAAATAGTATCAGTAGTAATCAAAATGAAAAACATAGTTCATTGCCATCAAAGCACATTAAGTTATCTGATCATTTTAATGGCGGTACTGTCAATGTAATTGACACCCAAAGTTCACATAATCATCAATATATTTGTATGGCTTCATTATCATTGAATAACGATAATTCAGCTTCAATAGCTCAACAGCATCCACAAGTAACTACAAATCCAGGATCACTATTAAATAATATTAATATGAATTCAGAACAACAGACAGTTGAAAAAATTACAGGTAAAAATAATTCAATTTTTATTTAAAATTAATTCCTTTCATATTTAAAATTTTATTTAAAAACTTAATCCACTAAAACTTATTAATTATAAAATTGTAATATTAGCTTTAAAAATGTGTAAATAATAACTATCTGCTTTGTTTATTATAAATATACATACAATAATGCTTATATTAAGTACTTTTTAATAACTTCTTAAATGTGATGATTTACGTTTATCTGCATTTTTAATTAATTAATTCTTTAACATTTTATTTATAGAATCGCCAGCTATTAATATTACTGATTCTATCGAAGAGTTAAACATTAATAAGCGGATGATGTCCATTGATTCCTACCCCTTCAAAGAGATGTCCATTGCTGAATTGAAATCCGAATCAACCCTCCCTCATCAAACTCATGGGGTACCAAAGTTTTGCGTAGTAGCTGATATCTCAGCGATTCCAAAACTCGTACCTAAGGTTAAGAGGCCTTACCAAAAGGAGAACAATAAGCAAAAGGAGAAACATTCACTGCCGTCGGCACTACCGAAATTAATGCCTAAAACTGTGCTTAATTCCAGTAAATTCCATCCGCTACAGTCGGCTTTATCTGGAACAACTCATAATATAGATGTGAAATTGGATGGCGCTTTAATAACTAAGAAACAGAAAACACGAAAGCGGTCACGCAAGAAGCTATTGAAGAAAGGTCGATTTAGGTGTACACATTGTTCAAAGCGATTTTCTTCAGTAGATTGCTGCAGAATGCATATAGCAAAGCACGAAAATAATCCAGGTTTCTTTTGTCGATTATGCGAAAAAGGTTTTATTAATAAGTATGTTATGAAAAAGCACTTTGATACGGATCACAAGGTTGGTGAGGTGCGCTGCGAAATGTGCAATAGTGTCCTGTCATCGCTGAAGGACTTGTTTAGACACATGAAGTATCCAGAAACCAAAGTGAAACAGCAATGCTCAGAATGCTCTGAATCATTCGATGTGTGTAGTAATTTAGACATTCACATGCGAAAAAAACATGGTTTTTTCATTTGTTCTTTATGTAAGCGTCAAGTTACAAAGACTAAGATGAAGAGACATTTGATGCTTGAGCACAGCATCTCAAGAAATCGAATAGAAACTGGATTTGATAAGCTAAGTTACCTTCCAGGTGAGAATGAAAAGGTTTGTGAAATAAATTTTATCAGTCAGGTCGTACATAAGGCTGAATCTAGTGTGAAAACTGAATTAGCTGGTGAAAATGAAGTTAAAGTGGATTGTATTGCAAGGAGTCGATCTGTTAGAAGAAGGAGTTCAAAAGAATTTTTTGTCTGTTCTGTATGCGATCGACGTTTTGAGAATGAAAAGCAATTTCAAATACATTTAGCTAATAATCCAATGAAGTTCACACTTTGTCCAGATTGTGGTAGAAAATTCCATCGAAAATCTGAATACACAGAACACAGCAAAACTTGCAGTCAGAATATCAAAATAATAGGTAAACTTTATAAAAATAGGATATTAAAATATATTTCTGAATTATATTACGTGCTTAGTGTCTAAATACATTATAAATTAGTAATATATCTTATATATTTTAGATTATATTTGAATTATTAAAAGAATCGAATTTTATGTGAAAAATATTTTACTTAGTTTATTTATTTGAATTAAATTATAATATTTTAATTACAAGACCTGTATCTTGTTAAAAAACTTCTTATTTGATTTTACTTAATTTTACTTATTTAATCAATAATTTATTGTTTGCTCCAAAGATACAACTAGATTTTAATACAATTGTAATAAGCAATTTAATTGTATTGTTCAAAATTTATTGTATTTTTTAATTTTAACTGAAAAGTTATTACTTTATAAAAGTTATTAACTTTAATAATTATATAATTTTATATTTTTTCTAATATTATAATAATCAGATTTTAGAAATTTTATTAATTAACAATTTTTCAGTGGAACAAGCACCTAAAAGAAAAAAATCAAATCTTTTAAATGTCGAATTCATTTCAAAGAATGATGATATTAGATTTAAAAATAATATTAACCAAAAATTAAATGCAACTCAAAAACCTAGTATTTGTAAGAAGTTGAAATTAAATCAAGAAAAAATTACACAAAAGGATGAAAAAGAAGATAAAAACATCTTGAAGAGTACTGTTACTGAAGTTAAAATTGTGAATGTATTAAAAAAAGATTCTAGTGATTGTTTAGAAACAAAAGTTATAAAATTAGAAAATAATATTAAAAAAAATGAAAATTATGAAGTTATAAAACAAGATAATACAGAAGTTTTACTGTTAAACGTGAAGCAAACGCAAATAAATGCCAATAAATCTGCAGTATTGGATAAATTGATAACAATGACTCACATCATTCAAGATCACAACTATCAAGCACTACAATAGATTACAGAATTAGTAATTTTTAATTTATTTGTAATAGAATTAATTTTCAATAATTTTTACATAAACATTCTCAGTTATTTATATTTCTGACATTCTTAATTTAAAGTGGGAATAAGTGTGCAAACTTAGTTGTTTAATGTTCTGTTCAACGTAAATCATATTTTTACTTTAAACTATATAAAGTTGATTTGCATAGTATAAAAAAAAATATATTCTCTGTGATAAGATTGAAATTTGATGGTAATGTTAAAGCATCCATTTATTTTACATTACTTTTTAATAATATTTTATTTTAAAGCAAATATTTAAGTTAAAAGCGGAATGAATTGGTTCATATTTTTAATTTTATATTTTATATATATCAACAATGAAGATTTACCGAAAGTGAAGATTCATTGCTTCTATGATAAGTTTTCTTTATAACTACAAACACTTGAATAAATTTTTAAGTGTAATGTATATTATGTGATATGATTAAAATATAGACTACATTAGCTAATTAAAATGTATCTTTATTATTAAACAGATATTTTTAAGCAAAGGTATAGTTTAATTATATTATTTTAAACATTTTAAACTCCGTTTTTAACTTGAATAGTTATTTTTATCTGAAATCCTAGTAATGGTTAGAGTGCCTTGTAAATTAGTAATGTTCTTTGGAATTGTTATTTCTGGTCATTTTACAAGCATCTATTATTTGATTTTATTATTAATTTTATAGAATTCTTATATTAATCTTGTGAATATTAAGAATTTTAACTAAAGTTTTAATTAAAGAATGTTAACATATCTATTTATATGTATTGTCAATTTTTCATATCAATTTTGTAAATAAATAGTAAATATTGTAACATTACACTATATAAATAGCAAAAGGAATTGATGAGATTTTTTAACTAATCAATAAATATAATTGTAGAAATATAAAATAAACTAAAACTAAATTTTTTAAAAAGAATTATTTATTATTTATTACGATCATGAAAAAATACACTATCTTATAAATACCTTAAGAACTAAGTTTAATATTAATCATATTCGATCTAAAGCTTCTAACATGATGACACTATTGCCACGTATTACCTAGAAAATATATTTGTTAAAATACAATTGTTTATGTAGATTTTTTATAAAACTTTTCTTTACTAAACTTACCACCATTCCAATATTATTTTTTGTACCATCTTTACATTCTTCAATGCTTTCATCGACTACCATGTTCATAAATGGATCAAATCCTCGTAAAATACCCATGATGTGTCGGCCACCATTTAATTTCACTAAAATAAAAATTTTGATTTACAACATAAGCAAGTAAAAAAGTTTACTTTAAATACTTACAGGATAGTTTTTTGTCCATGTATCTAAAAATGAAGAAAAATTGTAGTCATATTGTGTGCAAAGTTAACCTAAAAATTATTTCTAAAATGTAGATTTCTTCACTTTTATAAAGATACAAATTAATAATTATTTACTTTTTCAATTCTGGAGGATGTGCCTTACTCATTTTAGAGATGAATTACTTAATTGTGAGTTTAAAAGTACAAATTTCAACCGACACTGGCAAAAACACAAGCGCATAGATACGGGTATACGGCTTGGGATTAGAGATCTAGAACCGTGTGAGAAGATCGCTATCGGCTTATTACAGGCAGCTCAGTAGGTAACTATGTTTTTATTCTGGAAGCAATTTATGCGCGCGCGTACGTGTACGTTTGTAATTTAAATGATTCAGCTTAAATCTTTTGCTCTATACAATATTAAATTGGATAAAAGCAATGGAACATTCAAACCGAATTTGATAGAATATCTTATTTATATATACGTAATATATATGTATATGTTCTTTGAAAATATTCATAAAAGGGGTATATTGTCCTTTTTCTTAAGCAAGATGTAATTATTATATTAATATCTAATATTGTATTAGTCTGCGTGTAATTTAAAGGTTAGCATTGTTTGAATTCTCTATTAACAAATATGACAATTTTTCCCAGATATTTTCTAAAATTCCCTTTATCAAATACGTGCAAATATACACGTGAAATAGAAAACAAAAGGGGACGAACTTTTGAATCAACCCAATAATACTGGAAATGCGCACAAAAACATTCGCATGTAGATTAATTCCATTACATCTATATATTATTAATATAAGCTTGAACAAAATATTAATTTTTAATCTCGCCTAAATTGAGTACTAGTGATAGGATGTGACTATGATATTATGAATTCACATGAAAAACATAAATACTAAGTAAAATTTACATTTTTTACAATACACGTATTTTAATATTTAAATATACAAAAATTACACGAAAAAGGGAGGCTTAAGAGCTGCAATGACGGATATCTGACTAATTTAGTGTCATATCTTTAGTTTCAGCAAGAGTCCGAAGAGCTTGAGAGACTTAATAAGAGGCCCGATGAACAAAAATATCCTGTCGTTCAGAAAAGGCTGATATGAAATGCGAGCGGAAGCGTAAAGACAATTTACCCCGAAAACCTCCTCATTTCGTGATAAAAACTAAATAAAAAGAAGCTTGATATTAACAACATACTTCACACCTTATCATTTTATTCGATACCCGCACTTTTCCTATTTTCGATTTTTTCAAGTTAACTATCTATAGCTACATACTAAAATATTTTAAAAATTTTAGAGAGAAATGATGGAACGTAGGTTTAGACACACGAATAAATAAGTCGTTTTAGCGCGAATAAACTTTATTAACATAAAGATAACAGACTAAATATGGATCGGGCTATTGATTAGAAAGTAAGCGGACCGGAACGCACGTCAAAGCAACTAGCGACCGAATGTTTAGTAAAGATCGTGTCGGGGGACCACTAATGTCTCCACATTTAATAACACATTAATTTTGCCTAACGGTGCTGGGAGAGAGATGGTTTTCTTCGCGATCTAAGGAATGGCAGGACATTGACATCATCACACGTAGGCTGTGTTGTATTTATCCCATAGTGGTGAAAGTGCAACGGATTATCGTCAGCGGACCGAGGTCAAAGCAAATTGCATCGAAATCTAAGAAAATTCTAATTATTTTATCGCTGCTTCGGCGTCCGTTTCAGAATATATACAAGGAGTTTAGGTTAATTTAATTTTTATCTAGTAAGTGACTTAATTGCTACTAAATATCAAGTAATTTTTCCTTTTAATTATCAAATTTTTATTAAAACTATTGTAAAAATCGAACTACATTTACGTTAATCATTATTACATCAATTATTATTAATCATTACATACGTATATGAGTCTATGCATTAGAAATAACAATTAAGGCAAAAATAAGATGCTTTAATTTTGACACAATTTTTCATGCATAGTCAGTCGTATTAAATTTATATTTACATATTTTATGCAATATGATGCAACTTAGAGTATTGTATGCTATAATTTCAATATACTTTTACTATGCAAGCCTCAGATTCTGCGTTATACATGTTATCGATGAACACTTTTGTTGTGTTCCACTGGTGTAAGCACAAGATGACAGCATTTCGGCAGCACGTTGTAAGAAAGCATGTTCTACACTTTCTGTACTAATATCACAACAGCTTTTTACATTATAGAAGTTAGATTCCAAAAAGTCACTAAGTGAGAGAAAAAATATTCCATATAAATTAATTATTTTCATAGAAAGTCATTAATAACATAAACATTCTAATAAACGGATATTGTACCATAAATATCGAGTAAAATAATTATTCATAAGGAACCAAAAGTATATTTCATAGTTTTATTTAATTAATATAAATATAATGATAAATCTATAAAATATGCTTTCTTAAGCGTATTTTAAATAGTTAAACCAAATTATATACTATTGAGAAAATTGAAAAATCTATTTTTAAAATATTCAGAAGTCATCGTTAAAGAAATTATCATTAACGAATATAACAAATTATTTTTAAATTTAATTAGACGAATACATTAAATGAACTTCAGATGATAAAATGACTAAAATTATACGATTTCAGGCGTAATAATGATATATTTTTACGATATTATTTTAAAAATTCTTGAAAATTGCTATATTTCCTGTATGAAAAATTAAATATTTTTAGAATCATCGTTTTTACAAGTATTTGAAATTATAAGAAATTCTTTTTTTTGTAGCCAGATGTGATAAGGTTGATTGATTGAAATAGATATGATATTATTGATTTTCTTTGAGGTAAGTGAATTACAAGGGACAGTTTTTTAACAGATTTTTTTCCAGAGATAAGTTTTAAAGATATCTGGTGAGAGTCTTTGAGTCAGCATTATTAATTAATACAATAAAGAGATTTATTAGAGTAACGAGTATAAGAAAATAATTGTCAAAGATTAAATTGATAATTTGTAATCTGTAAGGTAGACAATGTAAAAAAACAAACCCATATAGCTAATTCATGCATCATTAAGATAAGATTTCATTTCAAAGTGACAATTCAACATTTTCGTGTATTCTAGAGATTTCTATTAAAAAATAACTAACATAATTTTGAAAAAAGCAAGATTAGTTTGACTTTGCTATATTATTGAACCTTTTTTAAAACATTGTTATGAGTGTCAGAAAAATCTAATTTAAATTTATACTGAGTTTGTGTTAAAATTTTAAATAGAGAAAAATTTCTTGCCTGTTAAAACTATAAAAGAAAATATTTAATAACCCTTTTTGTACAATGCATATTAGCGCTATTTTTAATTTTTCTGTTGATAAATTATTTAATAACATCATGCGATTATATTTTTTTCGCAATTTAGAACTTTAGAATTTTCATTTTAATACAATTGTTTACTTATTCCAAATGTTTCATATTTATCTCTTATGTTATAAATTTTAAATAATAAATTCGATATACTTTTAATTATTATATTTTCATATTTAGGCTAATACTTTAATTTAAACTTTTGTTTTTTTAAATTAGTGTTATAAAAAAATTATATATTTAAGTTATCCAACATAAAGTTACACAAAAACTTGTTTTTACAAAGAACGAAATGTTAATATAGTAAAATAAAAATAAAAAATTATTAAAATGTTGTAATTAATTTGTATTAGTTATTCATAATATCTGTTAAAAATTATGAACGTACTATTTATATTATTTTTTATTTGTATATAATTATAATATTTTTTCTGATTTCACGGCAAGAGTAGCAATAACTTCTTATTATTTTTATAAAGTCTTATAAATTTATATTTATAATGAATTCTAAATAATAAAAATAAATCGAATGAAATTAGATTAACATTGTATATTTGCAGTATACTTAATTCATTCGTAATTAATTTGTACTTAACAATAAAGCTTATAAATAAAGTTCTTGAAATATAAATCCAGTGTTATAAAGGAATTTTATATAAAAATATTTAATTAATGTGATAATTAATGTAAAAAAGGGTTTATATAAATTTTAATTTTTTATTATTAAAAAAATTGCTTCAAAAATACAATTGTTCCAATTGCTTGATTATTAATTTAATTAAAAGTAAAACATTATTAACATAAAATTAATAAAAAATGCCCTACATTTATGCACGTATGTATTATTGAACGTTTTTAATAGTTTACTTTTTAGACAGTTATAGGAATAAATAAAAATACAAGATATTTTTATTAATGTAAGAGAAATAAATTTATTACGTATCATTAATTCTCTCGACTATTACATTTATATATCAAGTATACATCACAATTTTTAGCGTTTATTTAATATTGATGGATTTCTTGATTGGCTTTCACTTTTCGAAGATTTTATAACACAGTGTTACTTCAGAGATACTCAAAGTACAAAATACGTCGTTTCTAAGTACATTAAAATGCATAAAAAATACATGTATAAGAGTAAAAACATCGAAATCTATTCTACAGAAAATTTTCGTGAATTTTTGCACGTCATATAACTTTTTCTTTTAATCTTGGTAATTTATTATATGATTATCTATAAACAGTGAATAAGCTTAACTGCGTCAGATAAGATAAAATATTTGAAGACGTGTGATTTTACAATATTTCTAAACAGCTTTTCACTTTTCCATTAGTCGAGATTTTAATTACTTCATTGTATATAGAATAATTTTTACGCAGTATCATATAATATTTTTCTACCAGGATTTTTTCATACATGTAAGACAAGAACATCATATATTTGTGTTCATACAAATATCATTCAATTAATCATATTTTAAAATTAATTAAAAAATTTTAAATCGCATTACACACACATACACATGTTAATTGGTAAATTATATGAAATTATATACTATTAAAATATTATGCAACTATTATATTTCATGATCATATTTGTATTATAGAAATTCGATGTAAGTGATACAATGAAAATTTGAAAAATATAAATATTTTCTATAATTATACTGTCACATTAAATATTTTTCACATTACAAATATTTTATAATCTTTTATTAAAGTTAAAAGTACAAGGTACGTGCGTACTTTGTAATGTATTTAGATAAGGAATGACTTAGATTTTTTGGCAATGTATCAAATAAAGACATTGAAACTATATAACTTATAATTGTTATAAACTACTTATAAGAAGAATAAATACTTATATTTCTTGATAGAAAATTTAGTTTTTCTAAAAATAATTATATACGTATATAAGTTATTAAATAAATTAGTGGATATAATATATATGTACATCACAGATATATACCAGGAAATGAATATAACATTTTTTTTCATTTCTTAAGAAAAAAGATTTCAATTACTATTTCCTACATTTACCTAATAAATATTGTCTAATAAAAAATATAATTTTCGAATACATGTAGAAATAATGAGGAAATATTTTGAGATCTTAATTATTGTTTTAAAAAATATGTAAAAATTACAACATTTTTTTGGCATCGATATATATGATTTTACACGTATTTTATTATTCAATCATTTCATGCTTATTAAATTAAAGCTGAACACGAATGTACACTCTAGTTTCTAGGGTAGAACAAAAACACTTTTTTAAATTCTCAAGTAGAAATTGTTCATAGATTTAAATAAATTTTACAGCATTTTAGGTATTTATTAATTTAAACAGATGTCTAAATACAATTGTTCCTCATTTTATTGACACATTGCCTTTTAATATTTACGATTCATATCTATAATTGTTTCTATTGTTTAAGAATATATCCCATTAAAAGTACTATTTATTGTATTTAAAACGGAAACTTTTCTTATAAGTTGAATTCAGTATTTTGATTTTTTTGAAAATAATATAAATAAATTGCTTTCTATTAATAAAATTTTTGTATTGATAATAGAAAGAGATAATTTATGCTTTATTATTAAAAGAAAACAATTATATTTTTGCATTGATTATCTCGCATTTTTACGGCATTTACGGTTTCCAAAAATTTTATATATAATAAGAAAAATTCAGCGTTAACGAAAAAAAATATTATTAGAAAAGTTTTAGCAGTTTAGTTAAATAGTTAATAAACTTATGATTATCAAGTTACTTTTATATTTTAGCATTAAAATTAATAATTAAAATTTATTTATAGAACGTTATTAATTATTTTAATTATTGTAAGTATATTAACCTTTTAAATTTACGTAGTTCACTCGACAATCATTCTAATTATCATTCAAAGAACCAGTAAAGGTTAATTTAAAAATTTTATTTTATCACGTAGAAAAAAATGTTTGTAAAAGCTGTTAAATTTAATAATTGTTTAAATTAAAATTTGTCAAAATCAGGTAAAAGTGTTTAATATTATTTAGAAATTATTCTTTTAATATAAAATACTTTTCAATAGCATGTGTAAACATAGGATAAACATGAGCTTTCAATTTTTTCTAACTATTGTTTTCTCATTTTATTTATAGAATAGATTATTTTTAGAAATATGTATACATTTACAATAGTTTATTACAAACAAATATATTAAAAAAAATAATAATTTATAAAGTTAATAAAAAATATTAATGTAGTAATTTTCTTGACTAACGAAAACTTAGTAACGATGAATTTTTCTACTTTTCTTGTTTATTTATCACAAATAATATTTAATTACAATATGTATATCACCTAACAATATTGTTTCATAAGTAAGTTTATTTGAAATAATTCATATTCTTCTTTATGTATTGAACTTGCTTTCGTCTTTACTTTATCATTTTAATATAGCTAAATAAGGCTGTTTCATTTAAAATTAAATTTATTTATAAAAGTGAAGATTTTAATATAAATTATTATGAAAATATTTAATTTTTATCTCTATAATTTTTTCAATTAATTCTAGCTTTTCAAAAAAATATTCTACCTTATAAGTAATAAAAATACTTCAAACTACATAATTTTGAGATCAAATAAAGTAATGTTGCACGAAAAATGCGCTACAAAACTCCAAAATATTATTATTAAAATTATATGAATATTTTAATACTTTTAAGATCCTTATATATATGTTTAGAAGTATATAGTATTTGTATAACTTTAGTATTTTTATTATGCATATTTTTACGTTTTAAATTATAATTTACGTTGCTCATTATACGAGATACATAATATTAATAATCAAATTAAAGAAAAACTGGTATATCCTGGAATTTATTAAGTTAAATTTTTTCGTAGTACTATTTATACTTATTACTATATTAAAAGAGCAATGATAAGTTTTTGCACACTATCAATTATGGTTTATTAAATCAAAATAAATGTACTGAATCAATATGTTTTAGATTTTATTAAATAATATTTTTATCCTATATCGAGTATATTAAATGTTCATGAAAACTCATAAAAATTTTTTATAAGATGTTTTCTATTTAAAAAACTTTTCACTTTTATTAAGTTTTATTTAAAACAAGAAATGATATAAATGACTATTGGACTTTTTTAAAATGTTTAGAAATGATAGCAGTATATTTTGTCTTTTATACTTGTCTATTATATTTCTATTATATACATCGGTATGATTTTAAAATTATAATATTTCATTTAAAATTTTCTATAAATAATTTAATACGATTATTTGTATGATCATGTTCATCTTTTGCGCTATTGGTAGTAAAATAAATTCAATAATATGTATATTTAAATAATATTTTATAAATTATTTTTTGTATAAAATTTTTAAAAATGATTCTATGAAATTTTATAATTAGAAAGATCAATAATTTTTTAACGTGAATTTGCTTGACCAACATTTCTGTTTATTTTTTAATAATAATGCTTTTGTAATATCATTTTAAATTATATTACAATATGTAATATGAAAATAAATATATTTATTATTGATGAAGTGGGAAACGAGATTTGTTGTAACATTTAATGGTTGAGATTATAAATATATGTATATTATATAGTTACACATTCAATTAGGTCAAACAATAAAATGGAATATTTTTATTAAGTATTTATGGGTTAATAAATATATTTATGATTTCATATATTTAAAAATGTTAAATAACAAAAAATTGACATCAATTTTATTACGTTATTTGAAAATTAATTGTCATATTATTACATACTAATTACATAAATAGAAGCTACGTAGTTCCAAAGCTTGGAAATCGTAATAAATTTCATGATTTGTCTGAATAATACTATTAAAATATAAAAGAAATATGTTTACTTCTTTATTATGACGATCTTTATGACAATTTTAAATATATTGTCAACGTAAAAAATTATAAATATAAATTATAGAATAAAGGTAGGAAGAACTTAGATTTCTAGTAGTTCAACATTGAAAAATATATTAGGCGTAAGATTTGTGAATAGGCTTATTTAAAAGTTTCAATAATAGATAAATAAATATATTGGTTATTCTGTTCTTTAATTAACGAAATATGACTTTACTCAAAATTTAATAACAAATATTTGAAATATCCGATTTTTCTTCATGTTTGATCCAGTGAATACTAATTTATTATTTATTTTAGTTAAGAATTTTGAAAACGAAAGCCATTATTTTGTAATGCAAATTTATTTATAGATCATTCGAATGTATTTCGATTATCTTCATTTTAGGAAGAAGAAATTTTTTAATGTGTTAATAATGTATAAAAAAAATTTGCATAGATATACCTTGCGTGACGAAAAGTTAAGTATTTGAATCGTTTCAAAGTCAAAAAAGTTCATTTAAAAAAAAGTATCAAAGTTCGATTTGTATATACTAATAAATGGAAGTCAATTTATTCTAGTCGCTGTTACAATAACATTGATCTTATATAATTTCGGTATTTTGTCTATATCACTTGAATTGTCACTAAAATATAGTGATAGGCATGTTTTTTGTGACATGATAAAATCTTACTTTAACAACGAGATTAAAACGATATAAAAATGAAACTATGCCTTAGTTCTCGTTAAATCAATTTTGCAACTAGTTAATCGGTTGGTTAAATCGCATCAATATCTTCTTACGAGAGATCCAGTCGCTCTAAACCTTTTTTTGGCGCAGCGAAAGTGCAAATTTTAATCCACCATTTACATCAGCCAAGTAACATCAGACGGTTGTCTCGCGGAAGATCTTTACTGTGGAGTCTGCGTGCTTGATGTGGATGTAACGAGTGATGGTGCCATTTTTACTCGCAGATGAATCGCACAGGTCCGTTTTCGCCAGCGACTGCGAGAAATTAATCATCCTTTGTTTCTCCTGAACCACCTCCACGGACTCCCAGGGGTCTGCTAGTCACGGCCAAATAACGAAAAAAGCTTCTGTTCATCCCGAGTTATCTTTCTCTCTTTTTTAGATTAATATTTTGCTCTTACTCGCTGCTTTTTTCTTTTAAATACAATAAATTAAATAAAATAAGCATCACCAAATGGAAGACGTATTTTAGATTTATGTTGCACGTGAACGAGAGGTAATTCTTGGTATGACAAATTAAAGTATTTTTGGAATTGGAAATTAAGACTTATTACCTTTTCAAATGTTACGTGTCGAAATATAATTGAAAAAATGTTTTATTCTAATGTTATTTTATAGAAATTCGCAATAATAATAACAGAAATTAATTTCTTAAGCTCTTAGACATCGTTATAATGTTCCCTTTGTAAGTTTTGTAATTTGTAATTCATTTGCTAAGTTCATATTATCAATGTGAAAATTTCTTACATTAGCAAACATGAATTTTCATTTGAAGAGAAATATTTTTTGTAATATTTAATGCATTGCAGGGATATTTTTTTATATATATTTATGTTCTTGAATAATAAAATTTATTCGGAAAACATGCTTAAGCTAAAAGTTTTTGAGTTTTTAATTACTGTTAATAATAATTGCTCTAAATTTATCAATAGTACTGTTGAATTTTATCATATTATAAATATTAAAAATTCTTATGTAAAGTAATTACAATTAGATTTGTAATATTTTAATATATAAAGTGAAAATCTGACATTTAATTAAATACTTTAATCTGCTGCCCTTTTGATGATCATTTTACATATATTGTGAATGTCAAAGTATAGGTAACAATAAAACATGCCGGAATGCTTTCTTCAAGCTTAAAAGTTATTAATATATAATAAAAATCTTACATGACCAAATACGAGCAAAAATAATTGTGTGTATGTGTGTGTGTGTGTATGTGCGCGCGCGAAAAAGTGTTTAACGAAATTTATTGTTGATCGTTTTACTATAAATAAGCAGCAATGCAAATATCGAAAGTCAATAAAAACTTTTGATTTTATTGACAAATTTTACACAGTTTCATAAGTCTAAAGACAATATGACAAATTATAAAGATAAATCAATAGTTAGTTGTTAGATCAACCAATAAATAAAATACATTGATAAAACTGGGTTTTAATAAAGATAGCAAAATATGGCATGTCAAGATTGAAAATAAATGTATTTCTCATAGCAAATATAGAAGATAACTAATTAATGAAAAGGATGCAAAAACATGAAGAAATAAAATAAATCAACTTTTTCTGAAAATTATGCAATTATATTTGTAAACAGTTAAGGATAGCAATACGCAAACGCTATAAATTTGATAAATGAATGTTTTATGCATACGTATAATGATACGTGTGCTTTCGTGCATAAATTCACGGAATGTGTGCCTCTAGATTATTTACATAGTCTCATTCTTGTAA
Organism: Wiebesia pumilae; assembly: GCA_018907045.1. Taxonomy (NCBI): domain Eukaryota; kingdom Metazoa; phylum Arthropoda; class Insecta; order Hymenoptera; family Agaonidae; genus Wiebesia; species Wiebesia pumilae. Next base: position 7,929,267 of record JACCHZ010000159.1, on the reverse strand, counting down.
TATTACATTTAAGAATATGTATACAGGGTAGTCAGAGATTATTACGCTTAGTTTATGCTAACTATAGAATAATACAATTCATTATATATTATCCGGATAGGAAGATAATTATAACAATAAAATATACGAAATTATCTTCTTTTTTCAGGTAATTGCAAATATTTTTTCGCTAATATTTTCTACATTGACACAATAAAATATACGAAATTATCTTCTTTTTTCAGGTAATTGCAAATATTTTTTCGTTAATATTTTTTACATTGAATCAGCTAATTTTCTGTAAATACGATAATTGCTTGGTTAATCATTTGATTACAGTTCTTATGAAAGTAAAACTTGGAATACTTTCTGTACTATCAGTATGAAAAAGAAAAAATTTATACTCATCTTAGTAATTTTCATTTTTGTAGAATATATTTCACATGTTGTAATTTCTCGATACTTTGTATATATAACATTAGAGAATTTGATGATAATGTGGAATGCACATTTCGCAATCTACTAAACAGCTACATATAAGTTTTAATTTTTAATTGCATAACAAGCTTTAGTAAGAGTTTAAATTTAATGATTTTATACAGTTAATTGATTATATTATTTAAACAATAGCTAAATAAATGATCTAATATAGCTTTTATAAGTAAGCACAAAAATTTTAACTATCAATTTACATTATACGGGCATAAAAGATATATTTAATCATTGTACATTACAAATTTTATACCACATAAATTAAAATATGTATAAATTATTTTAAATTGGAAGACTTACTTTCAAATATATAATACATTTTAATCAATATTGGTGTATAAATATTTAAAAATATTTTTTTGAATAGTACATATTGTCATATAATAAAAATTTAAATAGAATACAAAAATTAATTCATAAAAATAATGTCAATAAAGAATAAGTAATGATAAAAATGTGAATATTGTTGTGTTAACATTACTTTTGATAAGAAAAATGTAAATATTTTTCAAAGTAAGTTAATCAGTTTAACCTAAATAAAATTATTTATAAATTATAAGTATACTTAACATACGATAAAATATACTTCAATAGATTAAAAAAAAACCTCTCCTCTTCAATTTACTTTCTTGTTTGTTAACCAAAATTATATTTTAATTTCACAAAATTAATAAAATTTGCGAAATCATTACATTTTAACTGGATATAATGAGGTAGTTTAGCGCTTTTACTCACATATATGTTATCAGTCATATATCAATATATTTCATAATGATAATTGAACATCACAGTGCTATTATTAAGAATCTTTGTCACATAAGCAATAAAAATCGCAACTATGTTATGTTTTAACCTAACAATTAAGTCGATTAACTTGATTAAAGTAGCTGTTAGTTATTAATCAAATAAAATATAATAAAAATGTGTATTTACATTTTAAAAATAAAAATATTTTGTTTTGATTGTTGTGTTGTATTATGAATAGATATGTTTCTTCTAACAGTGCATATTATTTAATAATTATTGAATAAATTAAAAATTAAATTATTAAATAAATATTGTTAACAAAATGCATAATTCTTGCATTATTATTATTGCAATCTTAACAAAAATTAGCATTAAAAAGAAAATTGTTTAACAATGGATTTCAGTCAGTTTCTTATTTTTTACACAGTAATTAAATGATGTAATGATGCTTTTGCTTATATAAATTCTAACAAAATCATACATAATTTAACAGTAAATGGTTTTTATATATTTATGAGGTAGATAGTTAATTTTATTAAACAGAGTTCTGCATCTCATTTTACAATATATGACATAATTATTGATTTTATTTTATTTTAGTCTTTGCATATTATATAAACAAATGTATTTGCATAAATTATTAGCATGTAGGCTTAATGATAAACACTAAAAGTGTATTATACTCTTTAAAGTTTAACTTTGGTAATTTAGCCTCATTAGCACAGAAAAATTTTACGAGTAATATTTGGAAGTACTTTTTTACTGTCGTTACAACTGTCGTTGTAAAAATGCTTTTATTTATTTTATAAAAATGTCGTAACTATATTACTAATTTCATATATTTTAAAACAAACTTTTTATAAAAAATATAATTCATGTATTAAAAAAATCTATGAAAATCTATTTGTTACTCGTTTACGTATTAAATTTAATAAAGTATTTTAAAAATGGAACTTAAAGCTTTATGAAAAGAAGGTAAAAAGTTGAATTTAACACTAAGAATCTGTTTAACAATAACTTTTCAGATTTTTAAAATAATTTTTAAGATGCTAAAAATTATGATATATATATATATATATATATAATTGGATAGTTGATATGTATATATATATAATTGGATAGTTGATATGTATATATATATAATTGGATAGTTGATATGTATATATATATAATTGGATAGTTGATATGTATATATATACAATACTATTCATAGCTATTATGAATCGATATACGTATGTTGTATATAAATCGAGAGAAATCTTGAGCAAAGACGAATAATCTTAATGAAATTTTATAAAAGAAATTCTTTGATTATTTACTCATTTTTCTTTTTAATAAATAATTTTCTTAAAGCAGATTAATCCCTTAAAACTTCTAATTTTATAAACCTTATTGTTATTAAAATAAAATAATGTTTTTATTAGATACCATATTACTTAATACGAATTAACTAACTTAATTCAGAAAAATATTTCTCCGAGTATATGTATCATCAAATATTATTTTTAATTGATTCATGAATTCATTAATATGATAATTTTACTGCAAGTATTTAATTTATTCAACTTATTAATAAATATACTAACGTGTAATACTTGAAAAGTGGAATTATTGCTCCACTTATACTGGAACCTAAGATCACAATCAATGTATTTCATGATTAAAAGAAATTATAAGTTACAAATACGCGCGTATCGATCTTTCGGTATGGTTAGTGCATAAAGTCGATTAGAATAGTCAATGCACAAAGTTTCATTGAATATGCTACATTTATATAAAAACTATATAACAGTTTCATGAAAATTAAAATTTAAATCTACTATATGGTGCAGAAGATCCTTGAAATTGAAGCGACTTTTAATTATACGAATATCGATCCTACAAATCGATATGTTTGAGTTTATGTTTGTGTTAATGTTTCGAATTCATTAAATGATTGGGAACTAATTTTGCAATTGACTTATAGTGTCATTATTAAATTAAAGTAATTTTATTACCGTAAATTTAAAAAATTTACGTTGATTCTTAAAAACTGATACAGTTTTGTTGGAATTTTCTCAATAAATTGAGAAACAACCAATAAAATTGATTGCACATATTTAAAGATAATAGTAATCGAGTAATTTTAAATTATATTTAATTTTTCTTTGCATGTTTTTTTTTTAAATATCATTAATTGATTACATAATCCTTCTATTTTAATTAAACGGCTTTTGAATAAAAGCTCTCAATGTTTTAAATTATTTGTATATACATATTATTATACATATTAAATATATAAAATATATTTTTTTTCACATTCATTATCAGATAATTTAATTATAATCATTCGATAATTTTATTTCATTTAGGAGGAGCTTTAGATATAAAATTTGAGAAGTAAACATATTGAATCACCTTTCTTACGTATTCATATACATACATATATGTATTGAAAGTCTTTATAATAAGTTTTCGACTTTTTAAAATTTTATTATAAATTATTTTTTATTATATTTAATTTATAATTAGTAAATAAATGTCAACAGTTTTCATAATTTACCAATGTATCATATCCGTTTTTTATATATTAATTGGAAGGACGTATTTTTCATCAATATTTGAAAATAATTTTGTGAAAAATGCAAGTAAATGTCTATTATCTCATTTCGTCACGCTATTGGATTTTCAAGTATATGTATTTGTCTCAAAATAATGTTGTCCAATCATTCGTATTTGTTATATATATTTGCTACTCGTTACTATTCTAAGGATAAAAATTATACTCATATCACGAAACAACACAGCATTTCTCACAGAGGCCATTTTTTTCGACAATATTGCGCTTACATTTCTCTGTGACCTTATTGTAAGCTTTAAACTTTAGACTGAAATTCGCTTCTTGGCTCTGTATTGAATTACTTCTTGTGGTATCTTTCGACGTAGTGGTCATAATTTCTTGTCCAGTGTTAAGAGTCGCAGTAATAGTAGCAGTAATTTTGATGTCACTAATCGTATCTGTTTGTGAAATAATATCATCATCGTTCAATTGTCTTTTCTCGTTTACTGATAAAACAATCGGTATAACGTTCAGAAAATCTTCTGCCACCCTCTTCATCACTATTGTTTCCTCTTCTTCCAATTTCTCTTTCATCTCATCTTCATCAACTGTGAAAGCCGTCGCAGATCTATCTTGACTAGAATCAGCTTCGCTAAGACTCCTGGTTCTTGTGTTGGCATACAAGGTATCCAGATATTGATCAGATGATTGTCCTGTAGTGAGCGTAGAAACCTTTTTTGGACTGTAATCGTCGTATAAATTTACGGAACTGGCATTGGATTCAAAGTTACTAGCATTAATAATGGCTATTCTTGGGATGACCAAATCGACGCCAATTGCATACTGCCGATCCTTTTCATCAGTGTTATTCTTCGGGAGGTCTTGGTGTAAGGATTCATTGTCTTCCATACGGTGTAGATTATTCGAGAAGGAGTGATAAGCTTGATGACCTTTGCCCTGCAGCCAAGCTCTTGTAAGAAGGTGTGATCGTTGCCAAGACACATCACTATTACTGCGATTCTTTCTCGCACTCCACTGTTCACTATTTGTATTATCAACATCGTTATCTACATCAGAGTTGGAATTAGATGCAGAAGCGGATCTAGATTTAGTAGGTTGATTCCAACGACTTCTTTCAACGATCAGCTCTAGTTTTGATTTAAGCAGAGACGGAGATACAGCCCTAGCCAAGAGTTTGAATGATCGCTCGCTTTGGTTTTGTAGATTCTCTGATTGTTCGTCAGTTGTAGAAATAGATTGCGCATCCAGATCCGGAGGTATGTACTCCGAGGCGACAGCTATTGCGTTAGGGCTTGGACTGTCCATGCTGTCCGGGGTATAAGGATCATGCTTAAGAAGGGCTGCGTGCAGGAGATTATTGTGCGATGAATGTTCAACTGTCGCGGCACGTGCGCAACTACGACAGCCAGGCAGGACTGACGAAGAGGATAGTAATGGGGATATGGTGAGTGGCAGGCGCTCGGAAGCCGAGTAGCTTTCTGGCACGCGAAAGCAGAGCTCAGAGCCCACTGTGCTGCAGCAATTTATCATACCTGCATCCGAGGCGAGCATAACCCTCAAGTAGACTGGCTGGAAACACATTAAAATGGGAAACAAAATGACTATGTATAGCAATGACTATGGTTGACTTTATCTTTTCTGGTCTGATAAATTCTAGTTGCTTCTGCTTTTATCGAAGTGACTAAAACTAAAAGTACAAATATCATGGAAAAGAGAATGTTTTTAAAAATTTTTCTTCAGTCAGCTTATGTTTCGTTGATGTAAATGCGGCCTTCATTTAGTTAATATACGTATGTTGAGTATTATAAAAGCCTTAAAAGCATTTTATTTTCCATTCATAATTTTGGGGTGTTAACAATAAAAAAAATACTTTTGCAAAAATTCATTAGAATGTACTTTTACAATATTTTAGAAGGCAAATATTATCACTTATCAAAAATTAGAATATTAAGAATTATAAAATATATTATAAACCACATTTGAAGTTTTTGTATTATAATAAAGAAAATCTCTTGAAAGTTTGAGCCTGTTATGCTCTAATCCTTATATAATATTTTTATTAGATTGGTACACAAAGTAATATAACAGAAGAAATCAATGAACAAATGTTCAAAGTTAAATGTTTTTATATTCTTTTCTTTCAAATAGTTAACATTATAGGCAATCTAGTGCAATAATATTTATTTATTTTCATTAAGCTTTATTGATTCTTAAAAATAGATGATAACATTTTAAAAATAAATTTGCAGTTTGAAAATTTTTAGAGATTAATTTTTTACTCAATCACATTATTTTATAATTGTCCGTAAGATAATGATATTTTAGTTAACTAATTTGAATTATTATTGACATTTAATATTTTTCATAACAATCATTTTAAAATATTAAAATATTGTAAACAGCTATATATATTTTTATTAAGATAATTTATTTTTATAAAAAATTACAAATTATAATCTAACAAATTTATATATGCTACAAATTTATTTTCCTCGTTTGATTGGCTAGATATAAATTAGGGTTCTATGAGAGGTAATTAAACTACAAATAGTTACTTTTTAAACAGTTGTTATGAGCTCAAATTTACATTTAATCATAATATGCAAACATTGTATACATAATGAATATGCAGTATCAAATTGAACTTTGTCTTCGTCATATGACAGTTTCAAAGTGTAATGCTATAGCCGATGGAAATTATTTCCATAATTCGCTTTACTATTGCTATATTGAGTAATTATAGCTGTATCAATAAATGCCTTTGAAGAGTAAATTAACTTAAAAAATTTTAAGTAACTTAAGTGACTTAAGTAACTTAAAAATTTTTAAGAATATCCAAAGTATATAAAGGAAATATTTCATTGAATTTATCATTTCATGCACAAAACTTTTCTTCATGTATTTGAAACTTAAATTAATGAAACAAACAAACTTATATTTTTGTATTAACTTATAAACTTTCTAGAATGTACTTGAAACATGTTTTTTTTGAAAATGTTATAGATCTGTAGATATAAAATACTGTACATGATGTGTACATGATCTTAATTTAACTAGAGCGTAACAAGATTTAAAGTTTTCATAAATCAGTAAATAAAAATGTATTTTCTGATATTTTTATCCTTTAAATAAATTAATTAATTAAATAAAATGTCATTAATTTCTTAAATAATAAAATATGTTTTTATAAACTGACTTTATGCATTTATTGATACTTATTATTCAGATACATACAATCTAATATATATATATATATATATATATATATATATATGAATAAATATAGTAGTGTATTATCACTTCGAGTAAAATAATACTTAATTATACTAGAATTATAATTATGTATCGCTCATCTTTAACTACATAAAATGAATCGTTAGAGAAGGTGTAATATATACGTATAACCATTAATTAGTTTGTAATTAAGGATTTGAAAAAATATCTTAATAATACAATTATTTCAAGCTTGTAATTCTGTAAAGAAATTTATATTTTAAATTAAAATTTACTGTTAGTTTATATAAAAACATTTTTAAAGAATAAATCTATTATTTTAAGTCATATTCAAATTTTCTATATTCAAAAGTCAATTTTAAAGAAGAATTTGATTATTTACTAAACGATAGTGTATCATCAGTTTTATTGATTATTTTGAAGATCTCGAATAAGAGAAATATGAGAAACCAGCAATAAAGAAATATGAAGTTATGATGAGAAAACTATTATAAATTTTAATAGTTATTAAATAATGTAAATATAAAGAAATGTAATATATATATAATTTAAGTGTTTATATTTAATATATTGTAATTGTATTTATTAGTGATAAGATTAATATGGTTATTAAGTTTAATTTCGTAGCTCCATTAAAATATTAGATAATTTTTTTCGATATATTTAGATCTTTTTTAGTATTTAAAATTTTATAAAATTATGTGTATATATTCACAATAATAAATTAAAATTTTAAGGCATAAATTGAAAAAGACGAGTTTTATGAAAACTACGTGATAAATAAATGAGAAATTAAAAAATGAGCGAGAATGAACGAATGAACGAAAAGTCTATGCAAATTTATTATTAGAACCAATACGATAATCGAACAAGCAAGTTTAAATGGCCGTCGAAAAAATCGAAAGTAGAGCGGGAAAATAGAGAACTTGCCAAACTAAACCGCGGAGTACTTTAAATATATATAAATATATAACATGGATTTGATATGGGTTGGTTTTGATGATAATAGTAAAATTAAAACACGAATAGATGTCGTTATATATATTATTAAGTATCAAAAAAATACAAGAAAACTTCTGTCAGTTTATAATTACGTATAAGTACTAAAATACATAAATTATACAAATAAAATTAAAATAATTATACGACAACATAGAAATTAAATAACAACAAAGAGATGATTTTATTAAAAGAAAGACTAATAGATACCTCAACGTCGATTTAGATATTCAATTGAAACTCCAGAAAAACAGGCTGCAGCCACATAATAATTAAAATTTCACCATCAATAAAAAATCATGAAGCATAATGTGTATAGCCTTTCTGTATGATATCTTTTGCAATCAGTTAAAATTTTAACCGTACATTTGTTTAAATAACTTTATTTCTTTTTTGACATAATTTAGTTATTTCTTTTTGTTTAAAAAATTTTATTTTCATTTTTATTTTAGGTAGATATCTATTACGTACCTTGTGATCCCCCATGCAAGTAAGTTGTCCAATGATACCGTACTCAATGGCATTGGGGATTGAAATCTGCACAATATACCCATAATGCGATCACTTACATTATGTGTGTAGAATAATTAGCGACTCAATAATAATCTCTCCAAGCGATACATACTCATTTTTACGATAGAGAAACGCGCCTGTGTAATTATGAGTGTGCGTATGTACTTTCATTTCTTCTTGGTAATTAAAAAATATATAAAATATTCAAAGTATATTTTATCAGAAAAGATATAATATAAGTATTTAACATTTTATAGAAAGAGATAGCATTCAAAATATTTCATACGATATCCTATTTTCTTTAAAAAAATTTCTATTGTAATACATTTTGTGACTCAAAGTTTAATTTTCTTTTTATTTATTTCAAAACAATACGTATTTTTTGTTATTTTTAAAGTAATTAAAACGGTAATAATTAAAATCACAAATACTAAAGATTTCAATAAAAAATTTATGGAAACTTGCTAAATAATGTTGAACAAAATTAAAAATTATTAATTTTTAAAATATTCATCAATTTGTACATGCTTTTATAATAAATTTATTGTAAATAGATATTAAAATTATAAATAATAAAATTTAGTACATTTAAGTTGGAAGTTATAAATTAACATTGAACTTCTTTCATAGAAAATTAAAGTAATATTCGGTTAATGATTAATAATCATAAACATTTCTTAAAATTAGTTAAGGCTTGCGACCATTACTTCATGTAAGAATATTTAAAAATAATATTATAACTAAAATATTTATTTACAATTTTCTTTAAGTATAAAAACTCTGAAATAATTACGTAATTAATAAAAATTTATTGAATAAAATAAAGTAAATGTAATAATAATTTAATTAATCGTCATAAATCAATATTTTTATTTATTATAATATGCCTATATTTTTAAAAAGAAAACTCTAGATTAATCAATTTCAAAATGAACAAGAGAAAATAAAATAATAATATCTGTAGCATTTATAGACTAATTAAAATCCAAATACTTCTATTAAGTCCCGTTAGGTCATAATAATCATCAAATTTATATATATTTTTATAGCAATTTATCCTTTTTGTAACATAATCTTCTTTGTAACTATTAAATGTATAAATATTAAGTTCAGTAATAAAATTATTATTGATATACGTAGATATAGAAAATATTCGTATATACATTATCAATGAACTCACGTCTTTGATAAGCGATTTTGCGGTAGGGCTTAACAAAACTCGATCACACCATGCCGGTACTCGAGTCTGCATATAGTTTGTTCCTTCCTTGATGTCCTCCTCGAAAGGATAACTGGGGATAAAGTGAATCGGGAACTCGAATAGTCTGCCATTGAAGTCACTCAGTTCCTTGTCGTACTCTTGAAGCTATGGATGATGCACGTAGGTAATGTAAATTTATTTAATTACAATTCTAGAGAAATAGTGTAATAGAAAAGTTATTGCATATTAAAAAAAAACTTATTTCGTTAACTGAATGAAATTACTTTTAATCTGTATTGAAATAATTTTTAAACTTTAATTTCGAAGATAATCTATAATATTTTTTATTCCTTAATTTTATTTCGCTTAATATTAACAGTATATTTTAATTATTTGAACATAAAAAATACCAATAAGTATTAAATGCAAAAGAATAATAAAATTTTTTGCGGATTTTGATATAAAATTTTACATGCACATATAAATATTCATTGATGCCTTACAGTAACTATTCATTCAATGTTATCATCATAATAATCATTATCAACATCATTATTATTTATTGAATAATTTCTATTATTTTTAAGTAATACTGGATTCAAGACTTACTCATCGGGGATGAAACGAGGAGAAAAGCTTAAAAGGTATCGGAGAACGAGAATTCGACTTGCGAGGATAATGACCAACTTAGAGTTGATCCTTATCATTTGAGAGATTCTTACTCAGTGACATTGCCGAAATCATCATAGTTAAACATAGATTGTTATCCTAGAGTCTATACGTGTTAGAAAATATGGAGACTTAGGAAGTAGCCTTAATTAGTCGATTGGGAATGTGGTCCAATCGTCGATGCATCGAGGTAAGTTATTTACACCTTACACTAGTAAATTATTTCAGGAGACAGGATTTGCTCCACTTATTTCACTTTGTAATTTCTACTTTTACGAAATAAAGTACGTCAACAAGACGACAAGACTTATTCGATAAATTACACGGAATACTATCGTTTGGAAGATGCCATGACAGAAACACTTGTGGAAGATGGCAATATGTATAAATACAGTTCTATTGATAGAAAAAAGAGATAAGTCTACCCTGATGATGACTGACCCGACTGTCGCTGGATAATCACTAGAACTGTGAATCTCGTACGGATATATGTAAGATTCCCTTACTAGTTCTTTTTACAGTTAATTATAAAGTTTAAGAATATATTAAAAAATTTACTTCAGAAAGTATATTTAGACGCGCATGATTTTAGTAAAAGAGTAAAAGAGTAACGAGATTTGAACTCTAGTTAAAGTAGTACATTTTTATTTCCCATAGACTATTATTGGATACAACTTTATTTACTAATTGGTTATCGATATTTAAATTCAAAATTAGTATTCTTTTTAAATTTATTTCTCCATTTTATTAAATTATATTTAACAAAATTATAATTTCTGAAAGATGAAATTGAAAATAATCTTACAAGAAGACTTACGTGTAGTAGTATATTTTCTTTAAGTTAATTTAAAATAAAGAGAATGGAATTGCATAATAAATGTGACATGTGTATTCGTTTAAAATTAGTAATTAAATGAAAAATAGAAATTTGTGTCAAATTTATTATTCTGTTAAGATAAAGACTTGTTTTTTTAATTCGATACGTTCTCTCTTTAGAGTACTATTTAATAAAAAGAAACTGCAGTATTAAAGTTTAGTAGAGAAAAAGATGTGTTAATCATCTTACCCATTGTCCGCTGTTTTCAAGGAAGACCTGCTGATGCTCATGATACGAAAATTCCTTCTTTCCGAGACTGAGAATGAGATTGTCACTCTCGTTTCGAAATTGTAACTTCGAGAGGTTTCCCTTGTTTGATTGTGTACTTTCACGTGTATTCGCAGTTAATTTCTGCCAAACAAAAACATATGCATACATCTTTCATAGATAAAACTTTTGTTTTTAATTTTATGTTTATACGAAGTGATTGTATATATATGTATACATGTTTTTATAATTAATCTGAAGTTTATTCGAATGAATATTTTAAATATAATAAATACTTCATGGAATTATTTTACATTTTTATGGTTAGTTATTTATATTTTATGATTTTATTAAACTGCCATTAATTACAACTGTCGCATTCATTAATACAAGAGACACATGAAATGACTGTATTATATAAGACTGACATATCAATTGTTATAGCATTATTGATAGTATATTTGTGAAGAAATCATAATTCAGATTTGGTATCTCTTGTCCTTAGATACAAATATATATTTCTGCAAGATAAAAATAATAAATATACATTCTAGTCTTACAAATAAGAAATGACAAAACATATATTAATACATATTCATATTAAGCTATTAGATATTAGTTGCAACAGTGATAAGCAAGCACTGATTATTGTAATCTAATATTGACAAAAAAAATTTGAAAAAACTACCTACCTTGATGACACTAGCCGTGTCCGTTCTGAAATTGAAATCTCCGAAAAGAAAGTATGGTGCATTTGGATAAGGATCGTTGTGAAATCTGTCTAATGTGTGCTCTAAAGCTCGTCGGCGTGTTTTACTGTACACTGATGGAAACTGAAAAATGATAATTTATTTTGTAAAATTTGATTACATATTCAAACATTCAACGAAATAACATTATTTTGTAGTTAAAAATAAATATTTCATTTTTTTAAATTTACTTTTATAAAGTTTGTTTAAATCCTACGCTTGTTGTTGTAGTTATGTAGTTTAACAGAATGTAATTCTATTTTATCAGAATATTTTATTCATTGGTAGATAACTTTAGATAACTGTTAATTTAAGAAGTATTATATATGGAACTACATAAATTTTTTTTCTTTTCAATTCAGTATCAAATTAATATGCATAACAACAATATCAAGTTAAAATAGACGTTAATCTATTAGTTAACAAAATTTTATGATAGTTTAAAAACCTTAAATTATTATAGTGCAATAATCTTATATATGTATATATTATTCATATATGTTTAAAAATTACTTTATATAATATAATAAACTTTTTGAAATATTATATTATATTATATATCGGTTACATCTAGATGCTGGTCGCAAGTCATAGGAATAACGTTTGATTAGCCTATAGAGTTTCTTAAATTTATCTTTCACTTGAGCATTTATTACATTATTACAAATAAGATAGTTATATACAATTCAGATACTTTCAGAAATTAGAATATAGTTTAATTTTATTAATTCAATTTAATAAATAATAAATATTAACAGGAAATATAATCGATAATATTTATAAATGTGTTTAAAAATGAAAAATCAAAAAATATTTCTATATAAGCCAAATTTTTAAATTATTTTGCATGAATACATTATGTATCTTTTAAATTAAACAAAATAATGGACATGTGCGTTAAGGGGCATGTAGTATAATAAAAATGCTTTTTTTATTATTTACAACTTGTATACTTTGATTGCCACAAAAACAAAATTTTGTTAATTAAAAGAATATTCAAGATTTTTTAAAATGTAGAATATTTTCAATAAAAGCACTTTAAAATATTAAAAAATTTATTTCGAATAGTAAATGGTTAGCACATGGTTATTACAGCATTTGAATAATCAGATTTTCTTGAATTTAAAATGAATTATACAAATATTTTCGAGTAAAAATTAATTATAACTGTTTTTATTTTATTCCATAATGTTGGAAGTGAAGAATTTATTGTTCGATTTATTTTTCGAAAGAGTAATATTATTATTATTTTACTAAGAATCCAACGTCCTTAATGCGATTCCGGGATTTTTAAAGCTTTCATTCAGTCAGAAATATAAAAGTATAAAAATTAAAAATATTTTTACAATAGAAACTTTTGAAATAGAAAATTCAAAATAAAAATATATGATGAAAATATTGAAAATATTACAAGGCTCAAAAAATTTATGCTTACATATACGACTTGAACATAAAAGTTTACGTAGCCTTTTTACAATAAATGCTACAATATTTTTGTATTTATATAAATATACTATAAATACTATAAATAGTAAATATACTATAAATACTATAAATAGTAAATATACTATAAATACTATAAATAGTAAATATACTATAAATACTATAAATAGTAAATATACTATAAATACTATAAATAGTAAATATACTATAAATACTATAAATAGTAAATATACTATAAATACTAAAAATAGTAAATATACTATAAATACTAAAAATAGTAAATATACTATAAATACTATAAATAGTAAATATACTATAAATACTATAAATAGTAAATATACTATAAATACTATAAATAGTAAATATACTATAAATACTATAAATAGTAAATATACTATAAATACTATAAATAGTAATATACTATAAATACTATAAATAGTAAATATACTATAAATACTATAAATAGTAAATATACTATAAATACTATAAATAGTAATATACTATAAATACTATAATAGTAAATATACTATAAATACTATAAATAGTAAATATACTATAAATACTATAAATAGTAAATATACTATAAATACTATAAATAGTAAATATACTATAAATACTATAAATAGTAAATATACTATAAATACTATAAATAGTAAATATACTATATTTACTAAAATAAATGCTACAATATTTTAACTAGTTTAATAAAATTTTCAAACAAACAAATATTGTATTCTTAATTTTTACCTGGTAATAGAAAATATTTATTAAATATTTATTGCAAACTAATATTCACTTTATCGTATCCGAAACACCTTTAATAATCCTCGAAACTTTCTTTACAGCGTGTTTAGAACTTTAGAAAATAAAAGTTTGGATCTGACCGTTCACTGATTTTAGAATCTATTAAGCTACTTCGCGTCGCTGATTATAATATTCATGATTATTCTTATAAGGACATCCTCGTATGGCTTACACCATCCTCTTGAAGGGAAGCCAAACTTCCCCTTTTAGCCCTACAATCACGGAATTCAGATTTCCCACAAACATCCAGAGGAACTTTTTCCCATTCACATAATTTCCCATAAATATAAAAAAACAAATTTATAAGAAATTTGAAAAAACATTCAAATTAATTAAAGAGGCTATTGTAAAACATAGGTATGTGTTTTACTCAAGGATACAGTCCTAAAAGAGGCTGCTAAGAGATTAATGTATTCTTCAGACGTACGTTTACCAGGGAAAATTTGTTTGAATATGTGGACTTGATCTAATTAGATTAAACGATATGAGTTTTGTAGCTATGTGAGAATTAAAAAAAAAGGTAATTCTTAGTTAAATTAAAAAGTAAAAAATAAAAATCTCAGAATTAATAACTAAAATAATAAAATATTAATTTTTACAATAATATAAGATTTATAATAATCTAATAAGAAAAAAGCATTATTTGGATACTTCATAATATTTAACAAAAAATATATGGAAATAGAAAAATTAATTTGCATTTAAAACACTTCATTATTCTCATTGTGTAATGTTAAAAATATTCATAGAATAATGAAGTTTTTAATTATAATTCGAAATAATATCATTCATTAACAATATTATTAAAATCTTGAATATTGTTAAAAAAAAGGTTTTGAAAACTATTAGTGTTTTCGGGTCGTTTCTTATCATTAAGTGTACGGAAATATACAGATTGCTTGTAGTAAAACTTTAAGAAGTTACTTTAATTTTACTATTTTCATGATTAACTACTTTTTTAATAGATTAGGAAAATAAATTAAAACATTACAAAATTAAAATAAGAAAACAAATAGTATCACAGCTTACCTTTTCCATGGCAATAAAATTACTGGCGTCGTGGAATAAATGAATATTTATGAGATCAAATATTGTGCCGCTGATGCTCCATCTTGTTCTAAGGAATCCTTTTCTCGACCATTTACACTCCGGAAAAAAATCCTGTGGAAATTTAGCCTTTTCTTTGGTCGTCACGGCTTCTATGTTACCTGAGTGTATTTCTCGGCTTTTCACTGGTACGAAAGTTCCAGCTATAAAAATTGTCAACTTTTGATTTATTACATCAGAAATATTTAATCGTCAATGCATTTAACACATAAAGTGTTAAAAAGTAAAATATAAAATAATTATATAATATTAAAAGGGCTTTATATAAATTACGAATAGATGTCAAAAATCGAATAAAATCAACAGAAGATGATGTAATATATTGGTAAGGCATTTCCTTCTCTTTAAAATTAATATATTTTCAAGAAAAAATATAATTTGTATTTCAGAAATTTAGAAATAATAATAGTTGTTACGTTTTTTTAACAGAACAATACAAATTTTCTTTAGTTTTCCAAAAAAGTTCGAATATTCCACATAATGCTCCATTTAGTCCTTTATTATTCAAGCTTAAATTTAAGTTAACAATTTTCTTTACAAAATTTTATTGCACGTTGAGGATCTTAATATATAGCGGGTCTAACAAGTTTTTTATACATTATTATTGATGTTATAATATATTATAATTTATTATATTATATCTATAATAGAATTATATTATAAAGAATATAATTTGAATTCATTGTATACTGTATAAATTACAAAGTTTGTACATTATTGGTTTTGCATTTTATACACTAAGGTTTTATTCAATATACACGACATATATTCTATATTTTATGACTTTAATATTAAGACAAAAACCTTTTATCATCAACACACTACGTATTTTCTAAATAAAGTGGTAAGTTTTTAAATATGAATTAAAATTGTATTATAAGACTTTAAATAAATTTACTCAAGTAATAAAACCAATAATCTATAATTAATAACAGATAATTTTATTAACAAAAATGATAATTAATATTTTTATTCAGAAATAATTCTTTCAATGTAGTTGCATGAAAATGTACTAATTTATTCAATACAAGCGATTTCTTAAAATTAATAAAAGTATTTGACAGAATTACTCATTAAGACAGTAAATTTTGCTCTCGTACGATGATAGTACAATATAAGGCTTTATATTTAAAATATAAAATGTTGGAAATTGCGTTAGAAGCTTCTATTTGTAAAATAGCATGAAAATTTTAAGGTAAAGAAACAAAATTTCAAATAAGAATATATATTATATAAGTATAACAATAATGATCATTACATTAAAATTATTTATTGTAAAGTAATAAAAAAGTAATAAAACATAGTTTATGAAGAATATATCATTTGATACATAACCATAGTAAACTTATAGATAACATACCTTTAAAATCCCACAATAGCACATCCTTTAAAGTTTCATGAGCAAAATATAAATTTCCAAGTGCCTGTAAAATTAAATGGTACAGTTTAATTGTTTAATACTAATATTTGATTGTCGACATTATAATTTATCTTGACTTTTCCACTAATAGCATTAAAAATAAACTAAACATAAACAATTGCTTCGATAAAAGTCTAAATAAGTTCTATAAATATGTTTGAATAACTTAACGTATTTATTCTTATGTAATTAAAATTAATATTATCCATACTGCATATTATGGATTGTTATTTTATCACATAATGTCACCGTATAATAAGTATATTATACAATTTAATAATCTATGTGTACTTAATATTTATAGCGTTAATAAAATATGTAAAATAGCTTTGATTAATAATGAAAGTAATGGAAATAGCACAAGATCAAAATTAATTTTAATCAGTTAGATCAGACATGCAGTGTGGAATTATTTATCTTACAAAATAATTATTTTAATTATAAAATAAAAATGAATTATAATTATTTGGGCTATGCAATAATAATAATTTCACACATTATAGGATTTAAAAAATAATCTTATAAATTTATATAATGTAATCCAATGTTTTGAGAAGCATGAAATGATAATTAACATACCGTAAAATATTCAGCTGAGGAGAAATCTTCATCTAGAAAGACTCTGACCTTATCAAACAATCGCAACTCTTCTGAAGATATTAATAATCTAAAATAAAAGTTACGGAAAAAGTGAACATTCTGAAAACGATTTAATGTAAAGTAAAAACAAAATATTGGAACTGAGGATTTTATTGTATTTTTAATAAAAATTTATATACCTTACAGAATAGAAATAGAGAATGTATTCAATTATTTGTAGCTTATTTGAATGATTTTAATTAATACATTATTAACAATTTATTTTATATTTATAAATTTTTATGTTTAATTTTGTTTGTTGCATTATACTGATTTAATACCTAACATGATGTTATCACTTTTTATGAATAATATTAATGAATAATCCATAATTATAAAGAGAAATTGATTGTAATTTAATGCTGTTGTCTTAGAATTCTGACATTACTCAATAAATAAAGATAAAATAATCTCTTGGTTAAGTTAGTTTGCCATTAATTATTGACAATAATAAAATTACTATAAACGACTGTGACGAAAATAATACGAAATGATAATTAGCAACAAATATAAATCTTACCAGTAATCTCTAATATTTGCTTACAGGATGTACAACATTTTAAATATAATATTAGTTTAATTTGTTCGATTTCTAAATGTAAAAGAGATTTATTTAAAAAATGTTTTGCCTTGAATATACGATATATATATATTATAATATGCGATACATAGTTTTAAGAATGTTAATGTGGCTTACATTTTAATAATAATATTACAGTTCATATATCACATATGTGAATTATAATTTGTCCAAAAATAAAGGTTCATATTTAATATTTATAATTTTACATTTAATTATACATTGTTTTCTTTTAATTTTTATATTTCGAATCCCAAGGAATATCTATTAATGATAAAAGGCGATGTTTGAATACTAATACAAATATAAAGGCATTAACTTATCTATAAAAAATTTGGAATATACTTATATAATTTGAAAGTTTAACTTCGATTTTGGTAAAATTTAGTTCTGCAGCTTTTCTAACGGATTTTCTTTGTATTTACAAAATACGTTTACAAATATTTTTATTAAATAAATATGTAGGTGCAATTAAAGACTTTATTCCCAGCTAATATTTCTTTAAAAATTAAGTGAACAATTTTCTATTCAAAAATAATTCTTTAATTGTAGAATTTAATTGCATTTATAATTTAGTTGATAATTAAGTGGCTATAACGTTGAAATTAATCGCAGACTGAGTATTCTCATTAGAAAAACTTCATTATTTATAAGACTCGTAAAATATTCGCTCGCGCGAGCAATGGTTCGCACAATATTTGAAATGACCTTTTTTTATTGTATCTCTCGATCAGCTATCTCGTTCGCTTTTCTTTTTCTCGGAGAGGGTTCTATTACGAAATAGGAAAGCTTGGAGAGAAGTACAATATCTGCATCTGTGATGCAGCTGATGGCTTATATTTCTTTATTGCAATAGATGAGAAAGCAATAAGCATGACTTTTACTCATATATTAGACAAGGTTATGATAGAAAGCATATAAAAGCATATAAAAGCCTTTTATATATTTAAGAAATTAAATCCTATCTTTACTTACAACGATAGCTCGATTTGTATCAATCGCATTCTATACTTAACATTTATCTAAAATTTATTTTGTTGCGGCCTTTTGAAAATTATTCATAATCATAGAGTAAGGCTGAGAATCAAACTGATAAAAATTCTGTGAATGGAAGTTTAAAGCCCACTCGAATGCTTTGTAACTTTTCTTTATTCAACATCGCAGGCTTTACATTCAAGTGAATACGAAATAGAGAGTAATATACTAGAGCTATTTCTATTTCATTCGTTTCTAAGATCATTCATTTGGACTCTGTACACTCGTTCTTTCTCTTTTATGTCTATAAAGCTAGTTCTGGGCCAATAAATTATTATTTATGCACAGAGTAATGCACACCTTCTTCTTTTTCTAATTTCGACATGGGCACTGACAGATTATTTGAAGTATTTAGTTGAAGCGTTGTAGAGCTATGCGTAACATTACATCTATTTTTAATCACTTTCCTTCTGCTTCTCCAACTCTCTCTCTCTCTTTCTCTCTCGCATTCATTCTTTCACGACTCTTTTCTACGCGTTTATATTTTATTAAAATCTCTCTCATCGATGCATACGTGTGTATATACATATTGTGACCTAGCAAAGATGAATTAACTTTGGATTAACTCTTCGTGATTTAATCAACATGCCCTGTACTTTATGATATATAGAAAGAGTGGCTGCAAAGTTTCAGCGCTGAAAAGACAAGGTAGAAGACTGGCATATATGTACCGATATTGGATGCATTATACTTATAAGCATTTGATTTGGAAAATTTTGTGTAATTTAGGTTGGATTATTGAGATCAAAATAAAAATAAAGAAAGCTATTATATAAATAAACAAAATTTTTATCTAATGATTTATAATTAAAACTTAATGGTATTTTTTAAATTACATGAATCATTATTTTTAAGTTAATTTATCGCCTTCAAATTTGTATTTCAATGTTTTTATTTGGAGTTCAAACCCCAATTTTGGCCGAATAAAGTTTCACGATGAGTAGAATTCCAGAATTAAATAAAAATTCTATTCATAAGTACCAAATTAACCGCGCTATTTAATTTTTCAAATCTTTTATTGTTTGAAAGAAATTATAAGTTTTACTTACAATTTAAAATTTAGCTTTTTAATAGCATGTTCTTCTTGGAATTTATAATACTTACAGTCATTAAATTTAAGCACATTATAAATGTACGTCGCGTTATTCTTTAAATATTCTTTCATAAGTATAAAGATGTAAAATTAAAAAAAAAGTATACAAATGATAAATTAATTTTTATGCGCCTTAGAAAATTTACTTATGTAAATTACAACCAATCGTTATTATTCGTTAATATGTAATAATGTTTATCATGATAATAAAATTATATTCTACGAGTATTTTAATATTATTGTAGGTATTATAATTGTAGATAACCAAATAAATGAATTATTGGTTTTGAGGTTAATTTCAATATATAACTTTAATGTATTTACAAAAATGCATAATTCGTCAATAATAATTGAATATCGATGACATGTTATATACACTTGTTTTACATATTTAAAATTAAAATCATAGTTACGAATGAATTCGGTATAATCGATTTGATCGAAATGTACTTGCATTAAATAAAATTAATTATACTTAATATTTATCTTGAAATATACTTAAAATATAGATTTTGGTATAATTTTAATCAAACTTTTGGATTTTAAATTGTGAATTATTATTAAATTTTAATTATTCAATAATAACTTTGAGTAATGAGATAATGTGAAATAATTAAATTAATGAATTCAGCTATGTATTTTTTTTACTTTTCATACTTCAATAAGTAATTACGAAGTTTAAATTTAAAATGCACGAACTTTTTTTATAAACAAGAATCTATTATTTATAATAAGGATAGACGATATAAGTAAGCCCAGTTAAAAATACCTGGCAGAAATTTCTAAATAACAATTTATTAACATTCTAGTAGCTATAGCAAACAATTATTACGTGGAAGGCAATATTTCAGTGATGTTATGGACGATATACTGATAAATTGTGGGTCAAGTTACCAGGAGAAATAGCTTTAGTTGTAAAGTCCGTGTTAACGTACTCATTACGATTGGTATTGAATAACATTTTTGCTACGCAATAAAAAAAGGCATTATAGTTTCGAAAATCAACGATTAATATGTTATTAAGAATGAAATGAGGAAAGAGAATTACGTAAGTACTGGCAAATTTGCTACTTAGAAAGAAGATTTAATTATATATCAAGATGTGCTTATTTAGTAAAAATTACTGTTTGTGTTAACTACATATTAATTGTCAAAAAAAAATAATATATTTTAAACTTTATTTTGAACATCAAAATTTCTCCATATAATTCTAATATAATTTCAATCTATTTAAAATATTTATAACTTATATTTTTGATTATATATTAATGTTTATAAATTATAATGGAGATTATATAACAGTTTTTCATGACATTTAGTTATAGATGTGTAAAAATATAAATATGTACCAATTAAAATGAGCCTGGCGAATAAATAAAAATACTTAGAAATTAAAACTCAAATAACCGATAAATTGTCTATTAATATTACGTAAAATTCAGATTTAGTATTTATTCTCTACGTTTATTATATAATCCAAGAGAATAATAACAAAAATATGATTCTTATTTAATTATTTATCAAAAATTTGTTTTCAGGTACAGATACTTACACAAATACAAATCTTACGATTCTTTTTAAATTTTACCATCTATTATACATTTAAGAGAATTAGAATCAGTTTTATCAAATACTCGTGTATTTATTTGTTACTTGTAACTGGTTTATGAAAGAAGTTTAAATCGTAAGTAGCTTAGCTTCTACTTTCAAAGAGATAAATTAATATATTGTCGGAACATTATTTAAAAAAAGGTACATATTGCAAGTATCAACAAAATGTTACTTTAGCTTTAAAAACAATAATAATAAAATATGTACAAAGTAAAGTACAAGTTTGTATGAAGGTGATTATTAAATGATGATGTTGCACCAACTGAATAGGTTTTGGACATTACAAAGTGATTCTCATGATAACGTATATTCATCCTTTATGAAAATAAAGTTACAGTTGATGTTTAAGCAGTAATCATATTTCATTGAAAAGTGATGCTTTTAAATTATTTACATATATATATTAAAATGATTTTAAAATATTTTATAAATATTTTATACATATCATGTTATATAATTTAAATTGTTCAAAATCGAAAGTTTATTATGTTAGATATCTTTTATAGCTATTAGGTACTTTGTTAAAATAATTTTTAAAAACAACTTTAATATTCTTCTTTATATAACCATAAAAATACTTTTTTTCTATTTTAAAATAAAAAGAAATAAAAATATATACTATTTTTGTTATCGGTAGCTAAACACATGAAAATTTAGGACTTTCTAAAAGTAATCAAGCAAAAATATAAGAACTTCTGTAATTTCTGTATAACTAAGTTCTGTAGATATATTATTAAAATTTTTAAATAAAAAAATAATTTTTTTATTTTCGTATATTTGTCTGAAATTATGTTTGAATAAATTTATCTATTAAAGTTATGTGATTATAAAACAATTGTTTTACTTTTCAAAACATGTATTATTAATGCATAGTAATTTATTAATTATAAATAAATAAATTAACTATAATGTATTAATTATAAATAATTAATACATTTTTGGTAACGAAAAAATAATCTATATGGACTACCAAGAGTAAAATTATGTATATAAAGCTTTGAATTGGAGTTTATAAACAAATCTATATTTAAGTTTTGATTTATCAATGTAAAAAAATTTTAAATATTAGAATTATTAGAAAATAATTGAAATGTTCCAAAACTTTGCTTTGTTATTAGATTTCAAAAATATTAATTATCCAAGTTAGTATTACTTCGATTTACCGTATGATACGTCAATTATTTTAACTGAAAGGTTATAAAGAATTTTAAATATAAAATATCTAAATATAATAATAAAATATGCAATTACGAATTATTGATTTTTATAAAAAAGTATACAAATGTGTACTAAAAATATGCAGATCTTTTAAAGACATTTGATTCTATTATATTATAAACAAAATAAATAAATTGTTCAATAGTTAAATCTATAAATATCTCTACATAAAATGGAATAGAAACAAATAATCTATAAAAATTAAAAAAGTATATTAATAGTATCATTGACTGTGGTTGAATATGAACAAAAAAGTTATTATAATAAGCTAACGAGTATGTATCATGGCATTATATTATTTTTATAAAAAAAATGAATTTTGTTATTTTATAAATATTTGTAAGTCTAAATATAAACGTAGGAATAGTCTTAACTTTATCAAATTGAATATATGAATATCAAATATATACCAGTGGTTGAAATAGAGTTTCTTTTTATCTTTTCAGTACTATATTTTATTCAAATGTTTGAACTTTTATTATACATAAAAATACGTTTCTTTATTTTAGTTATATTAATAATCTCTGTTTGATTAAGTACAAAAATAGAAATTTAATTAATATTAGGCGATAGAAGTGATACTTGGATTAAATTGCCTAATTAAATTCGGGTTAATAATTAAAATATTAGATAAATATCTATTAATCATTTTTGTTTATATCACAATTTTAAGAAAAAGTATATATAGTAGAATTACAATTAAATTTATAGTTTAACAAATAATATTGATTATAAATTAAAATTATTAAGTATATATATTTAAATTAGATTAATTGTGGTAGTAGATTTTGTATGGTCTTATCATATTTAGTTTTTAGAATATTATGTAAAAATTATAAAAATCTTTTACATTAATTTCTAAGACATATAAAATTAATAATGATAGAAAGTATAGCTGTAACCTATAAATATATATAGTATCAATATAAAATATTTCATTATTAAATTTATTCGATAAGTAGACATAATAGTAAATACTTTTGGACAATTTGAATATAAATTCTGAATATAAACGCAACATATTTAATAGACTTGTTGGTAAATTATGAAGTAAGTACTATTCAATTTTTTTATTAATATTTTGTTATTTGTAGTTTCGACTATCACTAATAAATGATTCAGTGTTGTTAAACACTTTTATTTAATTAAATGTCAAATTCTACATACAAATAGCTAGCATGTATTAAAGTAGAATATGCAATGGGAATAACTACAAAATTTTTATTGCATTCAAAAGAATAAATAACTGTACGTACCTCACAAAATCTTCAACATGTCTCATACTTTCTGCATAATTCTTTCCTCCGACTTCTTGGCAATGTAGGGCAATAAATTTTGGATCAAGTCGAGATACCGTCTAGAGTATTACATCGATAAATATAAGCAAAAAATTGAAAAAAGTGTATAGTTTTATTTGACTTATAATATTGATATAATATTAATTTATAATATTAATAGCAATAATTTACTTGAATTTCTAATATTTTTCTACCTACTCACCGATAAGAATTCTTCAGTCCAAATTTTTAACATGATACCCGGCTAAAACAATAAGCAGGAATTAGTACTGTTTAAGTAAACAGGAACATTGAATGAATATATATTATTGTAAAGCACGTATTGATAAATAGACAATTATTTAACTAAAATGTTCTATTTGTTCGTATAATCTAATAAAAACAAGAGAAATTTAATATAATTTATAATCCTACATACTAATGGAAATTAAAATTCTTCTGATTTTGCTTAAAATTAAGATATTCTAATTTTAATTAAATATTTAAGGAGAAAAATGTAGAAAACGAAATAAAAATACTTGCGAATACTTCTAATTTATTAAATTTATTAAGGTGATTCGTCGTATTATTTAATAAATGTAAAACTGTGGACTATTGGAACTGAAGAAATCTGAAATTATTATTGTAAACTGAAGGACCTGGTTTGCTTATATGGTATAATGTTTAAGTAGGAGGTATTACTTTACGTAATACCTAAAATTATACGTAGAATAATATTGGATTCTTTATATATTCTTTATACAATATTAGATATACTCATCGGGGATGAAACGAGGAGAAAAGCTTAAAAGGTATTGGAGAATGAGAATTCGACTTGCGAGGATAATGACCAACTTAGAGTTGATCCTTATCATTTGAGAGATTCTTACTCAGTGACATTGCCGAAATCATCATAGTTAAACATAGATTGTTATCCTAGAGTCTATACGTGTTAGAAAATATGGAGACTTAGGAAGTAGCCTTAATTAGTCGATTGGGAATGTGGTCCAATCGTCGATGCATCGAGGTATGTTATTTACACCTTACACTAGTAAATTATTTCAGGAGACAGGATTTGCTCCACTTATTTCACTTTGTAATTTCTACTTTTACGAAATAAAGTACGTCAACAAGACGACAAGACTTATTCGATAAATTACACGGAATAATACTGTTTGGATAATGCCATGACAGAAAATTTTTCGGTCAAACTTATTATACTTATAAAGACAATCATTTATTAAAAGAAGATAGAAAAATATAGTTGGTAATACGTTCAGTATTTTGAGTATATATAAGGAAGTAGATCTTAAATTTGCATTGTATTGTACATTACATGAAAATGTAGTTCCGTTACAAGAAATATATATATATTATGCATAAATAATTATGTAAAAGTATAGGTTTTGTATTAATCTCTCCTATTATTTTTTCTAAAATTAATACTTTTCAAATTAGTTCCTTTTAAAAACAATGATATTCATTTAAACTGCTAAATTGATTTCTTCAATCGAAAATAATATTTATTTGTAGATTAGATATTCTTACTCAATAATGTTTATTGCTATTTGTTAACATTTATTTTTAATTTTTGCATAAATTATTATATTTCAAACAGTTTCTTTATTGTTATTAGAAAAGATATAAATGTAATATTTTTATGTGACAGTCAAGTAAAATTAAAAAAATTTCATTATGATATTTCTTTGTCAAAAATGATATTATATAAAAAATGTAAGTATAATTAAATTTACTTCTTTAAGAGAAATATAGAGAAAAAATTTATAATTTAAAAACTTGATATAAAACATATTTATGTTTATATGGTCATAGAAATTTTTTGTAAAAATGTTATAAATGCAACTTCTATGAAATAATTCCAAGATTTCTTTTGAACATACATTGAGAATGGCTAATATGATAAAAAAATACGGATTATTATATCTGACTACAACAAATTTTAAATCCTATACAATCATACAATATACTTTTTCCTTCCTTTGTATGTTGTATAGTTCAGTGTATTATATTTACTTTTATGCACAGGATTACTTTTTCCTTTGCAAGCGACAGTGCGTGTAAAATATCGTCTTTTGGCATTTCGCGACTAATTAAATTAAATATAAGCGATCGCCCGTAATTAACTTCTTTATATATTTATAAAATCGATTAGTTTTAAAATTGTAGTTTCGATCATTCCAACATGGTACGTATATGTTTTATTTAATATTCAATTTATGAAATATTAAATATTTGGTTCTAAATTCAGATTTAAGTAGTAGGTCAAATGCTAAGTAATTATCGTTTAATTTTTTAATATTTAAGTAATTATAAATATTTATTTAAGAATTAAAATGTTTGCTCATAGCAAAAAGTTGCTTATACATTTTAAACAAGATTACAACTCAGTTCTATTAATATTAAAATTGATATCTTGAATTAAATTATTAATATATTTCAACAAGAATTCAATTGTCACCTCTTCGAAGATACTTCCCACGTTGGCGGTGATAAGCAGAAATGGAATACCAGCAGATGACATTTTTAGAGCGAAATTTTCCACGCTTTAACTCATGCAGTCGAATGCAACTGATCTGAAATAAGAAATATTCGAATAAAGTTAAAGAAATACTAATTCAATGTAATTTTTTGTCATAAAATTTGTTGAATATTAAAATTAGGTAAATAATAATAATGTGATATATTAAAACAGATGTCAGAACTATATATATATATATATATAATCTATAAAAAAATTCTGAATGTAATTAAGAGAATGAAAAAATTATCCTTGACGTATTTAATTAATTATATATATAAGTCAATAAAAACAATTAAATTATTATATACTAATTTAAAATAGACTATTAAGTATTTTTATATTAAAAAATTTATTCTTTTAACAATGATTCAAATACAAACATTATTTTAAGCTCATAGATACTTATAAGTATTTTGAAATTTTAATTCTATTTAAAATTATGCTTGATTATTGGAAGTATTTATAGTTATTAAAAAGTTATGATTACCGTATAATGAATAATATATGCACTAATATAAGTATTATTTAGTTATAATTGAATTAAAAATAAAATAAAACTATTAATCTATTGTATTTCAAGGTTCTAGAATACTTGAAATTATTCAAGAATTTATGATGCTATTAAGAGTTTCTACACGTATGTATATATATTGTTGTATTAATTTGTATAATAATGTTGTTTTTATAAAAAAAGATTTTTAAATATTATTCTTTATTTTAATTTTTTTACAAATTTCATATGTACTTGTAAAGTTGAAATATTCGAACATACTGATCGATATTTACTCAAATGAAACTATATTTTGAAACAATAATTTATATATAACTATATTTATTGAATCTTAAGTATAAACAATTGAACAAAAGAAAAATGAGACATTTTTATGCATTTTTATGTTAAAATTACAACAAATGTTGACTTATATTACTTAAAATTTATTTGATGATTGAATAATATATAAGTATTAACATTGTTTTAAAAAAGACAAGCTAATTATTTTAAAAATATATATTTGAATAGTTATTTTCATTTGTATCTTAAAATAATTTAAAGATCAAATTACAGATAAATTTTAAGCTCATACTTTATTTAAATTATAACTGAGTAAATAATAAGTTATAACATAATTGTATTATAATCTTATATAGATGAAAATCTTTATATTTAAACTATGTTTTATTTACTAAAATTTACAAAAATTTAAAAGTTGTATATTATTCCAACGTATTTTACATATATTTTAAACTTTGTTTATTTATTGAAATTAATGGAATTTTTATAACCAAAATGATTTTTACAAACTAAGAATGCTAATACATTTTGAAAAACACACTATATATATATATATATATATATATATATATTTCTGAATTCAAATATGTTTTTATACGCATTATACTACAAAAAATTGACATGTCTTAAAAAATTTTCATATATATGTTCATGGAAGTTTTTTATTAGGTCAGGAAGGTCAATTTGATTATGTTCTTCGTTATATATGAGACTTTATCGTAGAAAAAAAATAATTGCGGTGAACTTACTTTACTCACGTGAGAATCGCATCTTTTTAAAACGTTGACTCCGCTAATAATAATTATTAGTACCATAGTAAATGTAACCAAAAAAGTAAATCTACTGATTAATATACAAATAGCATCTTAAAATAGAGATACATTAGTAGCTTTTCGTATATATTACAATAAACATTTCATGATATAAAGTTGCAACTATAAACATAATATGTAAACATATATTTATGTATGTGGCAAAATGTTAGTTGCCGTAAACAAAGGTTTGGTTGGATTGATACGATTATTATAATACTATATTTTGTTTTTAAATTATTAATAAATGAACAAATTAAAATATAAAATATGATTTATATACAGGATGTTGTCAGTCATATAATTCATAAAAATTCCATTAGTATCAATAAATAAACGAAGTTTAAAATATTTGTAAAAATATGTTGGAACAATATACAACTTTTAAATTTTTGTAAATTTTAGTAAATGAAAGATAGATTAAATATAAAGATTTTCATCTACATTAGATTACAATACAATTGTGTTATAACTTATTATTTTCTCAGTTATAATTTAAATAAAGTACGAGCTTAAAATTTATCTGTAATTTGATCTTTAAGTTATATTATATGTAAATGAAAAAATCATTCAAATTTAGATTTTTTAAATTATTAGCTTGTCTTTTTTAAAAAAATGTTAATACTTATACATAATTCAATCATCAAATAAATTTTAAATAAAGGATTAATAAATAATTGAATAGTACAATAATAATTATTCTAAAACATAATAATCCTTAAAATCATAGTGAATATCTATAAATGAATAATAACTGGTATTTTGTTTGAATAAAATGAAAGTAATTTGTGATATTCTTTAGGAGTTGAAATGAAATTTTTCTTCAAAATAATTCTCACAATAATGCGAATCTCTTACTACGTACATCTTATAATTTTTTCAAAACATACGATTTAATATAAAAAATGATATAAACTAATTTATAGTTTAGTGAAACATTTAGTTGTAACAATATAAAGATATTTCAATGAGACACAATATTATGAGAAACAGGATAAATTAATTGATAAGATTTCTCATTGGAGATATTGGATCTATGATAGATATAATAAATCGACATAATTTTCGAATAGGCAATAAAATTTATAGAATAGAATAGATTTTTATTTATAATTGTAATAATAAATAAAATAAAAATAAAAAAATGTTATTTTTATAAAATTAATGTTATTTTTATTCAAAAATACAAAATAAAAAAATGTTATTTTAAGTTTTATAAAATAATAGATTTCCAAGTAGCTAAATAAAAATATGATTTTATAACAATACGGATTAGATTCTGTAAATATTCATTTAAAATTTAATCATGAAAACAATGATAAGAAAGAATAAAAAATGAAGTATTTAAATAATAAGTACCAGAAATGAAATTAAAGAAGTAGGATATAAGTAAAGGATATATTCGGGACTATAATCAGGAAATATATTTTTCTATGTCAATAATTTATCCAAATATAAGCTATTATCATGTTATGTGAAAATCAAATTTTCTATACCAAAAATATTTGTTACATAGATTACAAAGTTCTTACCAAATACATTGGAAAAAAATTTAATGTATTTGAGAATACGGTTTTAAAATACTATTGACAATGATAAACAGATGAAAAAAATTCAGAATATAGGCAATTTCATAATAATGATCTAGAGAAACTATACGTAGTATGATTTTAATCGGCTTCAAGAACTTTTAAGTTTCAAATATCAAGTAAAAGGAAAAGCATAAAAATACAAAAAATAATAATAACAGTTATATTGAATAGCTGAATGTTTTATTTAAAAGATATCTCTATTCATTTGTAACATATGAGGAATCGACAAAGCTACATAAAAGTACACGATCCAAAGGTAAAAAATTTTAAAAACTGAACATTAATGCAATTTGAAAATTGGAAATATTTGAATTTATTAAAGCGAATTAATTTTCCAAAGATACTACTTTAAAAAGCATGAATTACACACTGAATATACGTGAGGATAATTCCAAGTAGTATCCCGTTGATCCATGGAAAAGGATAGTTTTTGGTGCGCTTATTGGGTGTGGAAAAAAATTTCGCTGCAGAATGACTCTATGAGAGGTTTAAAAAAATGCTGCGAACAAAGATACATTCTCGCGTATTCTATCCGATTGGGGTCCATCCGAAAAAGGCACTAAGAAGGGGCTTCATGCACAAGTACGGCTTTCTCGTTACATTAATAAAGCCTCGCGTATTAACTGCACTTCGCTTTATCTCCATCTCTCTCTCATGCTCTCTTTATCTTGTTACTCGCAGGCTGGCGTCGCGCCTCGAACCACCATTGACTCGCGGTGCGCGGTACGCAATATCATGCGCGATACTGGCGACACGCGCGGCTCCGATTCCGTTTCTACACACTATACGTGAATACAACGTCGAAGGAAGTGGAGGAGCCCTGAGTTCCACGGCCCGAACCACCAGTGCATTACGATGTGCGTCGCAGGGGAGCAGAGCGTGAGAAAGAAAAAGAGAGAGAGAGAGAGAAATTGAGCACGATATTTGCACACACATGTTTGTGCGAGTGTATTGAGAATGGAACACTTATATCTTTAGTAGGGAACGGAAGAGAGAGAGAGAATATTATGGGAAAACTTGCAAAAGTAAAAAGGAAGCTACGAGAAAATAGTTTGTGGATAAGACAACAAGAGCATACAAGAAGTCGAATGAATCAAGGACATTTATTAATTCAGTAGTGATGCAAAGTTTCTTTTTTTTCTTTTTCGCTTAAACGAAACTTTTTTGCTTCCATTTTATTTCTTTATTTTTGCCTTTTAGCAGAAAGAACAAGAAAGACTATGGCGGTCTGCTCGAATAAATAAGACTGCGGCCGCTGCTGTTGCTACTGCGCCGTCACGATGCCATATGGCTGAGATAGAGTAACAGAGAAAGAGGAAGATAAATAAAGATACAAATAGATTGATAGATTGATAGATAGATAGACAGAGAGAGAGTGAGAGAGAGAGGGGGGGGAGAGATTGATAGCAGAGAGTAGTTCGCGCGTGTATCGGATGTAAATATATCCCTGTGTGCATCGTCGCACTTGTAGAGACTAGGGATCGAGAGCAGCCAGAGGCAACCAGAAAGAAAGAGAGAATGAAAGACTATTGCCACGCCTACGGGACGTCAATAGGCAGGGCCGTAGATAGACTATGATTGCACCACGTATACTAAATGCAGGTTTTCGCATTATTATTATTATTATTATTAGATACCTTCGCATCTTCGCACGCCGTTATTGTTTTCACATGTAATCTCTATTATATAAGCTGGAGAAACAAAAGTATTTGATAAAGAATTGCTGAAATGTTGTGCACCTATTAATTTTGTAGGTTTTGGTTAGCTTTGATGTCAGTAAGTTAATATTATTTATCAACTTGCAAATAAAAAATTTGCCTGTGGACGTATATGATTTCATCACATGAATATTTTTGAATAAAATTCTTGAATAAAATAATGTGACTTTAATGTGAATTTAACTTTTAACATACTTTTCCCTTATTGTTTGTAACTACTATTTTCGTATCGTTAAATACAAATGTAAATAATGTATTCTTTAATATTCTATTTTATATAATTTTGTACTATTATTTTCTTTAAAAATGAATCAATACAAAATTTATTATATAATATCTTAGTACTAATATATTTCTAATATTTATTAAGCATTCATTTGAACAAAATGTAACAAAAATGAAACAGACGATTCAAGAAATAATAACAATATGTTTTTTTCTTATTGTACGAATTTTTAGTTATATTTTTATATTATTAATAGTGCTAAGTATATTTTAATTAGGTACAACAAAATTATATACTTGATTATACAATCAAATCCATTTCACTTATATAACTAAAAGTCATTTTAAATTAAAGTACCATAATCAATTTTCTAACAAACATGAATTTAAAAACTTTGTATAATTGTAAAACATTCTTTTAGTAGTTTTTTGAGTTAATTATTAATTTATAGACTTAAAATATTAATATAAAACTACTTTAGCCAAAAAGTTTAATTAATTCAAACAATATATTATGGAAAATTATTTTTTTGAATATTTATCTTTCAGATCGCTATTTTAATAATTACAATTTATAATTTCATTATCTTACATTATCTTACTAGCAATATATTTTAAATTATATAAGTAGATATACACCGAGTTTGGTAAGGCATTAATACGTACGAGAATGTTGTCAGTGTATACTTTTCATACTGTAATAGATGTATTAGTATCTTCAAAAATCTTATTAAAATCTGTCTTTAAAATATATAATATTATCTGTTTAAACCTTAGTCAATATATAAGTATACGTTGAAGTTATTTATTTTATATTCTTCTAAATATTTACTTGTACAGTAATGGATTAATTTCTTAAAATATTTTTATTACAATTAAAAAAATGTGTAAATTGTACAAATAAACATCGCAATTTCAAATCAAATTCTTCTGTTTTAATAAATTTATATCATCCTTAATTTTTCTGTATTTTGCTTTAAAATAAAATTCCTTGGGGTTATATTTAATACTGTGCAGCTTTTATGCATGAAAATTTTTACTTACAATTGTAAGTAAAAAAGGATCAAGTTTGCGATTCGATGTTTTACAGATTATACGAATTTGAAGAGTAAAATTGCTGTATTTGTTTAACATTTAATAGTATTGCCATTTCACAACATTTTTACTTTAGTTTTCACTATAATATTTAATTTCTCCCGAAAACCTTCATAAAATTGTACCTTTTTCAACAAAATTTAATATAATTAAATTAAATATTAAAGTTTTTAAATAAATAAACATTACAAATTATTAAATTTTAATTATAGTCTAAAATAGTTTTAAACTGATAATTGGAATATTTTGTTACTAACCAACCTTAATGATTTTCATATGAAATTTTTATTTTATTCCTATTAAGAGTAAGACTATTATTCATCTGAAAAAAGTTTAAAGATATCATAAGTATACAACTACATGTAATATGAAAAAATTCGATTTCCTAAATTAAATATTTTTCCTATGATATACTTGTTTCGATTTAAAGAAATTAATTGTTAATTCTATGATTGAATATTTTTTGTGTACAGAATCAATTTATTTGATGTATAAAATTTACTAATGATAAATGATATTCAGAATAGATATTAATTTTGAATTTAAATGATAATAGTTTCTTCGATGTTCATTTACATCTATGTGACGTAGTTCGCATAATTTTTAAAAATAATTTACTTAGGAAGCGGTTATGTGCCGTGATTAGATTAATTAGTTATGTATGTGTTAGCTATAATTATTGCTCTTAATTTGATTACGTCACACGCATACACTTTTATACAATTGTTTTATATACGACTATAAATAAAATATAAATTTAATTAAATATTTTTATATATTTTTTTTTTAATTATAAAGTAATACATTCAATTATGTTTACTATTCTTAAAAAATATTTCCTAAGTATAAGCGAAAGTTATTAAGTATTAACTGCATATAATAAAGAATACTTTAATAAGCAAACTTATGAAATCTAAATGCAGAAAAACTTAAACATCTAATCATATGTTCTTCATAAAAATATATAAATACAATTATACACAATAAGCAAGCTTGTACGATTAATATTTTTTATGTTACACCGTTTCAAAAAATTTTAAAACAATATTTATTTAAGATAAATTTAGAATATTGAAGATAGTACACTAATACGAATAGATAAAGAGGTCAATATTGTACTTGGCTGAATTAAAATTTTATTTTTATTGAATTGACATTGGCGAGATTTAGCCAACGTCAGACCTTAAGACAATCATTAGCTCCTTCGGGCTACGAAAGGAATTTTCCCTTTATGTTTCTCATGTTTCATGAAAGGCAAACATTCGAGCCAAGCTCATGTTTAAAAAGTTACTCTACAAGTACTAAGTTGATACTTTTACGGTAAGTTGAAGAATATGTAGATGATGTGGAGTGTAAGAGTTAATGAGCATTTGATCCATTAAAATAACAAGAAAAATTCTATCTTTTTCAGTACTCTCTTCTTTTTATTTCAATTAAGTTTATTTCGACAGAAGCAGTATAAATAATTAAAAATGGAGTGTTGAAAAAAAATACTTTCACTTACTGGTAACATTTTAATAAATTTCAGTTTTTAAATATGTTTATACGGTAGGTCTACAACATTAAAAAATATATACTAGAAGAAATAATTCTAAATTTAAAAACTAATAATTAGAGTAAATGTGAATTTGATAAGCTGTTAAACCCTTTAGATCTTAGAGAGTAATGCAAATTTGTATCTTTCCTTATTTGTCTAGTTCTACTCATAGTTCTAGGCACCCAGTTATTTAATTGACAGTACTAAGACACGATAATCAATTAATTTATATTATAAAAGTAAAAATTAAAAAAATAAGAAATAAAAATGTCTAGTTGCAGGAAGTGCAGGATATTTAAAAACACTAATGCCATTCATGTAATATTTTATCAAATAAAATGTACGTAAGTGTACGAGCGAGTATGAACACAAAATATAAAAGAAACGGCAAAGAATAAATATAATTAATACAAGGAAATAAATTTTATTGCATTTATACATGTACCTTTAACCGTCAAAATAAGAACTAAGTACATTAAGACCGATTTATATTTATAATATTATTATTAGTTTTAGAAAATGTAAAAGATCTTACTTTTTTTAACACAACTATATAACTAAAACTTTATCTATAACGCAATTTTCTGAGATAAATGTATATTATTCGACTGTTATTTAGTAAACATTCATAAAAAATATTGCAAGTATGACCATTACATATTAGTTTACTGTACTGAAAGTATCTAAACTTGATTGATTAAGTATTGATTAAGTATTTAAAGTTAATTGATTAAATATCTAGACTATATTGATCCCAGTGTATACATATACAATTTATATTTCAATACTCTATATACGTCAATTATTAGTTGAAAAAAAAGAAGTCGTCTGATTTTCGGCTCTTAAAAATATTCAATATTTATCTTAAATTTAACCGATGTTAAAAATTTTATAACTTTTCTAAAATCTCTTATATATCTTGATTATATGTAAATATTGTAATTCCTTATTGTTTTTAAAAAAATACTTATTATATACATTACTTATAATTTCTGTATAATACAGAATTAAGTGGATTAATAAGTAAAAGATACTTCAAGAAACAATTATATAACGATAGTTTCTTTCTAATAATACTGGGTATAGTTATAAAATTAATTTTAATAATTTTAGAACGCAGAATAACAGAATTTAATATTTTTTACTAATTATTGTTACTTGAAAAAAAGAAAAAATTGTTGTAAAACGCTTGTAAAGTTAAAACTTGATATATATTTGTGATGCTAAAGAATATTTCAATAAATATATGCGATTTACACATCTCTAATAAATTGAGATAAAAAGGTAATTCTTTAAAAAAAATATTTTACAAATAATATTCTTTAATGGATAATCCGTAAATATTTAATCTTTAGATTTGATTTATCAAAATTTATTTTATTTTTATAATTTATATATTTATATATATAATGTATATAGTGGGTGTAATATAATATATAGTGCATATAATATAAATATCTGAAGAAATATAGATTTAAATTTCTTTAGATATTATACGTTTTTAGAAAAAATTTTAATAGCTGTAATTATATGTTATAGTAAAATGTATATTTTATGTAAAAATTAAAAACATTACAATAAAATTCTAAATATTATGAAAACTATTTGAAGTATATGAATACATTTTTAGATCATCTATATTGGACATAATTTGCATATTGAAAAATAATTGAATGTCTAAGTATAATATTTAACTAATTTCAGTATTGATTAATAATTAAAATGAATATTCAAGAAGCCACAATGTTGAAATGATTAATTTAAAATCTGCATTTATTCTTTCTTATTATAAATTTAAAATTTGTAAATTCTATTGTAATAAAATTAGTCTTAACAGTAGAAAAAGCGAAATCTTATTCAGATATTTTACGTGAGCGTATAAGAAAATCAGCAACTTTATGAATGTTTTTCTAAGGACGCTTATTAAGCAAACTTTGCATTATATATAAATTTAAGATTATTTAAGAATTGTATATCTTTGTATACTATATATTGCGTTTTATAATATAAGTAATAAAAATTATATTGTCCTCTATTTGATTTAATAAAGATCGAATATAAAATATTAAATGAAAAACAAATTTCTAACAAAAAAGACTATCTTGCAACTGTAATTAGTTAAAATAGGTAAATATAATATACATGTGTAAATAATCTAATAATTTCGTGTATATTCATTAATATATTTCCAATTTCAAGTTTGTTATATCACATTGTATAATAATACAATTACGTACATAAATGTAATGTAATATTCAAGTGATTTTGTTATTGTAACAATGTAATTATTTTGATTTTTTATACTTAAATATATATGATCTTACATAAAAAATATTACTTCTTTAAATTTTAATAATATAAATAATATCACTAATGTAAAGTTTTCTATTTATAAAGATTAATATTTAATTTTAAAAACATTGATTCCTAGATATTTTAGTTAAAGCACTAAAATGTTAACAAAACGATATTAAGTATTACTCTAAGAAGTTTCAGAATATATAAACTGCTAAGTCTTCTCAACTATCGAATAATCACTGCATATATTCTGTTTATTGATTAAAACTATTACTTTTAAAACTATTACAATTTGCTTTTAATTTATTTTCAATAATTTTTAATAATTTATTTGAATAAAAAATATTTTTATTTATGTCTCATAATTGGAAAATTGAAATTCACAATGATACGTATAAATATTTAGACTATTAAACTAACGAATACTTACGTTGATTATTTATTTTTAATTATGTATTTATCATAATTTAGTATTACTGTAAGCTTTAAGTATATCAATATTATTGGCAACAAAGTAGAAAGAGAAGCAAAAATAACTGAATCTAAATGTTGAATGGAATTGTAGAACAATTTTGTAAAGCAATATTATAGATGCGTGTTTGAGCTTATAAAATATTGAAAAAGTTATCGATAAACCAATCTTAAATATAGGAATTGGACTGGATATATGAACAGAAACATTAAAATCAAAAGTCCTCTGCGCACTGAACTTTGAAAAGCTTAATGTCGAAAAAAATTAAGAAAATTTTAAAAAATTACCAAGACTAAGTGTCAGGCGAAAACTCTTTTCTCGGTCTGTCAGAAAATCTTATTTTATGATGCTCAAAAGCTGACTGTGGGCGTTAGACTATTATTCTCGAGGGCGCACATTTATTCGAAAAAGAGAACCCCGACGAGCGGACGCGAACTAAAGAAAAGGCAGCATGCGTATAGAGTACTAGTAGAAAAGTGTACCCGAACTAACGATTTCAACTGGACTGGTCGGCGAGCGTCGCCCTGAGCTGAGCAGACTTTCTTCGGGGCGCCGTTTTTCGGTTGACGCGACCCTGTATTAAGCGTCAGCGCAGACGCGCGCGGCTGCGCATCGGGTGCTGAAGGACGAAAATGCCCGACGCCCTATTGTCATCATCTCCTGTTGAATCGCGGTCGACTCTCGTAATTTTCCAGAAAAGAAGCCTCACGTCCTTGCCGCCACATTAAACTATTGAGGTACGTTTTTTGATTATTTTGTTCTTGTTTTTTTTTTGTTTTCTTAATTTGAACTATATCGATATAACAAAAAACAGTCTTTTCCTCTTATTCGACGACAAAGTTGCCGTGGATAAATACTGATGTTCTGGTTGGATTTTAGTTAAGTGCATGCCAGCTCGAAATTGCAAGCTTTGAAAAAGCGCAGAGATAAATTAATCCTTTTTCTCTCACTTTTTTCCTATCTTTGACAAGATTTTTTTTCTTTGCATGTTTATCTTGATTTCTTTACCTTGAACTTTTCTTATCTTAATACATAGTCGTCCTTATTTTAACTTAAATGTATCTTTTTTTAATCTATTTTAAAGTGTAAATTATACAGTTAATAATCTTACATAAATAATATGAAAGAATCAACTTTTTAATTAATCTAATAATCTGAAATTATTTAAGTTAAAAATTGCACATTATTGCGATTACAAAAAATACACTTACCAATACAATTAAAATTATAATTAAATTTTAAAATCATAAGTATTATATTTAAAAATATCAAATTTATTTGGCATTTGGTAAAGTAAAAAAATTTCTTTTAATTGTTTTGGTGAAATTTAAACAGAAAACTTAAGTAAAATTCAAACACGCATCAAATTTACCACAGTTAAGACTCTGATATTTTATTTTCTCAATGTGAATGCAAATGTATCGAGATTTATACTTAATAATATGATTTTTAAATTTACAAATATCATACAAAAATACAAAATTATAGATTTTTATATAGAAAATAAAATTTTATTTATTGTATTTTTATTTATTTTATTTATTGTTATAAATAAAATTTAATTTAATTGAATCATGTCATTCGAGCTTATACTGTTTATATTGCAAAAAAAGAAATAAAAATGATGTCTATACATTTGATCTAGTTAAAATATTAATAAGTAGTTAATAAGAAATATTTAATAAATCTTTGGAATAAGTTGATTGGGCTTTGTAGAAATAAATTTTTATATATTGTTATAGATATTTGTCACAAAATGAAAATATTCAAGATCTAATGTGGTTTTAAGAGAAATTTTGATCTATTATTTTCGATAACATTTTCATTATAGATTTGTAGTGAAATATATAAATTAATATCTTAATATTTATACAAAAGTTATATTTTAAACATTTTCATATTTAAATTACTCTATTTTTATTTAAAAGCTAGAATAATCAATATTAATTTTCCACAGTTTTTATTAAAATATTTCTTGTATTGAAAATACTTTTTTATGAATACGCAATAAACTACGTAATATGTATTAAACGTTGAAAGTTTCATTCATAATACTTTTATTTTATTAACCAAAGTTAATTACTTCAATGCTATAGAACAATCGAAGTAAAAGTTAAACAACGTTAATTATAGTAAGAATATTTTCTTAGTATATAAATTTTTTTAAATATTAAATTATATTAAATATTAAATATAGATGAAAGTAATTATTATTTAGATTTGAACAAAACTTATATTTGTCAAATTCTAAAGTAATAATAAGATTTTATATTACACATTCATCATAAATTTTATACAGATAATCATAAAAGAAAAAATTATATTATGTTATAATTATAACTTAAAAAGTTAAATAGAAAAGTTATAATGTTCATATAAACTTTTAAAGAATTAATGAATAATTTTTTACCATTTATTAAAAACTTTAATACAGATTACTCAGTATTTCAAGGATTTTAAATGCAAGACAATGATTCATGGGTTTGAAATTTACTAAAGGATCTTGTATTACGTATTCAATGTTTTCTTACTTTTATCAATAATTAAAAATATTACGTAATAAGGGATTTTCTTATGATTATAGTTAAATAAAGTTTTTATTCACTTTTTAGTTCAAAATTCCGTTAAAAATATTCAATTTCAATGTTCAATTGAAGTATATTTTAAATAAATATAATTTTAATATCATATTTTATATATTTATTAATTTATTATATATTTTTGAATGCAAATTTTATAATTCATCCGAACTAAACAAATTGTTACAAAGAATATTAAAACACTAAATATTTTTCATATAATTAATGAAATACTTTTTCTGAAATTATTGTATAATATTTATTATTAATAATTTCGAAACATTTTATTTCAATTTTAAGTAGATATTGACTAAAATTTTCACAATTACTGTGATTTTCTTTTAAATCTTAAATAAATTTTAATCTTATGTAATAATATAAGAATAATGAGCACTTAAATTATTCAATTTAATATAAACTTATATATTCCTTAATACATTCATAATTAACTTTTTAAAATCGTAATAAATCTGCATATTGTTATAAATATTACATATAGATAAATTATCGTTACAAAGTCATTTTTCATGCAATATAAGATCTATTAATTTTGTTTGGATATGATTATTTTACCTTTTGTAATTAAGTCAGATATAAACATTCCATAGTAGCTATCGTTATTTTAAATAGCTGTGCTAATCAGTAATGAAATAAAACTTTATCTAATACTATTTTATGAAAAGCATTAATTTTTCATATAATTTTAATATTTATGATTTTTATAATATTTTTTATTGTAATAAATTTAGTTATATTATGGTTTATATTAATACATGGAATCATAATGTCCCGTCATAAATCAATATGTTATCATCAGTTTCTTTATTTTATACTGCTAAGCAATTTCGATACTTTCTTATAAATAAGTTATTTCATTTAATTAGTTAAAATATATTTTTATTATATTAATAAAAATGAATATAATATGATAATTATTACAAAAAATATATACTTAGTTTCCATAAAATAATGAAAATGTCAAAATATTAATATCAGTTTTAATAATATTTTATAACTAATTGGTTTAGAATATATATTACTATTATCTATT
The DNA here is from genome assembly GCA_018907045.1 of Wiebesia pumilae. Lineage (NCBI taxonomy): Eukaryota > Metazoa > Arthropoda > Insecta > Hymenoptera > Agaonidae > Wiebesia > Wiebesia pumilae. Next base: position 7,888,099 of record JACCHZ010000159.1, on the reverse strand, counting down.
ATAGTATAAATCTATTTTATAATATTAATTATATTAAATAAGAAATATTAAATAATTAAATATATTATATTAAATATGAATAAATAAACCTCAAATATATGAGGTGAGCATAGATACAATATAATAAATTATAAGAACAGCTAATTATAAAAAAGTATATAACAATTTCCAAGAAATTTTCATAATAATTTTATTTATATTTTTATTAATAACTGTTATATCGATTTATTATGTAATACCTTCTAATTCATTCATTTCATATATTTTGAATACATAGTACCTGGACTTACATACTTAGTAAATGTTATATAATATAATATAATACAGTAAACTTAGATATTATATAACTTTTATATTTTTATTTTTATTATGAATTATAACTATTATACGTTCACTTTATTAATTTATTGCCGAGAGTTTTGTCGATTATTAAGAGTTGATATTATAAAATTTTTTTAGCAAATTTGAAACAAAACGTTTCTAACTTTTATATATAATGAATTAAGAAAAATAAATTATAAAAAGACTATTAAATATTTTAATTCTTTGGAAATTTATATTTAAATTTATATTCTCAATAAATTAGTTATAATTTATTACATGCTTCTTCATAATGTAAGCTGATAGATGAAGTAAATCTTACGTCTAAAATAAAAATTTTATTTAAAAAGAAAGATATTTAAAATACAAGTTGTCTGGAAACAGTTAGATATTTTCTTAGAAAATGAAATTCAAGTTGATTTATTGTTTTTTATTTCATACCATATTAAATATAATCTTCTGTCTTTACAACGTATAAAAGTTTTAAGTGCGTCTTAGTGATTTGCGTATTAATAAAAATACAGCAAAAACCGCTTATTTATTTTTTCAAACATTTGATTAAAATAAAAAAAACAGTTGATCAGCTGTAATCAATAATTATTCTTCTCTTATTCCGTGACTCGTAATATGTCAATCATAATATAAAATTATAATTTTATTTTAAAAAAATAATTTCTTACAAACTAACTTACAAACTTATAAACCACCGATGCACATTGAGTTTGAATAAAATTAAAATAATCCGATCTTTGTGATAATTCGAATCAGTAAATATGAAAAATATGTAGTTACTTAAATACATGACATAATAACGCTACTTCTGTAGACCAACAGTTTTCCAGTTAACTTTATACTAAATTAAATTGTATTAATTGTTAACTAAATTAAACTACTTATTAAATTGTACAAATTTTAATGTCATATTAAATGAATTACTTTTTAATGTCATTTATGTGTCTCTTACCTTGCATGAAAATAATGAACAAAAATATGTATGTGTCAAAGTATTTATCATCTTTAACGCGATTATTTATTTAGAAAAATATACAATTATAAAGTCGATTATTTATTCATTCTTTCTAATTTTTGAAAATCATAGTTCATTAAAAATAGTCTCATATATGTAATGTATCGCTGTGTCGGATTTCACGCTAAGATTTTGATATGAGAACGACTCGAATAAGAAAAAACGCATCAGTATCTGTAGCTTGGTTGCAAGTGTATATGTTATGAAAGTTCTGTTTTCATCCTCCATTTTTATTTCATTTTCAATAGTGCCTAATATTTTCCAATGAAATTATTATTAGTAATATACAGTGATTTAAGATTAATTTACTTTCTACATTATCTATGTCTAAATAGTTTTATATTTATTGTTGAAAAAATAAATTATTTCAAAGTATTTTTTAAATATTCTTGTAGAATTTTTTGCGAAATAATTATCTTAAGTTCCATTTATTAAAGTAATGAGTAATGCAAATTATTTTTATGAATTTAAATCATATTTGTTAAGATGAAATTAAGATAAAATAATGTGATATAGGTATCGATAGAACTTTGCAGATAATACTCAAATATTAAAAGTACTATTGACTAATATTTAAAAATAAGGTGTTCATTTGATATGTTCAAAACATATATTGTATAAGAAACTTTTTATAAATATCCACTTTAAAAAAAGTTTTATAGGTTGCAACTTGTACTATACTGTTTCTATCGATTATATTGTAATATACATTTACATTTTATGAACGAAACTGGTAATAATTTATGATTAGTAAAACAATTTTATCGTTTCATATAAAATAGATTAAACTAATTACGTGGATATATATTTTTTTCTTTTTTATCAAGTTTTCAATTATGACGATAACTTACTCAATTAATCTCAAATGTAAATATGCAATTAATTACAATATGAATATAACATAATATAATATAACAATATAAAACCATTATTATTAAATAAAAGTCCTTGATTAAAATCTACTTTCAAAATTACTTTGAAATCTTAGATTTTATTAACATATTAAAGGGCACTATTGTGATAAATTTTATTGCAACTAACTTGCAAAATAAATATGCAAAATAAAGAAAATATTAGATAAGAATCTTTTCTTATTTATATTACCAAATTATTTTTAAGTATTAAAATTACTTATTTAAATATGAAATGATTAGTTGCATTACAAATACTTCAATAGTACTCGAATTAAATGAACAGCAAACATTTTTTATATCTGAATAACTTTTGTAAGTTTATTTTAATATAGTCTATAATGTATTTGTTATCATTTAAGTTGAATTTTTGAATGACTATGGCGCATATAATGCTTGAAAGAAAATAAAAATGGTATCTGTTCCTTCTCGGTAAAAATAAGAATCCTACATCTAGGCTTTCAAAATTTATTTTTATGAAAAAAGTAACTGAAAGCACCGTAAGGCACATAATTAAATGTGTCAATTTAAGCTATAGCACTTTGTTCTTGCGTTTTCCGATACGAGCATTTTCGGACGTACACAAACTTGCCACCGACTCACCAGAATATCGTTTCCGCCGAGAGTATGCGTAACGAATTGCGTCACTCGCGACCCGCTTGGCATTGCAGTCGACTCATCTGTCAGCTTACATGGCGAAAATTCTCTTCTTTCCATGTCTTCCATACACGAGTGACATACACAACATAATATAACTGTGAACGCCAGTATATGCGTTCCACTGGTTTTTCCCTCGATTCTCCTCTCACTGTCTCTCTCTCTCTCTCTCTCTTCGTTTTTAGCTTTTCTTATTATTTTTTGCTATTCATTATTCTTGAATTATGGATGATGTCGCCTCTATTTGTAAAAAAGTTTTTAAAATAATTCGCAAGTGTTTCCTTGGTCGCTTTGATGTTGCACCATTCATACTCCTAAAACACTCGTCTTTTATTAAAATACAGGGAAAAGATGTGAACTTTTCAAATATTTTCTCTATTTCTTTATTTTCTTTTTTCATTTTATATGATTCTCTATAACATTTACCTACCTCCTGAAATATCTACAGAGAGTTATTTTTTGCTTAAAATATCTATAATTTACTCAAATTGCTTTGCTTGATACGAAGATCTGAACTTTTGTCCAAATTTGAGATTAAGTCTGAAAAGTTCTTTATTTTTTCTTAATAGAAGTTTTCAGTCACATCTTTTATAATGATTTTGGAATTTAAGTACTTGTTTCTAATTCGATCCACGTAAGAAGTTTAAACATATTAGAATCTTCATTTAGAACATGGATCATATATATCGTCTATGATATTCACGAGAAAAATTTCTTTTTCTCGAATTATTTTTTAAGCAAAGCTTTCGAAAAAAATACTTATCTAACATTAAAAGTAATGAATCTTAGCTATATATAAGATATAATGATAAATGTTCGATCTATGTGATATCTTTAATCATATTATTATAAAACAAAGATGTATTCATTACAAACCCTTTCACTCATTAATTTTATTTCCTTCAGTAATCTATAGTTTCTTTATATATCATAAACAATTTTCTTTAGTATTCTACATGAATTAGATCTGTTTTTATTTTATCATTTATAAATCTTAAATTAAAATAATGTTCCACCGAATTTACAAAAAACTATAAGCATTTATTAATAAAATTCAAACTTTATTAGCCTATTTCATTATATAAAACAGTATTTATTTATAAAATATTTTAGCATTATTATATTTTGTTCATAATAAAAATATGTTTTGATATTCATTTAGAAATTATTACATAATATATATTCTAATATTAAAATTTAAATTTCAGGATAAAATAGTTAACATTGGTATTAAAATGTACGTGATCACCATCACATCAATATTGAGCTTTGTAGCTTTTGTAACTGCAACTGATATAAATATTTACTCGCTACAAGTATTTGCTATACCGATCGTACCTCAATATTTCAACTGGACTTCTGATAGTAAGAACTAAATTTTATTGGTTTAAATATTTTAGAACTTAGAAGACATTGCTTTTGTTACATAACAAAAAATATATATACTACAATTCATTATTCATCTAATTAAATATTCACATATCGTTATTTGATGTAAATTTTAAATATATTATTTAAATTGGTAGCATAATTAAACAGTTATGAGTGTAAAAGTCAAGTAGAATAAAAGTAATAAAAGTGTACGGCAAAAAATAATTTACAAAAAAATCCACAATTATATTAAACGAAAATATATATTGGAATGAATATAGAACATGGAATTTAAATAATTTTTATAGATGGAAGAAATGAATACTTATACGAAGCTTCCTTACTCGATTCACCAGATTTACCTTCCTGGATTCATTATACTTACAGCAAAAGGACACATCGCGGATATTTATATGGAGTTGCTCCAAATAATCAAAAAAATTTTAAGGTATTTATTTCATTAATTTATATACCAGAACATAAAATTATTTTAATTTATTTGTATTTTAATTTGAATCTAGCACTGTACATATATACTTAAGATTTTTTAATCTTATATACTTAAGAATTCTAGTGTAACAAAACGCCTTAATTTATGTATGTATGTGTGCACGTGTGTGCACGCGCGCGCGTATGCATGATGTATGTATGTATGTATGTATGTATATATGTATAAATGTATAAACAATATTTTTAAATTATTGCCTTGAATTTTAGTTGGAAATTACAGCTCTAAATAAGAAAACGTATGAAACAAGAGAGAAAATACTAGAAGTCGTAGTATCAGAAAATGACAGTGTATCAAAGTTCGAAATCCAACTAAAAATCAATAATTGGAATGTTGAAGATATGTTTGATCAAAACAGAACTGAAACTCTTTTCGAAGTGTTCAGGTAATTATCTAAGTTGTATTTTTTTGTTTTCGAATAAAATACATGTACAACAAAAATCAGTCATAAATAATATTTTTTTAAAATAAAAAAACCAAGCTAATGTAATTTTATTATGTTATTAGTTTGAATTAGTTCATTTAAATGAGAGATTCTTATGTATTTAAGTTATAAATTTAACATTAACTTTAAATAAAAATAGTAATGTTGTAAGAATATATTTGAAGAACATATTTGATGTTTGGTAATAAACATTTATTATTTTTTGGCATTATGATAAGAATAATTAAAGTTTTTTCGAATAAAAGGTTTTTTTATTTTATATAGTATTAATCAGTATTCATTACTTTTTATTATTTAATTTGCATTAATAATAATATTTTTTCATAACATGAAAATTTTATTTAAAATAGAAATCATTCCTATGGAATGCGATTAATATTAGAGCTTTCTCAAATTAAATTTGGTTTGAATTTTATAAAGTTGGCCTTTTAATGATAATTAATTTAAAGAACTTGCTATTAAATAAAATATTTCTTCATAAAATTATTTACATTTTAATAAATGATATATAATACAAATAGTTTTACCAGATATTCATAACAATTAATATTATTGTCTAAAAAACTTATCAGATATTCTTAAGATTCACTGTAATGTTTTCAATGCTAAAAGCTTAGTTTTGTATAAACAAATCATAATATAGAGTAAATGATGTAGTAGTTTATAAACTGAAAAAATTGTAATGAATTGCTTGTTTAGAGTTTTAATCCAGAAAAAAATTAATATAATAATTATTATATGGTAATAATTTCTTTATTATTTGTTATAATATATAGTACATTTAAAATATGTAATATATATATATACACACACATACACACACACATATACTATAATATTATAGCTAATTGAAGCATAAGAATTGGAATTACTGAATAATAAGAAAAATAATAATATCCCTTTATACATTTATAGACTTCAAAATTACATTCTTACATCTATTTTTACAGAAGAAAAATATCTTTAAAACATACTAAAGCAATAAATTAAATTTGTGTATATACTAATCTAACATACTAAAGTCATTTCATATAAAAAATTTACATTTTTAAATAATGATCATGATAATAAATGCATTGTGAAAGAGCATATTACGAATATAAAAATATAAACTTTCTATATTTATGTAGATAACTTAAAATACTAGAATATAAATATGTTTGGTATTTAAATTTTTTATGCTCAGATTGAAAAACTTGAAGAGATTTTTAGAAAATATTATCGACAAGCATAAAATTACTAACCGTTTTGGTTTAGTTGCTTTTAAAAATTATTAGTTAAATTTCATTGTTACCTTTGATGCATTATTTATTTTTTTTTGCGAAACACTTATTTAGAGTAATTAATTCATTTATTATAGTATATATTTATATAGTATTTTATTTTAATGTCCACATTATAATAGTACTTGTGGTAAATAAAATTGCTATGTGTTGTATTTCAGAAAGAATGCCTGGAAAAATGCTACCGATCTACAACTGACATTTTTGGCACCGGCCGTAGAATTAGGTGCACGTTATCCTTTGAAACCAGGTGAAGATGTGGGGTAAGTACCTTTAGACTTTTAAATGTTCTTTTCTTTAAGTATTTACTTTACACTATTTATTTATAATATGTGAACTTACTTATAATTTCTCAATTAATAATTATATAATATCTAGATAATACGTAGATATTTTAAATCGACTGGCAAAACCCAATAATTTCGTATTCCATTATTTTATATGAGATTATTAAAAAATTCATGTACTTTTATTATATTCAAATGATTTCTTGGTTAAGTGTAGATTTTATAATAAAACTGAAAATTATATTTATCCAATAAGTATGAACTTATTAAAATGAAATTTAAAAAAAGAATATTTTTTCCTAGATCTTAATTTTATAAAATATGGAAATATTTTATAAAATATTTTGAGTTATTAATTCACTGAGGATAATCTCAAAAATATCTAAAACTTCTATATAAACGACAATCCAGTTAATATATTGACGTACTTGCTTAGTACTCTATTAGAAACGCCATATACTGATAAACTTTTAATAGTATAATTACTTTTTATAATAGTCTACTTTTAACTTATATTGTGAATCATTATTAATCATTATTCTCTTGAAATTTTAGATTATTTTAAATATGTATGTATAGAATATGTAAAAATTACGACATTAAGTTAAATATAAATAAATGTAAAATGACAATAGTTTTCTTTTATGGAGAACTGGCTAAAAAATATTAATTCTATCGTAACATTTTAATAAAAGATAGCACAACTATTATTCAATTATAAAGTACGAGCTAATAGAACATTTGTTCACTACATATAAATAACATCATCATTATCATCATCATCCTTTGTTGAAATAACTTCATCACGGAAACCGTAAACCGTAATATCAGTCAAGAAAGATATATCCTGCCTAACTTATTAGCACCATCGAATGTTTATCTTTTAATATTTTTATATGAAATTAATATGATAAAGAATTAACAGTCTCTTATCAACTATCGCTCTGATATTAATGCGAATGTTCGTCTAACTAAAAAGACGTGACGTGTTTATAGCGACCAACCGGCTCGCAAATCACACTCTGCTTTGCTTTTTCACACGAACACTTTTACATAACGTAAGATTTCTTGTTCGGCGCTGATTTCGAGGCTTTCATCCATTAGATGCATTTGCGTTGTGTTGCACCAAGCTGAAATCATGCCTTTGCTTCGAGAGGTACGAGTGCAAGGGGATCGATCTCGAGATTTTGCTTCTTACATGCTCCGAATTTCATTATTATAAGTTCTTCTCTCAAATAGTTGTCAAATTGTTCAAGGTCTTTAATTATAAATTCGCTTGATGGATTTTTAAAGGAATTACGTCAGTATTGTCGGTGTTTTCCTTTATGTATGATTAATTCTCTTTATTGACTATACATTCAAGAGTATAAGTAAACGTAATCAGTAAAATAAAAATCTGATTAAAATTGACTTTAAAATTTTTATATTATTAAATTGTGTATCTATATCATTTGAAATCAATAATTCAAAAAATTTTCTTCTGACGATCACAGTATATTGACAATTTAAATAAAATTTTAAATGTTGCTAGCCAAAATTATGATATACGTATATTTGCATTGATCCATTTAGAATTAGATGAATTTCCTTATCATTTTACCGAAGCGTAATTATAAGAAACATAGGAAAAGTCATTAGATAAGCTTGTTCCATCCCACAAATTACTACTTACATCTATAAACGTAGCAATTAAAGGAAGAGAGTCAAGGTTGTAATATTTTGGTTTTTACATTTTTGGAAATAAATATAAAAATATAGCGTGAAAAATGCATAATTAATTTGCAGTATTGAAAACTTTTTAATTTTTATTAGAGCATTATCGATAAACTCATTATTTATTTCTATAAATGTACTACTTAGTTTTAAGACTATCCAATGATTAGATAATTATATCTGATTTTTTTTCTTCTTCTCACTCATTTAGTCTTTAAGTTTAAGTTCAAAATTCAAAACTCACTCATGTAAGTTCTATTCTAAAACTGTAAACTGATCTTACCAATAAGATGTATGTTTTTCAAAAGATATAAAATAATGTACAGATATTGTTCTAAGTTCAACGTATTTGTTCAAAAGTGAGGATAATATTTAAATATAAAAAATAGTAAAAGGTTTTCGGAAAAGTTCTTTTGAGCATAAAAAGTTGAACATAAAAAATTTTCTAATGTTAAAAATAAATTTTAATCAACGCAAAAAACATAGCTTTACATCTAACAGTTTGTTTTTTAAATTTTTCTCTTAAAATTAACTGGAATAATTATAATAATTATTTAATAATTTATGGTTCAAAATTACTTTCTTTTTTAAGAGGTTCCTATAATTTTTTTAATTGTAAGCATATATTACGTTAGTTAAATATGTTCTAAAACCACTAAAAATGTATTCAAATGAATATATCATTGCGTTTCTAAATCTAATATTTAAATAAAATTATTTATTTTCTTTTATTTTCTATAAATAAGTATTTTTCAAAGGTAAGCTGTGCGTTTTTCTAGTTATATTATGTATGTATATAAAATTTCAGTTAAATGTTCAGATTATTTTATTTATTGCTCAAAATATACGGTCTCTATTGTAACAAAAATGTAATTATAATAAACAGGTTTTACATCTATTTACTGATGCATCATTATAGTAATTTTATTTATAAATTTTGAAAAAATTAAGATTTCTACACAACTGTTTTTCTTAATCTCAATGTAATTATTAAATTGACCTGATATTTTAAATTTATTTTCAATTTGTTTTGTATTAATATATGAAACAAATAAGCGTATAGATTTATTGATAAGCTATTATTTTCAAACAACTGGTAAATTTATCATTTTATTATAATTGCTTTTTATAACTGTTGATAGAAAATATTATGAATTTTAATAATTTGAAAAACCTATTTTTAGAATAGTTTCATAGTATATATTTATTAGTAATACTAATATATTTTTTAAACTATGTAGAATAAGTTTTCAAGTTAAGAATTTATATTAGAAGTAGCTTAATCAGTTCTAGTAGGAAACTAATAAAAAGTATATCTTCTTCTCCAATTACATGAAATTTTCTGTTTTAAATACTAATTCTGACCAAAAATTTATATTCTTTAAAATGAAAAAAAAATAAAAATATTAAAAAATAAAATCCGGTTTTAAAAATTCAAATACAATTAGAACAAAACTAAATGCGTTTACTCTTAAATTCAAATAAATAATAATCCGTATTTAATAAAATTATTATAATATTCTTTAAAATACTAAATGTATCTTAACTAATATTCGTTATTGTTTATAATAGCATAAGTTTTGTAAAATACAAATTGAAAAAATTATAATTACGTTTCATATAAATCTAATCAACATCTATAAAACCTATCAAAACATATTGTGATGACTGAAACTATTTTATTATAAATTTTGTGTTATAAAAAAAATTTATAAAATTTTTTTTTATAAAATGATTAGTAAACTAAAATAAAAAATCACTTAATCATAAATTAATTTGTAATAATTAATTTTATAGAAAATAATATTGTAGTATATTTTACTTATAATATTCATGAATTGTTACATGTGTATAATGTAATTATAAATGATTTTCAAAAACAAGTGATAGTAATGCTTACATAAGAGTTTTTAGTTTTGCTTAAAATTAAAATATAAATTTCATATAATAATTAAATATTATTCTGATATATTAATTAAAATTAATTGGGTTCAACATAAGTAAATAAAAACGACATCAATTTTTCTACTGTTATTACATATAGTTTTAAGTCAGTTTTAATAAATCAATGTCTTTTTGTTTCTTATTTACAGTTCTATATAGTACCATATTGTATTTAAAAATGATTAAATCAAAATAAAGGTAAAATATTTGAATATTTCGTTAATGATATTTAATAAATAAATGCTATGTTTAAATAATTTAAATAAGTAATTTAAATAGAAGAAAATAAATATTTGTTTAAGTGATAAATAATTAATTATAATTGCTTGAATAAAAATTGAATTATAATTGCTTTCTGAAATAGTTTAGAATTTTAGTTATAAGAAATTTTAGGTTTTGGTCGAAATTGAAGATAATTCATGTTATTGATTTATACAAAATTCTATTTTCATATCTTATAATGTAACAAACAAATATCTGAATTTATCTAGATATTCATAATGTAATAAAACATAATGAGTAAGATATAAATAAAATCTATATTAACAATTCAGATTATACTTTAAATAATTCATACAAAAAAATAAAGTAAATGCTTTCTATCTTCTATAATTTTAATGAAAATTCAATAAATATTTTATTTATACACTTACGTACCATTGAATTTTATTTTAATCAAATAATTATATTTATATTTTTAAAAAAATTTTATATTAAATGCAGTGTTAAATCATAATTATATGTTGTAAGTTATGTTTATTACTAATACAAATTAATTATATAAAAAATAAATAAAAATTCTATTAGCATGTACTTTGGGTATGAAAACCCTTATTTGAAAGAATTTATTACAAGAAAGTTTACGAAATGTCACAGAAGTTAATAGTTACATGAAACTTCTCAAGGTGTATTTCTTTCATTTTTTTGATATTATAATATGTAGTAGCATATCAGCAAATATTAAACGTGTGTTTTTTTTACATGCTAACTCGGCAATTTAAGGGTCGAAAAGCACCTTTCATGTTTATCCTCGAAAATCGTTTTTTTTAAATTAAAAAATTGATTTTTCAGGGGTGAACTAAAGGGTGTTTTTTACTCTTATATTATATAATATTTTTTTATATGCTACAACATATTATAGTGTCAATAAAATCTGTGAGGTACACCTCGGGTAGTTTCCTTGTTAGTCATTGATATCTCTAATAAGTTAAGTTCCCTTGTGAATTACCAGCAATTATTTAGATGTAACTGACTTTAAAGTACGTGTTCAAGCATTCGTGTGAATATTTCTTAAACGTGTTGTTATTATTATTAGAAATGACTATCGAATTAACACTATTTGTTTGTTTAATAAGTAATATTATGCATAAATACGCAGCGGCTCAACTCAATTACGTGAACGGTTTCATATTTTCTGATAGATCATGAGTTCTTGAAATATCGGAATTTTCTTGACATTCGGTATGCTACTTTGTTGGTATTTATGTCAGTGTTTAATGCAGATCAATATAATCTTAACATTCTTAATTTGCATCAATAAAACATAATTAAAAAATGAATATTTTTATTTATTTTCTTAAATAACAACTAATTTATATCTTAGGTTAAAACATTATTTCCTTACATTTATTTAAATTTATTAAATCAAAATACTTTTATGTATTCTAAATTTTATAAATATTGTGACACTGAAACAATAGTAATAAAATTAGACTTATTGTGCAATTATTGTATAATTACTAGAATATAATTGTTCATTTAAGTAGACATAATAGAAAGTTTATCATAATATGTATTGGATAAAAATTTGTTAAAATCTAATTAATTTAACGCGTAGATTTAAGAGGGATGGAAATAATTCTCAATGTTCCGTTAAATTTGAAATGCTTATAATCCTTTCTAAAAAATTTAATAGTAAGCGAAAAAGTTCTTTCTATGTAAAAAGAAACATATTTTTAACTATTCTAAAATATTATTCATTCTTCGAAGCTATTTATTTAAACTATTTAAAATTTTTATGATTAAGTATGTATTATACGTAAACATGAAATAAAAAATATTTACCGCTAAAAATAAACAACCAATGTAAGATGCTGTCCGTATTTCTTAAAAGTTTAGTGATATACTTATATGCATCTATTAAACATTACAACATTTAAGGGTTATATGAATTTATATTTAAAGAAAAATTTGAAGCATTTAAATTACGCGATAAGCGGACGGTTTCCAAATTCCTAATTTGTTATGCTTACATTTACAATAAAAGTTATTTATTATAATAGTTATAGCTTGGCTATGTTTATCTTAATCATATTTTCTTCGTATAAATAATTGTGTGATGCTTATGAAAAACAATGTTTTAAATTCAAGATTATAAATTAGTTTAAGAAAAGAATTGTTATCAGTTGTAATGACATTTATAAGATAAATAAATTACATATCATAAAATACGTAATATAAAGATAAATGCTGTTGTTTTTTAATAAGTACGCAAATTTATTATGTAAATTAAGTTGCATTTTTAAGATTAACAGATATATGACTACTAGGATTACTTTGAGTACTAACTGTATATAGAATTGGCTTACCATTCCAAGCCATTTCTACTTACGATACGAACTTCATATGCCACGTTATTTTAAAATACTTTAAAGCAAATTTTTCTTTTCTTATAATTAAAACATTATTGTAAATCTTTGTGATAAAAAACATTAATTTATAATATTTATAGTATCTGGAATCAGTTGAAATTTGAAAATCATACACTAATATTAATTACACAGATTTCTATAGTTACATTATTAATAAAATGCAGTTTTTAAATTAGTTCAGAAAAGGAAGCAAGCCAAAATTTGTAATCATACTCTCAAATTTTACGCGATAAACAATATTATATTTAAAAAATTTTATCGCTTCTTTACGATTGATGGCTAATTCTTAACACATATTAATTATTTTTAAAAATGTATAAGATTGTTCTTGAATAAGGATTGTAAACAAACACTCTTAAGGTTAGTCATCCGGCGCTGTAAAAGTTTATTCCATCAAAAAGTTTTATATTTGAATAATGCCAATTTATAATTTTATCATTTTACTATATTATCAAAATATTTTATTTTTATTATGTTAAAATCAGTTTAGAACGATGAATTTTACAAGGTCGTAAGTTATAAAGTGCGTTTCTAGTTTTCTTTATATTCCTAGCAGATCTAAACATTGTCATAAAAATGCTAATACGAAGATTAACAAGAAAGAACGATACAAATACAGATTTTGAAAGGTAATGAAATCATTGAAATAAAAATAAGAATATGCCTAAACGTAAGTGTTAGTAAGAGGAAATTATCCAAGTTAAAGAATGGACTCGATCTTTAAAACTCCAGGTTATCGACACATGCGCAGGCACGTGTATTTAGGAGTATGCAACAAGTGCCACTTCTCTCTCAATGAAGAAATAAAAAAAATCAATCATTTTGTGCTGAGCAGAAGAAAAAGGTCGAAGTAAAGATAGAACTTTCTTGAGGTTTAAAACTTTAAAGTTCGCGGACTTATTGCGGAGGCAAGTCACGTAAAGCTTACCCAAGCTGCGAAGACTATGACACGGATGTTTCCCGTCCATCCAGTTCTCTCTCGATCTCTATATTCATGGACACATCAACTATGCTCTCGAAACGCCAGCTGATCGTGAGAGAGATAATCTCTCATAAAAATGGAAATTCGTGGAGGAAAAGCCGTTGCTATACTGTCATTTGGACGCTCGTTTTTTGACTATCCTTTTTCTTATAGGTAAGCGCTCTCGCCTCGTATTCTCAATGTAGACTTTTCGGCAAGATCAGAAGCGTGCAAAAAATAATAGCAACGTCAGAGAGCCGGAGCGCGTGCACGCACAGCTCCCAATCCAAACACACCGCACCGATGGCTAAGTGCCAACTGAACTCGTGCACTGCGTTCCCGCGGCATTACGCACCGGCCAACTCTATTCGTCGAATGTGTATTGTAGAATGTACTATCTCCCTCTGACCCCACGCGCACTCTCCTTCTCTTCCTCTCTTCCTCTTTATTTTTCCTTTCATGTCACGCGTCTGCGTCCCTCACTTCCTCTCGTTCTAGCACTATCTTAGTCCCCCTCTTTATCCCTGTTTCTCCTTCCCTATCACTCTCTTTTTCTCATAACTGTTACATCTCTGTCTTTCTTCTGCTTTCACCATTATCTTTTTAATTTCTCGGGAAATTTTTCTTAACTTTTATTATTTTTTTCCTTCCCAATATTTCAGTCTTCACTTTTTTTTAAAATTCCAATTCTCTATTCAACTGTGACGATTATTATTTTTGATGTTGAGATTGATGTTGCTCTTGTAGTATTTACTCATCTAAATAAATAATATACATTTATATTGTGTTTTTAAATAGAAAAGTAACAGAAATAAAATATTAACTGTCATAATATAAGTAAATAATTAATTACACATAGAATAAAAAAATATTTCTTTGTGTAGAACGTACAAATGAAAACAGTGTTTTTGCAGTATAAAAAACTAACGATAACTAAAAAATAACTATAGTTATTAACTATATTTGGTAATATATTTTATAATATAATATTCTTGGTAAATTTATATTTAAATAACAAAATGACTTTCTATACTATCAGTTCAGTATAGTGAAGAGTAAGAACTTAAACAATGTTTGAAGTTTATTTATTCATTTGGTCTGATTTAAAAATAAATCTTAGTTTAAATATTGCAAGATTTATAAGTTTCATAATAATTAATTATAATATAATAAATAAAACAGAACATTAAATTTATAATAGGTTGAAGAAAAATATTATTTAACAGAAATTTACGGTTTAATTCTTAACGAATATATCTTCGACGACCTCAAAATTATTCTACACTTCAATTATTCTCCTTTTTAAAGCACAAAAATATAAAGAATGATTCTTTTTAATATAATCACTGAAATATGTAGAGTATAAATTTTATAATATTTTTTATCACAAAATAGAATAAATAATAACCTCTCACCCTTTCGTCTGCTCTTATCAGAAATGTATAAAAGACTGGGTATTATAAATAATCAAAAGTAGGGCATTTCAAAGAGAAGGACATTTGCAACAAAAACTGACAGTTTATTTTAATAAAATTGTAAAAGCTCCGTTGCAAATATCCGTAAAAAACTTCCTTCAATTTGTACTTAAGATAACTGCAAAAATAGCTTTTAAAAAGAGTTACATCGTATAATTTCTTTTTAATTTTCAACTGCTTCATTCCCTGCTATCATCTCTGACTTCCTCCCTTTCATATTCATACACACCACACACACTCCTTCTCTTTTTATTTCTCGCTACACTGAACTGTTCTATCTTATCTTTGTCTCTTTTTTTATCCTCCTTCCCTTTCCAAAGCCAACGCACTCATTCGCTGTTTCTATGTCTCTCTCTCTCTCTCTCTCTCTTTCTGTCTCTCTATGCTTTCTTACTTTACTGATTTTCGTGCTTCCGCGTAAACACAAACGTGGTTACGTCAAACGACGATACGTGTAATGATGCAAACATAGCTGGATATATTTATTTATTATTTATCTATATTATATAAATGCACATATACTTACAATTTTATATATAATCCATCTGAGTTACCTACTTTATAAAGATAGAATTGAATAGATATTATTTTATTAATGCATTCATGATAGATTATAAATTCTTCTCATCCTTTTTTTTCAGTCCTTTACTTATACAAAGTTATGTTTAATTTATGAACGGGTGTTTTGACGTAAATATATCAAACAAGATTATACAAAATTTGAAATTTTGAAACATTTAATAATTTTCTTATTCCCTTTATTGTTTATAATAATGCTTTTATATTTTACTTATTTTATCTTAGTATTTTTTTATATATGGTATTTTTCTATATATATTAGAATGAAAAAATCCTGAATAAAAAAAATAAAAAAAGTAAAATTTAGTCAGTATTAATATAATTAAAGGTAAACTAAACTAAAATATTGTTTTAATTTTTAAAATACAAATTTCAATATAATTCTTTAAATGTTTGAATCATTATTGAAATCTTTAATACGTTAAAATCAGTATTTGTAAGTCTCAATTAGAAATAAATTTAATAGTAAAGTATACGATTAATACCTCTATATAACTATCTATTATTATTATTTTTTTAATAATTGTAACATGTAAATAAGATTGTACTTTAGTTTATATGGCAACAAATTTTTTTCAATATTTCATTTAATTTTACAATCATATTCAAACTTATGTTAAAAATTTTGAAAAATATCTTTTAATACAATATTCCAATATTAAGTATTATAAATGAATTTCAATCTTTTTTTTAATATTCAGTAGAGGATTCAGTAGACGGATAATAAAAGAAAGTTAAGATTTCTAATTTTTATGATTTGTGCTGGAATTTTATTTTATTAATATATTACTATATTATTAGAAAAATTTATATAATCTACATTCACTATGATTGTAATACATATTCATAAATATACATAAAATAAATAGCATTATAATATCCTTGATAAACAAATTCTTCTTATTAATTATTTTAAAAATATATATCCTTTTTATTAAATTTAATATTTTAATATTTTTTTAAATTCTTATACTTATCATATTCATTTTTGTAAGATGGATAACAAAAATGCCTATTAATTTATTAACGAGTATTAAAATTTTACCAATGATTAAAATTATTATTTATAAAAAGAAAAGGATTAATAGATTATAAGAAAATATCGCAACATGCTTAAAAAGAGGTATACATAATATTACATGAACTTTATATATTTTTAACCATTAAATTAAAATTTAACCATTCAAATAAAAATAAATAACAAATAGAATAAAGAAGCTCGAAACCGTTACTTTTATTTTATTATTTCATTTTATTTTATACAAGTCCCGTACTACGTATCATAACTACATAAATTATTTCTTTTAGAGAAATACAATTTAATAAGGAATAATTGTGATTCAGATTAATAATTAACACACTTTTTCATAAAATCTGCTTGACTTTACTCTTAAGGATAAATATAAAAAATTCTCAAAGGAGGTCTGAATCTAATAGATTTTTTAAGAATATTATTTTTACGTTATTGCTCATCTTGAAAAGAAATAGCTAAGAGAAAAAAGTACTTACTATGTATATAATATAGCTTATACATGTAAATAATCATTCAAGTGTAAAAATACAATTTATTCGAAATATAGAGAAAAATTACATTACATTCAAATAAAAATAAATTGAAAGATATTTCTTTTATAGAAATTAAAAGAAGTGACAAAAAGAAAATATATTCCTTTAGAAGGTGAATATTTCTTTTTAAAGAAAAAGAATAAATGTGGTAGAAGTATAAAGTTAATTGTTATTAAAATAAACAAAAATACATCAACCACACATTGATTTCCTGTATATACACACACACACATACACACGTGCAATTTCATCAATTTAAAATTTATTAGAAATGAAGAAGATAAGAGAAGAGAAGACTAGGTGAACATGTAACATGATTAACACACAACACACTAGGTGAACATGATAAGTATTCAAGACTTCATATATTGTGTTCTTATTTTTTGTAATGTCAAAATATCAACATGTTTAGATCCATATAGCCGAAAGTTTGTAACTATTATAGACGTAAGAGAGTGAGAACGAAAACAATGAGAAATATTAAAATGGGAAATAAAAGAGATAGATTGACAGAAAGAGAAAGAAAAAGGGAAAAAGGAAAATAAAGAGAGATAAGGAGAAAATGAGAGAGAAAAAGGGAAAAAGAGTGAGAGGAAGTGTGAGTATTCCGAATTGTCTTTGCATCTCTTTCGAGAATTTGAATTACTTTATCATTCTTTTGAATATATTTTTTTTTCTGCATAGAGAATTTTTATATTTATCAACATATATAAATTAAAATTTTTCAAGTTAATTGAAAATTTGATCAAATATTCAATTTACTTCTTCATTACTTTGATTAAATATTTAATTTACTTCTTCATTCTTTCATTACTTCTTCAGTTTAGACGTGTTTAAATAATTGTTACTACAATAGGATTAGACGAGACTAATACAAATCATAATTTTTTCATTGTAAGTATATGAATGAAAATATTAATTTCAAGTTGTAAAATATAGTTAATCACAAATTTTTAATACATTTAAATTAATAATAATTATGATAATGATGTTTTTGATGATAATAATTATTACAATAAATAATTATTGTCTGTAATAATGAAAGTTTATATTTACTGATCAAAGTACAATTAGTAATGGCTTAATATATTAAAATATAGCTTTGCATTTGATGAATATGACTTAAAGTATATTTTTTATTTTGACTAAATTTAAATCAGATACTATTGAACTTATTATGTCTATTGAATAGTTCGTAAATAACTGAATTGTTTATAATAGCTTTATAAATTTGAAAAGTATTATCAATATTATCAAAGATAAATTGTAAAAAGTTTTTAAACATTTAAATTATTTGAGAACAGCGAATATATCTCAATTTAAACATTTATAATATAAACATTTATAAAATTTACTTCCACCTTACTTTTTTTACATGGAGTTACTTTTTAATGTAAAGTGAAAAGGTTAAAGACGTCAGTATTGAATTATTAAAAGTTTGTATTTTCAAATAAAAATAAGCATATACAAATATTTATCAAGACTCCATAAATAGGAACATTGAATTTTTCTGCAAATACAAAATTCTTTATTTGACTTATATATATACTATGCATATTATGGTTTAATATTAAAATAACTCAATCATATTTAGTTTAAAGTAGATATAAAAATTAAAACTGATATATATATATAATTTAACCTTTTCATAATTTTATAAAGTGAAAATTATAAATATTTGTTTATTATTATCGAACTAATGTATTATATTAAAGACAAGAATAATAATAATTGAAGATTTATTTCAAATTTTATGTTTAAATTACATGAAAAACAAAATATTATAAAAGTTATGCACAATTCTGTTTTTATTTTTATATAGAAATTATAACAATTCACACTCTTCAAAGGTAAAATTATGTTAATCTTGAAAAATTCTAATTAAAAAAATAATTTATCTATATATGTAATAAAACTAATGTAAAATATGTAACTATATTTTAATTTTAATATTGTTACAGCACAGTAATAAGACTGGGTAGTTCAATGCCATTTTCGAGTGATTTACAAAGTCTTGAAAAAGAACTGGAACCAACAATGAAAAAATTTACCACTTGCGATTTTAAGAAAGTATCTTTCAATCGATTCTTCGTTGGATTTGAATTCGATTGGTGTTATTTTAAATTGGTAATGACGGATGAATTATTTTTTAAGAATATGTGAAGTATTAAAATGTAAAGGAGCTACTGGACTATTTATTATTTATTTTTAAAAGAATAAATACGCAAATAGTATAATTATAATATATAATTATAGTCTATAATTATACTGTTATATAATACATGTTCAAAAAATTAATTTCAAAGTTATTTCATTAATAAATAACTTACTTTCAAAGATAAAATATCTAGGAATTACTTATCTTATTATTTAATTTTTTTAAATTTTTAAAATGTTACGTTTTATATGCTTAAACAGTAATGCTTATTACATATCTGTTATCCACTTTTAATAGTTTTTATACATTCAACTAATCATTTTTATGTCAGGCCCTTTCATGTTACACATTTGACACCAAGCTCAGTATATATACAAATCTATTAACTGTAAAAAAACGTTTATATATATTGAAAACTACCGGAGAATATTAAAAAAGTTTTTGTAGTTTTTTCATATCAGAGACTTGTGAAGATAAAAAATATTTTGACTTTTAAAACTCGCTCATATTATGAAATCGCATACATATTTAAAACTCGGCATTATATTATAAAGAGAAAGAAAACTTTATAAAAAATTATAGTAATGCTACTCTGCGGTTTAATTTAGTAGTTGAAAAACCTACAGAAAGGTAAACGTGCTTTCGCAAATAACGATCAGAATATGCGTGTGAGTAATTGTTCATATAGCTCGGGGTCGAGTATTGGATGAAAGTAACGCGAAACCGTTTCTTTCTTGTAGATTGAAGAAAGTTATCCGCTGCAGGAGGAGAGTGCGCACCGCGACATGAGCGCGAGTATAATTGGCTTGCCACCAGCGTCTTCATCATTGGGTATTGTGTCCGAGCGCTCAGAGTGGTGTTGGACGCAACCTCATAAGTCCAAAATGCCGACGCGTAACTACCATCGAGAAATCTTCACAAGCGTCTTCGTTCCCGCCCTTCTGCTTTTGCTACTCATCGGCCTCCTCAGTGCTGTTCTCTGCCTACATCACGACGAACTGTAAGTACTTTACTTAAAAGATAAAAGGGTGGACAGCGCAT
Organism: Wiebesia pumilae; assembly: GCA_018907045.1. NCBI lineage: Eukaryota > Metazoa > Arthropoda > Insecta > Hymenoptera > Agaonidae > Wiebesia > Wiebesia pumilae. Next base: position 7,867,201 of record JACCHZ010000159.1, on the reverse strand, counting down.
TTGATTATGCTCACAAAACACTTGAGCTGGAAAGTTTGCAGTAGTCGTTGAACAAGTTGTACGGATATAAATTTCTTACTCAACAAAGGCGAGTTTACAAATTCCAACTTACGTTTAAATGTTAGATCTTTTATGTTTGTTATTTTATTTATATACTGAAAATGACATTATAATTTAGCGCGTCTGCCTTTGTATTACATGTGCATATAATATTTACATGTATGTATAAAGGTGCACATCATTTAAGAAGCATAAGTAATATTACATAAGTAAGAAAAATAAGATTAAATTCTGGTTACCGCATTTTATTTTATAAATTGATATGTTGTAGATAAATTTATTTCGCCATTCTAATTTAAACATTCTTTTCTATTAAGCTACCATAATCTTTGTATTTATCTATTTATTAATACCGATGTATTCTTTAGTAGTTTAATGGTATAATTCACTTTACATGCACTAATACATATCTTGAAAAGAATTTTAGATATTCAAGGAATAATATCTAGATCGACAAAAGGCATTTTAGTATTAAGTAATATTTTAATCTGAGTGCTTTTGCTGTTCCTTCTTGAGGACGTAAATGCATAGACATTTCAAATATATTACTATAATCTTGCATTCGAGCATTTGCGGATATCAGCTAAAGCTAAGGAATAACAAATAACAAAAATATGACAATACAGGAATATGGTAAAATTAGGTACTTAAATGATTCATAAGTTACGATATAAATAGTAATTCAGAATAGTATATTTCACGCATATTTTTTTAAAACTATAAAAATAGGCCAAAAAAACATTAATTTATATTAATTTTTCTGTATTTATTACTATTAAAAATTTATTGCAATTAAAAAAGGTAACGAGAAAGTACAAAAATTTTAATAGTAAACACTATAATTATATGTTCAATAATGAAATAGTAGTAATTAAGTAATACATGTATTGAAAATATTTCAAGCGCCGTAATTTACTCTGAGTCTGAAGTTTGCAACAATGGAACTCCAACAAAAGATCAAATTTTCATTTGATCAACGTGACATTTCTTTTAAAAAACCACGTAATATTAATAAAATATTAACAAAAACATAATATAACCCTAAAAATACTCGCATAAACGATTCCTATTCGGGAATGAAAAACTAGAGAATTTCAAAATGTTACTAACTATTGTTAATAACCATCATTGCCAACTAATAAAAAATTTAAAAGAAATTTTGTTGCGCATAGAATCTTCTTGTAAAAAAATAAAAGTTGCGACGTGTATGAGTACATGCAGAAGACTGCCCCGTAAAATACTCTATAAAAACAATAATTATTAATATTTTAACAATAAAATTACAAAATTCCACTGTTCAAGAACAAAGAATAAGAATAGCAATAATAGTTAAAAATACGTATTTAGGAATATTATAAAATTAACCTTAAACAAACACGTCCAATACGCTACCGATACGCATTTGCGTCTTCCACATATATAAAATCATACTTTTAAAATTCCACAACTTTTTATCGTTACTGATATAATAATTAACAAAGAAACAAATTTTCATGGAAAAATGAAATTCTCGTCATAGTTAACACATTGTTCAAATAACTCAGTGTGTATACATGTACCAATTATTGTTTATAAAAATATGTTGCCCTTTATTTCAGGCATTCCGCAACTTTTTATTATTGAATATTGTTGGTTATATCAAAATCAACCAATAAGTCGAATATCAACAAAATCAGAGATTCTCGTCATATTTAACAACAATCTTAAACAGGTCCATTTCGTATGTTTATGGCATATGCGTATATTTTTAAGCGGTGTATACGTAATTGTTTATAATGTATTCTAAGTGTTATATTGCTATTATTATATCTTTAGAAGTTTTATTTGTTCTAAATAGAACAATTATATTGTAATAATTATATTTTAAACATTTTTTGATTGTTAATTATTTGATTGATGAATATTTAGAATATTTATTTTTAATTACAATATTTAGTATACACTTGATTATTTTTTATTTGAAAATCCAAAGTCATATGAAGATATATATTGATTATTTGTGACTGGATTAATAATGTACATGAGAAAAAGAGAGCAAAATGTATAGACAGAGAGAGAGAGAGAGAGAGAGAGAGAGATAGTCAATAAGTGAGTAAAAATGTTAAATTTTACATTCGTATATTACTTGTTAGTATAAAAATTCATGGATTTTTTAATTCTATGAGACTGAATTTTAGATAATATAGAGGATTGTATTTTTATTTGTATTATTTATTCTAATGTTATACGTTTTCCGTAAGATAATAGATTCCATTTAAATTTGTTTTGCATTTTTTAAAAAAAAGCCTCCTGTCAAAGTTGTGGAGTTACATTATTGACTCGAAAAAATCATAGAGCTGCGATCTTTACCAAATCCAACCATCAGTCGTAAGGCTTTATATGAGTGCTCAATATGTGTGAATGCTTGTGACTCGCTCGCTTGTGTAGCGTTTTATTCGGGAAATTTCTTTGGAGCTCACCAACTGATATATTCAAGTTTTTAAAATAAATGTTATAATATATGGTCACAATAAAATTTATTACATATCTTTATATTAATATTCAATACTTGTATTTACATCTAAGAAACTGAAATTGATTGTTTTTAAGAAAATTATTTTATTTTAAGGCACAACACTTTTGAAATAAATAGCTTGGACTTGCAACACACGATTTTACTAAATGAAATTGCAACTGCATCTTAAAATTTTTTTTCATAACACAGTACATATGGAAATTATTAAAATATGCAAATAAATATATTTAATAATTTAAATAGAAATTGTATTTTCTTCTTATATGATATTCATGAGATATGTAAACATTATACATCAGTCAGAGCAATATTAAATGGAAAATTATATATCTATACATGCATGAGTAAATGTAAACCCATATGAGTTTCAAGGGTGAAACACATTATGATTTTATGATTTAGAATTTAACATGTCACTGTTTTATTCAAAACAAATATATGAATATAAGTTCATGACTACTTCGATATAAATAAAAAATATTTGTGTTTAACCTATAAATATCAAATGACATTTCGAATTTTTTAATTATTGATTATATTTTTATATCTAAATTAGAAAGATGAATTAGATTTAGACGTTATAAATAATTATCAAGAATGAAATTAGTTACTTTCGTTAAACTTATGATTTTTAATTAAAATTTTACATACATATTTAACTTATCATGGCCATTTTTTTAAAATTCTTCAAACTAGAAATTTATAAAAGAAATTAAATGAATTTCATGAAATATCAAAATACTTAAATATAAAAGTAATACACCCAAATTCGAATTATTAAAACTAACATTTATAATATTAAAATCAGTTATTATTACATTCAGGTTTTTGCTTATGCTACGCAACCCATACCTTATAAAATTACTGAATAATTGCAAATAAAATATTCTTCATCGTAATTTTATCATAATCATTTTCAAAATACTTATAAAAAATATTAAGATTTTAATTCTATTGTTTTTTACTAAGTTATTGAACATTTCTATTTATATAATCACTTTGCAAATGCATACAATTTATTTGTAAACACAGATATCATAGAAATTAATTTCAACAGAACATTTTTCTCAGAAAACCTATGTTTTCTAGTTAAAAAATCTTCTTTTAAGATGCATACGAGATTATAACGAAAATGCTTTAAGATATTACTAGTATATTTAAAAATGCATCACAGTTAATTTGTTACTAATGAAATTTCAGTTGTTACATTGCAAGAACGAGATATATGAGGAAATTTTTATAATTTGCCAGTGGATTAATGAGAGAGAGTAAAATTATATAGTGACAGGGAGAGTAGGGAAGAGAAAATAAATAAGATAGTAAAAAGTGAAGTTATGATTCTTACATTTGTACATTACAGCTTATTGTAAAAAATTCGTAAAATTTTCAATTCTTTGAGTAATTAAATATTAGAAAATATAGATAATTATATTAACATTAGTATGTTAGTTTTACGATTACACTTTTTCATGGGGTAATAGCTCTATGTAAATTTGATATGTATGTTTTGAAAATAAAAGGCGGCATTGACGCGCTTTATTCGTAGAGTAATACCAAGATTCCAGGACCTTGCAAAGTTCGTAGGTCGCTTGTGAAGTCTTTCTATGTGTAATTAATTCGTGTGAATGCTTGTGTAGTAAGCACTTAAAGTAATGTCCAGCCGAAATCTCGGAGGCCGACGACACGTAAACAATGAAAAATTTTGAATTTACTTAATATGAGCGAAACTTATTGAATTTTTTTTATCAAAAATATTAGAAATTAATATTTTTATCTATCTTCTTATTGATAATTGATAATATCTAAATAGAGATTTTGCATAAATACAATTTTTAATGGTTGAAAGTCTACGTCTATAATACACGATCTTTTAATAAATAAAATAAATCGATTTTACAACTTTTTCTTTCTTTTCTTGGATTTTGTTAATATTGTAATAATAATATTATTTATTTATATTCTATTTATATCCTTATATATAGAAGTTTTTGAGAGAAAATTATTTTTTAAATATTTACCTTTATACACTCTTATCGACAACTTTGTATTAAAGTTGGTGACTGCATCCAAACTATACGTAGTATCATTTTAATATAAGATTTTTTACGATGCATCAACTAGCATTATTTCAAATAATTATATTTTATAATTATAATTTTTATTTTTATTAGAAAATATAATTTACAGTCATTGATTCAAGAGAAATTTAAGTTTCTAAATAGTTAATCTTTTTGGATGATATAAAATTGATTAATTGTTTTTAATGGATAAAGTTGAAGAAACATAATGAAAATAAAATTAAATTAATGAAAATCTGTAAAAGTTATTTTCGAATTTTTTTCAATTTCATAAAAAATTATAAATCGTAAGTAATTGTTACTTATCGTAAAGGAACTTTACACTTCAACTAATTATTTAGACTACGTTCTCCAAAATAAAGATTAATAATCAGTGTTTAAGAAAACGCATATAATTGACAAATAATGAATGTACAATGGTATATTTTGATATTTTTATTATGTTAAAACTAGTAATTATTAAAAATAATTATTTTTAGTTCATCTGTTTTTAAATGCTATGCGTCAGTTTACAATTAGTAACGTTGCTATCTATTGAGATAGACTAATTTCATTTCATTAGCTTTCCATTTTGAGCCTTCAATATTAATTTAATTAACATTAGAAAAATTAGTGTACTTTAAAATTAAAGTGTAATTTTTCCTGATCATTGTAACAAATAATACAAGTTTTCAACTAACGGTGAAAAGGTATTCACATTTTTTCCAATTATTATTAACTCAATACGAAACCATTACAGCTTCAGTAATTATTAATAAGAACATTTATGATTCTCTCATTAAATTTTAATGATTAAATACTATTACATACAAAAGTTTCATTATTCTTACTTTACATAATATTTTAATTGTTTAATTACAATTTTATCTTACGTTTATTATTATATATGTTCTTAATTTAATAATATAAGTATAAGTTATATTTTTATTCACAAATTCTAAAAGTGCTATGTAATCAAGCCGATTATCATTTTGAAACGTTTACATATTATAGAAATTTGGAAATTATTCTAAATAAAAAATAATATTTATTATCGAATATTAGTCAATTTTTATTCATAAATAAAAGCAAAGCAAGTCACTGATCGTATAATTTTTATGTTAGAGTTGATTCTAGTTGAGTGATACGTATGACATCTTATTTCGATCTTTACTTTGTTTAGATAGCCGGATTTTTCATACTTCAATTTTTTTCAAGGTTTTTCTAGAACATATTGTACAAACAGTTTATTTTAAAAATTTTCTGCTTTGGATTATTATTTTTGTACTAATAAAAAATTCTAAAAATTTTAAATAATATATTATCTATTCCTTTATATAATATTATTTTTTACCTGACTATTATATTATTACTTATTTACTTATTTACTTTTTTTCCTTAGTTGTGTAATCATGTAATTAACTAATTTTTGGTAATTTTCAAATATTTCTATTATTTTATTAGATATAATTATTTAATTAATATAATAATGAGAGATTTGAGTTAATGATATGTATTCCTTCTAACTAAATATTACAAGTCTCAATATATTTTTTTATTTTTTCTTATTTGATAATGTAATATTTACATTATCCAAATTAACAAGATAATATAGTATTAAAAAAAATTGTGTTATGGTAGTTTTAACTCAAATAATAAACTAAATTATAGATATTATTATAAATGAAATAATCTGGATTAATATTGGTATCAATTGCTGATTATAAAGATATGCACTTAAATTTTCTAAAAATTAAATAAAATCTATAATTAAGATATTTAATATAAAGTTAAATTATTACCAATTATTATAAGTGCAATTTAGAAAAATATTATTCTTAATTTTAAGAATAAAAATTTTATTCTTAAAATGTATGCTAGTTTACTAAATACTAAAATTTCAATCGTTAATTATTCAATACAAGTTTCGCTCAATAAAGTTATTATTATATACTATATAAGAATTTTAAATATAAAATAAAATTACATAACTAGTTTGTATTAAAATGAAGAATTAAAAGAGAATATCAATATAGTATGATCTACTTATGTAATTATATTTAATATGCACTAAAATCGTTAATTCCATATTTTTCTGGCGATCATAAAATTGAACTTTATTAGTTTAGATTTGTTAGAAAATGTTTGTTTTAAATAATAATCCTATCATTATCGATTTGGTAATATATTACCACCAAGACTATATATAATCGTGATTTATATTCAATAACAATTAGAATATATAATATATAATTTATATATAATATATAAATTATTTTATACATAAATAATGAAATACGTAAATAGAAATATCAATGTTAAGAATGTTTTGTAATATTTTAAGTTAACAAACCTTTTAATAACGTAAAGAATTTAAAATATTTTTTACGTTATTTAATAGGGCGAAATAAGAATTTGGATTAAAATGAAGATTACCGAAGAAACAAAAAAATATGTTTCTCGTTTTCTCGTATTACTTCACTATTTTCCACACATATAATACTCTATTAATAAATACCCAGTACAAAGGCAAATTAGCCAAATAATATTATGTATCAAGCAACATTTAGTGAATTATAAATAAAATAAACACACGCTGATTTTTCGAATCGTTTAAAATATATTTTTCCTAGAAACAGGTACTGACACTATACTTATATGTTGTATTTACCGTGTAATAACTATTATTCTATTTCTCCAATTAGTCTTGAAAACTAATTAAATAGATAATACATGGAAGTTCGGTTATAGATTTTAAAAGAGAGATTCAATTAGATACATTCACAACTTTTAATAATAAATTCTTAAGTAATTTATAGTATAGCTTCAATATTAAAATAGATTCTAAGAAAATAATGTTAACAGTTTAATAATCTTCAAAGATTTAATAAATGATAAACTAGCTGTAAATACGTAAATAACCAAAGAATTTATCAGATCAAACTCTTTACTCTAATACTTTTAAGAAAATTCTGTCTGTGTTTAAGATAATGTGTCAAAAACTTAGTATTTAATACATTGGAAATATATAGAATATCTAATTTTCAAAAATAAATATTTTTTTGGGAAAAATATATTACTATTAATGGAAACAAGATTTTGAATTAATGCAGAGCCATCAGAGATACAAATAAAAGTCTTTTTTACGTTTATTTTATTTTTTTGATTTCATTACAATAATTCTCAATCGTCTCTATTAAATTTCGATAATACTTAAATTAATTGGATCTTACCTGTACTTATAATATACATAAATTTCTACTATAATAAAATTAAAATAAAATTATCTTATTTTTATTACTAATTACTTAATAAAATAAGCATTACTATAAATAATGTAGTAATTACACGTAATGTTGAGTTTTATTCACAAAAATATAGTCATTTAATAAAATATTATTTGTTCAAGGAATATTTAATTTTTTCATTTATTATTTCTTTAATTTGATATCTTTATATTATATTTATTATTATATCCTATTATTATTATTATATTTATTATATATACTTATTATATCAATAATAAGCGCCAATTTAATCGAATAGACACTCACTGTATTTTCAAGGTTTATTATTTGTGTAAGAAATATTAAGAAACGATAGAAACATAATATATAGTAACATAATAGCATAAAATCTCGTGAACCATTTTTACAGGATACCGTCAAATAGAAAAAGAAGCTCCCCATTACAAATGGATAATAATGGGATTAATGGGGTTCAAATGATTCAATATGCAACTACATCGAACAGCAGAGGTACACTTCGTTCATTCTCAGCCCCTCAATCTTCTTGCAGTCCGACACCGAGTGATTCACAATCAATTAATCGTAGTCCCAGGTATTATGCTTATTTATTTATTTTCATTTAATAAAAGTTTAACTTATTAAAATATTATATCATGTTTTCCAAATTATCAGATCAAGATCTTTTCGTAATCCTATTATATAATGTAAATGCTTACTGATAATAGACAATAGGTAATATAAGAGTATTTTTAAATTCATGTCAACATATTTCATCCCTAATTAATAATAGCATTAATTTACTTCAAACGTAGCAATTGCTGTTAAACTTTTTAATTTCAACAATAATTTTCTTTACATTTAAACTCACATTAAGTTTTAAAACTATTTCTATTATACATGTAAAAAGTAAAATCTAGAAAAAGTTACTTGTAATTTACATTATTAAAAAAATACATTAGATTTCTTTTATGCTATAAAATACTTTAAATCGATAACCTTATCAATAATATTATAAGTCGATACAAAAATTGTTGTATGCTCCGTCTTATACTTAGTTAAATAATACAGGAATCAGTAATTTTTAATTTATATTTCTTATAGTTATCTTATAAAATAATCTATTATAATGTAGATGAAAACAAAATTAATTGGGCTTTCAATACATTTTAGAATTACAAAGGATCATATCAATACGTATATTCGTCCAAATCCACCGCCATATAACAGTCCCAATAGCTTGTAAGTATTCTGGATAAAAAATAGCAAAGAAAATCCTTGTTAAAAAAGGCAAAACAATCTAGATATACTTGGTTAGAGAAATTATGACATGAAATAAACAAAAATGAAATCTAAATTTGATTTCGATTTAATAGTTTCATTGGAATATGTTTATGAAAAAAGGATTTAGATCTGAGAGAATTCATGATAAATAAATAAAAATAGCAATTTTAAATCTTGACTAAAAAAATCATTCATAAAGTACAAAAAATGCTTTTATATTTAATAAATTTAACAAACAATATTGAAGATAAATATTTTCTTTTTGAGTAATAGCGCATTATATTTTTTTTTTCAAATTTTGTTGATACATCTTTTAATAATAATAAACAAAAAAATCTGGTAAAATAGTAGCATATACGTGAATACTGAGTAAAAAATGATGAAAGTACCTAGGACAAATATTAATTATAAATATTGTATACTCATTAAATGCAACCATATTCTTTTTTTATTACAAAGATAAATTTAAGAATTAATTAAAGAAGTGTTTATAAAATAAAAAATTAGTCTTTACATATTTTGAGTAGAAAATTTAATTTTCTAAGGGTGATAATATCTCTACATATAGTCAAATAGTATAATAGAGCTCTTCAACTACGTGTACATGTATATATATAAAAGCTTAGAATATACATTCCGTTAGCTTAAATATTCATAATTTTTATCTTTTATCTACTTTACTGGATTATTGTTTCTAAATGAAATTGATATCATTTAAATTGGCTTACCAGTATTTCATTTTTAGTAAATTGTATCGAAAGAATAAATATAATATGAATACATTAGAGTTATAATTATTAGTAAATAAGCTTTCGATGCATTTTATTAAGTAAAAGGTGACTCAAACTATTCTAAATACTGAAAATTATTAGAGAAACTTAATTCTTATAGAAACTGCCTTTGCAAATCTTTCAACTAATATTTATTATTTAAGCAATTCAAATCTTGTATAGTAACGATATAGTTTTAGACGTTCCTACGATTATTTAAACATAAAGTAAAACGTATTCATTTATATAATAATGCTATTACAATTACAGTATCATAGTTTAATTTACAAATAATTTTTCAACTGATTTTTATACGTGAACTTAAATCTTTAGAAATTTAAAAGAAAATACATTGTAACGTGGAAAAATAAGAAAGTAATCATATTTGTGATATTACATTTCAATTAATATAACAATACTTTTTCTAAAATTAGAATTGCTATTATTTTCTTTTGAATGAAAATAACAAGAAATAACTAAAATTAATAAGTTATTCCATGTTGACAGACTTATTAATGAATATTAAAAATTACTCTATTATATATATTTAAGTTTAGATTTTTCACATTATGTTTTATTTCCAAAATATATTAAAAAATATTAATTCTGAGTTATATGCGTGTATATCTAGAAAAACTATTGGAATCGATTCTGAAAATATTTTGTTATCTAGTTTTTTATTTCCACATTATACCACATCACTATATACTTGATATACTTTAATTTCATAGATCATATTATTTAAACACGTTACATTCTCAAATGAAATTCCATGAGGAACTTACCAGAATTATTAGAATTATACATGTAACTACTATACATACAACTTATTGCTAAGAAAATGAAGGCTCTTAAAAATAGTGTATAGGAACATTATTAAAAAATCAAGTACATACTATATTCATTTGAGCAGTGATGTGACTATTTATAATACTCAGTTTTTACAATATTTAAGTTTAAAGCAATATTTTGTGATTTAATTATTTCCATAGATATACAATTGAGAATGTATGGCGGTTATTATACTATTTTATTTATTATTATGTATTTTATTATTTTACAACCTCAAATACACATTATTTTTTTTATTAAATTAATTTATGCGCATTAATATAAATAATAGCTTTAAACGTATGTCAATGCTTCAGATGATTGATTTTTTCTCAAATTTCATTTATATGAATAAAATATTACGAATAAAAGAAAAGCCAATGAATATTTTTATTTTTAGCGCTGGTACTGGTATTCGAGGTGATTTTTGACTACACGAGGAGCCAGCTCAAACATGGTTTTGCTAAACAGGGATGGCATTCTTTTCTAATTGCAAACGGAAGAAACATACAAACGATGAATTACGAAAACGAAGATCATTTCGCGCTTATCAAGTTTTATATTCTTATTCGCTCAGATTTATTCATGCATGAAAAACAACGTCCATCGAGACTGGCTCCAGAATATAATCGACTTAATAACGTCGCTTGTTTGCAAGGGCAATATCATAGTTTTTATTGTAAGATAAATATACATTTATATATATATAAGTTTTATACATGATTAGTTTATTTAACATTTATTCAATATTTTAGATAATTCTGTACGTATTTTTTTTGTGCATATGTAGAATGAAAGTAATAAGGTATTCTATGGGTCAAGCATCGATTTAATCCATTGGGAAGTGTTGAAGAAAACTGAAAATTCACGAATATATGTTTATCTTCTTATTTGCATAATATCAGTTTAAGAGCTTATATAAACCTCGAAAAACTAGGGTTTTGAAGGCCGATACGATGCTTTCGAATATGTAAACTTAATCTTTATTAATGAAAATTAATGAAAAAGCTTTTTTTTAAGCAAAATAATAATGTAATTAAAAAGATTGTTCTTGTAATAAAAATACTAAAGTACATTGATTTTGATTTATCATAATATACATAATTGTAATTGTGTCTCATGATCTTTTGCTTTTATTGAAACGGATTATTTTTTTTATTTTTGCACGCAAGAAATCTTTTTTCATGCAAATTTTTATATTTTTTAACATAACTGAAAAATTATTTGAAGGTATTTTTAACTTGTACATTTTTTTAGTAACCGATAAAGCCATATTTTAAATTAATCATGAAAATTATATATCATATAGTTTTCTATCTAAGACAACGTACTGAATTAAAATTGAAAAAAAATTGGATTAGATCCGCATTGGATACCAGAAATACCTTCCTTTTAAATAAATAATAGAATTCTTATAATAACTGATTTATATATTATTAATTAATATATACTAATTTATTATTAACTTTCAAAGATAAATAAGATAAACTTTAAAAAACTATTTAGAATTTTGTAAAACTTAAACATATTTTCAATTTTATTTTAGTCATGGATTTACATTAATACAGATTTTTATAAAATCACGATTAATTGACCTTTAAATACAAGCAGTGCACACGTTACACATAGAGAGTACAATATTTGTGATTTACGGGTTTACTATCTTTAATTTAAAGTATTATATTTATACTTATTATATTTATTGGAATTTTTAGAACTTAACTCTTAGAAATTTAATGAATTTCAATTTAATTTATATATTATAAAAATAATTTCTTATATTTGCCCAAAATTTTGAAAACTTAACTTATTTATACTTTTTAAAGATTCACAATTAAGTAACATAATTGTTTGCTAAGTTATTAATTAACATCCCTACTCTTCTTAGAAATTAATTTTATATGCTGTCGAATTATCATTTGCTTTGACACTACTTGTTCTTTTACAATTAGCATAAAACTTAAGCATTACATATTGTCTGTTTAATATAAGTGTTGATCATATATGACAATAGAAAATTTTTATTTAAGAATGCACGATGTAATCTCAATATAATAAAAACCATTGAAAAATTATTATTTTAATTGATTTGGATGCAGAAATCATGTACCAAACGGAAAAAAAGGTCTTGTTTAAATATTATTAAATTTTATTTCTTAATATAATATTGTTTATTGTATTATTGCATTATTATAATAATTTTGTAGTTTATTGCAAGCAACTTTGAATAGAGCTTACAATAAATAAATTTAGATAACGTTTTGATAGAATTACAAATGTAAGAGGAACATACAGCAGTTTATTAAAATTTAAAAAAATCTCTAGTTAATTTAAAATAGAAAAAAATAGTATAGAAGAAGAATAAAAAGAAATAGGATAAAGTTAATCATTTTTTATGGATTTTGTACAAAATAAGAAAAGAATCATTCTTATATAAATAAAGTAATCATTTTTTGTGTTCCATATATATAAAAATAATTTTAAAGAAAGAGTTAAATGTCATAAAAATACTGTTTACATATAATATTTATATGTTAATGAACTTTATTATTATCTATACTACTTAAAAGTTTTAAATAAGTGTAATGTATACAATTTAAACTATATACATTATTTGGTTGGTTTTATTAATAAATATTTTAATAAATATTAATACATTCGATGAAATAAATTATTTTCTAATTTAAAAATATTTCTAGCCTAATTTTTGTTTTCATATACATTTAGTATTGAACAGATTGAGTTAAAACATATTAAATAATTTATAATTTATATTATTTATTATATTATGAATAATATATAAAATTATGACATTGAAATAAATATTCACTGTTACTGTTACGTATGAATTCAGATTCATCGCTTGATCGTTTGAGAATGCATGGCAACATATAGTTAAAGAATCTGTGAATCAAAATGACTAGAATTGAATCATAATCGATTATTGTACATAAAAAAAATCTAAAACAAGAAACCAAAACCCTCAAGATAAAAAGCCTCTCTTTATTATTTATTCCTATCTCTTGTAAAATTTTGTAATTTAATGACATACTTATAAAATTTAAATTTTTAAGTACAGAATCAGAAAATAAATTTAGAAACAATTTTAAAAAATGTTTATCAAAATTATTTGAAGAAAATTTTATAAATTGATTTTTCATCAGAATTGTATTCTGATTATTATACATACGTCACATAATAAAAATCAATAAGTCACATAATTTGAAATTTCCTGTAATTACATTTTATCACAAGTTCTTTTATTTGTTTATTTTTAAAGTACGGAAGAAAGTTATATTATACAAGCGTATTAATTATCTAATTATTTTTCAGAGCAAAATAATTTTTCAAACATTATTTTTACTTATTCCAATAAAATTCCTATAAGAACGTGTTCCATTATAATAATATTTAAAATAAAAAATATAATAAACTTAATTAACGTTAAACATTTATTTTACAATTCAGTTTTTTCTTATATTACAATTATTGAAATATTGACATCTTAATGTAAGATAATTAATTGGTGTCACATGAATTTAAAGTAAATTGAACGGAGTAAAAATACTTAAATTAATTGAAAAGAAATTACACGATTTTTCAAGTTTTAATGTATTTTTAATATTTTTAGACAGACTTTTCGTTTTCATGTATATTTCCTGTACAAACGAAATTTAATTAATGTGTAATTTTGCAAATGTGACAGAGACTGTATATTGCTACAATCACAAAATATTCGACGAAACTTGGGGTAAATACACATTACTAGATTCAAATGCTTTTTTTATCAAATATCAATACAACATTATGATGACTTAATTAAGGTTAAGATTTGATTTATAAGCTGAAGTTCATAAGGCATTGCGATATTGTTCTTTCAATAAAATGGCGTTATATGCAAATAAAATATAAAGAAGTCAGATAGAAGCAGCAATGTATGTGCATAAGTTTAATAAAGTGTAATAGATTCAAAAAGACACATCAATAGTAACGTTACGTTTTTAACAAAAGAACAATTTTATTTTTAAATCGACATATACCTTTGGCCACTTCGATGCTCATTGTTGCAAAATACTGTAATATGGGAGCTGTTATGAAGACTGCCAGTCTGGCTTAAATAACGCGTCTTATATTTTGGTTCAAAAAAATAAAAGGAAAGAAGAGCTAGAAACACTGTATACTTCTGGATAAAAAATGCTTTCGTATTACAATCGCCCGCTCATCCGTTAATCGGCGCATGCGCGTCAGGTGGACCTGTCACGTATCGCGTATCTACTCACAATTTGTAACCTACAAGCCCAAAGAGTGAAAAGGAAAGAAGAAGAATTCGTAAAAGCGAAAGCGAAAGCGAAAGCGAAAGAGAGATAACGAGAGAGTGCAATAGCGAAACATTGAGAGCCATTAGTGAAACGAGGAGAGACCAAGATAAAAGAAGACCCAGTGCAATCTCGACCCACGCATACGCACGCGCACATACGTCATAGAAAAGTGGACGCTTTGTCGTCGGAAGGTTTAGTATGCTAAGATCGCGAATAATCTTTACTCAACTCTTCTAGTTATTTTGGCAGAAAAGTGATTGCACAAATCTCCGTCCAAGTGTAAATTGGACGGCACGTGGACGACATGGCCGGCGTCGTGCCGCTATCCGGAAAATCCGGCAGGAAACAGTGGACTTTGCATGGTGAGGTTTATTTTCAAACAATGACTGTGCACGTCTGGTGCCTAATTCCTTGCGAAACGCATTTTGTGGATGCTGCTCGTCTGCTTGACTTATTTCTTTGTGACGACTTATTTCAATTTTCTAAATCTACAGCAGTTAGTTTAGCCTTTTCAATAGGAGTTTAATAATAAAATTGGATCGTGTCGGGTAGACATTTGGATGTAGACAAATATTTGTGTTATGTATTAGATAACAATATTTATACGTTTTTGCCTATAAATACATAGAACAGTATTTTATAAATTTATGTTAATTTAATTTATTTGTTAATTTTTTAAGTGTTTTAAATTAGCTGATTCTTTAAAACCCGAAGATCCTCTCTCTTATTTGAATTATTAAATTATACCTAAGAAATAAATATTATTTTTTTTCATTTGTATGTAATTATTCTTAATTTCAAAATATATAGTATATTAGATATTTCTAAGAAATTATTAAATAAAAATTACCTATAAAATATTTTTACATTTTTCTCTTATTATGGTTTCAATTATTTTAATTATGTATTTCACATAAAAGTAATTATTGTCAGTACTACTAACATTTTACTATCATTGTTTACTGTGAGAAAGAAATTTTAAGACACATGTGAGTATATATATATATATATATCAATAGTATTCACTTGATATATCTGTATTTTTTAAATAACTGCAAGAAATATTTTAAAATGTAAGTAAACGAAACATTAATGAATATTGATTTATAAAAATGTTAATATTAAATTTATTTTTTAAACGTGTTACTATATAAAATAATATATAAAAAGTAATTATCTTATGAAAAATAAATCTTTTATAGACATATTGACCTGTGAATAAATAACTATAAAAAAATATGTGCTAAATTGATTTATTAATTTTGGTACAATCTTATTGCAGATACATTAATATTAAAAATTGTGCATAGGGTATCTTGCTTATCTTGCTTTAGCCCTCCAAGCCACAGAGTTTTCAAGTTCATTTGTGATCAATGTTCGTATTTAATTGATCGACTGTATGGACAAATAAAAAATTCATTTGCAACAAGCTAAATCTGATTTATGACAAGTTAATTAAACTGTTGTTTTTCTATGTTTTTCTTACCATTGAAATAATATAATTGCAAAGTAATTTATTTTCAATTATTTATATATTCTCTGTAAATTCATATACATCTTTTATACATATTTTTTAAGTTTTTCAATTGATAAAAAAATTGAAATTTCAATTAGTATTTTCTGTAAGTACCCTTAATTATAGAATTTTTTTTATAATATAATTTAAATATGTATTAATTGGTGTATTACTTGTTTAATTAATTTATTTTAATATTGCATTGCTTCTTTTAAAATAATTTCTAACATATTATACATTATTTAATAATTTTAAATAGAAAAATAAATGTAATAATATTTATATTTTGAACTACTTAAAAACAGAATAATATTCATATTTTATTTTATAAAAATGTAGGTCAATAGCATTTTTTTAATTCTTATTGTTGTAAGAATATTTTTTTAATAAGAAATAATTAATTTTTGAGATAAGAACTTTATCAACTAAAGCAGTAGCTCATAAAGTACGTAAAATGTTTAATAAGTCGTTCTACTTTTTATGATTTAGTCTGAGTTGATTATTGAACTTATATTTAAAACTTTACACAAAGTATAGAGAGTACAATGGTAGAATAATAGTTCTACTCTACAGTAACATTTTTACTTGTAGATGGACCAAAAGGCTCACTTAAAAGGTTGCGGTCTCAATTGGCTGAGGATGGTTGTCCAGATTCTCAAGTTGTTTTGGCTAAGCAGTTATTGGAAGAATGTTGTGGTAATATTTTAATTAATTCTTTATTACGAAAGATATACAAAAATTAATAAACGTAGTTTCTGTTGTTTAAGGTACATGAGATTGAGAATAAAATAAATTTAACTAAGCAGATAATTAGATTTAATATAGGGCACTAATATAATTATTTAATCATTAAACGTAATATTTCGTTTGATTGAAAATTTTTACTTTAGAATTAGATGTTGACAAGGAGGAAAATGCCAAACTTGGTGTTTATTGGTTGACTAAAGCATCAGAACAGGGTAATATTGAAGCAACAGATATTCTTCAAAAGTGTCTGGCAAGTGGTCGAGGCATTACTGCGCATAATTATTATGATGTAAAAAATTGCCTTGATATGTCACAGGATGAAAAGCTTGCTAGGCGAGCTGCCAGAGAAATGTTCACAAGGTAAATAAAGAAAATTGACTTATTACAATACTAAATTAATTGGTTACTAAATTTTTATCTACAATTTATAATTTTTGTTACTTTTTTTCTTTAAATATGAGAAGAGTTATCGATCATTTTTCAATAATAGAAATTTAATTTTTCATTCATTTTCTGGAATCACTATAGTACTTTATTGAAAATTTGTTATTAATTTCATATTTTAAGGTTTAATTTTTTTATATAAAACAGTTTGTCAAATGGTGAAGAATTTATTACAACTGAACAACTACAAAGATGCATGAGAGATTTGGTATTTCCTTCAATTAATAAGTCCAACAATAATCGATATGATAATGATAAAGATCATCATCAGAAATCATTAACTGAAGACAATTATGATGAAGATTTACCATCTGATGATGAATCAAATCATGAATTATCATTTAAATATAAAGAAAGGATACAAGATATAATGCCAGGTATTATATGTAATATAAAAATTTTTTAGAAAGTAGATATTTATATTAATAACAGGTAATTCTTTAATACAAATAAATATATGTATAATTAAATTAAGTGTAAATTAAATAAGTTTGGATGACTTATTTATTTCAAGAATTTATATATTAACTATCGCTATGGTTTTTTGAGGTAGTTTTAACGACGTTTTTAAATTATCAATCATATTAAAGTTTCAAAAATAATAATAAGTTGTTTTAAAAATACATTTTATATTTAAATGCAAAATAAATTATTTTATAAATGTTTCTATGTATCTATTGTTTTATAACTAAGTTTAAATTTTCTATTTTTAAAAAATATATTTTTAAAATGTATTTTCTAAAAAATATGTAACAACTTTATAAATACACATAATTAATCTTAAAACCATCAATATACAGATTACTGTAATACGTTTAAATAGTAGAAAATTATTTTAAACTAATGTGCTAGTTTAAAATTAAAAATCTTATAACAATAAATTAGTATAAAATAATATAAATTGTTTATATACTTTTTAATTTTAATTGTAATAAACTTATAATTAAAACTATATGACATATAACTTATAAATTTTTACTTAATAAAAAAACCTTATCATCTACCAAAGAATTTTTATTAAGCAAATATTTAAAAAAGTAATAATTTATATATTTTTGAGATTATGTTACTTAATAGGTGAAAATTATTTACTATATTGAAAAAGTCATTTTTTTTGTCTTAATCAATAGTGCATAAATTTGTTTATACTTAAATTTTAAACAACAATACATTTCTAAAGTATAGATTACAAAAATTACAAAATTAAATTCAGCATAATTTTAAATATACAGTCTGAAAACCAAGCGTGCATCTATCTATCCGTACGTTGTATATTTAGCAGTGATGAATGGATCGACTTAAAATCTTTCTGTCTGTACATCCATGACCCACGGATTCTTTTTTTTATTAGAGCATTACCTGGCTTTATGAAATTCATTTCTTATAAATGCATACATGTACATATATGTCTATATATAATTTTTGGTCGACAACGCAGTTGTGAATAATTTATGCTACATTACTTTTAACTTTACGTAACTAATAACTTTTAATGTAGAGTGAAAATAACGTGATAAATTTCATATTATCCAAAAGGTACGAAAGAAAGTACGGACCGAGCATCTCGTCTACGATGATTGATCATGAATAAGAAAATCAATCTGACGAAAGATTTGAATAAAAATATTCAAATTTTATACTGTTTTTAATACTATGAGCAAAATATTTACTTGTAAAAATAAATGAAACTGAATATTTCGAACTTGAATTTCAATAACAGTTATTTATTATTGCAAAATTACATTTCGTTCATAAAATATTATTAGTCATGAAACTTCTTGGCCTTGATGTTGGGAAGGGTTGAATATTTCTCACTTTAAAGAAGCATGCAAAGTAATATTCAAAAATTTATATAAAAATGAATTGTAAAAACTTGACACCCAGAATGAGAGGTGATTTTTAAATAGTTTAAAAATAAATTGAAAAAAATGTGATTTCTTTTTTCGTTTCGTTGTAATTATATTTAATGGTTATTCTAGTGGGAAAACTATTGATTTTTAAGTAAAAGGAAGTTATATTAAGATATATTTATAAATGTATACAAATGTATACAAATATATACATTTTGTAAAATAGTAACAAAAGAACATCAGATTTGATGGGTAGTAAGAGGGGTACAATAAGCAATCGTCTACAGATCATACAGACACAGTTCCGAAAAGATAGAACTTGATTCATTGAAAAATATTTAAGGAAACTATAAGAAGATGAGAATGGTGTGAAATATATAGTTTATATCAGAGACAAAAATTTCAAAACTTGTGAATCTATTTCAGAATTAAATCCATTATTGATGAATTGCAAGTGATAAAAGGTAAGTTGATTGGACATGTACAAAAGTACGCAATTTCGAAAATGTAAAAACAAAATATGAACGATAATTTTAACACAACCATTTGGTGTTTAATACCAGAGCATATTCACTTTAAAATTAAACTTTTTAAAATTTTGAATTAAATTGTTACTGACTTTTTTAATAAATGATATTTGGCAGTGCTTAGAACAATAGAAACATTAGAAATTATAAAAGGCAGTAAAAGCAAATATTAGCTGATAATTATGAGATGCGTTAACAACGACAAGAATGGAAATTTCTTAAGGACATCGTATAGGCAAGAACAATAAAAAAATGAATTTAAGAAGAAGCTTTTCCGACGAAACCAAGGGTTTTTCGTGTTTACCAGAAATAGCTTATTGATTAATATAGATTTATAAATATAAAGAAATTAGTTTTATCATATATTTTTTCTTATGTGAAATTTTAAACGTATTTCCTGAAAATCTCTTCTTCAAAACTTATATTCCTGACAAAAATTATGAATCTGTCCGTAATAATTTTTTTTCGATTAAAAACAGTTGAATTTTCTTTTAAATATTCCGATGATTTACTAAAAAATATTAATTTTTCTCTGTGTTTTAAGTAACAGTGTCAATAAATTCATTGTGAAATGAAATGTTTTATTTAATGTGATGGTATTGTGTAAATTAAAAAATTTTCCAAGATTTTATAGGAATATATATAATAATTACATTTTTCTCATTAATATAATTTAATTAATGCCTTAATTTCAGAAAAGTATTGCAAACTAGAAAATTCATACCTTTGTGTACATTGAACTACGAAGCATCAACAACTGAGTTCTACAGCATCATCCATAGAACGCTTTTGTATCATTAAAAAAATCTTTTTATTAATTAAGATGATTAATAAAGTACTGTTAACATTTTTGAAGTATTTAAGATTTCATTTTAAGAAAATTCCGAAAAATAGCTAATTAGCTTCTTACTCTCTAAAATAAACTGTTTCAATCAGAAAAATATGGATTTATTAAGTTTTTAATACTATGAAAAGCTTAATATGAAAATATTAAGATTATTATAAATACTATGAAAAGTTTAATATTGACTACAATTATATTTTCATTTACGATCTGAATTACGTATGGTTTTGAATGATATTTCATTTTATTAAGAACTTAACATGAAATTATAATGTTGAATTAATAATACTAAACTTTAATGAAATTATTAGGAAAATCCTAAAAAATTATTAAAATTAACTATATACGTCTTTTTATTTAAAACTGAAAGTTCTCAATTTTTCATTTTAAACAGAATGGTCAGCTCATCAGGGTGAAAAAATAACCGAAGCAGCCATTGTATCTGCAGCAGCATCGTATGCCCGGGGTTCATTGCCCGTCATTTCACGAGTTCTCTGCCTTATCGAACCTATGCAGATGGAACTTGATGCAGTGCCACTCTTACAGCGACCATTTGTCCATCCACTTGCCTCTTTGAAACGCCTTCATATCTGGCTAGTTGAGAGTCTCGGTCGAAGAAGCTTACCCCTACACAAATTTTTTATGAGTTACTTTCATATACTAGTGCTAATACCATTATATATGTTCTTGGGTACAGAGAGCATTGTTCTTTTCGTGCCCCTTGCTCTCTATTACCTATCTTTCATTGTCATGATAATAGCTACCTTCCAAATTCTCCAAAGAAAGCGTGAACTGACCGATCTTAGAGTATGGTCTCGTCTCTTCCTAAATTACTCAATCGGTAGCTTGAACCCTGAGGAAGCCGAATATCAGTTCTGCAGAAATAATCTCAAGCCATATGCTCATTTTTTTCTGGCTCTACTGATGAATCTCATGCTATTTCCAGTTATAGCTCATCAATGGACACCACAATCGGAATTTACAGTGATAGCTTTTATACTAACACTTATTACTTTATTTAGCTTTGCCTGGAAAGAAACAAGTAATCGTTATCCGGATTTTCTAGCGCTTTTTAGTTTCAGTGTCAATGTACTCGCCAAGTATCCCTACGAAATGGATCTAGTAGTGGCACAAACATGGCGATTCCTCGATATTAAAGTACCGACTTTTGCCTCTTATGTCGTCGGCAATGGCATCGAATTTTGTCTAAATTTTCGTGTGGTTTTTTATCTACTCATACCTGCAGTTTTTATTAACATGTCTGCGAGAGATAATTGGCGGGGTACTTACAGAATCTTGATACCGCATTGCGTAACACTGAGCTGGTGGCAAATGGCGGTTTTGAGCTCCCAAAGTTCAACCTGGTATGGCTTAATCAGAGGTGCTTTGGCCCTTGTTGGAATGGTATTGTTCTTGCCAATCGTCGGCCTCGCGTCAATCTTACTGCCGATTGTCGCCATGGCCAAATATATGTCGGAGAGTGATATGATAATGCGGGTGGTGATTACCGGCATACTAGGCGGTATGCCATTTTTAGCTTCGTGGTACTTAAGGAAAACAAGGGCTCCAAGACGATTCAATTGGTTTATCACTTGCATTCAGGTATGTTGAGCGATATTGTCGATAAGATTTTTTTTTTAATTGCATACTAAATACTAATATATTTAATATATATATGTAACTTAAATGTATTTTTAAATATAAAAAAACAGAAATTTTTAATGATGTAGAAAATATGTGATTGAAAAAAATTCAAAATTTCAAAAGAGAAAAAAATACTCTCTAAAAAGTTTCTTGTAAAAGAAACAGAATCTACGTTTATTTTATGTAGAAATGATTGGCTAAATTTAAGTTCAGAAAATTATAAATAATAATATAAAACTTATAGTGGTCATTTTGATAATTATTTAGTGAATATTATTAGTCCTCACATTAAGGAAATGAAAAATATTTATTAAATGTCAATATAAGATTGACATAACAGATATTAAAAAATAAAAATAAAAATAATTGTTACTCAATAGGAAGATAATAAAAGTATAAAAAAATCTGGATGAGCATATGATACTGTGATGTTCCAGATTGTGAGAAATTGAATGCTTGTAAAAATCATTGAATATTTGTAATTCCTTCTTATTATTTGTTTAGTATACATATTTATAAATTCTATAAAGTCATATAATATAAGTGTTTGTATTCCTTTTGTAAACTTTCTAATACCAACTTAAATATAGAAAGAACGAATTTTATATAAGAACCGAAAATAATTAAAAATATATAATTATATTGGCATGACTATTTTCATGCTATAGCTAGTACTTGGTTTTGCTGCTGGTGCGTTTCTCATTTTGCCAGTAATTACGGGTTACAAGGATGTATCGGGCATTGAGACAAGTCCATTTGACTTACCTTCGGAACTTTCTTGGGAACAGTATCAAAATTATTGTCATCAACCAGCTTGGGAAGAGTCTGCCTCTAAAGCCCAGATCCAAGTCCAGTGTGCTCAAATTGAAGGTATTCCGGTGTCTTGGGAGGGGTACGTAACCAACATTCGTATTAAATCTATCAGGAACAATCTATCTCTTCTGCTTGATCAATTTCCCGACTTTTTGGCTAATTCACTACGCTGTACATTCGGTGAGCCACATAAAGATAACTGTGACAGGTGAGCAATTTATTATATCCTAACTTTAAATTTATGTTTTAATATTTGCTAAAATAACGTAAACAATAAAAATATAATTAATTGTTGATTTTTATTTAAAACTTTTATTTAAATTATAGTTTTAAGCTACAATCTGGCATACAATCTATTTCATAAGAAAATATACATACACTTCTTTAAAATTCATAAGAAATTATTAATTAATATAACTACACTTTATAAAAAACGTTCAATATTCACCAAGCTGTTTTTGTAGTAAGTAATTGGTACTAGGGTTTATTATTATTTTTAATTGTTATAGATTCATTTAGTTTACTTATCTTATCTACATATTTAGTAAATAAATAGTAGATAGTGTTATAACTTTTATATACTGGATAATAGATATCGATGTTAAATGAAGCTATATCTCTAATTTAAGCCTTATGATCAAATTTGTTATTGGATTTATATTTATGAATAATGTTGACAATATGATAATATCATTTACTTTTTTCAATTGAATTGTATCGAAAAATTATTTTTTAGTATGGCAACATTTTTCCATTTTTTACAATAATTTTTTATAATTCAATTATTTTATTGCTGTTTTTAACTAAAAACATCTATTTACTAACATTGTTCATAATTATTCTTTATAGGTGCTTTCTTAACAGTTAGACAAATTTAAATTCATCGGTAATAGTTTGATTGCACGAATTAAATGATGTTTTCAGCCACATTATTTGCTCATTTTATAGCCCAGTGCATGTGTTATAGGTTTGTGATACAGAATTATAACACATCTTGCAGCTCTATAATTACCGTACTTATTCATTTAATTATAAATTAAGAAAATCTTTATCATTTTCAATTTCTTTGAATTGAACGATGGTGCAATTATGAAGATAAGAAGTTTTGAATTTTCCGCTAAAGTCTTGATCTAATATTACCTGCTCATAAACAAAATTGAGAAGATTTTCTTGTTCAACTTGCTTCGAGTCACTGGGATTTTTTTACGTACATTTATTAACAACCTGGTATCTTCATCTGTAGAATGCTTGTTATTTCTATCATTAAAATTTATTTTAATGAATTAGTACATCCGAAATGTACCATATTTTTTATTTAATTATTTATTTATTCATGCTATTTCTTATAATGCCTTTTTATAATGATTATATTTTGTAACTTAATATTAATTTATTATAAAATTAGTAGGTTACGTCTAATAGAGAAAAGTATTCATCATTGTATTAATATTAAGCAATTTCCATAGAGTTGATGTAAAAGTTAGTTTTGTTATAGAAATCGGATAGTCTTGCAACATAACATTTTCATGATGTTATTTAACGGAAATAGTTTTAACGAGTACTTGGAGGAAAAATTGGATTATTGGGTTGATTTTAAAAATTTGATTTAATTTTTTTCCGTCATCGTATATAGTACCTATTTTCTTTTATATCTGTTAAGTATTTTTGTCTTTTCTGAAACAAAAAAGGTTCCTTACTTTCTGACATTTTTAAACCTTAACAAAGGTTAAAAGAACAACCAAATAAGTCAATTTTTTCCAAAGTACTTGAATGAAATCACTTCTATCAAGAATGAAAGCTTTACGTGAAATAGATAACACATTATTTTTGTCCCGCAATGACTTTCAACACAAAACAAACTTGTATGAACCCAGTATTTTCTAACTTTTTGCGTAATATATCTACAATAAAATTATAATGTAGTATACAATATATAATAGCATATTTTATTTTTAAATTTTATTTATATATTTTATTTATCAGTAGAAAGCTAAAGCAAGAAGATAAACTATAGATAATATATATTAAAAATAAACTATAAAAATATAGAATCCCGAATAAAAATACCAAATATTTGAAATACTGATAAAAAGTATATTGACTTTATCTGCATCGAATATTAAATAAAAATACATCATCTTGTTAAAAATCTGTTACACAAGGTGGGCGTTGTTTATTTTTTATATTAGATTGTAACTTTTAGCAATTTGTTTTCAGTTGTCTGTATGTTGCATAAAATTATTTGCGTGTTTTTTGTCAAATTTTAAATTAATTTATATTTACCTTATTTTTAAATCAGTATTTATGTTGTTTGAAAATTCGTATTTTGTAATAAATTCTTGAGAAACAAACAAAATTATGTCAATAAATTAAGAAATCAAATCATAATAATGGAAATGATCATAGATATATTTAAAGTTTTAAAAGTTTGTTAAACATCTGCACTAGTAAAAGAAACTTAAAATATTCTTTAAATGCTATATCTTCTAGCTTTAAAAAAAGGCAAAAATTAAAAAATATTCAAGTAAATTAGATTAAGTTTTATTAGAGTATAAAAATTCGCATAAATAAATATCTTTATCAGTTTTGAATTATATACATCTTTCTTTATTAAAATAATGTTTTTAAAGAATTTCTAAGAGCATACTAGTTATTTGCAAAAAATTGTTAGTAGTTTAAAGATATTATTAGAGTAGTATTTTACTTATATTTAAAATTTTAAATAATAATCAAGTGTGTGAAAGTTTATAATTTGTTATAAATATCCTTAAAATCCATGAATTAAATAAGGTCTTTTTTTTAACTAGGCACAGCAACGATCTTCGCAAACTGAATTGCAAAGCATATTTAAATGTTCGCATGAAAAAGAGTAGGTGCCATGTGATTGCTTGGAACTGGTATGAATTCGAAATATCTGTAAAAATGAAGAATAGCATTTGGAGCAGCAACGCTCAAATAATTCTACTTGGTGATCAATCATTTGCCAACTTCAGTCTTAATATTTATCCTGGAGATAAAATTTGGTTCTCTGGTACATTGTTGAACAACGGCCTCGAGAGTGAGAATCTTTTGGGTGGGTTAAATCCTCATGTAATGTTAGAAGAGGTTGGCTGTCACGTTTGTCACACTATAAATTTGAAGTCTTATAAGAGAAATCGACAGAATTTCTCGTTAAATGATGCTGTCAGAGGGATTTATTTGGGAATAAAGATGATTTTGAATTTCATTCTTAATCCTATAGTGATATTTAAATAAAGTTGCAAATTTATAAGAATAGTCTGAAAATTTTTAGAACTTTCCTTTATATTTTAATTATTAAATGTATATTTTTAAAAAAAGAGGGTGTTCCTACTGAAAAATGTAAAAATAAAGATTTTAAATATTTTTTATTATGTTATATAAATATATCTAAGCTCGAATAATTTCTATTGTTAATATATTCATTGATTAATTATTAAGCTGTAAATTGCTTTTAATGTAAGTAGAATTATAGTAATTCACGTTCATTAGTACATAAATAGTGATCATAAGTGTCAAATTTTTTAAGTTTAATTAAATTATATTAGATATATATTAAAACCTCATGTTAAAAAATAAAATTAGTTATCTTGTAATACATTAGGAGAAAGCAAAATTTTATGAAATATAATAATCATAATTGTGCCTAAAATTTAGCAGTACAAATAAAAAAATGTAATGTACTTAGTTACTTATGATATTAATGTAAAATTTTTTAGAATAATTATATTTCATAAACGGTTGTATAAATAAATAGTTGCTAAATATGAATTATATAGAATTTGTTAATTTGCAAAAATCGACGTGCTTTGAATTTTATTAATTTATTAATAAGAAATTTCTGTTGTTTTTAATTGTATATCTTCCCTTTTCGACTAATTTAGTTTTATTAATAGGTAAGTAGTTTATTATAATTAATTATATATTTTAAAACGATTTAGTTAAGTTACTGCATAAAAATAAAGGAACTTTGATGTATCAATAATTATGTTTTAATAATAAAACGAAGGTTCGTTTTCTATTTCTTTCCTTTTCTCCTTTAAATACTCATTAAAGAAAATTATATATTGATACTGTTTATAATTGTTAAGATTTTTTATATTTGCAGCATATAAAGCAAAGTTTATTTGCTTATTTTTCATTCATGCATGTTTCACCTCTCCTTCCATCTCATTTTTCTGCGCGATCACTCGATGCAACGATTATTACTCAAGGTCTTTGAAGAAGGTAGCAAAGTAAAGCAAAAAGACAGAAAACTTGAAGTAAATTGACAATTAAAAAAAAATAGAAACAATAGAGAAAAGAAAGTGGCGAGCGTGGATTGCTACAGATCTATTCAAACGCATAAAGGCGGAGAGAAACAGATTCGAGGAGAAAATCTTCACCAATAGTGCTTCTAGGAGTTTTGGATATCAACTTTACTAAGCGATAAGCTTTTTTTAATAGCGAAAATTAATTAGCGTCCTCCTAAATCGTCGAAATTAATATCGGCAATAGAGCAGCTTAGGTGTCGTTTATTACCTTGACTTTGTGACGCTTTTCCATAAAATACAATGTTCCGGTAGCTCTTAGACAGAGTAGAGACTGTCTTAAAAACTTAATGATGCCGTAATAAAAACGCGAAGGAGCGTGAATGATTTTCCAAAATGTTTCATCTATTCATCGCTA
Organism: Wiebesia pumilae; assembly: GCA_018907045.1. Classification (NCBI taxonomy): domain Eukaryota; kingdom Metazoa; phylum Arthropoda; class Insecta; order Hymenoptera; family Agaonidae; genus Wiebesia; species Wiebesia pumilae. The sequence goes on along the minus strand of JACCHZ010000159.1, from coordinate 7,839,049 downwards.
TTCAATTTGTAGATATGAGTTTTTATTTGCCATTCTTTGATTTAGAAATTAACAAAAGATTTTATTGTATATAAAATATGTATATACGTTATGTTATATATATAAACACATACACACACGTGTATAATTTAAATCCTAACTTCATTTATTGTAATTTTTAATAAGCCTTCTTCATATAAGTACAATATTGTTTTAAAGGTATTCTTATGAAATGTTTGCATTTGTGAATATCTGCAGATTATTGAGCTCAGAAATGTACCAAATTTGTATATTTTTTTAATTGTAAAAAGGTTTGTTTTAATTAATTAAAGAAAAACTAGTACCTAATAATAAATTAACACTAATGAAATTACATTTGCCTTTAAAAAGAGTATTCTTTAGTACTTATGAGTAACTCGTATTGGCAGGTATAAACGCTAGAAATGTAGAGGAACTTTTATTCTTTACCAATTTATTCTTCTTTGCTCGAATGAAGGACGATGTTTTTTATTATCTAATAGTTAACGTATCCGTGTGTATTTGTTAATAATTAGAGCATTTAATTGCATGGATATAGATATATAAGTTCATATTTACATAAAATAACACGGTTTAATTGTCAAAATGGCACATTATATTACAATATATACAAACTAAGATTGCCTGAATCTGTCGGCTTCTTGTCGCATATACCTTTCTATTGTCCTCTGCAGCGTCTATAAAATTCGTGAAAACTTGTAAAAATTTCACTTAGATTTTCGTGCTTTCCATAGCGTTACCCGTGGTTAATTAGTGGGCGACATTGTCTTGCACTCTAATTATCTGTTGGTGGACAACTCTCAGTTTTATTTTCCCTCAATGGTATTCCACAATTTATTTACCAAATAGTTTGTCCTTGTCTAATGATCGAACATCTCGCCCATTTTAGATGAATGTGTTCAATGTCATTATTATTTCAATAGACATTAAAATCATATGTCACATTTTTGCATTAATTATTATATAATAATGAGGTATGAATTTTTTTAAGAATCCAAAAATAATGGTGAATACAAATTTCATGCAACAATCGTACATGCCCATATGCGTTTTCTTGACAATAGTCAGTACAATGTTTTCGTTTCTTGGATGTTGTATCTCCATAATTCTACCAAGTCGCTACTGAAGCAGATTATCTTCCTTCATGATAAGCATCATCCAATCTTAATTTAATTATTTTTAATTTATGCTCGGTTAGGAATTAAAGACCGCTTCGATTCCATGATATAGAATTTAAACAATTCATGAATTCAATTCTTTTAATCAATTTACTATTACATTTATTTATGACTTTAATACCTGTGTGCTTTTCTTTACTAAATTTTATATTATTTAAAAAATACAGTCAGATACAACTATTAATAATTTATTTAACGCCGAATATTTCTTTAATAACTCTAAGAAATCATAATGTATCATCGAATTTTCTAAAACTGTTTTAGCCTTTAATTCGCTCAGTAAGATTAATTTTATTAGCTAAAATGGTATTAACTATCTTAATAAGATATAAATTAAAGGCAAAATATTTAAATTGTTTCAAATATAAAACAAGATTTTAGTTTTTAAAAGTTTTTAAAACAAACGTAGACCCAGAAACGGGAGTAATATCGTTTTTAACGATGCGATACGTATTTTTCTACCTTAATAAAATTACTTTTTTATTATTTAAATATTTTATGCAAGTAAAAATATCATGTATCTTGTTATATGCAGAAAACTCGTAAATTTCAATTTATACTGTGTTTTTTAATACAATATTTCGGCCAAATTCAATATATTTTAATAAAATTAATTTTATAAAGTTTTATTTAAAATTAATGTTTCAGATTTATACTACGTGTATAATTTTTAGAAGGTTGAAGTTCGTTCCACGTAACTTCTCTATCTTAACAATTGTATTATTAATTTTGCTGTTATATCGTAAAGTATTCGCAATATTCGACAAAATATTTCTCTTCAAAATGTCAAATTTAATTACTTCCTTAACATTATACTTCATTTTAAGATACCTTGAATATCATCCTTTGAAAATAGATTTGCTCTTTTTAATTTTAACATTAAGTTTTTATTAATTTTTGACTCATTTGATGGACATTTTCGAAAAAAAGAAATAGTACGGATAGCTAAATTCATACCGAATGTCACTGTACGTGCAAAATACATTTTATCGAGTTCTTTCAACATTTTAATCGTCATTGCGTATTAGTGCGTTCGAAATTTTAACAGAATGAAGAAACATATTTTCTTGATTCTTAGATCCGATCTTTCAACAATCGCTACGGAAGAAATTTTCATGTTTGTTTCTGTAGAAGTATAAAAACAACTCTCATTTTTGTGATCTGACTCGACTCCGTGAAAATTGCGTGATGTGACATTAAATAACTTGTACTCTTTTTTGTATTCATTTATACTCGTGCATGAATTTATTGTACCTTTTTTCATTATATATATATAATGGATAGCATCAATTGAAACTATTCTTATTGTATTAAAATCTGTATTGGCACATGACGCATGCCGTAAAATCACTCATCTTGCCAGTTTCAAAACTATTTTAATAGTGAATATTATTATAATATATATTCTTTTCATTATTGCTCGTTTTTTTAAAGATTATATTTGATGTTTTACATTGTAATAATTTAGATTTACAATGAAGAGGCTTTACTTCTCATGTAAACTTGTGTACTAAGTCTTTGTACTTGCTCATTTATGATAAGATGTTTTATAATTTAAATATAACAATTGTAAGAGTTTAAATGATATTTCTTGCTAACTATTTTAATCTTAAGAATAGTTATGCCTAACTATTAATGTATGCTAAATCAGAAGCAAAATGATCACAATTATTAGAAAAAAACGCTATTCTAAAAAAGCATAAGAATTTATATTTTATTGATTATTTTAATAGAAAAATAATATATTTCAACTTTGTTCCTCATTCAGATTTCAATTTTTATTAAATTCAGAACATTACTATTGTTGGTGACTATTTTTCAATGTTTCTCAAATTTTACTTTTAAAATACTAATACAAAATTTAAACATTACCAAATAATCATATACTAAATCACTATGTGATTATACTAATACTTATCAAGCCTACTTATTAATTACTTATTAGCTTTTCAAATTACTCTCGTATAAGTCTGCAATGATTAAGCCCTTCGTAAGTTTAAATGGCAATTGAAAACTTTAATGTTTTTTTAATCAATACGATTTATACTATATATCGTTGTACTATTATTAGTCGTATTAATAGCTAACTGCAATTTTCGCTTCATATTTTGAGTCTTTTCAATGACTTTTATCTCCAATCGTTATTTTAACTATAGAATTTAGTTTCAGCATCTAATTAGAATAAATCTTTAATAACGTTATTTATAATTATGAGTTTCAGTCAATAAAAACAAGGAAAAAATCTTGAAATAATAAACTTCAATATAATAGGTGTAATGTGAATTAGTAATTTGTACTTGATATTAAGTTTTTATAATTAATTAAGACTTACAATTAAATATAAATTTAATAGTAACGAAATTTTTATTTATTAAACAGTATTATCGATAAGTTCATTTGGTTATTGAATATTATTATTCAATACAAGTTAATCTCCTATTCATCAACAGTATTATAAGTAAATATAATTAAACATTTACTAGTACGCATATACATTTACTTATATTTTCATCTTTGAAATGTTAATAGATTTAAAGAAATATTTTTTGCGATAAAGCCAAATATAACTATTAATAAGTTTCATTTTAAGCACGAAACGTCCTAGTTTCGAAAGGGTTGCTATAATTTGTATTATTTTACTAGTAAATGCATGCCTCTTCTCAAACTGTTTGTAGTAAAAATTACATTCATTTTGAAATAATCTCATAATTTCAATTGAATGTATTTGTTTATAATTAAATATTTGAAATGGCCTTATTTTTCATACATTAAAATGTACAACAATAAAATATTATATTAGAACAGTGAAATAATAATCTGTGATATATATCGAAAGTTTTTGAATTCTCAATGTCAATCTTTGAGAGTAGGTACCTTTGAGAGCTACAAACGAGAAAAATTAAAAAATTAAAAAATAATTCATTTGCTTATTAAGATTAAAATAAAAATAGGTTTTTTAAGAGAATAAAAAATTAGAACATCATTTTTTAATTAAATAATTACTTATTTAAATAAATAGTTAATTCGAAATAAGTAATAGAATTCATAAAATTAGAAATACATATTATATATATATATAACACATAATAATTTCTTTTACAAGAAACTATCCATCGAATACTGATACTACTGAAAATTCAACTTCTAGTTCCAACCTGTTTAATATTGATGTTTTTCCTTAGCTTTATGCAATTTGGTTTAGAGCAGTAAGAAAATGATTTCTAGGTAATAAATTATAGAAATTTCTGATAGATATTTTTCTAACTAATTTACAAAATATGACGAAAATTGAGGATAATCATTAAACCACTAGGAAGAGTTGTACGGATTAATATTAGTTGATTATTTCTAAATCTGAAATAATCGTTTAATTATATTTTGACAATAACCATTAGAAATATATAATAAAACAATTTTTTATTATATAATGTATAATAAACATCGTATGTTTTAGTTGTTATTATTTTACTCTGCTTCAACATGTTAACATATATATGTATATATAATTTCTCTTATTATAGCACAAATAAAACGTGTAATCCATCAAAAATTGAAACATACAAACTCAACTAGTGAAAAAAGTTGACAAAAGTTTCAATCTAATGCAAGTATAACGTTAATTATTCCAAAAGTTATTATTAAAAGTGGTTTCAAGAATAATCAAAATTTGTATTAAGTTCTTGAATACCATATCTTTAAATGCGAATAATAGAACCTCGAATTTTCTTAAAAGATTCAAGTATCACTGATTTCTTTTTGCATACATTGATTTTCCACCAATAGAAATCCACACAAAATTATTACTTTATATCTCAAATTCAAATGTAACTGTTAAATATTTTTTATGTTTGCATTAAGATATAAGCTGTTAATAAAAATGAATATATTGTAGGTCATAAAAATATGTAAAGAAAAGATTCAAACTAAATTAGAAGAGTATTATTTCTATCGGTTATCATTATCGGTGTCAACAAATTTATATTTAACAGATTACGTTAGTTTTAATATTTATTACTATTCATTATCGTATTCACGTTCTCTATGGATATTGAGTTCTTCTCTATTTGATTTGTTTTATATACTGTCCATGCATTGTACAGCATTTATTATGCAAAACTATATTATTCTAATACATTAGTATTTATCTTATGTACTTATATGATTATTTACTTATATGTATATATATAAAATTATCTTCAAATTTTTTGATTTTTTAATTGTCTTTTAAATTATTAAACTAATTTATGTAAGTACCACAACAAAAATTTAAAAAAAAAGATTGTTAAAAATTATTGTAACTTCATTGAGGAATTATTGCGTAATAGAATTCTTTATTGTCTACTTAATTAATAAAATAAATCCATGTGATTCAAATTTATAAAAGTATTTGTAAAAATATAATTGCATACTATAGCGTATTTCTTAACAATCTCGTACAATATCAATATAACTACTGATATTTAAAGCAGAAACATTAAAAAAAATAAAAAATAAGTTTTTTAAAAATTCTTTAATTGTTTATCTCCATTATTTTATTTCATATATAATGTCATCATTATATTTGATATTCAATTATGTTATTATCTAGTACGTTTTATTTAAAAAAACTTCGAATGAATTCTTACTTTCCTTAAATATTAATATAGTTACAGAGATGTAAGATTTTAAAAATGATTTACTTTATTATTTGAACTAACATCATGCTGATTTCTAACGAATCGTAAAAATAAGCCTTCTTATTTTTAGCACAGTTCTTCGAATTTTTTTGCCTTAATTATTTATATCTTGTATTAAATTATATGTGTTTCGTTTTAATTAATTAATTTTCTATTTCTTAAACAATATAATTTTTTTTCAAATTACATTTAGTCATTATCATTTCTTTTTTCTGTTGCATTCGCAATTGTAATTTCAACGATCTTGGCAGTAATCTTATAATTACATTAAAAACTTTTATCTCTATAACTCTAATTATTTAATTTTGTAATTTTTCTATGCTTTTACATAAAAAATTATACTATCATCAAAATTTACTTGCAAAAAATCGTATGTTGCATTATTTAACAATTTGACATAATTTGTAATTTAGCATTAACGTCTACAAATATTTTTTAATGGGACGTTTAATAATTAGCAATTAATAAACTTCATGTATTGGATTTCTTATTTTATTGCTTATTATCTTCTCATTAATATTGTCTATTTATGTGTGATAGTCAAGGCTAATGTAAATAGAATATTTTTATGCAAAATATAATGTAAATTATAATCACATCAAACTTATCGTATATTTATAAAATATATACTGAATATGAAAAATGTGTTAGATAATTATATTTATACCGTATGTGCTACATAGAAATAATGGCTTTTTCGAAAATGTTTTACAAAAATAAAATGCACTAACACCTTTAACATTAAATGAAAAGGATAATTTCTGGTGATTATTCAATAATGAGAAACACTTCAAGCTTTTTGGTATTATTTTTGGAGTATTTTAATTTTATAACACGGCTACAAACAATATGTCGTGGCTACTTTCAATCATTGACTTATTTTCTCTTAGTTAAACATATATCTTCGGTACCTATCTTATGTACCTATATATTATACTCACAGCAAAAGTATTATTATGTAATTATGCTTTTATTTTTCTATGATATGTTTAAATTTATATAGAAAAGAGCATTAATAAGTATTATAATTTAATGTTTCCTAAAATATTAGATTGTGTTCATTATCTTACATATAATTATAGTACTTTCTGGCTTTAAGTTACCAAATTATCTAGAAAAATTATAATCAAAATGTTTCTTTTAAAAAATTATGAGTAAACTAAGAAAATAAATTATTATTATTTTAGTATGAATTCAAGTGCAAAATACGTAAGGCTAGAAAAGCTATGAGTTATTTTTGAGAAAATGTACATTTGTCAAAAAAAGAAATAAGAATCACCGTTATCGTGAGAAATTTTATAAAAATAAAAATCTATGAGTAGTAGTTTATATCTTAGATTTAAATTTTACTCTGAATCTATGCCTTATCTGTTATTAAAGTTAAAATATTAAGGAAACCATACAAAGATAACGAAGTTAATTTGGGTTCATTTCAAATACATTATGCATTGGTAAAATACTGGCCAATTCTATATATAATTACAAAAAAGAAATTAACCGAATGAAGAACTTTTACATTAACAGCCAAACTTTACTTCTTATATACTTCAAAATACAAATGCCAGAATCAAATTATGCTAATTCCATATATATTGAAGATTCTCGTAATATGGCTAATTTTAACGTTGTTTTACAAATTATAAGAAAATTTAGATGTAGAAAATTACGTGAAATAAAGTAAGGAAAAATTTCAAATTATATAAATATTTTAATGATTGAAAATAACCACATGAACTTTATAGTTATACATTTTAAAATAAAAAACAATTTATTTTGTTAGTCAACAAGTTCCATTATTTCATTTTTTATATGAATTAACGAATATGACACAATACACACTATTACACTGGAACTAAGATATCCTTGATGTATAAATACTATAAATTATTAATAATATTTATCAAGTATGTGATGTAGATATTACTAATATTTAATATATATACATTCAATAAATAATTTAGACATTTGAAAATAGATAATTCATTTAAGGACTGTATAATTACATTCTAACATTTATGTAATAAATTAAATAAAATTATTACTAAGTAGTAAAAAGGAAATGTAATAGAATTCAAACCGCAAACAATTTTTGCCAATGAAATTTATCATATTTACAAATTTAATTATTTCAAATTTTCACTGATTGGTAAATGGATTATTACACATAACTTAAATTGATGAAATACTTCAGACTTTTTATACAATGCACTGTTGAAAGTTATATTAAAAATACATACTGTGGACTAAATGTTCCTATTTATTTATGTACAAATATTTAATCTAGTTTTTAGTCTTTCCTTCTCCTGTTGAAATAATCAAAAGTAGAAAAGTATTTATTACATTTACACATGTTGCACAATTCTATTTCAGTATTATTAATTTAAAATTCACTTGGTTTTTATATCATTATTTAAAAAGATTAGTTGTAATTTTAAAAAGATAATTTCTTAAATTAAATTCTAGTTAAAATCATGAATTAAAATGTTAATATTATATTGACAATTATGACTCACTTATTTCACAGCAATATAAATAAATAGACCCAACTCTATATTATGTAAACTTGTACTTAAAAAACATACATCTATACCTGAATATCACACGATTAATAAAAATTTTGTTTACATACACATACATCCAAATAAACTGATTTAAATGTAGATTATACTTAAATATAATTAGTCAGTATTCATCAAAACCAATATTAGCACAATACTTCAAAATTAAATTGCTTTCTTAAAGGAATGTCTGTCATCATATAAAAGAATTCACTAAGTTATATATATACATAACATCAATAAAATCTCTTTCTACTGTTTTCTTGATGTTTCTGGTAGAACATAATTCCAATCACAACACAAGCGAAAATCGCTAGAGTACCAACAAGCGATAATAGGAAAATTTTAACTCCACTCAATGATGAAGGCTTTGGATCATCAATATGATCTGAAAAATGAATTTAATTAAGTAAATAACTCTTTAAAAAATATTTGTTTAAAGTATTAATCAATTTTTAGTGATAGATTTGAAAATAAATTAGTTATTCTTAACTAAATAGTAATGTAGAAATAATAGATGATCTCCTATAATTTTTTTACATAATTTAATAACAATTATATTATTTGCCTCTTAACTCTTTAAACTTACAATTTCTGTTAAAGAATATAATTCTAAAATAATCCATAAAACTGTTCGATTACAAACATTTTATACAATGTATAATTATCACGAAAGAATGTTTAAAATATAAGACATGAAATGTGTAAAGTGTATAAATAAAAACTAGTTAATTCATATTTATTTAAAAAATATAAGAAATAAAAAAACTGTTAATTACATACCTCTTGGAGATTCAAAGAATGTTGCTGATGGAATAATCTTTGACCTGTCTTCTTCATCTTTTAACTAAATAAGAATAAATGCTTGATTATGACAGGCATTTTCGTGTTATTATTAATTTAAATGTATACTCACATTATTTGGTGAATCTAATTCAAATAATCTAACAGACAATATTTCATGATTATCAGAGAGATCACCCGTCGTTGCACTTATACCAAAGAAATATCCAGTTGGCAACTTAATTTCTTTAACAGAAAAACATTCTTTCCATGCACCTTTATTTGAAATATCAGTAGACACTATGACAAAGCAAAAATTTCTTTATTAATGTTAATAAATTTGTATGAATTATTACATTATACTGAAAAGTTGATTAAATTAAAATTTAAAAGAAAACAGTGTACAGGAATGGCACAATAAAATATGAATTTTTACATTGTTCATAATCTGGTTTTTCAATTGAAATAATCTAAAATTACGAGGATTGATGAAAATTTAAATGATTAGAATATATGTACTTACTATCTATAATGAAAATTGAATAAATGATATATTTCAATGTAATGGAACATCTAATTTTTATTAATCAGCACTTTGATTAATCATAATTTTTTTTCTTTCATGTTTGATTATTGTTTTAATATTAATTTAGTGAATTATATAATACTCTATGAAGTAATACGATTCAAAATTGTATTGTTTTATAATAAACCTTATATAGTAACTAATTAATACTAAAATGATACAAAAATTTCCTTAAAACTTCAACCATAAAAATAAAATTTTCAGAATTGAAAATTTATAATAGAAAAAATAAAATTCACTTCAAAAAATGATTGAATATCAATACAAATCGTAAAACACAAGAAAAAGGGAGGCTTAAGAGCTGCAATGACAGATATCTGACTAATTTAGTGTCATATCTTTAGTCTCAGCGAGAGTCCGAAGAGCTTGAGAGACTTAAGAAGAGGTTTGATGAACAAAAATATCCTGTCGTTCGAAAGAGGCCGATATGTGATGCGAGCGGAAGTGCAAAGACAATTTACCCCGAAAACCTCCTTCCACATTTCGCGATAAAAACTAAATAAAAAGACGCTTGATATTAACAACATATCTTACACCTTATCATTTTATTCGTTAATTTTTCGCGCTTCTCTTTCCGATTTCATTAGTTAACAAAATAAAACTTGAGTGATGAAATAAGAACGTAATAAAAGCTATATTTAGTATATCAATTTTCGATTTTATAATAGTATATTCATTATTCATAATTTTTAATATGATATACGTTTAACGCGCGTGTGCGCGCACGCGCGTTGTACGAGGATTTGAATAGTAGGTATGCACAAGCAAATCGTAATGCAAGAATGTACAGTAGTACAGGAATAACATTTGAGTTCTTCGGTTTACATAGACTTACTAATGAGTCTGGTAGACTGATCCAAAATGCAACATGTACGCGTAGAATTTTATAAGTGCTCTTTACTTCTATAATAATTTCTTCAAATAGTTTTTGCACATTTGGAACTATTCCAATACAAAAATAAATCGACATTTGCCTGTGAATCTCAGATAATGCATATTAAAAGTACAGAGGAAATTTTATTATCCTCTCATATCACACTTATGCAACCATCCTAGAGAGAAAAATGTAAATATAAATGATAAAAAAGTATAAATGAGCCTGCCAAGATTACAGGTGTGCGTGTGTGTGCGTGCGCGCGTGTTATTTGTTTGTGTTTCTAATTAATTAAAAATCCACTTTCAATATCTTTTTTTAATTTTTTGTAATTTTTTCGATTTTTTTAAAAAACAATATGCAATCCAACAAACAACACTTAAACTGCTATGCCTAAGTTTAGGTTTACTGACCAATTAACTATTTTATTATATACGATTGTATCATAGATGCATTAACAAGCACATAAACGTTTTCTTTACATTACACAAAGCCTTCAGATTCTAAGAACTACAATCTTGCAGAAAATCGAAAGAATAATCAATCTTAATATTCTGTCTGATTAAGACAGAATATTAATTTTGTCTACCCGATGCTTATACGACTTAAATAAAGTACTTTTTTCAAAGATGAACCTTCGTACATCTTATTTCAGGTATTTTATCACAAAAATTACATTTACAAGATTGTGAGCAATCCTTTACACATAAAATAAATATGTATATTTCGAATTTAAAATAAGAATCACCTGTATAACAAATAGGGTATGTTTATTCCGTATTATTTGTTTATAAAGCTCTAATTCAATAATTATATATATTATACTAAAAAAAACTACGAAAAGTTGTTTAGATATTTACAAACTAAAAATCCAATAAATTTTTAAAAATTTTTATTTAAATGTTTATTATGATTATCTATATGTTTATTATTTAAGCGTTTATTACCAAATGAAGGGTTTGGGATGATTCGATTCTTAGAAATCCAAGTCTGTAAATTCCATCGAATTTAGCTATCGTTTCAAGCACAATGCGCCTCTTTGTACGCATAAAACATCTATGTGAGCATATTTTTATTCATGCACGTAGGAACGATACTTTTCAAGTTTTTAGCTTTTGCTGATCTGACAAACTTTGAAATTCTTGATTAGCTAAATAATATTCCTAATAAATAATTTAACAAATGTTAGATCAAACATATTTCATTTCAAAACTGAAAATATTTCTTACATATGAATGCAAATATATATATATTTATATTTAAGTATTATTATAGTCGTTTGCGCTGAACGCGCGACTTCTTGACAACTTTTTAATTAATAAGAGTGCTGAATTATGCCGAGTCATGACAAATGTTCGATGAATATTACATGTTGATATTTAGGATTACGAAAGTCCCCGAACACACGGACGACGCCCTCTTGAAGGCAAAGCTTGAGGGTGACGCGAACATTAAGTACTGTTATAACTTCAATACTTTCAAACGAGCAGATAGTCTTTTTATTTAATTACCCTTCCCCTCCTAAGCTTACAATCATCATTTTTAAGATGTAGTTGAAGCTTCGTTCGGTTCAAGATCGTGTTTAACTTTCATAAATGTTATTTAACCATATTCTCAAATATAATTGAAGCAATTTGAAAATCAGAGGTTGCCAAAGGGAGGTTTCTCGTTAGTTATTCCGGTTAATTCTTCTCAAAAAAGCGAGACAAATTTGTATTTTGTCCATATCCAATCCTTAAATTTAAAATTAAAATAATATATTGAGTATCTGAAAATGCATGAGTGTTTTTACTTTAATCCTTTTTATTCGCAGATATGTATAAAATTAACGTATAGATAAAAAGCAAACTTATTGTATGATAAATATATTCTACGATCGACTTTTAGCGAATTCATAGAATGTTGTCGAACACGGCAACTCCACTTTATTCGTAACTCAGCAACCTCGTATTATTTTTTTTTAACGAACATCTTCATTTTAGATGGTGGCCACTGCCATACAAAGAAAAACTGTAACAGTTGAGCACATCTTACAAATATAAATACGTTTACCAAGTAATACTTGGATTTTTTGCACCTGAGCCTCCGTTAGTATTTATTAATTTTATAAATAATAAAATAATTAAGCGACGGCTACTCGAAACTTTCTGCGTTCGTTCTTCGCTTGTTATTTTTTTAAATTTTACGTGAACGCATCGCAACCTTCGACGTTACTTAATAGTTTTATCATCTAAATTAACTATTGCTTTATTATAGTAAATGTATAATTTTCTCCGAGATATTTCAGCTCAAATTTATTCTTTGTTCCTATCTTAATCATCTTTGTTTTTTAAGTTAAAAAAGTTGTTCTAATAGGAATAGATATTCATAAAACCATTTTTTTATAATAAAATAATTTACTCACTTTCAAATGGAGCTTTTCGAAAAATTTTGTTTTGTTATTAATCAAAAGATTGGTAGTAGGAGTGAATAAATTAACTCGACAGCAATAAGTAACGAGGAGTAGTACTTTATTAATGCCATTGAAACTTTGGCGCATGATTAAGTACTCGATTGTTATAGCCAAGATTGTCGTAGCCATCGAATTTTCGCAATAAATTACGACACAACCAAGTATCTTGCACTTAATTTTTACGTGTTTGGTTTAAATTTGTTTTATTCTCCAAATAATAATCATTGCTCTGAAATTGTTCTGAATTAATTTTCAGAAAAAGAATTATAAAATAACTCGGAGAAACAGTGCTTTTTATGTTAATTCTAATATATATGTATGTGTATAAATTCATACATAAGAAAAGTGCTTATCACGTAAGCGATAGGTAATTCGACGGACTCGCAGACTCTTCAATTTCAAAGAATCCGTATGTTTCTCCTCTAATTTAAAGTAAATAACCATTTATATATTTTACGAAATTATCACTCATTAATAAACAAACGACTATACATAAATTATGCTGCTAATACCAAAATATTTCATAGTTGTCTAATCAATTATGTTGTTTCGTTTAATTTAATATAACGTATCATACTTGCATAGAATGCGTATACAAATATCAATGCGTGTAAAATTAAGAGCATGCAAATGTATGTTTCGTATTAATTTCTAATACAAAATATGTAAAGATGTATTGTATCTCATAAGATGCGATAGTTCACTATTTTGTATATTCAAAATTTTATAGAATATAAAAATGTTCATTTTTATTAGCATTATAATGTGTGTCTGCAAAGTGATTTGTGGGCGTAAATGCATATATGCTAAAGGGTACTCAAATGTTCCATGTTGATTGTTTTCGTGAATATTTTTGCGGATTATTCGTTATGAAAGAAATTATCAATTGATCAAATAATTGACCAAAATTGTAAAATTTATCCTATAATTTTTTTATTTTCAACTCTCTGTAAAAGTTTTTTTCATGGTTCGAATCTAAGGAAAATTATATTTGATTATTTTGGTTTCTAATAAATTACTTTATACCGTGTTTAAAAAAAAATTGATTTTGTAAAATTTCAATTTTTGTTGCAAATTTAACAATATAAGCTTAAAACTCATACCAAATAATAGTTACTTGAGAAATGTTAAAGAAACGCAAGATATAACAGTCACTATCAACTATTCTTAACGTTATTTCTTGATTTAATAATTCATATGTATTGTCTATTGTATTTATTTTTTAAAATTATTTACAAACTTTAGAATATAGATGAATTTTCTATGAATCATAACAGGAATTATTTTAATTATATAAAAAATAATAAGTTTTAATTAAAATTTTGAATATAAATAAAAAGTTTACCTGTTAATGTGTCACTTTCATATTTTATTGCAACGTGAGTATCGTGTTCAATATTTCTAAATTTAGCTTCACAACCTGCCAGTTGAGTATTAGTACCATCACGATCATGATCATAGTGAAGAGAACCATTATTTATCATTGCTGATATACAAGGATGTTGATGCTATTAATAATTTATGTTATGTTATTAAATAAAATTTCTTAATAATATTTAAGTTTTTTTTAAATAAGATTTGATAACTTTTATCTACTTACATTATGAGGTCCATTATGATTACTGTATGTATCAAGTATTACTGCCAAGCCATGGAAAAAATCCTTACTTCCAAAAACTGGTCCTGATTGCATTCTGTCTTTGGCATACCAAATGGCAAAACCATCTCCAAATAAATCTGTGCTCCTACCATGAACTTTGAAATGCACTTGTAATTCCCAATTTCTTGCATTACAAGGCTACAAAGTGAATATTTTTAGTATATTACAAATTGTTTTAGATAAATATTAATTATCTATTTATTATAGTCTTAATTTTATTTACAATACAATAAGATTTATTTGGAACTTATACGTTAATTTATATTTTATTTACTATGAATATATGAACATGAAAAAGAACATCTTGTTTATCTTTAA
This sequence comes from Wiebesia pumilae, assembly GCA_018907045.1. Taxonomy (NCBI): domain Eukaryota; kingdom Metazoa; phylum Arthropoda; class Insecta; order Hymenoptera; family Agaonidae; genus Wiebesia; species Wiebesia pumilae. Next base: position 7,823,946 of record JACCHZ010000159.1, on the reverse strand, counting down.
TAACCTTATCTTGTTTTGGAAAAAAAAAAGTGTTTTGAGTAAATTTGATCCATTCAAAAGAAAAATATTGTGTTTTTTTTTTATTTTTATAAATAGATTGTAATGTTACAGCTAACTTAAATAATTTTGAAATAATAATATGACTAAACAAATTAATTAAAAAACAAATATGTAATATTAATGCACATTATGTTAAGGAATAAACAAATTTTTAAATCATATGTATTTTGGTTACAACAATAAATATAATGTGATTCTAAGTGCTCTTTTTATAACTAAAATTTTTAAATGTAAATTTATTAGTAATAAAACTATATATTTAATCTAATAGCCTCTAAGGGAATATAATAATTTTTTGAAAACAAATAGTCATTGTTTTTTGTCACAGACACCTAAATAGGGTATGGTTAAAATTTACATTATTAGAACTCGTTAAAAAATTTACAGAATTAGAACTTATACTGATACTTAATTGATACTTTATTTATTATTTAATACGACTGTTTTCATTTAGAAAATTTATTATACCTTGGTACAATTCTTAGTACAAGACTTATTAGACCCCTAATACCGATATAATGTATTCCATTTTATCTATAAATGTACTATTTATATATTAATAAATTTAAAAAATGAAAATATTATAATACAGTATTTTAATTTTTATCAGTTTTTATTTGGATATACAGTACATTTAAATAAAGATCAAGAATATTACAATCAGACTAGATTAGTTTTTAACTTTTCAAGTTCTAATTCAAAATAATTTTAAAAAAAGATTTTAATGCATAAAATAATAAGTTTTATATTTAAATATAAAACAAGTTTCACGAAATTTCATATAAAATTACATAAAGTTATATTTGTTTGAATAAAATATTTACCACCGTATTCCAAATGGCTCCTTGTTGACTTTGTACATCTGGTGTTAATCTTACATAATTATTTGTAACCAATGTACTACCTACGAAATCCCAATATGGTATTGTCATTCCTGATCCTGTAATTTATAGATATTAAATGTAGAAATATTATACAATTGTAATTACAAAACATTTAATAAGTGCACATAATATTAAGATTTCTGATATTTATGTATAATTAATTGTTAAAGATATTAAATGGCAATAAAATACTACAGTAAAATAATAAATAGTATAATAAGGGAAAAGAATCATTTAGAAGACTATATAAAACACTATAATCAAAATTTATGCGTATCTTCGGTTTATATTTATAATAATGGTGCAAAATTATTAATTAATATAGCTTATTTATGAGTTTAAAATTTCAAACATTGGAACTTCAACAAAAAATCGAATTTTTTAAATTTGAAATTTCTTTTAAAAAACTAAGTAAACTACATAAATGTGATGTAATATTAACAAAAACATGATATAATCCTGAAAATGCTACTAAAAACAACCCTTATTAGGGGAGAAAAATTGAAAAATTTGAAAATTTCACTAACCATTATAAACAATAATCATTATTAACTGATAACAAAATAAAAAAACGAATATTTTGCACATAGAAACTTAATATAAACAAATAGAAGTATATCGTGTTTTTTTTAATATTACATCATAGTTATGTTTTACGTAGTTTTTTTAAAAGAAATTTTAAGTTTTAACCAATTTGATTTTTTGTTGAAGTTTTAACGTTAGAAACTTCAGATTCATGTTTATGTATATTCTTTTTAATTAAATCTTATGTCTTTCGTTACGTACGAAATTCTGAGACAGAAATTTCTTTTCACATGCGACATTTGATAAATTATCAAACCTATGGTTTCTCGCGTAAATAGAGAGTACCTTCTCCTTCCGGTGAATCAGAGAATTTGAGAATATTTAACCAATTAAGAAATTTATTCTTAGTCTAGTTTCAACCTCCTTATTCATTTTTACTTTCGTTTCAATTCCTGCGTACCGTTCACTTTCATTTTTTAAAGATTTGTGACTATTTTTTAAATTAAATAGTTAATTTGATTATTTAGAAGTTAAATAGTTAATTTAACATTCAATAATTATAATTAATAAAGTAAGTTTTTTAGAAATTACTCTCTTCTCTTGTATCTGAAAATTTAAACATTTTTCAAAGTTATTGAGAGCTTAAAGTATCAGTGATTTTCAAACTGTGTTTCTCAACTTTTTTATAAATTTGAATCTCTGGATTATCACTTACTTAAAGTGTAAGGAGTTCTAAGGTTTACTCTATACACTGAATGCTCTCGTATGAAATTTTTCTTTTTTTTTAATAAATAAACCAGACATCTCTTTCATAACAGCACATTAAATAATTAAAATATAAAGACTAGTATTAGTGTTATTAGTTTAAAGCTAATGTAATGTTTCTTGTATAAAAATTTTAAGAATATTTGTATTTGGAAAATTAATTTATGATTGTAACTTATTAACTCTTATACTATAAATAAATATTTATAAATTAATCGTTATTTGCAATTAATCATTTAATTATTTATTAATTATTCCTTTTTCAATTTCCTTGTTAAAAATTATTTTAGAACAAAATGAGAAATTTTATTCCATTCATCATCATTTTTTAGATTTAAAATAAATCTATATTATCCAATTTATTTTTTTCTTTCCACTTTTTCAATTCTTTTCACTTTCGCGAATTATTATGTTAAAAAAAGATAATTTTAAATTTATATATTATTAATAAGTGTCAAATTTAAAAAATCTACTTTTTCTCATCAGTCTTCATATTTTCATTTATGTAACTGAACTTTTGATTACAACGTAATACTAAAAAGTTCAGAGAAATATTTATCGACGATTTATTGATTTTATGCAATAATTTGTCCCGCTATTTTTCCACTGTTTAGTATTGCATCGTAAATTCAAAGTCTTGGTTACATTATAAGCGCTTTCTTAATAGTTAGACAAATTTAAATTCATCGGTAATAGTTTGATTGCACGAATTAAATGATGTTTTCAGCCACATTATTTGCTCATTTTATAGCCCAGTGCATGTGTTATAGGTTTGTGATACAGAATTATAACACATCTTGCAGCTCTATAATTACCGTACTTATTCATTTAATTATAAATTAAGAAAATCTTTATCATTTTCAATTTCTTTGAATTGAACGATGGTGCAATTATGAAGATAAGAAGTTTTGAATTTTCCGCTAAAGTCTTGATCTAATATTACCTGCTCATAAACAAAATTGAGAAGATTTTCTTGTTCAACTTGCTTCGAGTCACTGGGATTTTTTTACGTACATTTATTAACAACCTGGTATCTTCATCTGTAGAATGCTTGTTATTTCTATCATTAAAATTTATTTTAATGAATTAGTACATCCGAAATGTACCATATTTTTTATTTAATTATTTATTTATTCATGCTATTTCTTATAATGCCTTTTTATAATGATTATATTTTGTAACTTAATATTAATTTATTATAAAATTAGTAGGTTACGTCTAATAGAGAAAAGTATTCATCATTGTATTAATATTAAGCAATTTCCATAGAGTTGATGTAAAAGTTAGTTTTGTTATAGAAATCGGATAGTCTTGCAACATAACATTTTCATGATGTTATTTAACGGAAATAGTTTTAACGAGTACTTGGAGGAAAAATTGGATTATTGGGTTGATTTTAAAAATTTGATTTAATTTTTTTCGGTCATCGCATATAGCGCTTATTTTCTTTTACATCTGCTAAGTATTCTTGTCTTATCGGAAATAAAAAAGATTCCTTATTTTCAAACATTTTTAATGTTTAATTAAATTTTAAAAAATACAACCAAATAAATAAATTTTCTCGAAGTATTCGCTAAAATTACTTGAGTTAAAAAATATAAAAAATTTATGTGTGTGAAGTAGATGACACTTCAGTTCTGCAATACAATCCATCCCACGTCAAAAATCAGACGAACTTTTGCAATTGAAAATATACATTGTAACATGAAATAACGCTAAAGTATACTCTTTTTCCAACGGCCTATTAAAAACTTATTGGATTTTATTTAAGATTTAGAATCCATAATTAATTTAAATTATTAAAATGTTACATAATTCAACTTTATGTAAAATATATTAATTTTTTAAAGTTCATCTGAAAATAATAAATATTAATTAAAATATTTAAATGACGATAGAGAGTGAGAGTACTATTTGATATTAGTAAAACTTGTTCGTAAATTGAACGAAGATAATGATGTATGTAAATTACTTCTGAGTCAAATCGCACAATATGCCTGAGAGGAAATACCAATATGAATGAAACGCAGAGAATGCGTAATATAAACACGTACTAATTCAGTTTGCAAAATAAGTAAAATATCTCCTATTTTGATATTCAAAAATTGATATTAGAATTAATTAAGATTCATAAATTAACATTATTATAAATCTTTGTAATATAAATAAATATTTAACAAGTAAAAACAAATTAGTAAAAAATCTATATTTGATAGATAATATATGTTTCAAATTATTCACTTGAAACCTTGTAACAAAAGGCAATTTTTACTTATATGATTATATATGATTATACTGATAATATATATTATAATTTTTTAGATCTTATTATATATTGTTATACACATTCTTTGTTTGTGTTCATAAATAATACTATATATAAATATATATAATATTATATTGTTTAGATTTTAATAGAATACTAAAATAAATATATTTGAAACAATTATGTATGATTTAGAATTTTATACTTTGATCAATTAGTAAATTGCTCATCATGATTAAAGGAAACATATTTTTTACATATAAATTAATGCTACTAGTAATCAAAAAAATTTTTAATTTAAAAAACTTCTTGGTATAAAATTTGAAATGACCATGTATATCATTACGATTGTTTGTAGAAAACGTGCATTATCTTAATTAGAGATTATCTTTATAAATGGATTTACAATTGATTAATAATTACTATATTCAATCATCACCACCACTATGATATATAATTATGCAATCAAATATGATTGTATTAATATGTGCATCAAATTACAATATAGCACCTTAAGAATATTTAAAAACAATATTTATTAAACATTGGCCATTAGAATATTTTTATTATTAGCATCAAAATAAAAAAAAGCTTATTTTATTGTAAACATTCATATAACGTCATATTACATAAATGGATCAAGGTTGGGAGAGAATCATATTAATTTCAATTATATAATTCCAATTATATTAATTTAAGATCTCCAGAATCATAATAAGAATCCTATAAATGATCAATCATGTATATTAGAGAATTTGGACAAATTCAATACTCTAAAATATAATAAGAACAATATTAAAATTTTATATTATCTAAAAAACCTATGAATTTTAATATTTTAGATTAAGTATTAAACATTGGATTCCATTTCAAAGGATTTAAAATATCATAATCACTTATTTTGAATAAGACAATTACAATTCTATTTAATATTACTGTTCATTGTACAGACACAAATTTTATAGACGCATGTCAATCCTTTTATCTTTCTTAAGTTTTTTAAAATAATTCAAAGGTATGACTTATTTGTGTACTATTAACTTTGTTGAGAAAATAGTACAATACAATATGTATATATATGTAAATGTTAAAAAAATGACGAATTTATAATTCACGTTTAACATTAATGACATGTTAATTAGTAACCTCTGATATTACATAACCTAAACAGTAACCCAATGCAAAGTCCAAATTATCTAGAATAATTTACTTGAAAATATTAATGATACGATCATTGGTATATTAATAATTAAAAATATTGATCAATACTGTAACAAATTTCGTGCCGAAAAAAAGGATATATTTACATCATACCTTGATAAGGTCGAACTAATGAATGTTCTCGTTTCATGTAATCATGAGTGTTCCATGCAGCACCGGTGATGACAAAAAATTTAGTGAAAAGCAAACAGTACCATCCTAGTATTATCATTGTTCGCATTTTTTATACAATTATAAATACACGTGTACAATTTACGTTATAATTATAAAACTACTAACAAACCGTCGATGGAGTCACAAACTCCAATCTTGGACAGTTCATAACGAAATCATAATACCAACACATGTTCTACAAAATGTTAAGATGGAATAAAGTGGAACATGAGACGGAAACACAATTAACGATCGAATTTGTAATATACTTTAAAACTATAAGCAAAAACTACATTTTTGTTTTTGTGAATAATTAAATCACAGCTATATTAAAATCTTTTTTAAATAAAGTACATACAACAAAACAACAATACTATGTTTTATACATATTAATATATACGTTTATGACTGAATTTATTATTATAAAACAGGTATGCGCCAATGATTCTTTTTTTAAAATTTATGACTTCATTAAAAAGTCTGTTAACAAAGGCAGTGATTTATTACTGTAATAAAGTAGTTTGTTTTATTGGAGATTTGCTATGAATCACGTTAGGATGTTATAATTTAACAAACAATATACATGGTTATTATTTGTTTGTTATAATACAAATTGTGCTTATGTATTTTTGAATATTAATAATGTTTTCTAACTATTAAAAGATAATAATAATAAATTAATGTTTTTTAACTATTAAAAGATAATAATTACGAGAAAAAGATATTTACGTGAAAAATTAATGAATAAATATATCTACTTATGATTGATAGTAAAACTATAATTAGTAAAATCTATATGTTATAAAAACTGATAATTGTAAAAATATTGTAAAATGTTAATAAAAGATTCTATTTTTCCATACAATATATACATAATTGAGAATAAAAAGAGTTGCACGTGTATTGGAAACGAAGTTTAATAAATAAAAATCACACGAAGTTATACAAATATAAATTTAATAAATTTTACTTTAAAGTGGGAAAGGAGTATTTTCTATATAATAAATATAAAAAAATTAACGTTGATTCTTTATTAAAAATAAATTAAATTTACAGTTTGCACTATTTTTTAACAGTGAAGTGTGTAATTTACTTACATTTAAGCATCAATTTACTTTTGCTTTAAATAATAAATTTGTTTGAATAATTCCATAATATTATTATTGCTCGTATTTGTTAAAACCTTACTTCGTTCAATCTGGTCGTGAATAACTCGATCAAATTTTACTCTATAAGCGATTTATTAAAAGAAAGAAAAAAGAATAACATTTATAAATAATAATATGAATAAATTAAAATATTAACATAATCAATGGATAATTTAATACAATGTTAGCATTAAAAGTTAACATAAAAATATAACATAGTTGTTATTAGAGATCGCAATCGTTGATTGGTATAAATATGTGCAGTGAATATATTATCATAGAAGCTTGTTGTCCCAGAAGTGTATTTTGTAGATACATTAATTAATTTTTATCTTTATCTGTAAATTGGTGTATTGTGTTAAAAAATATATAATAATGTATACAAAATTCGCATGTAGAAAATTAAATTAGTGGCGTGCACAAATCAGACTTCTTTAGTTTTCTTTTTTATATATCATTTATACGTTCGATTTTCAGTTACATTATTGAAAATTGGTTATACTAAATTTGCAGGATCTGAAAAAAATATGTATGTATTTAATAAACTATATTTATAAGTAATTTAAACTTGTTCCAAACGGGATAGTTTTTCATTGTGAATTTACGCGTGGAGCACATGTACCGCTGAGAAAACAAACACCCTCATCGTAATACTGATTGTGACATTGAACACGATTACACGATTGATCATGTAATGTGTGACCGGTAATCACTATATTTGCTAGTGGTCTTAACCAACTAAAAGTGTAACTATTGCGCTTAGTCCTAAGCACCGTTTAAATAATCTGTTACGAATACGACGGATATTAACGGGGATTATTCGATAATAATATAAACAAGAAAAGTGAAATGTTCGCTTTTGAAAAAATTTCACGTAATTTTCAAACCATAGCTTAGTATTCAATAATAAGATAATAGCATAAAAATAATATATAAAAATAATAACAATATGTCTATTGTAAAAAATCGAGTGTTCGTTAGATTGTCGAATCTCTGCCACTAATTAGGAAAGCTTAATTGTTTCCTTTCGCAACTTACTTGTTTGTTGCAATATCTTTCCACGGCATAACACATCGGCATAAACGAATTCGTCCCTTTACAAGCTTTGAGAGTAAGCTGATGATCAACTTTTTCGAAGCAACTTTGTACCTATCTTTTTCTTTTTGATGAAATACGCCTAAATATGTTGTACAGGTTATTGTATACATGGAACTATTTTCTGAGCAACATTTTGGTTAAGCTAAATTTTAAATCTTTGTAAAAATATATACAATTTATAAAAAGCTTTTAATTATTTAATAAGGAAGTGAAATGACTATTGCCATTTTTCCTCCCTTTGCCAGTAAATTCCTTCGATCTTCAACTTTTTCGACAAATTTATCAGATATTTTTCACTATTCAATTGTCTTTTAGAAAACTCCTGCATAACAACGGGTTCCAATCATATAACCCCCAAATTCCATTCTGATTTTGAATGCCTCAATATTTTTTTCCTTAACACAAATATGTCTCATCATATTCATCTCGAGAACTGCATTTTTTGCTTTTTCAGGAAAACATTCGTATTTGAATGAAATTTACTGCTCAACTTAATACAGCTCAACGTCAATGTATTAATATTACTAATTTTTTTTTACAAGACACGCACTATTTTTTAAATGCGCTTTTAAAGATTCTTAATTTCCTTAATAATACTTTGTATTTAACACGATTTAACATTAATATAATCGGTACTTAAATTTTATAGTTTGGCAAACTTTTAATCGTTATATACGTAATGAATCTGGTCGATGGATGTATGCATAGATTCAATAACAATCTTTTATTACGCAAATTAAAATATGAATTATTTGTACAAGAGGATTTGTTTCGTGATTATTATTATACACAAAGTCTTATTGACTATAGTATTCTTAAAACAAACTATACTAGTTCTGTTCAGTTATATAACGATAAGAATTGACACCAAACCTTTAGAGCAAAGATCAAAAATATTATTTTCATAATAATCTACTTTATGGCATTAAGAATGATCGATTTTACTACGTGTCAAGTCGTTGAATTCATTAAATTCATAAATTTCATTACAAAATTTATTAAGTAAAATTCTTGCAATTTTATTTATTATTTTTTATTTATTTATTACATACTAACATTGTCCTGAAATAGGCATTAGAAAGAAATGATAGAAATTATCAAATATGAAATCTTTTAATATTTTTCCCTGTTTACTTTAAGTTTTTGTATGGTTGCTTTTTTCTTATAAAAATTAAAACAATTCATAGTTGTTTAAACTTTTCAAATATATTCACCGCTACAATTAGTACTGTTAATAAATTTGAGATTTTATATTTTAACATCTCTTTATATCCACTCCTTTAACATTAGAGTTTCAAAATGTGTACGAAGAAATGTTAAGATTGGCTTAATGTAAGAAAAAACTTATAAAAATTAAAAGAAAATACACGGATAACAACTCATAAGCTCAGTTTTAACAAGTAACTTACAAAATTTTCAGTTGTATTTAAAATAATTGTTTCTGGAGAAAAGTTAAGATTTTATTTCTAGAAAAAGTTCTTTACTTAAGTATTTTACTTTCTTTAATAATTGAGCGGTCATTTTTATAAAATCTATGAATTATTATTATTTTCATAAATCTATGTATTTTTCTTTTATTTATTTGGTACATTTAAAGAAGCTTTCTTTTGTTTTTTTTATGACAGAAATTAGAAACCATTCAATGAACAGTCGTAACGTATTAGTTACTGGAACTTCTGGTTTTTTAATTTATTATTTCCCTTGTAATTCTGGTAATCTGAGAGCTTTAATACATTACAATACGTATATTTAATTTTATTTACGTTCCTTCTTGGTGTTTTAAGAGATCTTTTTTCAAGGTATTGTTAATGCTTTTAATAAATGCAGAAATCAGCATTATATCACTTTATGTAATTGTGTTTTTCATATTTATTTTTAAGTCTGCAGTAATTCTTTACAATACTAACGAAGTTAGTATCTACAATAATTCACCACGAATGCTCAACATTATAAAATTTGCTCGAAAAATTTCAATCTAAAATAATTTATTATCTCTATTATATTAAACAATATAATTAAAACGCAGGCGATTGTATGGTAGTTAGCCATGACTCCTAAGACTTTTTCGAAATTTTGTTTACCTTTTACGAAAAAGATACTCCTTGACTTAATAAAAATTTTATTTATCGTATGAAAACAAAACATTTTCTTGCAATTTTAAATTAATGTAATACATCATTATCCTGCTATTCAAATTATACAATTCTTGATACATATTAATCTTCTGCAAAAACATCTTTAATTTCAAGATCAAACTTGGTCAATTTATTTTCATTAACATAGTGCAATATTTTCAGATATGCTATTAAAATGTCAAACAATATTGTGAATTTGTCAAAATCCTTCATATAACTTTATATGTTGTTCAATGAAGAGCTCGTTTTAAAAACAATTTACTGACTTAGGTTCTATTCTCCAAGGTAATTATGCATCTGAAATCATCCACAATTCGATCGTTTCTTCTTTTTGCTTTATAGGCGAAAATTAAGGAATAAAGCTCAAACACTACTTTCATTGACAAAGCCTTAAATACGGCCACTAATGATTATTTATCACTATTTATCAATTAATAAAAATCATTTTTATTATTTAATTTATTTTATTTGTAGTATGTAAGATTTATAATTTTACTTGTAAGTTATAATATACATTAATGAGAAAAATCCTCTGTTTTAAATAGATTTATTTTTAAATTAAAAGAATTTGATATAGTTTTTTACGTATTATTATTTATATGCAATGATGATAACAAAGTTATTTGCTTAATATTAGATTGCAATAGTCATTTCTTATCTTTCAAATGTTATTCGCTGTTTACTGAGTCCTAAAATAGAAAACAAACTTTTATTGTACAAAAATCTCATTACCATATTAAACTGTAAGTAGATTATTTTGAACAATTGTATGCATTATAGTGATAATAATATAATAATGAATATATAAGGAAGAATAAAGTAGTATATGAAATGATTTTAAACTTCTGAAGAGGAATATTTCAACGAAAAACAAGCCCAATACAATTATCACATTTAATTACATTTGCAACCATGTACATTTTTTCTTAAAAGTTCTTTTAAGTTATTTCCTTCTCTACATAAAAAATATATATATATATACAATACAAGATTTTAAATATAATCTTTCTTTGTACTTTTATCTGTTCGAATGATGAAATTTAATTCAAATATTTTACGATTAGCCGCTCTAATTATACGTTTATAAATATAAACGCATTAAAGTATAATACTCTTTAACGAATTGCTTTTTTTCAAAATTTTGAGGAGTCAATTAGGAAAAGAATTTATAAATAATATAAGGTATTTTTTTATTTATAAGAAAAAAATAGAATGGGTATATATTCTATAACAATACTAGAAAGCAAAAAAGAATAAATTATAGTTTTTTCTCAGATGTCTCAGATTACTCAACCGTTCGAATATTTATCAAGCTAATATGTTGGATTACTAAGTTACAATTCTCTCTAGGGTCACTGTCATAAAGAAGTTGGGACTAAGTGTACGTGGACCTTTGTCTCTCGGGCAAGGGTTCGGATGCAGTTGGCAGTTTGTTGCACGTGTTGAACTAGCTGAATTCTATCTGTTCCTTGTTTTGCACTAATTAACCTTTTATTTTTATTCTTATTTAAAACTCTAAAACTTAATTTAAACAGTACATCTAATATACTTACATTCTATTCGATGTATATACATTTTTTTTATTCGAAATAATTGCAATCTGTGGACAATATTTGTAGGCTCATGGAACGTTAACGGAATATTATATTACGTCAGAACGTCACTGCGTGTCTAAACGATGCGATATCGTATTTTTTTCTGTCGCAGGCGCAGTAATAGTCTCGTAATCATTGTCCCTCTTAAATCTAAGAGACGACTATTCAAATATACGTATATAAAAACAACAATCATGCATATTATTATATGTACTGTTTCATGAACGCAATATTACTTAATTTCTTTCTTCACAAAAAAAAAACAGTTTATCAGGACTTACAGAGCTCAATATTGTATAAAAGTACTGTGATTAGTATCTGTAAAAGAAAAAAATGAAATAATATATATTTTTAATATACTAATACAATACTAAAATAAAAAATATTTATTAAAAAAAACTTTTTAATTCAATTTTGAAACAAATCTAAATAAAACGTCACCATCATTTATTGAAAGCAAATATTTTCTCGAGAAATAATATTGTACGATTGGTGCTACTTCTTAAAGCAGCCTACATAATTTAATACTTATGTCGCATGCGCTTATAGGGCCTAATAAGCTTAAACCTGTACTGTTGCATATGACAAAAAGATATAGCTGTATGATGATATCGGATCCTGTTGCAACTGTTAGTTCAGAGTTTATGTCAACGCAAACGATATTTAACTCTAACCTCTTCAACCTTTATTCATATTAAACTAATGTCATAAAAATGTGAAATTAATAAATAATTATATATTAATTAGTTAATTAATAATCGTTATTATACAAATTAGTTATCTATTATAATGAGTCTTTTTATTTTAACATCATATCTAAAACATCATCTAAGGTACAAAAACACTCTAAAATGTACTTTTTTAAGACATTCATCTAGTCGATTAGAAATTTGGGTAAATTGTTGAACTTAGACTTTTAAAAAATTACTTATTAAAGTGGTTAAGATATTGATTTTTTAAAAAAATAAAAATAGATATTTTTTTAGAGTGAAACATTTACAAATAAGCATAAATTTGAAATTCAAAAATATTGGAAGGATAAAATTCATAAAATTAGTGATCCTGATGTATTATCAAAAAAAGCAAAATTTTATGTTTTATCAATGTTCCCATATCCTTCAGGATTTCTACACTTAGGACATGTTCGCGTTTATGTTACAAGTGATATAATGGCCCGCTTTTATAGAATGCAAGGTAAAATAGACCTTTAGTTTTTTTAAATTGCTTTATTTTATTACAAATAATCTAATATAGTTACAGAAAAGATAGAGATAATATAATTGTTTCTTATAATTGAATTAAAAATATATACATATAATAATATATATGATACTAGTATTAAGTATCATTTTATATTATGTTAATTTCAATTATTTATTATTAGTATGAAATGTTATGATTATAGTTAATCGTATTTGTATATAAATCAAATTTTATTAAGTTAACATATTTTATTTTTTAAGAGTATGTAGTTCTCTTAAATCAGAAAATTTTAATTCTTTTATATTATTTTATTTGAAATTAGTAAAATAAAATAATTAATTAATTATTATTTACTTCAATATATCTTTTTTATTTAACCAGGTCTTGCATTGTAAAATTATAAAATATTTTTTTAAGTATTATGGTTTCTTATATAACATATATTTTAAGTACATTTATTTATAATATATTTATTCCTTAAGTAAAATATTATATGATTCCTAACTAGATTAATAGAATATGATTAAAAAACTACTTAAAAATTTATTTCATATGTGTACATAAATATATTATTATGTCTAATGAGAAAGAGCTTCTAATTCAAAAGATGTCGATGCATAATTTTAATTATGATACATTCTTAATCTAGTAGAAAATAATATTTCTTGAACTTATTTTTAGAATAGAAAAACTTTAGTATATAAAATAAAATCAAATCTATAGCATAAAAGCAAATAATATTAATATTTATAATAAAATGTAAACTTAGGTAAACATGTCATTCATCCAATGGGATGGGATGCATTTGGATTACCAGCAGAAAATGCTGCAATGAAAAATAAAATTCATCCAGCAGAGTGGACAAATAAAAATATTGAATATATGCGTCAGCAGTTATCGGAATTAGGTTGTACATTTGATGCTGAACGGGAATTAGCTACTTGTGATCCAACTTATTATAAATGGACTCAAGAACTCTTTCTAAAATTATATGAAGAAGATTTGCTTTATAAAAAAGAAAAACTTGTAAATTGGGATCCAGTAGATAGAACAGTACTAGCAGATGAACAGATTGATGTAAATAATAGATCGTGGCGATCTGGTGCTACTGTTCAAAAGCGATTACTAAGTCAATGGTTCATTAAAACTACAGCATTTGCAGAGTAAGTATTAAATACAGAAAAAAATATAATAAAAGTGAGTTAAAAATAAAATAAGTTAAGATAAAACTGAGTACATAAAATTAATCTCTTACTTCATATTAAAAGGTCACTATTAGAAGGTTTAAATGATAATACTTTAAAATCATGGAGAGACATTGTTTCAATACAAAAGAATTGGATTGGTAATTGTGATGGTATTCAAATTGAGTTCCAGTTAATCACTGAAATTGAGGAATATCCAAAATCTTTAACTTTATGGACTAACAGGCCTGAATACATTAAAAATGCTAAATTTGTTGCAATATCTAATAAGAACTATCTCGCCGAAATTGAAAAATTAAATATGAGTAATAACTTCATAAAATTAAATGCTGAAGTCATAAATCCATTTACAAACGAAAAATTACCAATATATCTTACTGACAAAGGTAATGAATTTCTTAATATAATAATTATACGCGCCCGCGCGCGCGCGTATAAATATTTTGTATATTTTATTTCTCTTAATAGCAAAAATTTTCCTATTTTGGTTTTTTCTTCTTTTTAATAATTTTAAATAATTCATGGTATAAATTTTTTATAGAAATCATAAATTATCCTAACGATAGAGATGAACATTTAGGTATTCCAATTTCATCTAATACAGCTGATTGTAATTTTTGTAAATTAATTGGTATTAGTTTTGAAGAAATTCCAAATTATACAAATCAAGAACTTATTGAGAAACGTTTTAATATTCTTAAAATCGCCAGAGAACGAGGAATTGGAGGGTATTCAGTGAGCTCGAGATTACAAGATTGGTTAATATCAAGACAAAGGTATTGGGGTACACCAATACCAATGACGTATTGTAACAAATGTGGCTGTCAACCAGTTCATAAAGATCAGCTTCCAGTTAAACTTCCTGATATGAAAATTTCTTTGATAAATCAAGGATTGAAAAGTGCTCAAGATTGGTTGCAAACAACTTGTTCTAAATGTAATGGACCAGCTATTAGAGAAACTGATACAATGGATACTTTTTTTGATAGTTCTTGGTACTTTATGAGATTTATTGATCCAAAGAATGAAAATGAAATGTTTTCAAAAGAAAAAGCCTTTTATTACTTACCTGTAGATCTTTATATAGGTGGAAAAGAACATGGTAATATTCTTTTTTAACAGAAAAATTTAATTATTAAATCGAAGCCGTACAATTATATTTATTTATTTACTTATTACATAAACATGAGCTTCATATTAAAAAAACATAATATTTGATACAATAAACAACGAAAACATAATGATTTATTATGTGATAAATTTATAAATAAAATTAAATATAAATTAAAATAACTTTGTTATTAAAAAATGAACGTTATAGTTTTACATTATGAATAGTTTTATATACTTAAAAAATCAAATATTTGTTGTTTGATAAATATTTGATATAACATTTCAGCAACTCTGCATTTGTATTACGCTCGTTTTGTTAGTTATTTCTTACACAATTTAGGACTAGTTCCTACTCCAGAACCATTTAAAAATCTGTTGGTGCAAGGAATAGTAATGACTGAAACATATTCGACAGAGGATGGCAAATATGTTCAACCCAGTGAAGTTGTAGTAATTAACAATAAATCTGTAATTAAAGAAACTAATAAACCTATTTTGAAAAAGTGGGAAAAAATGTCAAAATCTAAAAATAATAGTGTAAATCCATCAGAATTACTCTCAACTCATAGCATTGATACAATCAGGCTATTAATAATGTCAAACAGAGCACCAACTTCAGTTATAAAATGGTCAACAGAACGTAAGTTTGTATATTTAGTTTAATTATTGAATTAATTGGGCTTTTAATTCCAAATAATTTTAATTTAAAAAAAATAAATTATATTTCATACAAAATACATAAAAGTTCACAGGTATTTTTTGAAGTATTAATTTCAATGCTTTAAAATTTTTAAGTATAGTGTCTATTAGACACTATATTTATCACTAAATTATCACCTTATTCAATAAATAGATTAATTATTACAATTTAACAATATTTTTTATAATAAATTATGAATATCAAATTTTTATTATTTTTACTACAGATTAGTAAAAAAAAAACTAAGACATTGTTAAAAATATTCTCCAAAGAAAGCCTTTGGGTATAGTTAACAAAACCTAGAGGTCTCAGTCCCATAGTGGCAGCCTTTTGGCTCGCCTTTGAACACGAAGAATCTCGTTGCGGGGGGAAGATCGTTTGACTTATACGAACGCGAGTACAATCAAAGTGTCAGCCTTTCTTTCCGTATAAAGAGACGCCACGCCACAATCACGATAAAAACCCGGCATCTAGGAATCCGCACCGTAGGAAAAACCCGTCATAAAATTAATGTAGGCATAGAAAAGCGCCGCGAACTTATGTTTAGAAATCGCCAATCAAATAAGTAAGAATGTGAGTGATCTCACGGCCGTATGTTTCGCCATTGGTGATGTCTGGAGCGGCGATATCGATGGTGTTTGCGTCGGCGATATCCGAGTTGATGATGACAGTAGCGTCGGTAACGTCTGGAACGGCTATATGGTGGCGTCGGTGGCGCCTGGAGCGGCAATGATGTTAGTGTTCGTATTGTTTTGGGCCTGTGTATGGCGTTGTTTGGTTTCCAGGCACGTTTCTACTTCTTGACTTCTTGGTTTCCGTTCTCTCTTCTTCTCTCCGTTGCAAATGTTAGTTTAATCGCGGAAGTTAGACCGATCGCGTGAGTTAAGATTACAGTATATTGCAGCCGAATGAATGAAACTCGTAAATATGCTACATCGCGGGTTAAACTTAGCGCAGGATTATATTATTTCGCAACCTATAATTAATATGTATTTATACTCTATTGTAATTGAGCTATATCGCGGGTGAAATTAGCGCAAAGTTCTGTTATGTGCGACCTGTGATTACACTATATCTATATTCTATCGCGACCTATAATTAATACGTATATATACTTTATCCTAAAGTCGATTTATGCTGCGGGCGTCAAGGTTTATCCTTGGCATCCCTCCATCTGTCCTTCGGAGTTGCTCAGGCCTTCGTCGTCCTCGCGATCCGACCTTGGTTGAGGCAGGGGGCTAATCAGCCGCATGTTGAGCTGTTGGAGCATATAGTTCCCTAGCAGCAACGGAACCTTTAGCTCCGAGTCGACCAGAGCGTCCTTTTTCAGATGGCGTGCCTCTACTTCGAGCTGTACTCGGCATGTCGCGTTGGTTTTGAGTCTTCGTCGATGGTAGCGTCCGACCTCGATCCTTGTAGGGCCGCAGTTCCATTCTGCTCTTGCCATTTCGCAGTCTCGAGTTCCGAGCTCATTATTGTGACGCTTGAACTGGCGTTGACCGATGTCATCAGCTGGTAGTCGTAGACATTGACTCGGAGTTTCATCAGGAAACCGAAACCCTCGAGAAGGTGCCGCATTGGGTGCATAGGAGGTCGAATTAGTAATTCTCATTTGGAAGGACGTCCCCTTTGTCGAAGAGGTTGGTCTGTCCCTGGAGTAACTCGACAATGGCTCCATTAATTGTCAGTGATCCGGGCTCTTCTGTAGTAGTCAAGCGAGTCTTCAGCTCAATATCCTGCGTGAAGTTATAAGATTTGAGATCCTGAACGTGGATCTGTCTTCTCCTTCCTCTTTCTTTTCGGACACTTCGAAGATTATGGGGGAGATTTTCTTCTTTACTGTGTAAGAACCTACGTACTTCGAGGCACGTTTCGTGTTGAAGTCTGGCCTTGTCAGAAAGTACGTGATTCCTTACGAATACCTTGTTTTGCAGCTCGGGCTGCCAGTTCCGATTGCGTAAGTCGTAGTTACGACTTTGTGTTTGGAAAGTCTTGGCGAGGTTTATCTTAATCAATACCAAGTCTGAAGGCCAAGCTTGTTCGGTAGGCCGGCCTGTTGATGAACAGAGCCTGGCGGGCTTAGCTCTCTTCCGGTGTTCAAATAAACCGGAGTAAAAGTTCGACGTTACAATTACGATGTCACTAGGTAGATTTACATTTAACTATTATTTTTTTTATCATCTGTTTTAACTATTATTTCTAAATGCATATAAAATCTTATTATTTTATAAATCTTTTTTGACAATGATAATATTTTTGATGATATTTTAAAAAAGTAAAAGTGTATATTAGTAAAAAATATGTGATTTAAAAAAGTGCTCAATCATCATCCTACCTAAATAAGGAGTAAAACCTGGAAAATATTACTTATTAGAATTTTAACGTTCTGTTGCAGTGTTACCTGGAATATTGAATTGGGAAAAACGTCTCTGGAAACTCGTTGCGGAATTCAGAAATTCCAGAATGACCCTCAAACAGAATGAAACAAATGTCAGTTTGACTAACGATCAATTTTTAAAGATCGAATCTGATATAAATGATAGTCGAAATTATTATTTGCACGGGGTAACGTTTAATTTAATACGCTCGCAGCAGATGAGCATTGCTATTACAAAGATGCAGGGCCTGACTAAATTTTTAAATTCGTTGATAAGCAAGTTCCCAATAGAGAAGAGCTACGAATATGAACGTGCACTGGCGACGCTAATAATTATGCTTGCACCATTGGCACCGCATTTTGCGTCAGGATTGTGGGATGGCTTTAGCTCAACACCAAACAGACTCTCTAAAACCGACAATCTACTTTGGGACAAAGATGTTCTCGAACAACACTGGCCGAAGGTCGATAATAATTACAAAATAAAAGTTTTTGTAGAAGTAAGTATATGAAAAAATATTTCTTTTCAACCAATATATTTGAATCGATCTTGAAAATTAGTTCAATTTTCATTCATTTCAAATTCACAATATTTTATTTTATTTTCCTTCATTTTTGTCGACAAATTTTGATTCTAAATAATTTATAATAATAACAGTTAAAAACCTAAAGATTTTAAGTAGTTTCAAAAATAATTTAAAAAAAAATGACATCTCTTAAAATGTTGATATCTAATTAAAAATTGCGCTCGAGCTCCTTGTTAGTGAAATTAATATTGGTTCTACATTTAAAAAGTCCTGTAAAATATGTTTCTTTTAAAAAGAAACATATTTATTTAAACATTACACATATATTATTTAAACAAAATGTAATAAAAAATTTAGCATTACACATATATTATTTAAACAAAATGTAATAAAAAATTTAGCATTACACATATATTATTTAAACAAAAATTTATGTAATTAAATACTTTTTACAACGTTTAATGTGTAACACTTAAGATTGAATATGTGAATAATTTTTAGCGCATTGAAAATTTCTAAATTGATCATTGATAATAAACTAGAATTAGATCCAAACGGTTAACCAAACACCAAGAAATTAATCAGAGAATGTTTTGCGTAATTTTATATTTTTTTAATAAATTAAGAAATGTTGTTAATAGATAAAAAGATTCCTATTAATTTACGACAATAGATAATAATTAATTATATATAATGTAAAATAATATGCACGTTAAGGAAACACGAATTATCAAAGAGATTAGAGTATTTTCGAGTTGATAGAAGAAATAGAATATATACAAAAATATTTTTGAAACGTTTTTTAGAACTTTTTTGAACTCACTGAATTGCAAGCAATGTTTTTTTATTTGCAATTCTTAACAATTAGATATTTGATTTGTAAGATTTATGTTTAATAATTAGACTTTATTTCAATATATTTTGTCAATTTAGTGCCTATCCAAAACTTTGGATCTAAAATCATTATATCCTAACCATTTATCTCTTGCCTTGACAACGCCTCACGAACCCATCGTTTGAATCTGCAGGATAGAGTTTCCTTTTCACTATTACCTTTTATTCTTGAAATGTACCTTCTTGTAAGTCATTTGTATTGACTTATTTAATAACACAACTGAATAATATTACTGTATATGTTTAAAATTATTTTTAAAACTTCAAATTTCATATTTATGATCTGATAAAATAAGTGAATTTTTTATATCAAAACTTTACTTATTATATACATTTAAAATATTATTTCTTGATAAAATCTAGTTGCAGCCTAATTTTATAACTAAAAGTTATACATTATTTGAAATATTGTTAGAAATATATATGATCGTTTGTTAGATAAATTTTTAATTATATCATAAATTATAAGTCATGGATAAATTAACTTACGGCAACTAATTTATTCTTTAATCTTTAATAATAGATGAGCTTATTCAAACACAAATAAAAGTGGAATGCACTTCAAATTAGAAGAGTTAATTAACAGATGCCTAATTTTTATTTATTTTTTTATTGCAGTTGTATTTTTAATTCATTGAAGTTTTTTTAAAGTTGGATTAGAAGTAAAAAGAAACTTCCTAATAATACTTGCAATCAATGCTTATAATGTACGCTTTAAAAAACAAAACGTATCCATCTTCTAAATAAGTAATCCACTGCTTTTTTATTCTTAACATCATGCCATTCAGATTTTTCTGAATTTCCGCACGTTTTCTTCAATAATTATCCCTACCAAATTCGATTTAAGCCAAATGGTTCGAGAGCACAAAGAAGGATATTTATTCTCTTTATCATTAAGTATTCAAGATGAATTTTTAACTAGTATTAGTTAATGAACAATTGAAGCCGAATCCGAAATACGTCAGCAGCTATTATTTTCAGTAAATCTTCTAGACTGTTTAGCCAGTCACCCGCTTCGTATCACTTCTGTACAAAATATTATAGCTAACTAATATAATTCACTAATAAATTTCATCATTAACAAGATTATTTATTTTGATTATCATAAGAAAACTAAACGAATAATCTTATTAATAAAAATATTTATAACTATATATGAGAATTATGTTAGTCATAATAGAGAAAGGGGTAAAACACTGTTTGATAGTAGAAATCACTTTATTATGATTTGGCTTACTCACAAGGAAACTCTCATCAAAGGCATTCGCACATGACTCCCAAACCTTTCCCTAGGGAAACGACGTTCGTCCCTTGCCCTCGTATAAATACCGAGATTTTGGTCTCTTGCAAATACTCCTGTACACGTATTCTCTCTACATGTCTATATATACGTTATTTACATTTATTACTATAAATATTAGTGCTGAAATCCAAACACACAATATAATTAACGTAAATCACATTAAAATATTCGATATACTAAACTATTTAAAATTGTAAAAAATATATATATATATTATTATTAATAATTTTGACCTATGGTACGATGCAAGAAATAAATAATAGATCCATCAATTGAGTAAAAATTTGCTATTAGTATAATAGATTCTTTGACTCGATTCGCTCATTTTGAAATCGGCGATATAACCTAAATTTATTGTTATCCATTTATTAAGGAACTTTATTCGCGTATTAACCAAGTGTTTTATTGTACATGATAAATTATGCCCGGCCACTCATTTTTCAAACTGTCGTTCCATTAATTGTCCATTTAATAGACCAATGATTTCATTAGTTGTACTTTTAATTTTAATGGGAGACATAATAATTTAAAAACTAATCATCTGATTAGAATCATTATAAACCTTGTAATTTCAAGACTATTAATTTATTCAATTGATATATTTGTAGTTTGAAATTATTCCTAATATACATATGATTTAAACATTTATCTTTATAAAAATCTAATTACGAAAAACTCAATTCTTCAAAATAATAATTTACTTTTATTATTAATACCTTAAATAATATGTTTTTAAGTGTAAATAATATAATTTAATATACTTTATATATTTTAATTTTATGACATTTTGTATCTTTATTACGATTACTTTTAATAACGAAACTTGTTACACGACTTCTCTTAACTATTCATTATATTTATAATATTAGTTTAACATGTAATTAATATTCGAGATGTAAATACGATTATTGGCATTGTTATAACGTATGTGTAAATTATTCTAAATTATTGAATTTCATTATTATATTAAGGAATAAAAATGTTAATTTTACTTTATTGCTGTTTTTGTAGGTAAATAAACAGAACCTGTTAACACTTCGTTATTCACGTCAGCAATTAGTGGAGGTAATTGACTCTGATGATTTAATTAAATTATTATCTAAACATGAAATATTTAATAATTACATGACGAATAAAAAAGTTTACAATGTTTACTTGCAAGATAAAAGTGGTGGAATGACTATTGCTATAACAACTTCGAAAATCGTCTCACACCTAAAAGATTATTAGCTCAATTTATTATGATATTCGTTTTCTAGTTTAATCATAATGTACAATTTAATATAAAAAATAAGAAATTAAATATATAAAAGGATTTTAAACAATAACAATTGTGTAATTTTATTGAACAATATTTGTACATAATGAATATGTCTGATTAATTGAAACTTTCTCTCTCTCTCTCTCTTTCTTGTTCATTCTTTCTTTTAATTCCAGCAATTTTGTTTGCTGAAATTTTGAGTTATGAGTCGGAAGTCTGATCGTTGAACTTGTAAAGCAAATCAATTATTTCTTTTAAACAATCATATGTAGTTATTAATTATAATTCAAAGTTTTAAAATATAAATTTCTTCAAAAATTGAATCTGTTTGAGT
Organism: Wiebesia pumilae; assembly: GCA_018907045.1. Taxonomy (NCBI): domain Eukaryota; kingdom Metazoa; phylum Arthropoda; class Insecta; order Hymenoptera; family Agaonidae; genus Wiebesia; species Wiebesia pumilae. The sequence goes on along the minus strand of JACCHZ010000159.1, from coordinate 7,801,179 downwards.
TATAATATATATTTCGCCCGTTTACACGCAACTTAATTTTGAGCAAATACTCAGGGCTTGAAAATAATAAATTTTGACATATATTACCTAATTATCTACTATATTATCTAAACTAAGTATTTATACGTTTATAATTATAAATTTTTCGAATCACGTGTAATGTTAAATGTTTGAGAATTGAAATTGTTTTTAGCTCTTTGAACACCATAAAGTTGCAAATCCAGGCAAACAATGGAATATATTACTACATATTTTTTTCGGGACATACTGATTATTCGTGCGAATTCCGATGCAATTCAAAAATGTTTAGTACAGTATGCATTTGCTTGATTATCACACGAATATAATATCAAATTAAATAAGTTTTATAAATTTTCAATAAACTAAATAAATTTAAACTTGTTACATCAAGCCTAAACGATAGCAGTACAGATTTGTACACAATATTCCGATTGCCTTGAACGAAACATTTATATGGCGTTGAAAATTTTCCAAAATCTTAACGGTATACATTTTATTAATCATGATAATTTTATATATAATAAGTAATTTACAAAAAGTATGTATTTACATCTATAAGCTTATAATGTAGATTTACAATTTAATGTTAATAAAAATAAAATATTCAATATTCTAGAAAATATTACAGGGGAATTTCGCGCCTCTATAAGGTATTGCACACACTTATAGTTTTTTCTTAAATTAGCGAACAGTTTAAAATTGTACATGCATTATTTATCTTTTCTCATATTTAACGCGTACAATAATTGATTATAAATTTATCAGAAATATTACCAAACTTTTATAATGTTATATTGTCGTCTTGTGCAAGTTAGGAAATGCACAAAATTTCGTTGTAAAACGGTGTGTAACTTGCTGTTGTATGTTTATAATTATTCAATAAGTATATTACATGTATATATAATAATCAATATGTACAATTTTAAAAAGTTTCACAAATAACATGACTTCGAAGCTTATATTTTTACTAACTTCTTTAATCTAAATATAAATAAATAAATATATATATATTTTTGTTTGCCAATACTAATAACTAAAACTTTATTATCAATTTCATTTTTATTTCAGTTCATACTTATAAATTTTGTATTAGAAAACACCAATGATAAATTTTTAAATTCTTAATATAGAAAATTTACGTTTTCTTTTATAATACTGAAAAGAAAAATTTAATCTTACATCAGCAAGTTCAATATTATGGAGATAAATTTGATACCTAAATGATAATTGATAGTAGAAAGAATATGATTTTTTATATAAATATTTTTATGAAATTTATGATTAAAATATCTAATGAATAAGACGTGAATAATTCCATTTAGCAAGGAATAATTAAAATAAATAATTGAAATAATTATACGTTAGATAATATTAGTTTAATATAATTAATATATTAATTGATAATTAACATCAATTAATGATTTAATTTAATAATAAATTTAATTTATTAATATGTTTATAAATTACTGAAATAATAATAGTTTAAAAGACGTATGTAAATCGTTTAGTGATGGTAGAAAAATCAACGGAATGGCAGATACATTGTAATTCTCAAATTTTGTTCTAAAAAGTTGAATTATGTTTCATTTAAAATTATTTTCGTTATAATGAATTGAATATTTGTATAAGGAAGTGAAAATGCCTAGATACAAATTTGCAATGCATATTTAATATTTATACTAATTTATCCCACAATGTTTGCTTTGAAAGCTTGAATTTCTGTGATTGTTAATGTCTAGGTTAATTGTCGGAGGAAGAAGAGAAGAATAATAAAATACAATAATGGAATGAAAGTCGGTGAATTGCACTTAATATCTACAAAATGTACATTTACGAGTAGTTAAATGTAAACATGTATTTTAACGATCCGAACTAAGGCTACGTCAGTCTATAATTATACTCAATCCTTCCTCTGGCCTCCCTCTTGTTACATCGAATGAAGGGCTTCGTTTTAACGTATCTGAAGTTTCAACCAGTTAAGTCTCAACAAAAATTGAAGTTTTTAAAAAAAATATTTTTTCACAAAATCAATTGGAGACGCTTAATCATTTAATAAAATTAACTTATCATAAAAAATAACATTTCCACCATTAAAAACTATTCCTAAAGAGTGTTGAACAATTTAAAAAATCATAACTCCCAAATTATTAGGTAGTTCAACAATTTTATATTCGATTAATATCAAGTACCTACAAACCTATAAGAAAAAACATTTTTGTATTAAAAATCCATCCGGAATATTGTTTTTAACAATATTATTTCAAACGCCACGATACGACACTGTAAGCGCACCAATTCTTATGCACGTAATATGTATATAAATAATATATAAATAATAATTTATATATTTAATAATAACATATAAATTATTAAATTAATAAATATCACCATTTTTCCTTACAACATATCGTGACTCATACAAAGTACGATATATACACCAATTTTTAGGTAAAAAATAGATCAACAACAATGTCTTATACACTATTAAACAAAATCATATGCGAATCAATGACTTTACATAGAGTTTACTAAAATGTTTATAACATTAATAAATTTACTTAGATCAGAAATGTCTTTTCAGATTATCATTCCCGATATAAAGCCAAACAAAACCACTATAATTTCAATATTAAAATCGCTGCGAAACGTTGTCAAATTCGTTGTTAAATAACTAAAATGTCGTTCATTTACGCGTTTGTACTATGGATTATTGTTAATAACAAGCACACTTATGGCATTTAACAAAATTTTATTCCGTAATATCGTTCCCTATCTAAAATAAAATTTAACTTATTTTTTTCAATATTAAAATCGACTCAGAACATTGTTGTACAACTTGTTAAACAAAATCACATGCTATACCTATGCTTTCCTGTGATTCCAACTTACTACTCAATATTTACAGTTTTGGAATTCCACAATTTATGAATACGACTCTTATACACAAGTGTATATGAAGAGCCGTATATTTGTTTATAACAACTCTCACAGGAACATCGCACAAATTTTTTATCAGATTCTTATATCTCATATATATAAGTAATGCAGTCTTATATATATGTGCATACGGGAGCCGTATATATATTGTTTCTTCGTACAAACGTTTTTTCGTACAACATACCATTTTGCATAACATTAATATACGAATAATGAGGTTAACATGTTCTTCAAATTCGCTTGGGTCTCCAGATGAGTGTGTGATGGATCAAACTTTTTTAGCCCCTCTATTTTGACGGTGTGACATTAATACTGTTTTGATAACAGACATCTGAATGGAAGCCTATGTACATTCGAATGTAAATAATTATATTAAATATTAAAGTTTAGCTAAAAATAAATCTAAAATCATTTGTTACTTTAAATTTGAATTATATTATTTATATTTAAACATTCAATATTAGTAAAATTAATAGATTTTAGCTTCTATAATACATGTAGGTTAATGCAGTATTAGGACCAAACTATTTTAGTTTTGATTTGAAATGATTAATTATAATAAAATACTTGTCTAGTATAGGTAATTCAATACTAACATTTTTAATTTGGAATATTATTTCAACAAAATATATTTATAAAACTTCGTTCTGAACATTATTTAATATAGTAATTAAGATTTTTCACACTACTGAATAAATTTGATGTGTATATAGAAAATATAAAATAAGGTTGATAATGTAATTATACAACTAATGGGTGTAGAACAAATACTTTTTTGTTTAAACTTATGCACTTCTAATATATGATTTTATAGTTAATAATCATAGATAAGTATATGGAAATAATTTATTTTACCAAAGAGGAATTAAGAATTTTTTTATATAAAGTACTTGGTTTGCTTTATTATTCGTAAACATAAAATTAATTTTTTGTAGAGATATAATTTGCTGTTTAATGAAAAATTTCATACATTTAATTTTAGACCGATCCTGTTTTAAATGGTAGTGTACAACATTAACACATATGTAGCACACATAGATAGGCCTTCGCTGCCAAGCGGCAGTCGAACTTCACAAAATTCATGGGATCGAAAATTTTTACGAGCCGATACGTTGACTCGTACTGCGGCAACGTCGCTTATTTTTCTAAACAAACAAATTCACTTCATGTCCACCACACCATGAATAAGTTTCATCATAGTATTAATATACTGATAAAATACTCTCTAATATTCAACGAGTCAAAAAACTAAAAATTTTACGAATTTGTTGTTAAATATTGTACAAATGTAAGAATTTTAATCTTACATTTTTTCTCGTTTCTCTCTCTCTCTCTCTCTCTCTCTCTCTCTCGGTCTGTCTTTCATTAAACCACTGACAAATCATGTAGATATTAACTCATATGTACTTTTATTTGTCGTGTAAGAAATAAATAACAATACATAATAAATATCGTAATTATAAAAAATGTTTAAAATATGCATAAATACAATTATTATTCTATAAAGTTTATAAATTATACTATTTCATTATAAGAGTTATAATTTCATTAGAAAGAAATTAATTATAAAGATACGAGTCTAAACATTTGTTTCTAAACATGTTGATGATACATTTAAAATAAGTATGTATATGCGATAATTAGCATGTGTATGCATGCTTGTTTCATTAAATTATTAATGATTAAAAATTATTTTTTTCTTGAAATACCAATTTTTTAATTTTTTCTTGTGCGAGAAACATAAATCATTAATATAAAGTAGTTATAAGAAATAAGGTATAAGGCGTTAAAAAAACAAATGAGAAAGAGAGAGACGAACAATTATATGTCTTAGAAATATCAAAAAATATTCGTTGATTCAAATCAACAGATGATTTTCTATTACTAACCATTTTTTTATTACAGCGTTTAGTGAAGTGCTTACTAATCCAAATGGATGATGCAGAAAAAAATTTGTGTTTATCATAAATTAAATAAATTAGATTAAATAATGAAATAATATAAATCAATTTCATAAAGTTATTACAATTAAGGAAACAAGTGATCAAAAATCCCTTCAACATTATTAAAAAATTTTGAAAAGATGTTTCGTATGTATAAATTTAGTGATGAACACATTCATATCCGCAAGCAAGAATAGACAAATTTATAGTTATAAAGATCTAGCAATAATGTTGTAAAAATGTTTATATAGTAAATTTTATGCAAAATATCTAATTATAATGTAAAGGTACTAAAATTAACTACGTTAAACAAATTAAGATTTTCCGTATGTATACAATATTAAGTATTGATTAGAAAATTTGACTATAAATAAATTATAAATTTATAAGGTCTAGTTTAAATTAATTTATTATTTGAAAAACTGGAAGTAGACACTTAAATGCTACAAAAACATCCCATAAAAAAGATACTATCCTTAAATTATTCATCTATCAAATATATCTCATATGTAAGTTTATAAAATATAAAAAAGCTGAGGTTATTACTATTATTATTATTATTATTCTTGTTGTTGTTAATTAATAGAAGTTGAAAAAAAATAATAAAAAAATGTAATAATAGTACAGTATGATAAAAATTTCTGTATTATGGAAAATAGAAGTTTAATTGACGATTTTCACTTATACATCAATAAAAGTTATTCTCAAACATTAATAATAAATCAAAATATGAGAACTACATTGCATGTGTATTAGAAAAATTTTGTATTTAAAAATTTAAGAGATTTCAGTCGATATTGTCAAGTGTCAATATACATACATTCACACATGTTAAGAAAACATCAAAAGGCTTTAGCAGGGCGACATTAGAATTTCACAAGCTCGTTGACTCAAAGATTTTCAAGAGTCGATCTATAGATCGTATATGTTGCGACATGGCAACGCTTATTTTTATAAACAAACGACTTAAATTTACTTTGAGTCTACTAGCGCACGAAAAAAAATAATCATAGATTTAGAATACTGTTATTAATACTATTGTCTATGCGCTCCAATATTAAAAGAGTACCTTAATTAAAAATGAAATGAAAATATTTACAATAAGAAATAATGGAACAACGAAAACAATTACAACTTATCTTTTTTCCTCCGTACTTTCTGCCTATCTCGTGGACGATCGTTCTTCTTTTTCTCTCTCTCACTCTCCCTCTCATTAAACTACTGTCAAATAATATAAAGATTTCTGCTATGTACATGTGTTTACCAAATAACAAATAAATGCTAGTACATAATAAAAATTGAAAATATAAAAACATAATATTAATCAATTACATTCTTAATACCAATTAAGTTTATAATTAAAAGACCACTATATATTAATATATAAATTACAATTTCAAAACATAACTATTGCAATGTAGTAACCATAATATCATAATAAAAACTAAATCTGAAGATGCCATACTTAAATATTAAAATCATAATATCTTTATAACAATTATGTGCATGACATAAACATATATATAAAATTTTTTCTTTATTTAACAACAAATTTGACAATGTTTCGCAACAATTTTAATATTGAAATTTTAGTGGTTTTTCTTGGCTTTACTTCACGAATGATAATCTGCAAAAACATTTCTGGTCTAAATAAAATTGTTAATGTTATTAACTTGTAAGTTGAATGCATGGGTAAGCATAGGCATAGCATGTGATTTTGTTTAACAAGTTGTACAGAAATGTTCTGAGTCGATTTTAATATTGAAAAAAAATAAGTTAAATTTTATTTTACATAGGGAACGATATTACGGAATAAAATTTTGTTAAATGCCATAAGTGTGCTTGTTATTAACAATAATCCATAGTACAAACGCGTATATGAACGATTTTTTAGTTATTTAACAACGAATTTGACAACGTTTCGCAGCGATTTTAATATTGAAATTATAGTGGTTTTGTTTGGCTTTATATCGGGAATGATAATCTGAAAAGACATTTCTGATCTAAGTAAATTTATTAATGTTATAAACATTTTAGTAAACTCTATGTAAAGTCATTGATTCGCATATGATTTTGTTTAATAGTGTATAAGACATTGTTGTTGATCTATTTTTGACCTAAAAATTGGTGTATATATCGTACTTTGTATGAGTCACGATATTTTAGCGTAAAATAGCATAAAGTATACAGTTTGAAAAGCGTAGAACATAAATGTTGGCGGAGTAACGTAGCACGCGGCAACTCAACAGCAACTCAGTTGGAAATTCTAGGACGTTGTTAAGCGGTATTGCCAAGTACAAGTACATGTGATTTTTATAGCTTAATACGCTATAGGTGCTCGCCACGTCACAGCAACGTGTAGTGTAGGTGTATTTTTCTTAATTTAACTAAGAAAAAAGAACAAACAGTCATTATTTAATTATTGTATATTCATTATAATAAATTAAAAACCCTGTTCAGTTTATTCAAAATTTCCCCGTTATAATTATTAAGATTTCTATTTGTATACTTATCGAGTACATTTTTCAGTTCGAATCGTTCACGATATTTAAGGTACAAAGTTCTTACTCTCTTATTTAAAAAAGATAATCTTGGAACTAATTATAATTTAAAACAAATTCATTTTTAGTAATTTATCTTTACAGTAAACTCTAAACTCTGAATATTCATTACAACTATTATGTATGCTCTAACATTGAATCGAGATATGAAAGTTTTTTTTTTTAATAATAGAAAATTTGTTCCAGTAAGGAGTAAATACAATAAGTCTTGAAAATTAAAGGGGCATCTTTTATAATTTCTATTATAATGATACGTAGTTTAAGATATATTTCTTAACAAAAAACTAACAGATTTTTTATTAAAAACATATATGCATATATATTTTATGTGTTAATAAGATTTTTTGTAAAGTTTATTGTTTATTAATTATTGTAATAAAGTAAAGAATCATGTTTACAAAATTTGAATGTGTATTTTATTAAAAATTTTTAATACAAATAATATAAAAAGTATTTCGATATATCGAAATATTTTGAATGACAAAATGAAAGAGGGTAATATTTAGGAAATTACTTCAGTCTAATATTAAAAAACATCTCTTTAACTCATAATAATCACATCTTAATAAGTACAATGTGAGTGTTACTTTCAATTAATTATTTTTCATTATTCACATTGTATTTTTTCGCCAGATATATCTTTAAACTATTTTATTATAATAATATTAATAACACATCATTGCTCTGAATATAAACATAAGGAATCTAATTAAATTATTGGTTCTTCATTGACTATTGTATATGATGACTGGTAGTACTGTAGAATAATAATTGATGAAAATGCCCAAATTTTTAATCAGAGATCCCTTGCTGTTGAGTGGATATTTTAATTATAATTAATTATAATATAAATATAAAATACTTATATTAAATAAAGATTAATGAAATTATTTTATTCAAAATGTAAAATCAAGATTTATTAGTATCACGATAAAGTCACAATAATTATTATTTAACTGTATATTATAATTTATAATGACTATTTAATACATTTTTTTAAAGAGATAAGATTATAATCTAAAAATGAAAAGTAGTTATTGTAATTCAATTGAAAAATTTGATTAATTCTTTTAATAATAAAAACATCTTGAAAATTCCTATGATAATAATCAAATCTTGAATTCTTAGAATGATTTTTTATTTTAAGTTACAATTCATACATAATATTTATATTGATTTTAATTAGCTAAATGATTAACATTATTAGTCATAAAAGTCATTTGTTATGAAAAATATTCACATATAATTAATTTTTTTATTTAAAGAAAGATTTGCACCTTTAAGATTATATATATAAAGTTCATAAGCTATAAGTTAAAAAAATAACATACTTACTATTTCGATTTCACCATCGTATCCATTGTGATGAAAAGATTCAAGATATTTTAAATAATCAATAGGAATGTAGTGTTCTTTAGCTCCTCTTATGATTGTGTTTCTTAAATCAAATAATTTTTTTGATAATTTGCTATTATAAAGCTTGAAAAAAATGTTATAGTATTTTTTGTCCTAATTGATTTTTATAAGCAAATCTTAAAATTATTGAGTTACTATCTGTAAAAATATATTTCCACAGACAATATAATAAAGAGATTCTATTATATCAACTTTTTAATTTACTGATTTCTTTAGTTACTCTATAATTAACAAATTTTTTATTAGAATTACCCTTTTAACTATGAAATGAAAAATTAAATTAAAACATATTTAAAAGCAAATAATAGACATTTATGTATTATAGAAACTATTTGTATAAATATATTATAAACATTATAGTTATTATTATATATAATAACTTTGTTTCATAATATAAATAAGTTATTCAATAAATGTCTGATTGATTTTAAAATATAAATTTAAAAAATGAAAAATTTGAATACAATATATTTGTTTATACAATTTTAAATTATAATTTATAATTCTACATAAAATACTGTACTTCTAAAAAATTTTTAAAAATGTATACATACTTTTGAAAGTACAATAAACTAAAATTTACAATTAAAGATTTTTTAAAACATATTTGATATTGTAGATTTTATAAGTTAGCTATTCTTTAATTTAATTTATAGAAGAAATTATAACCAATAATTTACTATCTTTTTCAAAACTCATTTAAAATAATACTTGAATAAATAACTTACAGATAAATGAAAGAAGGTTGTCTTTCAGGTGGTAAAAGATGTGGTTTAATATAGTCTTCTGGCAAATGACATTGCTGATAAACTCTACATTCTAAATTTTTTCCTGTAGTGGTATTAATAATTACATTTTTTGCAAAATAGATATTCATGTGCACTCCTTCTTGATTATCTAAGTCAGGCATGTTAATCATTTCAATTTCCCAAACAACACCCCAAATTTCAAAGGATGAATAAGGAACAATAGTTGCTGCACAACCTTGCCATCTTTTTGAAAATGTAATGAAATCAAGTCGATGATCCTACTTTTAAAAATATGAATGAAAAAGAGATATTAGAGTTAAATAAATTACATCTTCAATTAATTTATAATAATTATAACTAATATTAAAAATATTATTTCAAAAATTATAAATGTTTTTGAATATATTGATTTTCTTTTTCAAAATATCATAAATAACTGTTTAAATTTACCTTTAGTTTACCTATATATTTTTGAACTGCTGTGGGATTATTAATATGGATACGTTTTGTAAGCATGTTGCTACCGTAGGCAAAATATAAAAATGTTTTGGACATGTTATTCACAGAACATTTCACAGAACGTTAAATCTGAAAAAATTAATTAATAATTATTAAGTTTAAGTATTATTCTTTGCTAATTACAATTTCAATATGTACACAAAAATTAATTGTATTTTTTAATACAATTTTTATTTTGTTTATAAAGGAATTAACAAAATTGTTTTTTTTTAAATTTTTTCAATAAATAATAAAATATGTCATTAAAAAGAAATAGCTATGAAAGAAAATTTTTAAACAACATATTTTTATTTCTAAAATGCAGTTATATTGAAATAAGAAAATTTTTGAATCACAAAAATCAGTCGAGCACAGTAATTATATTTATAAATTTTGAATAATTAGAAAAATTTATCTAAAATAAATGTATTAATATATTAGGATTTAATAAATAACCGAATTTAATAAAACGCTTATATTTTTATAAAAGATAAAATATAATATATATTTGTTAATTATAAAATATGCAAATGAAATAAAGACTGGAACTTTCCAGAATTTAGTTTTATTCAATTCTAGGTATTCTTAATATCGTGAAAAAATAATAATATTTAAAACATGATTTTCGTATTTCACTTTAAATACATAAGGTGCAAGTGAATAAGAGATTTCAAAAAATTAGAAAAATAAAAACATAACTATGATTGGATATAGCATTATTTATTACATTATTACATAATACTATAATTGAATTGAGTATCCTAAAGTAATCTTAAAAAAGACATTAAACTATTTCTGGTAGAAAAGATTAAGTAATGACTTTAGTTACAATAGATTCACTTTATAACTAAATACTTGTACACTGCAATAAAACCAAATATAAAACAATTTGAGGAAAAAACAGGTAAGATAAATTATCGATTTAATCTTTTTCCTAATTCTAACTACACCGCATTGCAAATAATAAAAAAATATATAGATGTGTGTACTGGATTCTTTTAATTTCACGTGCTTCCATAATAATCCTTCAATTTACTATATGTGTGCACGCATGTGAAACAGCTGTACACCAGCCAATTGGAAACAATATACTCTTGACTCAAAACGTGTAACGAAATAAACCCGCGAAATGCACATTCTCGTAAATGGCCTTTAATTGTGATGTGAAATTCGTGTCGCGCATCTTTTTCTTTCAATCAGAAATCAATTCGAAGGAACTTATGTAAGATTCGCGTATCTTGTAAGTGTGTAGACAGCGAGGATAAATAATGGCATTGGAAGCACTTTTACCTTCAGAAGTTGCTCGATTAGTTTACGGTGAGTATTATTAACACCTTTTCATGTGTTGCATACTAACCTCCACATTTTTAGACAATATTTCTTGGGATCTTTTTTTCTTTACCTTTATTTCCATTAAATGCTATTGTAAGATTAAAATCGTTAGTTTTTATTCTTTCACAATTTAAATACATCAGATATCTATTAGTTGTTTATTCTCAGAACTTAGTAAATGTTTCTTCATAAAAGTACATGTATTAAATTTAAATTAGATACAAGTGATTATAAATTCATTAAATTCGACTTCTTACTCATTTAATTTGAAGTTACAGTTGATTATTTATTAAACTTTATAGGTTCGAAAAGTATAAGTAATATAAAATAAAAATATAAATAATATAAAAATAAATAATATAAAAAAAATATAAATAACAATTGTCTATTTAAATAGTGAAATCTGCTTTTTAATTGTGTTTGTTTCTTATTTGAAAATTGCTTAGTTATTATGATTCTATTTAAAAGAAATGGATATTTCTATAGGTTATCTTATTGATGAAAAGTGTGTAGAAACAGCAAAGACATTTCTTAATGAGTCTCCAAGTTTACAAGAATGTCGTAATGTCTTGTCTCGAGGTAGACACTTTACTACTCGTATGTGTGGATATACGTTATTGGATATTTTGGAGAAGTTTTGTATCATAAGCTCTATTGGTAGGTCTTTTAAAATATTTCAATTGATTTTGTTTATTATAAATTAATTTTGTTCTTGTTTGTCACAATAATTTTCTATACTTAAATGATTTATTGTGTAGTAAATTTTATTTTTATGAAATACCATAAATTACAAATAATAACTTTTAGGTTTATTCATTTTAAAATTTTATGCTTTTATTTTTTAATACTTTTGGGAGACTATTTATATAAAAACTCTAAATATTTATCAAGTTATCTTAAAATCTTAATCTTAATGATTTTTCACATTCAAAAATAAAATTAGATAATCATTAGTAATAAAAATTAATATAAAAAAGAATAAAAAGAATACAGTTATATAATAATTAAGCAATAATTCTTGTACTATTAACATTACATTATTAACTATGCTTGTTATCTTTACAGTACAGAAAAAAGTTGATAAATTTGATAATGCAGATAAATTAAAACATTATACTGATTTAGTAAATCAAATTAAATTTCTTGTCGATGTATATAGAGGTCAACAATTTATTATTAATGATAATACCTCCATACAGGTATTTATATTAAATGAAGTTATTTTTATTTTTAATTTCAAACATATATTAAATAATCAGTTTTATAGAATCAATGTGCAGTTAGAAAAGAAGCACTTATAAAATCTTATAGGAGATGTTCTAGTTCTAGTAAAGATGAAGATAAATTAAAGCAAATAAGAAAAGGATCTGATAAAGAATTAAGAACTCAAATTCAAACAACTTTTAATTCAAGTAAATATCTTGCATGTTAATAATATACTATTTCAAAAAAGTAATAAAATTATAACTGTGAATATATGTAAAATAAATAAGCATAATCTTGAGAAAGACATTTAGTTTAATAATAATAATTTTTTAGACAGTGTTGTAGTAGAAACGACACTATTACAAAATTTACCTGGATATATCAAAGATTTACAGACTGAAAAATATCAAATGCCTAGGCTAAAATCTCATAAAAAATTAAAAGAAAATTCAAAAATAGGAAATATTTTACAACATAAAGAGTTTGACAGAAATATTATTTTACAAGAAATAAAAAATGAAAATCAATGTTTACCTAATCAGAGGTATAACACCGTGAATACAAATGTTACAACTACTATTGAAAAGAATCTGAAAAAGGATACTAATTCTGAAGTACAAATTTCTGAAAGATGTTGCAGTGGATTGGAAAAAAATACTATGATTAATAGTACTAATGAAAAGTTGAGAAATGATAAAAATTCTGAAGTAGATTTTCTTAACATTGGTTCTTCTGGTTCAGAACTATCGCCAACTAATGAATGTACTGAACTTTTAAGTGTAAGTGAAACAAAGTACAACAAAAACAAAACAAAACAAATCGACGATTAATATAATGGTTCTTTAGTCACTAAATAATTTTATAAAGTAATTATTAAATTAATTAGTTTAAATTGGTATTTAAATTAATAGTAAATTAATTAGTAATTATTAAATTTTTATTTTAAATGTTTATTGCTTAAAAATTTCTTTATAATTATGAAAGCTTCATTCATTATTCAATGTTATTTTATTATTAATAAAAAATAATAAAGCTCTATTTTATTTCAGGATTTAACATTAGAACTTTTAAGTTGTACAGAAGTACAAGAAAAAATAGCTAATAATATAAATAGGATATTGGAACCAATAAAATCAAATTTGTATGTTAGATCTAATGAAGAAGCCAAAGAAGAATTAAATAAGTCTTTTATGGTAGAATTTAATAAAGCTATTGAAGTAGCAGTAAATAAGACTGAAAACGATCCGGAATTTCTCAAATTACTCGATGAGATAATTCCAGAAAGTGAAGAAAGTTTAAGTGCAGAAGATGAAGTGGAAGTTAATAATGAAAAGTAAGTAAATAATTTAAAGTTTAGAACATTATCGTTCATATCTTGAAATTTAATTTAAAATTTAGTTTACTGTAAAGTTATTAATTCATAAGTATTATTTCTTACATCTTTAACATTTTTAGCAGTATAAATAAATTTAAAGAAAAAATCGAAAAAAATATCTTTGAAAATAATATTCATAAAGAAGTAACAGAATCGAAAAAGACCAGTCAAAGTACATTTCACGTTTTAGATGTACGAAACATCAATAAAATTACAAATACAGAACAAGTTGATTTATCAAAAGGTGATAAATGCTCTATTAAACCAACAGTAATCAAACAAGTAGATTTAACAAAAAAAAATTGTAAATTTCAAACGAATGATAGACAAAATAATTTAATGAGCAACACTATTTCATTCAATCCTTTAGAATCACCAATTCTACAACAAAAGGCTGTAAATAGATCTAATAATATTTTTTGTTTTAATAACACAACGTCAACGCCCATTAAAACGTGTAAACCGATACAAAATTTGGATACATATGAATGGCTTTCAACTCAAGATATATTAAAACCAAAAGTAGTGTATCATGTGGATAATATTGACATACCTACAAAAACAAGTAATACTTATACAGATTTACAAATTTTAAAAAACTCTGCATACTTCATATTAACATATTATATTGTTTTTCAGATACTTATACTGCTTCTGAAACAATTATGACTTCTGTGGCATCTAATTTATCACCTATTATTTCTAAAGGTATTGTTACATTACAATATTTTGTAGATTATTGTAGATCTTATATTGTACATCTCAATACCAGATCAATTTTTCATTAACTTTATTGTAAATTTTTTAGAAACCACTGAAATTGCGGAAAGAATTACAGCTATTAGTTATTTAACTACTAATACAGTTAAAGGTCATAATCAAGGTAATAAATATTTGAAAAATGGATAATAATATATAATTCAAAAAGAAACTTGTCTTTTGGTAAAGACTATGTAAAAGTTAATTTTAGATTGTGCAAAATAAAGAAAATTATAGAATCATTAATTCATCTAAAATGACATTGTCAAAAAAATTTAATTGCAAACTTTTATAAATCAAATAAGTAATTGAAAACATAATGATTACATATACTAAAATTATAATCATTTTCTCATTTTGACTTATAAAAGAGTATAATTATATTCTATTTACAGATCAAACTTTAGAAACACCGAACATAAGCTCAACAAAGATTAAAGTTTCAAATAATGTTCCTCCTACGTTTCCTATAAACATTATGCCAAAATGTAAGACTTCATTTGTACAAAAAAGTTCAGAAGTAATTGACGAATTACTTAATTTGCAAAAATCAAATGGAAATGTTGATAATTTATCGCCATTTTTAAAAGATAGTAATGAATATAACAGATATTTTAGTATAGAATCAATTATGCTGTATGGGATGGAAAATAATATAAGTACAGTGAAAACTCCATTAACTGTACCTGAAATTGAAATAGAAGATTCAATTACATTAACGGGTACTGGTCTTTCCCCATTTTTAAAAGTATATAAGAAATCTGATGCAGTTAATAATGTGACAAAGGACAAAGACAATGAAATAATAAAGAGTGTAATCAGTAAGAAATTTAATGAATCTGAAATTGTAGTTAAAAAAAATGACAATCAACTAGAAAAAACTTTAATAAATAATAAATCTGGTAATTCTGAAACTATAATCGAGAAAAATGATAAAGAATTATTAACAAATACAAGGTATGTATTAGTAATGAATGTTACTTAACTTTGTTTGATATTCAGTCGATATTTTTATAATGCAATTTAAATTCATAATTTACTTATAATACAAAAACGTTTAAAATAATATGTAATTTAATTAAAATAATGATTTGGTTAAAACTTGAAACATATTTATTAGTATAAATATATTTAACAACAGTATAATTTTTATATATTATTATATTAGAAATATTCAAAAAAGATGGTAAATAAACTGAAATGCACAAATCAATGATTTCATGCACTTTTATTATAATTAAAGTACTTAGAGTTATAAATTGAATAAAGAAAAAAATTTTAAATTTATAAAAATCGAAATAAATACATTTTTTATGAATAAATCTCCTGATATAAATATTGAATACAATTTGTTTAAATATATTATTTAATAAATACTTCTCTGAAAAATGATTTTATATTATACATGTGTCTAAAATTTGCTTGAAAATTTATGTTAAATACTATGAATTATAGATTCAAAAAGTTATTATTTATTAATTGTTATAAAAATATCTTTTTCAAAATACAGATTTTCTTTTAATTTTTGAAAAAATACAGATAATTTTTCTTTAAAATGTCATTTAAAAACTTATAATAACCATCTGTTTTTTCCAATAATAGTCAAATAATAACGAAGCACACTCCAAAAGAACTATTAGAAAATCAATCTAAGATCAACCGGTTGAGTTTGTCAACGCCAAAAAAATCGAGTAATTATGTCCGAGCCCTTAATTTTAATACACCTGTTAATAAATCTTACTCAGAAAGTAAAATGAAAGATAAACAACATTGTTTATCCCCTGAAACAATAAAAAAAAATCTTAAGACTTCCTGCAAATCATCCTTATTTCAATCGCCGCCTTTTACGAATTCGCATATCATCGAGCAGAAGCAGTGCAGTAATACATTTCAAAATGTTGTCTTAGGTAAAGTAGTATAATAATTAGTTATTTAATTTAAGTTTTCTTTATTTAATCTGATTTAATAATTGTGTCTACAAGAATACTTGTTGAATGTAGATGAAACATTATATTATAGAAATAAAGATCACTGATAAATGATTAATTCTAGCTTTAATTAAAAACCATTTGGCTATAACTGATTAGTAAATTAAATTGAAACTATAATTATTATCCCATTAGAATATAAAAATTACTCTTCACATTATAATGTTTATGGGTTTATAAACTAATTTAATGAAGAGAAGCATATTTTTATTACTTGACGTTTAAATTTATTAAATACCCAAATAATTGATTCTATTCTTTGATAAACATTAAAAAATAATCAATTATTGAAAATAACATTCATTCATAATATTAATAAACCAAGATACTAATGCTAAAATCTAGTATATTTTATAATTGTAATTTAAAAAAATCATTTTTATTTTTAACTTTATAAAATTAATTTTTTGCTTCAACATCGTAGGTATTAAACATTTGAAGCCTATAAATGAAATGGATTATAAAATGGATGTAGTTAATAAGAACAAAAAAAAAAGTTTCAATAAAATTTCAAACGAAAAATCTTTTTTAAAAAAAAGTACGAATGAAAAATCGATTAATACAAATAAGGTAAATGATAGAAATAAGAGTTGGGATAGTGATCTTAGAAAGTATTTGGGTCAATACGAAATAGAAAACAAAAATGAGTTACAACAACGGAATCACAAGAAAAAAATAAAAGAAGTTGTTGATAAAAAAGTTGCATCTAAAAGGAAAAAGAAAAACGAAAAATTATTAAAGGTGCAGAAATCTGAAATAATACCTGCACCAGAGAAATTGGAACAAAACGATATCAAAACTACAAAAGATCTTCTCGATATTTTATCGGATAGCATGAATAACGATGATATAGTTAATGAAGAAAGAATGTTAAGATTGGCCTCTGAGGAGATGAATAAATTAACCAAAATAAGTGTAAACAAGAATAATAATAGTGACGAAAAAATACAAGATGAAAAGAGTATGATAGCGACGTTTGAAGTCGGAGCAAAAAATTTGTCGCCTAAATCGCTTGCTGATAAGGATTTTAAACCTAAGAAACTTAATGATATGGTATAGTAGACATTTTAAAAATATTTCTGTAATTGCTCGTATGAATTTAAAACTATATATTTGAAAATATTAAGGATCCATTCTGTAGTAAAATTAATTAATTTATCTTAGAACTACTTTATTATAACGTGATATTTCAAAAATTCTTGTGTAAATGTGTACATTTTTAATCTAGTTCTATTTTGAATAATATTATACTTATTTTGTAACAGATACAACAATTATTTTTATAAAATTTATTTTATTTGAAATACTATTTCACATATAATATAATCAATCTTTTTAAAATAAATAATATTATATTTTGTTATGGTTATTAACTGATTATTATGATTATTAATAACTATATAATTACTGATTATTATTAACTGAAATGATTATTAACCATATAAATATGGTTAATAAAAAAATAATTGGCGCGATATTTTTCTCTTGACTTTTTCATTAGAACATAAGATTTTCAGAATTATACCAATGAATTTTATAATTAAGATACGTAAAAATTCAAATATATATTTTTTAAATTAAAATTATTCGAAAGATATAATTATTTATTACAAATTTTGTGAAAAATGTTTGCTTCCTTTCATTATATTATGTTAATATTTAATACCAGAAATTCTTGAAGACCTATTAAAATTATACAGTCAAGAGCATAAATAAAAAAATTTATCTAATAAAGTATTAACAATTAATATATTCAATAAAAAGTTAAATTTAAATAGTATCTTATATCTATGATAATAAATAAAAATGCATTTAAAAAATACAATTAATTACTTTATGTCATTTTTTAACTAATTATAATTTTTCATCTCTAATCATTTATCAGTTTCTTTCACATTTTTATGTTCTTCTAAATTCGCATGATACTTCTTTTAGGTTAATGAAAATTCTTCAGAAGAGAAGAGCTTAATGAACTACAAAAAAATTGAAGAAGAATTGAATATAATTCCAAATATCAATATAAAAAACAGTTGTACAAAAAAAATCGAAGTAATTTACGATCGGGTGAACAAAGTAGAATGTGGAAAAATTGTCCAAAAGAAGTATGCTCGCATCAAGACCCTCGATAAAAATATCACCAAGTCTTCGTTTGCTTCAAAGAAAAATCATTCGCTTTTGAATGATTTCGTGCTTGATCTCGAAACATCACAAAAGGATGAGTATACGCTTCAGATTCCTCCTACACCACAGATCATGAGTCCTGGAAGCAGTACATTGATGATGCCAATCTCGAAATTAAATGAAGATTCACGGACAATTCAGAGTCTCATAGCTACGCCACTTGAGTGTCCACTTACACCAAAAATTGTATTAACTCCGCCGAAAACGCTTAACGATTTACCTAAAGACTATCAGGTAAAAAGAAATTTCCGCATAATAATATACATATGTATAAAATCAATAACAATTATTACTCCTTAAAAAAAATTTATCATTATCATTAAACTCTAAGAAAGTATTTCTGTTTCTTCATTTCAGCTGAAGTAGAAATATGTGTGCCAAAGTATTTTACCCATCATTATACAACTCGAATATCAGAAATATTAGCTTGATATTTAGTTTAATAAGGCCACTTATTCCTATGTTTCTTAATGATTCCTCGATTGTTTTTTACTTACTAGTGACTTTATTTATATCTTGGTTCATTTCATTATTCTTTAATTGTTTTTTTATAACGTTCCAGTTTTTTTTACGAGTATTATTAAGTATATTAGTTTTATATGTTATTTTACTCATAAGAGACAAATCTATCTTTTCAAATTTCTCACATCACGTGATAACATTGATAAGATTCCCACTTATAACTGTATGGATTTCGAGATGTAATCATAGCATTTGCACAACTATCATATTGAATTTAGGAGCAAGAGGACTGGTAAAATAAAGAAGCAAAAAAAAAAGAGAAATACTTTTCGCTTACTACAATCCTAAAATAAACGATTGTTTATGTCATATCATCATTTATAATTCTATATCAACTATTAACTTGCAAATACTTATACATAATAAGGGACAGGTTTTTTCATCGATCACTCTGTATTCTTATGTCACAGTATACCCTGTATGAGAGATTCTGACGCTATTTAGACATGCCAAATAAAATAGATTTGAATCAATAAGCACTAATAAAAAATAAATACACATAAAAATAAATGAAATTTAATCCAGTTGTGTGGCAATATGGCCTAAGTTGAAATTTAACATCTATTTATTTGAAACGTTGGTCTGAAGTCTAAAGACTCCTTTATAGGCTGAATATTTGTGGCTTATTAATTAGTGTAATTTATACTTAGTTTTCATCAGAATACCAAATTTCATGTGATAGATTAATGATAGATTGGTTTTTCTGATTAATAACTACAGATTAGTTAAACAGTTAAAAGTTATTTACTTTTTCTCTGCCTAATATTATATGTAATGTTTATTTTTCTGTCGATTTATTTATTTTCTTTATTTAAATTAGGTTTTATGTTTATTTTAATAAATAAGCAACTAATAAATGTATAAATTCCTGATATGCTTATATTTTGTATAAGAAAATTTACATTCTGTTTAACTATTTATATTTTTTTAAATATAATTTTTATATCGATTAACAGAAGCCTAAAAACTCACCTTATTATCAACCAACACTTAAAATCTTTGAAGCTTCGAAGAAATCTGAAATTACACAGTTTGAAGTTATCAAAGAAAACTTGTTGAAGGATAAAAATATAAAAACTCAATTTGATTCTAAAAAAATAGATAATTGCACACAGAAACTAGATGTGTCAATGTCGTATAGAGAGAAAAAAGTGACTTCAAAAAGTGATTCTTCATCAACTTTTTCGACATCATCTTGCACTTGTAACAGTTGCTTATTGTCATTATCATCTGGCAATGAGGGCAAGATTTCAGGTACAAAACAGCAAATAGCATCATACTTAATCAAATATAATTTGTAGCACATCTAATATTAAAACTTTAATATTATTTTCAATATCTTGAGTTTCAATTCTAGATTCTTTACTAAATCAAGTTTGTGTATACATGTATATATAAATTAAAATTAGAAAATATCTTATAATTTTGTAAATAGATTTAGCCATAATATATTTTGTGAAATAAAATTCTTTTAGATGTACCAGAAGATATGCAAAATACCGATAATGAAGATAAAAAATTTATAAAAGGAACAAATGTTCAAAATAGAGTTCAAGCTGCGTCTATGAAACTCCTTCTAATAAATAAATCTGATAAGGAAATAGAGGAATGGGCTAAAGAAATCCCTACTAAAAATGAAAATTTATGTACCGAGGTCAAAATTTTTGAGACTCCTATTATTTCAAAAGTAACCGAAAATCCTATGAAACTTAATACAAAAATTTCCCACATGATAATATTAAAGGAGGAGGAGACGAAAAAAGAACAAAATTCAAACGTAAAGATAATCAGTATCGATCGCATGTTACCTAAAATCGTTACGAAATCTCCCATTGAGTTACTGAAAGCTTTACAGATGAAAAATAAGACGAATGCATCTGCATCGATTCAAAAAATTAAAATAGAGAAGAACGAAGAAGAGATCGCAAAGGCAGTTGAGAGTATAATGACTGATGAAGGCAAGAAAATTAATAACGAAATAAATAAGACATCGAAAAGTATCGTGTTTGATTCACTATCTGAAGGTAACGGCAAAAGTAATATCAATAAAGTAGAGCTCGTGAAGGCTGTCGAGAGTATTACAAAAGCTGATTATGAAAAACAGCAATATACTCATTTAGATGCAACAAACTCAAACGACGAAAGTAATAGGGAAACGAATCTCAAATTCGTCCTAGAAGATGAAAGTACACTTTTCGAAACTTTGAGCATTGAAAGCAACAAAACTAAGCAGAGATCTATCCAGAATAATAATGGTAGTGCGCATCAGCATAACACTCGATTTAAATCACGACAGATGCTGGTTGATGAAAAAAACATTTCTTTAAGTGAGAATAATGACTTGAGTAATTGTAACGCGTCCTGTCAAGAAATTCAATATGTTTTCGAAGAAGACAATTACAAACGAAAAAGAAGGAAAGCTTTCAGCGATACTGAATTAACGTGGGAATTTCACGATGAGTTTGGCGGCTTAATGAACGCAACAGCGCCTACAGCTTTAGACATTATTTTTAAAATTAATCCGGCGAGAAAAAAATCATCCAAAAAGGTAAAGTCTAGTAAAAGAAGCCAGACCATATACGCTGAAAATATTACTCAAGACTCAATTTCCAGTAATAGCAATAATAACATTCCTTTATCAAATGCTAAATCTGACACTGATGATGAGAAAGGTACGTTACGATATGTTTATGGGGATTATTTAGATTTAATAAAGTATACTCATTATTTTTTGGTCATCTCAAATACTATAAATACATCCAGCTTCTTGTTTTCTGTGTTCTTACTTCAGTTAGTAATGAACGCATGATTCAATAATAAATTTTTTTATTCTTTTAAAAATTATGTTTTTATAATGTAGAACATATTAAATATTATTATTTTAATCAAATTTTGTTTTTTTAAAACGGTAAAATGTTTTTGATATTTTTTATCCACAAATGTACGTAAATATACTTCAATTGGTATCCTCCGAGGATTGAAATTTCGTAAATTATTGTCAATCTTTGTTTATTTTAGATGTATTTTAATTGCATAAATATTTTTTTATAATATAAATTTGAATAAATAAAAATTTAAAAAATCATAGTATTACAATTTTTTATATTTCATTACAAAAATTAAAAGCCGTTCATTATACTAGACTATTCAAACATATTTAAAAAAATTTTTATTCAATAATATAACTTAAAAATTTGCTTCTAAAAAAAAATTTAACCAAAATAATCTAACAAAAAGATTTTTTTAATATGTAAATGAAACTTATTATGCAACTTAATATTAGATATTATTTAAAGTTTATTAGTTAAAATTTTATACTATACATACTGTATTATAAATACATTATTTTATAAATATAAGTATTAATAATTCACTTTGCTATTCTTTTCAGATAATGGAATAAATAATAAACGCAAAAGAACTATCGGTGAAATTGAATACATTTCTAACAATAAGAAGCGAAGAAAGAATATATTTATACTGTAAAAAAAATGAGATAAAAGAGTTATATAGAAAGTGCTACTGGGAAGAATTAATCTAAACAAACATCTATTAATTATTTATGAATGGATGGATCTATTCTCATAATTTTCCTAAAACGTGTTATTACTAGTCAAATTTTAATATTAACTATACCTTTATTATTATTTAGTTATATTCAAAAGAAATATTTCATTATGTATGTCCAAAAAATTATAATTTTGCTTCTAATTCTTTAAGATCTCTACTAGTTTAAGTTAATTTAATAATGCTAATTCAAGAAATAATTTAATGTGAAACAGAGTTATTTAGTAATTTTCCTATTTTATGGATAGAGGATATATAATTTTAAATATATATTCTTGATAATATTATATAATTTTATATTTCAAAAATTAATAGGAACTTGTAAAAGTAAAAAGAATATTTTAATTATCAGAAAATATTGTTTATAAATAAATATTCAAGCTGCAAAATCTGAAGCCATTCTTGTTATTGAATTTTACATGAATACGTGAAGTTTACATTGTTGTTACTAAGCCATTATATATTTGACATATGTACAGATTCTTATACATTAATCAATTTCTTCTTTACAAAGTAAACAATTTAAGATTAACAATAATGTATCAATTACAAGTATGTTTATATTAAAAAAGCATATAAATAATTGATCACTCTCAATAACTAATGTACATAACTATATTAATGTTTATATTTTCTTACGTTTCATATAAAAATGTTAACAACATAATCATGGCTTAATTATTCTTTTACCCATATAACTGAATTATATATAATGTAGATGAATTTAAAGTTGATAATACATTGGATATAATAAAATAGAAAATAATTGTTATTAATTAAATTTTGAAGTTTTTTCTACAAATAAATAACAATCATTTTATTCATTTGTTATTTTTTTTCTTGAGAATTTTATCAAATTCTTCAGTTTTAAAATTTATTTCGTATTTATGTTACAGAAAAAAGGGTATTTGTAATAAAAGTAAAAATATATAGTGATTTCAAGAAAATTCTATTAGAATAATAATAAATTAAAAAAACTAAACGTTACTTTGTTTTAACGTTAGTTATAATCGATTTATTACCTTTATATTCATAAATAAAACCAATGATATGTTTCATTCTTCTTCATTTTTTTATCTTGAGAAAAGTCAGTTGTTTTTACATAAAACATCCCTATTTTCTGCAACAAAAAATGTATTTAAACATAAAATAATTCATATTTCTTATTCTTTATAATAAAGAAGTTCATTATTAAATAATTTAACCAAAAAAACAATCTACAACTATTTTAGTCACAAGAAAAATAATATTCAAAACAGTGCAATGCAAACTGAAAATTTAATCGAAAGTAATTATTTTTAAATATATGTTTTTTGTAATTTTTAAAATATAATTATATCAATAAATTTATTAGAATAATAATTATATATTTTAATATAAATATTAAAAGAATAATATACTTAATTTATACAATGACAACAAAATGATCATTAAATCGTAATGTATCAATATTTAATAATTTAGATGAAGATAAATTTATAAGATATTTGTTACACCAAATTTTTCCCAAAACCCAAGGAGTAAGTACTGATATTCTTACGCCAATCTTTTTAAAAAAATTCGAATATAATAAAATGCGATCCCTTTCATTAAAAAATGATAAAGTATGTAAAAATTGGAAATGCTTTCTTAGCAATTTGCCATTTGCTTATGATGAAATAATTTTACGTCCTGAAGAAAGGTACATATATTATTTTATATTTATATTTTAGTTTAGTAAATCTTGTTTACTAATATATAATAATAAATAAAAAATAAAGGTTTTATATTTTTTATATAGATTTTGGAGATGGAAAATGTATAAAAAGTACATACCCAAAGAAAGGACTGATTTTAGGAAAAAAATGAAAGCGGGTCCAGATTTTGATCAAGTCGGTCGATTCCCAATTACTGGCGAAGACATGCGTTTGTATCGTTATTCTCTAAAGTATCAAATACCAAATATTGAAAAAATAAACTAAAGAAACCATACATATGTATTTATGTAGACCAATAATTTCATCAATAAACGATTAGTTAACAGAAAATGGATTACTTTTGGAAAAAATAAATTTTAATAACTCTTTGGTTAGCTAAGTTTTTATAATTTATTCTAAAATTTTTTTCTTCCTCAATAAAATATGGAAAATACCTAATATTATTTAAAATAGTAGTGACTAAAGTATAAATAATCACTTACATTAATGCATATTAATTATAAATATTATTAAATCCATTTTTATTTTGTCAATTCTTGATATTGTGTATTTTACATATTATCCAAATATTAATCTAAAAGAATTAATTAGACATCGTATTTTAATTATAAAAATTAATAATTTGTATATAATATATTATGAAAAAACAGCGATTATATTATAGAAATATTATTAATAAATCATTAAAATTTATATTTTAACTCATGTTGATATCTTCATAATATCAAAAATATTATTTTTTTGTCTTAAATCTTCTTTAATGCTTTATAAAGTAAATAAAAATATGAATATTTTCTGTAAAATAGAAATATTACGCACGTAATTAATTTTAAGATAAAAATAATTATGTACTATGAATTAATAATTATTTTAAATAGACAATATTATCAATTTTTAAAATTTCAATTAAATAGTTTAAATTCACTTTACAAAGTCTATTTATTTAAAAAATATCTACTTATATATATTGTATTTTTTTTATTTTACAATGCTGACTACAAGTTGCTCATATGTACATAAAATTGCAAATTTGTAAAAATATCTTGAAATTAGTTAAATTTTTGTGTTTCTAGATTTGAGTTATTTCAAATATTGTAAAATTTTAATAATAAATATATATTAGCTTTGAATTACCGTGTTACATATAAATTACTATTTTTACTCACAACTCTTTTTAGAGATCGCAATTGATCAGGTCTTAATTCAGCGGAATGTGGTAATTTGTATATGTAGAACATTACTCAGAATATTCAGAATATTAGAGTTAAACTTTATAATGTGTGAAGAAATGTAAAGAATTTATGAATTGAGATGACAGTTACCCAGAATCAATTCCATTTAAATAAATAAATATATATAAAGTAAAAAATTAATAGATGATAAAAATATTTTATTTGTGACATTTGTTGGATGAGAATTTTTCTAAACTAATGAAAAGTTTATTTTGAAGATATTAATTAATTTATGACAAAGTTATAAATTGGATACATTGTAACACAACTTATGTTCGTACACACAAAATATCATTTTATGCACATACATTGTTTGCAAATCAAACCTGTCCTCTTCTTAGAAAGTATAACATAATTTAGAGACAGGTTTGTATGTGCATATATTGTGTAGTGTGTGTACTGTGTATGTATGCACACAGCAGTCAAACATTGTAATGATACACATTAACATTTAAAAATAATTCCATCATAATAATAAAAATTAATTTATTAAAGCTATGTATCAATATAATACAATAAAAGTTTTGTTTTTAAAGTCAACTATTATCCAAATTTGTAATTTTTGTAGACTTCACGGAACATGTCTCTGCAATTAATTTTGACTTTCAATTTGGCGCATAATAAAAACACACCAGATAACTTTCTGTGTAAACTATATATTTCTTCTGGTGGAGGGCAGAGTCGATGATGTACAATAGTTGGAACTAAATCTTGAACTCTAAAAATTAAAAATTATTCTTATAAATTATAAATAAAATATAGTATATAACATGAGCACTTAAATTAATGTAATTAATTTTACAAGTAAAAAATTCTAATTTAACTATTTTTAATATTTTTTCTTTATTTTTCATTAAAAAAAGAGATATTTTTACGCTAATTACATTTTTAATCATATACTATAATTTTCCTTTTTTTTCACATAATTTCAATACATTTTTCTATTAATAGCATAATTCTTATATAATGAATTTGGTTTTTAATTTCATTTTTAAATTAAAAAATACTTCTTAAATGATTATTAAAATAATGAAGATATTAATTTGTTATTTTTCAGAAATTTTTTAAAATAAATTTACCTTTTTGTAACATCTTGACCTCCAAAATCGAAAAATTCATGATTTTTATCAAATACTTGACCTAAAATCATCACTGTATCTAGATGTGCCTCTTCCATCACCTATTTTAATAATAAAATTACATTAAACATTTGTTTCATAATTCATATAGAATAAATGTGTACATTTACTTTTGATTCATATCCAGTTAAGAATCCCATTTCTCTAGATAAGGTTAATACTTTGTATCTATCTCCTTCACTAGCACCATTTATTACTTCAATATATTTATCTATGAATTTTTTTTCATAACTCCTACAAGCACCAAAATCCAATAGTATCAACTGCGAACATTAAATACATAAATTTTTAAAAAGTGTGTTTAAACATTTTAGTTATCTTAAAATTTATGAAATACTTGTTTAGTTGTTGGATTGTAGAAAAAATTAGACCAATTAGGATCAGTTTGCATGTAATGGAATACAAATAATTCTTTTAAGCATAAGTGCATGATGAGTTTGCAAATACATTCTTTATTTTCTTTATCTAAATCTATACACTTGTCAACTGGTATTCCTTCAATTAACTCAGTTGTAAATATTTGAATTGTACACAAATCATCTACAGAAATCACAATAAACTGATAAAATATTTCTATTAAATCAAATTATGAAATTAGCTCAAATATATTTACCTATAACTTCAGGAACGTAATATTCCGGATAAGGTTCAACTAATTTTCTATACAACTTAGTGCACTCGGCTTCCCTGACATAATCAACTTCCCAAGCTAGTTCTCGTTTAGCAACTTCTACAATGTTATCAATAAACATTCCTTCAGGAAACATATTCCATAACTATTATTAGGTAAAAAATATAATTAAATATTTGTGATTAGAATTGAAATTTAATCAAACATTCTAAATATAATTTAAACATAAACCTTTCCTTCAACTTATAATTTGATAAGAATTACAAACCTTCATTAGACCAACTAAATTTTCTATGTCACTTTGAATACCTGCAGCAACTCCTGGATATTGAATTTTGATCGCAACAGACCTTCCATCATGTAAAGTAGCATGATGCACTTGACCTATAAATTAATCATAAATAAAACTTTTAAGAAAGTTGGACCAGTAAATTTTTTAAACTTTAAGGGTAAATTTTGCTTTTTTATAAACAAATATGGATAAATAAAGTTAATGTAAGTACCAATTGAAGCTGCAGCAAATGGTTTTCTTTCAAATGTTGTAAATTTTTCTCTCCAATTGTGACCTAATTCAGTTGAAAGAACTTTCTAAAAAATGTAAATAATAATTACTTTATATATTAACGGAATTATTTATTTCATGTACATTATAAATAAAAAAGTTTTACATCAACTTGCCAATGTGGCATAAAATCCGCACTTTGTCTAACTCTTTCAAAAGCATTTTGTAATTCTGGACTGATAATTGTATTATCTTGAATACTGAGGATTTGACCGATTTTTAAAGCTGCACCTCTAACTTTACAAAGTGTTGATACAATTCGTTCAGCATTTGCTTTCGTGAGAAACATATTATCAAGTGTTTTACTGATACTTTGTTCCTTGATTCCTAAAGTTCTACGTGTGTATTCGGCTATTGTGCCAATACCAAGTCCAACACCAAGTGTACCAAAACTAATCATTCTTCCTATTCTAGTTGCAGGAACTTTTCTAGCTTTTGCATCTTTTGATAGCTAAAGAATTGTATTTTGAAATGAAATTTAAAACATTTATAAATAATATTAGTTATACAAACCATGTCTTTTGGTCTACTGTTTGGATTTGGACGAGGAATCAGTTTTTTATGTACATTTTTTACATCATTTGCATCTTCTGTATTTGAAGACTGTATAAAATTTTTATTATTTACTTTTTGTAACTCTGAAATTTTTTGATTTCTAATTTTTTCTTCATACTCTAGCTCTAATTTTCTTAATAAATTCTTATCTTTTTCTGATAACTTAATTTTTGGTATATCTGTATGAACAGTATCAATTGTTTCTATTTTTTCCTTTAGACTTGAATATTTTGTCGGTAATTGCTCATTTTTACTATTATCATTTGTCTCTTGATTATCCTTTGAAATATTTATAACATTTTTAATATATAGCATACTATTATTTGATGATATTTCTTTAGGATCTTTTGATAGGTCATAGAAATGTAATTTCTTTTTTTGGTCATTAAAATCATTTTTTAAAATATTAGATACATTCTTTGAACCTAAAATCTCTTCAAACCTGATTTTTGTATATTGTGAAAGACTTTGCTCAATTACATACAACCTTTCTGTAAATTCTTTCAAATTTTTTTTTAAATTTTCCTAAAATAAAACATTCTATTGAATAATTTTGCCTTAAAAAGTTTGCATATATACCACACAATGTGAAAATAAACTATATATTATAAATATTTTTTTTATGAAATTCTTCTTAAATAATGTTGTTTGAAAACTTACTGGAATCTTACTTTCATCTATATCAACTAACAATTTTTCCAAATCTTTAAACCTTCCATTAGTAAAATTTTGAATATTGCTCTGTTTCATCAGATGAGGAAATTTCTTTTCTTGCTCTCTTAATATTGCATCAACAATTATCTTCATACCACGTACAATAGCAACAGCATCTGAAATTTTACGGTTTGACATTCCTGAAAGTAACAGTATTATATAACTTTATAAAAATTAATTATTAAACTGCATAAAATCAGCAAATAATCAAATAAAAGTATTACTAGTATATTAATGATGCTTTTGGAAAAATGGTTGATAATTAATCTTACTGATGAATTTAAATAAAATACAACAATTTTGAACAGATGTTTACTTTAAAATATTCTACAAGCGGCCATTCCACCTTCAAGCTTCACACCAAAATATTACATAAAAAGGTTAGTTGTTGATTTTAAGCATTGTTGATGAATCGATGTAAATGTTATTTATAAAAAATAATATATTAGATTCGATATATTATTTACACTTTAGTGTGAGTGATAATTATTTTAAATGTTAATTGCAATAATTTATCTATTTTCAATATCTATAATTCAATAAATATATATATATATATATATATTGTATCTAAAAGGTCTTTTTGTAGTACATTAACTAAAAGGTTGAATATTACTATTTTTTTCTTTTTTTGTACAATTAAAAAAGTGGTAAAATTAAAAAACTATAATTTTACTTTTACAATCACATTAATAACTACTAATCAAAAACTAAAGATGAAAAAAGAGATAGTTACAGTTTTTTTACGCACTGATAAATTATGTTTTAACATATCTTGCATCATTGTTGGCTTTTGAAACTCGATGAGCCATTGTATTTATGAAGGAGCGATACACTTTTACCATCGCAACACTATATGAGCATAAGAGCATTGGACAAATTTATCCGTTTGAACAATTTTCTTAGAATTATTCTTGTTATAAGAAAAATGATTTCTAGAACATTATTTTTATTAATTTTCATCAATCTCACATATGTTTTAAATTACTTTAAAGTATTTTTTTCTGTATCAGTGTTTTTGTTCTTAAATGAAGACTACTGAAAAAATTAATTTAAGAACGAATGGCGATTGCCAAAATTAATAATAATAATGATGATGATGATGATGATGATGATGATGATGATGATAATAATAATTTTCGTGATAAGCCACTAATTTTTTAATTATAAAATTTAAATAAGATTATGTAAAATTTAAGATTGAGCAGTTAAATAACTTTTGAAAAATTGTTGGCATTAGCAAAAAATGCAGTTTTAAGAAGACGCAGATAAAGTTCTAAGAAAATGCAAAAAAACAAGTATCGAGTTTACAAATTTCTTATGCATCCTAACCCCTTAATATTGAAAGGCCAAAATTTAGTTTTTAATAATTTACTAAATAATTAGAATAAATAATTAAAAGGTACAATTGGGATAATATAGAAATAATAATTTTACAGAAAACTATCTAAAAGTTTATATATAAAAAACGCATATATTTTATCTAATGATCTTTATTATAATTGGTGAATTGAAATATGCCATTAATTACAGAAGCTAATCAGTTCGGTCAAATCAATTAATTTCTTGTCTTCTCGTCTGATAATAAAATAATTTAATCCATGTTCAATCTTCTTAAAAAATAAAAAACAAACAAAATAATGTTTAGAAAATTTGAATATATGCTATGATTTCCTTGATAAGACGTACTTATACAATAATGGAGAAAATGTACGTAATACTGCTACAATAAATAAGACAAAAATGGGATTTACTCATTCAAAAGAGATTTTAATAAAATTTCTTTAGATTATGAAAATCAATTCAACTATTGCATAAGCTTTAGTATATTATATTTTATTCTGAGGGAGGAGAGCTAAGGTTATCTTGTATTGTAGTACGGCAGATTTCCTTCGTAAAAAACTGCATAGAACTTGTTTCTATCTACTATAAATCAAGCAATCAGAAAGAGCTGTAATAAATAAGATTCTATTGCTACTATCATAGAAATAAGTAAGTACTTTTTATAGATGATGATAGTGTTTATATAAAATATTATTAGAGATATCAAAAACCCACACGATGGGAGCCAACATTTAAAAGAAACTAGGTAAAGAAGAATGCGTGAGGGGTAAGTCCTTACAAGATTCGTGGATGGAAGATATGCATCAATTAAGAATAATAAGTAAGATATAGTTGTAATTAAAAATGAAGAATTAAAGAAGATTATTGCTAATATTATGCTGTGCAAGAAAAAGTTCGTTGTCGAAATAAGTACTATGGAAGTGATGTATTAGATGGAATTAATCTAATGCTTAATAAAATCAAAAAAAGATATAGTTAAGCTAAATATGTAAATATGTATTACGTCTTATAGAACGAAATTATGCTTATTTATTTTTAGTCTATTATAATGAGCACACTAGCTAAGAAAAGAGCTTTAATCCTGTTTTAGAATGTCATTTTAATTAAAAAAATTCAATACGACGTTCAAACTTTGTATTTTTCTTGTTTTGAACAACATAATAATATTATATAAAAATAATAAAGATTCAAGAATTATAGCACACAGATTGAAGAAATTTTGAAGAGTAAACAGGATTTTGAAGTATAAAAATGGACAGTCTTTTTTCTCTTAATTCGACATACTGTGAATGCGCAAATAAATATATTATAGTCCAGCAGGATTAAACAAACGTTAGTTTGGAAATAAATGTTTTAAACAGATTACTTTAAGAGCATCAAGAAGATATCGATTTCATAATATATCTTCTTTAAATACTCATTTTTTTTAAATATAACACACACACACACACACACACACAAATTATAATTATGAACTCTATAATTACAAATTTCTATTTGAAATTTAATCGATTTGTACGAAATTTATGTAGGTAAGAATTATCAAGATAAAGGTAACATTTTTTTAACAACATTTGAAGAGAGAAAAATCATAGATATATCTAATTTTAATTGTCAACTTTCAAAAATCAAGAAAAGTATTTGCTTTTTAAATTATAAAAAGTAACAATATTTTGATAAATTTTATTTTATAGATTTAAGTTATCGATATGGTACATTTTACTCAGATTTGAAGCTGACTGTATAAAAGCAAAATTATGATAAAAATAAAAATAATTTTATTTCCTTTGATTATAAAAAAGTTTTTAATTATAAACTGCCAATTACTGACTACATATGTATACTTTGAATAAAAAATAATTAACAATAATAAACGAAAATCACTACAGTAAATGTATACATATTTTTTCATTTACGTGCATAGAATATTAAAAAATAGATATAAATAATTGTGAACTTTAGAGAATAAGTAACTAATCTTAAATACAATTGAGTAAGGGTGAAATTACAAATATTAATCTGTGTAAGAAGCAATGTGCCTGTTTTAAAGAATTTCTTATTATTTGTCTAATTTGAACTTAAAATAGTAAAGAAACAATCGTCAAGATTTGTTGAAAATTTTTTTTGTTTTTTTTTTTTCCACATTTTTCAATGTACTTATTTATTTGTTATACTATTTCCATTATTATTCTAATTTTTATACATTCAAATCATCGGGTTATCAGTACTCAATTTTTGCTCACATGTATTTTACTTGATTGCTATGGTAAGATTTAAATACTTTAATTTACTGTTATTCAAAGTTTAGTGAATATATAAGTAAAATAAATGGTCCCTTTTCCTAAATATAACTAAAATAATTTATGTGAGAAAATGTTTATATACGTGGTTTTTATTGAAATCAAATTTATTAAGAAATTTACTTTCAAGCTGACGATTGTTGAATATTATTAACCTATATTATATTTATTTGCGTATGTGCAGCATGTTGAACTAACAGAAAAGTGATTTTAATAGACGTTTGTAATAAATATCGTCTTTAAACAAATTTTTACGAAGATGCAATTTAAATCAGCAAGGGTGCAGTTTCTAAAATAAAAATTTTAATAATATATTTAATATTCGACTAGATATAGAATTTTATAAATAAGACGAAATGAGGATGTTTATAGGGATCTGTAGTTAAAACAAAAGGTATTTTTGAAAGATGCATTCGCGTATATTTTTTTCTAAAAATCAATGATGCATAGCTGGTGAAGGAGGGTCTTAAGGTTGACCTTTAAAAACTTTATAAGGGCTAAAATAAAACAGATTTAATAAATACTGTAGAAAAATGAAAAGTATTTTAGCACCTCAAAAATAAGCTGTATACTGCAGCGAACTCTAGAGGTTGATACTGGTTCGGTCAAACGTATACAATAAAAAAGGGAATGGGGTGAGTGGTAGAACATTGAAAACACTGGACGTTCCTATGAAAATTCATATCTTGATGATGACACGAATGAATTTATTAAAAGTCGTGTCTTCATTCGAATATTGGAATTTAGTTAATCAGTGTTGAGAGGTCGCAAACCTTTTTTGGATTCTGCGCGGTACGCTCTTACTGATTGGCTACGAAATTTATAAAATTTCTGGTTACAGCAGTCTTTCTCTCTAAATTAGAAAAAGCATAATACTATCTGTGACAAGTACAAACTACAGGACTTTAGACCAAATAGCCTGACATAGTTATTACTTAAGGCAATACAACAGAAGTAATTAGGGACTGTTCTTTAAAAAAATAAATCTACGACTTCTTTTCTCTTTTAGTATTATTATATTTTTTATCTCTTGTTATTATTGTTAGCATCAACTCAATGAAAATTTATTGTCGTAATTTTATCATAAGAAAGATCGCTCTATAAGACTTTATTATTAAAATATAGCGAAAAGGGATGTACTCTCTATCACTTTCTTTTTCATCAATTTAACTTTGGTTCACAAAGTATAATGCCCTTAACTAAGCTGCAGTACAAGAAAGTTGTAGAAGCATGCATAAGGAATGTACTACTTACGGTTTAGCTCAAGAAAAATCTGAATTAATAAAATACACTATATATGATTGGTCGACCGTCGAGAATATTTTCCGTGTTGTGCACTTTATTTATTAGTTAAAGCCATGTCAAAAAAATTAAAATCAATGTATTTTCAAGCACGGTTGGTTATTCAGCTAATTTCATAAATAACGTTCTTGATTTGTGCAAATACTCAGTTTTTACATAAATTTCAAAGTAGCATCCATAAATCGTAAATTAAAGCTCATATTTATCTCCATTTGAATTTTAAATACTTTAACTATTTGCGCTATATAATTAATTGCGTGAAATTAAATTCAAATGACACGTCCTTTTAACATGTTTAAGAATTGCAGTTAAACCTTTGAACGCAGAATTGCTTTAACAGTATTCGGACAGCGATTTTAGGGAATATTTTAATTATTAATTCATTCGTTGTATAAAATTTATATTTAATTAGGAATTAATATTAAAATATTAAAGATATTTCCTCACAAAATTTTTACTCTGTTATTAACATATTTTTTTTAATTATTCGGACTAGAATTTATTTATATATAATAAATAATTTGTATGAAATTGAAACACAAAGAAAAAAATAAAATACCAATAAAATAACATCAATTCATCTTAATATAAATGAGACAAAATACTTTATCTGAACATGAGGTGTCTATTGGTTAATAATCATACTCACATGTGAATTCGATGCTTGCATATGTGAGATTCTTTATAGTTTTATATTTTTGTTTAAGATTGAACGTTATATGTTTAATAATTATTTTCATTATATCATTTATTGTTTATCATATTTGTAAGATAAAAAATATTCTTATTACGTTGGTTTATTTATAATAATAAAAATTCTAAGTTAATTATTTCATTGAAAGAATTAGAAATGTGTATCGTTGTATTTTGATATTATTTTTTAAAAATACAAGACTGTTTTTTATTTTGTATTTTTATAAAATACTTTATTAAATATTAATAAATAAAAATTTAATTTTTTGTTTTAATCTGTGGAATGTGCAAAAAACTATTACGCACGCAGTTATTACAGTACATATTTTTGTTTCACAAAGTAAAATGATGAACAGTAAAATTGA
Organism: Wiebesia pumilae; assembly: GCA_018907045.1. Taxonomy (NCBI): domain Eukaryota; kingdom Metazoa; phylum Arthropoda; class Insecta; order Hymenoptera; family Agaonidae; genus Wiebesia; species Wiebesia pumilae. The sequence goes on along the minus strand of JACCHZ010000159.1, from coordinate 7,765,590 downwards.
AACTGTAAATATATCCAGAAAAAGTAAAGTGTATTATATGTAAAATAATATAGTTAGTAATAACCGATATAAATTGAATTTGGTTATTGTTTTTGAAAATCTATACATAAATTGCATTAAAGTTTACCAATTATAACTTATGTTTATATAACTGTGATTTCTTAGAATTACGAAATCCTTAAAAATAAGCATCGAAGTTAAATGAAGTTAAAATAATTAGACTACTACAGTTTTAATTAGATAAATATAAATAATTATATTGTTAATAAAATAGAAGTTAAATAATTTTTCGACTTTTATTTTTAAAATGAAAAAATCAAGTAATGAGTTAATTAATAAAAATTACAAAAAATGTATACTAATCTAACTATTGCGACTATTTCTTCTTCTTAGATTGTAAAAAAAAGAGAAAAAAATGTCTCTTTATCTTAAAAATGTATATATTATACTCCTATATATTATCCATGAATTACCTCAATCTTGGAAAAAAACGTGTGCAATGACATTTCAAATAAATAATGTCATATATGTATTTTAACTACGTATTAAATAGCCGGGTGGCTCACACACTCTCTCTCTCTCTTTTTCTACTGCGGTACGGTGCGTACTTGACCATAGTCACTATACTAACCGTAATATGCATGTATGTGTTTAATATTACGTTACACTATAAAAAAGGCATTTCCGTAGTAAGAATTAAACGAACTTTAGAATCTGAACGTTTTGGTGTAGAACACTGGCGTTGGATGAACAGCAAAAAACAAGATTTTTCTAATTCATTGTATATGCAATAAAGTTTATTACTATAATTCAAATCTATCATACATTATCCGCCTTTCTTTCTCTACATAAAAGTGCCGGCTCACACAGCCGCGTGCTTGCACGAATTGCGTGGACGCACACACACATGTGAAAACATATATGTATAGCTTTGCTTTTCGCTTCCTATCCTTTTCTCTCTCTCTCCCTCCCTCCCACCCTCCCTCTCACTCACTCACACTCTCTCTCTCTCTCTCTCTTCTTCTTCTTCTTCTTTTTCTTCCTTCCATCCCCCTTTTCACCCGCATCCACTCTTCTTCCATTTCGTGAAAAAGAGATAGATTATCGTCGTCACCGTCGTCGTCGGGTTGGAGAGGAAAGTGTGATATATACATATCAATCGGATATCCCGACGTTCATAGATACGTATACACACACGCCGTTCGTGCATTAATTTTTTTAAACAAATTTTGCCTTGTCGCGTTGTGGACCAAGAGACGAAAAATTAACGCCTCTATTGAAGTCGTATAACACGCGCCAAGGTATTAAAGAGTGGTTGTGTATTCTTATTTCGTTTCGTTGCGACGAATTTCACGAGGATATCATGGCGGTGCCAACGGCCGGTGTAGGTTCGTATTTACCCCCTATTCTGTTGTTTTTCTTCATATTTTCTAGTCAATTGAAAGAAATTTATAATATTTTCATGATTGTAACCTTGACATTTAGCTTGGTAACAAATTTTAATTAAGAATTTGCTTCTTTAATAGTTCATAAGAATAGTAAGATATATCATGAACTAAATCACAATTTTAAAAAAGTTAGTCTTCTAAAGGATGTACTTTAATCAAAAAAGATGATTGATTAATTGTTTTTAAAAAAACAGTAATTAAATTTAAATATTTACAAGTTTTTGATTAAAATGATTTGTATTACATGTTATTTATGTACAAATATTCATATTGCTTATTTTAATAATTTATGTTACCCAATTTTAAATTTTATTTATTGAATAAATAAAATAATGCTATATTTGAATTTAACCATATGCTTAGTTTAATAATAAGAAATCTATTATATATTTTCATAGTTGTACCAAGGAACTTTCGTCTATTGGAAGAACTTGAACAAGGACAAAAGGGTGTTGGTGATGGGACGATTAGTTGGGGCTTAGAAAACGATGATGATATGACATTAACCCATTGGACTGGAATGATTATTGGACCACCTAGGGTATATAATTTAAAATTGAACAAGTTTAATTGAAATAAGAATTAATAATAAAATAACAAAATATTAATTTGATAGATAAAATTATTATTTATTCTAGATATGTAATTTATAGTTTTCATAATAATATTCAAAATTCTTTATACCAACAGGTTTTTTGAAAAAGAATTGAAATATATAGTTATTAAAAGAAATCTTTTTAAAAATTAAATTTAATTTCTAAAATAAATTTGAAAATGGTTATAAAGTTATTTATTTAAGATTTTCTGAATTAACATTATTTTGTTTGTAATCAAATAGTCAACAATTTTCTAGTTATACACATTTATTAAATATTATTTAACAGTAAATGAAATAATTTAAATTTATTATTATTTATTTAAAAACTGAATCATGAAAACAATATTTATATAGTTTAAATATTGATAGTTATTGAATACTATAAATGAAAATAAATAACCTAAGAATACAGCAAAATTTAAATGTCATTTATTCATAAAATTAATTATGAATGTTTAATCAGTTTTTTATTTTTATTTTTACAGACACCTTATGAAAATAGAATGTACAGTCTTAAAATTGATTGTGGTCAAAGATATCCGGATGATGCTCCTAGCGTTAGATTCTTAAGTAGAATTAATATGAACTGCATTAATAGTACCACAGGAGCGGTAAGTTTATGCATATATTTCATTAAATTATTTATTTTTGTAAAATAATTTATATTAAAATGTTTAATATATTTAAAAATAAATTGTTTAGTTATTGCATTAACGATTATATGAAAACAATTTTTTTATTCCTTTATACACAATCAATTAATTTGAAATAAAAGGAATATTTTTTGTACTCGTATATGATATTTATTTGATAAATATGAATATAGATACATATACTGCTCATTATATTTAGTTATAAAGTACATAAAAATTTATCTCTTATTATCAAATTATGGCAATGTAACTTAATAAAAAAAACATAACCTAATATATTTTAAATTTTCTGTTTTAAAGTAAGACTGTATAACATTATAAAATAATGTTCAAGTATTTAAATAAAATATAAATTTAAGTATTAAAGTATAGACATTAAAAAAATTAAGACAAGCTTCTGAATAGTGACAGTAAATTTTGTTTGTTATAGGTTGATAACAGAAGTGTACCCATATTATCAAAGTGGCAGCGTGAATACACAATTAAAACGGTTCTTACGGAATTGCGTCGCCTAATGACGCTGAAGGAAAATATGAAATTATCTCAGCCACCTGAGGGCAGCACATTTTAGCCTAACAAAATGTAAAGTTTATTACCTTTTCTTGTATGCGAAATAGCACGAGATACAAAAAATTACCAAGGTACCAAATAATATTGCACTGGTACCAAATGGAGACGTATGATAAAGGAAAAAAAGTTAATGAAGCAGTGTACACACGCGTTCATAAATATGAAGACAGTGTGTTGTGTGTTGGATAGTTAAATCTGTATTTTGTTTGTATGGGTAAGATATTTCTTAGAATTAAATATTACGTGATTTTTTAGCTGACAGACTCCCAGCTTTATGCAGAGCTATAACTACTCTAGGTGTATATGACATTTAAGCTAAAATTGCATTTATATTACTCTTATACAATCATAAATAATAAAATACAGATTTGACGAGCCAAAATTAATATATAGCAAGAAGTCATATTTTGAACTTTAAAAAAGGAAAAGTTGGAAACACGAACTGTGTAATAAAAATTCATATTCAGTATCAAAAGAAAAGAAAAAAAAATAATAAAAATAAAAACAATGCCTTCAGAGTTTTTTGAGTGAAATGTTGCCTGTATTAAAATTTGACGAATTTCATTATTATTTTATTGATATCATATTTACATATGTAAATGATGTTTTAATTGATAATTTCAATGTTTAAATTCATATTTTGAACTTTTGCTTTCAAGGGGTGAATAGTTCAAGATTAAATTTGTAAGATCTTTTTGTTCTTTAATTTCAAAATAATTTGTTACACTTTAAATATCTGACAAATATATTACACCCTACCCTATTTGTTAATAAACATTAGTATCTTGTTGTTATAAATAATTTTGTACAGAAGATTATAAAAATAGTAGAAGATATTAATAAAACCAAAGACTAATTAATTTTTTAATAATTTCAATTATAGACATAGAATGAAGAACGTTTTGAATTCATGCTTGTACTATTATAGAAATCAAATAAATTGTTTAATATTTTATTAAGTAAATATTTTCCAATTTTTTTATGTTAAAGTCACATTTAAGATCTTAATAGAAATGTCAGTAAAATAATGATATTTGTCAGATTTTTTATCAACAAAAATTATTTATTCCAAAAAAACAAAAATTTCTTTAAAAAAATTAAAATATGAATGATATCTTAATATTACCCCTTGATGTGCAACATTTGTAATTTGTAAAATCGTATTATAAAAACAAATTATTATAATTTATAATCATTCTTAAACAAAGTTTTTCTTCTGCTTAACAAATTGGATTATGATTTAAAAATTAAAATCATATTTAAAATTTAAAATATTTTCTTCAGCAACTTATATGTAGTATAATGTAGAAAATAATAATTTTGGAATTGTAAATTATTTAAGATTTATATGAAATTAACTTGATAAGGAGTCTACGTGCAGTACCAAGTATTGCATAGTGCAGGCTGTATTTGATACAGTGAATCCATTATTAGTGATTATATCAAATTTTTTCATAACATGTTTTCTCAAGAAGCTTTTTAAAATATATTCAACTAAAATTATTTTTATATTCTATACTGGGAATATAAATTTTGCGTCTATTCCTTTATTCTTATAAATTAATGGTTTCATAAAATTATAATTTTCAAAATTTAGCACATAATAGATATATTTCTATAAAACTATAAATTTAAGAAATTTAATAAATAAAGTGAAAAAAAATAATCTAACATTTGTTATGGTGTATTTAAAACAAAATTATCAATGCATATGATAGTTAAATAATTTTATAAAGTTGTGCTCTGTAAAATTGCTTTGAGAATAATGTGCTTTGAAAGTAACTTGTGTATGCTTAATATTACACTATTATGATTAAAGATGCATATAAATTAGATTCCGATTTTGTTACATTTTATCAAAAAGAGAAATATAATCAAATAATTTATTTGAAAATTGTTATGGTTCATTGTTTTTAATAAAAGCATTACCTTCTTTTTAATCAGTAAAAAATATAAATAATATATATTTTTCTTTCTTTGAAGTATTCTTTCAGTTTTTATGTTAAGGTATCTTTTAAAGATTTATAACAAAACAGTAAGTTATGTTAATTGATTTCCTTGTTTATATATATGTACTAGTAATTTAATATTATTCTTTTTAATAAAATTTTGGAGATAATTTACATTAAAGATTATTTCCAATATTTTCGAATAAAAAGATTAAAAAAGTTTAAAACAACATGTTATCTAGGTAAATTAATGATTTACTTTAAGAAAACAATGATGTCATTGCTTGTATTTTTATATGTACATTGTACAAGTTAAATCATTTGGCGCAGATAACAATTTGGGTCTTTTCATTATTAGAAAAATCCCAAACATTAAAAAACAATGATGACTGATGTTTGAAAATTGTCTTCACTGAATTGAATTAATTAAAATTATAATAAAACTACACATCGTAACCAGAACCATTATATGTTCCAAACAGTTTCTGTGAGCTATCAAATTGAATTAAATGTAGATGGTGAAGTTTTCTCACTACTTTTTCTTTTTTGGTATGAATGCTAGTTTGGTATTTTTGATATGACTGAACTTAAGTCTCTTTATATAGTACAAGGCAGATAGTAAAATTGTAGAAATTCCAATAACCTGAAAGAGAAAATATTATGAACACTTCATTTTTATAAGGCAGTAAAAACTACAATACATATTAAGAATTTTCAATAATATAAGAATCCTTTTATATAACATTGTTATCTGTACTTAAAATTTTTGAGAAAAATTTGTAAGATTTCACAAAGTTTGAAAAGGAGAAATTTACATATAGAATTGATATCAATTTAAAATATTTTTAATATTGATTTTTTTGTAAATTGAAAAAAATTGATTAAATACTATCTTTTAAATTGAATGCATTATTTTCAGTTTATACAATATAACCACAGATACGTCATTTACAAGGCTTTAGATATAATGTTTTGCTAAACAATTTTATTCAAATTTTAACATAAATCAGTTTTAATATCTGAATGTATAATTTTCGGATTTTTTTATAATACAATAAGCTTTCTGAGCTTTTTATCACAATATATTTTGTATTACATTTAGAATTTAATTTACTTAAATTATATGAATTACAGAAAATGAAACTATCAGTTAGATAATTTTTACTTATTTACTTAAAAATTATAATGTAAAGGATAAAATATGCTTTAATTTTAATTTAAAAAGAAAAAACAAAAAACTAATTACAAATATGCTAACTTAAGTTTTAAGTGATTACGTATTTTATTCACTTACTTTAATAGCAAGTTTCTTTCTTTCGTCAAATTCTTGATTAGCAGTCCACATTAGGAATGTGACAACATCTTTAGCTAATTGAGAAGCTGTTGCTGGTGTACCATCTTCATACTCTATTACTTCATCGTATAATACCTTAAAAATAATAAAAACCATTTTAAAAAGTGTTTCTAAATCAATATGTTTTACGTACAAGTTCATTACGCTAACCTGAGCCATACCGATAGCTCCTCCAGGGAAGTAAGGATTGAAGTATTGACCTTCTCTTAAATTAACTCCAGCAGGTGCTTCATGGTAACCAGTTAACAACGAAAAGACATAATTCTGTAAATAAAAAAATAATATTAATAGTATAGGTATGTTGAACTATAATTAACTGTTTTATGGCTTAAAATATTTATACTTAATTTAAATTAATTGATGCACATTTTGTAAAAATAGTTTTATAAATTATTAATTAATTTTAGACAAATTTATAAAATTTTATTAATATTTTCGTTCATATAAGTTGAAAAACATTTTCTAATATGTCAAATTTAAGTATGTGCTAAAATGAAAGTGATTAATTATTTCATTTCTTGTTATCACTTAATTAAATTTAAATATTGTTTTATTATTTCACCTGAAATTCTTTTTAAACATATCAATTATTATTATGAAAATTATGAAAATTATGATAATTTTTAATTTCTGTCTTTTGAAATCCAATAACATATTTTACAAAAATAAAAAAGTTCGATATAATAATTGTACACAATTTACATAATTCTTTATTAAATATTTAAAACTAATTTCATTTTTGAATTTAAGTTTATTTTATATTACAGATAACATATTAATATAAATATGTTTGTGAAATTTAAGACAACAAATCAATTTTTTAAATTGAAAGTGAAATAGTAAGCTATATAAAATATAACATTAAACAATAAAATTACCTCTCCTCCATGTCTTGCGTTAATAATAAATGAAAGATCAGGTGGATAGGCACCATTATTTGCTGCTCGAGCAGCTTCTTCATTTGGATATGGAGAAGGGATAGGGTCAAAGAGCTTTCCTGGACGCATGAAATAGGCACCTGTGTCATCCGGACCATCTTCCACCTAATGTACATTTAAAAAACATTTATTTTTAAACATAAATATAGTTAGAAATTTTATGACTCTATACTTTTATTAAATCGTTATTACAGAAAATAAATTTCTAAAATAGTAATTGAATTTTCTCAAATAACTTACTTCAACCTCTTCAGCTAAAGCTTTAGCTTCATCTTCTGTATGAGTTACATTAACAAGATGACGATATGCTACAAATTCTAAACTGTGACAGGCAGCACAAACATTTTTGTAGACCTCCCATCCTCGTCGCATACTGTAAAAAAATTTACTTATTGATAATATTTGTACATGAAAGCTAGTTTATATATTTTTAAAATTCACAATTAGAAGTCCTTTACAGTTATAATATTAAAAAACTAACATTTTCTAATTATTTTAATAAAATAAACAAGTAATATTTTTCAGTAACCTCATATTATTATTTTCCTAAAATTAATATTAATACAACAATTAAAAGTTAAAAATAATTTATGCTAATTCTAATTAAAAAATAAACAATTATATTTTGAATAGAAATTTATTTATTAAAAATAAAAATTGCAATTTATTTATTTAAAAAGAAATGTAATTATTATATTCAAAGAATAAAATTCTTATTTAATTGATCACAAGAGAATATTATATTTGAGTAAAAATATTATTAAAATAAATAAATAAAATATCATGTTTAAAATAATATTACACTTACCTAGCATGATCTAAAGATGCAAAAAGGCTAGAGAAACTCCAATGGTAATGAGGTGGATGTGATATTATTTCAATGGCTTTTACCGATCTGTCTAGGGTAAACAGGACTGTACCAATTCCTCCAGCAGCAATGCCTACACATGTTGCCATCTGTAATACAAAATTATATAATCATAAAAAATTAAAATTTGTTGAACAAATAATTTGTTGATATAAAGAAACCTTACTATTAAGATTTGGAGTTCAATAGAAAATTATTTGTCTTTGAAAATAGAATGATGTAGTAGTCACTGTATCTTTAATACAAAACTTACCAATTTTCGACCCCTGAACCATTCTCTTGTAGTCGAAAAATTACTGGTCTGAAAAAAGAAAATTATTTAATTAAATAACAATAACAAAAATTTTAAATAATTAGAATTATTATAAATATTATGATTGAAAAATTTTTTTTTTAATAAATTATATATTTTAATTTAAACGTAATAGAAATCACATTCAAGTAAATAAAAGAATAGTATTTTTGTCATTATATTTCTTTCTATTTTAAGAGATTAAACAAAATTTATATATGAGTCAATTAAATTTAAATAAATACTATAATTTTTAACATTTTCAAGTGATATTTGAAAATAAATTGTACATTTATATTTACTTTTGAATCAGTACATTATGTAATTAATTTTTTATAATTTCAATATAAATTTACCAAATGCATACAATTTATAAAGGGTTTCAAAAAATAAAATTAAATATAATATGAGTAAAAATCAAAATTATTAAAATTATTTTATTAATAATTATTATATAAGATTATTAATTAACATTTTATCATTTTCAAATACTTGTGAAATGAATAAATCTAGATTTCCTAATATTTTAATTATATAATTTATGCATTTAATGATCTAATTAAAATTTATGTCATGACAACTTTATATATCATTTAAAAAATCATTCTTGTATAAATAGGTTAAGTTTCTTCAATGATATTTTAAAGTATATTTCATTATTTTTTAAATAATTACGACCTTTTGTACATTATGTATATATGTAAAAGAATTAGTTTATAAATGAAAAACATGATATTACTGATTTTTCAATTTAATTATTTATTAACAATAGTCAACTATTGTTACATTTTTATATTGAAAATAAATTACATCGAGTATTTAATTTGACGGGAAATTCCTTTGCGATTTGCTAAACCAAAATTAGGAAAATTAGAGATTATTGGAACACATACTTTTATTTCCTTCAATAAAATTTAAAAAAATTGAAAAAATACATATTTATGAGGACAGAAATTTGGTTCCAAGATACGATAGGTAAATATGAAGTATTAGAATTTTATATCTTTGTAATGTATGAAAAGTACGAATCGTCATTATTATTATAACAAAAATTTAATAAAAAATCTATTATCTCAAAAACGAGAAGCTTGGTTTCTATATGATAAATCTTGAAATTTGAAGTACTTCAGGTAACTTGAAATAAAAGCACCGAAAATTATAACGCTTTTCCCAGATTTCAATTCAGGGATCTACTACAAATCGAGGAATAAAATAAAAGAAAGGGAAGTCAAAAGCATCAGTCATGTAGGGTAGACCTATAGCAGCATCATCGACACACATGTGTATCGCTAACAATTTTCATACTCCGCTCGCAAGATTATATAACTCAAGAAAATTTGCACCCGACCGGCACCACACTCTCGAGTCCCGTCAACACATTTGTCTTTTACTCGCGGATCAGCTATTTAATATCACCCAGCCTGGAGAATAGACAGAGTAAAATGGATTGTCTCCCGCAGCAGCCGACAAGGTGCCACGGGAGTCGGGTCCATGATTCATTATTCTGTTCATCATCGCACATTCAACCCGCACAGGGCATGGAGTACAGATTATATATTTCGCGCTCAGCCACGTTAATAACTTGGAGAAATGCTGAGATGCGGGACACTCCTTGTAGCTGCTAGGGAAGTCGCGATCCGGCTTACCTGATTAAAAAGTGAGCTGTTTGACGGTTTCAGAAGCCCTGATCGACAAATCCGTCCCAGCGAAGCCGCCATGTTATACAGAGCTGCGATTTGTGGCTGACCAAATTATAGCGCTGACAATCAGCGCCAGTTAAATATCGGCTGCACTGCGTTCTGCTCAATGACTGTGTATACCTTCGGAATCGAGTTATGCATCTACGTTGATCTTAGATCAACTTAAGTCATCATAACTAAGATCTTAGATATTATCACACCGTGAAATCATGTACCATCTTGCCCGTGAACTTGTGAATTTCACGACGATAATTATCAATACTTAGACCTTAATTTGCTTAATTTATGCCACTACAGAATTATTTTAAACAATTTTTAAGCTAAAAAGACTTGAACAAAATATTGCTCTCGATATAACTTGATTCATCCTCTTGTAAAAAATTCATAATATTTGCAAATATTTAGTATATTGTTGAGAATTAAATTTTAACCAACAACGAACTAAAGGCAAATACGCAATCCTACATTTATCCAATTCAGAAAGCTCTTGTAACATTAGCGCATGTATAACTATAGCCATTCAGAGCTTATAAAGACAGAGGTAATCATTGAAAACAGATGATTTATGTTATAGATGTCATCTCTAATTTGATTTTTATATTGTAAACAAAATGCAAATGATTTCAAATATATTCAACTGATTTCTCTCCTTTGAAACATTAGAAAATATTTATAAATATTAATATTATTATTGAATGAAACTGTATACGTCGGCATCACAATAGTTCGTTTATCATTAAATTATTATAATAAATGAATTTTATTACTTTTTTGTGCACTATATTTAAATTGTGATTAGAAACAATCAATAATACAAATTTCAAAAGTTCATGTCTTCTAACATGTTGAATATTTGTTGAAATATTAAATGTTATATATGTGAAGTAATCGTGATTTTTATATTTTTTATTTAATAATGGGATAATAAGATATTTGCAGAAGGTGCTAAAGAGAAATTGTCTTTTTTGTTGTAAATTGAAAGTTCGTCTACTCTGAAAGGTATCATTAGGTCCTTGACATGATAAAGCATAAAAAATGTTAGAAACTCGGATAGATTATACAAATTATCTACATTTATTATTACAGATTTTTTAAGTCATTCATCTGTAGTAAAAAATAAATTCTTACAAAGTATTTGATTTCAGTAGTCTAAAATATCCTTGCGTGCGTAACGTACAAACTCGCATGCACGCCCACATGTACACATATCGATCCTATGAAAAGCAGCAACTTCAGAAACTATAAACAAGAGTTAAAGTGGGGAAGACAGCATAATGTAAGTGCGCGCGTCGACGATTTACCGCCATCTTGGCAACCACATGACCTCGTTACCGTGTCCCGTGACCAGCTCACGTGAATTTTGACAAAATTCAAACGCTTTTTTCCTGAAGATAAGGAAATGGATATCCTGGAACAGCACCTCGAACAGCAGGATGTAAGGTAAACACAGTATTGTTTGAAAGGGTCGGTTTGCGCATCCAAACCACATTAACTAAGTCCCTGTAGCCTCTTCGGCTCTTCAAGGTCACTTTATAAACGCGCCTATAAGCCAGTGCGCATTTTCCTCTGTTGTTCGTATCATTTCGTCTCTCTCTTTTTTATTTTTCCCTCTCTCCCGCCCTTTTTTTGTAAACTTCCCCCTCTATTATTTCTTTCTTTTTTATTCAATATGTACATTTTAAAATTATTCTGATTTTTTAAATTCTATTTTTTCGCAATATTGTGTTTTGTTTGATACACAGCAGTGTTACAACCAAGGAAGAACACAATCCGAGTATCGTTATCGAGGAAGCGGAGATCGTTGATTGTGACGGTGAGTTTTGTAAAGCATTAAGTTTTTAATAAATATTTCTTATTTTTTCGAAAGTAAAGATAGATACAGAATTTAATATTATCAATGAGCATAAATGCAAAATATTTCATAATATTGATAACAAAGTTTTTCATAGTGATACAGAATTTAGAATGCTTAGTCAATCCTGGTATCAATAAAATTAATACCAGGATATGTATTATCAATAATTCTATTATTTCATAATTATTGTACCAATTTGATACTTTGAATTTATATTTATTTATTTTATTTATTTACTTTGATATTTATTGTATTCTTTTTTTAATCTAATAAAATATCATAAAAATATTTTTAAAGTTTTTAGTCAATTTATTTTTCTATCATAAACTCAGCTATATAAAATCTTGAATAAAATATAAATATAGTTGAAGCTTATTAATAATTTGTTTTAATTTTATATAATTTTAAATTAATATTTAAAAGAAATTTTTTAACAATATTAATATAATAGATATTCAAAGACAATAATATTTATTAATAAAAGAGCTAATTTTCAAATGAAATATAAAATATAAATATAAAAAAAGTAATTTGTTAATATATTTAAAATCCTAGCTTATCTCTTAAAAAGATTATATTAACAATGAAATTTAATATATATAAATTATAAAGTTTTTAATTAAATAATTAAAAACATTAACTGAAATTATTACATCAAGTTATATTGTTATATATTTAACAATTAACTTATGTCAGGTAATTTTATATAAAAGTCAATATTTTCTAAGAGAAGCAGTGGGAGAAGATGGCTTACGTTATCAAGAGACTCTTGCATATAGGGTTGTTCAAGTTAATGGAACATCTAACAGTGAAATTGAATTACCCGTGACACAGGCACCACTGCAGGTACTAACCTCACCAATAAATGGCCAATTTTATGTTATTGGAAGTGCAAATGACGTTTTCACAACTGCTCAAACATCTAGATCTGTTATTGCACCAAGAGCAACAGCTACTCTTCAAATAGAAACACCTCGTACATCTTCAACAGGTTTAAAAAAGGTATATACAACCAAAATAAATCATATTATATGTGTTAAATACATAATATTCTCATAAATCTCTTAAAATTTAATGAGTAACTATTATTAGAGAGATGACAGGCGGAGAGCTACACATAATGAAGTAGAACGTAGACGACGAGATAAAATAAACAATTGGATTGCAAAACTTGGAAAAATTATTCCAGAATGTAGTTCAACGACAAATGGCAGTGGAAGTAGTGGAGAAAGTGGTGGTAAAGCAAATTATGAAACTCAGGTACTTATAAATATAAATATAAAAAATTATGAAATGATGTTTTATTTCAAGATAATGCATATATGTTGAACAAAACTATTTTTGAAACTTAGAATTTAATTTAGACATTAACAATAGCAACTTTAAATTTTTCTATTTTATTGTAATTTTAAATATTATTTCACTTATTTGATGACAGTTTATAAGATTTATTTGAAAAGTAAAAGATTATTTGACTAAATTACATTTTAAATAAAATATTTTGAATATTTAGTAATACAAAAATTATTTCAAGAAGTTGAGAAAGTTAAAAAGAAGAAACTTTTCTAATAGATGTAATATATTAAGCATAAATAAAAAATAAGAAAAGTATATAATATTAAGTTTTTATATAAATTTTAGTAATACAGTAGTATATTAGTACAAAATTTATTTAATTTCAATAAAGAAAAGTTTTTTTCTGTAATTTTTCTATAATAATTTTTCTATAATAATCATATTAGTATATCAAATTCTCTTGTTAGGTTTTTAAATTTAATAACTAATTTTTTATTTATATTTATATTATAATTATAATTAAAAATTCCTATTTAGTAAATATTGTTTTGAAGCGCTAATTCATTTGAAATAAAAATAATAAAATATTAAACTAACTACATTTATTTATTTATGGCACTAATTCCTCAGTATTCTAAATTAAAATTATTTTTAAATATTTCAAAGAGGTAACTTTTTTTATAGAGTAAAGGAGGAATATTAGCCAAAGCTTGTGAGTACATTGCAGAACTCAGAGCTGCTAATCAATCAATGGGACAGTGCTTGCGTGACAATGAAAAACTTCGTCAAGAAGTGACTGCACTGAAACAGGTAGTTGTCCAACTTAGACGAGAAAATCTGCACTTAAAATCACAGATACCGACGACTCAAGAAGTTACAGATGTACACATACTTTCTTAATTCTCTAACCTATAATTACTATTTTTTCTGTATATAAAAATGCTGAAAGCATTCTTTTTTCTCATAATGATAAGACTTTGTTTACAAAAAAATTGTTGTTTGCTTTAGATTTATATAAATAACTTGACATTATATTATTATGTATAGCATTTCAGAAAAATTCTATTTTTAGATGAAGGAAAAGTTGCCTTAAATTTTTAAGAATTTACTTTTTAGAAACAAAAAAATTTCGAATAAAATATTTTTTTTATTCATAAAAAATGAAAATGTAAGGTCATATATCATAAAAACGAATTTTAATATTTAATATTATTTTTATAAGTTCATGTTTTACATTCACTTACTGAAAGTGATAAATATTATAAATTATTTTATATTTAAAAGTAGAAATTCTAATGTTATAAAATAATTAAAATTATTAATTATATGAAAGCAGCAATATATTAAGAAAGTATTTAAGAAGTTGCTGCAAAAATCTTATGGCAAATTATTTCTTTACTGGAAATCTTTTAACGTGCAATCTGTCATAAATTTACTGTCATCAAATATTTTGTGTACAGGGACAATTAAACAAACGTACTTGATGTTTTGTACAACAGAGAATTAATTGAATATTTTTTATTTTTAATACTGTTATTTTATTATATAAAAGTATGTTTAGTGAAGCTCAAAAAAACTGTAAAGTGAAAGAGTTGGTTGGTTTATTTGACAATGAAATTATAAACCAAATAGTTCTAATCAGTAAAAGACAAATTGTATTATTAGTATGAATGTAATGTGTGATGTAAGAAAGTGTAAATACATATATACATGTATATATGTAGTTATCATATAAATTTCTTAAAATTCAGCTTTGAATTGTTAAATCTTAATGCTATTTCTTGTAGGTTCTGAAGAGTTTAAAATGTTATAAGACAATACAGTAATGTAAAATATCAATTTTGAATTGTAATATTTCTGTATTTTTTCCAGCACAAGAGCCTTCAAATCATCGAAAAAACACTTGTTACTAATAAGCCAAGTATTATATACATATACCATATTATTAACTATGTATACAAAGTTGTTCTAACATCTTAATTAAGATGATAGAAGTTCCATATAGTTTGCATTTTAATTTTCTTTGACATTTCACGAGTATATTTGAATTACAATAGCAAATTGATAAGCTACTTTAACTCCTATTATTAATGTGCGGTATGAAACAGATATAGAATCTATGTAGAAATTGAGTTGCAATTGACATTGTAATATATTGTTAATGTATATATCACAGGGTTATTGTTATATTATTATTAAAATGAAATTTAAAAACAGTTTAAATTATTTATTTCTTGGTTAAACAATTTATTTACATTTTAATTCGTTTAAATTTTTATATCTTGTAGAGTAATTTTTTTTAATTGAAAATAATTGTATTTATTTGATTAAATAAAAATCTTTAAAATTAATAAGAAAACTATTTTAGATATTAAAACATATTTGTAAATTTAAATTATAAATTTTTTTAACTAGTATAATAGTATAATAAAGCAAATATAATTAAAATAGTATTCATAAAATACTAAATTTGAAAGTAAATTTAGTGATGCCATGACTTTATATTCAGAACTTTCAGTTTTCTTTTTAAAATTATAATTAATAATTTATTAACATAAATTTATTATAACATACTAATTTTAAAATAAGACAAAGAACGTTATTTCTTGTGCATAGTTTTATTAATTTTTTTTACATATACAATGGAAATGATATTGAAGTTGCTGGTATCGGAGAATGAGAACCTTGATTGTTTTTTTTAATTCTTGATATCCTTCTCAACTGGTATCCAGCACCTTGATTTTTAATTTTTTTAACCTACTAACTTAAATCTGTTGTCTATATTAAAATTGTATAACATTATTTAATGCCTATGTATACTTTCTGTTATGTTTATATAACAATATGTGTATGTATGTATGTATGTATATATAATAATAATATTTCACATATCAATACAGATTGATCTCTCAAATATATTACTACGTAAAAAAGCTGTCGAAAGTCCTTTCAACGTTTGTAGGGTGTCATATCGGATTAATCGAAAGCTTTTGATTACAGCATAAAATTTATAGGTATTGTATAATGATTATAAGATTTTATCTTGATCCTTGTTTTTATTATATATATATATATATTTATAATTTGTGCATAGTTTAAAGTGAAATCGGTAGTAACTAGTCGAAAATAATGCACAAAGTCGTAGGAACGAAAAACAATTTTTCACAATATTCGTATTTGTTTCTTTATTTCTTTTTTGATGGGAGAGGAACGTGTTTCTTTATATCAATACTTTTTATTCTTTAAGACTTATAGAATTATAAATTAATATCGATCTGAGATTTTCACATTTAGTGTTCGAAAATAGTCACTAATAACAAACTTTTTTCAACTAAATAAGAACTTCTCTTTTTTTAGTGACAACAATATTTATAGTTTAAGGAGTTAGCAAAAAACAGCTGCTTATAAGTTATGAATCTAGGAAAAATTTCATATATAAGTAATATATGATTATTTTTTATTGGACAGAGTAAAAAGATTTTGTTCTTCGAAAATGATTTATCGGACTTAAATTGGGATTTTATCTATGATAGTAATAAAAATGTAGAACTTATAGTTTGCTTATTAAAAACAAATGTTTTTTGTTGTTTCCTTTTAAATAGATGACGTTTAGGGGTGTCCCATTTGCTCACTTTTTTATTGTCTTAAATGGGATGTATATTGATAGAAGATGCGGGCGTTTTAAATTCATTTCATTTTTTTTACTTTCACATTTAATTAAAAGAAAACTTGAATTATATTCACGATGAATATGATAATTATATGTATATTCAAAGATATCATTTACTCACTGATGATTTTTCTTTATTGTAATTAAGCAAAAAGTTTGAACATAAAGAGCGCATTAGACCTAAAAATCAAGACGGTCTCATTAAAAAAAAAATCATATGTAATTATATGCTCATTTATATATTTTAATATATCTAATATTAATATATCTAATTATGAATACAAATTTTTTATTAAAATTTATTTTTAATATTTTACAACTTTCTTCAATTTTATACAAAACTGATAAACTTACGAATTTTTATTATATAATTTATTCATAATTATATAAATAAGACTGAACCTATAATTACGTACGATTGTTTTCCTTAAAATTTCGAGCGATAATAACCAAGTCTTAATTTACATATGAGCACTGTATTATCATTTTCTCATATTATGCATAGAGTGGAAGAAAACGTAGGAAAAAAATACCATATAAGAGGTTTAACTAAAAAGCAACTAAATCAATCAATTTTGATCTATTTTTTCTTGTATCGGTTCTAAGACTTTATTTTACGATTTTATTTATATTTGGCGTGCATACGAAAGAAAGTAATCATATATGAGAGCGTACGATTAATTGCAAATATTCCATTTACTATAAAATTAGGATAGATGTTATTTATTAATAATTTCTAATTACAAAATGTGTTATAAGATTCTTTAAAAAAACTTAAACATTTTTCTTTCGAAGTTTTCAGTTTCGTTTTCAAGGTATATAACTTATTTAATCAATAGTTAGAAAACCTTTTTTGAAAATATTCTATTAGTATTAAAAAATGTAATAGTAGGTTAATAAGTATACAATAGCTCATTTTTAGATATTTTATTAGTAATTCTTGTATTTAATTATTATTATTATTATTTATGTATATCTTGATTAAAAAAAAACTTTGAAAACAACATTTTACTTCTTTCAAGAATTAAACTAATCAGCTTTTCTCGAAATTTTCAAACGTAACGAATGTATAACGCTTATTACAAAATAAGTCACAATTTAACTGTTTTGTATTTTTAAATATTTTGAGTAGGAACTAATTTTTTGAAATAAATACCTATTTGAATACAACCGTTCAAATCTTGCATAATTCATAAAAACTAAAAAATTAACATTTCCCTATTATAGTTTCTTTTGTAGATAATCTAAAAAAACTTAATAAATTATCACAAATAAATAATTTGCAATAAGCTATTCTAATTTGTGTTCAACAAGATTTTCTAAGTTAGAATCATTATGAGATTCGGATATGCTATGGAATGTTTTGATAGCACTCTCCGGATATGAAGCGTGTTCTTTTAACTCGAAGAATTAATAACTCTATTTTCGTGTAATTGAAAAAAAGCATTCAGCTAGCAAACATGACCGCTCTCTTCTATCTTAGTATTAGCGTTTTCTTATTTTTTAAAAATTATTTATAATTAATTTTGTAATATGATGATATGGTTCTTTTATATAATTGGAACAACCCTAAACGACTGCAACTGGAATAACTCCCGTATACGGTATTTTTCACACTGAAACTCCAGGCAGTATAATACAAGAGCTCAATTTACATATATTGAGATAAATTAATCTTCTAAATTTCTAAACGCTTGTTGGATGTCTTCGTGCAACTGATCAAAATCAGATCTGATCTTTGCCTCACCATCTTTAACAGGATCCTAAAAATTTATATTTGTGCTTAGAACATTAATTGTTTTAAGAATATATTTTATGCATTCAATATATGTATATATAATCATGTACATACATACACCGTATAATAGTGAAAATATTGATTTATTAAGCTTATTAATAATTTCCACGTTAATAGAAAATATTCATAAATTTTTTATTATCTATTTTACAATGTTTAAGAGTTATATTATCACCATAAATATCAAATAGTTAGAATGATGCTCTAAATTGTAAGTAATTAATGGCAATATTTATATTAATATATAGGTTTAAGAAACAATCATTTATAAATAAAGATTTTTTATTCATTATTTTACTATATAACATAAATTACGAAGAATCATGATATATTCGATACGTATAAATTTAAAATTTCTAAAAAAAATTATAAAAATAATTTTTATTTTAGAAACATCAAGAACTTTTGTGATATAAACTGATTATTCTTAATTTCTTATATTTTTTATATGCACAGACAAATTTTTTGAAACAAATAAAGTTATATTAATATTATAAAATTTGTTGTTAGAAGAAATTACATTAAAGAGAATGTTATCAATAATGATACATTCGAAAAAATTGTTTTTGTTAACATCTATAGAAATTTATAAATCATTTAGTTTTAGAAAAACAAAATAACTTTTATCATTGTTTATATTGAACTAAAAGTAAGTAAATTGTAAATATTTTAACTCAAAATATAAATAAGCATTTTATTCATTAACTTATTTATATGATTAAATTTAATGAAATAAATTTTCTATTAACAAAAAAAATGTTATTACAGGTAATATTACATATGTAATTTTTATATTTAACTACTAAATTTTATAGTTATACATTGATTTATTTAATAACATAATTTTATAAAATTTTGGTATAAAAGTTGAAAGCAATTTCAATTACCTTAAATTTCATTGAACTCAGTTGATATAGTATGTTTCCCATGCTGTCTCGGATGACATTCCATGTAATTTTATTGTCAGATTGTGCTGTTGATTCTACGGCATGCCTGGCCATATCGTAAAATGCAATCATATTTCTCAGCATACCGACTGTCTTGTAGAATGGACAAAAGCGATCATATGGCGAGTAACTATCGTTATAAAATTTATAAAAACCATTTAAAATATAGTTAAACATAAATTTTTTTTGTTAGGATTTATCTCTAGAATTTCATAAATAATAAAATATTTTTTATTTCTTTCAATTAAAATAAAAATACAAAAGGTTTTTAAATATATATTATCCTAAAATTTAAATTTATAAAATAATATCAATAATACCTGTTTTGTTGTAAAAAATCGTCCTTAAGAAGTTTTGCAACTTCAAGAGTAATTTTATCAGTTTCAGCAAGTGATGCTTTACCAACAAGTTGCACAATTTCTGACAAATCTTCTTCTTCCTGCAGGATTTCCTTGACTTTAGTACGAAGAGGCACAAATTCCTGGAAATTTTTGTCATAAAAATCATCTAATGCGCGTAAATATTTACTGTAAGAAATGAGCCAGTTAATGGACGGGAAATGTTTTCGCTGAGCAAGCTTTTTATCAAGACCCCAAAACACCTGAAAATAAGAATTGTATTGCAAATATTGAAAATAGATTATAATTCAATGTATCATAGAAATTAATTTTTTAATTAATAATGGTAAAGAAATTCTATTTATACTATTCAAAAGAAAACAATGCTTTTTATTTACTTGTACAATACCAAGGGTAGCACTTGTAACAGGATCAGAAAAGTCACCACCAGGGGGTGATACAGCACCTACAATACTAACTGAACCTTCTCGATCAGGATTACCAAGACATTTTACTCTAAAAATTCAATTTTATAATTAAAATCTGAAATAAATATCAATGTATAAGAAAAATTTTTTATTTATTACAATATTTACCTTCCAGCTCTTTCATAGAAACTAGCGAGACGAGCACCAAGATACGCAGGATAACCAGAATCAGCAGGCATTTCAGCTAAACGACCAGAAATTTCTCGAAGTGCCTCAGCCCATCGAGAAGTTGAATCAGCCATCATGGACACATTGTAACCCATGTCTCTGAAATACTCGGAAAGAGTAATACCTAAAAGTGATTGTTACACTCATTAGTTTACATATCTTATTAATAATAATGTTTTATTAAATACCATAAATTAATTTTTATTTATAATAGGTAAATAACAATATATTGATATTTAATGTAAAATTAAACAATTAATTATCGTGTTACGATATATATATATATAGTGGATATAATATATTTAAATGAAAATTTCAAAATGTTTTTAAAATACATTTTTATATGTATATATGTATACATAATTTGATGTACTTTTGTCAAAGCATTAAGAACTAACCAGTATAAATAGAAGCCTCTCGTGCAGCTACAGGCATGTTGGACGTATTGGCAACTAGAGCAGTACGTTTCATAATAGATTCAGTAGTTCCATCGATTTCAACAGTGAGTTCTGGAAAATCTCTTAGTACTTCAGACATCTCATTACCACGCTCTCCACATCCAACATACACGATAACATCAGAGTTAGAGTATTTGGAAAGAGCTTGCGAAATTACAGTTTTTCCACAACCAAAGGCACCAGGAATAGCAGTGGTACCTCCTTGAACGCATCTAAATCATTAAATAAATACATGCTTAATTTTAATTATGACTTTTAGAAATATATGGTATCTACAATATAACAAATTATATGATATAAATGCTCATTTTTATTCATTTTATTATATAAAATTTATTTTCAAATAGAAATTATTTAATTATAAATACTATACAAAGTATAGTGTAATTAAAAAATTCACTCAATGAACTCTTAAATACTTATAACACTATTAAGTACAAATTAAATTCGATTATAAAATTTATTAAAAATTGCTATGTTCATTTCGGATTTATTTAATTGTTTTGATGAAAATTACTCTTTGTTAATATTGCAGTTAGATTTATAATTTTTCCTATATATATATTTGGATATTATTCTTGCGTATAATTTCATGACCATTTTTTATGCTTTTACTTCCTAATTTATAGATTAATTTTGAATAGTTTTATAGTATTCGTAAAATAAATTCACTTATTTAAAAAATAAAAAATTATTTTTAATATATAGAAAATTAATAATTAATGGAACTGGCAAGTATCAAATATTTTATCCAAATATATTAATAAGCAGTTTAGAAATATATTAGAAAACTTACGGAAATAAAGAGTCTAATACACGTTGACCAGTTAACAGAGGATGATTGGCAGGTAGTTTCTCTGTGACTGGACGTGGTTGACGTACAGGCCAAACCTGCAAAGAAAGATTGATTATTATAAATGCTGTTTAACAGCATTTAATAAAATTTATAAATTTAAAAGCCTTATTTACTGTAATTATAAATTTAAAATAAGTTTAGATTTTGGAATTATTTAACAATAATTTACCTGAAGCATAGTATATTTCGTCCTTTCTCCATCAAATTCTGTTTCAAGAACAATGTCCTAAAAGTTAAAAATATAATAAATTTAAAACGTCTGTAATAAAACATTATATTTTTAATTATAAGTTTTATTTAAAAGCTTACATTGACAGTGTAATTTCCAGGTGGGGCTATATAAGTAACGGTACCCTTGCTCTTAGGTGGCATAATCATTTTATGTTTAACCAGAGTATTTTCATGTACAATACCATACATATCACCTCCTGTGATGTGACTACCATTCTTAATATATAATGGATTAAATTCCCAAGATGCTGTACGCGATAAAGCAGGAACATTGACACCTTTGGGAATATAGATTGAGCTGGTTAGCTCATTAATGTCTTTTAGTGGACGCTGGATACCATCAAATATACTGCCTAAAATACCAGGTCCTAGTTCTACAGACAATGGTTTTCCTGTCCGAAGTACTGGGTCTCCAACGGTTACACCACTTGTTTCTTCATACACCTACATGTAAACGTGTGTAAATTTCTAACTTAAAATAAAATATAAACTAATGGTTATTTTTTTATTAAGTCAATGAAATTTAGAAAATAATATACATTTATATGATACTTTTTAAAAGTATTTTATCTAAAATACTTCATAAACAAATAAACAACATTAATATTTACACACAATGATTAACTATTTTATGAAATTTAATTATTTTAGAAAATTCAACAAACATATAATATATTAGATATATAGCACAAAATTTTTATAATGACAGAGGATAACAAGATGAAGAATAAAATTTTAAACAATAATTGTCATTAAATTAAAATAAAAGTAATAATAATAACAATAAATTTTTATACCTGAATAGTGGCCATATCACCTTCAAGACGAATAATCTCTCCAACAAGTTCATAATAACCAACGCGGACTAACTCGTACATAGCTGATCCAGACATTTTTTCTGCTGTAACGACTAAAATAAATAATTTTTAAGTAACATAAAATACTGAAGTATAAATTGATTCTGTAATAACTTTAGAATTTAAACTTACCAGGTCCAGATACAGCATAGACATACCCAAATTTTGCCTCTTTCTCTTCATTTGCAATTTTTGGTAGTGTCATGTTACTTTGTTAATCTGCAACAGTAAAAATTTTGTTTAGTTATGTAGTTTGTTTTTTTGCTATACCAAGATGAAAGGACGAATTGGACAATGCCACTAAAAATGAAAATTTTGGAATGTGGATCTTTCAGTAATTTTCTTAAAATTTTTATGACGAATAAGTTGCACGAAAAAGATATATAATATAAATTGAAAAGTATACTATTTCTACTATAATCGGATAAAAATACCGAATCGTTTTGGTGGTAATAGTACAAACATTTTCATAAATAATTATTAAAATTCGTATGTAAATCTACTCAATTGAAAATCACGTGACATCTTCCACGAGATGGTAGGTGAAAATCACATGGTACTACGTCAAAATTAATTGTAAATGTATAAAGAATTTAAAAAAGAAAACGAATGACCATTAATTTAACTAGGCAGCTACGAGTGTCTGAGAAACACTTGTTGGAGCAGAAGACAAAACAAATTAGCACAAGTATTCGATGACCGCTATACTCAACAAATTGCAAAGCCAAAGATTAGCGAAACATTTTTCACTTTTAATTTTGATTGTAATTGCACACCAAAGAAACTACGATAAACGATATAATCGACTGGATGCTCGCATTAGGTTACTAGCACTTTGCAGTAGTAAATAAGACGCAGTACAGTAAATAAAATTGATTTAATAGCTCCGAAAACAAGCGAAAAGTTACGTATATCTCGAGTCGTAACAGCGTCGATGTTCTTTCTCACGTGAGCTCTCGACGTAGGCGTAGCCCTTCCATTTATACTCGCTAGTCGCACTGTTGCTTCTATAAAACTAGAAGCATCTTATATTCTTATATATAACACATACTTATATTCTTCGTAATTTCCATAGCTTTTAACCGTTTTAACTTACCTTCGAAATGATATTGCAGTCTACAAGTGTGCTTATTAAGGTAAAAACTGATCTTACGCTTTAAGCACTATTCAATATTTTGAGAAAGTATGTGCTTCTGTATGTCACGATAGTTCTTCATAATTCAACTCTAACTTATCTATGCCATTCGCGTATTAGTAATAAATGATCGCCTTTAAGTAATGTATAAGATCTATTATTTCAATACTTTCTTTCTTTTGAAAAATCGTGTTTGACGCTATTCGAATTTAAAGTTAAAAGTTTGCAATGGAAAGAAAAACATCATTGATTAAGTATTATCGATTTTAATTATTGTATTAATTTATTCCAAGCCGTGAATTTGTCGACCGCCAATCAATTAATGATATTTATTTTAAGAAATTGGTCACAAGTGTTTATATTCTTAACAAATTCGACATTAAAAATTTTATTATCTTTGAAACAATCTTCTTGCTTTTAATATTTTTAGTTTAAGAAAATCGTCTTAAGAAAATTAGTATCCGTTATAAGCCCATTCATTATTACGAAAGGTTATAAAGTATTTTTCGATTGCAATTTTTGTTTGATTTTATAATTAATTACAATGTAAAAACTAATTTTTCTATCAGATGATGAAAATTCAAAAGTTCAAATCAGTTATTTAAAAAATTTCCGAATATATAAATAACCTTTATAAAATAATGTTTTACAATATATAGAATTTTGTTTTTTATGCTTTTTTCATTAAAATGAATCTTTCTTCAATTTATTTAAAACGTCTAATTTTTTTTCAAAAAAAGTTTTAAGATAATTTAAAAAAATGTACTATCTTTGTGAATTCTCTAAAGATTCGTTCTTTTTTCAATAAGTGAATATGTTAAAAATATTTAAGCTTGCCTAAAATTAAGCTATTAAGGTCAGCAACTAATAATGTTTTTCGAACAATCATCATATACGTACAAAGAGGTTTCGGGTATTAATATTTTCAATTAATAACTTCGGAATTCCTACTCAGATAAGGATATAATTTGTCTTTAAAAAATACACTTTCCTTAATAAATTCACAATTCAGTTTAATTTCTAGTTTTCATTTTTATATCAACTATAATCGAGTCTTAGGAAGCAGAAATTGTTCAAGAGTATAAAAGCGGTACAAGTCGAAGAGGAGTCACGAGGCATCTGCTAGAGTCACAATAATCCGCGAAGACGATGTCAAGCAAAGTCAAGAACGGATCGACATTTATACTCCTTAGACATTAGGCCGACTTTCGTTTTTCGGAAAACCACCTGGATCACATCTTTCAACCAAAAAAAAACAACCGTTTAAAAATGAAGCAACCCCAGGCATATCGACCAATCTGTTCGTTCAACGAAAATTCGGACTTACGGTTCTAACGCGATGGCGTACAGTGAATATCCAGTGAGACTTGCACACTCGACAAATCGATCGATAGTCGTGCTTTATCGTTCACGAAGACCCTCTTTTCACTCTTGCTTTTATTAATTTTTATTTAAACTTACGGAACGAGTTTAAAGACGATGTCTTGCAGAAGATGTGCTTGACGTGCGTAGCTGGGTATGCGCGCGCTTGCCTGCACTCGGTGTAATATGTATGTGCGTGCGTATGAGTGCGTATGTGCGTATATGTGCTTTGCTGCTGCTGATACTGTGAGCACGCGAGTGTGAGTGTGTGCATGTGTGTATTTAAAGCTAACACGACGAAGCACGAAGAAGCAAACTTTGCTTGCGAGGTGCGCAGTGTTACAGTTTACTGATTGTTCGAATCCTGCTTTTAGCTCTGCTTCGCTTTGAGGCAGTACAAAATTACAGATGTCATGGGACTTGAGTCAGCTGACAGCACGTGATACTAACGTATAACCAATCACCATTTGGGATGTTGACTGCTTCCAAACTGTATCGCGGGAATAGTACATGTACGCGATGCTTGCGTAAGCGCGGTTTTTTTGAGTTTTTAAGTTCTACGCCCTTTTTTCAACGTTCCAGAATATACATTTGTAATTATTTTTGTCTCGATACTGCGTTTATTTACACTTTTACAAAAACTTACTATACTTTATCTCTTTCATAACCGAAAATATAAACTAACAAAACTCTTACGTTAACAGTCCCGCGCACAGACTTCAATAACGCAAATAATCTTTCCAAAGATCTATTTTACTTAGAGGGCTATTTAAGAAATAAGTGACAATTGACTCGACTGATTAAAAATCCCTTTTTTAAAAATAAAAATAAATTACAATTGGGTATAAAATGATGTATACATATCACCTTCTGTATTTTAAAAAACTCATTTCAATATTTTCTTTCAGATATATTGTATTTAACAAAAGTAAACCACTAAAACATAACTTTTTTCATGGTAGCAATTATATGAGTTTATCCAACAAAATACTTTACATTAAATAAATTAAATGTTATATTTAAAAATTATGTCAAATTATTTTAAATAAACTATATTAAAATTGAAGCGAGATTCATAAAAATCCCATAACACATTTTGGCCTATATTTTTACCTATAATTTTTCCATTTTAATTTTTTAATATTACAAATAACGCACATTTAATAATTATTTTACGCCTAATAGTTTTATAAATAACATCATAAAAATATATTTTAAAAGATTAATCTTAAACAAATTACTTATGTGACTCCTAAATTTTCTTATTATTAAAAATTATATCTTAAAATTGCTGAATACATTATACAAATTATTAAAATATAAATTATTATATTTTAAATTCTATACCTATATTTAGATCTTATAATTCTTTGTTAATTTATCTAATGTGATTGTTGTAGAAATGTTAGAAAGTTTGCTTAGTATATTGAAATATGCAATATTTAGTATGTATAATCATAAAGTTAATATTAATAATATATTACAATTATTGGTACTGTTTTTGTACTCAAATTTTATGAAGTAAGCTTCAGTATTATGCATTTAATTTTCCATAATTACTTACGAATAAATTAGATACATTTACAGGAAAATAATGTTATCGTTTTCTGTTTCTTGATTTTTATTATTGCATTGAGCTTAAATTTTTCATTAACATAAGAAAAATTTAAAAATAAAATTACATTATTTATGTGTTATTTATGTAAATATTAAATTACGAAGACAAATAATACATAATTTCCTCTTAGAATAGCATTACATCCTAAGGTGCTATCTTTAACACCTAAACACAGTATTTTAATGATTATTAAATTAAAATTTTGAAAATAATTTTATATTCAAATAAATATAATCTAACTAAATTCAAAGGGTACTTTAAAATGAATAAATGAGTTCTTATAAAAATAAAATTTTTAAAAATGGTCATTTTAAGAATAAATTATTGAAATTATTTAAAATATATAAAGAAATATATTGTTTGTTATTGAAATAAAAATTAATAGTTTTAAGCATTTTTAAATTCTTAAATAATAAATGATATACATTAAAAGAAGAGTTATTAATAACAGTTATCAAAGTTTTTTTAACCAAATAATAAATGTCACAATAATTTCTTATGACGAAGTCTTTCTTATTGTGACATTTATTAATTATTTATATGTATAGATATTTTTTAAAAAATATAACAGGTATTTTTTAACTATGAATTATAAGGATTTACACGGGTAAAGTTTAATCTAATAAAAGACTTTATTTTAGTCAATCCTTTAAAAATGTATTCTTATAAACTTGAATTACTTATTACAATTACGGTACTTATTAAGAAAATGGATATGGAAAGAAAGACTTGCTAGAAAGATGAGAGAGAAAGAGAGAGAGAGAGCGAAAGAAGAGAGAGAAACAGCGTCTTCAATTTATGTATAAAATATAATAAATTTCGATAAAAATACAGAAGACTAGGGTAATTTCTTCCACTTTTTCTTTCTCTCTCCTTCTCTCGTTTTCTTCTTTCTGTCTCTCTATTTCGATTTACTATCCACTTTCTTTTGATTGACAACAGCCTAATTAGCAATGCTTATCGATTTATAACGTCGCATCCTTTCACATGCACGTAGATATTTATACATATAGATTTATAAGTAGACGCAAGGTCGTCGCCTTCGTGTTTAAACGTACACGAAGAAAGAAAAATTATATATTTCTGTTATTTATTTTTGATTTAAAAATTTTAAATATAATTCTTTTGTAAAAGATATTATATTTCATCGATAATTAATTAGAACAACAATGTATACATATAATATATACATTCAATTTACTATGACATTATATAACGAACATGGGTATAAATCTATTCTGTATCTATCCCAACAAAGTATTATAATATCATCGAAATTGAATTTATAGGACAGTATTTAATTTTTAAATATAAAAAAATGCTGTTTAGATGACTACTTAGTTTTACAGAATCAGTGTGGTAGATTTTTTTTTCTGAGATGCATAATAAATTACGTGCTAAATATATACGTACTTTTTAAAATCAATGGCATCATATGAATTATAGAATTTTAGAAAATCATCATATACTATATTTGAAGAAGAGTTAGCATTTTAAATTATATTTTTAAAATAATAAATCAGATAGTATTTTAATTTTTACTATTCGTATAATAAATATTAGTTTTTTATTATTATGTTTATAATGCTTTCCAATCCAAAATTCAGTAGAAAACAAGAATATTCTTAAATACAAAAAATATGTATCATTAAAGTAATGAGTATAATACATTTTATAATTAAAAAATGCAGATTTTGAAAAAAACAAGCTTATAGCAAAATTAATTACACGATTATTAAAATTTAATAGACAGCTAAGTAAATATAATTTTATAGTTTATACAAGTTCATGAATGATCAGTAATGATATAAAAAAAATTGAAAAAGTTTAAAAAAGTTTTGTAATATAGAAAATATTTTGGAAATTTACTTCAATAAAATTACAATTTTGTTGTCTTTGTAGTTTTGAAATAATAAAAATACATATTTTATTTATTTTAATAATTGCTAAAAAATCTAAGAAACGGTTTAAATTTCTTAATTAACAAAAGATTATATTTTTTAAGATGTTTTTATAAGAATTTATACATATTTCATAATGAATTAGAATATTTCTATTATTGTATGAAATTTCCTATATGTAAATCATAAAAATGTTATAAAAATAAAAGCTGAAAAATTAAGGTTATCAGAATTACATTCGCATGCAATCATTTATATTTATCAAATATATCACATAAAAGTGTAGTTAATTTCTATGATCGATAATTTCTGGATTAAATATTTAATTTTATAATTTCGAGTCAAAAGTACAGTCCATGATTTTGTTTTTGAAAAACATAAAAAACAAATCACTTTCAATGCGAAATTTTCAATTTTAATTAGTATCTATCAAATATAGTGAGCATTGCCAAATTCAAATAAAGTTATGAACAGCAATAAATATTGTCTACAATTTTCCTCATCGGTTTCATATTTTTTCTTTCATCCATTTAAGTTGGCTCTCATTATACACTTTTTTTTATAAAATTACAAATCTGAAAGTAGCTTTTTCGTTGTTGTTTTAAAGAGTCATAACAGGTGTTGAAAAAAATATTGATAAATTTTGTGGTGGATACTTTTATCGAGTTATATATTTTGTACACTTTTACATAAAAACTCCATAAATGAGATCAATAAACATTAATTTAAATAAATTATAAACTTTAATCAAAATTAAATTTTTGGAATTTAAGGTTTACTATATAATTTTTTACCAACTATATTTAATACAGAAATATTGTTTTTTTTTCAAAGTTAGTAAAAAAAATGAAATTCTAAATATTATACAATAAAAGAAAATGTTATAAAATAAAAGAAAATATAGGGTATCTAATTTTGAATATAGCAAACTTGGTTTAATATACCTGAATAATATATTGCATAATATATCACAAAATAAATAATAAATTCCGCAAATACATTAGAAATACTTTGTAGATAACGAATCGAGTATGTTTGAAATAATACTATCATTGTGTCAGTATTTGAGATAGATGGATTGTGTCCAAGGTTTACTAATGCCGAGAAAACCGAAAATATTAAGGAATTTAGATGATGATGATGATGATGATGAGGAGGAGGAGGAGGAGGAGGACGACGACGACGATAATGATAACAACAACAACAACAACAACAACAACAATAATAGTTATTATTATTAGAATATATACATTTTTTATCTTAAATAAAATCTTATCTTAATCTATATAAATCTTAAGTAAAAAATTTCGTTAAACACTTTTTAATTATAGGAATGTTTTTAATGATGATATCTTATTTTAAAAATTGCATCTAGTGAATAGTAAAATTAATAGGTATTAATAAATAGAATAATCTAATAGTTATGAAAGATTAAATTGTAATAAAATATCAATGAAATATGTTAGATTATGGCATTCTAAATATTTTTTTTATGTGTAAATATTGTAAAAATTCCTAAACATATATATTTCACATATCAGCAAAGAAACAATCCTTCTTATTCATTAAAAATTTTAATTATTTGTAATATATATTATACTGAAACAAATATCATGTATGAATTACTCAAAAGTTAGATTTATTTTCATATTTTTTGTTTTATAAAATAAAATAATATAATATAAAATAGAACTTTAAATATATTAATTTTAAATTAAATTTCAAAGAAATACTTTGACATTTGTACGTAATAATATTAATAAATATTTCTTTACCTAATATGAAGAAGAAAATTGGGTATAATTATTTTGGAAGTATTTCTAAAAGATATATCATTATTATTAATTTAATATGCAAAAGTATTTAAAAAGTATTTAAATTATAAAATATCAGTTATTTTTAAAGCAATTCGTGGATTCTTACACAACAAAATATATTGAATATATTAGTGTTTTTCCGGAGTTTCTTTTAAAACTTTTGTGAAAATTGATGTACATAAGTCTATCAGTTTTACTATTATAAAAGAAAGTTATTATTATTAAGATTCTAATCTTTTCATGGAGTTTATGATTTTGTATTTAGTGAAACTTACTTTATAGTGTAATGTATAAAGTTTTTTATTTGAACAATGATCACATTTACGTAATATTTTATTCAAGAAATTTTGTAATTTAAAGTAGTATTTTACTTATAATTTTAAGTGAAATTCTTAATTTTTATAATGAAAAATATACAAAAGGTCAGTTTTCAATTGTTACATACTAAACGATGACATTTATTGTACTGAATAAATTTTAGTTGAATGAAAGAGATATATTGTAAAAAATTGTTTATACTGTAGAAACGATTTTAAAAGACGTTTTACTTCTAAGCATAAACAGTATTCTTGAAAATGCATTGCTGTTTAAATTTTTGTGATTAACATAATTTTATGCTATAACTTAATCGTTACTTAATTTTGCTAACTAATTTGCTACTTTTTTAATCTACTTTACTAGAATATATTTTCATATTGTTTTGTGTTTAAAAACTTAAAAGATGATAAACAATTTTAAAAGCATATACTTCAGAATAATGTATATTTATATTGATTACAATAGTAGTATTACGTTGTAAGATTTTGTATCTATAAGTATAAAAAATTATATGTTATTAAATATTGCATTACATATGTTATATTTGCGATGGAAAAGTCCGTTACGAATTTAGAAGTGCATATGTGATGTGTAATGAAGTGTTGGTGCAAAAGACGTGACAATGCGTGTGACGGAGTCTTGCGTGTCAGAACGAGTGCGTAAAAATGGACGCCGGCATGCGGGACGCTTCTGTGAGAATACGTATAGCAAAAAGGTATATTCATAAATAAAAAAAAAAAGTGAGGCGTAGCGTCAGCCGCAAGACTGTGTGTATGAGTGAGAGAGAGTGCCGAGTGAGGAACGAGAGAATCACCGCGTAGTGGGAGAATGCGGCCCAGTATACGTGCGAAAGAGAGAATACTGAGTGAGTTAGATAGAGCTATAATGTGATAAGCTCCGCAACATGGGGTTTCGGAGGGGAGCCTTGGCTATGCCCTAGCTAGCGCAATGCTAGGCTGTGCGCGAGCAAGTGCGTCGGGCTTATGCCATCGCCATCGCTATTTCTGCGCCGTCGGCCTTGCCCATGGCCCGTAAGGGCAATGATTAGGCAAAGCAACCACTTCACAAAGCCCGCAAGTACGAAAGCGTGAGAAGAAGCGCCCGTGAAGCATATAAAAAGGGCGCGCTCACGCGGAATGGAGAGTTGGAGGTGGAATTCGGGAGTCGAATCTCCCGGTCATGTTGATATTTGGCGAACTAGGGAACTCTAGGAGAGTGCTGACATTTGGCCCGCTTCCAAGGAATGCTGATGTTTGGTGCATTCCCGGCCATGCCGACATTTAGCGCGTGGCTCCCCGCCTTGAGATATAAGTCCTCGATCGTGCCCCGGAGATACAGCCTCGTGGCTAGATTCTCCCCGCCGTCATCAGCCACGAGTTATACTAAATCCCGTCAAATAAATGTACAAGATCCACGTTTATGTACCATTATCGTTCAATCAATATTATAAAAGAATTAACTAGTGTATAAGACTAGTGTAGTTTCTTACACTCTAGTGTGTAAGAAAGCGCCGCGTTTATTGTGTACCGTTAAAATGTAAACTATTGCCATGTTTTTATAGAATTTATATAAAATAATAATCGCCGCTAAATGTACCGAAAATCACTGGAATTATTGTAACAAATCGCCGTCGTAATATGAAAACTCTGTAAGCGAACCGCAAGCCACATTTTTACCCACCGATTAGCGGGGTACTTGTAAAAGAAAAGGTTTAGATTAAATAAACAAACTTAATTTAAATACTAAACAAAACGTCATTCTTATTTCGCCCCGGTCTCATTATACATCCTTCCGCCTGAACCCGGTCCGTCATCGAATTATCCAGGTCGGGATAGTCATGAAGAGCGAGAGACTGAACCGGCGTCACCGCCAGAAGGGTGTCTAAGTAAGCAGAGCAGAGCAGCAGAGAAGACAAAGAGGGAGAGAAATCAATCCAACCTGCGTTACATACTTATAATTTGCAAACTTTTTAAAATATTCCGTTTATTATATTTGCGTTACTGTATAAGCTAATTTATTTATATATTAGCAATGTTCACTAAAAGTAATTAATTATAAAAATTATTATCCGAAAAATGTTTGCAATTAGTACATTAGTATACCAGTCACTAAAACTTATAATTAAATTATAATTACTATTGTATAATTGCTTATACTAAAATAATTATTTTCAATTTTAAAATTTATTATTGCATGTTGAGTATAGAATCAGTTTATATATAATTTATGTTATAGTATGTATGATTAACAAAATATATAATTGTCCTTAAATACAATTTTATATTTAGTACTATTGTATTCATAAGAAAGGATTGAAACTCAAGTATTCAAATAATTTATTTCACTTGCGTTAAGTTAATTAGATAATGAACTTTGTTATTTTTAATAATAAATTAATTTAGTAACTTTAATTCTTCGTATCAATAATATAATATTTTTTATAATATGAATATAATATTTTTTCTCTTAAAACAATTAATATTAATTGAAATGTAATTGAAAAGAATTTTTGTAAGTTTATTACAAATATCATAAAAATCTATATTTATATAAAGTACTGAACTTTATTAAATGGCAAAAATGCCAATGTATATGTTTAATGAATGAATACCAAATTTAACATTAAACTTCATTAATATACTTTATAAGCTTGTCTGAAAATCTTCATCAAATTGATTTTTACTTTTTTTCTTATTAGTTATTCTCTTATAAATATGATAATTCAATTAATAAATCACATAATATGTAACCTAATGAAAGTAGGATTTATATTTGAAATATTTGATTTAATAATTATAACGTATTGAGAACTTCAAAACAGTTTTTAATAAAATAGAGCAAACTAATTTTTTCTTTCTATAATGACTCTTTCAATAATAATTATAATAACATTTTCATAAAATATTTTACAAAGTAATTTTATTTTTAAATTAAATTTTTATATTATGTTGTCTAATTATTTTGTTATGTACAAATGTAAAGTAAAACATTTGAATAAAATTTACCTAACCTTCGAAAATTTGTATTAATATGATTTTTTATTTTAAACATTAATTACAGTTGAAACTTTCAAACCCTAAATAAAAAATGTTAAAAAAATACTGATTATAAAATTAGCTCGAGTATATTATTAATTTAACCCTTTAAAACTTAAGTGCTTGATTAGTTTAGAGAATTTAGAAACTAATTTTCATACAGTCAATAAATTTTCCTTTCAAACAGAAAGTAATTAACGTATTTAAATAATATTTATAAATCATCTATAAAATTTTCGTTTAGTAAGATTTGTAAGTTTTTCAAACAATAAAATTTATACAAGAAAATTAAACAGATTCTTTCTGTAATAATTATCCATTCACAGATATCTTTGTAGGAAAAATTTCATTCTCCCTTCTCGCTTATCTCTTAGCATCACTTTGTGATTTATATACGCTTGTGAATTTATCGTTCAACCGTCTCCGATATACGCTCCTTCTAACAAACTTTTTTCATCAACGTCGTATTCGTGTTTACATAGTAAACAGGTAGTAAATGTACATCGAAATCTTGGGGCATATTTCAAGAATTAGTTGGAAAAGCGTGTCAATCAAGTGCTAGAAACGTAAGCGGAACTTCGATGTATAAATTCAGTATTTTTCTCCTCACAATATTGCATATTATTTAATATCTGGTGAGAAACACAAATCGATATTTTATTTTTGTTGCTTTTGATAATTAAACACTGATTTATAATGTTCTTTACTATTTGTCATTTATAGGATATTATTACAACGAAGGAACGCAGCACGCTTCATCTCACTTTTTAATTATGTTTCAAATGTTTAGAATTTTAATAATATTTTTTCTCGTTCTAATGATAAAATTTTTAGTAAAAAATAAAAGTCAAAATTGAAGATGTATTCATGTGACCTTAATAAATTGCAGTTTGTAAACAAATGTGCATTTAAAAATTTTAGATAGATGTAATTAATAAAAGAAGAAATATTAGTTATATTTTACTTTATCAAAGTATATATTATGTAGAATTTCATGTTCCATTTAATACTTTTAATACATCTAATAAGCTTCCATTTAAGGAAGGGACATTTTGTACTCGGTAAATTAAATAATTGTAGCTTTGTTTCTTCTAAGCTAAATAAAATTAATGATATTTTCGAAACGGAACAAAAGTATAAATTTAGAAATTTAAAAATTATATAATTATTTAAATTAAAGCGACTATCAAAACATAATTTTTTAGTAAGTTGCTTAAAAAGGTACAATTCTGATAAAATATGAAAGATCTATAATTGATTATATATAATTTAATTTTAAGTATAGTAGTATTCTTTTAATTAAGGTAAGTTAGTTATGGTAATTTATTTAATTATTAGAATGTTATTTTGAGTGATTATCAAGGATTATCATTAAATTTAGAATAATTTTAATTAATGTTTACAAAATTATTTGAAAATATATATTATAAAAATTGCTTATCATTTCAGATTTATGAACTATTTTATATATTTTTCATGTCTGATTGAAATACATTACTCAGCGAGACATAAAAAATCAATTAGCACCAAATTCCAAGAAATTTGTGCAGTAAAATTTTATGCTTGAAAGTTTTTAATATTTATACACAATGTTTCTGTCTTTTCATAAGTCTTTTGAATTTTTATGTTCTTTAGTCACTAATATATTTTGAAATTAATAAGATTATAATTATTTTAAGTGAAACCTCTTGTATTTAAAGTTTTGTTTACTTCTCAGATACGTATGCTAATTAATTTAATCATTTAATCAAGATTTATGATCTATTATCAGTCTTATCCGTTGACAAAGTAATACAGTAATAAAGAACTTCTAATTTAAGTCTGAGATTTGGATATTGTTATTATCTTACTAGTCACTTTTATATTGGAACTATTATTGTGAAAAATTAATAATAGTACAAATTAAGAGTAATAATGTAAAGTTTTATACTAGATGGTATCTTGTAACCCACGGAAATGTATTTTTATAAAGATATTTGCTTATTTAGTGTTTTAACATACTCAAAAATATTATGAATGTAAAAATAAGGAAAAATAAATTTCAAAATATATAAGGGATGTGATTGATTTGAATACAATAAGTGTAATAATAAACAACAAATATAAATGTGAAAAGTAAAAAATTGTGATTTTATAAATAACTATAATCTGTAGTTTATAATAAAGAAAAAAATAACAGAAATCATAAACTCGATAGATTTTAATATTTTTTACAGGATGAGAAATTTATAATTTTAATCGCAATCTTTACTTTAAAAAAGCTAAAATATGAAAAAGATCAAAATACATTGAGGTAGAAGAATCGTACTTAAAGGTACTCAGAGAATATGTAGATCTTAGCTAAAGTAAAAATTTTCTACACGGGTTTATAACAAGCGGTAACTTATACGGTTTATTCTTATATTCTTATACTGTTAACAGGATATTTTGTTATCCGAGTGTATGAAGAGGCCGATGCCTTAGGGAATAAAGAAAATGGCTTATAGACAATAGTAATTGAAATTGTGGTATTATTAAGTACTTTGATGTCTGAAATGCATGAGAAATAGTAACTGCTGAACACGTGTGAAAACGAAGTAAATACTTGAGTGTGAGTTAAATAAAGAAGTAATAGAAAATTTTAATGTGTGATTAGAGTTTAAAGTAAGACAATTTAAAAAAAAATATTGAATGTTACATTGCATATATACTCCTTTTTTGGATAAGATACGTGAAAACTATTAAAAGATTATTGAAATACTCTTATATTTAAATAGCTGGTCACTTAATATATAGAAAGTAGCGATTTTTTAAAATTTAGTAGATGGAGAAGAGTAACAAATAAATAAATTTATTAGATTAATTATATATTTTTACTTTAACAGTTTTTACTTTCTTTTTATCTCTCATTCTCTATATACTTATATTTTTTATTTAATCAAATAGTTTATACGTTGAAATAAAAGTATTTTTATTCGATATTTTAAATTGAATCAGTTTCGCATAAAATAATATATTAATTGATAGAATTATAAATAAAATACTTACTATTCTTTATGTTATTTTAAAAACAAAATTGTTTGAGATACAATTGTAATTAAAGTTGTAAAATTACAGATAAAAGATTTATTTGAAAAATTACTGTAAGTTGTAATGTAAGGAAAATTTTTAATAAAAAACTAAAAGTCCATAAGCGAAAAAATTAGGAGTTATTTGGTTATTTTTTAATACTATCAAATATACATTTTTATAATTGTATCAAGAATAACGTTTTAATATATTTTACAATTTTTAAATAGATTCTTTATTTTATTTAATAAAATTAATAAACATTATCTAATCAATATAAACGTATACTATTTTTTTAAACTTTATTCTCTGTAGTATGTTTTATATTTATCGAAGAATTTTTTGAATCTTGGTTATATTATTAAAATAATCTTCATAGTTGTTTGAAATAAACAGCATTTTTGTTACAAGAAAATGCTA
This sequence comes from Wiebesia pumilae, assembly GCA_018907045.1. NCBI lineage: Eukaryota > Metazoa > Arthropoda > Insecta > Hymenoptera > Agaonidae > Wiebesia > Wiebesia pumilae. The sequence continues at coordinate 7,727,604 of JACCHZ010000159.1, read as the reverse complement.
AAAATATTGTATATATGTAAGTTACATTTATTATTTAAACTAGTTAATTACAATGAAGTTGAAGAATATATATTTCTGATTTATAAAGTAATAAGATTATAAATTACTCTCTTGACCATATATCCAATAATACTTTTAGCAGAAACCATATACATAATACATTACATAATCAATGTTTTATCCAATGATAGAACATCACATTTTTTCACACATCATTTCAAACAAAATTTTTACCGATTTATGAGAAGGGGTAGCCTTCTCCACAACATTTAACATGCCACATGCTTAAAATTATATGTGTCTAAAATCAAATACTTTTATAAGGAAGCTTATATGTTGAAAATTAATTATCGAACCTTTGTAAAATCAATTATTAAAAGGATGCATGGGTAGAGTATAAAAGTATCTATATATACTTAAATAACCAAGAAATGCGGTTTTGGCTTTGGTCCAAAAAGTGAAATTGTGTCTCCGTGGCCTAGATTGAACGCCTTCGTTATATGCATGCATACATGCGACAAAATAATCAATCTAACGCGTTGGTTTTAGACCTTCGTACTCTTCAGTTGGTCGAAAAATTGTACTGACCTTAGGGAAGAGTAACTATATTTGCTAGTGAATAGAGGGTTGAAAAAGCAAACGAGGAAAATTTGAATTGAAAATTATCCAGTTAAAAAGTCGTTAGAAAAATCTGTACATTTAAGAAATGAAATGAAAATAGAAGGTATAATTATAAGATCTAGCATTCATATAATATCAGTATTATTTGAAAATAAATTTTTCTAATTTGAAAAGTAATTATTTTTAAATACAGACATTCAGCTACTTAAATACTTTCTATTATTGTTTCTTAATAGAAATTTAGATAAAATAACATGCATTAATATGAAAATATATTATTTTTGTCAATATTTTATGTATTAACCTTATACTCTATTGTGTATATTATAAATGTAATATATCTGGAAATATACTTTTTATTTTTAAATAAGTCTGTAGATACACGTTACAACTAAAATAAAAAAATTTTTTTACCTTGGTTTCGAAGTTTTGGAAATATTACATATACAAATACTACACTATACAAGTTACAATTGCTTTTTAAATTTTTCAGATTGAATAGAAAAAATATAATAGTGGTAAGTTCAAGGAGAAATATATTTACCGCAATATTTTATGAGTATATAAAGATGTTCTTGACTTCTTTTCACTGACAATACTTATTAAAGACAAAAATATTATTTAATACGATGGGAGAAAAAATCTCGAGCATACTTATAAATATATATCTATTAAAAATATAATTTATCGTAATTTTGTAAAACATTATTTTATTTTTCAATTTGATTAGATAAAATTAAAAATCAAAATATATTCGTAAATCACATTTCATTTTGAATACAAATACTTAGTATATTGATCTATTTTATTTATATGTATGTATTTGCTAGCTGAATGTGCTTATATTTTTTTATGCTTATATTCACATAAGCATAAACATGTAAGCTAAATTCAGCATTTCGAATATCGTTTATTTTGAAAATGCAAATCAATTTTTCATAATAGATGTTATTAAAAACTTATTGATAATTTCATATACATTAGGCTAACGAATCTGAAGTTAGTGACATTATAAAATTTCAAAAAAATTTAACACATATAACTATGATTCTCAGATATCAAGAGAAAATCTTAAAATTACATTATTTTATATCATGAATTTTAATTAAGTACGTGCAACTTTCTAATATGTTACAATAATTAAATAGATATTCAGTAAGTATTTTCAATCCAGCTTGCAAAAGTCAGGCGTATATATTCATTTGATACTGACCAATCATCAAATTACTTGGTAACTAATATCAATTCATTAGCAAAAGTATTAGAATGTATTATATTTATTTAAATAGTATGATTTTACATAATTATAGTAGTAAATGCATATTCTTATGAAAGTTTAACAATAATAATTTTGTTTTCTAAATAATTAGGGAATCTGTAATTTATGATCTATTCATATATAATATGATTGAATTAATTTTATTTTCAACTGTAATCAGAAGGATATTAAATTTTCCTAACAAGGACAGTTGGAAAGGAGTAAAAGAGGGCTCAGGAAAAATAAGTTCTTAACGCTCAGTTAAGTTCCTATTAATATCAGTTAAGGGTAGCGATGGCGATGTCTACGTCATTGAATGCAAGTTTCGTGATTTAATCCACAAAGGTGGCGTTAGAGAGAAAGTGCAAGAGAGAGAGAACAGAGTGTCGCTGAGTCTTGAGGAATTTGCAGCAGAAATCTACTCTTGCTGTTCCTGCCACTTCTGTTATGAGGATTACGATGTTCCTCTCTTTCATCGCTAGCACAGAGTAACGCCGATTCAATCCCAGCACGCATCGTCTCTCCATAGCCGCCGGGCCTAATCAGTACACAGCCACTAGGCGGGCTAATCTCAGGCAGTTGAGTGGGAAATTGGCTGCTTCACTTGAGCGAATATCACGAGCTCGAACGTTTGTTTCCCTTTTTCATTCATGTTCCACTTTGAGACAAGCACAAAGCAAGCGTCTGCCGTGTGCCCTTGCTTGTGCCGGTGTGCCGGTAGAGTCCCATTTCACATGAGCTCGGACAAGTTCTTTCTGAAGGAACGTGTCAGATGCGTCTAGCGCACGTTAGCTGCGATGATACATTTTGTTACATGAGTTTTGACTATTCTTTTAGCTTGGTTTAAAGCCAAAATCACTCGTATCGTAAAGATTTTTTTCATTAGCTTTGGTATACTGCCTTTTCTTTTATAAAAACAGTTAAAATGTTATTTCAATATTTTAAAATAATAATAATAAACACTTACATTTTAAGTAATTTATTAATTAAAAACAAAAAAATTTTTATTCTTCATGAACACTGTGTTTATTAAAAATTATAACATTAATTATATATTCAGACTACGAACGTGTAATTAGTTCGAAATTTTTAGATAAATGAATAGATCATAATTGCTTAATTATTTATTATGTTTTAATTCAGATATCCATATGTTTTAGCAGAATTTACATTATCAAAAAACTGTCAACAAATTAAGTTCTATTTCATAACCAGATAATATTTTTAATAATAATATTAATAAATTAAAAAGTAGTATGATTTTTGTAATAATTAAAAATTATGTTCAATATAATATTTTAATTCTTTTATCGAAAATCACTATGTACAGAATTATATATCATAAGTATAAATAAAACATACCTCTTATGATCAATATGTCATTTTTTAAATAGTAATTTATAATTGCATATACGTACACCAATGTTTTCATGACTAATATAATGATTCGAGTAAACAAGTAAACAACTCTCGCTAATTTCTTTTTGATATCTAATCAATTGATTTAATTAAGAGAGTAACTTTATTTCCCTTCTATGTCATTGTATTACTTTTACATGTAAACTCTTTACTACAAACACATGTATATAAAAATTTTGAAAGGATAAAGGTTGTTAAGTTATAGAAATAGGTGGTTCGCATATCATCCTGCTGCTAATTTATTAGAGCATCAGCTAGGTAAATAATTGAAAAATTGGTCTACTAGAATTTTCATCCCTGAAAAAAAGCAGGACCCTGAAGACAGATCCGACATTGAGTATATTACATGCGTTCTGCTGGCGTCACAAGGGAGGACGACGCGCGTATCCGGATTTCAATCGATAGGATATCCGTCGAGACGGCGCCAGCGAAAGCTCTTCGTCCAGTTGACGCTCTCTCTCTCTCTCTCTCATCTAGCTATCTCCTTTTTTCCTACGCTCGCTTATCTTACATCGGTATTTGATCTCGCCCTTTGCGTACAACATCCGTATCTACATGTTCACGCATACGTGTGTTTGTTACATTATAATTTTTTTAGTATGACACAGTTAAAATTCTTATTGTTTGCTTTACATTTAAAAGAGATCTATTATATTTCATACAATTATACAATTATACGTAAACATAAAATACATTCTTTGATAAAGGTTACTTGAAAGTCATTGTTGAATTTTAGTTGGATCAAGTGAAGCGAAAGTTGCTTGATTTTTTTTCTAGTCTTTAATCAAGTCTTAAATATAATTTGCTAACGTTTAGAAGTTAATTCTGTTTATCACAATTTACGAATAGTTTTAAGAACATTTTAAATAAACCTTAGTCAGTATTATTAAATTTCTTTTATTTATATTTATGAAACTTATCTATGTACGTTTACTTATAAATAATTGTATTTAATTTATATGTTATTATAGTAAATATGATAATTTAATCATTAATTAATTAGTAAATAAATATTTTAATATTTATCAGAATAAAAAAACCGTTTAATATTATAAATAGTTTCTTTGACTATTTTCTAATATTTGCAATTTAAGAATTAAAAATGAATTAATTTATAAATTTTCGTAAACATTATTTTTAATTTTTTAAACTGTATTGAATATTTTTCATATCAAGATAGTTAACACTAGCTTCAAAATCTATATAATATATACATTCAAATATTAAAACATAATCAATTTGGTTCTTAAATTTATTTCAGAATTTTGATACCAAATTAATTTACATTAAATGTCTGTAATAACACTCTATTCCTGAAGCTATTATATTCATATTATTTATAAAAGAAGTAGAGGAAGGAAAGAATTCAAGGAAATGAAAAAAGAGAAATTAATTTCAACAAGATTATATTTAACTTACAATTGGTGAAAGATCACTTCGTTGAATCCAGTAAAAATTTATTTATATTAAAATTTAGAAATAAAAAAGAGAATATGTATAAGTTTTATACAAGTGTAAAAATATAATTCGTTTAAATTTGGCTTTCTAGCTCATAAAACATGTTTCAACATAAAGTAAAATAGTTTTTGTTTAAATAATTAAAAAAAATTCATAAATAAAACTAAAATATGATAAGGGAGAATATTTCAAAATCATTTATTAAAATTTTTCATATAACTTTTAAATGCAAAATATGATTACATATCTATTTAAAAGTAATACAGCCTATTATATTATATCCTTTTCTAAAATTTTATTAAAAATAGTGTAAATATAGTTTCAACCAATAATTTGGCATAACTGAAATAAGCTTTGAGCCTTGAAGCTCTAATAAATTAAATTAAAAAATTTAAATTTTAGGTTACTAAACTCGTGTACATTAGTATAAAATACTAATATATTTGTTGCAATATCTGTGTTAATATTTTTTGTTTAAATTATTAAAAATTGAGATGAAAAAACATTTATTTCGTACAAATTAAATTTCGAGGTAAAACAATTTTACATGCAGTTTAATTGATAACTTAAACGAAAATATTTTGTTATCTATTTTATTTTTTAACATCAAGATTGTAATATTATTTTGTCTTTTTCAATGCGTCTAATCTGGATCAAGACTTACGAATGTTATAATGAACATTTTCTAGATAGTAAAGTATGGTTATTTTTTATATTTAAGACATTTTGTATATTTAAAATATAAATAATTTACAATTAAAATTTAGATTTTTAAATGAATTTATAATTGTTAGTAAATAAATAAACCTATTTTATACACGTATATTATTTTTATATTATTTTTTTATGTCAGAAATTTCTAATTTTTAATAAAATTTATAATTGTTTAATTTTAGTAGTATACATTTATAATTTGTAAATTTTTACAGCTTCGATGAAGGATAAGAAATTATTAAAAGTAGAAGTTTCGAAAATTACACGTATTATAAATAATACACAAATATTGTACATTTTCTAGAATAAAGCAGGAAATATATATTAAGCAGAAACGTTATTATGTACTTAATGAAGAAATGGTGGTTTATATTAAAACTATTTTACACAATTAAAAATAATTATAGCTTTTAACATATTAAGCTTTTACTTATAATAGATTTTAAAATTATATTATGTTAAAAATGACAAATAAATTTAATTTTTCTGATTAAGTTTGATAAATAATAATGTACTAAGTATTTTTTCTAAAATATTTATCTATCTAAACTCTTTTAACTAGATGAAATATAAATTTCAAAAAAAAAATTTAGTTATATATTTCTGGAGATAGATCTAATTTTATTAAGTCACTATTCTGAAAAGAAAATTATAACTCACATGTCTTAAATAAAATAATCTTATATATATAAATAGAGTGTTATTATCTCTTTTTAGTTAACGAAAATTATATAAAATTATACAATACCATTTTATACGTATCTACATCCGTAAATTATATAATTATTTACTCTGAAATTATTTTTTATCTTTTATTACTAATAAAAAAATATTATTTAAAAAGAAATTGTCAAATTTCTCCTTCTTTTATTTTAGTTTTTAATATATCTTGATTTATTTGATTTAAGATATATCTTGATATATCTTGATCTTTTGTATTGGTATATTTTTCACTCTAGTTTTTCATTTCGATTTTTCTTTTCATTAGTATGTCTTCTTTAACTTTGACTATTTTTTTGATTTTTCATATTATATTATAATATATTATAATAGTTAATTTTCATATTATCTTTTGCATTTATATGAAATAGATTTATTAGTTTGTTATGAAGTATATTATAAATAATTTATGTGGATTGTACAGTTAAGTTGAAATAATTTCTTTGTTAAATATAGAATGAAATAATGGGACCGTAAGAATAACAAAGGTAATATAAAATTTAAATTAACGTTATATGTTCTACGTTGTAAGGTATCAAAAAATAATTACTTGAGGTATGTTTATATATCTTAAATATTCAACATAAAAATTTTACTATGTTTTGACTTAAAGTCACTGATAAGCCTTTAAAGTTTATTTACGTTTATAGATGAATAAAAAATTTTACTTCCTGATCAATAGAAACGTTTTAGCATAAAAGATTTCCTTTGTGGAGTAGATTTAAAATTTTTATAATTTTATCTTTTTTAATTTATATAAAATTGGTTAAATCATTGTTTGTTTATTTATTTCAATAATCTTTAAAGGTAAGAAACAAAATTCATTATTATTTTATTACAGAAAACTTCAATCAATAAAAGAAGGAATGCATCAGTAAATGTTTCGCACTTCATATGTTTATTATTCCATTTTACATATATTTTTCTCTCCTCTTTTTAGTTTCTTTTATATCTTTTATGAAGATATTCCTAAAAGGTATTATTAAAATCGTAATAAGAGATTATTTCCAATTTACAAAGCAAAAATTGAACGAAAGTTATTAGGCTTAAATTATTTGGGATTTTTCAATATTCCTACAAATAAATTCAGTTTTAGACAACCAATTTTCTAAAGCTAAACATGAAGTTAGACATTAATTAAATCAAAGTATTTTAGACAGAATTTTACTGAGTTACGCTTATTATAAAGTTTTTTGATAAGCTTTATAGAATTTTAAAATAAATGTTTAAATTTTAAAATAACATTAACAAATTTATATAAAAGTACTCATTAATATCATGTACAAATTGCATATTTTTATAATAATATTATGGAGAAAATTTTATTTATGTATATTCAAAAGATATAAAACGTATTTGCTGTTTACATTAGATTTCGTTAAACTTAATTATTTTATGATATTTTAAATTTTAATACCTATATCTATATATTTAATGCACTTTAAAATTTACATCTAGCTTTTACATGTTATGCATTATTATAGAATTTTTATGCTCTATAATAAAAATAAAAATGTAATTAATTATATGTATGATTCTATATTTCTTAACTGGTATGTCAATAAAATATTAAATATATAAATACGTGAAAAATATTATTATTTTAATGTTTAATATTTTATGATCAGAAAAATAATAACAATTTAAAAACAATTTTATAACATCTGTAACCATTTTTGTAATTATTTTCCGACATATAATAGTATGATAAATTCATTTTAAGTTTTTAATTAATACTAATTAAATATTACTATTTACTTCAAAAAGAAATTTTTACTTATTAATAATTTTCATACATTCTAATTCCTTTTATTAAAAAATCTTAATTTGAATTCAAAATATATTTCTCGAATATATATTCAAATCGAATTATTTGAAGAGTGATCAAGTAGTAGAAATTGTGTTAGTGACAGTCAATTGAAAGGAAAAAGTGAGATATAGATAAATACAAAGAAAAACATTTTTTATACCATCGACGGTGTCAGATATCAACATCGTCTGACTAGTACTTGACTATTTTCACTGAACAATCGATCCAGTTTTTTCTCTCTTTCGCTCTCTCTCTCTCTCTCTCTCTCATACACACAAACTTTTATAAATATACATATATGAGTTTCATTATCTACTCATTAATTAGCTTTTCTTCTTTTTCTCTAACCATACATTTCTTCTCTACACAAGCGCATTTATGTACATACTTATACAACTTTGACGGTTATCCTTCTTAAATTCTTTATTTTTTCATTGTTTCTTTTTTCTTTTGTCTATATGTTTCTTAGACTTATTTTTCTATTACTGAAAAGTTTACATATTTTGTTTGTTTGATTTTTAACAAAAATTTTTACCTGTCTTTGAATTTTCTGATAATTAAAACATTAATCAAAATACAGATGTTTCTTTACATTTGTATAAGAAATCAATCATTGACATGATTGTTATCATTTTAAGGTTGTAATAAGAATTTGTAGAATTTACTAGTTTTGTAGTCATTTAAATTAATATTCTTTGTGCATTTTGTATGATGTATTTTAAATTATAAATTCTCAAATAGGCTTAAATAAATCTTAATAATTTCATGAAACATATAAATTCACTTTATATAAGAATTCAGATAAAATTGTTATATTATATATCTTAAAATTATAATTAAAATTAAAATAAAATTGTAATAATTTTGTATAGTTCTTAAATTATTTTATATTATACTATTCTTAAATTATTTTACGATTTAAAATTTTTCTTACAAATTTTTTAATTTGATTTCATTCGATCTAACTATATTGCGTTTTTTATATATACAATTTCAGACTAAAGTATGTTATAAAATGAAAATATAATACTGTACAAAAAATTAGGTCTTTTAATAAAAAAATTGATAATATGTACTTTGAGTTATAGATAATAAAATTGAATATTCCTGTGAAGATTTCTTATATAACACATTGATTTTTTTCAAAAAAAGTTTATTTACATTAATTTTTTTCCATATAAGTTGGAGTCCATAAGTTGGAGTTTTTTCCATATAAAATCACTTATATAAACTTTATAATAACACAAATATATTTTATAAATTTAATTCTTTATATATTCTATTTAATAATATGCTAGTAATTTTTATTACATAAATGTAAATATTTGTAACATATATCGCTGTCTCTTTCGTCTCGCAACTCTGTCGTCAGTATTATACTTCTTGTTTTGCTACACCTATCTAAACTAAAACTTTTGACATTTTTAGGTTTTTTAATCGAAAGTCAAATGACAATATATGTAATAAAACTGTATTTTTAACGACAATTTTACTATTATAAATATTAATTATAAATTAAATGATTCCATCAGTACTGTTTCTTAAAACTTAAAATGCTTTAAATAATAAAAAGGCTTAAATATTATTACTAAAAGTTAATTACATTTTTTATGTAAATTAGACTTTCATATATAATTTGCAAAGAGAATCGCATATTATTATTAATTCTGTTAAAAATTATTTAAACCAAATTTTTTTAAATACATTAATCTTTTTTTACATCTGTATTTTATATTACCATCTTGTGTGAATAAGCTGTACTGATAGAAATACATAGAGGATAATCCACATTAAAATATATAAATATTAAAATTTTGAATATATTTTGACAAATATAATTTTATCATACTTTATAAATTAGATAATTTGAATCTATGATTAGTAATACTTCCGTAAATAGATTGAAGAAAATATTACAACAAATGCTGCTTTTATATTCAATGTTTATTGATATTTATATTGAAATGAAATTGTAAAAGTTAAGGCACATGATAGTTGAATACTCATTTATTATATGCGAAAATCAAGAAAATAATCAAGCTCTACTTGTATTATTAAAACATTCGTTTATTCTAGTAATTATAAGAAAGAAGCAGAGAGACGCGTTGTTCGTAATACGTGTAACGTTTCTGTCACTTATGCATCTTATCTACTTATGATTTTCAACGGATGTCAAGGAATGATGATATTCTACATGTATATTTACGTGTCTCAACGGTTCTTTCATTATACCTGATCGATTGACCCAGTTTCTTGACTCTTCTATTGGTATTCGTTAATTTCTATCATTGTTTAATTGGCGACTTTTTTTATGAACCACTTGGATTGTGATTCTTCGATGACTCCTTAGTAATTAGCTTGTTCGGCGATCTCTTCATTACTATTTAATAATTCACTTGGCTGTTGGCTTATTCACAATTGACTACCATGATACATTTTTATAACTTCATCACTTCAAGAAGATGATGCCTCAAGAAAATGATCATCAAAAAATTTAACTCTGATTTACTTTAAATTCCATTGAAATATTAGTCCGGATAACACCTCAGGTTGTTGAATCAATCATTGTCTCCAATAATTTTTCAAATTTTGAAATCTACTTGTTCAGTCTGCTAAGTTTGTTAAGTTTGGTCATTGTTTTCTAACAATTGCCTATATACATCTGTATTATTAATGTATTCAGTTGTGTACCCTAATAATTAAAATATGCAACACATTTCTATATTTACTGTTTTCACAATTGTGATTGTCTGGTGCTGAAAATTCACGAAATAAATACGAATAGGCAGTATTCACCATAATATATAAAGTTATAAAACGTTAAAAATGATTAAACAAGTAACACATGTATTTTTTGTGTCATTCTCTTCTATTATATTTTTCATAGAAAAACTAGAATTCTTATAGGTTTATATGAACTTCATCAGATAAGGGTACGTATATTATATATTAGACATTTCAAATCGCTCTAAGATTTTGTTACAAAATTAGATTTTTTACAAATTTGTGATAAAATGTGATTTCAAAAATAGCGTTTAAAGTTTTACATATTATATTAACAATCGATATAAAGTTATATCGATTTATAGTTTTGAAATTTAAAAACTAAATTTTAAAAGCTATATCAAATTTCAGTTAGAAATTTTATTAGAAATTATATATATTTACAGTTATATTATTATTGAGTAAAATAGAAATTAAAAAATAAATTTTTCGGTTCCAGTAATTCGCTTTTTCATTTTAAATTAAAAAAGTTATAAAAATGTTATAAAAAAGTTATAACTTTCAGTGATACATTTAGTAATATCTTTAAAGGAAAATATAACTTTGATCAGTTTGAATTTGATTTATTTAAATGCTTGTCTTTATCGATAACATGTTTGATAATTGTTTGGAGAATATGTTTTCAAAGTTCAAAAAATTAATTATGGTGTATTTTCGTATGATAAAAATATTTTAGCTTATAATAAAAAAATTTGAACTATAATTTTAAATATATATTTAATAAAAATATATAAGAATATAAGAAATTCATTTTTAAGCTTATGAACAATGAAAATCATCATACTGCAAAGATTATACAAGTAAAGCTTTTAACTTAAATTAAATATTGTTAAATTCTTTTATTTCATTTTATTTTTAATTTGACCCATTGATAATCGTTCGTAAATAATAAAATCATATAACACTGATATTTCGCATATTTCTTTTTAATAGTAATTACTTGTGAAATCTGAGAATACTAGAATAAATTATTGAGAGTTTTATTATTCAGAAATACATCTCTTGTGTTTCATTCAACGTGGAATTTTATAGCATTACGATATTAAAACTTTATTTACTTTTACCTTATAATTATATTGTAAGTATTAAGACTATTAATCAAATATTTTTTCGAAGGATAAAACCTACGTCAAAATAGAAAGGAATTTACAGTAATACGGAATCATAGGTTTATTACGTTTTAATTTTGAAAATTAGAATGTACTATTACATAATAATAATTTGTATTAATATTTCAATGTATTATCCAAATATGATGTAGGTTGAAAGATACAAAAATTTTAAAAGAACTTTTAGTTAACAATTATGGCAATATAATTTTTATTATAATTCTAATAAAATTAAATATAACTTTCTATTCTATAGTTATACAAATATAGAAAATTATTATAAAACAAAATTTCTAATAAAATAATAAATGATTAAATTATATGACTTCATTTTTAAAATTGACAAAAATTAAATAAATAGATGATAACAAATTATATAATTAATAACATGAAAGTAATTTTAGAAGAAGTACACAAGATATTAGTAATACATTTTGATTGTCAATTTTCATATGAGTGTCCGATTTTCTATTTAAGCACATAGTTTTATATTATTCAAATAATAACGTAAATTTCATAAGTTTCTAAGAAAATTAAACGTTTTTATGATATAAGTATCTTAATTTTATAAATAAATTATTTTGATAATATATTTATATAAATATGCGATTCTTTAAAACTTCAATTATTTATTTTACAAAATAAGATAAATTCTAAGATTGACTTGTTTGTTTTATAATTATAAGAAATGTCTTAGGGTAATCAGACAGTTTACATAATTTAAAGAAAAAATGTGTTTTAATGTAAATTATTATTTTCTAATGTTGTGTAATGTTAAAATTATTTTTAGCGTTAATCCTTAAAAATATTGATATCTATTTGAAAAATTTATAAACTTAAACTTATTAATTATTAATTTTTTATTTTTAAATTTTATTTCAATACAATTAAAAAAGATTTATGAAAACTCATGATTTTTGGGAGAATAATTTTAATTTAAAAAAAGAAATTAGTAATTTTAATTATATTCTAAAATTTAGAAGAACGAAATGACTTTTAATAATTTGTTCAAGTAATTATTGTTGTTAAGTACATCTTGTATTCTTTTTAGATTAATAAAAATTTTATATTTAAAATAAAATACATATATCTTAAAGGATGAATATTTTTTGTATAATTTAAATATAGAGAAATGTATAAATTTAAATAGATTAACATTTTTTACAATAATATTTCAATTTGGCAAGGCTAAATTATTGTGAATAAAAAATTTGTTTGTTTAGTTTTACTTTAGTTTTATGCATATTTTATTTGAAATAAAAATTTAATATAAAACATTATTTTCGACAAATACAAATTTAGAAAACGGTGTAGATTTTGAAAGCATTATTATGTTTGTAGACATTAATGGAATAAAATTTTGATTGAAGATAATTACGAAAAATAGGATCGTATTTTTATCTATAAAATTAAGTAGGTTGAGTTTTATCTAATATTTTTTTAATAAAAATGATTTTAAAAAATTTTACATATAAAATTTATTTTATTTACGATATAACCAATTTTTATTGAATTTTCCATTAAATTTAAAATTTTTTAAATTTAAAGTCTCTTTAATATAATTAAGGTAAAGTAAATAGTATCTAAAAATGCTTGTATCTTTTAGAAAAGATGAAAGAATATAGTGCAGAAAATATTGTGATATGTAATAATTCTATTTTATATTTAATTAAATTAATTTTTATTACAGTTATCATAATAATTTTAATAATGCACAAATGAAGGTAGCATGGTTATAGTCTTACATGTAATCATCGCTTAGACATTGAATAGTAAATTAATTATTATTTAATTTACTGTGTTACTTTGTAAAACTTTTTATATATAAAAGAATTAAAATGATATCTTTAAAAACTTAAGTAGTATCTAAGAAATGCATGTTATTGGATTTTAATGTAACAAATATATGTTTATATAAGCTCAATTTTATTATTTTTAATTGGGTATTTATTATGTAATATGATTATGCCAATAATATGCATTGTATTAAGCGAATAGAAATAATAATGTTAAAATATAAATATTGCATATTGTATGAAATTGTAATATAAAAGTAATAAATCATGTAGTAAGTGTAAGTGGTAATTTTTCATAATTCCAGTTTTTAATATTGTTATCATTACTACTTGAATTATTAGTTGAAGAAGTAGTAAGTTTGAATAAAATTACTAAAATTCATTTGATATAATTACAATAAGTTATAGCTTATTTTCATCAACGAAATATCAACGGAACAAGATATTTTAAAGACTTTAGGTATGTCTAGATTATATTTACGAGTAATCTATGTACGTTAATTAGTACTTTATCTCGGCTAGCGATTCAGGACTCAGAAGATATCGCTAATAGTAAGACTAATAATATTCGATAGAAAGTAAGAGTTTAGCTTACGAATAAATGATAAATGTGAATAAACATCGGCGTCAGAAGGTCAAATAGTGAGCAAATCCTAAGCAAAAGCCACGGAGAAAATCGTGCGTGAAAATCCAGAAGGCGCGAATGCGTCCAGGCGGACGACGTTTTCTCGAAGGCTCGTATCCATCGAATTGTGAGTCGGTGGGGGTTTGGAGCGATGAAGTGGAGGGCGAGAGGAACTGATGGGGGCGCCGCTCTGGCGAGTCGCGTACACCAGCAGGAGCGGCAGTCGGCCCCGACCGGTCCTTAGGGCTGATACGGTTTTTCATTAAGCAAATATCACCTTCTCGTACCTCGTCTTTAGGTTTTCTCCTTTTCTTTCCGTCTCTCTCGCTCTCTTTCCATTTTTCAGGCTCTTGCCTCTGGTTTTTGCCCCTCCCTGCAGCTTGTACGTCTCGACATCGACACTTTACGATCTCGTGCATCTCCGTTCATCATGGTTGTAGACGCATGTATGTTGCACGATGCGTCAGTGAATCGCGATACGATATGAGCCCGAGGCATCGACGGTGGCAGTCTAAGGGAATCGTTAACTCCGTTCTCAGCGAGGATGAGCCGACGACATCAACTCTACCTCATGACCAGGTGCTGCATTAAAATAAATGTTCGCTCTGTATTATTCGTAAGTAGCTAACGGTGCAAAGATGCGTGACAGCTCATTCCATTCGTTTTATTTTCTTTTTCCTTACTTAATATATGATTTAAAAATACGTGACACAATGCTGAATATTGTGATGATGCGCGGAGGAGTTACCTTGTGTCATTAGTGAGGAGCAAACCAATATTACATTTTTTAATTTGTTTCTCATTTAGTAATCTCAGCAAAGTGGAAGGTACCAAGGTTCTTTATTTAAATATTAATTCTTCAGTTATACAGAGCTGAAAAGTAAAAAGCTATGAGTCTGTAAGTTATATGGGACACGATTCAGTCGCATTACAAACATAATTATTTCATTTCAACTCAATAATTTTTATTTAATAATTATTGAAAAGTTTAATAATTTTTTGTTTAACGAATAATTTCACCACTTTAATATAATTGCTAATTTATTATTAAACACTTTTTATATTTATTTTGACTTTATCTTGCATAATAACATAAGATGTTTAGATTTATTTAGCAAATACATATAAATTTGATAAGACTAAAAAGCTTTCGAAACATTTAAATATTCAATGTATAATTGTTTAAAGAAAAATTTTAAAAGAAACTAAATAGAAATCATGAGTGAAAAGTACTAAGATTAGATTTCATTTTACTAAAAATTGAAAAAACTTAACAGAAAGATATAACGAAATAGTGGTAGTTATAATGCATATCTGCGAAAACACTATTTTTATCTACAAAATAAGAATAGAAAGAAACTATAAATTAAAAAATCTCCTTAGCTGTTAGAAAATTAAGAAAACATCAATCGTTTTAATAATCCCGAAAATACAAACATTTTGTCTTTTAATTGGAATAGCTTAGATATTTAAAAATTAAAACATATAAATTTTTCTTTTTTTATAACTATTTATAAATAAATATGATAAAGAATTTTATGTTTATAATAGCAGACGTTGAGAATTAGCATAATTAAATACTGATAAAAGCGGAATTCACAAATAATTTTGATATATACTCTATCGCATAGTAGTTGAATTAATTATTATGAATGTTTAAAAATAATGTCAAATCTTCATACAATAAGAGTATTAAATGTTAATTATATACTATTGTAAATATTAAAATTATAAATATTAAATTATATTAAATTAGTTTTAAAGAGATGATTTTCTTAATTGTTTAACAAATGATATTTGAATAAAAACATTATCCTATATTTTAATCTAAGGGTAGATATGTATTAAATATTTAGTCATAGTTGATTTATTTTGGCTTAGAATTATTTTAGATAAAAGAAGCTCACAATATAGAAAGTTTTAGCCACTTAGTTTAACAAATAAAAAATTCAAATATGCAAGGAAAATTAACCTAAAGAAGTTACTTATGAAGTCACAAGTGGGTAGAATATAAAAACAAATCAATATTTGGATCTTCTCATTTCCTTGAAAAATAACGTCTTGGGTTCAAAAATATAGTTTTTATTTATTCATGGCCAGCACTGAATAATTTTAATGAGTCAATATTTCATAAATAAATTTTACCAATCAATTTGGAAGTTCTCATTAGTTTTCTTTAAAAATTTTTCATTTTACTAATTCTTTATCGAAAGCTTTATCATACCGACTCGTATTTTTAATTTTATAGAGACAAAATGGGACACATTCATGAAAATCAGGTATTTAACTTTCTATAAAAACTAAAAAATTGTATTGAAATTTAAAGTATTATTTTTCAATTAATAACAATTTTATTAGTACATATTACTGAATTTACCTTAAGTATAATATAATATAACGTTTAAATGTATTAAAAAATATATTAACATAGCTTTTAACAAAGTCTTTTGAACTTTTAAAATCTATCGACTCTTATGTAAAAAAATACCTATGAGCTATTTATGATATTGCTAATTCATAACTACACATAACTATTCATTTTCAAATAATATAATTTATAAGTACCTTATATTTATATATTTAATGTATATATAAATATAAGTAAATTATAAAATATTCCTGAAGTGGTACTATTTTAATATATTTCATTTCCAAGATCATTATTTAAAATATAATTGAAAAAAATTAAAAAATATTATTTATTACACAATATTATCTTATGTAATCGCTTATAGTTTATGAATTATTTCTATTATATTAAATAATATATTAAAGTTGTTGATTTGTTTATTACATATATTAAATATGTTAAAAGCGATAAATGTATTACTAAAATATCAAAATATATAATTAAATGGAACAGAAAAACTTGTACGTATGACGTTTAATAAAATAAATATTTTACAGCAAATAATTATTTTTACAAAAATATGTTTAAGTGTTTCTTTATTAAATTAATTTATTTTTTCATATTTGTAACATAAATAAGTTTTAAGATAACTAAAATTATAGAAAATGTATCTGGTTTTACCAGTCTAATTATTCAGACTTAATTTTACTATTAAACGGAATACAAATATATAAATACATATCTTTAATATTTGATTTTTCGATTTAAGATATTGTAAGAAAATCTGTCTAAAATAATGCTGAAATGAATACATTATTATAAGATAATATGATTTTTTTAATCAACAATCAGATTTTAGAAGTATTTTAGTATATATTAAGTGTAATGATATAGTTTATAAACATTCAATAATTTTAATAGCTTGTATTTATTTAAACTTATATATAATAAGTATTTTTATAGAATATTTTATTGTTTTCATATAATTATTATTGTCTTTTTGTGAAAAAATTTATTCTCATTAGGTCAATCAGGAAGAAATTTAAATTGCGATGTCATAATTAGTAATTACAAACAAGTTGTATTCTAAGTTTTTGCTACACTTATGAAGTAAGTAGCTTAACGATTCTAGTTTTACTAATATTATAGTATCATATTACAATTGTAAAAAGAGAGATACTACATTTTATTTATATGAATACATTTTTAAACTAAATACTTATTATTATTTTTACAAATAATAATTGCATAACTAATTATGAAAATATAATATTTATTTAGGTTAATAAAATGTACTTGATTTAAATAAAAAAATGAAATTTTATAACAATCAAATAAAATTTTTCAGTGTAATACTCGAATTTTATTGAGTAGTAGTAAAATTTGAAATCATGTCAACATATTGCTATGCACAAAGACGGTCAAAATTATTTACTATTCTAATTATAAATTTTAATTTTAATTCGAAAAACTATTGTTATTTCAACTTCTTCTATATAAATCACTGTTATAGTATAAATAAATAAATATATATTTAAGGTCATAATTCTGAATAAATCTGCATCTATTTTTTAAATTTTCATTGAAAACATATAATATCAGTAATGATTATTAAAATTTAAAGTTGATTCGAAATCTTTAAATATATAATAAATGTTAAGTTTAACTTTAGAGTCTAATGATGAATAAACTATCGACTTTCTAAGAAGCATATAAATGTTTATTCTAAATTAGTCTCATACACATTTCATATCAGGAAATAAATTATTTACATTCGCTTCTAGAAAGTAACGAAATTTAAATTATTATTAATTAAAACGATAATTTATATTAATATTTTTCAAAATATTCCAAAAAAATTTAATCCTCTTATCTACTCAGAAGATTGACTTCCATATAAAAAATTAGCCAAAGTACAAATTTATATATATAAAGTTCAAATTTTATCAAAATATATTTTATATTGTGTAATATAAATTTACCACATATACATTTACGTACAAAAGCGATATTTTTAAAATATATTAATTAAGCGATGATAT
The DNA here is from genome assembly GCA_018907045.1 of Wiebesia pumilae. Classification (NCBI taxonomy): domain Eukaryota; kingdom Metazoa; phylum Arthropoda; class Insecta; order Hymenoptera; family Agaonidae; genus Wiebesia; species Wiebesia pumilae. The sequence continues at coordinate 7,708,898 of JACCHZ010000159.1, read as the reverse complement.
TAATATTTTCTAATAGAAAAATTAGAATCTTACATTTCCAATAATTAACAAATATAAATTTAGTAAATTAATTACGATTTCATTCTACAGTCAGTTAAATGTAGTCTTTATGTAAGTTTTTATTTAATTAATATAGACAGTGATTGTCTGTAATACGTAGATACATACAACATCTAATACGTAATTTTATCGTAATGACAAATTATAATATTTTTTATACTAATACCTACATTTATGAAGTAATACCTACATTTAACAACTACTTTCTTAAATAATTTGTAAAAAATTTGAATTTTCTTAATATATAACATTTATGTTTTTACTGGTTCAAAGAAATATTCTTTACCTTGATAATTAATCGATTAAACTTTTTACAAATTTGCATTTAAAATAACCAACAATTTTTACGATATACATAAAGCATATTTGTCTTTTTAATATATTTAAAATTTTTAAACAATATATTTACTTTAAATTTCATTTTGACTTTTAAGAAATCCTGAATTTCGTTTGTTACAGTTTCAAATTTATGTGCACATTAACTAAATCCGTTCAATAGATTCATTTATACAATAATTGGTAATTTAAATGGATAGAATCTCATTTTTTATTATAATATAATATTCTTGTATATAATATTTTTATTATTCAATATCATGAATATATATTTTTTGAAAATCATAAAATGATTTCAAAATGAATGCCAAAGAACTTCTTCTAATGTGTATAAGGTATACACAATAATTTTATAAAAATTAAAAAATCCATATTATTTGAATATAAATGAATTTTTTAATTTTAATATATTTTACAAAAGTCGGATAATCAACGAACAAAAACATGTACAAAATTATGAAAATTAGCAATAATAAAAGTGTGATTTAGAATTGACGAAATGACATAACTAAAGCTGTAATTAAATTTCATATCTGTTTTGACGTAAAATTCTACCGTTAGATACTTGATTTGCACATAAAGATTTTAAAATATTCAATTAAATTACTTGACCTTCATGTACTCAAATAGGTTCGCACTGAGTTATTCTGTACCTAAAGAGATATGATCTCTGGTTAACCTGTTCCGATTATCAAAAAGTACCAATAAGCATATATTTTTATTTTTGTCATCGTCTTCAAGTGTAAGCATGAAAATATCTTTATTTTTTAATACTTTATTAAACTATTTTAATTTTATTATCTATTTTTTGTAATGTATCTAGTTTCATTGTATTTCATAATAACAGTATATAATGTAACTCTATATATTGTAACTTTATATCCTTCTTCCTTTTATAATCACTGGTTTCCTTTCTATTGCAAAATTTACTTAAGCCTCTTTAGACTTTTTATACTTACATTATAAACTTTGTCGTTATTTTCTGAAGAAGTGGATGTAAACATCTTAAAATATAATGATTTGCTATAATATTTGTGAACATTAAATCGATAATTATCTAATATCATAGAAAGTAATTTATTTTAATAAGAATAATCTTTTAAATATATCAATAAAGTGTCAATATAATTAATGCATTTTCAATTTTATCTTTTAAATATATTACACGAGTTCGTTATTTAAATAATTATTTATTATTATAATTAAATTTCTGCCATTTTAAATCCAACCAATTATCTATAATATTATCATCTTTATCATATTTATGTATTATATTAAAAAATTTAACAATTCATAAAAATAAGGTAAAGACATACATCTTACTAAGTTCTAATTTTTAACTATTGGAATAAATTACTTATCGTAATGTTCTTAAAAATGAAACTTGTTCAATAAAAAAATTGTAATATTCAATGATATTTTCATAAATTTTTGTATCCTATACATAATATCTTCAAATACTCTGATGAATCTTTCTCATAATTATAATTATTATTTTCTAAGATACAAAACTTTTTGAAGAAAATATATAATTAACAGAAGGTTTTCTTTAAAGGCTATATTATTTCATTCGCTTTAAAAAAACTAATTTTCTTTAATTAAAGTGTTAAGAATAGGTAAAAACAAGTATAAACTTGCATTCATACAAAAAAAACAAGAGTTAACTATGTTTGTATTATGACACAAAAATGAAAGTTTATATCAATGGAACATATAGTTAGAAAGTTTTATTCTGTTTTCCCTTCCCCTTTCGCTCTCTTATTTTTTTAGAAATGAAATTAGTGCAACACAAGCTATATTTCGATCTACCATGAATAGTACAAGTAATATTGAGATGGTATTTGGTACTTCAACGTAACTTTTTAATCAACTTGTCTCTCTTTATCTCTCTTTCACTTTCTTTGTTATTGTCTCATTCTATATTCTCACTAAAATTCACCAAGATCAAGCATTTAACGAGGTTTTTTGTATATAGTCACTTGTTCAGATTGTTGTCATTGGACGAAATCAACGCGAAGTAACTGATTTTTTCTTTCAAATAGCGGTATTTACAGAATAAAGTTAAATTAGAATACAATTATTGTATTATATTGTTTTTATGTGAATGACGAGGAAAAAAAATGGTCAGAATATTATTTACTTACATAATTGCATTTTTTAATAAAATTTATAACTACATATTAGATCTGAAAATATAATTGATTAGTGTGCATTTTAATATAGCCGAAAACTTAATAATGCTATTGATTCACCAGCATAAACATTATAACATGCTTGTAATTATTTATAAATGAATAATAAAAACAGCGAGATTTAAGATGTAAGAAAAAAATTAATTGATCCTTCGATCGAGTATGAATAAGACGGAGGATGAAGAAAGCGAATTAATAGGTTTATTATATTTTTTAAGTAAATTTTCTGATCAGTAATTTTCATAAATGCAAGTATTGTTTTGAAGATGTAGAATACTTTTCGTCAAGAAATGAATTTAATTTATAAAGTAATTTTTCAAAAACAATATTTTGTTATTTATTTAAGAAAATATTTATCAAAAACTGCAATAATAAATAAGTTGTCATGATAAACAAAAAATTCTGCAAAACATGAAAATTATTGAATCAAATTTTGCAATGAAAATTGAGCACCTGAAAAAAATATAATTTAACGGATGTAATAAAAAAATAAAAAGAAGAAAGAAAACGTGGATAGAAAAGAAAAGACATCATTAACATCATCAACAACGAATATATTTTAATATTTAAGTAAAATCAATAATATTAAAGGTTGTTTACGATAAGAGTCGTTTCTAAATAGAGATTTAAATTAAATAGTAAAAAAGTTTTATAAATATTTAGAAAAAAGCAATAAAGTTAAAAAGCCCTGGGCGAAGAGATAAAAAGGAATAATAGAAAATGATATAATAACAATGATTTTAAAAATTTGAAAAATTAAAAAATAAACATGAAAAAAAGATTTAAAGATAGTTATATTTATAGATAAAACATAAGTAAAATGAAAAAGATAAAAGAAAGCAAGGAGATCAACAAGAGAAATAAATAAAATAAATGATAATTGGCTGAAGTACATGAAAGTATAAAGTTATTGAGATAGAAAAAAATTGATAAAGAATCAGGGAAGTAGAACTGAATTTATAAGCAATGAATAGAGTTTAAAAAATATATAAAAATTTAGTTATTTATTTTTAAAAATATGACTTTAGTTAATAAAAAAAAGAACAAAATAGTGGAGAAATTCGAAAAAACTTATAAACTAGGAAGTAAATTTGACTAAAAAAATATTAGTGACATTAGTAGTTTATAAATTTAAATATATAGTTATGAAATATAGAAGATAATCAAAACTTTAATATTGGAAAAAAACAAAAATACTTCTTGATAAAAGGCAAGTGAAAAGTTAAATCAAGCAACGAAGTTTTATAGATAAGAGTAAGAAAGTTACAAAGAAATATAATGAGATTAAATGATATATTGAATGGTATTCAATGGTAAAAAATCGATTAACACATTAATGAAAAGAAAGTAATTATTAAAAAATGAAAATTAAAGTAAAGTGGGAAAATAGCAGTACATTTCCAGGTCAGTGCAGTATAACGATAACAGTTATATTTATAGTAAATAAGACATATCATTCAATAAAAGGATGAAATCAAATCTACAGTTAAAGTAAAAATATATAAAAAATACACAAAAAAATAAGAAATAAGAACATTGTAGAAACATTATAAAAATTTGAAGGTAAAATATTTAAAAATTTTTGAAAAGTACGAATGAAAAAAGAAACAATTTAAAAAGTATTAAGATCAAGAATATGTGTAGCAAATGAGAGGTCGAATAAAAAAAAGTCTAATAATAGAAAGAAAAAAGTATAATGTAATAAAGTTATATTTAGAAAATTAAAGTTTGTATTGAAACTAAAGAGTAAAGAATAGAAAAAATTTATTAAAGAAAAATAAATAAAATATCAAGCGATTGAAAAATATAAATATATATTAACAAATTGAGAAAAAATAAAGTAAATAAATAGAAAATGAGAGGATATTGAATGAAGTAAGTAAGAAAAGAAATCAATAAAGTCAATAATTACTGGTAAGTTATTTAAATAAGCCTGACTCTCTAATATTAAAGAAGAAAATATTTTGAACGGTATAGATACTATAGATAATATAGATAATATAGATAATATAGACGACAATATAGATAATAGAAAAGTAATACAGTAAATAGAATTAAATAACAAACAGAAAATTTAGATTTCGATAAGAAAGCGAAATGAAAAATATTGTTTATTTATTCAATTACAAATTGCATTAAGTAATAAAAAATAAAGACATTGAAAAGCTTTATCTACGTTTCATAGGTTTGAAAGAAGCTATAATATATCAAGGAAAATAAAAAAAATATTGGGCAAAAGAAGTGGGTAGTAAATTATAAAAAGAAAACAAGAAAAACAATTGGTATTAAAGTAGAGTATAAAGAGATAAGAAAAAGACCAGTATTTGATCAGAAGAAAAATTTAAAGGAACAATCTCATTGATAATTTCATGAAAATGTAAGCTTTTAATATGTAAATTATTCTAAAATATAATGTTATTATAGAAGTGACGTATCTCTTGTAAAGAAAAAATTTGTTAAAAGTTGTTGAAAATTGATATTGCATATAATTATATACATGTATTTTCATAATTGATTCAAGTTGAAAATTACATAGAAAATTATTTGAATAGAAAAAATGACAACATCCTCATTTATTTTTAATAAATTTCAAAATCCTTATGCATATAATGATTTACTATAAAATATACATTAAATATATGTTTAAAAAAATATACGCCAATTATATGAAGTTAATATAAAATTATTTTGTGATTGGAAATAAATATGAATATATTTTTTATAAAAAATTTTTCAAAATTTATAAATGGAATAAGATAATTTTTTTCCTTAACTTTAACTAAAACTTATAAATTTTAATTTTAATATTCAAAATATTGTACAAATACTTATAAAAATTTATAAAGAACAAATAGTTAATACAGTTTGTATATCTGTTGATAAATATGAATTGAAAAATTCCTTTTAATTAAAAGTATTTAAAAATAAAAATTGGAAATTTTTTAGAAATTATCTACAATTTATAATAAGTATATTATATAAGGTAATACAATATATAATATAATATCAGTTATTATAAAAAGATATAATTTCTAAAATAAAAATGGCAATTATACAATGGTAGATATTATGTTTTTAAATTATGAATGTAATATGAATATAATTTGAAAATATGTATACTATGTTAGATTTGTAAACGAAGTAAAATTGCTTTTACGAGCACAAGTAAAAAATGAAATTCACAATATGTATCGTTTGTTCTAGTATAAAACTAGACAGTTTATTATTGTTGCATATAAAAAAATATTAGCTGTATAATATTACATTATTGAAGGTAAATGATACATACTGTTATATTTCATGGTTTTTATTTCACTTTGAAAATCCAATAGTCGTATTTTAAATGGAGTACCGCAACAGTCAATATTTCATTATCATTCATATCTAATGTATCATTCAACATCTGACATATTATCAGAATTTTAATTTAAATTGATTTCTTTCAGTGAATATATAATAGTGATTTTCTATATAGCCTACAGTGAAATAACCAATCATTTATTTTATGAATAACCTTTGTTTTATTATTTTTTTTAAATATCGAAATTTTTTACGTTTTAATATCTGCGATTTTTAGTGATAGTAAATCTGCGATAGTAAAATTTTAATATCTGATATGTTATTTGTTGTCAGTCATAAGAAGATCATACGTATCAATTTCATTAATTTCAAAGAAATTGTTCGAAACATTAATCATTCATTCTTAATCAACAAATGTGTTGATTGTCCTTAAACAAATAAGCACTTGGCTTGGGCTTTGTCAAGTGTAAGATCTTGAATTCTCTTTCATTACATCGAGATTCGTTTAGTAATCTTGAAGTTAATAAAAATTTTCATTTATTCATCGATCATCGAGAAGATATTTTGTTATACAAGCACGACTTGAGATGACCCATGCTACTTTAGCTACTTATCGTTTAAGATATAATCATAGTGTAATTTAGGTTATATTTCTTTGCTAATAAGGCTAAGGTTTAACCATACTTAACTTATAGTCAATGACTAGGAATATTCATTTTTAGTCTATTTGAAGGAATTACAAATTATTTATAAATGATTAAAAATATATAAAGCCTAATAAAGTAAATTCTTTTATGTTATACATTTATAGAATATATTTATACGCATTGAAAATTATTCATATTTTTAAATACTTATTTTATATGTTACGAAGAATGCTCGGTTTTTGCCGTTTTTTCCAATTTTAAATTCTAGTTATATTTTAGTCTTACTTTTTTAAAAGAATATGCGCACGGGAAATAATAATACCTTGCCGTGGACAGCTCAGGCAGAACTAGGGTTTTCGTAAAAATGAATAAAAAGTTAGAGTTAAAAATTCTTATGTATTCTACTAGTTTAATTTTCCAAGAAAATATAATAGATTTAATCTATAACTAACTCAAAACATTTAAAGTAGATTATACTGAAGTAAGTACTAAATAGTTATATGACATTAGAGGGTAAATAAACATGTAAATTGACTTACGTGTGGACTCAACAGAAAATCGCGGCTACCCGGTATAATAGCAAAGATTTATCTTTTTGCGAAGTACGCGGTGTTTTCGGCGTGGAAACGGGACTGGGTGCGTCAACCAGTATTATCAAGGGAGGGAATCGCACGGCGTTGATTCATCACTGCTGTACTCTCACATACTAGGTACTTACGCATCTTGCTGCATATTCACTCACACACACGTATACATACTTACATAATACTTAATATTAGCCACGCGCTTAATATTTCTAATTCTTCATAGTCTTTTTTAACGACGGATATTCTTGACGCAATTACACTATGTAGAATAATGGCTTGTATTATTAGAAAAACAATTATTTTTGTGAAAGACAGATTTTTTCACATTCTATTATATAAATATATTTTATAATAAAATACTAAAAAATTTATTAATTTGTATACAAAATATAAAATATAAAAACTTTAAAATTAAATAAAATACAGTGCAGCACGTCTCACAAATGAGGGCGCTGCGATTCTGATAGCCCCAAGGGATAGGAAGTACTTTCGAGAGTACAGAAAGACTCGGTGGCGCCCAACAAGCCTCAACGGAGGCACATCAAGGACGAAGCCCTTGCAAGGATCAAGATGTGCGAAGCTTGGAGATACCGGCAGAAGTAACACTGCCGACTGTAGCGGACATTTGTAGACTGCTATAATTCGCTTCGCGACCACCACTACCTTCACCAGAGTTTAGCGACCTACAATTCGAGGACGCCGAAGTTTTCCTGGAGGAATGCCAGGATTACTTCCAGGAGGCAGTCACCCACGAATGTCTTCGCGTCGGCACTGCAGCCCGAGCCCTTCAAGGCGAAACTAGCCGATAGTGGTTAGCATATAAAAACCTGCGGGTTTCATCAGAGAAACTCTCCGCTCCTGGCCGAGCTGACTGTCAAACTGTATGGGACGCAGCAGGACAACAGCCAAGATGTCTGCATCTTTTTGGAGCAGCGGCACATTCTAGTACATCGCCTCCTGCCAGAGGCTAAAGAAGAGGCCATTATCCGGGTTTTATTTCAGTCGATAGACCCGGACATGAGGAGTATCTACGTGCCGCAATCATTACCACTGCGGAACATCTTATCACGCTGGCGGCTGGAATCCAGGACGACCGCAGCGCGAAACACCGAAACATACCGAACACGACCTCCAATGAACGACGAGACAATTCGCTGGGTAACTCTCAGAACCGGCCAACATCGACCTGTGACCTCTGCACAGGCCGCCACTGACGCCGGGACTGCCCACAACGGCCAGACCGAGACTCGGGAAAGTGGCTCTAAGAGAGAGGAACGGTGGCGCCACCTTCCGAAACGACACGAGCGCCGCCATACGCCTAATTTCGACTACCAGCTCGTCAGGGGTCTTTACCGCTACCTTGAACGTGAATGTTAACGGACACGAATTAACGGCTCTGGTTGACTCCGACGCCAGCGACAATTTCGTCCATCCATGAGTGCTCAGTGACGATGTCCAGGTCAGGCGAACCCCGAAACACCAGGCCTTCCTAGCGGGGACGAACTCCACGGTCGCCTTTAAGGTGAATATACCTTGCCACTAACCATCAATGGAGTGGCCGACGAAGCGCTCGGAGACCCATCGGGAGGGACTTTATTTTGATACCGCACCTCCGATTCGACGCGATTCTCGGCCAACGGTGGTTGAAGGACAATCTGGCCCTTCACGATCACGCACTGAGGTGAGTCTACTTTGGTAAGGATGCAAGGAAACGCGTTTTCCTGGGTCGAGTACATCCCGGAGAATCAACAGGGATCGAAGAAGAGCTATAGGGGAAGGTGCAACACCAGTTCCCACCGGAGTACTAGGGCTCCTTCCGTGATCTGGTAGGACGGCACGCGGACGTCTTCAAGGAGGCTGGTCCTCCGCGCCAGACACGGTTCATCAAACACGAGATCGTCCTGAAGGATTCAAGGCCTTTTAAGCTGCCTCCTTACCGATATTCAGCGTTGAAGAAGGCTATACAGGACCAGGTAAGGGAGATGCTGGCGGACGGGATTATCGAAGCCACGTCCTCCCCGTTTTCGTTTCTCATCGTCATTGCTCCGAAGAAGCGAGAGAAGTTTCGTTTTTGTAAGGATTTCCGACGCCTGAATCAAATCACCGAGGACTCCGCCCAACCCCTGTCGGATATCCACGAGGTATTGAAGGACCTGGGTGACGCCTTTATTTTTTCTACACTGGACCTGCGCAGCGGATACTGGCAGATCCCACTGACGACGTCGTAAAGAAATATACCGTTTTCGTCATCCGAGACGGGGGTCAGTATGCTTTTCGATTGACGCCTTTCGGCCTACAAGGAGTGGGCAGGACATGCACGCAGTTAATCAGCCAGGAGGTTCTAGCCGGACTGATGACGGATTGCTACCTGTGTTACATGACGACATCTGCGTCTATTCACAGACCTGGCAGTAACACTTCAAACACCTCGCTCTAGTATTCAGGTGCCTGAGCACGTACGGTCTCACCTGCGCGGTCGACAAATGTTCCTTCGACCAAGCCAGGTTGCAGTACCTCGGACACTACATCTTCGCCGATCTCAATGAGGTTAAACCGGAGCACGTGCGCGCCATCCTAGAAGTTCCGACGCCGTGCACGAGACGAGATCTATGTGCCTTCTTCGGTGTTTGCGGCTGGCTGCGCGATTCCTGCCCAAATTCGCTACGATGGCCTTGCCGCTTTCCGACCTTTTGACGAAAAAGAGGCGCTGGGTGTGGACCGCGGCGCAACAAACCACTTTCGACCGGGTTAAGCAGTTATTCTGGGAGTCCCTTACACTCTGCCAACCAGTACCGGGAGGCCGCTTTTTTTGCAGACGGATGCCTGCAAGATCGGAATAGGTGTTATACCAGATCGGCGCTCAAGGAGAAAGGATAGTTTCATACGCTTCCGCGAAGTTCACGCCGGCGGAGGCGAATTATCATTCCAACGAGCAGAAATGCCTAGCGTGGTATGGACTTTAAAGAAATACAAGCCTCTGCTGGAGGACCAGCGTTTCACGCTTCAAACCGACAACGCCGCTTTAACCTGGCTCAAAAGGATTCAGGACGAGAGAGGAAAGTTGTCCAGGTGGTCAAGTTACTGAAGAGTTTCTCCTTCGATGTGGAGCACGTCCCGGAAAGGAACAACGAGTTGTCGGACGCCATGTCCCGCTTTCCGGGCCAGGAGTCCTTCCTCGAGGACCAAAGGGAGTTAGAGAGGTTCATCCCGCTGGAGCGCCGGAGGCAGGAGGGGACTCTCTTGATCGCCAACCTCACCATCGATTCACTGAAGGAGAAGGTGGCCGTGCCCAGACAAAGATGTTGGGGCAACGGAGTTTACGAAACGTCGACGGGCGACAAGTCTCCCACCCAAACAAGAGCTTCACCGTGAAAACGACGCCTTCTTCCTGTTCGAAGAAGGAAGAAAACCTCAAATGTACATGTCTGAGAAATCGAGGTCAGATGTCCTTCAATTTTTCCACGATGATGCCGTGACCGGACATCCAGGAAGCACGAAGACCCTTCGCGCTATCGGGAGGGACTTATTTTGGCCGGAACTGAGGAAGGACGCCCGCCTCTAAGTGAGGGCGTGCGAGGCCTGTGCTCTGGCCAAGATGGCGCCACAGACCACCCGAGGCCAGCTAAGAGACCGCCAACCAAGCGTTTCATCCTCGTAGCTACCGGTGAACGGAGGCGTTTCCAATAGCGAATGCCACTTTAGGAACCGTAGTCCCGCTGCTAGAGAGAGAGGTTTTCACATGTAGAGGATACCCACGTTATCTCCTCACCGACAACGCCCCGCAGTTCCGCAGGCTGCGTTGGTTATGGATTTGTGATCAATAGGGCGTCTGACCATAGACCACCCCGAGATATTATCGGCAGGCCAACGGAGCACGGAGCGCTGAATCCAGGAGATCAAGAAGGGATTAAGGTTGAGGTTGATGGAGGACAGACAGCAGCAGCATTGGGATCGATATTTGCCGGAAGTTCTTTTCAACATCAGGAGAAGGAGGAACGTCGCCACCGGACAGATCCTCAGCGAGCTCCTTCTCGACACGACCGGGGGAGACCTGTCTTGGAGAGCGCACAACCTCGCCGGCAAGTATTAAAACGGCCAGGGAGTAGCAGGCGCGTTAGGCCTCGGCGCCATCCGAGCGTGGAAGCGCCCACTTCTGGAGCGGAGATCGAGTGTTCGTCAGGAATCACTCCGTGTCCGACGCGACCGGGTATTTCAATGCCGGGTTAGTCCCGAAGTGGATGGGGTCCTTGGTGGTCACGCAGCAGCTCGGCGCGGACGTGTACATTGTCGACCACCCTGGTGCGGGAGCTACGTAGCTGCATGTGAGTGAATTAAAGCGGGTTCACTCACCCTCGTCGGTGGAGATGGGAGGGACTCAACAAGCGGCCTTCAACGACTCCAGCGGCTTACCGTATAAAGAGAGCAGAGAAAACGAGGTGGGACCTCCCGAGTTTGGCAATACCAAGGTCGGCTCCATCGAAAAGCTACGAAAGCGAAGAGGGTGATCCCCGAAAAGACGCGGGAGTCGGCACAGGAGGGGCTCTGCCAACCGCCCACCTACGCAGTGCAGAGGCTCAAGGATACCACCACAACCGCCCTTTGCCAGGTGAAGGGACCGTCCAAGGACCAACCTCGCCGCCCAAGAGTCGAGGAACATCTTTCGCCGTGAGTGTTGAGTGTGCAGGTCGACAGAATTCCGTTTTCCTCAGTACCCAAACTTGCTGCGAAGGAGGAGTGGACGCGAGTTCCTCTCCCCTTTTCTTTTTTTTGTACTATGAGTGAAATTTATGTAAAAAAATGTTGTTTAATGCGTTTATTGTGAATAAATTTGGGTTACTTAGCGCGGTGTACATGAGTCGCGTCCGATGGAGGGATGTAACGCGCACCGGTGACGTGTGCCGGGAAAAGTGGGCCCGTGATTTCTCCGCCGTTTGACGCGCATCGATTTTCACGATGACTCGAAATGACCAGTCCGAGCGGGTTTGGGCCAAAAAGGGTGACTTATGGTGAGTCACCCAGTGCAAGTATACCGGAGTGACAGACGCCAGAAAAAGTGGGCCCGGGGTTTCCCGGGAGGGTGAGGGAGTTGTTAAATGAAAAATCCAATAATATAATAAACTTTATTAAAAAATGCACAGATTATATTGAAAACTTATAATACTAGTCATTTTTTGTATAATTTAGTACTATTATTTCGAATTGGTGAAGTACCTTCTCTTCAATCTTTTAGATACTTACGATGGTATTTATGTATTCGAAGCACAAAGGTACACAACAATTTTTATAACTTTAAAGTTCTATACTTGGTACATTTCTAGCGTTATATGATGAAAAATATAAAAAATTTAGTCAATTATTATCTTAATAAATAGAATTAAAAATTAACTACTTAGCAATTTATTCATTTAAATATACTGAAAAAAATTTAAGAAGAATATTTTTCATATTTGCATCATCATGATTTAGTACAATTATTAATAATAATTCATTTATTCGATAATTCATTGTAAATTTATAGCATCTTCACTCAAATAATCTTGTTAAAAATAAATTTCAGATATATCATCATTTAAGATTATAAATCATTAACGAATTAGGTATAAAACATACACATTGTTTAATATTCAATATTTTTTAAAGAAATGCATTATGATAATATTTAAATTAAATTTATAATGTTTTTAATGTAAGTATGATATTTTCAAAGGTCCTAATTCAAAATCAAATATTATATTCTAAATATATTCTAAAATTTTATCAACTTTATTGTTTTAGAAAATCAAAACTAAGTTATATTTGTGAAAAATTATATACAAGTAAAGGATTGTTCATATTATACTAGAAAGTATAAAGAGATAAACTTTAATTAGTTGAGTAAGTATATACATGACATTACAAGCACGAAGGACTTATAAGGTGATAGACAATGATTCTGTATTTTAAAGTTTCCTATATTCCACAAATTCGTTCTATATATTTCTAAATGATATTCCTTGAATAATTTCTTTTATGACAAGCATTGAATTTTTAATTTTTATATCTCATTTAATTTTTGATTTTTAATTAATTAACCTTAATATAATAAAAAACATAATTTTTAGAAATATGTTTATAGTAATTTAAAAAATGATAAGGAAAACATAAAAAAGTAAAAATTTATTAAAACACTTAAGAATTCCAAATTTTTGAAAATTCTTTTTGACTGCTTAACGATACTTCTCACTTGCTTTTATATAATCATTATTTATTAGAATTAATTATCCCTTGATTTTTTAATCCATTAATTTAAAAATTTAACAAGTGTAAAAGTAAATGTGTCATGTATAGATAGCTCTGATCAAAATGATTCTATTTTAAATAGTACATTGACCTAATCTGTCCTATATGTCAATATATTCTAAGCATTGCAATGTAATAGGTACTTTTTCATAACTTCCTTTGAGAATTTTTAAAAAATGTAAATAAACAATATTATACATAATGTTTTTCTATGTAATTTGCAATTCAAGAACTTAATTAAAAAAGTTCTTTTTTAATTAAATAGATAAAATCGATAAGTTTTATGAGCATTAAAAACAAGATCTCAAAATAGATGTTGGCTGGTATCTGTAATTAAAGCTTTTTAAGTAATGTCATAGATATTGATCTTGAAAGCGTGCTTTTAAAAGTAAAACACTTATAATTTTAAAAATGCTTCTAGTTTAAATGTTTGGATTTGCGAATAAGTTTTTATATCTCGTCTATACTTTACCTCTTGTTCTTTTTAAAAATATTTTTTATAGTCTACAAGTTTTTCTTTTACAATTCTACCCTTATTGCTATTAAAAATACCCGTTGTTCTAATTGACTGATTCGTCACACGTTAAGAGAAGTAGCGTATAATTAACTCTCTTTTTAAATCAATAGTGATGACCATAACGTTTATTATAGTTAGTGTTTATAAAAATCTTTCATTTAAAATATAAACTATGAAATAAAACGATGCTCTAAAGTACTTTTCTAATCAATCAATTGCTACCATTGTCAATATATTTTAAATACTTCAAGCAATGTTTTTTAATTAATTTACTAAATATTACATCAACTGCCTTATTTTTCATTTTGCCTGAACTTGCATAACAATTTGAGATACAAATCAACCATAAAATTCTACATTATTTAAACTATTTTTGCAAGTAAATTTCAATCTTTACAATAAGCAGATTTTATGGAAGCATGAGCAATGATTTAAATATACTTTCTATGAGAGAACTTTAAATAGTGAAAAAATTCTCGAGATTTTGTACCATCATTCGACATTGTAAGTTAATTTTTAAGATTTCTATTTTGTTTATTTTGCTCTTTTGTTTCGTGAACTGCTATCTTTAACATATTTAGAAAAAGTCGCGGTCGCAGTTTATATATTTTGAAATCTTATGTTAGTTAAGCCTTCATATAAATCCATTAGTTTGCAAAATAAATTAACAACTTTTATCTTTTGTTAAAAGTCTCATTACAAGTGTTAATTGACGATTAATTTCACATATATTGTTTATTATTAGACATGAAGATATATTTTATAAGTTCTACTGGAACTCTCATACAAGATAAAACTCTAAAGTACGCATAACGCTTTTTATAAAATTCTCACAACATGTTTTATACTTTATAATAAAACACTTCTGAAACAGGAATCTCTAATTTTTTTCTTTCTTTTGACTTTCTAACTGAAAGTTTTCTACTTGCTTCACTAAAGAATTATAGTTTATATATTTTTTAGGATGAATGTTGTCATTTCTGAAAATTTCGTATCCATTTTTAATAAAAATTATATAGAAAGAGTATGTGTAAAGCGTTTGAATACTTAGAGGACGTATATCATGTGTGACTTTGTTTGTTCTGTTCGACGTTCTCGGCAGTAATACAATTTTTGTTGGCCGATGTTATTGTTTTTACAAGCAGTTTATTGGGAAAAAAGTCTTTTTTACCTATAGAATTCTTGTAGTCTCTATTAAAAAGTAATTCCATCTGTCCGAGTAACGCTAGCAATAAGCAGTTTAGAGAACGTGGCGCAACTTCGTCAAATTTATATAATGTTCCTCAAAATTCAGTTGTTTGACAAAACCCAAAGAAATTCTTTTGCAAACTTATTCTACATATCATAAATCATCAATAAATTGATTTTTGATACATTACGTTAGAATCCTCTTTTAATATATTTTTATTTGTATTTGTATTTATGATAACTCTGGTATCTTCATAAACTCAAAAGAGGTATAAGTTAGATCCTTCCTTTAAAGAATTATCGAATTTACCTCTAAATATAAAAATTCATTTCTCATATCGATCGTATTTCTATTTTGATGGTTACTATTATTATTAAAAAATAAACCTGAAAATTACTAAATTGATATTATATTCAATAAAAATAAAAATAACTTATTAAAAATATACTTTATTAAATATTTTCAGAAAATCTGTTAGATTAGTTCATGTTTAAATTAACTTTAATAAAATATATTTAAATTAAATAATATAAATATATTCATGAAATTTTAATTATCATAAAATTCATTTTTCTCAAAAATTATGTTTTTAATATTTGTCTAACATTCTACGTAATTATATTTCTTAAAATAACATGATACTTTAGATTTAAATTAAATAAACTACAATAAAATTTTTGTTCCTACAACGATTTAAATTTATAAAAATATTATTTTTTCGTTAACGCGTATTTTTCATTAGCTAAACGAGTGCAAGCGGTCGACAGAATTGTTTGGAAAGTTTCAGCTTGGAGAACTCGAATTTAACTGTATTGTTCTTTTATGGCATATATGAGTCGATCTTACTTTTTGTATTTTTATTATTTTGAATTATATAAGGTGGTTTATTTTTTATGTATACTGTATATGTAATGTAGCTGTTTACACTTTTTATTTATTCATTTAATGTAAGCTCGCTTGTATGCGTTCCGGGAGGTGGGTTTATAAACAATTCGTATTTGGCATCGTTTACAGTTCTGCTAAACATTTTTATACCATAAATATTTAAATTCATATTACAAAATCTTAAAATTTCAGAAAGAAAAAAATTAAACAAAAAGCTTTTGTTTAATTTTATCCAATTTTTTAAGATAGATTTTTAATAGTATACTGTTAGATATAGTAACTGTAAAAAAGAGAAAATAAAAAAGTGAGCAGATAATGGAACATTATCTTAAGATCAATATAAATCTTATGAAATTATAAAGTACAAAAAATAATCATATAATTCTCTAAAAAAAAATTTTCTTTTAAATAAGGATTTATTTATTTATAAAATAATATTATATTTCTTAGTGTTAAAATTTTGTGATTCTTCTTATTTAAAAATAATTTTATAAAACTTATTAATCTCTAAATATTCCTATCAATAAAAATAACATGTAATAAAATATTTTTTTAGATATTAATACGTTCGAGTATTCAAAATTACTTTACTAATCTAATATAACATAATTTTTCTATAAATGTTCGAAAGACAAGAATAAATTAAGTTTTCTAAATAATCTTTTGGTAACAATTAGATTTATGTATAAAAAACTTTGATTTTAGCAGATTTCAAAACATAATTATTAGATTTAAGCAACTGAAAAAAAGTTTTGTACTGTGTAATAAAAGTATTCCTAAAAATACTAATCGCAAATAAAGTATAATTAAAATAGTAAAATATTTTTAAAATTTATTTATACAATTTATATATTTATATTTTATATAAAATAATGTAAAATATTTTTTGATTTATGCTTATAAAATATTATATCATATTATTTTGAAATTTAAAAACAATAAATGTAAAAATTAGTTAATATTTTGAATTTTTACATTTTTCATATTTGCAAATATCCTATATTTATGAATTATTATCAATAATCAGAAAATGTTATTCTAAAATTGATTAGAATTATGTCAAGAATTAGAAGTTTTGTATATTTTATGGACTTTCATTTCTAATATTTAATTATTTATTTATCAAAAGTATTATTCTATTTCCATCTCAAATTTTTTGCGAGGAATGACAATTTGTTTGTCATTACCTTTAATATTTTATAAATAAAAATTTTAAAAAATAAAGTATTATTATTCATTTCGACTCTTATCACGGAATTATTAAACGATTAATGTGAAACGCATTAATATGATTCGTTGTCTGTAATCTAAAGATAATTTGAATTTATACTAAATGTAAATGAATTTATAATTTTAATACTGGATTAGTACAATAGCGAGTAGAAAAATTTATATATTATTTAACCAATCTAAAAATATGACAGAATTTTTCTCATTTAAAAAAAAAATGATTTTTTAGAGTTATTAGTTAATTATTTTATAGATCATAAAGTCTAAAGTTAAATGTACAATTTACAAGAATTAGAATTTGAAATGATATTTTTTATTTTCCGAAGCTTGAAAACATTACGCAAGTTATAAATTTATTTCTATTATACTTAATTTAAATTAAAAACGTTTCTTAGTCTACATTGTAAATTCGACATTTGGAATAAGACCATCGTTCCAAATCCAGCTTCAGTATTAATATATCGAAGAATTTTACTCATTCTATATAAATTGAAACTTTATAGATTTAATATTTCAAAATATAATATTTGTAAAAAATACTCCTATTTAATATACTAAAAAATAATAATATACTGAAATGGACTAGTTTGACTAACGATAGAAATTGTATTTTAGATTGACATGAGAAATTCTTTACATTTTCTCGTACCGCAAAAAAGCCGAGGAAAGGAAGTGAGATGAATTTCAACAATATCTAAGAGATTTTCAATTACGAATTAGAAACAATGCTGAACCACGAGAATGAAGAAGTAAGTAGAATTCTTTCTGTAGACTTGAGTAATTATCTCAAAAAGTTTTGAGTAAATTTGTCTAAAAAGCCTTTTGCATGTACAAAATTCTTACGACGAAATTTTTTATAACATTAAAAAATAAGTTTCTCAACTATGTAAATATTTCTGTTCTATTTTAGTATTTGATATAGTTTCTAGTAAAAACAGTTTACTGGCGTTCTAAAATATGTGTCTTTAGTTTAAATTATCTCTTTATTTTATTATTAAAAATATTAAGTAAAATGATTTATAAAATCATAAAAATAGAAAGACATGTAGAGTTTTATATATTTTTTGTTTATATACCGCTTTTTATTAAAATTATAATATGTCTATTATTTGTGCAATGCCAAAGTAGATTCTAATAGTAAAATATAATAAATTGTTACTCTCTTTAATAAAAACGATTCTTAAATTAATTATTTCATACTATTCTGAAGTCGACTATTCGTTATATTTTAAATAAAAAGTCATTTATTCATTAAATATATTCAACTACAAATACATTATAATTATAATTTAATCGTGCGTTTATTTTTAACAGATGCTTGAACTCCTGCAAATATAAAAAATAAATTGAATAATAATTTCTCTGAATTTTGTGTATAAATGAAATTCAGTTTATTATATATATTACTGTTTTATGTATAAGAAACTATTTAAATATTGTTTATAAGAGCAGCATGATTTGTCAGAAAAGTAGATCTTAAGACGTTAATCTGAAACTATAATAAAATATTTATCTTTCATAGAAATGAATGTTTTGTTTTTTATGTCAATAATATATACATAAAAGATCTTTTACTGAAAATAATTTTAACTTATTGTTGTATACTATACAAAACACGGATAATAGATTAAAGTTTGAAAAATCCCTTCATGTATTATTAATTAACGATTCAAAATATCTCTATGTATATCCTACTTAATATATAATATATAATATAGATATTATTACATCAATTCTACCTCTTTGCGAATAAGCAAACAGTATGTATGTAATATTAAAAAGTATTAAACCGTAGAAATGTTGATAAAATAGTATTGGCTTTAATACATAGATTAGTTATCAGAATCTCTTTTACATATGTTCTATTTAAGGAAAGTAGTCGAACGTATAGAATATTTTTATATCATTTTTTTCTTTCCCTTCAAAGTTTTTGTAAAATATATAATTTTTTTGTAGCAAAAACCAATACCCCAGACTCTCTGTGGTGCTATTCAAAAAGAAGCCAATTGCAAATGTCTAGTTCTCTCTGTACTAATCTACGGATGCCTTGCCGCTGTTACGTGGTGCAGATGTGCCAATGTAACTAAGGTATGTTCATAACTCTCTGTCTCTCTCTCTCTTTATTTCTGTTTCTATCCTCTCTCTATTAAATGCTCAATTTTTACGTTCATTTAAGTACTACTGTCCTCGATTTAAATCTACAATCTACACTGTTCAATTAACTAGTTTGAATGCGAAATTTCCTGGACAAACTGTGCCGGTATTTATTATATTGAAATAAGATATAAAGATATTTCTTTACTAAATTTAGTTTGTTTTATAACTGGTTAAGATTTAAAAAAAAATGCATTATGAAATATATTTATAAATGAAATATGTTAAATAGTGTATTCTATTAAAATTATTTTCAAATATGAATGCTTATAAAATAGTTATATCATAAGTATATTATTGTTAATATTTAAAAAAATAAAAATATAATATTTTTTATTTTAAAAAATATACAAATTTTCAAAAAAAATTTTAGGTTAATGATTGATTAATCAATATAAAAATTTATATATATTATTTACATTATAACTCGATAACTGCTTCAAAAAATTTCTAAATTTTATTATTTTTGCAATTTTTTTATTTTCTGAAATAAATTAAGCTATCATTTTTGATAATTTTATAAAAGAATAGAACCAATAATAAGAAATACCACAATTTATGTCATGTAAAAACTTGATATTTTTAAAGTCAAAGTTCTATATTAAATACTTAAATATTGATAATTAATTAATAATAATATAAGTGAAAAAACATAATACAGATATTATAAAACAATGAAAAATTAGATTAAAATAATAAATGAATTTCTTATTAATTCCTTAATTACCTTACTAAATACAAATCCCTCCTTATATTAAAACTTTCTTATTACTCATAATAATTAACTTTTCATTATTAATGAATAATATTTTTTTCATATTGCCATTTTCATCAAATATTTATAATTTCAGATAGTTATTAATTTTTCAACATTTCCAATTAAGAGCACAAAGCATGTCTCGCCTTGTGACGATGGCTACATTTACATTCCCGTAAGTTTTTCTGATAAGTGTTTTACTTTTTATATTTTAATTTTATGGAGCAAAATTTTTTGAAATAACACAGTAATTATTAAATGAATAAATATTTAATAATATTTTAATAAAAATAAATGACAAAGTACCCTTATGTCATTTTTCAGTAATATTAAATTAATAGCTTAAAATTTTTAAATAATGTAAGTAAAAATGTTATTACAAATAATTAATTAAATCTGTAAATTTACATCCTGAATAATAGTTAATATTATGTGGTACATTACAGGTGAAAAAATTTAATTTTACAATAACCTATAAAATAATTGTAATTTAATGAAATTATTTGAGATGTTTTATATTTACATAATTTATAAATTCTTTGTTTAATCATAATTAATTAACTTTAAAAAAATAAGATAAACATTAATATTTCAATATCTTTTAGACTTCCGCAAAATCTCTTCCAATTGATTTTTTGTGTAAAATTTTTTAACTGAAAACTACTTTTGGCGATTTTTGCCAAGATATTATATTCAATTTTATAATTACAAACTATTTTAAAAAGTTACTTAATACTTTCAGTTACTTAGGGCATTAATATTTCAAAAGCCTTTAAATTTTAATTTTTAGAAATTAACTAAATGTAAATTGGTTATATTTTAAAATAGACGACATCACATATAGACTGTTGATTAATTTTAGCTGTTATCTTCTTTAAAATATTTTGTAATATTTATAATTTAATAATAATGTAAGTATTTCAAATGTATTGCATATTGAAGAAAATATTTTAGGAGTGAATTATTCAAAAAATTTACTGTTTACTTCTTCAAAAGATAAGTTTAATAATAAGTTTAATAATAAGAAGAAAAGTTTAATAATAATCTGTTACGATTTTTTCAAAGTTGGTTTATGTGAAATAAATATCCATAAAAATTATAATAATTTTTAAAATATTTAGTGATTATTTATATCATGAAACTATATTTAAAATTGATATATTAAGTTTTCTATTCTATTTTTTTTATTTTATTAAAAATTATTTCAAAATATTTTAATTCAATTTTTTATTTAAAAAAAGAAGTCTGAAAAATGCAAATCGAACATAATAATGTAATATAAATTTTGAAACTGTGATTTAGTAAAAATTAATTTTCTGGTTTCCTGTTCAAGTTTAAGTACTATCAGTATTAAAATATTAAATAGTAGCAGTAACTTGTGAAGTTTTCCTCTAAAATGATTTAACATAAGCCTTGAGATTGGCCTTAATATATTCGAGATATTCCAATCTTTCACATTACACTGAGTCACTCTTTAAAGAAAATGCTGCACCTCTCAACCTTATCCATCCCTTCAAGTTTACGCGTACAATTGCTACATTACAAGGGCAATACACATGCAGGTGGCGTTCATGGGGATGCTTTACCTCGTTTATCTTGTGGAGTGCTACCATTCCCCGATTAGAATCGATCTGCTGCATGCTGAGGGTCAAGGCGGCGCACTCACTAAGCTGACACAGCTGCGGTTGGCTCAGCCAACCATCTGGTGGAAGGCTATCTCATACCACTATGTACGCAGGAAGCGGCAGATCATGCGTTACAGGAACGGCGACAACTTTACCACCACGCAGGTATCACGAGGTCATCATGACCTTTTCATATTATTTTCATCACTATTATTTATAGCTGCAGTCCCTTGTGCACTCCCTCGAGACTCTTATGACTAATGCAGTCACTGATTTTTCTTTGTAACACAATCGGATATCACAATTACATTTAAGAGGCTCACACTTGAACAGGCTTACACTAGAAAAAATTTTCTTGAGTATTTACGAAGATAAATGTAATACTACCATACGTTTAATGACAGTTCTATATGTTAATATCGTCTCTGAAACGAATAGTGATAAATGTATAGCTTTTTTCAAGAACTTGAACAAAGTAGCGATAAATGATCATTCGGTAAAAGTTATTGCACCATAAAATATAAAGGAAAATATATGGACGTTTCAAATTAAACATTTAAAACTATCTTACATTTCACGTGTGCTTTAGAATTTGAACATTCTTATAGAGACTACTTTGAATTAAAAAATATATTAATTTTGTCAGACTGAAATTCAAACGACATATTAGTTTGTTAAATAAAACATAATCTACGTATATAGATAATAAAGATTAAATTCATCATAAGTGGTTACATGAATCAGAATTATTATAATCCATTTTTCATAATAGTTTAATTATACTTTGTTACATTAATAATATTAGATTTTTTACCGCATGTATCTTGGACTTGCATTTGTGCAGATTACATTATTAAAGAACATAATCCGATAGTATATATATTTTTAAGGGAGATTTTCAGAAGTTTAGCTATTTAGTTAAAAGAATTAATTTAACATAATTTAAGATGGAAAATTATTATTATATAATATCTTATTTCTTACATATTACTTACATTTTAACTTATTAACAATTATGATATTACATATTTTCTATATAAATGTTAATATATGCTTTAAGAAAATATAAATAAAACAACTTAAAAATATTGATAAATACAGTTTCCAGAAAATTAAATAATAATTATATGCAATCCTTCTATTTACTTTAAGAGTAACTAAAAAATGCATATTAAAATGAGTGGGACGAATGCATAAAATGAGAAATAACAAAACGTAAAGAGAAGAATCGATAAAGGTATAGTTGTTAAGTAGATAAATATATTAATGGTATTATAATATGAAAATTGACTTGAAAAGACTAATAAAAAAATTATAATATCAACGTTAGGGAAACTTGTTTTCATCTTTCTTTCATTATTTAAAATACCTATTAAAACTAAAAATATAAATAAAAAAGTTTATTAAATTACATAAAATTTTAGAACCTTTATTATTAACATTCATAAATTTGTCATTATTCAGCTTTCAACAATATTATTAATTTTATACAAGAAATGAATTATTAAGAATCTTGATGACTTGAACCTTTATTTAATGAATTTTGTAGATTATTTTAAATTCTCAAATTGAACTTTTTATAAATGTATACATAATTTATATTTTTCCCGAAATAAAATGAAAATATATTTTGATAAACTTAATACTCTGATAAAATAAATCGCAATATTTATAAACGAATTTGAGTTATTTAGAACATTTATTGATTTCGAGTATTTTTTTTATTAAATTAGTATTATAAAAAATTAATTTTAAACTTTAGATGTAATAAAATTATTAAAAAGAAAACCGAAAAATTTTTAATTTTTCTTTAAATCGTATTTACAGAATCTCAAAAAGATTAAAAGTCAAAATAGACATGATTGACTCGTACACTAACAGTAAAAATTTTCAAATTTAAAGCATATTTTAAATTGCTTTTTTCAATGCATTTTGTTCTAATAATTTTATTTTATTCGAATAGCAATAGAAAATTTATTTACTAGTATCGAATAAAATAAACATGCTTTGAAAATATCAGTATAATAAAACGATGAAATTTACTGATATGAAAATATATTAATTCTAACGATATAAATATAAATGTTTTACTAATATTATCATTTTATTTAATAAATAATATATTACAATATTTAAAAATTAGTATTATTTATTATTTAAAAATGTTTATTTTTATAATATTGTAATCTATTTACTTTTATGAAGACAAATATAAATATAAGTATAGTTTTGATAAATCAATTTTACTCATTTTTATATGAAGAAACATCTAATTTTAGAATGTTAGAAAATGTTAGAAAATGTTACAAATGTTAAAAAATCCGTAAACTTTCAAGTTTTAAGTGAGCTATTTTTATTATTATAAATTAGTATCGAATAAAGTAAATGAAAAATACAGTAACATAGTTGCTTTTTCAAATGAATATAAAAAATTGAATATATTTTTTAATACATAGCGATAAAATATCTTTTACACAGACTAAATTTTATTTTTAACGCTTCTATGAAATTATTTCTACAGATTTTCGTGTTCAGAATTCGATGCATGAAGAAATAACTTTATAAGCTTCTTCAAAATAGCTTTAACTTTTCATGTATGTATCTCAAAATGAAATCATGGATTTTAAAACATTCGTTATTTCTATTTTTTGTTATAAAATGATAGAAAATATAACATGATATGAAATTTACAAATATACACAATCATCAAAAGAAAAATCACAACTAAATTAAATTGATTAAATATTTTTAAATAGAACATTTCCTAAGAGAAAATGAATAAATGTTCTGTTTGGCCTTTTGAAATACATTACGCATGAATAAAAGTCCACGATTCTCTGAAAATTAAGTTTTAGAATAATTAAATTTTTAAAATTATCTCATATTATAGATGACAAAATTAAGTGAAATTTTGTTTAAAACCATTTGTGTTTAAATAATCATTAGTTTTTAAATCACTAGGTACTTATATATATACATGTTCTTTATTCTAATTCTAAATCGTATTTGTTTCACTTTGTCAACAGCTATATAACAGAAGTTTAGTTTTAAATTAAAAATCTTATTATATTCTACATACGATGTTCATTACGTGAAATAAGTAATTATCAATGTCTTTTTATTTCTAAAATTATAATAATTTTTTAAATTTTATATATATAAAAGAAAATTTATTTTTCGGGTTAATACGTTTATTTTCATATTTAGAAACTTTTCACGTCTTTTTATTTTCATTTCTGCTCAAGATTACGTTTCATTTATAGAATATTATGTCTAAGATTAATGCCTTTATTATAGTCTAAATTTCCGACGCTCTCATATAATCTGCACAAAAACTTTATAATTAAAGTTCTATTAGTATTAATTAATCTTTTGTTCTGTTTTCAAAATATCTTCATTTCAATTAAGATCGTTAATTATTTTTATATTAATTGGCTTAGCTACGAAATTATATATTATAATTTATTTATATTTATATATTATATATTACATTACAATTAATTAAACTGGTTTATAAATAGATATTTATACTTCTCAATGCTTTTTTTTCTTGCAGAACATAAGTGAGAACGTATCATTTCGTTTAAAATAGAGCCATCCAAAATAAACACGAAAATATATTCAAATATATTGCAAGAAATTTACGATCTTTAAAGAAACCTATAATAGAAATTGAAATATAAAACCTCTAACTTTTCACAGAGATCATTTGAAAATCTAATGTTAACTTAATAAAATTTCTAATGTGGCTTATTTGTATATAAATTTAATTATAATTTAAAAGGAAAAATGATATTTTTAATATTATTTTCAATTTTTTATTTTATTATTCTTAATTCATATTTATTTAAAATATTCGTAAATTAGTTATAATAGAAATCACATTTTTATAAAAAGAAATTTGTGTTACAATGTAACTATATAGATATGTTCAATTAATTTCTAATTTGAAAACTAAACTACTTTGAAATATTACGGAATATTTGATTTCTTATAAATTCCGAAAACGAAGTATTTTTCTTGATGTAAGTCAAATGATTAATATATTTATTTAAAAAATTCAACGTAAAACTAAAAAAATGAAACGTTGAAGTTTTATAAAAATTTTATTTTATATATTTATATAGGTAAATATTAGAAATATAACCATAATTCTATCATAGCATCGGCGTATATTGTTAACATAAGTATGAAAGTATAAAGTCCCTTTCGTAAATTTCCGTCTTCACTAAAATAGAAGATATAATTACAAAATATTATAGTATATTGAAATCTTTTAAGGATTAATACGTTAAAATTTTAACAAAATCTAGGTACAATGTACAAATTTATGAAATTGTTATATTTAGTGCATTCAAAAATTAATCTCAAAAATTAATTTAAGATTGCATTAGAAGAATATTTTATTGATATTCAATTATTACTAAATAAATTATTTATTTATATAGACGTTTTATAACGATTTTCTGATTTATATAACAAAAATTATGAAGATAAGTATATTTATTAAAAATATTGAAATAACTATTGCATGGACATGTATTATTAAATAAATTTATAAATATCTGTTTATGAAAGTTATATTGAAAAATATAATAAAATGATCCGAATATATATTCTTATGATAAACAGAGCATGAAATAATTACAAAAAATTATTTTATATCAATTTTGTAAAATTGAACTTTATTTATTTAACTAAAGCTTAGGATTTAATAATCATCAATACCAATAGAATTTTTTTCATATAATGAAAAATTTCATTTTCTTTAATACAAATTACATTTTCATACATGTAAATATAAGAATATCTATTGATAAATCAATAAACTAAAACATTTCAAAAGATGATTAAAAATTTGGATTTTGTCAATGTAATACTTGTTACATAAAATAACTATTTAGTGTGAAAAATATTAAGAGCAGCGAACGAAACACCGAAACGTGTTTGAATTCAATGACACAATTTAAATTTGTCATTATCACTGCTCATAACCTTGTCACAGCTTCTTTTTATTCAATGTTTCTATAGGGTCAATAAAATATTTAAAGAAATCGGGAATAAGTCAGTATAAAAAATACAAGCTGTAACAATATGCTTTCAGGATATTAATGAAAGCGTAATGAGATTCATTAAATTCCTTCTCAACAAACAAACACTGCACCCTACATCTTTTTCGCAAACGAGTGATTCATTTTCCAGGGGTAGATGAGATCGAACATAAATGGAAATAAGAAGTTTCGCTCCCTCGTAGTATAGGCGCAGCATCTCTCCGCGTACACTTAATTATTTACACATGGATTAACGCGAGGATAACTACGTACGTGACGACATACGTCCGTCGATTCTTTTGAATCTTGGATCTTCTTCGAGGTAGGCACCATTTGTACAAGTCCCTATGTGGATGCAAAAGACGTATTGATTATATCGGCATATCGATCGTTGAGAACCAAGGATTCACTTTTAAAGTCGGGTGAACTCGTTTCGAGTGTATACTTTTATCGCATCAGCGAGTTTCGAGGAGTGTGAGATTATATAAAACTTTTCAAGGATCTTTATCTAGTTTACCTTACTTTTTCTCTGCGTTACATAGGCCATGTTAGATGTTATTGCAGAACAGCTAATTTCAGAAATAACTTATGTTCATGATTTTGTTTCTTCTTCAACGATAAAGTTAATTTCAATTCTTCTAATGAGCTAATATCTGATTTCATAATACTTTTATCAATAAGAAAAGTTTATTAATGTGATATATTTTAGGTTGATGACTGAATTATCGAAATTCGTTTATTCCGGTCTATTTTTCATTGATATAAAATATTTCTTTTGAATTAATAATGCGCCACTTTTGTGTATTGAGATTAATGAAACATCATTTATAATTGTGATAATTCTTTTTTTATACAGTAAATATATATAACATTCTATAAAAATATATATTAGAGTAAGTAAAATTGCCTAATTAAATGAATTCGTTACAAATGCATATTTTTATTAATATAGCAATAATTTTTAGAATATAATATTAAATAAATTCATTTACTCAGTGTATTTATTTCATTATAGGTCAATAGACTTATTAAATGGATTATTTTCGTGAATGTAAATATATTTTCGAGTTTAGTTTATGAAAATATTTGAATAATTCTATTTTAATATTAATTTTTATTCTGAAGCAAAGTTACAATTATGTATTTTCATCAATATCCATCAATATTTTAAATATTACTCGTTAAATTGTTTACAAATTATTATAATGCATATAGTTTTAATAAACGAAAATTAATTTTTTATATTATATTTTTTTACGTTGTCATTTTATATGTTAAGCAAATCAATATATATATTATTCGTCACCTCTGCAGGTTTATTATGAAAGAGTTAACTCTCACGCAGCAACGTCTTTCTACTTTTATGATTACTGTGGCTCGAAGGACATCAGCAAGGAACTCATGTTAGATCCAAAAATACCGATAACGAAGATTACGTTATCTAAGGGTTTCGCATTTTCAAACATTAGATCGGCTACGGAGTTTGAGGAGGCCAGATCGCGTTTCTTCGCAGAGCAGGTGAAATAAGTTTCCCGAAATTTTAAATTTCAATTTATAACCTTGAAAATAAAATGATTGATTATTTTAGTTCAAATTTTTGTGATTACGTATTTCTTAGAAAATTGTTTGTTCGATTAATTCATCAGAGAATCAGATCATATGAATACATACGATCTCTTAAATGTAATGATTAGTAAAATTATTAATGATACAAATATAAAATAAATACTAATAAAATCTTAACATCTTAAAATGTTTCGATATCTCTCTAAACATTGAATTTATTTGGAATTATTGAAATTCTTTTAATGGATATTGCTTATTTCATTTAAGCAATATTTTTATTTATTTTATTCATCTAAGAATATAAAAAGCACAGTATGAAATTCATTTGAAATTCTACACCCAGGAATTTAGAGATGATTACATGGAAATGAGGGAAGGCTTGGATTTAGGCTGCAATTTCAGTCAGATGACCCTCGTAGCGGTTCTTGGAAATCCATGGTTTACTCGGTCTTATGTCTATTGGTGCCTTAGTGCGCTATTACTTAGTTGGCCACTCAGACTTATCATTGAGTGTAATACACAATACGTTGATTATCAGGTAAATGCATTATTGTTATCTTTGATAATTTTATTATACTAAAATGTTCTTTTCGAATTACACCTTCAACATTATAAAAGAACTATTATTCTTATCAGATGCTTATCTATTGAATGGCTTATTACTAAGAACGAACTCAAACTTCTTAAACATAAAATAAGTCCTATTACTGTAGGAAATACAGTTTAATAGAGTTAAGTATTCAAGTGCATTTTACTTATGTATGTTTATTGAAGGGTTTGAAGCTATTATTTAAAAAACATTAATTTTTAAAATACGAACAAAGTAATGTTTGTAAATGAGCACACCATATATATTAATACACGAAGAATATTTGCATAACGTTGTAATTTAAATTTATACTATTAGCAGATACAATTAAGTATTATTTAGTAAAAGAATATTAAGTAATACTTTTAAATACTTAGAAAGAGTTTTATTTTTAAAAATTTATAAATTTTAAGTATTTTAAGACAATGCAGTAATCGTAATAATTTACATTTAAGTATATAAAAATACCATTACAGTTCAACATTTTAGATGCCAAATGTTTTAGATCAATAAAAATCATTGTCTTAAATGTCGAATTTTTAATAATGTTATATATAACACATTTTTATAACTATTATAAAGATTATATTTAGTTCAGTAAATTTATATCAATTAAATTTATAAGTTTAATAATCTCCAAGATTTAGTTCAATTCCATTTCTTATTTAAAAAGCATGTAACAGTGCTATAATAATCATTTATTGGAAAAAATTGTTTTATTTGTTATAAAATTCTATAAACTAATAAAAAGTAGTTCATTTTCATATTTATAAAAAGTTATCATATAATGATAACGTTATCTAGTTTAAAAAAATTCTCTTTTTAGCAATCAAAAAGTAAAAGCATACAAACTTTTATACTTGCATTATAATATGTAAAATGCGAGTATTTATATTTAGTAATTACAGTTCATTCGCAGAAATTCTGTAATTTAACAATAAAAGGCTTTTGCATGCTCTGATACGTCAAAGCTATTCTAGCAATTTTTTAATAGTTTCAATGTATAACTATCTAATTAAGTACATGATATTTAAATACTTTTGGCTATTTATAAACCGAAACGTCGTATTAATTCGTCTTTAAATATCTGCGGATTAAATATAATCGTATTACGTAAATACCATAATCTACAAGCTACATAAGCTAGAGTAATTATCTGACTGTTATCTGAGCTATATAAGCCAAGATCGCTTTAAAATAAAATGATTGTTTGCAATAAGTAAGTTACGATATATGAAAGATTTGAAAAAACTTCCTTTTTAAGATATGAAAAAAGTGAGTTTGCACTTGTGCTAATTTTTAAACGAAGCAAAAAAAATGACTGCAGGTGACGAAGCTCTTTGGTGTGAATTACGACACACCAACGAATATCCAGATCCACACATCGGCTAGTCAGTTGAGTGCTCCGGGATCTTACATGCTTGCTCCGAGCTACAGCGAAGCCTTGCTAATGGAGCCCATCATTCAGTCCAATAACCACACGACCACGACGGTCTCATCAGAGACGGAATACTCAGACCTCGTGCCAAGCTATTCGGAGGCGCTGCTCTATGAGCGGGCTGCCGCAGAGCATCAACCCGTTAGCGAGCAGCAGCAGCAACGTCAGGTTGAGCCGCTCGTTTGCGAATGCCCCTGTCACAGTCTCTCAAGAGAATCGAGGACGGGGACCGACGACTTCGCGTCCCTCGAGAGTCTGCAGATGAACGATGTCTGGAGAGCCAGCCCTGATCAAGAGATCGCTGCAGCATCGAATGTCGAATGCATCCAGAAACAGAGACAAACGGTATGGAAAATTGCGGGTACTTTCGAATATTCACGTACTTACACTTGCAGGAGTAGAGGTGACGTTCTCAAAGCTTTATTGGATTACGTGGCATTTCAGGAATGAGAGATATCTATCGATTTACTCGTTTCTGTATCTAATTAATATATTAATAGTTCTTGCAAAAAAGATGTGTCTACGACTCGAAGGCATTGTTTGAGAATCATATCATTGAAAAAGTCTCAAGTATTCGAATCATTGTCATTATTGTAAATGTAGAGTCTATTGCCTATGATATTTCAGAGAATTGTTTAATGATAATAAAGGAAAAGCGTTTTAAAATATTACAGAGAGAAATAATTATAGGAGGAAATTAATAATTTTTGAATTGAATTGATTAAAGTCTCGTCAATATTTTATTTATTATTTGCGCAATCATAATTTGCTGTTAAATTATTTATTATAATTAAACATGTCCTTTTAAAGCTGTAACTTTGTTCTTTCATTAGACACTGTTACCAAAATTATATTTTAATGAAAAAACTCTTGATATTTTTCTTTGATATTTGATTGCATAATATAATGTAAATCTAATTCAGCATGAAAATTGAAACCAAGATAGCCGATAGTTTTATTATAATCATATTGCTACCTGCAGAAGAAAATATATTTTAATGAAATAAATTAAAGCAAAAATTTATATACAACATCATTATATTTACAGTAGATATTGAAAGATAACAACTGTATTAACAAGTCGAAAGCGAAGAGACAACTTTTAAAAAATATTTCAAAACTTCCTTCGCAAATATTATTTTAATTACTTAATAAGTATTGTCGAAATATTGAAATGAAAAATTTTGGAAAAACGAATATTTGTATTTTTTCAACTGATCGCAATTTATTATAAAAATATTTTATAATATTTCGTAATTACCTTAGAGGAATTTCTTAAGTAAACATTTTAGAATAATTGATCTAATATGGTAAGCAAAAATGATGGAGTGTCAGGTTGTAACTGATTACCATTAAATATTACTGTTTGTGCCTTTCGCTATTTTATTAAATACGAGCAGAAACAATTGTACGTAATAAAAAAAGGACGAAGTTTCAGAACAATAGAAAAGGTAGCTGTAGCACAGAATCAAAACTCGCAATAAAGCCCAAATAAACAGTTTCAGAAATAATAATAATAATGTTTATTCGAAAAATAATTGTACTTCTATGATTGTTTAGTCATTTTGCAATACAATTATAACTCGGAATGTTTGAGTTTTACAGATAAATAGGCATTCGATATCGAGCCAAATATTTTCAACGAATTTTCCCTTCATAAACTTCGCAAATCCCTTTGTTCGAGGTCGCGCGCAGATGCGTTTTCACGCAAATGTTTCGAACGCCTAGGCTAGAAATGAAGAACACAAAAATTTGATCTTCTCAGCCTTTCTTGTAGTGTTTATCACTTTGAAATTTGAGACTTTGATATAAAATTTCATTCGGATTTTATGAACGAATTTCTAATAAAATAAATTCGAACTTGATACATTATTTTACGGATCAATTTCTTCATTTAAAAAGTATTTTTCTATTGGATGTCCTGAAATACAAGTTCATTGTCAGGATCCCAAGCATCATGAGTCGACGGGTGGGAGAAGCGGCTGCGCTCGAATCTGTGAGAGTTGTCTGAACGATGCGTCGCTGGAGCGTCGTAGCATCCACGACGTTCAAGAAATAAGTGAATCAAGCAGTCGAAGGCGTCGATGCATAGTACGAGACTATTCCGAGCCTGATTTGAGGAGAAATGCGGAAGTGATGGACAATGGAAGCGCAAACTTCCGTCGAGGAAACGGACGTAGCTTGGAGAGCATTGTTGAAAATGAGGAAATTGGTAAGTAGTGCCGTTGTGAGATCTTAATAAAACTTAGTCTAATTATTATAATAAAATACATGATTTCTATTTACAAATATATTGAGCTATTTGAAAATTGTGTAATCTGTAATAATGTATTGTATAATAAAAATTGTATAACGTAATGATCGATAAAGCGATGAAAGATGACATGTATTAGTGATTACATGAACTTTTTTCCAAATCTATTTAATAATAAAACAAATACTTTTTTTGAAAATCTTATAATAATTTACATTTAATAAATGTTATATTTAATTTTAAAGCTTTCAAAATAATGAATTATTCATTAATTTTAATCTTAGAATTTCTACTTTCATCTACCTATAATAGATTAAAGATCTAACTCGCTCACGTATTAAGAAATAAATATACTCTTTTATATCATAGTATGTACGTACCGTTCTTACCATGAATACGTTCATGGAATGCCGAAACAAAATTACTGACATAATTTAAAAGGAAAAATACTTGTTTCTTTTCATACATTTCATATGTTTTAATATTTTTTTACTGAGAAAACAAAAACCGATATTTTGAATAATTAAAATATATTATTTTTTGTCGGAATTGTTAAGAAAACTCAAGACTATTGCAATTTATACTACACAATATATCTCGTATCTTAATTTGTAAGTTTGAAAAACTCTTTTTATTTTACAAGAATGAAATTAAGATCGTGATATAAATTCTAATAAAATGTGAATTTCATAAAATTAAATTTTCCAAATGATTAATTTTTTCAAGTTATTTCAAATTACTATTGTTATTTCATGTTTTTCAAATATAAATATTGTAAATATCTAAAATAAAACTTGTTTTTTTTCTATTTGGCAGTATATTGCTATTAGATAAAGTAAATATATAAAAAATCTATACCTGCATAATAGATAAAAAAAATTCAATAAAATATATTTGATTACTTGAGAAAATTTTACTCAACGTATTTATAATATATAAAATTAACCATTGCTTAAACATTCTTCAACATAAAATTGCCTTTTAATAAGCTTAAGTTTAATCAAGTTTAATTAAAATTGGAAATATGACTTTTTCCACTACCCGTTTTAACCACTATCACAATAAAAAGTTGACGAAAATGTAAGAAATTTAAAAGAAGTTTTACAGCTTAAATATGAAACAATGAATTTTGCCATAACTTCATACTTATGAAACTTTCCGTAAGAGCACAAGGTATCATTGCTTGTAAAATCAGATATTATAAAAGAAACATAAAGTTTTATTATAAATATTGCCTTACTGTACTGTTGCATTCATGGCTTACAATTAAGTTAATGAATATTTCAATTTTATTAAAATAATATGTATGAAAAATTAAATATTAATGATACATTTTTAGTAAAACTGTAACTATAAAAATTTTTTCAAAAAATAATGTTT
Source organism: Wiebesia pumilae (assembly GCA_018907045.1). Lineage (NCBI taxonomy): Eukaryota > Metazoa > Arthropoda > Insecta > Hymenoptera > Agaonidae > Wiebesia > Wiebesia pumilae. The sequence continues at coordinate 7,674,862 of JACCHZ010000159.1, read as the reverse complement.
GTTTGGATTAATTTTATTTATATACTAAATATTTAAATATTTAATGGAATAAGCTATAAATATCGAGTTGAAAAGTTGCAAGATAAGTATTAAGAAGTCCGAATATCGAAGTAGTATAAAATTTTCACATGAAAATTATAATATTATTATGAAAAGATAGCGATGAAAAATAAAATTCACTAGAAATAATTTAAGCTGAATAATAAATATATTTTATGTACAGCTCCAATTTTTAATTAAAACGAGGTCTACGTTAAGACGTTCTTACATAATTGAAATTTACTTTAAAAACATATGAATATTTTTCTCAATTTTCCATATATAATTATAATGTTTGCATATCATCAGAATAAAAAGAATAATAACTAACTGATTGAAATATCAAATATTGTTATTCCAACCTTAATCATTCAGCAATTGCTACGCTCATTGAATGCGTTTTTCTATCGAATAGAAAATCCTTTAAGCGGACGAGTGATTCCAGAAAGAGCCGAGGCAGTCGCACTCGATATGTCTAATCTAGATCAGCAGCAGCAGCAACAAGGTAAAAGTACAGGCGCCATTCCGAAACGCGGTCCATCGAATACTTATAAACAGCAGAGTTCTGGTAGTAGAGTGACGATGAATCCGATCGCAGAAGCTGTGAAGCGTTTGCCCAATTCGCGCAGTACATATTTCTGTCTCAAATCGATCCTCAAGCACAACCGACGACGTTTTACCCTCGTTACTCCCGAGGAGATACAGAATCTCACTTATACCGAGTCGAGAGATTTCGGTTCCATACGACTCCGTTCGACCGCCGACGGAGACGAGACAGAAGAGCAATGCTCCTGCGACGGATGTCGGACGGGACTTGAAAGACCGGTCAGTCTCGGAATCGGCAAATGTCAACGACCTTCAAGCTGCCAATCGCTGAGTTATAGAATCGAGAGTTCCAGGTGGGTAACGATATTTTCTGTGTCAAGGCTCGCATCAATGTTTTCTTTTATATAAAGATAAGTACGTTCGAATGTAAAATTTATATGTATTATTTCCTTAAATTATACGAGACAAAAGCGCGATTACCAATAGTTTCTAACACGTCATCCTACTAAGTCAAAATAAAATATATCATTCTCTGGTACTCATTGTATAGGAGTTTATATTTATCGATGACATTTTGAGCTAAAGTTAAAAATATTAATATATAGAAAACGAAAAATAATGGCTTTCATCGTGTTAAAACTTGAAAGTTAAAAATTTACAACTGAGGAGTTTTTCGAAAAGTTGTTTAAAAATTGAGTGCATGGATCCAAATTTGAATGTTTTAATTTTTCATTTCGATAAATCTTTCAATAAATTCATTAAGAATTATAATTTAATTTATTCAAATGAGGGTTTTGATATAATGAAATTATATATAAATAGTTTTTTTTTTGAAAGAAAAGAAAATATTTCTCAATTTATTAGTTCATTTTAACTTATAATCAAAAACTAAAAAATTAGCATTTATATTCTTTAGGTTACAAAACAATTTATGCAAACGTTATTTAGTTAAGTATTTTATTTTTCTCGGAGTCTTTATACGATCAAAGCTCTTTAATTTAATAGACTTTAATTTAATAATCTAAATGCTGCTTATATTATTTTATCAATCGTAATAGCTGCTAAAATATGTGATACCTTATGTATACCTTCTTTTATATAAATGTTTGTAAACTATTTCAACATATTCTAGGTTTCCTATAAATTTCGAATTTACAAAATTTAAGAAATAAATTTTATTATGCTGAATTATGAATAAATAGTGTATTTTTCTTTTTCCACCATATAAGTACAATTCTTTAGTTAAGTATCCTAATACGCAAATATAAACACAGCTAAATGCAATAGAAAAGTGAGTTAGTATTAAATAAAATTAAATTAAATTGAGAAAAGTGTGAATATTTTATATAAATTCTTGTGCAGAAAATCAATTCATTTCTCATACATTTTATGCATTGGACCAAATACATCGTTGAAATGATCACATTATTTATGAATTTGAAGATACTAACTATTAAAATACGATTATAGTCGAACGATTATGATTATTTTAGAACAATCAATTTTTAATGGCAAATGTTCCAATATTATTATTTAATACTTTTTACGTCAAATATCCATTATGTTATAAGGATACATTGATTTTTCTTCTTAAGATCTTAAGATATAACGTACTAAAAATACATCAATTTTTGTCCATATATGGAGAGATATATATGAGGTTATATTAAGAAACAAATTGAATGATTAATGGTTCATGAGCGCATTTATATAATATATACCTATATACATAAAGAATTTTATTCTTACAATAATACAAGTATATAAAGAAAATAATCAGTTCTTTTATATTTAAATGTATTGTTACGTTCATGACGTAAATGCCCCTTTTAGGCCTATACAGTTAAGTATACTAGCATGAGATAGGCAACAGACCGATCTAATACGGTGATAAGATTGATAAAACTCAGCTAAACATTTTAGCTATTTTACAATGTTGTATATAGTTAGATTAACACTATATTAGTACTACCAGAATTTGCGTCTACCCCGCAATTATGTACATAAAAAATATTAGAACAGATGCTCCATAGCGAAACTTAGACGTTTTCGTCTTGTCCGTAAATATGGATAAAGATATTAGTATTACATAAGAAAGAATTTTAGGATAAGGAATTAAGAAAAGAATAGGGTGTCGATTCCCCTTTAAAAAATGACTACATATTGAATTTTAAAAGAAAAGTATTTATTACTCACTTATTTAATACAAGTCAGTAGGTCAGCTGCCAAGTACAAGACTTGAAGGTGAACTTTAATTTTGCATGGAGAAATGCGCCCTTTTTACACAAAATTTAAAGTACAGGCGGTATAGGCAAAGTGGGGATTTTTATAGCTTTTCCCGGAAAAATCTATACAACCTGTATACAATTTATATATAATTAATTACTTAACTACTTATAAAATTCGATTCGCAATTTCCTTTTTCATAATTTTACAGTTTTTGATTTATAAATTTGATAATATTTACCCTGTTTATATTGATATTAGTTCAATTAATAATAATTCGTGGTTACATTTAAATTTTCTTCGGATTTTGTTGTAGCTATTATATTTGTTATATTGGTTTTTATTATTTCTTATGTCAGTATTATTAATATTATTATTTAAACTATTTTCTTTGTTTACTATTATATTCCCTTTAATCGTAATTAATATTAGAAAACATTATTAATATATTTTTTTGTTAATATTTATTTATTTCAATTTTTATTGTCCTCCTTCTTTTTTTTCTTATCTATTTCTCTTTTTTTGTAAATTTATATATAAATATAACAAAAATAATTAGTGAGAATAATGAAAATGATTATGGCATTTAATTTAGCCTTATAATATTACTTATATTTGCTTAAATAATAATTAGAAGAATTTTATGTTATTAATTTTATTACGTTTGTTTTATAATTATGTATAGTAATTTATTATAACTATAGATCTACGATTTTATTTTATTTTTTCCCTTTTGATTATTTAAAATTTCCTTTAATTAATTATGTATTTAAAATTATAATAATATATGGGAAATTAGATTTTTCTTTGTTAATGCAATTGCACAGTCGCAGAGTGTGCATGTATGCATGTGTGGGCGCGCAACTGTCGAAGGTACAAGTACGAATTAGAAGATGTCGTTGTGTGTATATGTGTATGGCGTTCGGCCACTTGCGAGTACACGCGCGCAATACGCGTGTGTGAGTGTAGGCCTCTGGCTACTCAAAAATGCAGGTACAGTCATAAACATGTCATAGTTATGACCTTTTGCGCTGACCTTCTAGGCCTAGGTGTGGAAGAAGAAAAATATTTCTTTCTTATTTTCAATAGTTTAGTGAGCCGATGTCGTAACAGTATAATTTTATATCTTGAACTTTACTATTTTTTATTAAGAAATTATTTATAAAACATAATCTTTATTACATTCAAATCTGTGTTTTATTACGTTATATTTTAAATACTATTTATTATTTTTTAAATTCTTTGTATATATTTTAAAAACATAATCTCTTTAATAGGATTTAAGAAAGAATAAAAGAATAAAATTAAAAAATGTTTAAAACGGTAATTGTAACGCAGTTTAAAATATGGTTAAAATTAAAAAATGTGAAAATTTATTAACTGTAACCAGAATAAAAATTTTCATATTGAAAATAAAATAAAAGTAACTTCTCACTTGATTTGATCATAAATTATAATTACAATTCCACTTGAGCTAAAAGTATAACTCCTAGTTTGCATTAGCCTAGATAAATATATGAAAATATGTTCATTATATTCCTTGCGCAGTATACTCGTTTCGGTGTCATAACGATTCATAAACAAATCTATTCGTGAAATGTTTTATCTAAAGTGTATGTATGATCCGCAAAATTGTATTCCGGAGGTGAGATTAATTTCATACATTGTACATATTAATTTCATAATTGTACATCTTTATGCCTTTAAAATGAGATTTTATTCCTTTACTTAATTATTTATTTGAATAAACGTATACAAATAATTGTGTTTGAATGTTATTGATAAATAATTAAAAATTCCTATCATAATTAATTAAAGTTATAGAAATTATGGTTTTAAAATTAAATAATCTTTTGGATCATAATTTACAAAATGAAAAATTGCCACAATCATAAATATAGATTTTCATATTTGTAAATAAAGTTGAATAAATAGATATTACAATAAAATAAAAATAAAAGCTAATGAATCACTTTGAATATTAAGTATAGAAGATAAAAATGTGTAATATTTCATAATAAGTTATAGAATTTTATCGACTAATAGAAATAAAGTTTAAAAAATTGATGATTATTAGTGGCTCATTAAAAATAATCTTTAAATCACAATAGTATAAAATGAACGAGATTACTATAATAAGTCAATCAATCATCCACTATTTTTCGTATCTTCTTAGTCGTACCTTATATTCAAATAATAATGACATTTACATTGATATAGTTCCATATATAATTGATTATCGATGTTATTCTCTTTGTATTAGTTGCATTTGATATGAAAATCTGTGATACTTATAAAAATCGATAACTATAAAGCTAATCAACATGAAAGATAAAAATTAAAATTCAATTCTAATATTTTCTAATATTTTTTTAATTCCTCTGACAGAACCCTGATCTTTGCAAGTCCCATCCAGGTGGTATGTCCATCTGATCCGTTCGAGGGTCGCAACGTCGTACAAAGTGAGAATCCTCCGAACTACGAAGACGCACTAAATATGCCCATTTTCTCGCGACTACGTCGTCCACTCACAGATCGCGATTCTTCAACCATGTCTTTGATGACAGCTACATTTTCCTGTAACCCAACTTCTCGAGCAAATCGGAGTTGGAAACACCGTCGTACTAGAAGTACCGAACCTCAGCATTTATCTTATTTCAGGTACATACATATCAAACATATTTTATGCTTATTCATTTCTTAATGCAATTATTTTCCTCCTGCATGTTTTGTAAGAAGTAGGAATTATATAAAAATGGTATTGAGTGTAAACCAATTTTTTATATGTTCTGAAAAAATTACAAACGTCTACTTACCGATCATTAAAAGTTATAGAGTTACATATCATTGATTAGATATTGTACTATATTAGATATCAATATTTGACATATATTGATAAGATATTGTAGTGTTTATTTTATAAATCAATACACCTATAAAGAATGTTTCAAAATAACAAAGGATTGATTTATGAATTACATAATATTCAAGTAGTAAGATTTTCTTTATTCTATATTTACTTTCTATTATAACAACTTGAAGTTTTGAAATTTTTTTTCTTTTACACTATTTTGAAATCTAAATTAATTACGACAAAGTATCATAGAATGAAAATATCAATTAATACATCACTTTAATTAAAGAAATATATTTATTTATATAAATGTTAACTAACTACATAAAAGTTTAAACAATTATCAGATTTAAACGTTATTAATGCATGGTCAAAACGACATATTGCATGATGAAGGTCAATCAATATTTCGTAGGTATATTACGCAATATCGATTCGCAATATCGTAATATCCAATATACTACGTAATGTACTGGACAGGTATAAATGTAAAATAATATATAGATTATTTTAAGCATAAAGTACATTGAATTATTTTTACATTATTATTTTTCCAAAAATTTTAGTTTTATAAGGGTGGAAAGATTGATGAAATTCGTAAAATATCTTGTATCTTAAGAAGCGTATCCAGTCTGTTTAATTAATCTTCATAACTGAACTACGTTTTTGTACTTAAATGTACGATATACATTTTTTCACAAAACTAAAACATATTTTTTCAAATTTATGAATATATGTAGCATACAATATTTTATAAAACTATCAAATCAAACTATTTTGAGGATATTGTAATTTTTAAATATTTATTTATTGTGAATAATATCTTAAAAATAATTAAAATTATATTTTCACCATTTAAATATTTTAATTTGATTACTATTTACATTCAAGTGGTAACAATCATATATAAACAAAATCATAAATGTTCATTTTAAAAAATAAAATAAACATCCCTAGACAATAATTAGGTTATCAAGATGCTTAATATGAAGACTTCAAAGTGGTTTAATATTCCTTAATATCTAGAGAATACTAAGAAATTATTGTTTATAATTAACAAATAAACGGAAATAATTACTTACAAATGATGATTTTATAATCATTGCACTCACAAAATCACAAAGAGAAAGTCGAAGAAGTTTTTATGGAATTATTTATTGTATAAGAGAATCTTTCTAATTGAAATATGAATTTTACGTAAATTTCGAGAAATTACTTTTTTTTCCATTAACAAATTTATTTCACAAATTTCCATAAAATCATTTTTATATACTCAATATCAATTTCCTGGACTGAAGCATTGGAATGTTATTATGTTATTGCGCTACATTAACTTTAAAAAAGTTTATTTCTTTCATCAATGTTTTCACTTAAATCATGAATTACTTTCTACGCATTGCAATAAACATCCCTTATAACGTCACGTAAATTAATATAAAAGTGTTATTGCTACATATCTTGATCGAATTATTGTGAAGTACTCTACAAGAATTCTCCTGATGTTTCTTCCATAGCTCGATTAATTGTCAGACGCGTCGCAGTGAAACGACGATTTCGCTACCTTCGTATGATGGCCTGATAGTGGCCCTCGACTCCTGCAGCTCCAGTAATCAATCGACCGACGAACGCAGCCCATTCCTGAGATTTGATGAGCTATCTGCTGCCTCCTCGACTTCATCGACGGAACATCACTACTCTACAGCCGTTGCTTCACACAACGGAACAGATGGGGTTTTTGCCTTTTTCCTTCTCGCTTTTTATTGAACTTTTAGTTTGTTGTTACATTTTACTTCTGCTCTAATGACTTTTTAACACGAATTAAAAATGATTTGATTTCGATAAGAATGACTAGTTAACTGAAGTTAATGCTTTATTATTATTATTATTATTATTACATTAAATAATAATAATTAAATCATAAGCGAATTTTATGTTATTGCGCTAGAGTAACTTTAAAAAAGTTTACTTCTTTCATCAATATTTTCATTTAAATCATGAATTACTTTCTACGCATTGCAACAAACATACCTTACAATGTAACGTCACGTAAATTAATATAAAAGTGCTATTGCTACATATCTTGAGTGAATTATCGTGAAATACATAAATTATTTCTTTGTTAGATAGATACATAATAAAAGTTTATAGTAATTATTTGAAGAAATATATTCGATATTATTTAAGATCTATTCATATCTTCATTGTAAAATTAAAAATTTTTCATGTATTTTAAAATCAAATACATGAAATATTTAGTAATTCTTTGTGAGTGAATGATTATGCAACTTCGTCTTTAATGAACTCGGTAATATGTTAGATATTTATATAAGTAGTTGTACAATCTTAAATTTTTAAAAATAAATTTAAAATGTATATTGATAAAATTTCAAATTAAAAGTACATAATAAAAGAATTTTGTATAACTGGTTAACGTCAGATTTATCTAACTTTTAAGATGTTATGAGATACATCATTATTTCTATAGTTATATTAACAAATCTTTCTATGATAATCTTCATTTCCGTTCTTGTACTCTGAGTAGATCTACAAAATTAAAATATCTATCTGAAAGATTTGGTGCAATTGAAATATTTTCTCAATACAATAGCAATATTAGCTACAATAATTTATCAGCAAGTGAAAATTATTAAAATGAACTATGTACACGTTTTTGAACTAGGCCAAGACGAGGTCACGACTGACGCGTTCGCTGACTGAAAGGCGTAGCTTACCAGGGTCAAGAAGATACGAAAAGGAGCTCAGGAAGAGTTGCACCGATAGAATAGATACTGAATGCCGGATCGTCGGTGTCAAACATACAAACATCAACATCGAGACATCGTTGTAAGTTCAGCGCAGCTTTAGAGCAGTGACGAATGAACTTCAGTGAAATAAAAATTAGTTCCACACGACTTTAAGTGAAAATAGAAGCTTCTTCTTGGATTTTATTGAAGCTTTTCACGGAGATACCGGAGTCGATTGTTTGAATATCAAGAAGTTTATTATTGTAAAATAATTATTTTTATATTAAGTGCATTTAAAAAGTACATCATTTTTAATGACTCAATTTAAAATTGACTTTGCTTAATTAATCTCTCAATATCCTTAGACTTCAGAATATGATTTTCCATTAGAATAAATACTTCTAACAATCACAATAGCTTTTAAATTAATTATTATGTTTCAAATTATAACATTGTATCGATATTATTTTTATTTACTTGTTGATTTTTAAATAAAGTTAATTACAAAGATGCATTTTATTGATATTTAAAAGACAGAGTATTTATGAAATTTGCTGACAAGCTCATTTGTTAAAGTTTCAATTTTATTTTAATAATGAATTAAATTTATTTTTAATTATCGAATAATTAATAATAATTTTAAATATATTATTAATGTTTATTGAATTAAATTTCGATCTTAATCGAAATAAAAAAAATATCAAGTATATTAGGACACTAAGAAAAAAATTGTGTTCGTTTAACGATTTCGAGATTAGTCTTCGGATTTTGTTTACTCTTATTAAGAATTTGCTTCTTTTGCTTTGGAAATACTAGGTTTCAGTAGGGTTACTTTACTTAAAGTTTCTTCTTTATTAGGAACAATTTATAAAATTTATGTATCATTTATTGTGTTTTTATGTTTCCACTTATTGGAATTTTTCTACTTTGACATTATTTCTTTCTATTTATTAATAATGAAAGATCCTAAAATGAGTACAGCGTTTACAAATTACTTTATTGCGAAGAATTTATAATTTAAAATTAAGAAATTTGTTACGTAATACTTTAGGAAGGGCACTTAATTTTCTGAAACTTATGCTCTTGTTATATTCTAATTTTTTTTCAAGTTTTTATATTTTATTAAATATTTTATGAATTAAATTTCCTTTGTTTTTTCTTATATATAATATAAAATTAAAAATCTTTTCATCTATAGCTTTAGTTATAGTACAAGATATTTGATTGATTTTTTTATAATATCGCAAAAAGTAATTATAAATTAATACCTTAATAAGCCTTAATTTTAACATATTATATATACTACATATTTTTTCATAGTTTCTTTGTAAATAATTTTTCTGTTATTATTGGATTAAAATTAAAAATTTTGTAAAATAATAATCACATATAATGTAATTTTTTAACAAATTTTTATTGTGTCAAACTTAATTTATTTTCGTTTTTATATTAATGAATGTTATTCGATAAATAAAATTTGCTACATGTATTTGTATGTTTTAAATAAACAAGATAGTAAATACAGAAAATTCTTTTGCAAAATAAGAATAGTAATATTCACACATTAAGTGTTTGAATGATTAAAAGTACTAGTAAAAGTACTATTAGAAATATAATAGATTTCTTTACAATATTGCGCAATTATTCAGAAATTTCATATTCTTTATGTATTCTGTCGGTATTTTCATGAGTGGTACAAACGACATTTTTTACTAACATTCAATCAGTTTTAGAAATAAAAAGCATGTACGTCAAACCTTCACTTGAGTATTATTTATATATTTTTGTTAACTGTTTATTAAAATTATTTATAAAAAATAGTATTAAAATAGATATTTGGCTTGGTCTAGTGATAATCTAAGGTTGATGAAATTATTATGAGTTAAAAAAATCGTTTTTAAAATAGAAAAATTGTAAATGTAATTAACCTGATAAAACGTCAAATACGCTAATTTGTAAAAATAAGAATTTTAGAAACATTTTTATTTTGTAATGAAAAAAGTACGTGATCAAGGATAGTTTTTGTATTTTTGAAAATTTTTCAAAATCTATAAATAATTATATTTACAAATCTTGAAAAGAAGTAGTTCAAATCAATCACTCAAAAAATAAAAGAATAAACTGTAGAGAATTAATTACTGTCATTTTTTCTACACATTTTCGAAGTCTAATTTGAAAATCAAATTCAAGTTCTTTTTCTTCGATATGTTTTAAAGAACGAATATATATAGAATAATTAATGATTTAAAAGTGTATGTTTAATGAAATTCTGAAGCTTTCCATTTTATTTTTGCTTCAGATATTCATAAGATTACGATTTATTTAATAATATAAATAAGAAAAATAGTTAATTATCTTTATTTGTGAACTGGATTTTATTGCAACTTATTTTTTTCAAACTAAATTAAAATAATATAACTTTATATTTATTTAGGCTTAACTTATGTACACTAAAAGTCAAAATAAGTCTAGAACTTTATTAAAATAAATTTGAATGATTTTCATTTCTGTCCATCAACATTTTCCAGCCACATTGAGGGACATACGAAATAAAATTCATTACGACCACTACATATATAACGTTATATAAAGCAAGAAGTAATCTATACGACAAATATACAACTTTCAAAATTATGATGTAATTACGACATCAGAAATATAAAAGAAAATTAAAAAAAATAATTTCATCTTTTCGATTATATATATACATATAAAAATTAAAAATTAACTTTCGAAAGTTTGAATGTTTTCAAATAAATCCTAAATCTTTGTCATATAAATATATAAATGCCATGTAATTATAATTAGTTATTTATAAATGTATATAAATATATATTATATAATTTTATTTATGGTACAATATAAGAGAGCTTGCGCTTGCTATTTAGAAATAAAAATGGCTGTGAAAATTCCGAGCATTTAATCAAAACAAAAGGAAAGAAAATTAATGGAACACAATTCTACCGTCAAATCAATGTTACTGCTTCGAAGTTTATGTATGATCTCTACTGTAATTTTGAAATATGTTGATTGTGAAATATAAATATGCTAACTCAATGATATCGACTCAGCAATATAACAGAAAATTTTCGACGTATTCAATATCAATTCATTATTATTATCAATTCTTGAAATGAAATTTTTAACATTATATTAAAAGAATTTAAAAATAAAATGTGGTTTAGTTCTCAAACTTAAACAAATTCATTTTCATTTTTAGTACTTATATAGAATTATTATATTAATGTATTTTGCTGTTTATAAATTTGTTTTATATTCATGTTTATTGTATTTCAATTTTCAAAACATTTATTCTTTAGAATTAAAACTATTTTTTCTTTCTTAAAATTATGTAATTAAAATTAACGATTGAAAAATACTTAATATAATATTAATTATTAAAAATAATTATTGTATTGCATACATTTTTATTTCATGAACACATCATTTCAAAATTATTTTTTTTTTATAATTTTTTTTCTAAGTATTACATTTGAAATAAGAACAACTTTTGACCAATAAAAAAAAAAACCAATAAACTTTTTCTTATATCTTGATAAGTATTACTATATGCAAAATTAGTATTAAATTAAGTTAAATTTACAACAAATCCTAATAAGTTACAAAATATTATAGATTTTGGTTTTTAAATAAAATGCGTTACAACGTTAACTCTGAAAAAATTGAGAACACAATTGTATTTGAAGTACAATATAAATTATTCTTGTAAAGAATCTAAAGGATTTGCAGTAACATTGCAATGACAATAAATAAAACAAAAAATTTTTGAGAGAAAAATCTCACGAGTATACCAGCATACGTATAAAAGAATGAAATTAAACTGTATAAGTGTGTTTTGATCAGACGAACAGACGTGGGACGACGAAATTGTTTCGCGGATAAATAGTAATAATTAAAAACGTAATATTATGTTTTTGGTGACTTTTTTTTTATTCAAATTGATTTAACGTTAGATAAATATTTTAATTTTATCATCACAGTCACGTGAATGTAATTAATTTAATGTAATTCATTACTTTATAACTTTGTTAAACCTCGATTTCTTTAATATATTAATAAAAATTAATAAAATGATCTTGAAAGTATTTCTATAATAAAATGATAAAATGATTAGATTAGTCAACATTAAAATTAGATACATTATTACATACAATATTACTTATAAAAAACGTATTTATTAATTGCCATTATAAAGAACGGATAAGCCTTGTATTTTAGAAGAATTACGAATTATCGACTTGTTTTATAATTAATAGAATTCATAAATAATATAAGTTGAGAAAATTTTGTAAATGTAAAATGTAAAAACTATATACAATGCGTGTACAAAACATGTATTGATAATATAAAATTTGTATAAAATTTAAACTATTTTTCTAAATTACGCAATTTCAAAAAATAGTTAATATTTATGCAAATTTTATATTACCAGTATCTATACAATTAATCTGTACGTATATTTAATTTAATAGAAATCTGTTTTAGCTTTCAATTTTACCTTTGATAACAGAAATTAAATCCTAAATTTTATTATTATTATCTTGATTTCCATAGCGCAGTAAAATAATATTAAAAAATTATAATAATTGATTAATATTTATGAGATTATGGTTTTTAATTATTTTCAATATATCTTTCAAAAATATTGAGTTTTATAATTTTAAATACTAATAAAAAGTGTACTCATTCATTAAAATAAATCTTATCTTATATTTTATTAAGAAACTCTACGAAATTTGAAGGAAGAAATAAATTGTAAATCTTAAAAAATAATTTCACATTGTATTTCATTAATTTATTTTAATTTTATTACATATAAATAAATGTTATTTTGAACATAAAAATTAGCTTTGTCTTTAATTTTTTAGATTTTTTATACATTTATTGATTATTGTACGTTATAACAAGTTACAAATTTATTATACTATACTATTGTACAATCTATAATATATATTTACGAAAATACCAAGTACGTTTGTTGTACTTGGTGATTTAAAGCTTACATATACTTGTATTTTTGACTAAACTATTATAAATAAAAAAAGAACATGAAACACGGAAGTATTACTATATTTAATTTACTTGTATAAAAAAAAAAACAAATATAATAGCGATGTGTTATTTTTAGTTTATTAGGGTTCAAAAAAAAAATAATAATGACATCAACTTGATATAACAATATAATATATTATAATATACACGAATGGAAAATTTTAAGGTAAATAATTATATGTAATTACATAAAACAGTATTGTTCATTAATCAAGTTTATATTGACAAAATAATATTATGCAAATTATTTTTTAAATTTTTAACTCTTTTTTATAGAAATCCTAAATTTACACAGAATAATTTGTATTTTAATCAATTTGAAAATTATTTATATTCTAAAAAATACAATTAATTAGAACTATGTACAATTACATATAATTACATTTTTAATTAAGCTTCAAATAAAATAAGTTAATATTGTATAAAAATTTAACCAAAGTTTATATGAAAATTGCTTCTACGTATGCAATTAAAAATAATCACTAAAGCATGGAATGATTGTAATGTAGAATTTTTGGAAATAACAATATTTGCTTTTACTGTAGATAAAAAGAAAGGATAACATATGTGTACACAAATGTGTAATACAAAATTGAGAAATGAAGAAAAAGCAAAACGAAAACAATAAACAACTTATGCCGTCTCAAAAAAGTGCTCTTGTATACATTAAAGTCATAGTGCGAATTTTTAAGTTTATAACGTATTTAAGAGAAGACGAAAGTGTAAGAAAAAATAAAATGAAATACGAAGGTTTTATTCTAATTGATAATTGAACAAAAGCATATTTCATATGAAAAACTGCGCTGAACGAAGCGAAACAGAAATAATGAGTGAAAAAATTATATTCTTGACAAAAAGTTTTAGTACCTTAATAATTATTATTAATGATAATTTAATCATTACTATTATTACCATTCTACTGTCGGTTGCATTACGTTACTGTATGAAAAATATGGTTCTTGTATTTCAATAAATGTTATAAAATACATTTTTGTCTTGTATTTTATTTTTTCATTTTTAAATTATATTTTATAACAAACAATTAGTTACATTTATAATAATAAAAATATTATTATTATTATTCAATGCATTTATATAAATAAAAAACAAATACTTTATCTTATTATTTTTATTTAAAAGTCTAATAAAGTAATTTCTAATTCTACTATGAATTTTATTCATCATATGTAAAATAAATAGATTTCTGGCAAATTTGCTAATGAACTAATATAACTTTAATATACAGTGTATATTATGTATGATAACGTAAAAGAACATATTTTTTAAGAACTTGTGTGCTTTATTTTAGGAAATTTTAATTTAAACTAAAAGCTTTTTCCATACAAAAATAATAATTAAGTTGTATTTTAGTAATAATATTAATATAATATATATGCGTATATTGAATTTTGCGTGATAATAATAAAGATTAGTGATATTAGCTTATATTTCAAGGGAAAATACTTCAGGTTCCTATTAAATATTTTCTGAATACTATTAAATATACTATTTAATATACTATTCAAAAAAATATCAAATAAGCAAAAGTAACGACAAAAGATTTCGAAAAAGTAGACCAAATACCCATTAGTATAAAATTGTTATTTCATTGATATAAATACGTAAATAAATAATAATAAATTTGTAATAAAATAGTAAAAAAGCATGTATTTTATAAATACATGACTATATAAAAATCTATTTTAACACAAAAAATTATATTAAAAAAAATGATTTTATTGTACTTGAAAGTAAAAAACTAAAATACAACTCGATTTTACTAAATTATTTAAACTAAACTGATTATTAAACGGTATCCTACAAACACATCACAGATATATCGATTTGATATTTCTGAAATGTAAGACTTATTAGGTATCAAATAATATAAAACAAGAAAATAGATTTGTTTTGTTATTCAAAAACACACAATATCTATATTCGAAATGTTATCAATATATAAGAATGACAGGATTGAATATTATCATAACAAAGAAATATATAAACAATTTTATTTTACTTCTTCTGGCGCTTATCTATATATTGATGCTAATGGACATACAAATGTGTTAATTAAAAGCGTTTGATATAATAAAAAAATTTCTTATTGAAAATTTTTATTTTTAGTATAAAATTTTAAAGAAATTTTTTATATTTGATCAACTAATCCATCTTGTATGTAAATAGATTTTTTTAGAAATTTACAAATACGTATTGAAAAATATGAAACACTCATTAACTCTAAAAAATAAAAATGCAGTAAATTAGTACCAACTTATTAATTTGCAGCATCTTGAATTTTTATTTTTCAAATTTATTTTTTAAGCTCATTTGTGTTCTGCACAGAAAAGTTTACATTTGATTAACATTTCTTTTGATTTACATTTTAAATATGTAATGTGAATTTCGATTTTATCATATATGTAAATAAATAACTAAATATGTATTTACTAGTCCATTTTCAGTATTTACAAATTTAATTTAATAAGGTATAAAGAAATAACTTTTAGAAATTACATAATAAAATAAGAACTGAAAAAAAAACATTTTTTTAAATATGTTTGGCAACATTTATTATTTTTTCAGATCAATTTTATAAAATTAGTTTTGCATTAGGTGCACATAATAATGCTAATAAATTTTATACACTATTTTCATGTGAAAATTTTGATATTACATTCACTCATAAACATTATTGTAATTTTTTCAACTATTTATTTACACACATTCACGCATTCATATGCAATACATAGTTACATGCACAAATAATTTTTGTACATCAAATTGTACACACTGGGATATTTATAAGAACATCCATAGTTCATTCCATATTTTATTATAATAAAAAAGTGTTCTGGTGCGATTATGTAATAAATATATAAATTTTTTTCTTTTTTATTCAAGAAGTGTTCTCGTTTTTTCATGAAAATACTTAAGTGTTTTCAGTTAATGAGACTAGCATAGCGTTGTAAACAATTGCATCAGTGGCTAGTGTTTAACAGTTATACATTAAAACATAATGTTTTAAATGATTTTAAGTTTTACTTAAACATAATATTACATTATTTTTTCATAACACCAGGCCTTGTGTAATATACTCTATAATAAAGCGTTTTACTTCTCCAAAGTGAGTATGAATTGTCAAATTTTAATAAATAAATACCCTGAAAATGAAAAAAGTTATTTATTTTTTAATAAAATTCTATAAGTTTTTTAATATTTAAACTTAGATAATAACACGAGATAAATTAATGTTTTTCTTAAATATTAAAAATTTTTAATTTATAACAGATAATATGTCTTGAAAGTTAATAATTTATTAAATTATCTATTTTTACTGAATAATACCTGTCCAGGATACTGATGACTGCCTGCATAAACTTCTTCCTGAGAATCTCTTCTATACACCTAAATTAATAAGATTTGAATATTTTATATTTCCATTGTCGTGGAATTATTATTGTTAAAAACATCGAACTTTAAACTATAAACTTACAGGTATTATAACACTAATAGGTGTTGTACTTGGTTTGAATTCTGGTCTTGACTCCTCTGTTATGTCTCCACTTTCTAAATCCTCCCTGGTCTCATAGTCATCCTCATCATCTTCGTCTTCTGATTCACTAATATGAACTGAAACTTGAGTTGTGTCTGGTTTAGACCATTCAAAATTTACTCCAAATCCAATGTCATACCCATCTGTTGCAAATTCCCAAAATAGGCACGAGCCATCTTCATGTGTTGGTACTCTTACAGTAACTATTTCTCCGTGTCCAACTTTAATTACAGCATCTCCTGCCTCTCTTCTAATAGTATTTTTAAATTCTTCTACACCTTTATTTGTCCACATTTCTGCAGGAACTATTGTTGGCCAATCCTAAGATATAATATAAATGTAGTGTAATATAATAAAATGTAGTATAAAAAATAAGATATAATATAGTATAAATTTATTAGAGTGATTAATAATTTTTTTAATAATTACAATATCAAACATGAATATATATATATATATATATATATATATATACTTTTTCTATTTTTACTTTTAAAATATAAATCTACTACTAAATATAAATTTACTGTTAAATATAATCAATTTAATTACCATCAAATTAATATTGTAAAATAATGTTTCAATTGTTATATTAAATCAATAATGATTTTGTTAAGATATGAAAATATCTAAATTATGATCAATTCTTAAAATAAATAAATATAAAAAATGTTAAACCTGTGGTTCATCAGAATCTTCATCATTTGAAGCAGGTAAATCACTTGAAAGTAAAGGATCTTCTTCAGGTTCTCTTTTTAAAATATCTGTGTTATTTTGTTTTTTATCTGTTTCTCTTTCCTCCACAACCAATTGACTTCTATGTAACTGTTGCATATATTGATGATAGTGTTGTTCCTGTAACTGTCTGATAAGTACTCCCTGTTGTTCTGGGTTACCAGGATATTGTTGTTCCGCATATGATTTAAATTGATAATATGTTTGCTGATTGAGTGCTTCCTGTATCTGCCTACGTTGATTTTCCTGCTTTAAACGTTCCTCTTCCTCTTTCTTTTTCTCCTCCTCCATTTCTTTAACTTTCTTCTCCTCTTCAATTTTTCGTAATTCCTCTTCCTTTTTTACACGTAATTTTTCCTCTGTATCGCGTTTTTGGGCCTCCACAAATGTTTTGAAAAGAGGACAAAGTTTGTCAAGGAGAACAACAAAACCTTCCATAGCTTCTTCTTTCGATATATCTCCAAGTGTTTGCCATGCTACTTTTCGATCTCTACCAATCACATCTAAAACTCCTAATTCTGGTTTTTTTTCTGGACTATACTTACCATGAGATACTTGTTGTGTGAAAGCTACTAATTTTAATTTATCTTCGTATGATAAGTGTACAGCCTTGCCTTCTTTTTCTGCAAAGATAAAAATTTTTACCCTTTTAAAATTTTGGTAATTTTATATTTGAGAATAATTATGAATTTTTTAAATTAATAAATATATTAGCAATTTATTTTATTATAATATTAGATGGTTTATAAAAATTATAAACTCTTTATAAAATTGTTATTGAGTTTTGTAATTATTACAACAGTTTTGATAAATATATTGAACTTATTTTGATATTATTAATAATAAGTTTCTAAATTGTTAGCAAGAACTTAAAGATATATGTTCAGATTTTACAAAATTCTTTTTTATGTATTGAATTAATTATCTTCAATGAAAAATAAATAATATAAATAAGTATGAAAAAAATAAGAAATTTCCAATAAAATTAAATAGAAAACTAAAGGTGTTATAAAATTCATTGATATTTACATTCTTTATCTTTTTATTAAATTATTGTTTTTAAAATCTTATTGAGTTAAGAACATTATAGCAACTGAAAAATTAGCAAAAGAACAAAAAATATAGATTTAACAATATCATTTAATGTATGTGTAAGAGATAGTTAATAAAGAAAATACTAATAATTTGATCTAATTTTCATTTGGATTTAAATTTTTGACATATATTTTTATATATCAAAAAGAAATGCACATACTTCTTATATTGAGAAAATGTATAACATAGTATTAACTGTTTAAGGTAAATTTTAGCATTGTGAAATTAAAATTTTATTAAAAAAATGATGATAAATAATATATAATAAATATTAAAATTTATTTATATAAAATCTAATAAATAATAAATATGTTAATGGTAATATAATATGTATATTATATTAATAATAATTATGTTAATGTATATATATATATATCTTTAACTTAAAATCTCAAAAATATATTAGTATAAAGAATTTTGTACATGAATCTTGTTAATGAATAACAAGCATAAATATTACGATAATATCATAAATAAAGTTCTGTTTTACTTATTGATAGATATTGGAGTGCTACAAATGAGTCTCACATGTAATATATACATATATATACAGTATTGTAATGATTCATTTTCAATATTTTATATAATGAAAAAAAATTACAATATACACTTTTTGATATTATAAGGATCAAAGATTCCATTTTTAAATAGAAATGCTATAAGTTTAGTAATTTATTTAATTTAAAGTATAATAAATATTTCTTATCATCCATTTCTTCTACATGAAAAATTCATATCAATTTGAAATTATGAAAAATTTAATTACTAAGAATAAAATATAAGCATACATATAAATTAATAATTTAAACATACATTTACAAATATTACTAATATGAATAAATATAATTAATAATAATAATAATCATTCTTTAAAAGTTTTATTAAATATTAAATCTTTTTATGAAACATACTCATTTTCTACCCTTAGTTTGTTCTCATAAATGGAGGCGAATGATCATTTATGTTGTATTTATTATTTGAATAATGACAGTCTAAATTCTAACAGTTAATAAAATATATTGTAACAAAGAATACAATTACTTCATATTTATTAAAAATTTCTTAAATGTAATTTTTTTCAATATTCATAAAGAATAATTTATTAAAACAAGATATAAATTACATGTAATTAAAAATGTGGTCTTGTGGTCTTTTCGATTTGTAATAAAAAATTGTAAGAATTACAGAAAATATCTTGTTGAAAATTAATTCCTTAGAAAAAAATATTATTTTCAAGAAAATAACCTTACAACAGAGTAATGACATCGCTATCTAAAGACACCCACCGTTATATCGATTGAACTAAATTAAATTAGTAAATAATTAATGAACAACAGCATATAATAGTATGACAAAAGGGTAAGTATTCCTAAGGCAAATGACAAGACGTCTATCAAAGTAGGTACACAAATATGACGTCTACAAATTACCTTTGTAGAAGTTAAGAGCGATTTTGTAGAGCTCAGGCATTTCAAAGCCTGACAGATGTGGTTCGAAGACATTTTGCTGTTCTTTTGTTGATGACGATTCCGTTGTCGCATTCACCGTTAGCTCCGCAATTTTCTTTTCTGCATCGGAGTCGTTCCCGTTCACTGACGCCATTTGCAAATATTTTAAGGAGGAGATGCACACCGACTGATTAACGCCCAAAGCAAGGATGGAATCTGGGATAGAGAGACACGTCAATTGTTCAATTCTGTCATGGAGGCCAATTGCATCTACCCTGATAAACTTAAATACCTGCACGTCAGCTGTTAGAAATCGGTCTAGTAGTAGGGGGAACGTTAGGTCTTACACGCGAGAAAACTTATTCTAGAATGAAGAATAAGAATTAGGAATAAGAAACAAATTCTTGCCGTTTCTGTTTTACATCTTGTCAGAAATAAAATTTTCAGCTGAGTTGATTTTAAGCTCTCTTATTTTTAAAAAGCTGCCTAAGTAGATTACCATTTAACTGTTTTAATATTAATATTAAAGGGATTGACTATATTTATTTGATAAATATTCAAGTACATCTATACACTTAATTTATTATGTACATACAATAAAACGAAATAGCGCTACAAATCTTTATCTTAATTTAAACGATCGCGGTTCTTAATTTTATTAATTTATTCTTTATTGCCTAAAAAAGATATTATACTTAGCGTTACAATAAGGTTTCAATAACACTACTATTATTTTCATGATAAGGTAGTCTCTTATGTGATTTTATACCTTAAATAAAAAATAGAAAACCACAAAACGGTAAATAATTTGTTATGAGTACCTACAGTTAGAAGCTTGATTCTTATTCTTATTCTTTATCTGTTATTTTTATAATTGATTACGGGAATAGCCTTTACATGCCTCACAATGTCGGTCATCGATTATTGAGTAGATATTATCACCTTTTCTTTATTATCTCAAAACTAAAAGTGTTAAAAATGTTAAAATTAATTCAATGTTCTAAATTCTATTTAGTCATGATCAATAAAAATTGTATTTATATAACACTTCAACACCTCATTAATATGTACGAACATTTTTATTATTTTTCCGAAATAAATACTGTTTGATATCAAGGCTTAAATAAGAAAAAAACTATATATAAAACTAATGAAGAATTATATACACTTTGAATATTTATTATATAAATTGGTGTAAATAGAAAACTAAATACAAGGTTGTGATAATAATTTCATAATTGTTATTGTCACTGAGCAATCTTTTATATAAATTGTGTAAATTTAAATAATTCTTATTTATAAATATTTAAATATTTTTAAACCGTAAATTTTTAGGCACCCTAGAATAATTACATGGAATTTCGCATTAATAAACTATTAAATCAAATTATATCAAAACTTAAAATTTTAATTTATATTATACATTATTTGGCTTAATATTTTTTACATATTATGAACAGGTGTACTGATGCCTGAATTTATATTTAATTTATAAGATATTCTAGACTATAATATTAAGCACTTTTATGGGTTTAAATTTTACCTTTAACAATTTGGACAGGAGTTTTCTTAAAGATATTGATAAACGTATAATGATAAGATTTGAAAGATCTATAATTATACATAAAATAATTTCTTTATCATTATTGTTAAATATCAACAATAAATTATATCTATGTATAGTAATATTAAGTATTAAACTTTTTATATGTGAGGAATTATTTTCATTTTTATATCTATTTACTATTATTATTGAACAGTATTGAATACTTTTTATGCTTGTATGAATTACCTTAGATACAATATTTCACACCAGTGATTACATTTCAATCCTAATCTATCGCATTGGAAATGCTATTGTCAATTTAAAAAATATATAATTTTATATATATAGTTATGGACATTGAAAAAATTAATAAGTTTAATTTAATTGAAGTAAATTTTTAAATTTAAATTCAGGAATATAAAAAATTTTAGGGTTTCAAAAATTTGAAATACCAGCTTTATAAAGTTAGTAAACACAATGAGTTTCAATACATATATATGTATGTGAGTAGCCATTAATAGAACATATATAATACTGTTTTATTTCTATATTAAAATAAAGATATCTACATCCTTATGTAGATCGCCAAATAAATATAATTTAGATAATTATTAAAGTTATAGGTAGAACAAAATTACGCATTAATTATATTGTATTATTGTATAAACACACTTCGAAATATTGTTGAGAAGAGTTATTAAAACTGATGAGGATGTGTATACTTAAATATACATATGCTTTTAATTATGTGCTTTGAATGTATATATTGCAGATTCTTATTTCATGCACCATTAAAACATAACAATAAGTTAATTTCAATATATATGTTATTTTTTCATAAATAATTTTTCTACTGATCAACTTGCGCAATATTTTTAAGGTTTCATTTTCTTTGCTAATTATAATCATTGTTGGTAAAAAAAATTATAATTCTCATTAAGATAAGTTTCTTCTTCAAGAAAATTTCGAATAATTTGATTTGTGAATTTTAAGAAAATATTTTATAATATTTTTAAACTATTTATGAGTGTACGATTATGAGTATAAGTTATAATTGGTAAATTATTTGATTGATAAAACGTAAAATATGAATTTTAAATAGAATTTTAAATAAATTAAATTTCTTTTAATCTACGAATTTTTTTCCTATATTGAAGTAAGACTTTCGCAACCTTAACCCAGTTTTGAACGATACATTATGACTAATGTAGACTAATGTACAGGCAAATTCAGATACTTATCTGTTCAATATTAGCATTTATAAAGTTACATTTCTATATAAAAATGTAATAAAACATAAATATTTTAAGATTTATAATTTTAATGTTTTTGTATAGCGAACTAAATACGTTGATTCTCATATTTAAAAAAAGTATGTAATATATCGTTTAATAAAATAAATATAATAAAATAAAACTAAAAGTACCATACTTAAGAAATTTTAAAATCGTTTATTTTAATTATATATAAGTAAAATCTTATGAAAACTTTTAAAATTTTATGAAATCGTAAACAAATAATATTTTAATTTTATTAAGTTCAATGCAATATCCGTGTAAAGTTCACCTTGTGCCGATTACGTCGTTTCCTTTTGAATCCCCGCTACTCTTGTGCTCCTTGCATGTCACTTTAGCTGTAAAGAAACTTGATTTCTCACCAGCTTGATTTCCGTCACAATAAATAGAATAATTAAGACTATGACACAGGTACAATTAAATTTTTTATCCCGATTTCTTCCCAAGCACCCTAAGAAAAGTTCAAAAGCTCGCGCTTTGCACGTTACACTCTGAAATACAAGTTATATCTTGATATTTGATCAATCCTGGAGCGCCCTCATACATTATTGTCACAAACTACTAAACTGGGGTTTGCACGTCAAGCAAGGCAATTGGTAAATTGCGCGATCCACCACTTTCACACTTGATATTTGAAATTTAGCTTATACTTCAGACATTAATATAATATGTCGTATAATGATATACGTCGTATATCATTCCGTTAATATTACTATGAATAGTGATATCAGAAGGTAACGATGGTCACTCGTTTGCGGGCTGTCAGCAATGCCGTTATCAATCCATAACACAAGTAAAAGTTATTAAACATTGTATAGTTTTATTATTTTAATGATGAAATAGAATATAATAATATTTATACATCTTTTACATGGTTATTGTAATCATTACCGTAGATTAATATATTTTTCATTTCTAAATTTATCAATGTTACTAATAGATGGCGCGCATTGTTCGAACATTAGTCTATTATAATTATTATTAATAGACACGAATATAAGTATAATTGTATATTAACTTATAACTGGTAATCGTTATTCTAATTTTATAAAAAAAACATTAGTTCCGCATTTATATAACTATGATACTGAATATTTAAAAATTTCGAAGAAGTTTAATAAATGTCATGAAACAATCTCTGTATTACTTCTGAAATATTTAAATGTATTTTAAAAAGGAATATGTATTTGATCTATATGGAACATAAATTAATTAAAAATTTTATTCAAGTTTAAGGCAATTTTATTATAAATTATTTGTTATGCCTTTTTTATCACTGTTTTTAAAGCTACAAACACGCACGTACATACCAAAAATATACCTATTTTTTAAATTTAAAAATTATATAAAGCATTTTCTCATAAAAAATAATATTCTAAAACTAATGTGTTTTAAATTAATTTTAGAAATACTTTTTGATTGAAATACGCTGAAGCACATAGAACAAATTTGAAATTTATATTTTTACAAATATATTTTACATTTTCATAAATATGCTGCTTTTAATAAGTGTGTATGAAATTGACATTATAACTGACAATTCAATATTTATAACAATACGAATGATTCGCTTAGAAAATGTCGACCAACTTTTGTTGTTATTGTTGATTATACAAGAAGGACCGATTTTAATAAATTAGCATTGCTTAGAATTTAGAGCTTAACAATTAGTTTTACACATATATTAACAATTTATTATTATTGCTACGGATGCATATTATAACTTCTTGTTAATATTAAAGAGGAGAGAATGTTTTATTTAAAAAAGTAAATTGATTTCTATTTGGATTCAAATATATTGAATTCATCTTATATTTCGGTAACGATAAAAATGGTTTCTTTGAGATATAATATCTTAAAAAATGTCCTCTTTCATGATTTTATTCATAATATAAATATAAATAAATTCATGCAGAACTTATTAAAAACATTGAAGTATTATAAATTAAGTACAAGAATAAAAAAATTTAATTGATTTTTGAAAAAATGCACACTTTACTGATCGTGTTAATAAACGTAAATGTATATATTAAGATTTATGTGATAATAGCTTTCAAGTGCAGGTGGTCTTTTTTAAAAACCGTTTTCTAAACTCGTCTAATTTTTAATACTCAATGATTTTAATTAAAAAATTTGAATTGTTATCAAAGGCAAAATAATATTAAATAAATATTAAATATTAAATATCATTTATCAATATTTCAATGAAAAATAAATTTTATTGCGGGAATATTACGTTGTAATTTTACCCTACACAAATAATAAAAATTTCTGTAAGTTTATTTAACAACCAAAGAAAAATATTGAGACATTTTTATCTTAGATACTTATTAATAAAAAAATTTTGGGTTTCGATTTATTCTCTTTTAATATAGACAATTATTTACTGTACTTTTGGGCCTCGATACAAATCCATATCACTCGGGGTTGCGTTATCGAAGAGTCGATAAAGATAAGGTTTCCCGAGCGGATATCTCTATCTGGTAGTCAAGCATTCTTGTTTTTTCCTTAATTTCTTCTATCTAATACATAGGTTATCGATGTACCTCACACGTAAATGCAATCAGTACATAGTAATCAGTGCGATGTAACTGGACTCATCGATACGTAGCATCGGTTGTTGCTGTAATTGATTTATACGTCCTTATTATTTTACTTTTCTGATTTTTCAGGGCAAAGGAAACGTTTGGAGAGTGTAAAAATATTTTAAATATACTCAAAACTATTTAAGTTTCATTTTTAATTCTTTTTTTAATAAATTCCAAAACTGTGAAGTGTTACAATATAAATTCTTTTATTTATGCATTATTTGCGTATTCAAAGTGAATTTTAATCATTGTGATTTAATTTTTATTCAGAAATTTAAGTAAACTATTATTATTAACAATCTACAAATTTATAATATTTTAATACAAGTGTAAAATTGCCTTTGAAAAGCTTATATTTCTTAAAAAGTTTAAAACCATATCTTTGTTTAACGTAGTGTTTTACGTGAATTAGTTACGCAAGATATTTGTTGTGGGATATAAAAAATTCATTCATTGTTATCAATAAAGTAATAGAACTTATCTTATTACACTCCTTAAAGAAAGAAAAAAGAAGCAATTAAAATGTCATCAGGATATGATGATTGCTACGATTCATCTTGGCACATGTTCCCACCGGATTATGTTAATAATGGAGATGAGTACGTGTAAGTATTATTATATATTAGAAAGAAACCAATTCTTATACTTTAATGTTTATAATTAAATTTTTACTATTTATAAATAAATAGAATTTTATATTCTAAACTCATTTGTGATACTATTACTTGATTTATAAAAACGATGAACGCAATCGGCGATAGATGTTTTCGTCGAGAAGATATTTAATTTCAACATTAAAATAGAATAATAACATTTTCTTGCAATAATAGTTAAGTTACTTGATTTTTATAAACGAAATCACATGAAATATTTGAAAAATCGCGTGTGCATTAATTTTATATAAATTTTAACTACTTTATAATAATTTTGATCATATGAATATGTTTTTTTATTTACAAAATACAATTTAAGATTTTTCTATATCAATTTAATGTTTTCATATGATAAGTTAACGAAGTAAGAAACTCAGTTAAATTGTATATTAACATATAAATAGATACATATTTTATTGTATACTTGAGATTTTTCATAAAGTGATCCGAAATACGTAAAGCGAATTGCATTTTTAAATATATTTTTCTATGTTTAAAAAGTTATCGATGAGTGAGTAATCAACATAAAAGTAGAAAAATCTTGATGTTGAGTTTAATTTTTACAGAAAATTTATGATTGTATTCAGCAATGTTATCTTAGGTTAGAAAGTTATATTTTATAATAGATTTAATATTACAGTTTGTAATTACGAGTTTGTAATTATTATAGATACGATGAAATATTAAAATATATTCATAAAATATTTTTAAATTATGTGCTAAAGTTTTGTTTTTTGATAAAAAACATATGAGACAAGCTTAGAATATTTAATAAAATTGTATACATGATATTTTTATTTAAGCTTCATAATCACAAAAGAAATATTCTAGAAATATTTTTACTGTTTTGTAATTATTAAAGATATGCATTATTTTAATCTTACTATATTTCACATCTTACTATATTTTTTAATATAAGATATTAGTATAATTCTAGTATTACTTTGACTTTTAATTTAATTAATTAAATTTATTCTACTAAAAGCTTTTCTGTCTTTTCCATTAATGAAGAGAAAGGATAAATATGGATTCTAATGTATCATTCGTAACTAAACTTAATTATCAGAATGAGCTGGAACTATAACTAACCTAAACAACTGTTTGAATATATATTTGCATAACGCATTATACATACAGAACGATTAAATGATGTGAATGGCCAATGAGTATGATAAGGACGTAGAGAGAGAGAGAGAGAGAGAGAGAGAGAGAGAGAGAGTGTGTGTGTGTGTTTGTAAGAGTGGGGAGGTAAAATCTCTTTAAATAAGAACCGCAAACGATATAATCAATTCCATGTTCAAATAGGAATAATCATCGGTGGCGCGTCTAACTGAAACCAACAGGTGCTGCGGCCCTTTTGGTGCACATGCCTGTAACAGGACGTACCACTGGGGGTTATATATCTTCTTTGCAGCCCTCATCGCAGGGTACGCATGCGAGCATTTCCGGTGTACCTTCGTCTCAATCATCCCTTATACCCTCTAAACTTCTATCTTTTTTATTGCACCCTCGCTAAGGACAATCTATTAAAGTGCAACGAAAGCTGAAACTATAATTCTTTAAATTAATTGCGAAAAACTCATTTCTTCACCCTTTACTGCAATATTTTAAAATGTCTTCATTTAGACAGTGAGCAATTGATTGCTCCTTGAAATTATGTTATTAAGCGAGGTTCATCGCTTATAGCATTCAGGCTTGAACTTGCACAGGATGGAAAATTATTAGATAAAAAATTATTAATATTTTTTCAAAAGCAATGACTAACATATTAAAAGAATAATTGGATTTTCTGATTTTTATAAATCAAATTTATGTTTCACAAATAATATTTTGTAAAAAATGTATTCTTTTACAAAATTTTACAGAAGATGGTTTGTACCACTAATTTTCACCCATATATCTAATTAAAAGCAGATTTTAATTTTATATATAAAATAGAATACATATACTCATCGGGTGTTTTATATTAAAATACTTAATATTAATACTAAAATTAATAAATAAATACTAAATTAATACTAAATACTATACATTAAAAATATAGTATACTTTAAATACTAAAATTAAGATTTTATATTAAAATTTTTTTTATTAGAATAAAATTTACAACTCTCATAACATTATAGTATAAGTTATAGTTATATTAGGAATTACAAATTTAAATATATTATAATTATAAATTATAGTATAAATTACACTAAATTCAATCCAAATAAATTAACTTATATTCTTTATAAAGAAATTCTTACATACATTTAAATAAAAAAAGTTAATTATTTATAAATACTTTGAACATTAAAACATAAAAGAATTTTTTATAATAAATTTATAATAATCAATAATTAAATTGGTTATAATGTTTACGGTATACATAGATAATCGAATTTAAAAAAATAATTTTTTTAATCAGTTTATACAAAATATTATCTCATAATAGAAATTCTTGAAATACACATAAATAACAAATTATTCTTATATAATTAAAATTTTGAAATTTGTAAATGCTTTTACATAAGATGCACAAGTACAATAAAAATAAAAATTAGAATCTGTCAATTTTTATACATTATTTTTCAACAACAATTTTGGAATTTCTCTTTAAAGTAATATTAATGCTCATTAATAATAATATTTTATATTTATAATGATCAATAAATAAACAAAATCTTTGTTTGTACTTAGAATTTAAAAATAAAATATCCTTTCCATAAAATATTAATCACAAGTGCTCGACGTACTTTCAAACACTATATTATGTACATTAGCAGGCAAGAAATCACCTTTACGTTCGAGAGGCAAATGCGTGAAGAATTGCTCGTTCTTCAACAATCAAAAAGAGTTTCAAGTTAATTAGATGGAAAATATTCCTTTTAAATGTTCCCCCTTTTATTGACGACCAGTAAATGCGGTGGCAAAATTCCAGACATAAAGCTAAGAGCATTCAGTTGCATTATAGTAGAGGCTATTTTTCGCACTTCCTTCCAAAATCCCGTCATCTATACAGAAAACTCAAGTCTCGATGTTGACAAGCGAGAGCAAAAATCACTCTACCATTGATGTTTTGCTCGTAAAATTGTGCGTGAAAAGAAGCGAGATGGAGGTGTAAAATGGAAAGGTATACACAGGATCCGAATAACTTGAAAGATGTAGTGGGACTTTTGTTTGGGGGATTGAATCACATTAACTGTCAATCAAAGAGTTAACCGTATTCCTGGGAACAACCAGAGCTTATAAATTAGAGACGAATTGACGCATGAGAGATATATGAAACTGATTCATGTATTTTTAACCAGAATTTTTGTATTAGCATTATAAATAAACTATTTTATAAATTGTATATAAAATAAATACATACTAAAAAATATACTAAAAAACTAAAAATCAGTTAAACATAAGATTAAATTGGTTCCTGTTTTCGTTTCTTCATTATTTTATAACTTTATCACTTCCTTAATAGATATGAATATTATGAAGTTAATGAAAAAAAAAACTACTTTAAATTGATATTTTATTATTAAGCACAATAAAACATAGTTAAATTGTATTTGAATTCTAATATCATATAATAGAGAAAATGATAATCTTTCATAATTTATTATATTAAATCAATAATACTGATCCGTCAAATTATTATTTTAGAAAAAAATTGTTTTTATTAATAAATTATAGATCATTTAAATATAATTTTAATATTATTATAAAAAATATAGCGATTGTTGCTATTAAAAGGAAGAATATGCAAATACAAATATACATCTTTAATTTAGTACATAATTACTGGTCTAACCTACATGTATTTAAAAAAATAAATGTTATTGTAATTAAAAAAATATAAATGGTAATGTATTTACTATAAATACTGTAAAAATGTTCATTTTTTGTTTCGTTAATAAAACATTTATTACAAGATGATCTGATAAAAACTGACAATATTAAATTCACATCTATTCAAGAATAAAATTTGATAAAGTATTTCTTTAATAAATTATATACTTATTACCAATAATTTACAACATACAATTTTCAGTGTCAATAAGTTTTAATCAAAGAACCATTTTCTTTATAAATCGATCAATTATAAATTTTAAATCAATTTCTATGATATAAAATGATAACAAATGATAAATAGTATTTCATAAAAACTAGAAACATAATTATAGTAGCTTATTATTTAAACTTAGTACTTGAAAGTTATTAACGTAAAATAATTAAGGTCAATTTGAATCTTATAATTTATGTAAAGTCAACCCTACATTATATTATTTTATCAATAACGTGCCATATTAAATCATAATTAAATTTGATGAAAATAATAAAAGAATATATTAACATTAACAATTGGACTAAAAAATGAATTTGAAGTTTTCAATATACAAAATTATACTATTATGCACATTAAATATAAAACAACTCTATACTTTCAAATTTTACCATAGGCAGCTGTTTTACAAATAAATATATTTAAGTAATAAAAAATATAGCTTGTTAAAAAGCTTCTTTAAAGATAAAAAAGGGAGAAAAACCAATGAAAATTAAAAAAATCGTCAACTTGTATACCATAGTAAATATCCTGGTCACGTTTCGCGTGGAAGACGAGAGTATAAGGAAGAAAAAAGGAGCTTTCGATGACAGCCGATGGCTATTCCCCGAGTCGTCGTCATCGTCGTCGTCGGCGTAGTACTACGCAATTCATTCATGAATCCTAGACGGCGCGGCGCGTAGGACCCGCCGCTGGGCTTTTGTCAAGAGCTATGAATGAGCGAAGGAGAAACGGTGCTTTTTCATTGGTTGATATCTGTTAGACGTTTTGCTTGCCTTTCTTCATTCCAGCTTTCATCTCTAGTCTCTGTCTTTTTTCATATCCTGGTATTTCGAAGTAACTCACTCGTTCATACTAGCTTCCGTCTTTTATCTATTTTTACTTCTCATTCTTTTTTCTAAATTTTCTTTTTTTTAGAAATAATGGGAAAAAACTGGTTGATGTAAGCTAAGTCAAGTAGAGCATATTGTGTCAAGAGGTTAGTGGCCCACCTTTTAATTCGAGGGCAGACTTTTTATTATGGCATGAGGTTTTCACTGGTTTCTTTCCTAGATCTCTTATATATATATATATATATATATATGTGTGTGTGTGTGTGTGTGTGTGTGTACATCGAAGGTTGTAAACGATACTATTTCAAACACCATAAAGTATCACTCTGTTTAATGGCACACAAATTTATAAATAAAGAGATACTATTACATTCATTTCATATACTGATTTTTATAATCTGAATATATTAGTATACTAAGTCTCAACATTGCAATTGTTTCAATAGAATTATTAAAAAATACTAATGAGTTTGATCCTTTGACAAAAAAGTGATTCAGCAATATAAATAATTAGTGATTTTACATTTTTAAATGAAAAATAGCTAATACAATGTTTGTTAAAGGTTGTCAAATTAAAACGGTCAATATGTTGAAAAGCATTTTTCTTAAATAGACCAAAAATATGTCATGTCAGATCCTTAGCATTAGTCCACACGGAACTGCCATCATAGTCTCTCGTCTTTTTTCGACTGCGAGAAGTTCCTCTTTCCTCTCTTGTTCACCTTTTCCCTTCAGTCTCTCTTTTTTCTTGCCGTTTGTCGAGGGTTCTAGGGCAGCTCATTCATAAAAGTCGCTCTTCCGCTCCTACTTCCTCTTTTTCGCTCGTAGCTAAGTTGACCTCTTGTATACAACTTTGTGTACTTCGGAGTGTTCTCCTTTTTTCTCCTCTATCTCATTCTTGTTCTCACGAGCGCCCTTTAGAATTTTCGACTTGAATGCGGTATGCGAACGATGCAGCGAATCGAACTTGAAGGACACACAGTGGCTTTTCTGAGAAATCTTTTAAATGGAAAGCGCTTTCTTGGACATGGAATGTATATAACACACCAAGCAAGAACTGAGTACTTGCACCTTCTTCCGGTCGTAGTCAATTGGTAATGCAATGTGACTTTGAAGGGATGCCAAAATTGTTATGTTAACTAGAAGCTATCTAAATTAAAATCATATTGAAATTTCAAAAAAATTTTAAATTAACAAAATATTTAGCAGTGATTATCATTGAATATGTTAAAAAGGATAATGCTTTAAAAACAATTTTAATTTTTTATCTAAGTATATCAAATGTTTGGAAGTTACAATGTTTTATTTACATTATTATTTGAAGAACACAATACTAAGGAGATTACATTAAAAATAATTTTTATTTTATCTTATAATGACAGTGATTTTATAAGTTACTATTCTGAATATTTTAAAAACAATTCATCTTAAAATAAAATGTAATTGTAAGTAAACGATTATTTATTCTAACAGATATTTTTCATCTTTTTAAAACGTATTAAATTAGTATATAAAATTATCATATTAAATCATTTTGATTAATATTGTTGTTTTAAAAATCAATAAAACCGCATTCTTGTATTTCAACTTCCAGTAAAATTTATTCACTTTGAAAATCCACTTTTATTTGGTAAATTTTGTATTTGTGAAATTCATGAATTAATTTACGAAGTATGCTTATTAATCGAAAAGAACCATGATAGTAAAAAGACACAAGTTGCAATTTTTCATTTATTTTTTTCAATTTAATTATATTATTCTTTGTTTCAAATATATAGATAACTGTGTTTCACAATATAATTTAAATAGTTGCTTACATTTGAGTAGCACACACATACATATTGCTCGCAAGACAATTTTTATAATCCTTTTTATTATGTAATTCAATATTTGTATTTAGTCTATGTAAGGGTATTTATTTATACAAACAAATAAATTTTCTGTATAAACTACATAAATATAATAAATAATTATTCTCTACTATATATATATAAGTATAGAGTAAAAATACTATTCATATTTTCGATTTGCTATTTATAATAACTGAGATGAACGTATAAAATATATTGTAAGTATCATAATACTTATAGTAAAAAAATTAACATTTAATAAATTTATAAAGTATAACAATAAAAATTATGGTTTTTAACATTTATTTCATCTATTTGAAAACATATATGATCTAGTTGTAAGCCATTTTGATAATATTAGATTTTTATTAAATATTTATATCTCTGTTTAGTTTATAATATTCTATTTCACTTTACAATTATTTGCCACACTTTGTAACACTAAATGCAAATTATATTTATACAAATAATTATATGTTGATGGAATTTTCGGCAACAACCTTATCACCTATAAAGCTGATTAAGCAAGGTCGCCGTGTTTAATTAGAATCATAAAAGATGCACTTAAGAAAAAGGTTTTGATGAAAAGCCAAGATAGTGCATTACTAGGCTCACAATAATCCAAGACACTTTTGATTATGAAATGTGGTACTCGACTCGTTAATGACACTTTTATAGGCTCTCAAATAACTCTGACCACTGTTAAGAATTATAGAAGTCACTATAAGAGGTACTCAACGTATTTATTGAACATTTAGGTTTACAGAAATTTCTGAGATACAATCTAGAATCTTAATTTTCATAAATAGTATAAAGAATATGTGCCCTTTGTAAGAATTTAAAAGCTCTTACATTTATAAATTACCTGTCATAATAAAATTTTATAATATTGTTAATTTTTGTTGTTCAGATTTTGATAAATTAACCATATTATAGCAGATTTAATTTTTACTAGTATTAATTACTTCAGACTTAATAATCAGTAAAATATTTTTATAACGTATAATTAGAAATAAAACATTTGTTTTTATTTTAAATTAATCTTTTAATAACATCTCACTTCATTGATAATTTAATGGTAGAACACAATTATAATATTATAATAATCGATCAATTTATTCTGTTGTATATAATAAAAAAACTTTATTAAAAATAAATGGCATTTTATTGTAAGAAGCAATACAATTAATCCTTCTGGTAAATCATAAATAAAGGTTAAGAAACAAGCTTTTAACTTTGTGATTTTATTTCTGCCTTTTAATTAAAAAAAAATCTAATATTCAAATGTTAAAATTGAAAGAAATTCATAAGTAATTATAAAAATGGTTAATTCTTTACTTGAAAAAAAAATACCAAACTCTTCTCTAAGTCAACCCTGTACCAAGCCTCAAAGAAAGAAAAGCGATTGTGTACACTATGAACTGTGCAACAAATATTCTGGATTTAGTGGATGCGTAAAATTCCATAGATTTCTGTATAAAATTGAATAATCTCATCTTTTTGCAGACGCCCTTATGCGAGGGTGTCATAAACTAATAAAAATTGTGTTCATTGGGGTCGCAGATCCTAAATGATCTGAGATGTTCTACAATGCCTTTTTTGTGTCCATTGCCTAAGTCTTGGAAGGGGGGTCAAAATTTTCGAAAAATTTATGCGTAGGTACGTTCAGACAATAAATAAGGAACCTACCGATGTTATGTAGATCTATGCGTAAAGCTATTCACAGGTGCATCGTACTATCGCATCAGGTGCTAAATTTTCCTCTCCTTTCTGTTTTCTAATTTTTTTTGTCATTTATTTTCGGTTTTTCATTGGTTCAATGGTCGAGTACTGTAAAGCTTATGTTTTTTTTTTTTAAATTTGTGTAGCTGTGACAGGAAGTTGGTGGGTAGAAAACATTAATTTATTGTAGTGACATTTTAGAGCTGTACATATTAGGTTTTTGGTGGATGCATCACATTTTATCTTTGCTTTAAATTGTAGAATTCTAATTAACTTAGTAAGAATCATAATATTACTTTTAAGGCTATATAAAAAGATTTTTCTTACTTATAACATAAATATATGTCAAAGATAATTATAAAATAAAATAAAAAATTTTTTTTAAATAAATTAAAAATATTATTATAAAACATTTTCATAAAATATAAATAAGTGCATATAAATTTCGATTGATATGAAATTTATTATTTTACTGTCAGAATTTTTCAAATACAAATTAAAGTTAACATAATTTATTGAATTTTAATACATTATTCAATTTGTTCATCATGGAATATATATATGTGCGTGAATTTATGATGCTATTCTGGTATGTAAGTGTATAGCAGACAAGGTTATATGAGTATTGTGTGACCGAGGTGCATGGAAGAAGAGAAACGTGTCGGCGTCAATACAACTTCACCCATTTACGGGTAGACGAATTCCGTACAATCCTGCATTAACATGACAATACGAGTACCTGTCGAAGGGGCGATTAACGCTCGACCTGCGGCACCTTGGTGACAATTTCTTGACCGACTATGCAGTCGTTGCTGCAAACAGCGAAGCGCTAGGAAGCTGGATCACAAATCCGTGAGAACGAGAATGACAGAGAAGAAAGAAAGAGAGAGAGAGAGAAAGTGAGTGTGTGAATATGTTTAAGATAGTTAGACAGGAAGAAAAAGATTTTGATGGATTATATGAAGTGGAATAAAGAATAAATTGAAGTATTTAATGAGGCTGCACTAAAAGATATTTCGACCTTCGTTCACTTTATTTATCATAATTAAAAAAAATGAAAAACACCGAGTACTACATTTTCATACTCATACATTTTATGCTTTGTAGAGTAACAATAAAAATATTTATATTCAAAAATAAAGCTTTCATAATTTTTAAATCAAAATCATTAATCATTCTCTTTCAATCTTGGCAAAACTTCATTTTAGAACGACGTAAGATCATTTTAATATTATGCTGATATATATATATATATACATGTATGTGTGTGTACGTGAAACTTCTTATTCGTATCTAATATATTTTCTATTGGTTCATTAACATTGTTTAGTTTGTAAAGATTATATATATGTATAGTTACAAGCCATTGGTGCTTGTTTAAGGCATGTAAACCTAGTGACCTTAACTTCGAGAATGTTGATTCTATATGCTTTGCTATTCTTTTCAACACTACAGCATTCTTTCTGCATGACTTGAATTCTCAGATTATAGTTTTCTTTTCGTTTTACGTTAAAAATAAAATTAAATGCAAAAAATTATTCTGTACAAATTGACGAATTGACGCACATAGTTAAGATGGATGCTTTTATGAATTCCGGTGACAATTTTGCGAATAAAAATTGCTTATTTTGAAATAGGACAAGTATTTTACCGTGAATCATTTTATTTTAATTTTGTTTTCAGGTATTTATGATAATTGTTATTTGAACACTTTTATACCATTTAAAATAATTGGATACAGAAACAGTATTATGAATTAAACAAAAAGCAGAAAGGAAATCAATAGATGTAGATGATATCAAATATGAAAAAATAATTATATATTTAAATTGAACCATAAAATTTATAGTTTGACTTCTGAAGCTTATAATACAATGATTAATTATAAGTTAATAAAATAATTAAAATCACATAATGCAAGAAAATAACTAACATATAGAGTTTTGTTTTAAATGATAAATTTCATTAATTCAAACAGCATTTTTCTAAATTTATAAATAAATTATCTATGAAATTGTTCATATTTACTATGTTTTAATAATTATAAAGCATAGTTAAAATACAAAATTGTTATCGAAAGTAATTTCTGCTAAGGTAGAATATTATGTGCAATTTTCACTCTCTTTCAATACTCTGTCCTTGACTAGGGTAAAAGATGCATTGTTGTTTTCAGTCGAGTTAAATGTTTTCGTGCGAATTTACAAAAATATGTCTCAATTTTAAGGAGTGCTAACTAATGTAGCAATGCCACTACTTTTATGACACGTTCTTATTATCATCTAGTAAGAGTGTACCTTCTTCCGTTTACTTCAATTAAACTCATGAGCTTTGACTTTACTTAATAAAAACTTATTTATTCTCATTGCAAAAATCTACTCACTTCTAGAAGAGACGTATTAATTAATTAAATATTTTTCTCTTTGAAAATAGAAGAAGTTCAATTATATTACTACATAGCGCTTTAGTTTAAACGACCATTCGCTTAAATTAAAGTTGACTTACATCGAATTTTGTATGCTAAACATTCTAAATAAATTATTTCTTATGTTTCTAACCTATATTATTATAAAAATTAATGTTGTTCATTATTGACGTGAATGAGCTAACAATATATTTATAATATTTGAAAGTTAATTCTTATTAATTTCATATATAAATATCTTGCTTGGTACATATATAGAAGAAAAAAATACTACTTGATACTATACACGACAAAAATATGCTTTCTAATTTTGATATATTATTTAAAAATATGCATTCCATTCAGAAACTGATTCTCCTCGAAACTCGCATTTGTTTGTTCAGCTGTAGCAGGTGACGAAAATGGCGCCCCCCA
Source organism: Wiebesia pumilae (assembly GCA_018907045.1). Lineage (NCBI taxonomy): Eukaryota > Metazoa > Arthropoda > Insecta > Hymenoptera > Agaonidae > Wiebesia > Wiebesia pumilae. The sequence goes on along the minus strand of JACCHZ010000159.1, from coordinate 7,637,184 downwards.
CAGTCTCATAATCTTATTGGCCACTGCTCTTTAAGTTTGGTGCGCATCTTAAACAAGCTAATATAAACATCGAGCCCGTGGCAAAATGCAACGGAAGAAGCTTTCTAATCGGGAAACCTGCAGGCGACTGATCTGAGGTAGCTGATGCAGACTTTGCCTCGTGCCTCTCTGGATTATGGGATTACAACAAAGTTTGGTTCGACTCGTTGTATCTTGACTTGAACCGTTAAGAACTTTACGTATCGAGATGAGTAGTTCACCTAAAGTGCTTCGAATGCAATAACAATTCTTTAGATTTTAGGGTTGCGACTGCTCAGACTTTCGAGTGTTTTTTCAAAATTACGTTTAAAAATATTTAAAACGTTGCTGTCTGATCTCGTGCATTTGTTTAGAACTATGATATTTTTTTTAGATTTTAAATTTATATTTTAGAAAGTAAATATTATTATTGTAGTAAAGATAGCTTCTCGATATATTCGATAATTCGATTTTATTTTACATAGCTGATTTTGTGCGTTGCATATAAGAGCACTTGTGCAGTACTAGAATTTATACTAAATTGAATTTAAAGAGTAATTGGGTTAACTTCTAGTCAATAGAAGCACATATTTTCATGATCACTTATGTTTATCTCTCAAAATCAGTTAATATAAGTAGAAAGTTCAACAATACACTCTTAATTCCTTATTAAAAATTACTTTACTTAGATTCAAAAAGGACAAATTGATTTACTGATGATATCACAAAGAGATTTTCGCTCAATGATATTTCTATTATTTGTAATAAGTATTTTTATCATTTGTAAAAAAAGAATGGAACTTCCAGCAAATTCAATTAGAGAAATATGTTTAACGTAAACTTGATTGAGCAGAGGGAAGCAACTTATCCTCGAGACTTTCTCCCACATCTGTCTCACTTCGCATCACATTGCAAAGCGACTCATTCTTTCTCTGCTTCAAATGGTCAATGATTTCAATCGCATCACTTCCAAATCGCCGAACGCATACGTATGACGCGGCTTTACGTACTCCCAAAACATAGCCCTCGGTACATAGGAAATAAAAGAGATTAGGTATTTCTGCGTACGCAGACCTGCGAAGCAAAACCGAGTAATGAGCATTCAATGAACGTGATATTTCCGCCCAAAGCGTGGGTGCAAGGGCGCGAAAAAGGCCAACATCGAATCCCTACACGATAATTTAATTCAAAACGGATGTCGAAGAGCAGTTCGCGAGGGAGCAGGTCGTAATAAGTTCAATAAGTTGCACGTGTGCGCATCCGATACACCGGTGATATAATAAACGTGCAAAACAATGAGGCGTAGACAAATTGGCTCGCGTGCACCTTACTTCTCAATCCCCTTCAAAATAAGTTGGCACAGCTATCGCCGAAACAAACAAACTCGAGCGAGTTCATCCTTGTCATAGTACATAATATTGATTTGCTCCTTTGTACATCATGCGCACTCGAGTCTCTTTGAATTTATCGGCCCTGTCCTAATCGTCTTTTTCATATTTATAGAAAAATTAAGGAATGTTTCCTAAATTATGCAGGAATACATTATGGAATTTATGCAGACATTTATTTCCGCTGCTAAATAATTATTTACGTGGATACGTATTATTTCTGATTCATACGAGAATATATTGTAGATCTTTAGTAATATTTCTAGTAGATCTTTAGTAGATTTTAGTAATATTCAAGTTATTAAAAAAGATATTTATTTAAATTTTATTCTTGGATCTATTTTACTAACTAAAATTATTTCATTCGCATAATTTTTCGCTCTAGTGTATAAGATTATAGTAATATATTTTCAATACAAAATAATTAGATATCTTTTGTATTTTCAGTTTTATAAAATCAAATTTTTATACAGAAGCAAAGAAAATGATATCACAAGAAATAAATAAATTTTGTAGAAATGAGATATTATAAAATATCTTGAGTAATATATTGAAAAAAATTTATTTTACAACATATGTACTTAATGTTAAAATTGTTTAAAAATTAATTTGCTTAATATTCCTATATATTTTAGAAGATAGTTTTATAATTGTCCATTTCATCAAATCGAACAATGAATCTAAATAATTAAAAATATAAATTGCCAGACATATCCTGATTTCTGATTTACTTACAAAATGAAAACTGAGTTGAACAATTAGCTTTTCTGAAAATATATATGTATATTTAAAATTTATCATATCAGATTGATGATTTGATTAGTTTTCATCAATCAAATTTTTATTAAATTTAAATAATTCATAATAATTAAAAGTTTGACCGTTGCAATGAGATGTAGAAACATAGTAGTATTATTATTGTATTTAGTTATTAACATAGTAGTTAGTATTATTGTATTAAAATTAAGAAAAAAAATTCGATTTTTGAATGCTTGTTATGCTTCAAAATTTAAGTATTATAGTACAGTTGAAAATGTGAAAAAAATAATATTATAAATAAGCGTTAGGCTGATTTCTTTTATGTTTCTAAAGTATAAAATTCTTTTTTATATATAAATGCATAAATTCCTTAGATAATTCATAATGAACATTTTGATCTTATATTTTTAGTTACATCTTTTCTTAAAAAATAGTATATTTTAATATAATATATATTGTTATAATACTGAATTTATTATTTAATATTATAATTTTAAAAATTTAAATATTAAATTGCTTCTTTCTTCATTGTTTACATATCTTGTGAATCTGATTCTAACTAAATTAGTTTAAAAACAAAGAAAAATGAAAAGGTATATCAAAAAAATAATCCTGTCAACTTATGTGTACAATTTATGTTTAATGAGTATTGTGGCTTTTTGTTTTGTTCCTTTTGTTGGTGGTTCTTGTTTCAATGGATCTTGACTTAGCAAAATACCTTTTAAGAACTTTTAACTTTTACTTAAAAGTATCTTTTAAGATTCATGGTAATCTGAACTAAAATATCAATTTATTTTTTTAACGAAATTATTGTTAGAGATATAATAAAAAAAAAATTAAGATGATATGCTTATTCAGTTTTCATTTTCAAATAAAATGATTTATTATTTTCAACACGTATTCAAATTTGATGTTAAAATAACAATCTTCGGTAAATTGCGAATTATTAAATAGTGTATCCTTGTCAACAAGGAAAATAGCAATATAAAATACAGCAAAACTGTAAAATCAAATAAATATTTTAGAATACCTCGGATATTTGATATAATAGTTAATTAAGATTATGGCGAAAATATAGAGAATTTGTATAGGTTTCATGGTCTTATAAATGATAAAGCAACTGGGCTAATGATATGTATTTATTTAACTTTAGCATTTAATAAAAAATGTAGAATATAAATTGATTATAAGATTAATATGAATATGAATTAATATGAATCCAAAGAACTATAAATTAAAGCAAATTCTGAAGTTTAAAAAACGTTTTTATAAATATACAGTTTTTCAGTTAAATGTAGTAAATAGAAAATAAATGTTATACAATATTGTAAATCATTATAAACAATCAATATTGTCAAACAGCAACGTTTCATTTCTTTTCTATTTAAAATATAAAACTCCATTTGTACTGTTACATATTTTTTTAATCCGTGTTATTTTATATTTTTTTATTTCAATAATATTATAGTTATTAACTAATTAACTACTAATTAAAATAAGATCAGATATAAAGTAAAAAAATAAATGTTTACATAATTGCAACGTTTCAGTACGTTTAGTAGAGTTAAGAGTAAATTTTTCTTGTTAGAATCGGAACTATTTTTAAATTATGTTCATGTGATAAAATTTTGTTATTTCATTGTAATTCTTATTATAATAAATATTTGAACTAATATATTCATTAGTACTTTATTTTTCTACTAAAGTATAAGTTTTTTTAGCATCTTATAAAGTTGCTTGCATTCTTTTGTAACCAGGCGTGATAGCGATTGAATGTTTTATTACAGCAAGTAGGATATCAGTTTCGACCATAATATTTGACAGAATTAACGTATATTATTGAAAGTACATTTTAAATGATCTAATAAAGACCAAGTAGTAATAATGAAAACTCGCAATCTATTTTTATAGATGATAATACCTTTGAATACAAAAAGAAAAATAACTCTTAGGAAAAAAAATATTTTTTCAAGCACAATAATAATAGAAAATTAAGATTTTTATGAGAAAACATGTTATGTAATGAGAAAAAATTATTCCTACATAATAATCTCAGATTTTTAAAAAACTTAATTACTTTTATTATTAAACTTTATAATTGAAAAATTTGAATTGAATTAAAAAAATTATTCTCTAATATTAACCAAACAAATACTCAGAATTTTATATATATTTTAAAATATACATCGAAAAGAAGCATTATACAAATTTAAATAAAATTATAATTTTGATAATAATAAAATATTGATTAATATAGAAGTGAAATAATTTATTTGATATATCTTTTTCATTATCTGCATAAACACAAATTAAACTTATGTTAAATATACAAAATAGTTTAGAATATTTCATTCCATCAAAAATCAGAAAATTCAATAATAGAATCCACTTGAAGAAACGTGAAAAATTACTTTTTCGTTCACTTAATTTCTTACATATCCACCTTTTTTCACTTTATCTTTACTCATACATACTCCACGATCCTTTTAACTCTCCTTTAAGTTTACATGCCCGCGTCGACACGCATATTCATAGAAAATAAATCGTACGGTAAAGATCAGTAGTCCTGAGAAAATTCCTTGTTGTATTTACTCCGCCTTCTTCCACACATAATAAACGCATTCATACACTCGTTTTATTTTTGTCTAGTCTATCCTCTCAAGGAAAAATGTGTATAATATAAGATGAGAAGATGCGCTTGCGCAATTGTATGTGTGTGCAAGAAGAAATAGATTGCGCGAGAAAGAGAGAGAGGGTCAAGAATGAGTAAGACAGAGAGAGAAGTATAATAATACACCGGAAATCGGCTATATCCTGGACTGGACAGCCACTACCTGTTCCTATATGCATGAGCATGTATAAGTATACAACTATGACTCAGTGAGCTCTCGAGGATTCCAGGCTGTTAATGCCATTAAATGCCAACGGGAAGACCACACCTATCGATTCTTTATACATGCATATGTTACCGGTCTTACGCGGTCCAGCTATTGAATTTTTCTTAGTTGTCTTTCTGAATTATATCAAATGTCTCTCTTTTCATCTTCGGCGAGTTATATGTAATGTGCACGCTTTAGGCTGTGTATCTATTATTATGTTGAAATATTGAGAAAGTGCGTGGAAAAGCTATTTTAGGTAAAACTAATGGATAAAATTTTTTAAATGACACGTCCTTTTAAGATCGTTTTTAAAACTTTCCGAAAGTTTCCATTTAAAAAACAAGAAATTATGATTTTTCTGACAGAAAAATCTTTTGAAACTAAATTATATATAATGATTATGGCTGGATAATTAGAAAAACCTATTTAAAAAATTTATAAAAAAAAGTGACGATTATTAAGCATTTTTTAAGTATAGTCGATTTAGTATATAATAACTAATTTTATTTCCGAAAAATTTACTAAAGGTTTTTTAAAAAGTATTGCTAAAATCAAGCATATCTCTAATATTTTAAAATGACGGTCAATAAATAAAATATATATTTTTATATATATTTATATATATATATAAATATATATTTTTTATATAACATTTATAAAAGAATTGTAATATAAAAGAATTGTATTTATAAAAGAAGTGTAATAAATAAATACAATTACATATCTATTTACTACAATGTAACAAAGAATAATAATAATTAAATAATATTTAATCATTTATTTTTATAATAGCTTTTATTTATAATAGCTTTATAATGGCTTGTAGAACATGACTGATTAAAATATTTTACCAATTAACAGCCTGTTTATACACAGAACTCGTGCGTATTTTAATTTTTTTAAATAAATATTAAAATTTCAATTTAATTTAATTATTTATTTTATTCAATTTAATTATGCTGAAATATGATTAGTCAACTTCCTTAACGAACTCATTAATATCAAATCGCAAAAATAATAAAAAATATTTAATATATACTAAATATATGCATCATTTATAAAAAAATCTTATAACATACAAATCTCAAAATAATAATATTTAAAAAGAACGAGTTATTGTCAATAGTTTAAATTGTTAAAGGCAAATTTCTTTATAAATATTACCACAATTTATATTATAAATAATAATAATAATAACTTTAATATTAGATACAAATTTTTCTACAACATTGTATTTGTAATCATTTTAAAAACAATTTAATAATGTAAATAAACTAGTTTATAAAAATTTACATAAAATTATAAAATGACACGTTTTATATAATTTTCATAATATATTTTAAAATTTTGCTTTAAGCTATAAATAAATTATTTACTTAATTTTTAATATTATATTCAAAGTTTCTTATCATATATATGTATATATTATAATATATCTCCAATCTCTTATCAAAAGTATAAAAATTTTCCAAAAAATATAAAAATTTGTAACTGCTATACGGTCAAAGTTATTGGATGAATATTCTATAAAGGTTTTTTTAAAATCTACTATAATGAATAATTTAGTTTAAAAAAATATATTATTGCTTTACGACTCTCTGATATGAGTCTAATACTTATCTAGTATCTTTTCAATATTCTTAATCGACGATATCTCGCGATTAGTTCATACAGGTTTACGTACGTAACGTTTTTCTTATATTGATTAGATAAAGTCTGAAACATAATGATTTTTAATATGAGTTCTAGTCAGTAATATTCTCTTTGTATTTTATTGTGATATTTAAAAAATTATAATGTTAATCCAAAATATTTTTTTATTTATACAAAAAATACATGATATTCACGAGTTAATTAGAGTATATTTTTTATAATTAAAATTAAGTTAACATATAATTAAAAATTTATTAATCTTTAATTATTGTACCATCAATTCAGTAATTTTTGTGTTCGTTTTTCTAATGATATACATGCTTCATTTATTTAAATTTAATCAAAATGTATTTTTTTTAGAATGGAAAAAGGAAAAGATAAACGAAAACTATTACTTCTCTAATTACTATGTTTAAATATGAAAGTAAAATTTTTATCATTTATTTATTGTATAAGCACATTTTTCTACGAAATTAAAAAAAAATTTTTCTACAATTTAATATTAGTTGATTTTTTAGAGTATACGTGATGTATCTATTAAAAAAAAAGTAAATGAAATAATTGGACATTGAATTTCAAATTAATATGTATCAGAAAATGCGCATACAGAATTACTTATAATTTCATATAAATTCATAATACATATAAGTGTACATATTATTCAATGGTATTTTTATGATTAATTTACAATAATTTATTTATATAAATAAAATTGTAATTGTTTCCCAGAAAATAGGAAACATTAATATATAATTTATTTATGATAAATTTTTATTTTAATTTACTATAATTGTGGAAGTAATATATTTTATAGTATTAAACAAAATTTACAAGATAAAAATATATTGTTTTTGAGTTAATTGTAAGGTTTCAATAAATTATAAAAATACTACTGTGGAGGTGATCTTTAATTATTTCAAATGCCAGAACATTATACGAAGTACATTATCTTACTGCACTTATAAGTATGTTATGTAAATATTTATGAAATTATGAAAGAAAAAAAAAAAGAAAAAATTTATAATACCCGATGAATCTTTGAAAATTTTCTAGTATTTCGCAGTAACAAAAAAAAATATTAGTTTTTGTACGTAAATATCACGAAAAATATTTTGTATTTCTAAATTTATTTCGAAGTTTGTAATAAGATAACTTTAATATATATAAACTTCCTCAAAAATTATCTTCTAAACAGATAAAGAAATTATATATCGAATTCTTTAGTTGAGTTCAAATGAGATACAATATATTAAATAACATTTTACTCGAAACATTCAAGAAAGTAATTTAATACTTATGAAAGATTTACTTTGTTATGATGTATCTATATTCACATATATTCAATATGAATATTATATTAGAATGTGCCCAAGAAATTGAATTACAATATTATAGTCTTAATTTTCTTATCATAATTGATTAATTACTCGTTAAATTTTACAATAATTATTGTTGGAATCTTTGCATTTTTTAGTTTACATGTTATTATATTTTGAACGCACTTAACGATTGTATTCAATTGAAAGTTTAACAAATTTGATCTTGTTATTACTTACATTTTTTGGATGTATGTACTTATTAAATTTTCGTATTAAATTGCCTTATTGTAAAATCGTTATTAATAAGTATTTTAAATATACTTAAAAATGATTAATAGTATATATGAAATAGAAAAGTACAGTGATATTTTATTTTATGATAAGAGTATAACATATAGGAATAAGTATTGCTCGATTTAATTTTATCAATACTATTCATTTACTCTTCATATTTTATTCATGCAATGTGTGAGTATTATATATTGTACATTTCCAAGTAAACATTATTAAAAATTTTTCGAATTCTTTTATATCAATATATATAAAGGAATAAAAAAGCTTGGAGAATTCAGTTTGTTTGAGAACATAATTTTATTAGTTACATGAAGTAATAACAAAAGATTATTATAATTTACTTAAAAATTACGGAGATAGATATTATGATTTAAATTGTATATTCATTATAATTACGAAATTTGATAAGAAGAAGCAAACATTAAGCAAAAAAGAATATTGAAATGTTGTCAGATAGATAGACATTGTACTTAAAAAAATGATTAGACAAAATTATGAAGACTGATAATAATTTAACCCAATTATAAAAATAAAAGAATTCTAGGTATCGCCAAAAAATAAATATTTACCTAGAAGTGTGCATAGAAATATATAAAGTTATTCCAGTTCCATACAGTATCACCTCACAAAAAGTCTTTATAAAAATGTAAAAAAGGATAATTGTACAAAAAAATAAGGGTGCTAAAGCAATGACAACAGAGAAAACCGTGGAAGCCTCTCTCTTTTTCTTCTGTGGCAAAACAACGGGACGCAGCAGTTTGGTGAGAAAGGGCAAAAAGTGACACGGTAAAAGCACCGCTAATGCTTTCGCGCATTAACACCCGTCGACCGATAAAGTATTTCCCCGGGTGTAAAAGAGAAGTCGTGCTTTTATCCCCACCTATTTCTTCCAACGGTATGCGAGATCGATGAAGCACTCCCATTGGTCGTTACAGCTGCACCCCTGGGCGAGTGCTTGCATTTCTATTGGTTGTTGTCGGGGTGGTGATCCCCCTTCGAATTTTGGCTCATCCCAAGGGCGGGATGTTGCTCGACTTTTCATTTCATCGCTTTGGGAAAACGACTAAAGGAGAACATTGAAGCCAAGTGAATCTATGAGACCAAGAGCCTAAAAGTGGCAAAAGAATATCGACCAATCGAAAGGAATCCTATTCAGATCTGTGGGATTTTAATTTAGACGCCGTAAGGTGAAAGTCTGTTTATGTTTGGATCGAGATCAAGAGTAGTTGACATATTTTGATGCCAGGCTTAGCAGGAAAATACTCTCTGAGTTTCAACTTAATATCAGTGTGATTTTCTGACTCGAAATGTATTGTACTATGAAATAAGTAAAGTTTAAAATATCCTTAAAAACAGCCGTCAATACTATTATTTTAATAATAATCACTACTTTGTGATAAATACGTATTCTGTTGATAACTGAAAATTATTTGTATAATCTGTTAATAATTTTTTATTTTAAAATTACCTAGGTATTGTTCGTTAAAATAAGAAGTCATTTCTGTTATTACTACTAACATTTTATATATCATGTATGACAAATTTTCTTAGGATTACCTGATGCTTTCTAAAAAGCCATCAACTTATCGATATTCTCTTAGTACCCTAAAGTTTCAATTTATTTACAAATAGATGCGATATATAATATAATTTCTAACAATTATAAAAAAGAAGTACATTCATTTGGAAAAATATTTTTTATTATACTACATTTATATTGAAAAATGAAAAGTATAACATTAACATCTTATTGCAATCTTACAAAATCTAATACCGTATCTAAAAGATTATCTTATTTCTATGCTAATAATTCAGAAAAGAGCAAAAATAGTATTAAGGTAGAATAGTTTTCTCCTAGAATAATAAAGTTAAAGTAAATAATGAACAGCAAATGCAGTCTTGTGATCCTTTCCTTTTTGTATCTGCACTCTGCTATATTCGTCTAACAATGGCAATTATCGTGTCAGTAACACTATCTACGCATGGTGTACCTCTGCTTGTTGTATCAATATAAGAAAACCAGTGGTACATGATTTCACAAATAATACATCTACATTTACAACGTGGTTAATCAAATAAATTAAATAGAAAAAAGAAAAGCTGTATACTTATGAGTTTGTGAGTATTCGCACACGTGTTTATATATGGCTTTATATCTATTTTATATTTACGCAATGCTTTCAATTTCTATATCTGCATATATCAAACTGTATACTGTATTTTTATTAAGACACAGAAATCATTTCAACCAAGCAATATTATATTTATAATATATAGTTCCATGCCGTATATTTAAGTTTATAATGTATAAGTTAAACTGTAAATTTTTGTTACATCATTAAATATAATATTCATAGAACTGTCGTATACATTTATTACTTACAACAGTTTTAATTTGAAAGAAGAAGTAAGTGTAGTAAATTTAGTAATAAGTAAATGTAGTAATAAGTGCAGTTTTCTTCGAGAAACATTAGCGCCAACATTTAATAAGTTTTAAAGCTATTTGTAGTCATAAAAAATATAAGAATAATAAAGAACGTACTTCTAATTCAGAATCTTGAGGGTAATTGATTTCAACACTGATAATTTAACATCAGGTATATAACATTGAAAACTTTATTTCTAGTTTTTCAATACTGTTTTAAAAATATCCATGTGTACGAAATGTATTTATATTATAACAACGTTCTTTAGTAATCGAATTCCATTAAAGGAAATTATTGACGAGTTGAGAAGTTGATTAAAATTCATTATTTGTGGATGCTCAACTGTACAGGATTGATTTTTTATATTAAACAAAAATGACAAGATTATATAAGAAAATGTATTTTAATAATAATCTGTCTCTACAAACATAACTGAACGTTAATTTTTAGAAATTATTATTGAATTGCAGAAGTGTTTCAGACATTTTAAAGAAAAAAGAACTCACTCGATGTACAAGATAGCGTATGCAGATACAAACGTGGGATAGCCACAAGTACACCAAGTTGGAGTTAGTAGTGAAAGAGTGCGTGAAGGCAGCCGTGATTCTTGATAAATTCGAATAAGAGAGCAAAAGAGGCGGTCCTATTGCTCATCGAACGAAAGTACAAAGCGCATGCGTACTTTCTCCAAAAGGGCATGTCCAGAAACTGGTATATCGAGAGTGGGAGTTCTTCCGAATAGGTGTAGAAGGAGCGTTTAAATGTGAAATCAAGAGAGGGTGCATACATAGGTGAGTCTGTGGATTATATGACGGAGAGAAATAGATATATTTCTTCTTCGTACATTACCATACTCTTCCTATACATACAAAGTTCAATAATAATATGAAATAGTATTTGAATGAATCAAATATTACTTTAGTTACTTTTATGTATATTTATATTCACTTGTAAAACAAATTTACATCGATATAATATTTAATTTCAAGCAGTAACATAAAAGCTTCAATTTTTAAAGTTAAGGAAAGATTCTAAAATTTCTCATGTCAGTTTAAACGAATGTGAATGATCAATTTTATAAACGCGAGATATTCTTTGAAATTATGTTAACTTCCATTCTATGATAAAATTCTCTTTACATATAAAGAATAATTAGTAAGTCAATCGTATCTTATTGAATTCAATTAATTTCATTTATTTCTTTAAAAATGTATATTTAATTCACAATAACTACTAACTTATTACTTAGATCACTTTATTTTCAATAATATCTTAGTCCATTTATATTAGAATTAATGAAATCTTCGTGATTAAATTCAATTGATCTCCCCGATTCTCAATCTCTATGAAATATTTATTAACATAAAAATGTACTGGAAAGTATATACTCTATTGTTTCTAGTGCAAAACAAGTAATACTCATTTACCGCTTCGTTGCATTGTTGGGTTCAAAAAAATTTAGTAAGTACAACAATTGCAAATACACAAAATATCACGTACTTCTTTCAAAAATTGTGAAATTTATATAAATAAATAAACAACTGTTCTGCAAATAAGCATCAGAAATTATCTGCATAACATTTGAAAATTACTTACATTTAGTCATCTCTCAATAATACCTTTTGTCTTTTAATGATTTTGCAATTACACAACATCAACAAAAAACATTGAAAGTTCAGTTCAATATCAGCACCTGCTTTCTGTAGGTCTAAATGACAACAATTGCGAATGATAACTTATTGAAAAGAAAAGAACGAACGGTAGACACGCGCATGAGTCGTCCCCACTCTTCCCTAGAGAAGTCCTTTAAGAACGGTAAGGGAAGGTCAGTATAAGTCGCAAAACATAAGTCGAATGACTTGAACGAAGAGTGAGGGAAATCCCGCCCCAACGAGTAAAATACCCCGCCTCTGGTGTCAAGGGTTGCTCAGTCGGCTTTCGTATGACTACGAGAGCTCCAGCGTGAGAGAGACAGGGGGGAGGGAGAGAAAAAGATAGTGGGCAAAGCAGAGGTTGGGTGAGGCCACTAGCAGTCGAGTGTTCGTCGAGGACACACTCCAAAAAGTACAGCACGCGCATGTAGTCTTGACACCTCGTGGCTCTTATCCTCAGGCGTAGACTTCATCCTTGGTGGATAAAGTGAAACATTCTGTGCGCGTCGTATCTTTCTTTGAGGAACAATTTGTTGGTTTTCGCTGATCTTAATTCTCAAGAGTGTTCTCGCGATAAGTGCACGACAGTGATATCGAAAGAGGAAGCCACAGTGAGCTAACGATAGGCATAAACTAATGCGCGGGGTGTCAAGAGGCGGAGGGGTGGAGAAACAATCCGCGTGGTGTTAAAGCGTTTGGTGCGTTACCTCGCCGAGAATGGCAGATAAGAACAAGTTACTACCTTGGTCCTTTCTACCGTACCCTGCCAGCTTTCTCAACCATGTCTGGTACAGTCAGCTTGCACTTAACACTAGGTAATTATTCACACCGATACTCGATTTTGTGCTTAGCCACGAATGTGTATTTTAATTTCTATCCTGTTTGTCAATGCATTCGACTATATTATTCATATGAGTCAATAAGAATTATATTTGCAAATGAATCGTTAAATATTACATAAAGGTGGTGTATGTTTCTCTATGGCATCGTCAATGAAATACGTTTTCAGAGTTTTTCACGTGTCATTTCGAGTATGCACTTATAATACATTTCTATCACAAGAATTTGCAAGAGTAAACATTAAAATTAATATTTTAATAAATCTGTTTTAACTACATTATTCGTAATTTTAATCTACCTTTTTGTACTGAGTTCTAATACTAAGTATAAAGAAATATACAAAATGTACATTATTTATGCTAAAAAAGAGATTTTTTTGTAATAATATGGAATATAAATTATTTTTCTCGAATAATAATAAATCAATTTAATTTAAAAAAAAGTACCAAGATATAAAATCTACATTAAGAAATAATATTCACGTGCATGACTTCTATTTATTAAAAAAGGCTATACATAACTGAGGTAATTACGTTACCAATAATAATATAACAATTATAAACAAAAATGAAATCTACCAATCTCAAAACATTAGACTCGATATACAGTGCAAATGTACTTGTTTTGAATGTATTTGAAATCAAATTCTCAACATTACGCAGTGACAACTGAAAATTTAGTTGCATACTTACATTCGTTATATAATGGGCAATAATACAAGTTATTTAGTGGATTGATCGATAAGAATAGTAAATATCACGCTTGTTACCGCGACCAATGATATCTACAACTTCTGCCTTCGCTCTCTCATGTGCAATACTTTATACTTAAAGGTATATTTACGCGCGAACATTGGCTTTTTTCTAATAGGTTGGCTACATTTTCATGCTTATAATATTTGTTAACGAATGAAAAAATACCATTTTAAAACATAATTAAGGGTAAATTATTTTGTCCCATCGAAAGACTTTTATGAATTAAAAATATAAAATGTAAAATACATCAAAATTAATTCCATGTTATGATTCTATCCATGATACAATTATTTGTATTTAATAAAATATATTTTTATTATGGATTAAAGAAAATAAAATTTTTTTTTAAATAATTGCCGTTTAAAGCAATGATTTAAAAAAATTGAGTTTAGGAACAAAAGTAAAACTTAACGTATGATAAAATATTATATTTGAGAATGAGCAGATATTAATGATAACAACATTGTAGTAAATTCAAAATTTACACAAAATTCTGAAATTCATTCAATACAAAAGTTTGATAAAAATATTGAAGAGGGAGAAAAAAGAAAATAAATAGTCATGGGTAATTTAAATTTTCGTTGGAAGAGGTAAAAACATATACTCCTCTAATTAAAGACATTGAAAAGTTAGCCCGTCGGATGTCCGTGGGGTGCAAACCCACTTTACCTTATTTAGAGCCACTTAACAAGCTAAACTGAAGGTATACACGTCTTTTTGCCGGCTGCGCTTACTTTAAGGCTCACACGTGCGCGCTTAAGACCAGAAGATTTTCTCGCGTGCCTACTCACAAACCTTCTTAAAATTTTCCACTATAATACAGTTTAGAGCTCTTGGACATTCAACATTTTTACCACCACTACATCCATTCCTTTCTATTTTCACATCTTCTTCAAGATTCTTTTGTATTTAACTTAGTTTTCAATATCTTTCAGGATGAATAATTCTGTATAAGTACAGGTAGATTGCGTATGAATGACGAAGTGTTTTCTTTTTGTTCATATTAATAAAGTATGATCTAAATATTAGTATTAAAAAAAGTCGTAGTTAATTAAAAATGAATTAAAAATATTGTGTATGTATTTTTACTTTTTTAGTTATTATTCAAAATACAAAATCATATTTTATTGTCCTGCTTTCTGACTCTGAAACATTCGGATATATTTCTGCAACAAAATGAGCCATAAAGCAATTAGAATATTAAAGATGTAAGTTTTATTGACTACATAGTCTTTATTAAAAAATGCAATTAAATGAATATTATTTTTATTTAATAAATAACAAAGTACTTTAGATTTATTAATTTAAATATGTATTAGTAGACGAAAGGCGTATTCAAAAAGTATTTTCATTCTCTAGTTAAAGTAAACACTTTATTAACAGTTCTTTATATTTCCTATATATCAAAAAGTTCACATAATCTGCATGGAATAATCTAATTAAAGTTGAAGTTGTTATCTCTAAATAACACAATTAAAGAAAAATGTTTTTCGTTCACACTTTTACAAAATTTCTTGTTCATCGAATTTCTGACGAATCAGAAACTTGTGGATACACCTAAGAGAGTGTGAGAGATAGATAAATAAATAGAGAGAAAGAGAGAGAGAGAGAGAGACTACAGAACGTGCCACGATAATAGCTCGCTTAGCTTACAACTGACAGCCGGCCAAGGGTTTTCAAAATTCTTACGATGGCTTTGTTGATATACCAGCACCAGCAGTTTTCTTACGCACGCCAACCTGCAGTAGGCCCAATGCATTGGGACCGCCGAAGGTGAGAGTTATCCGTCGGGACAGGTGCACCGCGTGGGGTCTCAATCGCTCCTTCTGTCTATGTTTTTGTCGAGGGGCACATTTAATCGCCATCTTAGAGGGCCCCTGGCTTCTTGACGAGAATAGACCTCACGGTCGTATTCCCCCCTCTTGCTCGCTCTCTCTTATAAATTTTGTTCTTTTTTTTGCATTTGGGATGCCTGCTAAGGCCTAGTCTGTTAAACTTATGGCACATTTCCGGTTACAGTCAGTAATCAACGATTAAAATTGAAAAAATCTATTTACTTGCATAATACGTTATTAAATTTTTGAGAAATTGATGCATTTAAAGACACTAATTTTGACACTAATCTCTAGTTATCCAATAAAAATCTATTGTTTGTAAACAAATGTTAAATGAATATGTTTATGCTTTCCTTAATAATATAAAATTTTTAACTATTTTTAATCATTTATGATTAAATACTTTTTCTCGCTTATACAATTAAGTTAGATTTGAAAATTAGTATCAAATACTGAAATTCTATTCTTATTTTTAGGATATAATTTTGAAATAAAAATAAATCATTTAATGTAATCTAATCATTTTCAGTTTGCTTATCTCTTTGCTTATACAGAAATAATTTAAGTC
Organism: Wiebesia pumilae; assembly: GCA_018907045.1. Classification (NCBI taxonomy): domain Eukaryota; kingdom Metazoa; phylum Arthropoda; class Insecta; order Hymenoptera; family Agaonidae; genus Wiebesia; species Wiebesia pumilae. The sequence goes on along the minus strand of JACCHZ010000159.1, from coordinate 7,620,798 downwards.
AGTCCAAAGATGCAAATCGATTCAAAATCATTATGCAATTCAGATAGTATGCTCTCATTTGTTGATCGGGTTTTCTTTTTATCTGTAATTAATTAGAAAGGGTTTTAATATAAGTTCAATTTTATCTTTACGAAAAAATATACTTTAGTTACGTATAAAATCTGTAATGTATATATTATAATTGTTAAATTAAATTTTGTCAAAATTCGATTCACTTTCTTGATACGTTTTTATTACGCCATTTTAAAATTCGAGGATAAAAAATCACAATAATTATTTAATCTTAAAATAAACTCTCTAATATTATTTTACTTTTGGAATACAATATTTATAAATCATTTTCTATTTTACAGGTTATTAGAAAGTATGAAGATGCCAGCTAGTAGGACGTCCGGTTTTCACATAAGTGATATACTAGAATTAAATGACCCAAAACCAGCAAGTGAAGAAGTAGACATTCCAGGTAAAATATATCTTTAATTGTCTTTATATATTGTTATTTATTTAGGACGAAAGCCCTTACAAATATTCCATACTATACTAGACTAATTAAAGTAATTTTTCATTTACTAATATTACTATATATGTTTTATAATATAACTAAAATATTAAAAAAAAAACATATCGCTCTGTAGTTTGTAAATATAGTCGAATGGTGCTTAATATTGAATAAATAATTAAAATTATGCATGCATAAAATAAGCATTGCTTTAAATAATTTTAAAGCAAGGTAACTATAATGAAAAGTCTGTAGTTTGAAAAACGAGTCGAATAATAATCCATGGAAGTTAAAAAATGAGTCTTAAAAGAATGTTGTGAATTTGCCAACAGGAGCAACGACGATACTGCCGCCGGCAAACGAGGTGCCGACAGCCTATCAGCAACTGCTCGAGCACACGACGGCAATGCTCCACCCAGGTGGTCCGGGGATTACACACGGTTCCGGATTCAACCTGAATCGGGTCGGAGGCCTGCCGACGGCGACGGGTCCGGTCGCGCCTTCGACGGCAGCCGGAATCCTTAGCTGGCATCAAGCCGCCGCTGTCACGAACATTCCGCCCACCCTGCCACAGACCCTCGAGGAGGTCAACGGTGAGGATAGTTTTCTCTTCGTTTTTTTCCTAATGCTCACTGTCTCCGGGATATCTTTTCTTTAGTAGCAAGGGTGCTTTGAGGAAAGAATTAAACGTGAAATGCGACGCGCGATAAGGGGAATCTATTAGGCTCTTGAGAAGTAATAAAATTCATCTGAAATTAAACACAATTTAGAACAAAGTATTTTATAAGAAACATGCATTTGAATATTACTTACATTGCAAAAACGAATTTTTACATGATTATCTTAATATAATGTGTATTTTAAAAGCTCGTGTAGCATGTTAATAAATAATATCATAAATTTATACAATCTTACAAATTTGAAAGTTACTAAAATTCGCCGCTTTCAAATATCAAACTTTTGCAATTTTATGCTTTAATCTTTTAATTGAATAAAAACGTGGAACATTAATAAAGATTTGCTCAAAAATCGTTCTCTTTGTATATTTGTTATAAAAATTCAAAGTATAGTTATAATTAATTTTTTGTTTTTAATCGGACTCTAAATCTTAGCCAAATTTTCAATTAGTTCAAAGTTATGAGTTCGAAATTCTAAAACTAGAAACTAGATATAATGCAATTATAAGCATATGAACTTTAAGAAAATAACGTATTAAGCACACAGATTTAAAACAGCAAAGGGTAAAAAATAAATTACAAATCCAACACTTTAACGAAAGCCGTATGGACAAAACCTTCGAGTATACACTCGTAGATATCCGTTAGAAGCACGGCGTCACATCGTGGAACCAAACACTCGCGCACCCTTAAAATAACCGCGCGGATCACACATACATCATGAGCAATAAAATAATGATTCTCATCACCGATATACACAGAATCCTTTAAAGAATCCACCGATCCCTCCCTCCTCGAAGCGAACATAGCCCCACCTTTGACCGCGTTAAATGCTCCCCGTCCTCTCTTTTCTTACGGAGCCCTTATTTATTTAGCACCCTCCGATTGGCCCGCTCACACCTTCTCCTGACCCCCCCTTCCTTAAGCAGGATCTAATAGGCCTCTGTAGTAGGTCTACTGGACTGGTCTCGGCGAACAGATGTCGAACCCCAAGGACAGATGCTCGACGATTCTAGACTACCTTATATTCCTGATTCTGCGGTGAATCGTTTTCGCTCTCAATACGATTGTCACGCCCATGCGTCAACCATTTTCTATCCACTCTTGTCTCACCTTTTTATATTTATGCATGTATCGGTTGTGCGTTCTGTATTTTCCACTTTACACACGATCGAAATCATCAGGGGTTCAGGCGTAACTTTGTATCCGTGGATTTTGTTCATTGCATAGATTTAAAGGAGAAGAGATTAAGGTTATTTAACAGAGATTATATTATTGCAGTAATGCGTTCATTTGTACATCTTGACATAATTATAGATTTTCTCTTTTTTTTTTCTTTTGTTAATTTATTTTATATTCATCATATATTCTTCGTTCACAATGATCCCTCTATTAAATTATTCAATAATTAATTCAATAAAGTTTTTTATAGTAGCATAAGTGGCGACAACATTATTGAAAAATTATTTGATGTAAAAACTTTCCTAATGAAATTAAATAAACGAATAATATGAAATATTATTTGATTTTCGGAAAAATGTCTACACTTTTAAGTCGTAGTCAGACTTTCTATCTTTCAAATATGTATCTTGGATAATGTTTAAAAAGTAATTTCTTTCATAATCAAAAAGATTAATTCTAAAATATTATAATTGCATGAAAGTTTCTATTGTCAAAGATAATGTTTTTAACATATATGATAATATATAATTCTTATTTTTACATTACCGTCAGTAAACGAATTTAGTCGAATTAAATACAATTCACTGATTTTTATATTTTATGAAGTATCATTTCTAAACATAACTTGAAATCTTAGTTTGAATGTTATATTATTCTTTTTATTCGTCAAAAATAAATCAATATTGAATATGTGTAGTCTATTAGTTCGTTTTTAAAAAGAAATTCATTCCAATTGCTGAAAATATATACTGTATTATAGATTAATTTTCTTTTTGCTTAAATGAAAAGTAATTTTCCAATCTACAATAATCTCGAATAATAATTTAATTATCTTATATCTGTAAGAATATCCGTTTTACTTAACAGAATTACGCTTACGATATAAATATTTTTTATTCAAAGTATTATACTTCAACGATTACAAGGTCGTACTTATCTTTACTCTTATACTTATACTTTTTAATTATCAGAAATTTCTTGAACTAATACACATTCCGAGTACTTGGAAGAAAATAAATTGAAGCGGCATACATGCATCGTAGTCCATATTCATATAATTCTCTTATTTAAACAATCAAATCAAGAAATTCGAAATCTCATGCAGCAGTGTTAAATAAAGCTGTAAACTGCACGTGTGTAGATCATTTGCAGCCACACTAAATGATCCGCTAATTGAAACAGGGCAGTGTTGCCTACGTATTCCGCCGCAGCGCGTAATCCTCAGTGAAACGGACCACTCACATACACACATGCATATATATATACATATATAGCGACAACCCTAGCAAGCACACACCAAATAGGCTTTATATTGGCTTGAAACCCTCTGAACTCCGCATTGAAACGCAGATCTTATATCGCATTTATTTAAGCACGAACGTTCCGAATGTTTAAGTGAATCAAGAGATTTCATATATATGTATATGCTTTCACTGATTTAAATGTATTAAAATACATATAATATAGAGCGAACAATCTTTTTCATCATCAAGAATGATTTCGTTTACTTTTTAAAGAACAACTCACCAAGCCATTATGTTTGAAAGGATTTTTATGAATCTTTCGTTTCCAATACTTAATGATTCTATTTACGAGTATTTTTACGTGTAATTGACTGCACCAATTACAGTATTGCACAAATGAATGTATCAAAATTTCGTTTAAATGTTTATTTACATTTTCCAATTACAACGAAAAGTGTTTTAAATAATACAAGCAAAATAATATCCATAACTATTGCTATTATTTATTTTACAAATATTACTAATTTGTTTATTCTTCTATGTACTAATGTACATTACGTAGGCGATGTTTATCTTTCCTGATTTCGATTATTTACAGATATTTTTATATTTATCTATAGCTCATTTTTTGTCACAAGCCTAAATTTTTTTTAACTGATAGCAAATCATTTACTTTGCTTTTATTCGAATTTAGCTAGGATTTTGTCGGTGAGATATATTAGATAACTTTTGTTAAATGCTTGACAGTCGAAATGAAGCGCTTTTTTGTATTGCTGATCAATTGACTATTAAGGTTGACTATTAAATCAATTGACTATTAAAAATGATAATAGAAATATTTTCATTATCGCGCGCCTTTATGTTAGAACTTTAAAAATACTAATTTCAATAAGGCTAAAGTTAAATTAACTCACAAATTACAAAGGAATATCTAAGTATCCATTCACCTAAGTCATAGACTTTTCTGAAAAATTATCATAAAGAGGCATCTGCCTACTTAATTTCCACGATTGCATGACTCGAGTACAGCTGCAGCGATTATCAGCACTTCTTTCCTTTTTGTTTTCGATAGACATTCAAGCTCAACATATACATAACTCGTGGATAGTATTTGTCTAATATTTTGTTTTAAAATAGTAAATTTTCTGCAAGATAGCTGATTCATTTAAATATCTATTTTTCATGACTAGAGGAGAAAGAATATGACGTTTTAATTCAAGACGAGGAATCGTTACCTGTACTGCATTAGTGTTCATGATTTAAGATTGTTGGGAGATAATATTTTATCAAAATTTTAATTCAAAGATTTATGTACAATACTCATGAGATAATCTATTATATTGACTACTAGATATAATTATCATAAAAATATTATCATAAACACATGCGCATATAAAAAAAAAATGTTGAATAAAATTTTTATATATATAATTGTAATTAGAAATTTCTATTGATTAACTATTTCTTTATTAACTATTATTTTATTAATATATCACTATAAATGAATTATAATTAGAATTATATTATAATTAAATTATTTATAATTTTAATTAAATTAATCATTTATACTTAATACTTTATTTATATTGAACTACATATCGGGATCTATTAACCAAAATGGGTTGTAAAATTGATAAGAAAACAAACAATTATGTTTTTTGATCGTTGTAAAATAAAAAAGGTTTTGTATTGGACTAGAAAATATAAATCAATGTTTATGAATAGTCTTTAAAATCAAAACTCGTAAAATATTCGAACTTTGTAAATTCTGACCTTGAAAAATCAATGTTTAGTGAAGGTGAAAAAAGTAAAGAACAGTAATTGAATGGGAACGTAATCGCAACTAACAAAATTTTGTGAGTAGCAAATCTTAACAATCAATTAAAAATAGTTTCGTGAAGGTTTTAAGCGTATCGTGATTGTGAATGCGCAAACCAGCAGAAAAATTTCCGAGTAGTTCTTTAACTTTTCTATTAAGTAAAGAAACACGTGTCTAATGAATAAAAAACAGCTATTAAGTATTTTCTTTGTACAGCTAAAACCATTTATTTACTAATCTGAAGTTTCAAATTAATATTTAATATACACTTTCGATTCAACGTTTTCTCAATTTTAATTAAATATAATTTATCGTAAGCTAAGTTTATTTTTTAACCATAAATACTGTACATAATAAACCAAAGATATGTATTTTAACTATTTTTCTGATTAATGTTTGAGATTGAAAGAATTTACGAATGCTAGTATTTCATAAATATATTATTACAAATATATTAAAACGATATGTAGTCACCATCGCGAGAGTAAGAAACGATACACAGACACGTGGCGTTTCTATTATATTCATCCAATGGCGTTGCTATAACATAGCTCTCTATTATTTGTGGTTATTCACTTTAATATGAACATCAAAGTCCTCTATGTAACTAAAACTAAAATAGAAACGTTGTATATAAATAATAATATATTATGTTAAAACATATGATTAAGAATTATAATTACTTAAACTTTCTCTGAGTTATTCATTATAAAAGATTATTGAAAATCTATAAAATTTAGAAAAAAATGATATTTAAATTTGAAAACACAAGAAATCAGATGTACATTTGTCATGTCGTAAATGTTATTTCTACAGTCCTTAATACTTTCCGTTTCTCATTCGATAAAGCTTAAAATAAAATGTACTCTATATGTTGCTTTCAACTAATCTACAAACTAAAAGCTTCAAACTAACTTTACAAAAATATTTTTTTTTATCAATGACTTAAATACTAATATGAATATTAGATTATATGTAGAAATAATAGATTTCAATAAGTAGCATAAAAGGATTAAGTAAGTAACGTAGGATTTTGTATTGAAATTATTTAAATTATGTAAATAAATATAAAAAATTATTTACTTTTAGATATTAGCAAAAATTTAGAAATTAACCTTTTTAACATTTTTTATAATGAAGTGAAAATAGTAAAGAATAAAAAATCTTTTTCTTGTTATAGTACTTCAACAACCGGATTCTACAAGCCCTGCGATATCGGATCTTTCCTACCCTTCCCAACGTGAGAACAGTATCCAAGGCTCAAAAGAAGAAGATGATCTTCCAGAGGAAGAGATGGAAGCTGAGTACGATGACGAGGAAGAGGACGATGACGATGAGTCTATAGAAAATAAGAAGAAGGTCAAAGATGGTAATCTTGGTAAAGGTGAAAAACGGGATCGAAGCAGACGAGACCAAGATCACCCAGAAGAAGAGTCTGAGCACAAGAAAAGAAAGAGACGCGTATTATTTTCTAAAGCTCAAACATATGAACTTGAGCGACGCTTCCGACAACAGCGATATTTGAGTGCTCCTGAGCGTGAACACTTAGCTTCCGTTATTCGACTAACGCCCACCCAGGTGAAGATCTGGTTCCAGAATCATAGATACAAGACGAAGCGCGCAGCGACGGAACGCGTTGAAGCATCGGGAACAAGATTAGATTGTTCGCCAAGACGAGTTGCTGTTCCGGTTTTAGTAAGAGATGGCAAGCCTTGTCAATCGAAGTTGTTGGAGCCATGTTCAGCTGCTGTAGTCGGTGTGGCAGCCGCTGCTGTAGCTTCTGCATCGGCTGCGACATATTCTGGACTTAATACACAATTACCCATGCACTCATACATGCAGAAACCTTACTGGTGGTAACAGAATTACAAATCCAAAAAATCATGAAGACTTGGGCTGTTACTTTTTATCTCGTGCTATGACCTTTATGAACTACAAAAAATAAATCAGGTAAATATTGTGTCTTCTGTATCAGAAAATCAAATCAATAAAATAGATGATAAAAGAGGTTGCTGTTAAGTGTAATTACAACAGTAGGATGAAATGGTGATATTAAAGGAACAAGATTTACATGATTATTAATAAACATTTGAGAAGATAAACGTTTATTGTATCTTCAAGTAGTAAAATAAAACTGAATAGCCTGTAATTGTCCGATTTTAAATTAGATTAAAAGATTGGTTAAATTAGCGAAAGTAAAATAAAGTTGTTTAAGTGATGGTTAGTTATACATTTTAACTAATGACAGAAGACTAAGCATATGTTTTATCCAACGTTTTAATTCCTTGAATGGAATATATTATTTTTATCTTTACAATTACATTTTTACTAGTGATGTTCATTATAACCGAAATTGAAATAATAGCGCCATAAATTCAAATAGTGTGACGAAAATTTTACAATGACAATTTGGATCCATTTGATCGTACATTACTATAATATTTCAATTTGAAAAAAAGGAAAAAATGTTCGTTTGAAATTCTCAATGAAAGGTTGTATTTCTTAGTATTTGAATAATGATGCTGATGAATATAGCTTTCAGAAAATTCTTAGTTAATACTTAAGATTAAGCCAAAGAATAATCAATAAAAATTTTCGGCTTCAAGAAAATATGCATTAATAATTTGCATAAATGTTAAACAAGTTATGCTCATTTTGGTGAAAAAGAATTATTGTCGGTAGAAAAATGTCTCATTAATTGATCAGTGATTCAAAGAAACGAAAATTTTTTGTTTACATTGATATACTGTTTTAAGTGAACCATAAAAAAGAATAACACATCGATTAACGTATACTAGTGAAATAAAAAAAATTATATTTAATATACTTAAATATTTTTTAGGTTTTTATGAGAATGTCATTTTTAATTAATTAATAACTAATAATAAAACAATTTACTATCTTTTGATATAATTCCAGTGAAAAATGTGTGTAAAATTATTATTGAATTTATTTTTATTTTCATAATAATATTACAGAGTATTCTTGTTAATTATGAAATGAGATATTTTTCTAAATTTACGCGAAGAGAATGTATGTAGTATATTAGAAGAAATTATGTACAATCCTGGTAATGCAATTGCAGCTGATATAGGTCGATAAAAGCAGCAATATTAGAAAGAAGATTTGAGAAATAAGTGGATTTTTACAAATACAATTAAAATATGAATTTTTTCTATAAAATAGCATATTATTTTCAATCGTAATTTTAAATATTGATAATCAATTGTATTTGTTTATAATCGTGAATTACATCTTATCGTTAATGTTAAATAAGAATCCGGTGAAAATTTAATGTACACTCGCTACCTTTTGTTAAATTTTTGTAATAGCTCAATATTACAATCTTAAACTTCATAATTAAGTATTGCTTTACTTTTATTTAGAAAAAATCGAGAATTATAATTAGGAATCCATAGAAGCTGTTTTTTGCAGTATTTTTACTAAACTAAAGAAGTACAAGATATGATTTTTATCATATTCAAATATTAATACTGCTATAATAACATATTTACTTTTAAACGAATCTCGTTTTAAAGCTATGATTTATTGGTAATTATTTAGACACCAAGAGAGACTAATGTTGTTAACATAAAATTAAAAAATGAAACATCTGTAAATATTCTAGATAATTAATACAAGAAAACTTGAAACAGTAGAAACAAATTTTTACTTGATTGTCTCAAGTTTTTTATATTTAAATAAACCAATAATAAAAATAAAACATTTTCTTACACGAGACACAATCAAGGGGTCAGCTAACTAAAATATCTTAAAATCAAGTTATACATCAGCCGCAAATATTTCAACACAACATTAAATGTATTTAATATAATATTAGAAATTTTCATGCGTATGAAAATACGATTTAGAGAATAACAAAACGTTAATCTCACTGATCCAGTAGCGATATTTATTCTAGTGACTTGTATATGTATTGTATATAATGTACATTGTGTATTATATCTATATAGTAAACTAATATATCAAACGCGTATTTAATAAATAAGAATTGACGATATTAACATGGAAACAGTATTTTGTTTTAACCTCAAACCTATTCAATTACTATTTATATTACATCATATAAGAAAAAATTTATTGGAACACTGATATAAATATATTTAATAGTTACATTAATCATATCAATATTTTACTTTACAACTCGTAAGATTTAGGATTTCATTATCTTCATTCGTAAATAATTTATTAATGACGATATAATTATATGAATATTCTTTTCAGATCCAAATACTTCAGATGAATTATTGTTAAAAAAAAACTTGTTATATTTGTATACAAGAAATCTTGGTTTCTTTTTAATTTAATGTAATTTCTACAATAATTTTTTTACTACAATCATAACACCATTACACGATACAGTGACCTATTTTTAAATAAAAACACTCCAAGCTACTAATAACAATAAATTGATAAATGCTAATTCCAAAATTAAATCATTCCGTAGGGAATAATAAAAACTCCCCAGACAAAATGCTACACGAGGGTGAAATTCATCTATCCAATTCGTCTAGTCCCGTGTCCGATTGCTTGACACGCGATGTCTCACTTCGACTTTTACGCAAGTATATACATGTTTTCTACGTCCTCGCGCGCATTCAGTTGCTCGTCCCTTTTTTCGGTACCGGATGAACGCATAGTTTGAGTGACGCGCTTCCGACTTCCGCTTCCGAATGGACCATCTTGTTACCGGCTTAGATTTCCTGCTTCTACCGGGACGCACTCGATATACGAAGGATCGCGAGGTCGCAAGGGTCATTCTGAAATGGAAATAAAAAGGTTATGCTAAACAATAATAAAAGAAAGAAGGCTTGTAAATAAATGCTAGGAAATTTTGGCTATTTTGAATTCAGCATTAATATCACAGTTAATTTCACTTGTGAGTATCTTTCGCTGAGTATAAAGATCACCCATAATTACTTGTAGGTAACACAATGTAATACTCATTTTTACAAAAATATTATCTCTGCGATAACCTTTGATTTTGTAATTGTTAAAATAGAAAACTTTCATAAAATGAAGTGTATTTTATAATACATTAAAAAATTTTTAACGTTTTTTGGATTTTACCTTAATTAATAATTTTTTTCTCGTTAAAACGTAAAAATCGAAATATTAAACAATTTTTAGATGGATGGATTTTTCTTGTATCAACTTTAGTTATTCATTTCATGTAATTTCATTTTTTCATGCGAAATAATGAGGAGCATTTTCAATATCTATGACTAAAAGTTTTATAAGAAAAAGTTTAAACATTAATTCTCTTTTGCACTAAGTACAGGAAATCTAAACGAAATCACAGATATAACTCTTGTATCAGTAACTAGTTATAGCTATTTCAAAATGATATTATTTATAGTATATTAATTGAATTCAAATAAAATTTGTCGATAATAAGACAAAAAGTGAACTAATTTAACGCATAATACTATATTTTTTAAAATACTACTTTTTTTTAAATTAGTATTTTAGAACTAGTATTTTAGAATTAGTATTTAGACTAGTAAGAAATATTTTAAGTTAGCAAGATTGCTTATCATAAACTTATACATAATAATGCAAATTATTAAACTTATAAAGGAGATGATACATTTTTATTTACTGCATATATTAGGTGTTAAATGCCTTTATATTAGTTTTAATGGAATAACCACAGTCACAATTTACGAGATCAAAATTGATTCTTAAGTTTACATTTTTTGATTAGGGAAAAATTAACATCGTTCTTGTGGTATTAAATATGACATTAAAATTGTTATGCATATTCGGGATAATTCATCATAAATATATTCCTTAATATACATTTGTTAAAATTGAATTTTAAATTATTGAATAGTTTAATAAACGTTATTATCCTTTAAGATATTATAAACATCAACAATAGTTAAAATGTAAATTTTATATTTTAAAATAACTTTCCTTATAAATGTAAAGTAAACTTTCGAAGATAATAAAGCTAAAATCCATTATTATATATAATTTCCCATTTTAATTGAATCATTATGAATTCCAATAGATTAGTATTATTCGAAATAATCAAGTAAACAATATTTTTAACAGAATAACAAAGCGATTCTATTTTAAATTATAAGCGCGTGTATGCCAAAAAGCAACTTTGAAAAATTCACCTAATTTTTCACCATTTCAGCTTAATAACCCATTCTTTTTAGTGCGCTATTCGAGCGATTGCAAAGGCTCTTTGCCTATGTCTAGACTAATTTTTTCGGCACGATACAAACTCTTGGGTATCCATCTCTGGCTACAACTGCGACCCTCGTATATTTCGACCGAGGGCAGGACGTCATCGGACCAAAGTAAATGGAGTGGACAGCGGCCGGCATATGCTCTACGTGCTTTCTCTTTGCGTTATATATCTCGGTGGCATGTATGCATTCAACTGGAAGTGTCTGATAACATTCAGTACTGCAGCCGTTATGATTTATATACACGACTTATAACACGACCGGTTATAATCTCGATCCGGATACAGTCCATCGGCAGCTTTATGTCCGCGGGTTGTGCTTATGACCGTTTTGCACATTTTTCGAGGACGAGCCTTTGCGGACGTCGGTGCTTTTCTCTTTGCGTGCACGTCTTATCTCGCTCGCTCTTTTTATCCGGAGGAATTTCACGTTTACGAGAGATTTTATGAGTTGATAGTATTTTGAGATGCGCCGACCCTGCGCATCGTTGGACACTAGTTCGGTATTTTTGGAACCTCGCGTCTTGGGAACTAAAAGAACTAAACTGCAACAGAAATTTATCGAACATTTCCAAAAAGTTTTCGGAGTCTGTTTGGTGATCGGTATAATCTATAATCTTACTTTTAAAGTATTCGAATACTCTAGCAATCCAAGCAAGAGTTTCGTGAACTCTAGCCGACTAACATATAACGTGATTAGGTTAAACTTAAATACATCATGGACTGTTAAAGTGTCGAAAGTTTCTATTGAAAGTAAAAATTATCTAGTTAAACATGAAGAATCACGAGCTTTGTTGGCATGTATTCTTATGGTAAAGTAGCCTATGAGTAATGACTGATTAAAGAACATTTAGTATAATTTTTGAAATTTAATAAAGGTTATTTCTTTATCTTTCACTCAACGGGAATATTTTCATCCTTATACAATCTATCTACCTAATTAGTAAATGAATTTTAATTTTTAGAAATACAGATCATATTTATAAGGCATCGATGTGACATATTTTGAAGATGAAAAATCAAACGAATCTAGAAAAATATATTTTCATGTAGCATTTGTTCTCAAAATATGAATGATAATTTTGCTGGCGTGAGATGAATATTTTCGACATTTTATTTCAAAACTTAAATTAAATTTTTCAAATATATGCGTACCAATTGAAAAATTAAAAAATTTTCTCATTTGTAACGTATAACAACACATGTAAAGCAATACCATAAATCCATTAATTTGTTTTGAAATTTCATTCTCATAATATTTATTAAAGTGAATTACCTTTGATTAATTGCAAAAAGGTTTTTATTTTTTTAAAGAAATATTGAATATTTATTCTTCTGCTTAAATGAAATGCATTGAGTTATAAAGCAGAAAAATTCATCATATTCTTCATTATCAATATTTTCATGTATTTGTTATGTAAAAATTAGTATTGGTATTCAATAGAACATTATATAGGCGCGAATATTTAGATAGGAAATTGTGTCAACGAATCAAACATATGCACTTTAATAAATAAGCATCAGCCGAAATATATAAGTTTAACTTCACGCTATTACACACGTAGACTAGACAATTCTAAAAAAGAAAGTGGGGGCAAACCATAGAAACTTTCCGCGTCAAGAATCGAAGGAATGAGGAAGTTTCATATGCGAGAATGGAGGAAGAGAAGTTTTTTCCGGATGTTTATTTGACGCTCATTGTGTCAGATAACTACATATGTCCACCCTTTGGAAACTAAGTTACGTATTTTAGAGCTAAAGAATTGTAAAGTATCTATAGTTTTCTAAGCTATTGTATTTTCAGTGTTGATGTATCGCTGCCAACAATGTATTTTGTTTACTTGGTAATGTAACCATTGCTTTTAAGACATCAATTGTTAAGGCATCTATGGTTGGTAATGCAGATTTCTCTTTTATCAACATTCGTATTAATATTAAAAATAACTGCGTTTATAACATGCTTATGGATTCTCATATTTTTAATATTAAATTCTTTAAACTAAAAATTCTGTCTTAATCAAATACAACAAGCGAAACACAAAAATTGGATTATGTAAATGACGTTCACTGTTCAGCTGTAAGCTCATATATAATTTTTTATTTACCTGGTATAATATTATTTTTAGTATAAGTTTAACACAATTATTTAGCAAAAGTTGAGAACAAAATAATTTTGTGATTTTAAATGGAAACAGTGAATTAAATTACCAAGTTGATAGATAAAAAAATTTATAATAAAAGTAGTAAAAATAAAATATAATTTTCTTTAAAGTGATCTTTCCTTTTTATTTTTTAACTTGATAATTAATTCTGAATATTTACTTTCTATTTTATCTTTTTAAGCATATGATTATTTCAATGTATCAAGTTTTTATGGGTGGATGAATTCTATTAGAAAAAATGGGAAGTTAAAAATTGGTTAATGAGTTAAATTACTAATGTATACGGGTTCGTAGTTCAAAAAAATAAAGATTATAGTTTTCGATTATATAATTGATTTTAAGAGTACTAACAGTTTAAATTAAAAACAAATTAGATAAATAATTTAAATAAATATTTGTAAAATATGAAAGAAAAGTATGTAGCAACTAATACAAGCAGTTGTATGAAAAAATTAAAATGATTAGTAAAATTATCGTCTTAAGAATTGTATAAATAAAATATATAATTATCTATTTGCTTATTCGTTAAAACTATGGTAAAAAACAAAAGAAATTTGATTGGTCTCGTAAAGCAAATTTACATTATTGGACATTTTGTAAAGAAATTTAGTTAAAAGCCAAGCTTAAAAGTTGATTGAATAGGTTGATTAAATAAATATGTATAAATTTTGAATTCGTAAACAATATAATCTTGTTCTTTTATCCAACCGAAGTCAAAGCCACGATCAACAATTCTATTTTCGGCCTCAACGGTTTGATGACGCGGCCTCATGTGCGGCTTCCACGTTCCACAAGAGCAGTAGAACGCCGAAGTTTATTAATAAGTCCGTAATAAATTAGTGCCATGTCATTTTTCGAATTAAAAACACATCGCTAGTTCGATTTTGAATTATCAGCTGATTCGGTTTGGGTATATCGGATTTTGCAAAGATTAAATTAATAAGAGGTGAGCGGCGAAAGTATTTTTAAAATGATAACACAAAGAGAGAAATTAGTGACATGCCTAAAATAAATTCATCAAAATGACTATTTATTGGGATTGATTGTAAATAACATAGCAGTTATTTCTCTTTTAATATACAATTTCTTTTATGGATTATAGTATTGTCAAAAATTAACTTCAATGTTCATAAATCACATCGAAATTCATTGAAATTTTAAATTAATTGTAAAATTATTCAATACTATTTTAATATTCTTATTTAAATTTAAAGATTACATTTAATCTAAAATTCACTAGTTACCTAATCTTATGGTAATTTTATATGAATAAATATCCAAGTATGATTTTATTTATTTATTTAGATCTGAATATATAAATAATTCAGTTTCCAATTTTGAAATTCTTAAAAATTTCAAATTACTTGTTTATATATGAAAATGTATTTTTGAAAAAGATACGTTACATTTAAATATTCAGAAATTATTATAATGATAGATGGTCAAAGACAAAATAATAATATAAAACAAATAAAATTATCTATATGCATATTAATTATATGTATTTTATTAGAAACATAAAGGATTTATTTAAAGTTTTTAATTGTAATGTTGGTTATATATGCTGAAATTTGAAAACCAAATTTAAAATCTGACATCCGAGCTAGTACGTATGCTACTTAAAAGCTTAAAATTACAGCCAAAAATTAAAAATAAGTAAAATTAATCTTATTCTTTGTACAGCTTGTTCATTTATTTAATAAGTATTAACTTGAGCACATTTAGGCAAAGGTGATAACTTACTTTAGCGTAAAAAAATAATGTTTTCAAAGCTAGATTTCTTTATTAAAGCAATTAACGATATTATGATATTTTACAAAAGAATTATATTTCAACTTTCTATATATTATATACGCGGTCAATTGAATGATAAAATTTAAAGGAATGTTTATTTAAAACATTAATTTAAAAAAAGGTACAAAATGATACATTTGTATCGGCTCTTAAGTGCTAGAAAAAAATAATGAGACACTGAACTCACAAAATTAAATAATACTTACTGAAAAATATCTAATACCTACAAAACGATATTAAACGCGTATAAATCATATAGGGTTTCGTATTTCTCGATGTCTCATTGATAGATACAAATAAACGCGCGAATACGTGTACTCAAATGAAATTACGCTAGACCCACATTACACTAATATGCAAATCAGAGCGGGTGGTATGATACGCATAGAGCTGAAAAAAGCCGAGTCATCAGTGCATTGGAAAAAGACTATCGGCGATCCCTATTACTCGCATTTATCCCTTCCAAGCCTATAACGCGGTCAATCGGCTGGACCAATGTGTAAGGTTTGAAGGCACGCGCGCGACGCAAGAAGCGCAGAAATCTGTTGCAGATAAAAAAAATATAACGAAAAGAGAGGAAAAGTAGGATGGGGGTCAGTTACGATCGATAATACGAACACAAATAAATTGATAGTTGTCGCGAGGTACAGCAGCAGGACGTCCCCTAATATTTCCGAATGTAATCGAGGGGGTGTGTTCGCGTACTCCTGGAAAAAAGCAAGTGAAGTTGGTCCGTTAAAAACGAGAAAGAGTGTATGTAAGAGGGAGCCAAAAAGTGAGAGAGAACTCGATGAAGGAAAGTAAAGTAATGTGCATACATTTGATACATAGATTGAATGAGAAATTGGCCTTTGTTGAAACAAGGATTGCTCGTGGAAATTACTTTGGTGATTAACTCGCTACCTCTTTTTTATTTTTCATAACAGTATTTCATTACAGTTTTGAAAAGTGTATTGGTATTTCTTTATTAAAAAAAAGATGGAAAATAAAATCTTCATTTCTGTTGCTTTTCAAAATATATGATTCTCATGAACATTACAAATATATTCGTTAAAGTTTTAATCCACTAATAATATATTTAATAGTTCTATTCTAAATTTTACTGAACTACTTAAAGAATAAAAAAAGAGAAAAAATAACTACAAGGAGACCAATATGAATGATAATACCGTCAACACTAATTTCATCCAACTTCGCTAAGTTTAATCCCTTTTCCAATTTAGTAATCCATTTTCAACTTCATTGGATAAATAGATTGTATGCATCCAATACTCGAAGGCATATAAAAAATGAGATGGACACGAAGTAATAAATAGCAATCTGAAAGAGAGAAAAAACTGAGATGAGCAATCAGGACAAGAGGAATAAAAAGAAAAAACGAATAGAAGTCAAACAATAAGAGTCAGGACGAATGTCGCGCGAGTCCGGGGGAGTGTTTTATAGGTCGGTTTCCGTGGGGTGGCTTGAAATCTGCACGCTTACAAGCGGAAGACGCCTTTCCTGCGAACTCTTCTTTTTAACCCTCTGCTCCCTCGATTTAGCCTTTATACCACTGGACGCTACATGTATACAATATACGTTTATTGTCGTGTCGCAGCACTCGATGCTTCACTACGAAAGACGTTCTTTTTTTGCCTGCGTATGCGTATAGAGAATTTTCCATTGATTTCTATATATCGCGAAAGATATAAGAACTACTGCGCGTTTTTGACTACTTTATACTTTTACTTGCTAAAATTTTTAATGAGATTGATCGAATTCAAACTGAACTATTTTTACTTCAAATTGAACTAGAGACTACTTCAATTATGAATATGTTGCTATTGTGAGCTGCATATTCACTGAAGGTACAACTGAGTTTTATTTACTGTACGTTACAAATTTTAAATTGTGTCTGCTAATATTTAAAGATAGAATATTATAATTGTAGCACTATTTATTCTATAATAAGTTGTTCCTTTAGGTTAATTAGTGTGGAATTAATCAATTTTCTGAAACTGCTAAAGCAATTTGAATGTTTAAAACTTAACGAGTAAATGAAATCTGCAAACTGTTTAAAAGGGATTTAACATTATAAATAAAAAAAAAATAATTAACATTTATAAATTATTCTTGTATAATTCTTTTATACCTAAAAGCGTTTTTATTTTTAATATAAACAAATGTAATATGAAGTTTTAAATTTTTTTATATTACTTTTTTTTAAATTAACTAATTTAACTATTTATTTTAATTTATTAGTAATTTAATAATTACAATAAACAGATATTATGAACACATCGAGTCTGTACATCTAAAAGTTTTATAACTACTAAAAACTGAATTGATGTAAATGCTTTCAAATAAATTGACAAAACATCATTAATAAACAAAGCATCATTAATCAATTATTCTTTACAAGTAGTTTCATTTATCATATTTTTTTTAAAATACAGACGTAAATTTAATTAATTTTATATTATTTTAAATTATTTCTTAATATTTTTTATAATAGTAAATATTTCGTAAAGTCAAGATTCTTATAGTATTTTTTGAGGATTAAATATTTCATAAGAACTGGAACTAAAAGTCTTATTGCTTCATCATACCAAAAAAATATCACAGTCTTTTCTTACATTAGTAAACTTTGTAAATGTATCGTTGAACAAAACAAAATGAAAGTTCATAGCAATACAAAAGAGAATCTATATTCAAACGTAAAATAGGGGGTAATGAACATCAAGTGGCGGACAAAAAGCATTTCCAAATAATCCCGTGAGACATCACGAATCAGCACCTTCACATATACTTCACAGGTAATTTGATGCTATCTCTAATTATATTTGTGAGAGAATTAGATAGAAAAGTTCATGCATGTGTGTGAAACAGAGAAGCAGATAATAAACATTTGGACGGCGAATGACCGTTATTACTGTCCCAAGCACGCATGCAATTGAGAGCAAGTATGTTAGATATGTGTGAATAGAGCATTCGAAATACCGTTTTACAAGTCGTGAAACGGAAAGAGAAACAGAGAAAGAGAGAGAGAGAGAGAAAGAGAAACATCCAAAACACGCGACCGGAAAGAGCATCCTAATTGATATTGATTCTATATACAAAATATCCTCGTAGTCTTTCTTTACCAGGGTGACACTTGATTCTTGGTTTTTTTTTATTTCCTTTGTCTCGCTTATATATCTTCACGATACATTTGATAATTTTCTAGGTGTTTGAATTCGTTTAAATTGAGAGAGTGAAAGTAAATGTGTGAGAAAATTAAACTTTATTATAATAATTAAACTTTATCACACTGTGTACAATTTATATATTTAAAATATTAGAATGTCACGAAAAACGAAAAATTATTAGAGTTTATAAACTGTTTTTCAATTTTGGAGATTCTCATGATTTTTAACTCACTTTGTATCAATAATAATTCAATTTTTAAATATTTATAGAGCTTTTTGCATTAAATCAACTGGAAATTATTATTAATATTTTTTTTATTAAGAATATATCTTGTAATTACAGATAGTACAACCTCTTTGGCTTAACTAATTGGAAATTTTATATCTCATACCTGTAACCCTTTAGTTTCCTTTAGATTAACCATTAGGTTAGGAAATTTAAATTAAATTTTTAAAAATTCCTTATATGGAAATTAAATAATTTAAAATATGTTTGTAACTATTTAAAATTTTCCATTGCAAACTTATTACTAAATAACAAAATTCTTTATCCGAGAAGAAAGTGCAATTTTAAGAATAACTGTCTCCAATTGAAGCAAAAATTTGTTTTTTCTAAAATATATTGTTATTAATATTTTAGATACAATTGCACTTTTATTTATTATTCCAAGTTGACTACAAATCAAAAAATATAAGAAATTAATCAAAACAATAAGTACTGGAGAATTAATATTTTTATGTCTAGTTTTTTCTTACAAATGTATAAAATATAAGATGTATATTCTAAGGAATACAAATCCTATGAGATATAGAAATGAACTTTCTTAATACATGTATAGTTAGTATTCAAAATTTCGAAGTTTCTTTCAATTAGCCAAATTCCTTGGTTTTTGTATTTTTAACCAAGATATTTCATCATTCTTTTTAAATTAAAAATGTTTATGTAATGATATGAGGTAACAGACCCAACATGGACATACATCGCTGTCAAGAAAGTGTTCATCTTAATATGTTTGAGAAAACTTTGAATTCTTTCTAACAAAGAAAAAATTTAACGAAAGAAATAACAGAGGAATAAGCAAAAAGACGTCCACGAAGTAGTGTTCAATGAAAGTTTTTCAATCCTGGAAGTTCGTCCAGCAGTTTATGTTGTATATATCTTCCATTAGTTGTAGTCTTCTGAGGCGCGATTTGCTAAGTTTCCAAGGAAAATCCCCTTTCGAACCAAGCGAATTCAATTTTTCCTGAGAACAATGAGTTGAAGTGAATCACTACGAAAAAATACACAATCTAAATGTCCACTTTAGAAGGTCTAATGCTTTGTCTATTACTTGTAAACTACAAATATATTTGTGCGATGTAGATTCTAAACTATTTAATATTATGTTCAATGTTGCCACGTTTACTTCCTTTTATGCAGAGTATTATTATATAATAACAATTATTATATAATATATTAAATGGATAAAAAAGGATTAATTAAATGAATGAATTAAAATATTAATTAAATTAATTATTAATTAAAATTCATAAATTTTAATTGAGTTTTAGGATAAAGCTATTATGCTTCAACTTGTAGTATCAAATGCTATCGAACTATAGTAATCAAATACTTTCCTATCGATTAAATATTTTGAAATAAAAATAATAGTAAACTAGTTTAATGAATATTGTATTCTACTTTATACAAAATAAAAAATTTGAGTTCTTATATATTTAAAGTAAACATAAATTGTAGTCGGCCAGTGAATCTAGGTTGTTTATTATCGAAATTATTTTTTTAATGTCGATGGTATTTCATAAAATGGAAATTATTGCTTTAATACATGTAAAGTAACCAAAAGATGCTTTTCTTTAAAGCTTTGAAAATAATTTAAGAGAATTCTGATAAATATTATCAGAATGTTATATGAATATAAAGTAATTTAATAATTGAATTGAAAGTATTTTCGTAAATCTTTGCATTTGCATATTAATTGACAGCTTTTATGAGGTTTAATGAAATATTAATATTCGATAAATGTTGAAACTGAAATCGAATGGTCTTTCTAATTTACAATTTATTTATAAAAAGATACATGTGTTGTCTTTTTATGCTTTATGATTTGCACACGCATGTCATCGAGTTGTTGAACTCAGAGTATTTTTAAACCACTATAGTTTTATTTCAGAATACATGTATAAGATAAACATAACAAAACTACATTACATACTACAACTATATTTCATTTTGTAATTTCTGTAAAAAATATATTTCGAAAAATCGAAGAAAGTGTAAGGTTTATAGAATATAGACTAGTAAAATAAATTAACTAATAAAATAAAGTGCAAATTGTCTTGCTGTTGGAGTCTTTTATTTTGATCTTGGAAGTGTCACGCATTCATCGACAGTGCAACGCTTCGTAAATAAGAGCGAGATAAATACTATAGAGATGGCAACCGACACAATCGCTGCCGTCGCCGAGGAATGAAAAGCGAATTAGGACTGACATCCCGAGTACTCGTAGCCCCATATCGATTAAGTAATCTTAATACATCGCTGAGCCGCAATGTACCATAAAGCGGAACGGAACCGGAAGCGATTCATTCTTACAGGGAATATGCTTCGTCGGCGGCGACTGCGGTGGCGGCAGTCGCTGAGAAATTCCCTTTGATTAATTTTACCCGGAGGGCTTTTTCTATCCATGAAACTTATCGCTCGATACGCGCCCAACGCCAACGGGGTAACTTGGCCCGCTTTCTGGCTATCGTCCAGGAGAGACACAGCTACGTTGCCGTCGTCGTCGTTGTCGTCATCATCGTCGTCGTCCCGTATACACAACCACATAGCATTAACTCATGCGTCGAAATGAAATTCGTTTTTCATGGAACAAGTATGAAAAATTGAATTTTCGTTTTGAATCACTGTATGTGAAGCTAATGTTGTTTCTTACAGGTAATAGAAGAGTTCAGCTAATAAATAAACATTAACTAGAAATAGCAACTATTTGTGCTAATATAAGCGTGAAGGATGTATTTCTATATATTTCTCATACAAGTAGTACCTTACGAAATATTATTGTACACATCGGGTATGATTCGCTGTAAATGTATTAAAGTATATCGTATAAAGTATAAAGTGTAATGTATTATTCAATTCTAATAGAATCTTTTTTAAAAGTCTGATTATTAATCAGACGTAATAATAAAATAGTAGTTATGAGAACTAATACAAAGAGATATTTATTTAACTATTATGTTGTAATCATTTGATTTTAACGTTTATTCTTTCTGGTTTTTAAGATCATGAAAAGTATCTGTAGATTCTGAATTTGCTAGATTCTGATTTCTAAATAAATATTTTATAATTTTACAATACTCCGAAGTCTATTTATTAAAAATAAAGTTCAATTTAAATAATATGTTATTATTTAACATTTGATAACTGCTTTAAAAATAAAGAATCATAATTATCGATACTTATTATTTAGTAAATTTTTAAATAATTAAAAGGGATAAATATCTCATTTTTATACTCGAGTTATATAAAGAAAAAAATCAAAAAATCAAAATTGCACATTGGGTACAACGTATTTAAAGCTTGTATTAATAATTCAAGGAAGCACGTGTTATTTCCAATGTTAGGTCAATTAATTGTTTTGGTTACTCACGAACATGTACATATAGCAATAGTTATGAAACTCCTTTTTTTTAAAATGAAAACAAAAAATGAGCATCAAGTTGAAGTTAAATACTGTAGCTTCATAATGTGATAAACATTGGAACTATGATTTAACTGTTTGACTGTTAACCTTATTCTGCAATACATTTTATTTTTATAATTTATTTCATTAATGTTACTTGTCAATTAGATAAAGAATATTTAAGAAAGAATAGTTAAAAAATTAAAACTATCATATGTTAATTAGTTATTTTATTTAGGAGATTTTAATCGCAGGTTGTATTATTGTTTTTCATTACCAATTAATGAAGACTAGCATATACTTTCACATAAATTTCACAATAAAGTTACATGACAATATATCTAGTAAAAAATTATTGAAATATTTTAAACTTTAATGCATCTAGCAACATTAATAATTGAACCGCCTATATTGAAGTCGTAAAAATGTATATTAATATCAAAACATAGAGCTTCCATAATTCATAACTGAAGGATTAATAATTTCAAAAATGTAAAATACGTATTTTAAAATAAATACTTTGTTATTAAAACAAAATTGAATAATGTGTAATATTTATCTTTTTAAATTAGAGATACTTTAATAATTATTAAATATATATTTTACAGATTGTTACTAATAAATATAAGTTAAAATTAATAAAAGAAGTGGTAATTGTCGATTGATATAATAACCATCGTTTAATATCTTGTATATGTTTTCTTAAAAATGTAGTCATTTTCATACTAACGAGAATTTGAGGTAATAAATTACATGTTGGTACTGAAATTATATGTATATAAATTACAGTAAGGTATAAAATTTTACACAAATATTGTATTTCTTAGTGATGCTTTAAATTTGAATATATAATAAATTCAGTTTTCCTTTAAAACACAGTTAATGCAAATTAAACGTATAGAAGAAAACATGAGTATTAATATTAGTAATCTTAGTGATGACTTTATGTACGAAGTTTTATTATAATCATAATATAATTTTCAAAATACTCTATAGTGTTGTAACTTATGAAACGATAATATCTACAAGCAAGTATATGACTACGTCTTATATAAAAGTTCTCTGATCTACTCTTTAAATATGACAATGAGCCAATTTAAAGATACTTCAATTTTTTCAGAAAACATATATATAGCAAGAGAGGAACGATTTCTTATTGAATGACAAAGATCTACGTTAAGAAATCCCTTACTCTATACTAATATTTCGAAAGAAAAAAACTTGAGCACGTACATAACATACGTCTCTTCAAGGAATTTTTATACCTACTTTAAATGGTTTAAAGTGTACAGTCTAGGATTAGCCATGCCAGGATCAAGAATTTTTGCGGAAAATGCGTACTATACCCGCGTGTATACCTCCTTACGTTCTCTATTCCCTTCTCACTCGACACTCACTCGCTCTTTCTTTCTCTTTCTCTCACTCTAAATATAAGGTATGATGTAATCTGCAGCGGGGGCTAAAAAACACCGACTATATTGAGTAGGGGTGTTAGTGCGTGCATTGATTTCTCACTCAATTTCATCAGAATACAACCAGTGCGAAGACGTCCGAAGTCGTTGTTCCTGCCTAGGCGCGAAGGACTAAGCTATCCCCTTTTCGAAGGCTAATAACAAACGAACTTTGTGTGTAACCAACGAACAATAGAACCATGAATTGCCCTGGATAAGTCCGTTAAACACGGACGCGCTTTTTTTATTTCTAACCATAGAATGAATGAAGATATAGAGAGAAAAGGGGAGAAAGAGGGAGAAAGAGAGAGGTATGACGGAAAACATGGTCAAGCAAAGATGATAAAAAAAGTAAAAATGGATAAGAGTATAAGGTTCGCTTATTTTTGGTTTACATATTTGGTGTGTTCAAGCTTTCAACTATTTATTTTTAATAAATCGACTTCGAAGTTTCGTAAAATTATAAAATATTTATTTAAAATATAATTAATATTTTGGAAAACCATTTATTGAAGAAAAATAAATTTAATAAGAATATTTCTTTTAAGAAAATAAAATAAAAATAATTATGAGACATTTTAAACGTTATTTTTCAATACATTCAGTTTGATTTTCATCGGGCAAGTTACCATAATCATGCTTTGCCATTGAATTATATTAAGTGAACTGATAAAAAGTCTGAAAACTATGGAAATCAGCAAAAATTTATTGTTTGCTATATTTTACTCGATTTTTGAACCGATAGAGATACTAATTTACAAGATAGATTATTACAAATAATGATTACTAATTTTTCTCCTTTTACCAAATTAACGATATTTTATATATTAGTAATACAAACATATTTCTTATTAAAACGATGTTAGTTACATCATTATAATTATTGATTTATAAACTAATTTTGGATTAAATTCTTCGACATTTGTAGTAAAAATACTTTAGGTTAACTTTGTAAATGGATAGAGTTCATGTTTAAGAACGTTACTGTTAAAAACTATCACCTACTTTCTTTAAAAGTAATTGATTATTTATAGATCATTGCATAAAAACTTGATAAGAAAATTTGCTCATTAATATAGTTTCTGTATTGCTATCCTACTATGAAACTCAAAATTAAAACATACATTGGTTACAATGTGTGTTTTATTTATATTAATTACATAGTTCAATATAGATAATTAACATATAACATCAAAGTAATATCAATATGTTTTTTATATATTTCTTACATATTTTTTAATTTTATAATTCACACAAAAGTGAAATATAAGGTAGAAATTTACAAAAATTTATAAGAATATGAGACTTAAATGTTACAGAACATATGAAAAATATGTGCAAATAATATATCGTACGAGAATCAAGTAAGAAATCTAAAATAAAATGAATAAAATAATCTGAATAAGAGTTTGCTAAATTGAGAAAGTTTAGGGAAATAGGGATTGAAAAAATAGGAGGAAGGAAAAAGAAATGAGTTTACGAAGAGAAAATCCAAGCTACTATATGTATAAAATTGTGAGCAAGAGAAAGAATCAAAAAAGAGAAACAGTTAATACGATGGAGAGAGAGAGAGAGAGAGAAGAAAATGAAAGTAGGGTGTTCACGTATTTCGTGCGTGTTTATGCTGTCAGATTTTCACGGGCTAAATCACTCGATTTGCCCAAATATTTTCCGGATCGGGATTTTGTATAAAGCAAACGGATAAATGGTCCGTGGCTACATACAGAATCGATCTCTTTAAAAAAAAAATATAATAGACTAATAATTCTTGTGTCAATAGAAATAAATACGGCTTTTGTGTCTTTAGAATGAGAAATATTTTCATAGTAGGTGTATAGATGTCTATTGATGAAGAAAGAGAATTAATGTAAGAATGAACATGCAACTTATAAATAAATAAGATTTTAAAGTAATTTACAATAAATTAGAATAAAATAGATTGTTTAATAATAAATTTGTGAAATTCATTTTTTAAAAACTACATTTTCAAATTTTTTATATAAAATGTATCACAAAGATTTTACGTTAAGATATATTAATTTAAGATTATTTAAGACAAATATAGTTAATTTTTTTTTATATATGAAAATATTGCATTATACTTCAACTTTTGTACATGTGACACGAGGGTGATAATTAAAATTTCATTCATCGTAGAAATACTTTTTTACATACAAGCAATTTTATAAAAATGTTTTAAAACCTAATATCTTTAAAAATCAGATTAAATTTATTATTTTATTTTATTAAAAGTTAGAATTTTCTTTTAATACAAATAATGTTAGAAAGTAAATAAGTTTATCGATTAAAACGTATAAAAGAGTACTGTCACATGGAATTAATTTAATTTAACATTCAAAAGTTCGATATTCATTTAATTTAAAAATAATTTATGGTCAATTGTATATATTACAATAATTAATTACCTTATAGTACTCATTGAAGTGTTTTTACGATCATTATACTGCTTGCATTTTACGTATTAATATTATACACGATACAGAAAAACGAAAGGATATATCTTCATTAAAACAGTGAATGCTGAACCTTATACGATAAATAATTTCAGATGTAATAGGGTCACTATAAAATAATATTTTATATTTTTATTTTTCTTTCTTACTTGTTCTCCATTTTTCAAAATCAAGCAAATAAGTGTATACTGTTTAAGATGAAGTTGAAACAGAATCCGATACGTTCTTTATTTCATAGACGTTTGTCAAACTTCTTTCTTTTTCTATATTTATTATTCTTACTATATATCTGTTATAGAAACTTGTAATTTATAATACTAATTTTTCAAAAAGATGAATTCAAAATTCAAGATCAAACAAAGAATGAATGAATTTATAATGTATTAATACACAGGAGAATATATCACTACATATTACAAATATTTTCACCTTAAGATGTAATCGAATTTGCCTGCAACTTATTAGAAATAAAGTACATCAAATGTCATAAAATCCTAATAAATGTATAGATGATTGGCAAGGATTTATTATATATTTATTAAAATATTATAATATTTATTAAAAATACTGTAAAAAGAAGGTGTATTTCATCTATGTACTTTATACATTGTAATTATAAATATGAAATAAATATATTAAGTGCAAAACTAAAACTTGTATTAAATGAAAACATAAGATTGTATCTATAGATTGGAATTATATTTTATGCTTTTCATTAGGATAATTAATTTTAAATTTTTAATGTATTTATATCGTAATTCACATGGTTGAATAATCTTTAAAAAAGTATTGAATCTCTAATTGAAGTTTTCTTTTAATTTTGAATTATATTAGTAGCGCTTATCTTAAATTTAATTACGAATCATAATTTCGTACACTTGATTACCACTAATTATTTCATTTAATGCCATGATATTTATAAATAATTCTAATCTTTTCGTTGAAAACTCGTTGCAATCTAAAAGCACAAAACACCGATAAATAAGTTTAAAAGTTTAAAACTTATTAAAAGTAAAAAGTAGTAAAAAGATGCGGAGAAGTGGCCGTGGCAAAGGTATAGACACATTGCCCTCGAGATAAAAAAGGGGCGCGGCGTCGTTGGCGTGTCTACTCACCTGAGAGAGAAGGACAGAGCAAGAGGGAGAACGAAAGGCGTGGCCAGGGCGACCGAGTTGCGAGTGGTCGATATGCTCTCACTAGCAGAGTTCGGTTGCCGGCGGTGAAATAGTGACGGAAGGAAGGAAGAGCTCAAGTTTCTTGCGGGTGGCACGATACTTAATTGTGGCTTCATAAAGCGTTTCGCTTGGCGATATGTGCGAGGGTAGATTACTCTTGGGATATTTTTCCAGCGAGTGGAACATCATTACTACTTTTCTGTTATTTCGTATTTTTTGGCGAGCACCGCTTCATGAGATCTAACTTTCGATGGAATTCGCTTAAAGGTTTTTAGGAGGTGCGGGCAGTCGGACCATTGGAAATATGAAAGAGATTTGAAAAATTGCTCCTTAATATTTTGAGGAAAGAGCTCTAAAATAAGTTTTGCTTCGCTGAAATTATAGAAAAATTTTATCTAAACGTCGAGAAAACGAATGAAAGAGTTTTATTTCAATATAAATTGAACTCTTTGCACACCTCTAAATTGTACTTATTTTTACATGTAGCTATCAAAACTTCAATAATAAGAATAAGGAAAAGTAAAACTTTTATTCGAAATTGTTTTCGGATGTTTTTTATGAAAATACATTCAAAACCAAGAATGTTTTGTATACAAGCACGGTATTTCTGATACTCCTGTGTGGGAAATATTATGTGCTGGAAAATTAATTTTAAATATCTTTTCGTTTTACTATTTGTTGTTAATATCAATTAATAAATGTAAAATTAAATTAAAGTAAACAACTTATTGTAAATATTGTATTTATCATAAACACAATAAGCTGAGCATAAATCTTCTTATATTTTTTAAAAATTGGTGACTTCGATAACAAATTACACATAAACAAGTTATTTCTGTAAATGACATTATTTACTATTTTATTTTAATCTTTGACAAATAATAAAACTCAATTAAGCATTAAACATAATAACATGAAATTCGGTATTTTAATTAAAAATTTTCTAATAATAAATAAAAGAGACTTCAATAAAATGTGAAGATAAAAAACTTCAACTTATATCTACTTATTTCAAATGCGTGGAGATTAAGTATAATATGATTAACTTAAAATACCTGCTTTTAAGTGTGTATTTGATATAATATAACGAATTGATAATGAGCGAGTATTAATAAACTTTTATCAATTTGTAGAAGGTAGGGTGATACTACTAATAAATAAAATGATAATGATAACTAAGCTTTAAATAAAACAAGAATAAAAATGAAGTTTTCGGAATTTTTAAAGTAAATGTAGATTTTGAATTAATAGTAAAGCGTAATAATTATATTATGTTAATAAAACCGAAATGTCACGTATCAAAAATATTTTTATTAACTTATTCACCTTAATATTAGATATATGAAATTTAAATATAAACTATAAAATGTCGTTTAAGCTATTAATTACTTCACTGAAATGATATGATAACATTAAATTATTAATAAATCATATAATAATTTTAGAATATTGTGTATTAAAAAAAATGAAATTTGAATTAATATCTTCCATTATATGAGTTATCATACACTTCTGTACATAGTGATTTCAATAATATTCATAGTAATTATAATTTGAAAAAAATTATTAAATTACTACTATTTTTTAAAAATAGTTTCATTTTTATGAAATGTTATAAAACGGTGCTTTTAATAGTAATCTATAAATTTCTTATAATAATCACATATAATTATTTTTTGAAGCTGTTCTAAGTCTCTAGATACCTATTTTTAGGAAGGCACTTAGGTAGAAAAGAGAGGAAGAAGTAAGATTATTGAAAAACTTTAAGTTACTTTACCTGGATGATAAAACTTAATAATTAGTACTAAAAATAAAAGTAATAATTAATACGATAGTAATTTTAAAAATACAGATTAGAAGAAAGTGTCCCTGAAATACAGAAAAGATATTCCAGGATTCCATATAGAAACTTAATATACTTAACGTATTTCTTGGTACAATTTGACATATTAAGTTCAAATCACTACTGTCATTATCAATCAAATGTGGAAATGGCCCTGTCATATAATGCTACGTAATTAGGATTTTTACTGTTCATGATCTATTTCTATTCCAGAAGAAAGTTGATCCACGAATAGAAACTTGCTTTTAGAATGACTGAACAGTGACTATTAAAAGACAGAAGATAGTTCAATATTGGTAGGATCGATGATTACTTGTGATGTAAGGAAAATTGCCAAACAAACTGATTAACTGGTTCTTCAGATTGATTTAATTAATAATACAGTCGAATAAATTATTATCTTACTTAATATCTTAAGAGGTATAATCTTTTCTGCTCCTCTGCTTATAAAATTATGAATGTGCGAGAGCCTAACTATACTAACTGCAACTTCACTCAGATGATTTCGCTTACGTTATTACATTTGTAAGATGGAAAATCAAATAAGAGAATATAAAGTATTATCTTAAATACATTAAATCTAATGTTATTGATTGACCTATGTTTGAAAATTTAAAAGTATAAATGTAGATAGATTTTTATAGAAGATGTCCATAACAAAAAGGAAAGACTTCGATTTATAGTTATATAATTTATATAATAGATGATTTATAGTTTTATATTATACAAGTGAAAAATTACTTGAGAAATAAAAGATGCAAGCATCTTTGCTATGGTAAAGAAACAACCTTGCAGTAATGTGAAAATAGTATTTTTTTAAATGCATAAAATTATATTAAGTTATAAAATAATAATAATAATTTTAAAATGTAAGCGAATTAAAATATACTGAATAGAGAAACAAGAGGAAGGCTTCTAGTTTATTTACATTTCTTGAAACTTCTATCCTTGGTCTCTGAGTAGCAATTTTATATTTTTCCTCATTAAAAATGTACAAATTTATATGCCACTTTCTTTTCGAAATATAACAATCATAAGACGATAAAATATACTAATTTTCAAAATTATATAATAATATTTGATAATTAAAGTCATCATTAAATATTTTTTATAGATATTCTTGTAAGAAATTTTGAATTAAGTAAAAATTTTTATTTAAAAATAGAAAAAATATTTGTACTTATGGGTCTGTAGGTATGTTTTTTGAATTGCGAAATCAATAATATCTTTAATTTATTCACAATCCATTGCTCTGGTCCATATATATGTATGGACTATAATATATATACTATGTATGTATAATATACTATAATATGTATAATATATATATATATATAATAAATTATTATAAAAATGTTTAGTAATTCAATAACAACATTTTTATTTGTAATAATGTAATTCACAAAAACTATTATTTTATTATAAAATATATTTTTTATGGTTGGTAAATACTGTTATAGAAAAGTATATTTATAATGCGAGATTTTTTAGCTATACTTTTTAAATCAAATATCATTAGTTATTAGTATGATATAATACATCCAATATTATCTTAACATAAAATATATATTAATGACAATTTTATATTTAAATTTAAATACAATTGAAAGAAGTTCAGATAGTTAAGATACCTTTCCTTTGAATAAGAGTCGTTTTTTACAAAATTCCTTTTATGTACTTTTATACTTTTAGTTCAATTTCAGTCAATATATTTACTTTGATATTATTAATGATTTTTTTATTGATTTTTACATCTTTACAACGTGTTTTAAGTTGGATAGAAGTGATATATTTCAATGATTTGCACTATCTCGTATTCCAATTTAAGAAATGGAAGTACGTAAGCAAAATTATCGGCACGTGTCACTCGTCTATTATATTTGAATTTTGCATTTCAACTACGATTTAAACGTTTATTTTTTACTTTATTTTTCTCTCACTCTCTTTCAACAGATTATAAAAGTTGGCATAAATCCAAGTCTAACAATCATCTATATAAAACGCTACATTCTACTCTTATTTCGTTCGTTCCACTTTTACCGAAGGTCTCGGCTTGAGTGTTACTATATTTAGTGTATACCTAAATCATAAAGCCAAGAATTTTAAGAAAATCATCTTGAAATCACGGGATTTACACTAATCATAAAGTTATTATTGTGCAAAATTATGAAAATTGCATTCAATAATGAAGTCAATAAAGTTATGAAAATTTACTTAAAAGATATTTTGTTCGATGCCAAGAAATTATAAATAAATTTTAACCTTGAAGTATTTACATTTTCATTTACAGTATCACTCCAATATATAAATGTAACATTCATGTTATTTTAAAATCATTAAGTCCGAATTAGTTATTATCTTATGTATAATATTATTTTAAGCTCGTACAATATATTAAAAAAGTATTGTAAATTTTTTACTATATTATTATCTTATATTACTTATAAAGTACTTATAATGTAATAAATATAAATATTTGTATTATTACATTTAAGAATCTATTGATTATATAAAAACTATTCTTTATGTAGTTAAGTTAGAAAAGAGAAAAACGAAATAACAAATGTTATGTATGTCGAAATATTTTTACTTAAAATTATGGATTATCAAATAATAGTAATCATTAAGTAAAAAGTCTGTAATAAATTTATTTCTTAATAAAATGAATAGGTGAAATTGCTTCTGTTTGAAAGTGTAGCACTCTTAGAATTTACTTATAAATACCGTTAAATTTTATCCATGTTACATAACTAATAATGTAAAGGAGAAACATTTCTATTTTATATCATTTATATGCATGAGATTAAATTGTTAATCAATAAATGTTTTCTAATCCTGAACAATACAAAACAGATAACGTGTACATTCATAAAATATAAGAAATTCTGCTGGTTCTATGAAAAGCTGGTATTAGAAAAATACCGTAATTGTAACATAATAATAATATCTTTTATTAGAATTTATTTTCGAATTCATTATTAAGAATTATAATAGTATTGTTAAAGTATACTATTACTCTGAATAACAGATGCATATGTCTGAGTTTTCAAAATATTTATTTAAATAATAGGAACTCCATTAAAAGGTATATTTTATAATTGTACTATAGCTGACAATACCATATGAATTAAAAAATGTATAAAAGACAAATTGAAAATTTTTATATGAATTATCAGTCATTATTTAATTCATTAAATTATTAAAAATAGATATATGAATAAAAAATATTTTTTAATTACTAAATATACAGTATCACACATTCTTTACAATAAGAGATGTTAGAAATTATAGATAGATGTTAGAAATTCTAATGTATTATAGGTTATTATTTTAAAAATTGAAAATAATTAAATTATAAAAACTTACAAAGATTTGTTAAAAATTCAAAACATTTTCAAATCGTACAACATTTTTATTTAAATTAAATAGAAAGGTAATGAATAATAAATTTTTATATTATCAGGTACTTTTTAATTAATACTTTTTGAAAAACTACTATTATTTATAAGAATATGAACCAATATAAGCATGTATCAAATATATTAAGAAGAGAAAAGACTCTTAAGCAAATTTTGTTGGTACATTTTTACAAATCAATATGCTACAATTAACATGAAGTATTGATAAATGAATGTGTCCTTAACTCATCTTTCGTATATGACACATTCAACAATATTAAATATATGTACAATAAAGAAATTACTCCTTTAATATTTATATAACGAAACAAAAAAATGACACGTAAGCAACATAATATCGATTGCTTAAGCAGTAACAATAATACAAAAACTTAAAGCGAAAAAAGTTTTCCCATCAGTAATTGGTATATCACAGGGTATTAATCGTTCGTGAGTCTTCCTCTCTCTCTTTCTCTCTCTCTTTCTCTCTTTCCCTAGCTATCTTCCTTTTAACCCTGCCCTAACGGGCGAAAACGAACTGATTCGCGCTTGCAACTCGTCAACGCTAAGCAAGTGAGCGCGGCTAAGTGCTACTTTCTGTCACCGGAAAT
This sequence comes from Wiebesia pumilae, assembly GCA_018907045.1. Lineage (NCBI taxonomy): Eukaryota > Metazoa > Arthropoda > Insecta > Hymenoptera > Agaonidae > Wiebesia > Wiebesia pumilae. Next base: position 7,587,396 of record JACCHZ010000159.1, on the reverse strand, counting down.
ACCATAATAGCCATGAACATGCACCCGAGCACCACCATTGTCTTTTTTTCACCTTTCTCACCCTTGCTGTGATTTTCGCTACCTCGATCTACTTCCGTTTTATTACTCTACTAGCTTCGATCAATCACTTGTGAGCGCTAACACTTTTTTCTTTATTTTATTATTCTTTTCATTTTAGGTTTTATAAGTATTAAGTGCTACAGTACGTGTGAAAGATTTTTTTTGTGTCATGATGAAATGTAGTGTGTCATGATCATACTTTATAAATTTTGGTTCAATAAAATTCCTTTTATCATATTTTCATCTACGTAATCAATAATAAATGTTCCTACAACAATATAAGCTTTTGTACTTGAAAGAGGAACTGTGCTTAAATTACAGCATACATGGTTAAATACAAAAATTAGTTCTAATTTATTTATAATGTCATGAGTAAATTAATTTACTATTTTCAAATGAACAATGTTTAAAACTATTGAAAACGTCTAATGTCTGAGCTTAAGACTCTACTATTGTGTAATAAAGACGAATATATTAATGTACATATCAATTATTATTACAATACAAAGAGGAAATGAATTATAACTTAATGATAAGGCACGATACAATATTAATTTATCCGTACAGTTTAGCAAAAAATACAACATTCAATTATATTTTAATTTCATAACTTAAAATGTTTTCCGTTGTAAAAATAAATAAAAATTTGATACTGTGAAACAGTTATGGATTTATTTATCATTTTATTTTTCTTACTTTTATCCGACAGTTTCTTTAATAAATAAAAAGTAGTAGTTAAACGTTATATTTTAAAATTAAAATTAAATAATAATATACTCTTACTTAACTTTGAATACACACTATGAAGGCTGCGTTCTTTTAGTTGATATTACACTTTTCCCTCTCTTTGCACCAATCTGCGTTTTTATTTTTTTCTATTTTGAATTCATCGAGGTGTAAATATAAATGTATACGATTGTGCACCCCAGGCAGAAAAAATGAAAGAGAAAAAATAAGATAAAAAGTAGAAGAGAGCGAGATACGATGATAATATACGACGAGCTTTACTGGCGCTTTTCTTACAAGCTCGTAATATGTATACATATACAAGAAAGAATTCTCCTGTTCTGCGAACCTGGTACGCGCTACGTTTATATAGTGTTTCTGCTAACAATAAGAAAAATTATAGTGTACACAATCTCTTTCTTTCTATTTACATGTAGCCAAAATTTAACGAGGCAAGATGAGTGGCGTTAACCATGCACATGTATTATGTTTTACACGGTTATTGTTGAGCTCAGGAAAAAATTATAGATTTGCGCGTAACAGTGAGAAATTTCGTATTGCAATTAAAGTGCACCGACTAAATAAAAATGTTTCATTTTATTATGCTCTTCTTTGATAATGTTAGAGGTTTAAAATCGATTACAAGTTTATATTGTGCAAGAAAATCATCTAGTTTTTTTAAATATTTTAAGTGCCAAAGGTAGAACTCCCATGTTTCATCGCAAATATTAATTAAAAAATGAATCTTTTATTTCTATTTTAAGTTAATAAACTTCTACAAATTAGAAGAACAAAAAATCAATTTGCTTTGTTGTAATTTTTAAAACATCCATCTTATGAGTTATTCACAAAAATATCTGATATTTTAATATTGATAGTTAGTCTAGGAAATACAGAATTGTAATATTAACAATTTTTTACATGTATGTTGATGTCACATTAAAATAAATTTTTTTTATTGTATTCCAATATTCATGAAACATCCTTATAAAAGAAAATATTATTTATGTTATTATATAAATTGAACTTTTAGTACCTGAAAATATATCAGCTCATAATTCTTTGGATTTATTATTCACAGTGTAAAATTTATCAATTAAAGCTGACCTATTTATAAAAGAAATTTTTTTTTAAATATGAACATGTCAATTTCGAACATTAATTAAGATGAAAGTTTGATTTCCGTCTAAATTAAAGTAATTTAATTTTTTTCATTAGTGAATTTTCATTGTAAAAACATAATAACTGAAGCATTGGTCTTATGTTTATTAAAATATTTGCTATAAATTAAATCAGTTTCATATTTAAATATTAATTTTCTTAATGATTCATTGTATTTTTATAAAATTCGATAATTTAAAAAAATTAATAAATATAAATAAAATATGTATATACGTATATATATTGCCATTATTGATTAATTTCGATTTTCTAAAGTCTATTAAGAACTTAACAGACATTATATCCGATAATAAAAATTATATATAAAAGAAATAAAATAATTGACATTAAATACTTATATAAAACTTGATAACAAAGAACGTCATGTCACCATTGAGTTTCTCAAAATGTGAACATTTATATATTGTGAAAGATGAAACGTTAAAAAATAGAATTAATCGCGTTTGCTTAAATTGTTTGTGATAACATTTTTTTTGTATTTTTCGAACTTTATGATCTGAATGGAAAAAAAGAAAATTTCTATTTCATTTGATTTGTTGTAAGTAGATTTCGCAGCCTTAAAACCATCTGTTTTTTGACGCTCGGAATTCCGGTCATTTTTAATTCATAAAGTGTATCTCCGAACAATTTAAATCTCAATTTTCCGATGTTTGTAGTCTCGCTACACTTGTTATCGACATAATGAAAATTCAAATCTTTGGCCTTACGTTACAAGGCTCTTCCGGAATTCTGAGACCGAGTCATAAAGGAATCGCTGCGACGTAGTAAATTTGAATTTTCCGGTTCGTTTGGAAGATGTGCCGCCCCTGTGGGTAGAATCTCTAGGTTAGCTTTTATATGAGTATGAAAAAGGCGTCAGTTAGTCTGAGCGGCTGAAACGGTGCGACAATAACGTAGGTCCAATAATGGTAGGCAGTAGAGAAACATCCGACCAATTGTTGCACTTTCGGAGGAACTCGATTGGGTTGAAATTATTATACTTTAGGTTACGAGATCGTGTCGTGATTCTGATTCATCCAGCTCTTTTTAACACCATGTTTTTCCATTCTACTTAGTTTCTTGATTGATTTTAGATGTATTGCGAAATAACTGTACATCTATTGTATTTATTATGTTTCATGCTTAGTACTGAGATGTAAGGAAGGCTTGAAAAAGATACCATTTATTGATCGGGTGAGTTTCGTAAGCAAAGAAGAATTTAAAAAGTTTTTTACACTCCTCCTTTCTTCGTTGTAAGGATAAGATAAACGATATATCATTAAAAATAAATTTAAATAATGTACTATAAATTTTCAAAATATTATCTATTCAATCTTTGGTATTTAAATGGGATTAATAAAAATTAATACAGATCCAACAAATTTATTCTGATAGTAACTATATAATTAAAAAATATTATAATTAACTTAAAGCATATATATATATGAATTAAAAAAAATTATATATGCAATTAAAAAAAATAATAATCAGATAAAACTGTTCGATCTTTCAATTTTTTTAAAAATATCTACGCAAATGTAATATTTTACAGAATAATTATAGTCGCTTAGACTCTGATTATATCATTTACAGAAATTTAAATCCAAAAACAGATATATATTTAAAAAGATTTTAATTCGTAGTTGCTTTTTAAATAATTATCACTATTTTTAACATAAAATTACTCTATAGTTTTTATATTTCAAATTATTTCTATTTATATAATATTTTGTAGTAGTCTTGTTAGAGAGAAAGATTATTTCCTTATCAGGAAGGAAACATTAAATTTTTCCAAATTTTTTAAAAAGTTAATTTGCGTTAGAATTATAATAATTAAAAAAATACTCCATTTAATAATTGTTAGATAAAAATAATTTTTTTCTTAAATTCTGAAGTATATAATTTTTTAATATCTTGCCAGAAAATAATCGTTTTAATAAAACTAAGTTTATTACAATAATTATAATTTCAATAATCTCTATGTATCATCTTTGCAAAGTATTATCTATATTATCTGCATAATAATGAAAATCGCATTTTAATTAAATATATAAAATAACTATTTCAATATTTAATATTAAATACAGATGTCTATTTGGATCAAGTTGTGCGAGTAATTATTATGATGCTCAATTGCATAAAGTGTATATTTTAATATGTATATTTCTGATGTATATTTTAATCAAATATTACTTAATTTTAATTTATAAATATTTATTAATTTATGAATATTAATATTTGAACGATCATAGCGATGATTAATAAACATTAAATATAATTTAAAAAATTACTTTATACACTATTCCATAAAAATGAATTCTGAATTTAATAGTATTTAACAATACGTATGTTTCTCATGTAATAAGTTTTTTTGGATTTAGATGCAAAGAAAATGGATTTTTATTTTAACACTATATTAGCTATTATTTATATCTTCTGATTCATATTTCAACTCAAGAAAACAAAAATATTTTATACTTTTATAACCAGTCGATTATACATAAATATGACCTGAACGGCTGATTTATATGTTACTCGTAATAAATACTTTCAAAAAGTGTAATACTTTTTATAGTGAACATTTCCGCCCAGTTTCAGTGTTGTTTTCTTCTTCTGATTTGAAACTTAGAAGAGAATAAATTTTTTACAAGATTACAGTTGATGAATTACTACCAATTGGAAACACAAATTCTTTAAAAGAATCACTTTTTTACATTTTCAACGAAGTTTCAGGAAGCAACTTTGCCGTTTTCATTCATTTTAGGGTATGTAGCTTGTTTGCGTTAAAATACCCACGTACTAAACGAAAGCCGGAGGTACATCCGACATCGGCCGGATGCGCATTAGGAGAGAGACGAAAAGTAGTCGCTTCTTTGGCCACAAGTCAGAGAAGCCAAGGTAAAATAGCGAAACTTGCACATAAAAGATCAAACCTTCGCACCGATCGATTGTTACGCCAATTCTGGGCGTGTACGAAGAGAGAAACACGAACAAATCTTTTCTTTTCGTATCTCTCTCCCTCCATCTCTCTCTCTCTCTCTCGTGCTCTCTGGTTTATTCCTTTTTCGAGGAAAAGAAAAACGGATGTATTACACAACCTCCACTGAATTTACTGATTTTATTTGTATACTTTTACCTTCTTTGATCTTTATACGTGATTAGAACTTTAACTTATAGATAATGAATACATTGAAATTCCTTAAATGGTAAAAATTTTAAAAGATAAAAATGTATCTTTTATATAAAAATTATTTGCAATTGCGTACTTAATCGTATTTACATTATGGACTCATAAAAGGGTTGATCATAATTAAAAAATATATTTTAGATTTGGAGTTAATTAAACAAGATCATTTTAACATAATTAAGAACTGAGATAACTCTTTAATTATTGAAAATAATTATAATTCCTGTAATTTTTTAATTATTTTGATTTCATAACATATTTTCGGCATTTGCTAAATAAATAATGTCACTAAATTTTTATGTTAAGTCCACAGAAAAAGATTAATAGTACATTTTTCAATTTTACAACTGTTAGGTCTATTATAAATGAACGTTATAATTTAAATCCTAATAATAAACTAATTTTTAAAAATAGATTAAGAATTATTTAAATTTATTAAAATTAAGTAGGATATAATCTTACTTACATTATAATTAATAATTAATTAATAAATGTAATGCCAAATATTTTATTAAAATGCTCATTTTTTTATAAGAAAACAATAATAAATTGCATTGTACTTTATAGAAGACCAAGAGATACTTTAATTATAATGCTCACTTATAATCTCATATTCTTTATAACGTAATTATTGATTGTCTTAAATTAAAATTTGATGATCTACAAATAAAATATCAAATTCTTATATAAGCCATATATACCAAAGATTACCTGGATTTTTCTAATTTTATATTATTATTTTTAACCATTTAATTAATTAAATAATCATATTTATTATGTTATGATTATTAAATGAATTGCATTTATTCAAATGAGTGATGTGAAAAAGTAATGGATATTCATTGGAGTGGATATAAAAAATATTTAGATGCGAAGTTGCGCATTCTAGCGATGGTATGGACTAGTTTCATTATTTAAAGAGCATGAAAAAGATTCAGTTTTATATAATTGAGATAAATTAAAACCTATAAATCTTATATTTGTGCCTCAATTTACTAATTTAATGTATAAAATAATTTAATAAAATTATGACATAAAGACAAAGTCATCAATTTATAGTAAAATGATGTAAACTAACGTAAAGAAACTGATTACATTTTCTAGTCTTGTAACTTTTACTTTGTAAATTAAAAAAAATTGCCAATATTGTACATACATATAAACTAATTTATACTTATGTATATTGGTGATTGCTTATAAAATAACGAAATTAAAAATCAAAAGTTTTATTCAGCAAATTTTTAAATTTACAATACAATAATTACACATTAAATACAAGAAATACTACAGTAAGTATATAAATATAAATGGTATATTTTTTTTAACAAGCAATTCAGTTTTTTAAATTAACTTTTGATTATTAATATTTTGTATTAAAGAATATATTTAGATTTTTTAAATGAATACTTATATAAGATTTTTTTATTTAGCATAATAGAGTTTTAAAAAGATATTAAAATAAAATTAAAAAACTTTTCGATAAAATATCAAAGTTGTTAATGAAAAATTTATAGTACAACATTTTAATAAATTATTAAAATAACATTTTTAACACATAAACTATCTGTGAAATAATTAAAGTAACGAAGATATATGTAATAATGTAATAATTGTATATTTCCCTCTAAACATATTGAGCACGTAATTTTTATAGTTGTAATGTGCAATAGAAACATATGTTAATTTCTATAATAAGCTCTATGAATTCTCATATGGAACAAGCTTGGCATTAATCACAATCTAAGAATGTAAAATAAAAGTAATATATCTTGAAAATACTAATTCATGTAAGAATATAGGGGAGGTTAGGTAATTTTTTAGTTATAACTAAATCTGTACCTCTCAGGCTAGACTAGTACAGGATAGTACATGACTTCTTCAAACAGACCACAGGATCAAACGTTTGAAATTCCCACCATTTATTTCCTCTCTCTCTCTCTCTCTCTAAAAGTTTTCTTTGCACTTCCATGTGGATATATGATTTGAAAGTATAAAAATCATCCGTTCTTTCGACTCAACGAACAAAGAGAAAAGTGACTTTTCGGAGTAGTCTCCTTCTCTTTTCTTCAAATACGGGGCTAGAGGCATTTCACTCCCGCGGGTCTTGGCGAGTACATGCGAAGTAAAGGTTTTCCGGGGTTAAACGCTCTTAAATGATGCCCCTAGAAGATTTATCGTTCTCGATCTAGGCGTGCGCAAGCCTCGTTGTGTCGAAAGCTGGATTTCGACCTTTCCAACTTCTCTTCATGGGTGTGCTGCCTCTATCATTATATATATTCCCTTTCTTTCTGATTTTAAGAGGAGGCACTTAAAAATATATGAATTGGTGCTACATTCTACATCTAGATTCTCATATATATTCCAAGAATTAAACTAAGATACAAATAGGATACGAAGGGTTTCTAAAATAATTCATTTCAGAATTATATATATAAAATATAAGTCATATGACTTGGATACAATCCTTCATTATAAATAAATTAGTAACTACATGACATTTCAGAGTTATTTATTTCATATTTTTAATATAAATTGATTAAATAGTGTTCTTTAAAAAGAATGGATACTTAGAATAGAGTTATTTATAACGAAGTCATATTTAACCAAATATTTCATTATATGATATGACAAAATGTTCACATGCACTTTTATATATTTTTTTTAAAATTTTGAATTTTTCCTTATTCATGCTCAATACTTATCATATGAAATAACAATTTTTGTCTGAAAAAAATATTTTATATATTTTTAAATAATCGTAAGTTAAAAATTTTTTTTATGATTTTCTTTATTATAAAGAATTTTATTATTAAAATTTTTTTTTAATCAAAACGGTAGCTTTATTTTATAGTGACTACTTAAAGAAGTCAACAATTTCGTCAACTTGAATAACGTAAAATGATTAAAAATATGTTTTAACAAATCGAGTATTTTTTAACAATTTTCTAGTATTATTGATTTATGGAAGTGCATCGCTCTTTATTTGGACTGTACAGGTAATTGTATACAGTTTGTTTGATTTGGCCCTTCTCAAACGGATGTATTCTTCAAGGATTAAAGATCCGGAAGTTTCACATTAGAAAAAATCATAAATTTAAAGATTACACATCCATCGTAGAGACAGATGTTTTTTTTTATTGGTATATTTCGAATATTTTATACTGTGCTGGAGCGAATCATTGTTAAAAATTGTGGACTAGAAAATTTGAGAACTTTTAGTCATATTTAGAAAACAAATATACCAAAATGCATTTGTTTTATATTAAGGTAATCATTAAATGATAAAATATTATTTCCTTTCGGCAATTTTAATAATATTGCTTAAATGGAATACGAGATAGAAGGTTAAAATGGATTACTGGATGAAGTAAAATTATTTGTGAAACTCTATCACGAATATTCAGAATCATCATTTAAGAATAATATAATCACAATTATTACGTTCTTGTTTATATAAAATAGTGAAATAGTTTTTTTATCAATTAATTAATTATGTTTTTACAAGATAATCTGCATTTAAAACGTGTATCAAATTTAACTTTAATTCTATTGCTAGCGTATATAGTTAAAGTTTAACTATGTATATAGATGAATAACATGCGCTGTAATAATATTATTATTTCATCGGAACCGAAGCTGTAAAGTAATATGATAGGAGTAATCTATGGAAGAATTCAACTGAATCTGCGAAACTCGACCTTCGAGCAAATCCTACTCAACTAACGACCCTAGAGTCGAGTTCGATCGTCAACCCGCGTATCTCACATACGCCTTCCCTACGCGAATAGCCAATGAAAATGTTTGCCAGCTAGCCAATCATCCCTTGTATGCACACGTTCCAGGGAGAACAATAATATAACACCGCGCGTGGCTGCGATAAATCTACAGCCCCGATTCTCCTGCAACATCATCGTCGAACTCGAGATACCTCCAACATTCACGTGGACAGATTGAATTTTCGACGTCCCTCGCGTCTGAACTCGGGCCACAATATACCACAAGTCTAGCCCAGAAAGGTTCCCTGTCGAAAGATGCCGTGTGACCACCAGGGCGAAACCCATCTCCGCCCCCGAAAACGTCAGAGCCTAATTGATATAAACGCCACAACGTAATATACTTGTCATACCTTCATGGGGGTCGGACCCTCCTCCGCACCCTACGGACGAGTGAGGATGCGGATGTACGCGCACCGGCCAACCAAGTTCTTTAAAGCCCCTTGGGTTTTGAGACAACGCAGTCGATATTAGAAAGGTAGGTCGTGTGCGTGAGGCTCGTTGTACTTGGTGATGGCCTGGGTACGAAACCTCGAATCCGCGTCTTACATTAGCATTTGAATGATCGGACCGTGCGTGCTGCACGCATGCGGTTAGCTGTCGACGTGTGGCTGTGCAAGCTCTTTTCTTCGTTTGAACGCCGACAATTTTATGAGCTCATTAATAAAGAGAATTGAGAAATTCGCGAAGAAAATAGAATATCCTAGATTAATTGTGAAGTAGAATTTTTTCATTCCAATCATAGATTTTAGATTTTAATGAGTGAGCTGGACGCTAAAGGTTATCGAATCACACTAGCCTCGTTACCTATGTTATTTACAAGTTTCAGAAGTTACAGACTTTTATGTATTTCGTAGTGTTAAGTAGTGATACGTTACGAGAAAGATGATTATTGACTTCTAGAATTTTTGTCAACTCTATATAACTCGCTATTATTCTTCAAGAAAAATTAGTTCAAATTGTTATAAATTTGCATTCCAACATGAATAAGCATTTCAAATTCATTATATATATTGTGACAGAAGTATCTGTGTAAATATTAATCTTAGATAATAAAAATTAATTATTACTACTACATTATTCAAACACAAATATTGATTTATTTTGAAGTCTTTGTAATTATTATTTGTTAGGTAATGAGTTTTTCACAAAAATATAATTAAAAGAAGTTCTATACTTGCTAACCTTCATATTATATTTTCAATTAAATTGATTTGTATTGATAATAAATATCTTTCATTTAATCATTTTTCGTGGATTAATATAATTACCTAATTAAAAATTACAATTCTGGAGAAATCTCAGACTTGTACAAAAATTTAAAATCATCCCATCATATATGATTGTACTTAATTTTCTGTCATATAAATATTATATTAATATCAATCTATAAAGTTTCTAAAGCTATGAAAATTAATAAAATAATAAAATTATCATTCAATTTTTTCGTACAGTTATATATTTTATTTTCCTTAAAAATATCTTTAAAATTCAATTAGAGGTAAATTTATAATTATATATGTAAATATGTGAAAGATAATGAGATTAATTTTTGTAAGAATTTATTTTCATTACTCATAACAAATGAAAATAAATTAGTATTTTTCACGAGTAAAATTAAAATAAACACAAAATTATATCCAATAATGTTTTCATTTTTATACATTTTATGTTTTATCCAACTATTTATTCATTAATGTAGAAATTTTGTTAATTTAAATAATTAGTATACAAATATGGACTATTTGCGAAAATTTTGAAAATTTGAAAACCGCAGTGTAAATGTATAGATTTGAAAAATAAAGTTTAGCAAAATACTTTAATCAATTGAGTATCTTTGTGTTTTCGCAAATAGAAAGCTTTTCAAAAAATATATGAGAGAAAGTAATAAAAACAATTCATTTGTTATCCATTACGTTCTACTATCTTTTGTTCCCTTTATTCTTTCCTGCTGTATCTTATATGGACAGCTGTTAACAATCTATCCATTCCTTTCTCAGTGTTACCCTACTTGAGAATCAACATGATCACTTACATGATTACAAAACAATGCTAATTCCTTAGTTCCTTCCATAGTATTAATATCACACTGGATGTGTTTAAAAACTTACACGTAAATACGTATGTAGGGTTGTAGGCTAACATCAAACTAAATGCTAATATAGTCTTGGTAATTGAATCCAGTGTAAAAGAAAAACTATAATAATGACTATTCATAAAATTAGGATATAAAAATATATCATTTCAAAATACGGAAAATTTAATTTAATGTTATATTAGAAAAATGTTTTAAAAAATTCAAAAAATTGTGAAATACCATGATCTTCTTTGAATTTCAAATTCTTCTTCAAATTTTAGTCCTTCAATATTGAATTAAAATCTTTTTGTTTAATAATAGACTAGAATTTTGAGATGTGCATAGCGCGTTAATATATAGTTACAATATTTTTGTTGAAATGATTTAAATAATAGTCAAACTTTTCTAATAATCCGTCAATGGCTATAATATTTTTATATTTATACAAATTTTAGTGAAATATTTATTTGACAACAATAAAAATCTATTAAAAGAAGAAATATAATTATATATTTTATTTGCAATACTTGAAACATTATTTCCTATACGTTAAGAAATTTTTTTTTATATTCTCAACATATAAAATGTCATTTAAAAGACATTTTAAAGCTCCCTGTATGTTGAATCAATTTTAATGTTCCATAAACTATTGTATTAATATGTTGAAATTTAATTTATAGAAGTATATTTTATATATTTAGAAATACGTGAAATTGAATACGTTTTCAAAATTTAACAAAATGATTTTAATATAATGATTTAATATAATAATTTACATGCTTCATTATAAATTAAAAATTTTTTTAATAATATTTTACATTATTTTTAAATTTATTTGAGCTCTTTTAAATTTTAAATTTAAATAGTTAGAACTTATAACGAAAAACTCAATAATAATTTTTAATAAGATTTTTAAAAAATTCGTTCAAATTATGCTACAATAGTGCAAATATTTCAGAAATTATGCAATATTTCTACATAACAACATTTTTTACGTGATTGAGCCCAAATTAAAATATATGTACTTTTTGGTTGATATGACGGATCATTGTACAATATTTTAAGTGAAAATAATTTCTTAATGAGTTACATTGAACATTAATAAATTAAATCTTAACAAATATTTTACATTTGAAATACAAAATTAATGAATAATTTGAAATATCTGAATATAATTTAACTTTTAAAGATCTCGGGGTATAAATCTATTTGAAATAGCCTACTGTGCAATCAATTAATTTGAAAGTGATTCGTTACATAACTGAGTAACTGTAGTGGTAATTTAATTTTGAGAATAAATTTTACATCGTTATCTCTTCTAAGGGGAAAAAATATTCATAATATCGGAAATTATACAAAAATTTATTTTTTATAAATAAATTAAATAAATAAAACATTACTTACTTTATAATTTTTCTTAATAAAAAAACTAAAATAATGTAAAACTATGTTCTTCTAACATAATTCAGCAATATTTGTTTATTTGATATATAGAAGTATTCTAGTATTCAGATGAAAAAAGGTATCTGCAGTAATAGTAATATACGATTTTTAATTGAATAGTATAAGACTTAATAATAAATAAAGTAAGAATAAAACCTTCATTTTTCTGTACTGAAATATTATAAAAAAAAACATAATATAACGCATACAATATTAATCTCCGAAGAGTTTCGAAAGTAATTATTCAAATATATTTTTGGTATGTAATGCAAGTATACCACTTGTGTATAATATTTATTATTACTTACATTTTACTAATATACAGATTAGTAGAAATTAACCACAAAAATAGTTAATTATATGATGAAAGCATTTTTGATAAATTCTTTATGATAATTTTTTAAATTCTTGTAAATGGCCTACAAAAAGTTATTTGTAAAATTAATCGTTAATATAATATAAATTTATATTTAGTAAATATTTCATATCTAAAATATTTAATATTTACAAAAATTAAAATTCATCATTTAATATAATGAAAAATGCATGAGAAAATGTAGGTGAAATGATTTATGTTACTTACGAATGTTAAAATACCAAAAAAATTAACCGTACTTATAAAAAAATTATAATAGTTTATTCAAGTATGCATTACTGCATGTTGGTTAGCAATTTAACCAATTTTAAGAAATTTCAAGCTTGACATTGATTTAAAATGATATAGTTTCACTAATTTAATGCATTTTATTTGTAATTAATCAGTGTAATTATAAGCATTATATGGAGATGTAAATTGAAATATTAATATTTTATAAACCTTCAAAAAGTGTAAATTGAAAAAATAAATTTTATAATATTATCACTGATCTCCACAGTATATTTAGTTTTCATTTGTTTATGTAGTTTTGATTATCTAAAAGAATCTACTTAGGTTAATTATATAGAAAAAAATGGAAAATAATCGTGAAAAAAAGTAAGCAAATGCTGATCATTATTGAGTCTTAAAAAATGAGTTACAAAGAGATGAATAAAGTCACTTATACGATACCACCTTCTATCGAAGTAAACGTATTCATGACCGACGTTGCCGGACGATAGAGGGTAACAAAGCAAATTAGGGGGTGGCCTGTCAATACGTGAACCGTCTGCTTTAATAAAGATCGATGGGGTTTAATTAAATGCTCGCCGTAGGAGTAAACGAGGTCGATGAAGACATTATACGTTGTATATAAAGCACAATATAAAAAAATCAAGAAAGAGCAAGAGAGAAAAATAAAGAAGGAGAACGAGATGGAGTTCGATACATGAATATTAATGCAGCGATGAATATGCGTTTCTCCTTCCACATAGTTCCTTTTAAATTCGATTCTTTTTTAATTCACAGTAGAGCCACGCCTCACGAAGTTTTATTCTATAGAGATCAGTTGGACTTACTTTTGTTTACAATGATTGATCTGCAATCGGCTGGTAGTGTAGATTAAAGAAATCGAAATTTTTTAGATAATTTTCATTGAGCATACTTATTTAGAAAGTCTAATGGTAATGTAACTATGCATTTTAATTATAAAAATTCAACTTAAATTTTTTAATTTTTAGTCAAAGTTGTACATAAAATATGTATCTTATTTCAATAAATATTGAAACAACTTTAATAAACTATATTATTCGAATATCTTTTTTTCTTTTAATAAATTACTATCTAAAATGTATAATATATTTTCTGTTATATACTTATAATAAATTTGTATGAATTAATATTCCGTAATTAAATTGAAGTATTAGTTTCTAATTATTTGAAGTAAAGAAAGTTTGCATATAATATCAATGTAATGAAAGTAAAAATATTAGCAGAAATTATAAAATATTTATTTAATAATATTTCTTTTTAGGGACGATATTAGCAAAGAAAATTTTATGTAATTCATGTATGAAACTACAAATTGCTATAAAGTACGCGATCAATATTGCGTCGACATAACTTTTAATAACCCCGAATATAAAATGAAAAATATATTAATGTACTTTTAATTAACCTATTGTAATATACGATGATTTTAAAATATAATATAATTTCACAATGTCATGCATGGATACAACTGTTGTAAAAAATGCGGTAAAAAATAGAAAAAGCTGAAACATTTTTTTATTTTACCGTTCCAGAATTCACACAATAACGTTTTATAACTGAAAAATTTTCTTCAACCTGTAAACTTACTCTTGCCTTAATACATCTAAATTGCCTTGTATCGTGATACACACAACCTCCAATTGTCAATAGATTCCGATGAATGCATTTACGAGCTCTGATTTTCCAAAATTCGTGCGATCTGTAATTCTTGAGGTCTTCAGAGGTGACAAATAAGGGGGATTCCTACGGAGCGAGTGTACGCGATCGAAAAGACCAAAAAGCAAATGTGCGTGCGCGCCTCCTCGAATACTGACGGCATCTGCCCATTGACAATAGTAATGGGCGTGAAATTTCAGAAATATCTCTGGGCGCGCCCGCTGACAAATTTTACTTTATAGCCTAACCCATGACCAGGTGCGCCTTTTTCACTCATTCGGCTGCTGCGGTTACTCGTAGGACGCGCGCGCGTGTGCACGCACGCGTATGTTTTTAGTATACGTCCGGAACGATGAGTTTCCTCTTTTCCCTGTACGCACGAGTGACTTTTCAAGGAGAGAAAGATCGATGCAAAGGACGTGGACAATAAAGGAAGCTAGAAGGATGTAACTCTCTGCTGTCCTTCTTTTCGACTCTCTGTCTTCTGGTTCTTTTATTTTTCATCATATACAGAACATTGGACATTGAGGCTTGTTAAGACCACAAACACGATTCTCGTTAGATTCGAATCTATGCAATTCATCACGGCCTCTCGCCTCGGCGATTGCCTGCGCAAGGAGATTAACAATCTGCTTATGTACACTTTTACGACATATATTATTTAATGTTTTCTTGTTTTTGCAATAAATCACAATTAAAAGACCAGGCGAAATGTCGAATAACTGACAATTTCTTTTATTTTGTTTAGAAATTTTAACAAAATTCAATTAACGTACACCCTTTGAAATTTTATTTGAAAAATATTTGTTTAATATTTATGAATTAATATAGAAAAATTACTTTTTTACTACATCAAAGACTTTATTCGTGAGTATCGCGTGAAATTGAATACGAAGGTTTTGCATTGCGTGCGTATTGCTCGTAATAGGAATATACTTACCGATATCAGTAGTCAAAATTCGTTTTTATATCAATTAATTTGTAGAAACTATTTATTTTAACAAGACGAAAAAAAAGAACAATTTAATTCTAAATTACTTTAATTTAGACTATTAGACAGTTTAGACAAACAAACAATTAATTCTAAATTATAAATTAAATACTAAATTTAATTCTATAAATTACAAATTATTATATTTTATTACACTGTTATAAAAATTAAAAAATTTTCTCCTATTACCTAATTAATATACATCATAATTACTAGTTTCAAAAAGTTTATTACTTTACTATTTATTAAATTGATGACAATTTATTACATAATCTTCATTTTTAACCATGTTACATGTATAATTTATGCAACATAAAAAATATAAGTAAATAACACAAACAATAATTTGTTATGAATGAGAAATTTATATCATTAATGAGACCAAACATGATATTCAATTTTATGACTTTGTTGATTTATTTAGAATTTCTATTTTTAATCTTCAAGTAACAGTGAGTTCGTACTGTACTCATGCAGTAGCGCAGAAAAGAAAAATCAATTTGGTCAAATCACGCAAAGAAAACCGTTAGAGAAGAATTTCTGAAATCCTTGAAGTACACGCTTCACTTATTATTTCGAACAACTTTACATTAGAACGTAATCCGGTTAAGGAGCATCATGCATACAAAATTACGCAGCTTGAAACGTTTGAAAAACTATTCCAAGAGCCAAATAAGTTGCAGATTTACGAGTGTCAAATTCTGCAGTATCGTCAACAATTACCGAAATTGCATTTCGAATAATATAAATCCCATCCATCGAAGTCGTTAAAGAGCCTCCTGATTCAGAACGACGCGCATAAGGGAAGCGAACCAGGCTTATATCGATTTCCTTGAAGCCGACGCATGAACACCTCGTGGGCGTTCTTAAAAAGGTATTTAACGCTCGTCGAAGAGTACCGATCCTTTTGCCCTGACAAAAGAGATGCCGTGTCCCCATGAGGAGTATATACACGTATGGCCCATCCATCCTTAGAGCTAATTTTGTCAGCTGCTGCTGCCGTTTAACGCACAATTCTGCAACTTGTAACTGCGACAAATTCCGTGAGAGGCAAAGGTTGAACCAAGAATGGAAGGAGGAAAAAGAATTAGTTCGTTGAATGATGGTCGGAAGAAACTCAGGGATAACGAATGGAAAGTATGGATGAGATAGAAATTCTATCGTTGAGCGACATATATATTTCACAAAACAAATATTAATTAAACATCTCACATATACATTTCGTAAAAGGACTGAGCCCATTGTATGAAATACAAAATTGAGTTTAAGTGTTAATATCTTGATAAAAGACAGATTAACTATGTAATCTTGTCTTTAAAATATTTTTTGTTGAATTGTGTTATTAAATTATATATGTATATAATACAATCAATCTCTTACTTTTTAAATAATTAATTTATTAAATAAATATTCAAATATAAGTAAAAAAATACAAACAAAATTATACTTTCAATTATTTGTGCTGAATCAGTAAAAATATTATTCATAATTATCTTAAGAAATTTACAATATAAATAGAAGTATATAAAAGCCTATATACTCTAGGCATAGACTTAGCCAAATAAATAGTGAATAATTAACATTAATGTAAGCATTAAATTTATAAAAAACTTCAAATTGTTTACTATAAATGAATCAATAGTTATAAATATTTCTAAGTAAATAATTTGTTGTTAATTTTACTCCTAAAAACCTGATATACATTTGTAAATAAATTCTAATGAATTTCTGTTCGGTAAAATTATATAGAATAGCTTGTAATTTCAAATTACACAACCAATATACAATTAACTCACAATATATAATGATGCTATTTATACATCTTTTCTATTTAAAAATACTGATAATCAATTGCAAATTTATGTTTATTTATAATATTAATACATATATAAAATAAATAATTTAGTAAACTAAAGACAATGAAAGTATTATATTACTAAAATACTCCTTACCAAAGAATATTATGGACGAAATTGTACGCTCTAACCATCATAATCATACAATGCCCATTACAAAATATTTTTACACGATAATTCTTCATACCAGACTGCAGGCCCTACGCGCTGACATTGTTGTGGTTTATATTTTCTCACTCACTCTCTCTCTCTCTCTCTTTCTCTTTAGTTTTCGTCTTGCTTTACTATATACTTCCTTTTTCTTCCTGATTTAAAATCTCCTGCTGCTTACCATCAGGAAGCTCTTTGCATGGATAGAAGAGGGAGGAAGCTTGAAAAATGGAGAATAGAAAAGAAGTTCTGAACTTTTTGACCACCCGAATCGTTTAAATACTTTACAATGGCTGTCAATATATCTGAGACCATCGGTGTTCTTTTCCTTCCTCTTGTTTTTTGGCCTTCAAGTATAGCAAAACTTTTCACGTATGCACGTCAGTCAAGAGTTTTAAATGGCATCCAAAGTTTTTTCAGTCGGCGAATTTATTTGGTCCCTGAATTCCATCAAGTGTATTTTTGAATTGAAGAGTAAGTATGCAAGTAATTGCGTGAAAGTTTGTCAGTTGGACTTTGTTTGATATTTAAGTATTCAAGAAAATGAAATGAAAATTTGCTTTTTTATAATCTGAGAAATTCATACTGGGAATGAATATTAAATGTATGACTTAACTTGTTTTTATATAGCTCAAAATCTTAAAGTTTTAAAACATTTAATGAAATATGCACTCATTTTATAAAAATCACGATATTTTAGATTTTAAGTATCTAATTATTAAAATAATGTGATAGGCCAAAATTTGGAGAAACAGATTTTAAAAGTGCTAAAAACTACAATTTTTTAAATATAAAAAAAATATATAAGATGTATATTAATTTAGAAACAAATATAAAATTTATAAAAATAACTTAAATTTTTGAAGCACATTATCAAACAATTATCGTTAAGTGAGTACAGAAAAATCTTATATTTTATATTTCACTACTTTCCAACTAACCATTTCAGGTAATCTATTTTATAAAATTACGATCAAAAAAGAATGTGCAATTTATAAGAATCGTAAAGAATGTTGCTACAAGTGAAATATATTTAGTACAATATATCAATTTTCACACATTCATATTCGTTACATAAAATGCCTCATTTTCACATATTATTAAAAATATTTTTTAAATTGAAATTTATAAACAAAAATATCTGTAAAAATTAAATTTCTTGTAATATAAGCATATCATTTTTAATTCAATATTTGTTACTGTTTGTCTTGATTTTACCATTTATGGTGTTTTCTTGTCAGAGTCTCTAAAATTATAAATATTTCGTACACAATTTCTTAATATGGTATCAGCATTTTGTAATATCTTGTTTTGACTAAGAGCAATACTAATCATTTTTACATCTTTTAATTCACATTAGTCAAAATCACTTTAGTTTACACATCACATTTACAATAATATATATTTTAAAAGTCTAAAAATTCTTATAATAAAATATTTAATCCAAATTTCGTAAAAGAGAATGAATTAGAAAAACTTAGAAATGCTTAGTAATAAATATATAAATACTCAACTTAATTTATATTTTCAAAATTTATACAAATAAATTAGTTTTCAAATAGAAAATATAGTTATAATGAAATGTCTAAGAGGCTTTTTTGCTCATAACTCAATCAGAAGAATTCGACTAATTATAACAAAAACAACAAATTTGAAATAATATTTAAATAACGTAGTTTATAAATGTATATAATCTAAATATTTATATTTTAACTATCGCAGTTTTCTATCTTATATACTTTTGTCCATAATTCTAATCATTATTAGAATAATTACGATATTAACTGAATTTTATGCAATAAGAATTATAAAATAAAAAGAAATTTTAATTTAAGTTCATTAAATACAGAATAATTTCATCAATATATTTTAATTCTTCATCAATATTAAATATTTTAAAAGTCATTCTTAATGCAAGATCAACATGATAATGATTCTAACAAAGATTCGTATTCTTATTGAAATTTATTTAATATAAAATTTATTTATAAGCAAAACAGTTATTTGCAATGAAAAGAAAATGTGGATAAATAAAAAAAACTTATACAAATTTCTTACAACGTTAACAATTTTTTCTTAGCATGAAAATTTATCATAAAGCAATCTCTAAGAGAGTTAGAAGAAAGACGTTGAAGTGTACAAAAAGATTTTTTATCATGTTCCTAGTTATAAAAAATACGATTATTATGTCTATGTATATTACGCAGAGTTATTTTTATTATTTTTAGAAATTGTGGTGTATATTATTATTATTTCTTAATGTTTTTATATTATAATTTTCATTTTTTTATTATAGTTTTTATGCACAAGTTTATTTATATATGAATTTATATTTAGCTATATTTTTATGTATACGTATTCATAGAGCATTTATTTTATCCGGTCGTAGTTTGCAAATATTTAATATTTATTAGGTATAACTGCTCAAATTGGTGTCCCTAAGCAGATTTGGACCCATTTATTCCTGGTAGTTCTATATATTCACTACGCTTCGAATTACGCATGTGCATGAATTTCTTTATGCTATGCATAAAGAAAAGATGACTGCGCATGTGTACAGGTATTACAATACACTTTAGTGGTATTCTTAACATGAATATACATTAAATTAATTATTAAAGCACATTTTAATTAATTAAGGTTTAGTGCACATAATTCTTATTATCTCGAACGATTCTCAAAATTATACGTATTTTTTATAAAATGTTACAAATGTATTGAAGTTAAAATATAGGAATCTGATATGTACGAAATATATGTAAGGATTGAATTTTAAATAATAAAAAGTAATTGGGAATACTAATGAAATTATATCACCAATCACTAATGGAAATATTAGAATAAAAAAATTGTTTTTTATTCGTATTTTAATTTATATTTTCTAATATTTTCTATTTATTCTTTTATTCCTGTTTCTCAAATATTTATCATATTTTTCCGAAATATACGTATTTTTTTTTAATTGTACTTCAAAGGTTATAAAAATAGGATTTAATAATGTGCGTTTAACAACCTCAAAAAAAAGTTTTGATTCGTGCACTAAAATGAGCTAGAAATAATAGAAAAGCGATTAGTAGATAAATATAATCGTAATAGTTTTATAAGTATATACATATATTAATAATTGAATAAGTGGTAGTAAGAGAGAGAGAGAGAGAGAGAGAGAAAGAGAGTATCAAAAGAAAACTAGTAAAGTTGGCGTAACGTAAAGTCGTAATCAGATATAGAAAATGCATGTGAACGTGTGAAGCATGAAAAAGAAGAGGTAAGCTGTTGTTGCTTCGTATACTAAGGGATGGAAAACTCATAAGTTTCAATTTAAGAAGGATCAGCGTCCTCTGGCACTATGTAAAAGACGAAAGAGATATGGTTAAGACCTTTAAGACGCAGTGAGCAAGCACTTTATTGATTTTGTCCTGAGCTACTTTACCATGTCAATTTCTTTCAAGGACGAAGGTATAGCTTCTGTAATTAATACAAGAAGAATGGTACTTTTAACATACACTAAATGACTAGGTTTAATTTTTTTTGTTTATTAGAGAATTTTGCAACCAATGCATTGTTTTATGATAATTTTTTTTAAATGTATTATGATAATTAAAGTGCTATAATATTGATAATTTTATAAGACTTTTTAGTTTATTATTCATCTTTTCAAATGAAATTTGAAAATACACCTATGCAGATATTCCTCACTGTAATACACTGAAATCACAACGGATATGTTATTACTCAGAATAAAAAAACAATATAAATAGCTGTGACGTTACGTTCCTTTTTGTTGAGTAATACTGAAAGACGTGTGTAAAAATATAATATGGCTTCTAATGTTTCAGATAAAATAACAAATATACACGATGAAATATCATCGTCATAAGATGTGGAAATATTATCGCACGTATAAAAACGTAGAAAAAGAAACCGGAAGTAAGTATTAGATCAGAAAAATATTAATTTTTTTTCTAAAACAGCTTCTGTATATAGATTTATAAGATTTATATAGATCTGTTTTGCAATATGAAATTGGTTGAAGCAGAAGTCGAATTTAAAAAGCTCTAAATGTTAAAATTATTTAAAAAATCTAATATAATTAATATTAAAATTTATCGATATTAAATTTCTGTAATCTCAAATAAATTATTAAAATCTACACATACAATAAATTATTAAAATATACACATATATTAGTTTTAAATTATTTTATAAAATTTATCATTTTAATGCTTTCTGAAGAGAGCTAATAAAACATAAACAAATATTTTATATATTCAAATTGCATATAATTTTGCTTAAATAAAAGATTTCCATTACTTTATTGAAAATATATCTTTCATTAGAAAAAATTTCATTAGCGTTACTTACACAAACTTTCAATGAAGAAGAAACTATATAACAATAATTAATTAAATATAATAATATTTTACAAATTGAGATCTCAAAATTTTAATACCTGTAAATATTTAGCTAATTTTAGTTTATTTTGAGAAGATGAGCACCTTTACGAGATTTATAACCATTTTATAAGTAAGAAGGAATTCAAGAAACTTTTTTTATTTCTCCAGAAAATCCAGTAAAATTTCTGAACTTAAATTTCTTAATTGAATTTAAATTTCTAAGTAAACTATTTCAATTTTTGTATTTTGTACGTAAGCAAGGATTAATAAAGAACTAAAATATATTTGAAATATGCGTTATTAAAAAAATGGTTTTCAATCAGTAATAAATAATTTTTAGAAAAAAATTCAGTTAGTCATAAAAATGTTTAATCTCTTAATAATACGTGACATACGTATGTTTGAGTTTTTTTTTACCTCATGAACAAAGCAGAATAACAAGTTGCGACTGCAACCTACAAGGGTGGCGTGGGTGCAATTTGAAATGTGAATACTTGTCTAATTTTAAATTCACAACGAAATCTGTTGGTGAAGAATTGGGTCGAATACCAAAACAAAGAATTTTGTAAATAGTGTATAAAATGTGAAATAAGTTCAAGCGCGAGTTCTCGTTTATATTTCAAAATTTGTATGATCAACAAAGAACGTTAAAGTAATAATAAAAGCTAATTTCAAGTAATAAAAAATGTGCTTGTTATGTCACATATATGAACACGTGCACGCTTACACATATACACATGCAGATATATATGCATATATTTATATAATAGATAATCTCAAAATTATCATTTCGCATTCAGTATTTATACTTATTTTGAGGCGTAGTATTAACGGAATGGAAGCAATAAAAGGTAATTAACTGTAACCCAAATATATTTTAATTCATTCTTACGTTTCGTATGTTCATTATATATAGTTTAATTTGTATATATTTATCCAAATTTTCGTCTTTCCCTTTCAAGATAATATGGGTTGAATAGCAAAATATTGTCTCTAACGAGAGAATAGTCAGAGAATAAAGACTGATTGATGTATTCACTTTCATTATTCAATTAAGATTACATTTTATACACTGTTATAATTTATTTAATTTATTATAAGTACATTCATTAGTAAGAGATTTTGATAATTAGTAATTTAATAAGAAAAATACGAAATAAAAATATTTTGAAGAGTATGTACTCTAAAAAATACGTAAGTCAACGATTAATACTTTTAATTACATTCGCTTAAAATAATTATCGAATTAAAAATTAAATTAAATAAATTTAAGACTATGCCATACTTAAGGTATATATTATATCAAATATTGACGTTTGCTTTGATATTAATAATTAACTCTATTCTAAGTTTTAAAAAGAATTATATCATGCGGTATTTTACTATATATTTCGTACATAGTAAAAAGATAAATATTAAAAATATTTAAATAATTGTACTTTATAAAATGCGTGACCGAATTTGTTTTGAAAAAGAATTCAAGTTTGCTGATAAGACATAGTACATAATTTAATCGGAAAACATATACTATAAAATTACAGTTTTTTTATATCAGAAACTGTATTGTTAAGAGTATCTCACTGTTAGTTTTTAATAAAATAAATAAAAATTGCGAACTGCATCAAACGAATTTTACAAATATTATTACTATAAAAACATGTTTGAAGATTAAAATACTGCGTTTAATTTATCTTATCTTAGAGTAATAATAATATAAAAATATTATTTGAAAATTACTTGAACAAAAAAATGACTTTTCTAAATTTTAAACAGTGTAATTTATTTTTAAGTAATTTTACTTAAATACATAAAAATTTGTTGGCTTCATTCTTCAATTAAAATAATTGCTTTTCTTATAATCCATATTTATAATTCATATGTATTAATAATTAATTTTTATATTAATTTAGAGGTGTTAATTTTCTAACGCTAAGTCTGATAGGTAATTTTTAGTAAAATATTTAAATAAAATTTATTAAAAGTTGTCATTATCATAACTGTAAACGCGAATTTATTATTATCTAGATCAAATGAAAATGGACTAACTATTAATATTTCTTAATAAGCTAATAAAAAGCTAAGAGTAGAAAATTTTTTGATATTCATTTATGAGAAAGAAAGATTAATAATAATAATACGTACAATTATTTTGAAAATAGAATAGTCGAGAATAGCTTTTAGTGAATTAAAAATTATAAAATCGACACTTTATAATCATATTTATGATGATGAAACAATTTAACGTCTTTACATATCTATTTGGTAAATATTTTATTTCTAATGAAGAATATAGTATTGCTTGATATATTATCGATAAATTTATTTGTTCCTTTTTAATCTGCTGCGATTAATATAGATTTTTTATTCCATATCATCGTGGCCTATTGTTACATCCATCGAAAAAAATTGGTGTACATGTTTAGAGTGTATGATTACACCCTTATCTCTGACTCGAAAAATGATGAGAAATGGACATTTTCACGAAGTCGGGCTGAGCAAGCGACATAACTATAAGAGAGACGTAAAATCCATTGCTTCACAGTCAATCTGAAAATGAAAAAAAAGAAGCGATTCTTTTTTCTTCGTGTGTATGAAAAATGACGAAACTCGCGGACGCTTCGTCTAATGGCCGTTTGGCCGTGGCCAGATTGAAAATAAATGTGCATCCGTCTGAGGCGGGGAGCCGGAACATAGAAACGAAAATAGCCCTGCATTTAGAACGGAGGGTACGTATACTAGAGGACACAGCTGCGAATGACCGTAAACTATCAAATGCGAGAGATCACCTTTTCCATCTGGTCTCGCACATTTCACTCCTAGTATGCGCGCGCATGCAATTAGCGTACGTAATCGTGAGCAACGAGCACAAAATGGAAATCTTTGTGTAATTTTCATTGGTATTTTGCAGTTTCTCCTCTGACTTGATTTTTTCGAACAAATGATGATGCATCGTGAGATGAAAATTACAGTGCTTTGAACATAAAATTCATTAAACAGTTGTAATACTCTTATGAAAGTGAATTCTGATACGATTCATTTTATTTTCAAAATATGCCAGTCGTTGTTGAAAAGTAGCCATAACTTGTTTTTATTCATATTAGAGTATCTTTCGCTAACGAGTTTGTAATCACAGTTTCTTTTTCATTCAGAAAACTAATTTCATTATTTCAGTTTGTAAATATTTTATTATTCAAACAAATGTACAAGCGAATTCAAATAAAAAATAGCTACTTTGGTAAGTATTTTTAATTATATCATTGAGTAATTCATTATCTA
This sequence comes from Wiebesia pumilae, assembly GCA_018907045.1. Lineage (NCBI taxonomy): Eukaryota > Metazoa > Arthropoda > Insecta > Hymenoptera > Agaonidae > Wiebesia > Wiebesia pumilae. The sequence continues at coordinate 7,562,018 of JACCHZ010000159.1, read as the reverse complement.
AAGATAGCTAATACTTTCAAACATTTCTATACAACTTATTCAGTATTTTTTGCATTTCATGCATACGATATTTGATAAATTTATTCTTTTCAACTCTTGATAGCAGAAAATTATACTCAACGATTTTAAATAAAAGGAAGATATTTAGTCTAAGCGGAAAAATTTAATTTTACTACATTTTCAAATATAAAGATACAAGACAAATACATTGCACATTTATTCACGCACGTGTCTTGCATATATACAACGCATATATCCCCACACTTTACGTACGTATTCGATTTAAAAGAAAACAGTTTTTCATAATAAATATGTTGATATCTAAGATGAAAAATACAGATTTTATTATGTCTTTAAATTAGGCACATATAAAAAATCCTAAAGATATGAATAAATTCATTTTAAACATTATCTTTATTTATAAATTAATTTATTTTCAATAAATTTTGGTAATTACTATGTTGAAGCTTTTGACATTTTTGCTAGTTCTTTTTTAATATTTATGAGTTTTGAAGCCGTAAAGAAAATGTATATAATAATTTTATGGAGTTGATAATTGATAATTAAATTAAATGAATAATTTTTGCTAAAAATAAAAGTTATATTCATGTATATTTAAGTAATTCACAACATTTTAATATGTTAAGATTATTATTTCACGCAAGTCGAATTAATCCTGTAATAACTTCATAACCTTATCACTATAATACATTTACCAATACTTGAAGCTTACATCGAATAAAAAAATTTTTTTATTTATAAATTTTCTCATATTTAATTATCTACCTTACTTATATTAAAATTAATGTCATAATAAGTTTGTCATGTTTTACCTATTAAACAAACAATTTGCAATCAGTCTATACCATATAAGAACTTTAAAATGTTAAAAAATCGATAAACTAATATTAATTTTTTATTATTCTTGACAATTTATAATTGATCTATGATGAAAAAAAATAATTTCGATAATTTATATGTGATTTAAACATAAATTAAATGATTGTTTTTATAAATAAGATAATCATAAATCATTATAAATTGATCTGAAAACTCTCTTGTATTTCAGTACTTTTCGTTTAAAAGAAATCATGAACAATAAATGAAACTTTAATAAATTACCTTTTCCTGGTATCTATATAATAATTCAATTATTTTTATAATCATTGTATTTTTAAAAAACAATATCATTTTTTTCTTATAAACAAAACATTAGGATGGTTTACAAAAAATTGGGAATTCACGCCATCATGTCACCATGCTAAAGAAAACACTATTTCAAAAAATAAAAAATATCACACTAATGCTTTCATAGTGTAAATGAAGCAAGTTATTTTGAATGAAGAAGTAAAAAATACATTTTTACGTTTTGTAAGATAAAGATCGCTTGCCATTTCGTATTTTTGCTATCGTGACGCAGACGAGGTTTGAATGGGATAAAATTTTCTTTATGACGTCGTTTCTCGCGTTTTGTAAACAAACGGTTGATGATTCTGGCCAAAGCGAAGCTTTACTTTCGCTAAATTTACTCACGTGTCAGAAATGTCGTGAGATATACGATTACATTTGTACTAAATTGGTCAATTGCTTGAAAAGTTCATTCGATTCCAAAAATGGCTATTGAAATTCTTTTTAATTTATTTTAAACGTATGATCTAAGATAAATTATCGAAATATGAAAAAATGTACTAAAAGTTTGACTTGTAGATTATTAAAAAAAAACATGTAAACATATTTAAAATACAATAGATAAATTTTATTCAAATATTTGTATTTTTCATAATGATATTACAAATGACAATATAAAACATGCATCAAATTATTTTCATATTAATAATCAAATTTTCGTAAAATTATAATTCTTATTATAAGGAAGTTAAGAGTCGTAGCTTACATGCGATACGTATATTCAATATATGTAAAATTATTATATTTTTAATTAGAAAATTTTATATCTAATAATAAATATCAAAATAAATAGAAAAATCAATGTATTTTAAGGCTACTTTAAAGTCAAAATATTAAAAAAAAATTATTTTTGTTTTAGAAACATCTTTATTTATGTTATCAAGATATTTTATGTTTTCGTTTTCTACTTATTTTTATTAATTTTCATTAAATTTTTTTTTATTTAAAATTAAATAAAAAAAAGACTTAACTTATTTATATTAAATTAGAGCAATTATTCATAGAATACATAATAATATTTTTTATATCTGTCAATTCCTGTGTATACAATAGCTTGCCATTATACGCACACGTAATCCTTAGATTTTTTAAAATTCTTGTTAACTTAACACGAGGCAAGATTCTGCGTAGTGCTACCAATTTTACTTGCAACACTCGAACTTTACCTTCAGCTCAAATATTTTTCGTAAAAATTAAGTCATCCTATTTTTATTTTTTAAAATAAAATTATGAGCTTTGAGTTTTTATAGATACTGGTCTATAGTTTCTATCGTTATAGTTATCGATATTTTAATTTGGGATTTCAAATATACATGAAAAACTGTATGCATAGTGATTTTCTAAGTATATAATAGAAAAAAACCTATTTTCTTACGAAAAAATGTAAAGATTTAGTTATTAAAAAATTTATTTTCATGTTATTTCTATTGAATTTATATTTATTTTAAAAATGTCTAATTTCAGATTTTGCAATAACAATCATATATGACTAATGAAATTAATAATTAACCAGTAAATTTAGAATCCAAGATAGAATCCAAGTAAATTTATAATTTTTCCTACATAGTGCTGTTAATTGTTACCAATTAACAAAATTTTTTAAAATGTTATGGATACAATTTCATGTATTAAAGATATGATTTTTATTATAACATAAAATCACTCACCACAATAAATGTTTACTATCGAAATAACTAGTGACGATATTATTGTTATTAATTGCAATAGGGTTTTATGTAATCTCTTTTCATGAATGTACGTATAATATACAAAATTACACTTTTGTGCCAATATAACAATATCTACAAAAATTGAAATACTATTTATAAAATGAAAAAATTATTATTTGTTTCGACAAAACCAATAACGTAAGCATAGATTATATTTTCAAAATGTTTTCAATATTATATTATAAGTCACTTAATTGGCTGAAATGTTTTATCATAAATGGAGTCTTACAAATAAAAGGTGAAAAATGAATGATTTAAAAAATCAATGCATATAATTGGTAATTATTATTTTGATACCAGTTATAAAAAACTATTGAAGTAATCAATAATGTATAAAGCAAATTATATAAAATCTTTAAAAATTTATAACGGTAATAAAATAATAGTAAACTATGATACATTTCGATAAGAGGATGTCTTAAATAACTTGATCAAGTGCGATTTATAAATTTTAATATCATAAAAATATTTATTCATATTGCAGGTGATTGGCTTATTTTAATTCATAGATCTATTGAATCAATTTCAATCAAGATTATGAATATATTTTTACTTAATTTAAGTTTTTGATGATTTTTAAAATATCTGACTCCTTAAAAGTTCAAAAATTTCAAAGTTTATAATAAAATGTCTTTATTGTTTTTAAATAAAAAACTTTTTCTTAAAAAAATATTTGTGAAATTTAATTTCTCGTAAAGAACGAGATATTTTTCATTGTCATGATCATTTTTACTTAAAAATCAATTCTGAATTTAAAATAAAAATTTCTTTTACAAAACTTTTGTTGTCGACTTTTTTAGGTGATAAGGTAACATTTGTGAATTTGCATCGTTTATTATATATTGGAAAGTAAAAATTCAATTTTTTTGACTTGTTTATTTCAAAAGCTGCTCCTCCACGTGTATCGTGCCACTTGTCATAGATGCTGAGCTGATTTCTTAGATATAAAATCTAAATGACCAATCCACGGTTCTTGTTCTTCCTTGATCATAAAAGAACAAATAAATAATAAAACTTAACAAAAATTTGCACTGAATTTCATGCATCGCTTCCAACGCTTTCCTGTCATCATAAGTATATCACCATTGTGGTAGCGCTCAAAAATTCGACCTTCGCCTTACTGCTAACCTTTTTCCGCCCCCTAAAGTCCAACAACACAGAAGAGCATGTGGTGCTATCTCAAGAAAGAGAGAGAGAGAGAGAGAGAGAGAGGGAGAGAGACTGAAAAAAAAGGAAGAGCGCAAGGAGACAGTAAGAGTTAAGTTAAGACTAAGTGACCTTCTGCGCTCTTTCAAGCCTACGCGCGTATCTTAGTCGAGAATTTCCCGGTTTCCACGCGCGCGCAAAAAAAGAAAAAACACGGGAGTGGCGGAGAGCAGTGTAGCGGGGGTTGCCATAAATGTCTTGGGTAGCGGGTTTGCCAAATTATGATAACCAGTTGGCGGCGCTAGTATCGCCACTCTCCCAGCCAGCCTCTATACTAGCTTGCACTTTTGGCGGCCGAAGCTCAGTCTAAGCTTCAATCTTCGAACCGAACGGTCAACCGAACATATAGGTAAATTTACAAGGCATCAGATTATTAACGCATACCTTCATACATACAGATACATATTTCCTGGCATTTCATTCGCTTCTAATTGGAAATCGAGAAAAGAGAACGGGCAAGGACTTTTACGAAATCAAAGTGACTTGTTTTGAGTAAGCAAAGAGAGCGAATATCATACACGAATGTGAATGATCATTAAATATGTAAAGTAAGGTAGGCAGGTGTGCGCGAACTCGAAAGTGTGTGATATTGACTAAAAGTGTAGCGACAAGTAGAAAATACCGAATAGTGTCAGACCGACGAGGGTGTCAAGCAAACAACCATTTTCACCGTGATCAGGGCGAGAATGAGTTAGAGAGAGAGGAAAGAGGGAGAGTGACAAAGAGAAAGAAAGAAGATTCCTTGACAAGGAAAGAAAATAAACAAATATAACGAGACAAATTTGTTTGTTATCTCCTTTGAATTTTTAAGCTCTTCTAATTCTTTTCTGTTATCTTTTTTTACCTACAGCCCACAGCCCTAGAGAAAAGTATTGCGACATTGCTATTTCAATACATCATACACGCATTTTATATGTTATGCTAACAAAACAAATGAAATATTATAACACAAATGAATACATTTCTATTGAAAATAAATTACTAAATCATAACCTTATTTATTAACCCTCTGTTCAAATACATTTTATTTTTCATTTTAATTATTATCAATTAAAGCTGAGAAAACAATATGTTATGTTTATAATTCAAAAGAATATCTTACTAAAAAATATTTTGAAATTAATACATTTACTCTTTACCTATTTTTATATTATTATATGGATATTATTTTTACTAATAAGCCCAATACGATTGTATTATCAATTAGTAAACAAACAATGACCTTCTATTGTTTACATTATATTTATTAATAATAAATAAATGAATAACATTGCTCACAAATAAATTACCAATAATAGTTGTTAACTATCAGATAATTCAGTATCAGAAATCTATTTTTTATAAAGTAAACGAAATTATTTATTAAAAATTAAATTAAATTTTTTAAGGAATTGCTTACGTAGAAGATTTTTTAATATAACATATTAATTGTATTTAATATATGGGTATAAAAGTATCAAACGCATTATAAAACCAAATATTAATTGGTACAATAGAACTAGTTATGACAGAACAACATGAAATAAAAGATAAAATTCATCGACTATTTAAGTAGTCGGTATTAAAATTTTTCTCTTTAAAAGACAAATAGTCAACTAAATAATTATAATATTAAGGCTTTAAAAATATATATTATTTTGATTTTATGTACTAAAAAAATTATTTTGTTAAATATAGTACTTGTTCATAGTATTCAATATAGTACTTCAATATAGAGTACTTGTTTGGGACTAAAACAATAATTATACATGCAAACAACTATCAGAGATCGACTGGTTATTCGAATTATTTAGTTCTCATAATGTTCGTTATTGAACAGCTACTTTCTTAATTTAATTTGGAAATTATTCAAAAAAATCTGGAACTATAACCATGTAATAATTAAATTTTTAGAAGAGATGTAACAAAATAAAAGTTAATCAATACCGTCGGTAGCAATGCAAAGATGCTCGTGTATGGATAGCCGCTCGTGCCAATAAAGCGAAACTTTGTTTATAATAATTGGCATCGATTTATTCGGGATGTGTATCCGTGGGGCTGTTATGCAATCCGGTAAACGTGACCGTATTCTGGCCTACGCGTAACGCACCGCACAACCCGAAAATAGACGGGAGAAAATCACTCCGATCGGTCGTCTCTGGGGGAAAGATAGATAGTTTCGCGCGCACACCCGCGGGACAGTTTACCGTCTCTTTTATCCATCATTATTCGTGCTTGTGTACGTGTGTGTAAGCGCTAGTCATCCATTTATCTTTTGCCTTTTAGGAGGGACACAAGAGAAACTCGACCGTTCAAAGAACATTGGTGAGCTCTGTTGTATTCACAGCTTATCATTTAAAAACCCATTGTTTCCTGTAATCGCCGTGAATAAAATGTTCAAATTACTCTTTCTAGCGGTTTAAATGCTTATAAAATATTTCCGTATCTAAACATGTTTCACAGACGAAGAGAATTTTATACGAACGCTTCTATACTCTTTATATTTTTAATTTTGCATATGTTATATGTTCACAATAACAAATATTTCAATTCTAAATAATTTTAAACGTTTATTCTGAAAGTAATCTATATAAATCAAACTATATATATACCAAAATTAAATAAAATAGTAAATATTATTTTAATCCCAGAAGGTTGTATTTTTTAAAACTGACAAAATATTTATAATAACTTAAGGTTCATTATTTTTTTTATTATTATGGTTATATCTTACTAGATTTGATTATGAAATGTAAGACGCTTTAGTTCAAATGCATTCTATTTTAATAAACTCATAGATATTTTATATTGGATTATTTGTATTTTTATTTATATTGGATCTTATTAATTTGATTTTTAATAATTTTAAAGTAATTCAAATTTAATATAAAATAGATTTTAAATTTTTATTTTATATATATATATAGTGTACATCTATGTTATACTGCCAAATTTATCGAAAATTATAACAATAGAAATAAAACTACCATCGGTAAGTTTCATATTTATAAACCATAAACACTTTTCACAGCCACATTCTAATACGTAATATAGAGTCTTAAAATTCCTTTGCCAGCCTACTACAGACTGTTAGCAAATTCTTCCCGAAGTAGCCAGAGCGAAATATTATTCATCGATTAATTTCACTCTTTGAAGCAGCTGAATTGCTGACACAGTCATCTTTACTATTATCTATTAATAACTGAACGAAAATTCAAAGTTGCTTCATGTCAAAATTAATTTGTTTTTGCACTAACTTCCAGAAGCAAGCAAGAGAATAAAAGAGAAAAAGGAAAAGAGAGAGAGAGAAAGAGATATTAAATAAAAAAGGATAAAATACGTATTTATGCTTTATAAGTAATTTCTTGTTTAAGAAAACGTAAAAACAAAATTTCAATCAAATACTGTAATAGATAATATTTCTATCAACTTATTATAAATTTTGGCATCATCACTACGTAAAAATTATTTCTTGAAAATGTTTATACAATTTCTAATGAGAACATGATTACCAAAGAATTTCTAAAAATTTTAATCTCACCACAAATATTTTTATATGAATTCATAATACGTTCACATGTAGCCCTCAGAGCATTTTAGTCCCAAGGTAAAAGTGGACATAATAAAAATTAATTTTTATTGAAGATTAATATTTTTTAGAAAAAAAAAGATATAATAACTAAATTACTTATTTTCAAAATCAAAGAAGGTATTATTATTAGACAAGTTAATGTAATATTAAGAAAGATTTAAAACCAATTTTTTTAATTTGCATTCACAAAACTAAATATACAATAATAAATACGTGCACATAAATAATGAACGTAGCCTAAACTATCTAAACTTCATTAAATTTTGATTATTAATAAATATAAAATTAAATATTGTTTTTTCAAATAATTAAAAATTAAGTTAAAAATTTAATAATCGTATAACCGACCTTAATAAATCGATAAGCGAAACCACCTACAAGTGATCTTTAATTTTTCTTGGATCGCTGCCCTAGATGATTTGAATGGTTACGCCGTACCTATTCTTAGGAATCATCTAGATTGTTGAAGTCGAATGAAACATCTGCTAACTCTTTTTCGCCCACCAAATTCTAACTTGACGCGCTTGAAAAAAAAGTTTCATTCAACCCATAACTTTCTTTTTAGTGGTTATCAAACACTAATAATAAACACGTTGATTCATTAACTTCTAAAAAAAAATTTTCTTATAATACTTTGACAATGAATAAGAATTAATTTAGCCACATGTTTGATCTTGAATTTACTTATATTAAAATAAATAAAGAATAATAAGCGTGCATCATACCATAAGTATTTTATAATTTTCTTCAAAGACTTATAAATTTTTTTAAAGTTCAATTTGAATAAATTCTTACATTCGATATGGATTTTTTATGCTCAATTTAACAATGCTAAATTATTAATATTATTTCATTAGAGATCTATTATAATCTAAAAAATATATTTTAGATTTAAAATTTATCAAGCTAGAAAAAAAGCTTAAGTATAAAGTAAACAGTAAATAGAAAATTTAAATATACAACAATAAACGTAAAAGTATTTTCATTTAAATAATAATGCGATATTTACGTAGATTACGTAGATTAAAGTTAAAACACTGACATGATATTTTTTTATAAAAACATGAAAATTTTTTAATTTATGCGAGAATCGCTTATCGAGTACAAAAGAATACGATTGATGCGTTCCCAATTATTACCATCTTGAAAAGCCAAGACAGTGACATAATTAAAAAGGAGGACATAGTGCTTAATAAATACAATGCATGCATGAAATCTTTTGGCACTGCGTTTTGCGGATCGCGACTCGAACATTCTGCACGCGCGATTTTCATGATCATTCAACTGGATGCGCACTTTATATTTCGTATATTATTCAGACCCACTATACATTCTATAGCTACCCTTGCGCGCATATACACTTTAAAAACAAACGTGATTGTTTGAGTACTTGGATTCGGAACCGAGGATTAAACAAACTTTTTGTGAATCTAAAATACCATGTGAGAAAAGACAGTTTTAAGTGTAAATTTATGGTAAAAGTCATATTTACACTTTATATAATAAAAGAAATATATTTCAAAGGAAACTCATTAATAAGTGGATAAAATCAATTTACTTTTTCAACTCATGTTTATCACAAGTTCTGGACAATTTAATAATAATTATGAATTGTCTTATTAACTTTATTATCTCTTAATGGAATATAATATAATATTTATAGCGAGTTTATTTATTTTAATTAATAATTTTTAAATGGAATTTTAATGTATTATAATCTATCATTTACAATAGACTATAATGTATCTATAAATAATAATTATTATTATTATTTAAACATAATTATAATAGCTAATGTAATACATTATTTGAATAGACTCAATCTTATTTCTGATTCATAATCAACTGCAATAGGCTTATCATATTTTTGTCTATAATGAATCAAAATACCATGCCATTTTTACAAGTAATAATTAAAAATGTAATTTTTAATTGCAAAATATAATAATGTTATTGAAAATTTTTTGTTTAATGTTGTAATACTGAATCATTACCGTTCTTGATTTTTATTTAAGTTTATAATTTAGAATTTGACATGAAAGAAAAATACTAAGTATTGATAAACGCAGTATCGAATAGTACGCGAATATAGCTGTTTGGCTTCTCCCCTTCCTCTTGCGCCAGCCACCTATCTCACTCTCTCTCTCTCTCTCTCTCTCTCTATGTATTTAAAAATCTATTGTCTCAAACTCACAATCTTTCATATATCATTATCATTTATTGACTTTTAATTATAAAGCTTACCATAAATAGGAAAAATAATACTTATCGCGTATTTCATTGACCAAAATACTGTGTATAAACGAAGATTTCATCAATCTCTCCTAGTTATTTGAAATTAATTAAATACAGGATTTTAATATCACTAACTTAAATTAAATTAAATGAATTATCTACATATGTAATCGTACGTGACGTTTATTGATATTAGTTCCTGATATAGTATCCATAAAAATATCACAGAACAGAACTGAAAGCAGAATAAAAACTTTAAAAATATAACGAGACGGCAAAAACAGCATTTGCGATAAGTCGGTATCATAACTAACAGGTATGATAATCATAAATGAGAACATACAGCAGCGCCATCTACAAAAAACAAAACGTTTCGCCTTGACGCGTCCAAGAATTATGCAAGAAAATCAAAGATAAAATCTATTATGGTCCCTTTTATTATCTCCGCGATAATCACAAGTGAGTTGTGCTTATTTGGTCCCAGTCCAAGTTTTCTCACAATAAACACACGGATATTTCAAAGTAGTTTCGTGTCTTAATCTTCGGCGAGTTTCAATGCTCTCTGATATAATCTCAGCTACTGTCGAATCTTACATGATAATGAAGGATTGCAAGACACGGAAAAATGGAGAAAATTATACTTGAAATTAGCAGAAATTTCAATGCTTAAGCAAGTCAAAAACATAAGCAAGTCTTAAAATACCTCCTTCAGATTAGATTAAATTTATAAAATCGTTAATTGAGATGTATAAAGGTTATAATAAATTGTGTTTATCGTGAAAAAGGTTATACATTAAAAATATTTTTCCCTAAAACAAAAGTATTCAAACATACAAGAAGCTTGTTTTCTTTTTAGCAAAATTACGCAAACTCTCTGAATTCATATTCAATAAGAATATATAAAAAATTGGAGCTTATATCAAGATGTGAACAGAGTCTATAAGCATAGATGTGACACTCTAGATATGAAATCATTTTATTAACCGATAACTCATAAATCCTTCTTTTCATTTTATATAAGTCATATTTATAAAATTAGCATTACCAATTTGTTTTGTCTAATATGGACTAGATTAACATGAATACATTACATAATTTATGTATTTATACAATACGTATAAGCATTATTTGACATTTTCTTTAATTATTTCATCTTCGTGATAAAAAAGAAAAGAAGAAGTTTCTTAAAAAATCAATTCTCGTCTCGTCATAATAAAATAAAACTCAAAATTTTTCGTAAATTCTTTTTTCATTTTACAATATATCCAATTATATATTTCTATTGTTGCATGGTTATTCAAATAACTAAAATAAATATTTTATTTTTGCTTATTAATAAACTCATTTATAATTTCGAGTAAACCAATATAAAAGTTTTATTTTATTTATTAGTGATTTAGCTTATGCATTATTGGCCATACTTATAAAAGTTTAATTATGGATCTAACATTCCTTAGATGACATTTAAAAAATTACTTCAGATGTTAGTAAAAGAAACTAAATAAACTCTCGCTTAACTCTTAATCGTTATGAAATGAATAAATAGCGATTTAAAAAAATAACGCAAAATCTAAGTCGTATTCACATAAACTGGTTAAATTAGAATTTAGTTAGTTATAATAGTAATTGTAACATTACTATACAATTTTGAAAACTTTCTTTAATATAATAATTACTTAATTAATAGTTCAATGATTTATTTCAGCGAACGAACAAAGTAGCAGTTCAGTAGAGCGGTAAGATGGATGCACGATTTAGAAGCAACCTCGAAATGATCGGGCGTAATGAACCAATAACAAAAAAAGCAAAGTTCTGGCAGAGCTACGTACGTGCTTTAAAAGGTAATTTAAAATTTATAGTCTATTAGTTTTTAATAATTCGCACAATATATAATCAAGTCATTTGAGAAAGCAAATGAAATTATAGTCTTTCGTATTACCATAAAGGCGTAGCTTCTTAATAGCAAAAATCAATTAAATAATTAAAAATTTAATTTAATATTTTATTAACTATTCTATTGGAGTAATATTTATCAATACTTACGTAATATTTAAATAAGTGGCAAGGTAATAATGTAAAAATGAGCAAAAGTATGATGGTTTAATTTCTTTTAACAGGCACTGATGACATGAGAGCACCCGATTATATTAATAAGCCCCGTAGTATTTTTCGCTCGGACTATCCAGACCTACATTCCTCGTGGAATCCTTTTGGAAAGTCCATCTATGACGATCCATCTCATGCTGCTGAACGCATTCATGCTCCGGGATACAGGTAAATTATTTATAAAAAGAAACAACTTTTGGCATTTAGAATTTTCTTATGAAAATGTGCAATACCGATATATTGAAAGGTACTTTATACTAATGTTCTTCAACATTAGTATCGACAGATACCATGGTTAAATCAATTTACAAATATTACTTATATTTAATAAAAATTAACAAATATTATGACAAAAATTCTGAAACTCATTTACTTTTGATCTCATAAAAAATTATACCCGATAGGATAACATAATAATTTTATTTATATTAGAAACCTTTCCACCTAAAAAGAGATTCTTAAACTTTTGACGAATTTTTTAGAAATACATAATAATGTAAGGAACTTAAATAAAGTATCAATAAATTCAATAAAATCTATTTTCTATACTACGTAAATCAGCAGGTAATTGGCATCGCGACTATTTTATAGCTACATAAATACTTACCTTTTTGCAGGTACTTACCAATGCACCGTGAGATCTATGGATATTCGCCAAGGCAGATCTATCCCCACCAGTACAGACCTGTCGAGCGCTACGTCCCCGGTACGTACTTATAAAGCATCCCTTCGACGTGATAAAAAAATTTGAAACAAATCATGGGTTTTTTTTGAATGCGGAGAGTATGAAAGCGAACGATCATACAACACGCATATCGCAATATAACTATATATATATATATATATATATATATTTCGAAATTAACGCGAAAAGTGAATGCAAACAACTAGAACAATATATACAATATATAATTGATTATTACTACTATAACTATTTTATTATTATTATTATTATTATTGTTAATTATTATTTACCAAGATTATTATTAATTATATATATTATTATTGCACATTGGATTCGATCATTATACTTAAAAATGAAGTATAAAAATTAAGAGAGTGATTAATATATGGGACAACTTTTATTAAATAATCCAATGATAGATCAGGCAGAAAAAGAAAGTGCATACATATATTTATACAACTCATTAACGTGTCATTACATCGTCAGCGCATGCGCGCGCGCGCGCGTGTGTATTTTTCTGCGATCAAGTTAAAGGTTTGTACATCTCTCATGAGTTATATGAATTTAACCACTACACCGAAAATATACCTTGTTATTTACTTAAAAATTACTACATATATATATTTCAGAGATTTATTTTTCAAACTAATTTAAAAAGCAGATATCGTACATCTATTTATTGTAGATCTAAGTTCACATGTATGTAACCTCGATAGCTGTTTCGACTTATAATCATACGAGTAATGAAAATATATGAAAAATGATATATTTATTTACTTAAATTAATATTTCAGTTATTGATAATTATTTCCTCTCTAAATTTTTGTTGTATATTCTTAAAGTTTATATTTATGTTTTATAAAGACAAAATGTATGTATAAAGTACAGCTCATGATTAAGCGTTGAAAGCAGAAATCTTATCGTATACACCTAATACATCTTATATGTGTATAATTTATCAAAGCATAAAATAAATAAGGGAATTGATTGCAAAGCATAAGCACTGAGTTGAGTCTTAATAATTCTTTCGATATAAATAAAGAAAATATTTGATAAAAAAATGTAAATAAGTTTTTTTAAAACGGTAATTTTATAAAAAATTATTTTAATTAAATGGTCTGTTTTGTCTTCAAAGCCCTTTTATACTGATATTAAGATAAAAGTATTAGTTTTGGCTTATAAAAAATGAGTTAATATAATATTTATTTATTTCAAAAGTAAAAAAATGTTTCGAAATACTAAACATTTTTTGCCATTACTAATATTTTTATATCTAATAAAGAATAAAAATCATGTTGTGCATATCACGTCGACTTGTGTAAAATGTCACTAATTATGAACTTGTAACTTATTATCCACTGACATGTATAAGTCCCCTTACCAAACTTCAATTGACTGCACGCTACATATATTCTATAATATAATCACGAAAAAATGCAACGAATGCACATTGCACACGCATACCTTATGGTGATATTTCTCAAATAACGTAATAACGATAGATTTTTATATATATATATATATATATATATATATATATATCATGTATCAGATAACATATTATAGAAATGTATAAATTTTGAGAAAAAAACAAACATTCATGCCACGATATTTATTCAATAATCTTTTAGAAACAACTTTGAAAAAAAATAAAGTGAGCTATAAAAGGTAAAATAAGCATTATTTTCATTTATTTATAGTTTAATACTTTCATTTATTTTTTGTTTTACTTATTTTATATTTGAGATTATACTTATTCATCTTAATTGTAAGAAAATTAGTTGCCCCGGCTCCAACACGCAAAAATAACACGTTCACAAAAAAGCTTGATTTCATAATAGAAAAAATTGAGCATAATCTTAGATAAACCAAAAAATTCAGGCCAAAATATCATTCGAAGAAATATATTCAAATATTGATTTACATATTTTATATATAATTATTAAGTATAGCTTTTTTTACATAATTTAGCAAATAATTTTGACATCAATACTCTTAATAATAAAAACGAGATTTCCATAGTATGTTAGATGATAATTAAATATATTTCATTAATTAAATAAGCTTTGGAGAATTTAATAAATTCAAATCTTTCAGAGTTACTCCAAGTCTCTTAATTGATTTTAAAATAAAATGAATGAAAATATTAATCACCAGGAAAATCTTCTACGTCGTCAGGATCATTGACATCAAACTGTTGCCATCGTCGTCATTGGCATTCATTTGTACAAGCCATTGTCGCTTCCTCCGAAAACTAGAAAGTCTGTATTTCTGTGTTTCTATTGAAGATCTATCGGAATTGAATACTTCTAATTTATCGAACTTTCGAGATAAATTATTTTGTTTCTTATTTAGCCTTCAAGAAAATCAATTTCTCTTAAATATATTAAAGATACAAAAAGCTAATTACAAACAATATAGTATGACACAGATTATTAATTTAAGATTATTATTTAATTTTTATTTACACAGATTATTAATTTAAGATTATTATTTAATTTTTATTTACACAGATTATTAATTTAAGATTATTATTTAATTTTTATTTACACAGATTATTTATTAATTATTAAGATCGAATGAAATTTTTCGAATAAATTTTTAAATATTTAAAACGAATTAAATTAGACTTCAGTGTTTGAAATGCATCTTAATTTTTTGACATTTTTTTTCTTTTAAATTTACTTTAGTTTTTTAAATTTTAATCTCTTCAAGATTAAAGTTTTTGACAAAAAAATATAATAAGAATTTAAAAAATCTACAGGACTTCTTCTTTGCTAGACCAAATTATCTCATCTACAAGCATGCACCCATTGTGGTCTCTCATTTTTGTATTTTCAGGCATCCCACCCTCCCAATGGACATTAGTCAAACATCTCGGTAAAGCGAACGACCTTACACCAGAGCCAATTCTGCATAAACTGATCCTCAGTGACAGAATCTTATATGGGCCATCGGTCTCACACTGTTATATTATTAAGAGTCTTGTTAACTATTAATTCTTTTATCGACGACATGTCCAAACTTTAATTATTGCATTAAAGTTTCGTTACCTCTTTTTTTCGTAGCTGACAAGAATTTTTATCTTTAATGGAGTCTAAAGAAAGTTATATATAAAATCAAGTTACTGAAAACAAACTTATACAATCCTTTTAAATTGTGTTATTATGTTCGACATTCGATTAATATAGTATTACAATCGACTTCACATTTACTTCACTTCCATAATCGTAAATCACTAAAGTTTCATGTGACAAATTTTAATATTATTTTTTACACGCTATATTAATAAAATATTAAAAACAGAGAAATTTGTTTTTTTCTTTTTAAATGTTTATTTTTTTATTTTATGTCATTTTCAATTTATAAAAAAGTTGTATAATTATTCTATCGGAATGAATATCTGAAATTAAAATGCAAATTTTTAAGCTACATGAAAAATGAAAATTAATAAACAAAGTATGCAATGTTTTATTGCACTGTGTAAAGACTTTAGTTTTTATAGGTACATTATTGGAATATTATACATGAGCGAATAAATACGAATAATATTAATATAAATAAATAATATAAATATTGAATTTTTTTTATAACTTATATTTCCTAATTCGTAATAAAAATAAATAATTCTTTTACAAATCCTTGAGTAAATAATTTATTCATATCACAAATACTTTTTACTTAAAATTTCACTATCTTTTTTTAAGACGAAATGTTCGAACTCTTCTTTTCATCAAACAAAAATAATTCAGTCTTCTTATAGTTCAATTTTGAATTTCATATCATCTAACTATATAAAAATATAGTTAAGAATTTCTGAGAATAGTTGAATATTACAGCGTTGGCGAGTAGTGGCTTAAAAGAAAAGGCATCTCGCATCTATTTTGTTGCTCGTTGTTTATTTCGCTGAACGTTATTGCTGAAGATTGAAGAAATGGTCGATGAAGACAATAATTGAAAGCTTATATGAATTAACACATATTAGTATATTACATCTTACATTATATACTATTTTCCGTCATTTTTGTGTTATAAAATAAAAAGGGCAAATAATTATTAATTATTTAAATCTAATTTTTGACAAATAATTATGTATGAATAAAAATAACTATGCTAGCAAAACCACACTGTACTAAACAAGAACATACGAACATTATTAAATAATTTGGATATCAAATATATAAATTGGACGTAGTTACCTGACTTGAAAAAGTTTAAAAAAGCAGCAGTTTTTTATTATTAAATTTATTATTATTTTATAAAATAAATTGAACTCATGCTTTTGATTTTTCGATACTGACGTCGTTATATTCTAAAATATTATAATTTTATTTATTATTTGCGTTTAATTTGTTTCTTTCTAAAATGGTATCTAAATATTTTTTGTATTATAAACAATGATAGAATTATAATATCTTGTAAAAATTGTAATATAGATTACTTCTTTTTTTAATTATAAATTAAATAATAATTAATATTCATTTAAATTATATATTAAATAATTAGCATAATCAAAATTATAACCGTGTACGAAATCTTTATAATTTGAATTTCTAATCTCAAACTCACAAGTAATCCTAATTTATATTTGTAGTAGAATTGTGAAAATTCACAATAAAAATTTTCAAAATTTATGAAAAATCGAAAGCTTCCAATTAATTTTATTTACTTATTTTTCTCTTTTTCTTTCTGTCTAATAAAAAAATGAGTGACCTGGTTATATCATGTTATAAAAAATATTTTTTATCGGATTGATTTTTTGAATAGTTCTGTCTTTTTCAGGTGATGGTATCCGTTTTTAATTTAATATCAATCCTATACCATTTATATTTTCTTTGTTAATAGAAAATTTAATACATAACCACGTATAATGTTATCTTTCCACTTTTAATATGAATTTGTAAATATTAATGTATTAAAAAGTAATTTTTCTAATATAGAAGAAAGACTTTTAAATAGTAATAACAATTATTTAGTTTTAAATGAAGTCTAATTAAATAGAAGAATAATTTCATACTTCAATAGAAAATTTATAATATAACAAAAATATATATTTCTTGTGCTGAATAAACTTTTTTATATGAAAAATTTTAAATATTAGAAATTCTAATTTCTGTAAAATATTTTTAATTTTATAATACATAATACACAAATATCAAAAAAAGAATTGTATGTTATAAAAATTAATGAAAATCCTATGCATACCACCTTTGTTTGATTAAAAACGAGTTTTGTTTGGCTCTCTCTTTTTCGTATATATCATTAACAATAAAAATATAAAAAATTAAAAGCACATCAGACATCGATTTCTCGGAGCAGTTCCTAAGTATTTTTGTACTGTAATATATTAACGGAAGACGCAGTTATAGAAAGTATAGATTTTTTGAAGTGCATAATTTTTTCACTCGGATTTTTACTTCAAAACAAATTTTTTGCTAATAAGGTCAGTATATACTTTTTTCTACAAATCTTTGAGTGTTTCTGTGTAAATTTATCATTTATGTGTCAATTCGGTGTCTTTTTTTGAAGATCATTGATGTGACGATAAAACAAAATAAGAACAAAAATAAAAACTTATCACAGTGAATTTGTATAAATATAAAATGATTGACCCACGTACAGCTAGCTTATTTCTTTATTTTTATATTTTTTAGTAGCAGTTGTTTTGAAATGAATATACAGGAATGATAAAAATTTTTAAAATGATAACGTTAAAAATAAATTTTATAAGTTTTGAATAACTTTTATTTATATATCTAAATATTTATTTCTATTCTAAATATTCCACTTTTTATATAAATTATTCTAAAAGATGTTTAACTATTATATTAATTCTTGATTATAACCGAAGACTCGTAAAATATTTGATTATTAACATTATCAATTTTTTTATAAAAATCAAATGTTAAAACCTTCCTTGGTACCTTGTTTTTGTCTAACAAATTTTTAGCATGTTGAATGCTTTTAGATTCTTGTCTTATTGTAAATAACATATATTCAATTAAGAGACTTTATTTTTTGTAAAATATAATAATTTTGTATTTTTAGATATATTTAGTTTTCCTTAGCAAAAGTTAGAATAATATGAATTTTTCTCTTGACGACAAAATTATGTACTCACGTAAAATTGTTATTCATGTATTTTTGTAATTTGACTTTTCAAGCAAAGCATCAATTTTACTTGTTTTGTAATTATTGCAATTACTTTATAGTTATTTTTACATGGGTCAATAACAAACTGTTTAACTACCTAAATAAGAATTATTACAAGTCGCTTTTTATATGAAAACAATATTAAATTGTCTAGTAAAAAAGAAATAAAGTTTTTACTTTTTTTTGAACAATGTAATTAAAGAAAAATTAGATTCATTCGCCACTTTCATGTGAATCTTTTACTCACTAATTAATCTAAAGGTATTTCAGAAAAGCAATTTGCAATAATTCCAACTATTTTAATAAAAACGCAAATATAACAGTTTGTGACGGGATCAAATACTCTGAATAATAGTAAGTCGCAAAATACTACTTCAAAATAACTTTCTCAAAACCAAATTGTCAATTGAAAATAATAATTATAATAATTGAATATCCTTAAAATATAATATTTAAATTTTTTCACTATATAAAGTGAGAAATAAAATATCGAATTCAAATAAATATTTATTTACTACTTTTGGAAATACTTATTTACTAGATGGTTATTTCGATATAGACAGATTCATTATTGTATAGTTAGTTTTCTTCTACAAAATAATAAATTTCAATGTACAAAGAGATCCGCAAAAAACTTTTCATTTTTTAGGATTCTCATTATTATTGAGAAATTAAAAAAAGCTCATTTTACATTCATAAATTCTCCAGCCATTTATTTTTATTATTGTAGATGTAAAAAATAATACGGAATATGTTGATTAAACTAAACTTTCAAAAGAAAATTGCAACTATTTTCAATTATTACTACAGCGAGACCCTTCGATGCAGATAAGGCATGGAACGATCATCTTAAACGACTGGGTGACATAGACAAAATGTATCCAACCAATAATCCACTGATAACTCGTCACACGCGTCCATTTGCTACGAAACCGCTCTTCGATATTCACGGTAAATAATACATTTTTTATTGTAATTTTGTTTGAATATATAAAAAGCAAAATATGAAAAATACTCTTCTAAATTCTATAGTTAAGCCTTGATTCTCTTTATCACACGTATGATTTAATAAATTTAATAAATTTTTAACAAAAAGTTGATCTTATGTATGCTTAGAATAAAAGTAATTCTTTTTTATTACTTATATAATTTGCTGTCCTTGATAAAATATTTACATTTTATTAGTATCTATATTTTGAAATGGCCTATACTCGACTTCACATTAAAAGTACTTATTACAAAAATGAAATGTTGTAATAAGTTATTAAAAAAGAAAAGAAAGAAAAAGAAATTTATTACTTAAGAATGTTTCTTAAAATCAAATTTTTAAATTTTAAATCAGTTTAACAAAGCATTATGTAAAAATCATATTATAGTATAATTTATCCTCCTTATTAATTGATAAACAATAGGATCCTATCTTATCTCTAAGTTGTTTAAATTTAAGTTTTTTTAAGCTTAAAAGTTAATTTAAGTTTAATTTAAGCTTTTAGCGATTTTCGAATTCTATATTCTTATTCATAAAAACGTACAACTACTACGATTGAAAGACTTGATCTGAAAAGGAAAAATTGTTTGAGAATAGGCAACGTACTGGATGACATTCTACCACGAATTCCAACATCTCTACTGTCAAGCGTCCGACCTCTTGTAGACATGCTCAATCCCTCTCCCTACAAGCCAATCAGCTCTTTTACTAGGGATCCTTGGTGGTATCCGAGCTACGCCCCCTATATCCCCTA
Source organism: Wiebesia pumilae (assembly GCA_018907045.1). Lineage (NCBI taxonomy): Eukaryota > Metazoa > Arthropoda > Insecta > Hymenoptera > Agaonidae > Wiebesia > Wiebesia pumilae. The sequence goes on along the minus strand of JACCHZ010000159.1, from coordinate 7,541,402 downwards.
CTATGCTCAACGCACGGAACCCTTCTTCCTGAGGGACAGTTACCTCAGTCCGATTAAGCGCAGATACCTTTGGAGTAGACACCCACTTAGGCCTTTTGGTACGTACTCACATTTTTTTCTTTAAGAAAATTATATGGATCATCAACAAAATGAAACTTTCAACACAAATGGTCGAATCAAGCTTTGTCGTATTCGTACGAAATTTTCTCTTTTGCTCAACAAATTAAATCAAGTAATTATTATTTTATTTATTTATTTATTACTGAAGTAGACAATCATATTTTTAAACAAATAATCTAATAATATTAATAGGAGCTTTAAAAACAAAGATTTCTCAATTAACCGTTTATCGTACAATAAAATCTAATACATTTTTCAAATATTTTTAATTAAACTAGTTGTATTATGTACAAAACTTATACAGAGAAATTTCAACTTATATCGTTTGAAAATTCAATCCATTATAAATTATTTAAAGAACATTAATTCAATTACACACAAAAAATATTAATGAAAAGAAAGACCAGATCAAGTAATCTGTTTTATTGAGTAAATACAAATGTAAGCTATAACCATAATGATCTATATAAAAAAAATCTAACAAAAATATTAACTATTTTATTATAATATATTCTTAATTTATATAACAAATATAAATATATAGTTATTCATATGTTATATACATGATCATAATATTTCTTACACAATTTAATTTATATCATAACAATTTGTTGATTTTCTGTCTTAGAAATATTTCTTGGCGTAATGAAATAATTCAAAAAATATAATATTTTTAATTAAAAGCAAATTCTACTCTCAAATTCAAAAATAAAAAAGTAACATCTTCAATAATTACATCTAAGAATTCAATTTTTCAGAAAAAGAATTAACAAAACTTTTTAATTCATTCCATAAAATTCAAAATGAAAAATATATCAGATATATACTTGATTAAAATTGGATTTTACGAAATACGTGAGATATCGATCTGTTAATAAAAATATAAACTTACGTATAGTTCTGCGTAAATATACCGTCATCTTCGCATTAACTACGCATCAATCGCGAATAAATAGCAATCCATCCAAGTTTATGACCTTTCTACATATTAGCAAAACGTTCACATTAAATGAAAAATTTCAATAAAAAAAAATTAAAAATAGTTTTTTCTAAAATAACTGAAAAACATCAATTTTTATAATACTATAAAATAATTCTATATTAATCTCTTACCGGATAATTTACTTAATAATACATTAAAAAATCTAAAACAAATCATTGATATCTCAAATAACAAAGAAATATTTTTCTATCAAATATTGTTAACGAAATGTTTTTAAGACTATTTTTTACAATTTTTCATCAAATAAAAACTTTTACACCAAAAATAAAATTTTTTCGAGATAAACTTTGTTTCACATGGATACCTAATTAGTCACCATGTTAATTTATTAGATAATGTTATGAGATTAATTAATTTAGAATAGATATATTTTTTAAGTTTTTTCTCTTTTATTATTTTTTGATATTCGATTTAACAATTTTAAAAAATATAACAAATACAGTTTTTAAATTTAAAACAAGTATACGTTCAAATATTAAAACAAAAATTTACAATTATCACGGGATCAAGATGCACAATGGAAATTATCATTTAATACGTATTATTCTAGATATTTATAATTTCCAGGTATTATTATTATTTTAAACAGTTAGTTAACGCTTAGAAAAAATCAATAATGCACAACCCTTTTAAAATATATTTAAAAATTTTTAAGCAAACTATTCATAAAATATTAAACACAAACTACATTTTTTACAAAAAAAAATATATTTCTTTATATTATATTAAGACTTTGACTTATTTAGTAAATAGAAAACGTTTAAAGTAAATTCTAATCAAGTTATTGATTGCTGTAATTATTTTTCGATTTACTATAAATATGACAACTTTTTTCAAGCGTTATTGTTTAATTTTTATTTGTAATAATTCGTTAGGTAGTTGTTCTGTTTTTAATGGTGGTATAAAAATGAATAATTTTAAAATTTTAATATTAACTAAATTCCTTATAATATAAATGCACTTAATTTTTTATACTTTTTTACTGCATCTGATCGTGTAATTATTTAATTCTAAAGAATTAAAAAATGTATTGCGCCATTTATTTGGATAAATCATCGATCGTTCTTTTTTCAGAACGAGATCAGGAGCTATAAGTTTCACCAGTTTATTTTTTGAAAAATGAGGATTTTTATGTGAGCACTTTTTGACGACACATTTTTTTGTGCAAAAAGGCTCGAAACTGCATAACCCGGAAATGTTCGCCTTCTGTTATTTGCTTTTCGCTTATAAGAAAACGATAATATATGTTTGTAGCATGATGTAATTTTTTCTAATTTTGTCATTGTTTAACAGATTTTTTATGTGGTTTTTGAAATTTTTTACGAACTTTAAATAAAAAAGACAAATCATTTTTTAATTTAGATACATATTTGTATATTGATTTTTAGATGACTTTCTTTTTTCCACTCTTTGTTCGTATTTTTTATTCTTTTCATGATGTAGACCATTATCGACAGACAAACTAATACATCTCGGACTAATTATAATAAGTGATAAAAAATTCATCACTTTTATATTACATACATACATATATACATATAGACATTCTCACTGAAAACTACATTATGAAGTAAGTTTAGTCGAAGAGCATCAGCAAAAATATTTTCTAATTGAATGAAAATATTTGATGAATTAAAATATTTTATAATTCATAAATTATTTTTTAATCAAAAAATAAAATATTCAAAATTTCAATTTCAAAAAAGAGTTTACAATTTTATAAATTTTTTTAACTATTATAATATAAGTACACTTTATAATATAAAGCAGTATAAAAATTGATTGTAAATTCTTATCGTGCTTCTTTTGTCTTAAAATATATAAATATTGTAGCACTTCGACTATAAATACATTTTTGTAGCAGATGTAAAACGAATGTGTCATGTTTTTGCAGGGTCTTATTATTATTATTCGCAGCCGGTTCCAACCTTTCACTTTACCAGCCCATGGTACAATCATCATTGAAAGCTGAAGTGAGCGGAAATCAATCATGAGTAGTGTTTTGGTGTTTAAAACGTTTCAGTGACCCATAAAACCTTTAAATTCCAAAATTTATCTGACATTATATATTACAATATGTTTGTCTTCATAGATGCCTTTGAACCACTTGTGTCAATAATGAATCCAATGAAAAACAAAAGCATATACAAAAAAAATCTCAAAACTAAATGTTTTTCTTACAGGCAGTTGAAAAAATATTAACTTTTATTTTCGTATATTATAATAAATAAATTTTTTATTTATTATAAAAAATAAATAAAAAAACTAATTAATTAATCACTTTATTTATATATTATTCTATATAAGAAATTCTAATTTATTTATAATTTTATCGAAATATATATAATGAAGCAAGAATATCTTAAACAATAAAATGAAATAATTACTTAAAAAACGATCATTTTCATTTATACATGCTGTTTGTTTGAAATTCTATATTTCATGAATTATAGATCAAGGCTAAAAACATATGTTTTGTTTATGTTTTTATTCAAACATATTACCTTAATTATCTTAATTCAATTAAAATTTTTAATAATATTCCGGTAATTTTCAACTAATTATAAATTTTTTCAAATTTATTGTAATATAATCCAACATTAATAATATATTTATTTAGTTAATAAAATTAATAACTTTTTATTCCGAATTTCTATAATTTACAATTATAAATATTTAAAAATTCTTTTACCCTCAAATATTCTTAAAAGCAAAACAGTTTATGCTAAAAGAATAATTATTTCTTCGTTATTCATCTATCAATCTACTAGTAATTAAAATAATATTGATAAAAAATGAATTAATTTTTATTTTTATTTTCTATTATTTTTTATGATATTTTATATATATTAAAATATATACTTTTTAGAACCACTATCCTTCTCTTGCTCGATATTTTTAAACGCCGTCACTGAATTTTTATTTTAGACTGTATTTATTTCAGTTTTAAAACGTATCAGTTACGTATAAATATACAATCCCAAAACACTCCTCTTCATTAAAAGAACACTAGATCGTCATGTGTATATTTTCATTCTTTTTCGAATTCTTTAGGATTTATCTTTTATACCTTTGAAAAAAGTAAAAAAGTAAATTAACATTTACATAATTTATACAATAATTTTATTTAGAATAGAGAATTTACCTTTTATATAATACTTGTGAATACTGATATTCCATCACAGTTTGTTACGGTTATTTGAACTAACAAATTATCTAATGTTTATTTTTTACCACAAAGACATGAATATATTATTATATCAAGGTTTTTGTTCTTTATTCGGTGTATTTAATATTATAAATATTTCTTAATAATGAAAATTTCTATTGGTAGTTTAAAAACCAGTTCATAATTATTTTAATATACACTAATTCTCGATTTTTATTTTATATGCTTTTTTATTTTACATAAAAACATTAATAAGACAAAAATTTAAATAATAAACCAATTTCATTAGAAATATAATTTAGTGTGTAAATTTTATTTTAATATAACGAATAAAGAATCAAAAGCAAAAAAATTAAAAATTTTGTTTGACAATTAACAAAATTTCTCTATAAGGCCCTGCAAAAAGTCAGTGCAGAGAATTTTGAAGAATTTAAAGATACCTAGAATCTGTTTTCCTCTCTAAAATAATTGCTAATTTTTCTTCTATTAATTTTTAATTCTTTTTTCAGCTCGTTACTACTACTAGGAATTCTGCGTCGTTCTACATTGGAACACGCGAAACATAAAAACATAAATAAACGATTGACTATCATTACTTCAAAAAATGAAAATACAAAGACTGTAAGAGAACAAATCTGTATTTAAAAAAATTATTCTAAAATACAAAAGAACAACATATATTTCTTTTCTTTACAGTACAGTTTTGTAAATGGAGTTTTATTTATTAACATTAAACGTCATGTAAATATTTGCGTACAACAATGCTATTTGAAAATAAAATCAACGAAAAATTTTATTAATACATTTTTAACTGTTATACAAAAGCCCTATCTTATTCCCTTTTTTATAATTTTAATTACTTTTATACAATTATGAAACTTATTAACAACAAAATCTACTTATATAAATAAACAAACCTTCTTATTTATTAAGAAGCAATCATTTTAAATATAATAAAAATTAAAGAAAGGTTTTTTTTATTTTATTGAGTATATTTAAACATTATGAACAAAATTAAAAAAAAAACAATATCTGAAAATAATTTTTGCATTTTAATTTTGACATTCGAATGTATTAATTAATGTTCATACATATATATATATATATATATATATATATATATAGTTTTAAATAAATTTGGTCGAACGATAAGAAAATTACAATAACTTTACTAATAAATACATAACTTATATACTTCAATAAACTGAAACACAAGAATTATTAAAATCTGTGAAGAAAAAACACCAGTTTGCACAACAATATGCACGTTTATTAAATTTTTATCTCAAAGATGTGTATCTTCAGGATATATACCATCGATATTTTATGATGTGGTTGCTGGAATTCGAATATTGCAGTTGCACATGATTTCTTTTCATTTTTTATTATATCTTTTGGAACGAAAGCTGCACTTTTATTTGTACAGTAGGTCAATGGATTTTTTATTTATTACAATTTTTTGTCATTTTTCATAGGCTTTTTAATCCTAAAACTACTAAGATTGAATATTTTTAGTCGAATCACAACAAGTGCATCATTTACAAATATAACTGAACACTTTACCTCCACAAGATGAGCTTTTATTTTCTTTATTTCCTTAAGTCAAAATTGTCTTTGTTAATGTAATCACCATTGCGAGTTTACTTCATTTCACTCTTCTTTGTCTCACTCACTCTTCTTTTTTACGCTATTTTCCTTTTTAATTCATTTTTTATTTTATTTTCTTTAATTGAAACACAAATTCTAGGATTTGCCTTAGAATCTCGAAAAATATTTGCTAGTTTAATAAGACGTGTTTTTTATATATACGTCATAAAAATGAAAACAAAAAAATGATTGCACTTTAAAGGATTAACATATGCACTACAAACAATTATTTGCGGAATTCTTAAAATTATAACACATAATTTAAATAAAAATACTTGTTTTTTATTATATATAAGAAGATAAAAATTATCAAAATTAAATTATATATTTAAATTAATTAATAAAGCCAAGTAGTCAATCTTTACACATTTCACAAATAATATCTGTCAAAATTAGTAATGTAAAAAATAATAATGATAAAAAGTAATATTAATAGCAATATTAATAGTAACAATAATTTTATTAATAGAGAGTAAAGCGATTTTTTCTAGATTCCAAGAAAATTAAACTCTCATACATGTACGTGTGTTTGTGTGTATGTATAACTTTAGCATTGATCAAACGTAATATAAATCAAACTTATTTAAAAATAGAATGCTAACAATTTTTACTAAAGACGCTACAAATGCAAAAGAAGTTTAGTGGTTTGACAATTATTTCATTTATATTCGTCTTTAGTTTTCATAATTTAAATCGACTACAAAATTATCTCAGCTACTATGTTTTCTTATTTTTTGTTGTGTATATTTTACAAATTATTATGAAACTCCTCTAAAACACTATATTTTTACTATGCAACGTATAATGATGTCTGATAAAAAGGCGTATGAAATGATCAATATTTTAATATAGTGTATATTTAAAATATTTAAAAAATACTGATTCCATATTTCTTAGTTTTCGATTTCCACTTCACTCTCTCTCTCTCTCTCACTCTCTCTACATAAACTGTAGTCATTTAAATTTTTTCAAACATTATGAATTGAACAAAAGATAACAGTCAGTCACATCAGGGGACAAGGCACGTAACAAACTTCAAACCCATGATAAATCTAGATAAGTATATTGTAATTAGTGGTATAGTAATGACATGTTTGCTTTATAAAACATTATTATTTACTTGATAATAACAACATTAATAAATCGGTAAAAAAACTCAAGGTACAATATAAAAGTAAAATCTATTATTATTTTGTTTTCATCTAATTTGTAACAAAAATTAGGTATGTCAAAAGTTTAAATTACGTTTTATAATTTTTATAATTTTTTTACAATACAAAAATAAATAATCATAGATATTTTTTAATAAATATGTACATATACATGTACATATATATATATAATTTTATAATCGTATTATAAAAAAGTAAACGTCAACATTAGAAATATTGTACTCAATTAGACGCACAATTGTTCATACTTTAATGAAAATTGTTAGAAATAATGATATATCAAAAACATATTTAATGATACATTTACTAATTTCATATTTTAATATTAAAAGTTAATTAAATATTATTGAAAAGAAATCAACTATTGAATCAATCAAATTATTGAAAAAAACAAAGCAAAAATTAGTTTTTATTACTTTCAATCCTATAGAAAAAAGACGAAAATTCAAGAATATAGTAAAATATAAAAAAGTTTTTATTCTAACTGGAGACATTTCTGCATAAAGGAAGACTCATTGGAGCTAAATGCTGTAATTACTTGAAATAGTAAGTATCGTAATGCTAAATTATTTTTATTGGACTTGAATGCTCACGTCCCCTGACAATAATGCATGTTTAAGTGCGATTATCAACTTAATTATTTACCTCTTCTTCTTTTTATTATAGAAACGGAGTATTATAGGTATACAATCAAAATATATACCTTTTAAAAGAGGATCACTAAATCCGATAATTTAAACAATGCTTGAATAAACGCTTTTTCATAATAATCATCAGCTACTTCATATATATATATATATATATACACACACATGCTTGTGTAAATAAACAAGTATGTGTATGCATATTGTTTTTAGTTGTTTTCACGTTAAATGTGAGATACTCGTTACACCTCAATCGATCTTCTTCAAAAATTCCTTTGCAGTCTAGACAAGAAAAGTTTGAAAAATTGTGAAGTACAATGGTGTAAAGGAATTTTATAGACCAGGAGATTGATAAGAACCAGATTATCTTGCTCTTGGTCATGATCAAAGTGGTCATAAGAAAAGGTAGGATACATCAAAGTACTCAAACTGGAATAAATGAAATAAAAAAAGAACCACTTCATCTTTATCAGTAAGAATCAACTTCATTAAATCTGCTCACCGATGATTCAGTATTTTTATTTATATAGAGATTTAGAAATGTTATAAAGAAGCGGTGTTAAATTATTTAATGTTTTTCTTTACTTCAACTGTGTGTTGCAACTTATCGTCAAATGCTTGAATATTGACCAAAACTAATTAAAATAGTATCTTATCCCGTTTCCTGCACACCAAATTATTGTATTGCAGACCTACTTATTTGAAAAACCAAGAAATGATATGGCAAAATAAATAATCACCATTTAATATTTCTAGGCAAATATGATTATCCGTGAATTTTACGAAATACCTTACTTTGATCAATACTAATACAACAGCTGGCGATAATATTATTAAAATAAATATATCTTTACCACACGTTTATATATCTCCCAATGAATCAGGCATTTCTATTCATACTGATATTTTTAGTACAGTAACTTGTGTAATCTACAATGCACATGAAATAAATATCACGTCATATATTAGAATGACAAATATATTGTCCAGTTAGTGATGAAGAGCTAAATCCTTTATTGAAATATGTTTGTTCAGCAACTTTAATACCAACAAGAAAAATTCTTCATTACTTACTTCGGGTACAGTACCCACCTTAGATTCGATAAATTATGCAAAAGTATGAATTATAGTAAATCAAGAAATCTTTTTTATTCTGTGTTTAATGAGTATTTACAAACACGTTCTAATTGGGCCATTTCTGCCATTGCAACTAACAGGTGCTAATTATTGTTGCATTATTCTCCTCTAAGACAATTACTACATTTCATGATATTGTTTTTAGATTCAAAAAAGAAAAGCGCGGTGATGATGTACTTGAAATATACTGTACGATAATAAATGACAATTCACCACAGTATTGGATTTTCCACATCAACGATAACATTGCTGATGTTTAGACTCGTAATTGATCGTGATTACGCAATCACAAGAATTAATTTACACAAATTTTTCTATTTTATGAAATACACACATACACAAATGTATATGTATGTATACAGACATACACACACGCCACATGCAATCAAGCACGCACGTACGCACGTACAATTTTAGCCCAAATTTTATATTTGTTTAAATTAATGATAAATAGTAAAAAAAATAAATTTAGAAATGTATATGTTGTGCACACGTGAGTATGCATATTGTGTATTTTTGTATACATGTAAGTGTGTATCCATGTATGACTTTCTTGTCATTTAACAATAATAAATTTACTTTGCGAGTGGATTATTACTAATTATAATTACTTTAATAATATGCAATAAATAATAGAACGAAAAGTAATATTTAAAAATGCCATTAAAGACTAAGTTTGCAAAAGATACTCTACGTTATGGACAAATCACGTATGCAATGTTGCAGATCCAAAGTCAGACCTAAAAATTTTCCTGATGAGCAGGAAAATCAGATCGCCCATATTATCGTTTTAATGAATAAGATATAATTAAGGAAGGTACAGATTTTTCATACTTCAAGTTTGACGAATCAATTTTTAGAGTTTGGTAGCGTGATGTCCTATTACTGAAAGAAAAATTACAATTTAATGACATACGTTTTAAATAGCGGATTTTAATATAGATTATTAAAAATTGTTTGTACACAATCAAAATAAAATAGTAAATAACTACCCATGGTACTATTTCTTAATTTTTAAATTTTATATAATGTATTTTCACGTAAATTATAACTTACCTAACATAAATATTTTATTGAAACTATGTATGCATGTGCAGAAAATAATCTTATGTTTCCTAATTATATAAAAATCAGTTAATTAAAAATAAAGTTTAAATTCACCTGTTTTAAAACGCCAGTATTTGTGGCTATGCAGGTTCAGCCGTGGGTAGTCATTTTTTCTTTGCAGGATTTCTTTGTGGTGTTGATGGTCGACTACCTGTTTGTCCAGCATTCATACCACTATATTGGTACTTAGCTTTTTTCTCGGATGGTTTCAATATCTATAAACAGAAGTATTAAGATAGTAAGTTTTATCATTTTTTTCTGATATCTGTGATATTTAATAGTGCAGACACCGTTTTGATAAACATTGCCATATTTTCTTACAAAAAGAAATTAAATAAATTTACTTTGACTATACATAATTTATTATTTATACTTTATAATATAATTAATAAAAAGTAACATTATATAAAAATTATGCATCATGAAAATTTCATGACTCATAACTTTATGGTGATTTTTATATATTTAATTTTTAATGAATGCTTATTATAATTTATTAGAATCCTTTATAAATATTTTTTTCTACAGCACAGACTTATCATATTTTAAATTACTATTTCATTTTACTTAGAGTAACATAATTTTTAACTATTAAAAATCAATAACAAAGGAATCTATGAAATTATTATTAGTTCAATTCTATTAGAGATAATAAAGAAGACAATTTTAATATTTCAAAAAAATGTAATAGTGAACACTTAAAAAGAAAAAAAAGTATTACTATTCTTAAATACATAGAAATATCATTTCATATCCTGAGTTTCTAAAATATAAAGAAATTTTTATAAATTAACTACCAACATTTATTATTAAATAAATATTTGAGAGCACAATCGCAAATAATTAAACTTTTTCCTTCATCCATCATTCACCTAAATTTCTAAGATCAAATTATATAGCACTAGCTTTATCTAGTTATCAGTAATATAATTCATTAAAAAAAAATTGTTGACGAATAAAAAATTTATGTTTCTTGAACAGTTATTAATGTATATCGAGAAAAATAAAAATAACCTATTTTTAAAATATATGTAAATTTTTTATTTACATTATCTTATTTATTTTTCGACCAAATAATACAATGTTTAATAACAGTTACTCATCATTGATTTACTTACTTATATTTTTACTTTATAATGAAATATTTCGATATAAATATAAATGTTTTTATTAAAAAAGACAATTAAACAAGAGTACCAAATCTGGAGACGGTTTCTTGAATTTTAATGTTAGCACTCACTTTATTTTTAGAATTCTAAAAATTTGTGCCACCTATAATTAGAGTCATTGGGAAAACCTTGAGGCTAAGCAAATATCCTCACCTGAAAACTACACATTAGAGTTTCATCGACACTCATCATACCGCCAGCATTATCGAATTCGCCACAATAGTTAGGTGCGGAAAAGAGTGTGACGAGTTGCCGCTTTGCGAAGAACTCGTAGCCATCTTCAACTACTTGATGCGCTCGGCAAATCAAGTCCATATCGTGACGATTGAGGAACTTTGACACCACGTCCGGCCCGAAAGTGAACGAAACTCCTCTGTCATTTTCTCCCCAGCCCTGAAGATTTAATTTTAATCGTCCATATTATTTATACTTATATGTACATGTATATTTATTTATTTACTTACTTAATATCATTAAGAAAATTTCTATTTATATATTAAGATTTTTTTTGTAAATATCGAAAAACATTTTTTTATATTCCTTATTAAAATAATATTATATCTATAAATAAATTAAATAATAATTTAAAGCAAGTAAATATAAAAATATATTTACAAATTAAAAAATAAGGATTTTTTATTATTTTAATAATAAATCTGTAATCATAAATTATTATTAGATATTGTTTTTCAAATAAACAAACCTGGACTTCTTTATCAGGATCAGACCACAATAAGTCACAGAGAAGACCAGTATCAGGTACATCTGTTGGGCGCATAATTCGTTTAATCTGTTCCATGCCCTGTTTTTAAATATTTGAAACATTAATATAATTCGTAATATAGATATTATATGCTTTGTATAACAGCAAATTAAATTATAAAGTGAAAAATTACTACTAAAGTATTAAAATATAATTTCTTTTTTATTCAATATTCTGTACAAAATGATTAGAAAGTTTTTTAGAAAATATTTTTTACAGCTAATCAAAGCATAATATTTAATACCATATAAAATAATTATAAATATTAAATGCTGCAATTGTAAAATTCTGTTTTTTTTAAATGATGTATTACATGACATGTTTACTCATCACTGATGTTCTGATACTTTTATACCCTTTTCTTTCATAAACTTTGAATTTCAAATTTATTTAATATAATTACCTGGAGATCAGGACTAAGTCCACCATGACAACAAAATATCTTTTCGTCTATGATAGCCGCAATCGGCAAACAATTGAAACAATCCGTGAAGGTTTTCCAAAGTTTGATATTATACCTGCGCTTACATTCATCATAAAAACCATATATCCTGTTTATACTTGCACACTCATGATTGCCTCTTAATAAAAAGAAATTTTCCGGATATTTAATCTTGTATGCGAGTAACAGACATATTGTTTCTAATGACTGTTTGCCCCTATCAACGTAATCACCCAAGAATAAATAATTTGCTTCTGGTGGAAAACCCCCATATTCAAAAAGCCGCAACAAGTCAGTATATTGACCATGTATGTCTCCACATATTTTCAGAGGTGCTTCAAGTTCCAAAAGAATAGGCTGCTGCAGAAAGATTTCTCTTGACTTCAAACAGAGACCCCGTACTTCCGCCTCTGTCATAATGACTGATTTGCCAGGTCGACATCCTCTTACTGAATAGTAAAACCAAAGAGTTAATTACAAAATAATAAAAATTTATAAATCAATCTGACATACATTAGATACTCCTAGGTTAAATTATACACATTATTAAAGAATAGGCATAACATCTGTCCAAATATTTAAAATCCTTCATCTTTTAAAAAAATCCAAAGAAAAATTTAATTTATGGTTCCCATCACTGGTTTTACCTTTAAACCATTTGAATCTACAAATAAAAAATTATATTTAATTAATGATTCAATCATTTAAAATTTCTATGTTTCTATTACATACTTATAAATAATTCATCATTTGTAATCACTTGTAAAGATGATTACTAATCATATTTATAAGGATGCCTATTCTTTAATTACTTTATCTCTCAAACATTGGGGAAATTACTACAAGATACTATAATATATTAAGGATTTATTGAGGATATTGCAATAGGTATTATGTATTTAATTTTGCTTGTAATAAGATATATTTTATTTAATTACGACTTATACACATTAATTCTATGAAGACTAAAAAATTATTTCATAAATGCCTTTTTACAAAGAGCAAGAATACATGATTCTTTGTTAGCTGATACTATTGGCTTTTTATAGTTTACTAAAATATAGTAAAGGATAACCATAAAGAACTTGACTACTCGCTTGAATTGATATCACGATGGCTATTGGAAAAATCAACATCACCAAAGTTAATTCAATAATAAATATTTCTGAAAAAGAAGAACTAACTAGTTTCATTGTTATATACAGCATAAATTACACATTTACATTTCTGTTGAGTTTTTTATTGGTAATAATTTAGATTTAATAAGATGTATACCATACATCCTTTTAAATGGATGTATTAAATTTTCGTATGATGATTATAACAACTAGATTTGATTATCCATCAAAGCAAAAATTACTGAATAAATAATTAAAGTAAAAATTATTAAGTAAAATGTGATCATTTTTAATAATTTTTACTTTAATAAAAATAATTAAAGTAAAAATTATTAAGGGATCAAATTTTTACCAAAATTATATTTTTTTAAATACATATAGGTGTGCATATACAAATAATAATGATATTAACTATTTTAACATTTTCCTTTATTATTAAATAAATATTATTTTACATTTAAAATTTAATATTGAAAGCTATGCATAATACATTTTGCAAGATGATTTTAATATTGAACAAAAATTGGATTATTTATGAAAATTTGATTCTTTATTAAAATTGAATTCATCTATTTTGTTTAAAATAAGGAAAAATATAAAAATCAAATCATTATTTTGATTATATTAAATACATACATTTAATTATTTTAAACATTAAGGATTATTAAATTTTTAAAGTAAATTTATTAATATAGTATTTAATTTGTCATTATATTATGAAATAACAATAACAGAAATACTATTACATATTAAAAAATTTATAAAAAACCTTAAATTCAATTATTAGTATCCACACATTTTATTTTTTAATAACTTTTAATGTATGCTTTAAATATTACCAAAAATACAGGTACAAAAAATATGATAATGCTGATATGAAGATATCAATTACTGCTTAGTGCTGAAGGAACAATCATTGCAGCTTATGTTGGAAGCCTATTTAATTGACAATTTAAGCAATTAGAAACATAGTCTTCATACATGCACAAGAATTAATGAAACGATATATAAAGTACAAGAATATATAACGCAACTAAATAATGATCTACATTGGAGACGATTCCTGAATTTTGCATACCGACAAAGTCTGAAGAAAAAATATCTTTAAGCTTGGCTTTCTTCTGAGTTTGAACCTGAATTTGTTGATTTTCTTTCTGGGTCTGGTATGCTTTACCGCATAAATGTCCCACAAAAGTGCCATGAGAAAAAAAGCAAAATAAAAACATTGTTTTTGTTCTTTAACAAAGTACTTGAAAAATATATACAAAATGTCACAAATATAGAATAAGGAATAAGTGGTATACTTGAACAATTTTAGAGATTTTAAATTTTTTTTATTGCAAATATCCATTAATTATCCATTATGGAATTAGAATTAAAAGAATTTTTTACTTTTAAATTAGAATTGTTAGCAATGGTCTAGTTTTATTCCAAATTATTTAAACTTTGTAAAAAATATCAATTTGCAATATTTTTGTTTATCCAATACTGAGATACATTAATTTGAAAGAATAATTATTAATATTATCTTGATTTTATTATTTTTAAAACATAAATATTATTATGTGAACAAATCTAATTTTATTCTTTTAAGTAATTTAAATACTAAATTCTTTTTACAACTGTTGAATAGTTTTAATTTTTAATTAAATCATATATTCATAATGAAACTAAATGTTTCAATCTAAAAATATTTGAAACTATAGATTATTTATAAAGGCCGAATACTATCATTTAATAGCTAAACTAAAGAAAAGACAAGAGAAAAAACATGCTTTAAAACAAAACTATTAGCTTGTAAAATTAATGTAAAATAGCTGATAGTATATTTAAGTAAAAATAATTTCTTAATTTGTTATTTATGAGTTTGCTTGCTCATAAACATTAAAGATATATATATATTTTTAGAAAAACTTTGAAAATTATTTTATGTATAAATGTAATCACTAATGAAAATTCAAGTTATGACAATGGGTGAAACACTTGATTAAAGAAAATAAAATATTACTCTACTATTTAATATTGATCAATGGCTAAAAGTAATACCTCTCTCAGAATTAAAAATATTTTTACAATCGTAACATAAATATATTAAATAGAAAAAAATTGAAATTTCCAAGAAAATGTGTTATAATTAACAAAAACAACTAATCAAAAGATATTAAAAAAATATTATTCGAGATATTATTTAAACGTAAAAAAAATGTAAACAAAATGTAAAAAACAAACATAATCACAGAATAGAAAAAACTGTACAAGGAACAAAAGGAAACAACGCGCAGCACACAAAGCCTCTTTCATGTTCGTTTTAACCTTCGCTAATAAGGCCAAGAAAATGTCCAAAATAATAAAAAAAAGCTCAAAATTCGCAAACCTGAATTTCATTCAATAGAGATTGAAGCATTGTCAAAACACTTGCAAGAACAACACCTGCAAGTTGCCAAAAAGTATCACAAGGGAAAACGTAAAAGGGGCGAGAGAGCGAAGGTGGCCATCGGGAAAACGATAGTTTCGAGGCCTCGGCGAAG
Organism: Wiebesia pumilae; assembly: GCA_018907045.1. Lineage (NCBI taxonomy): Eukaryota > Metazoa > Arthropoda > Insecta > Hymenoptera > Agaonidae > Wiebesia > Wiebesia pumilae. The sequence goes on along the minus strand of JACCHZ010000159.1, from coordinate 7,525,383 downwards.
GTTTTTCTTTGCCCTTCGCCTCTGCGCCCCTTAGCGTGTAAGCAACTAATTTTTATAACGCGCAAGATCAGGCACTCGCGGACATATGTATGATCTAGGTACACCTTGCAGACGACACATTAACGTACCTTCTAGCAGCCTCTGTATCAGGTTGTCGATGTTCAGCTCAACATCCGCCATGTTTTTTTCCCTTTTTTTATATTTTCCTCGTTTGGTTTCGAGAACGTACAACGACGTTCGTAGCGCGCACTCTCGAAAAACTACACGTCGACGACTATTGCTGACTTTTCCGTCCGAGGTCGATGACGACGACGAAGACGACTTCAACACCGCTTACCTCTCCCTACCCCTTCGTCGCTCACACGACGACGACGACGACGACGACGAAGACGACTTCAACACCGCTTACCTCTCCCTACCCCTTCGTCGCTCACACGACGACGACGACGACGACGACGACGACGACGACGACGACGAACGCGACGACGTCGCGGCGAGTACGCGCCGATTGCATATTAATCTGTGTTAGTTTGTCTAGTAAGAGTCTCCCCAGCGTAGTCGATTCGACTCCGATTTTCTGTCGGTCTTTCTCTTTCTATCGTATGCTTACACACTCTCTTTCCTTCTCATTCCTTCGCACTTTAGATACGTGCGCGCAGACTCAATGTTTGTCGCTCGATGAGTACAAACACACACACAAGAAATTCAAAAAGTACGTAACATTTGTAATATTCGCGCCTAAGGCGTTTTGATAGTATCTAATAGAAAAATATTAATAGTTTTTCGTGAATAACATTGTTTAAGGTCTGAAATGTATTTTACGAAGTATTTTTCATACTTTATAAATGTCTAATATTTAAGCATTATTTTCACAGTTATTTTCTCAAAATAATATTACGGATAAAATAAAAAGATATGATACATTTTCTTAATTATTAATGCTTTTATATTTTAAATGTCAGTGCCACATATTATGTCAAAAAGTTGCTAAACATAATTGATAAATCCTACTCATTTCTTGCCATTATTTTAAAAACAAGTTAATTATTTTAGAACAATTATACTTTATGGATAGATACAAAAGTATTGTAAAGTAATTGACATTATCTTTGCAGATAGTATTAAAAGTTTTACAAATATTATGAGATTTTTTTTCAAGCGATATTAAAACACTAAATAAACATTTACATTAAATTATATAAATTAAATTCTCGAATTGAATAATACTTTTTCATTCTTATTTTACTATAGAAGCAACACTTTATAAGAAATTTTTTAATAACATATTTTCGAACCTTTGTGTAATATTTTTAAATGCACATTAAAAATTATTGTAAGAAGTAATAAAAATTGCTTGATAAGGTGGTCAATTTTTGTTTTAATATTTTCTGTTCAATAACTAGTAGTCAGTTCTTAGTGGAATTAACAAATTTAAATATAAATATGTGAAATATTTCATATACCTATAAAAAGTTCAATGAAAAATCTTATTACTATTAATAAAAAACGGGGAAACAACATTTCTTTGCACAATAAGTATTTAATAGAGTTTGTAATACTCAAAAAAGTTGAGTATTTTATTTGATAAAAAACAATCGATATAATTAAATATAATTAAAATTTACTTTCAAAAAATTATTTAAATATTGTTATTTTCTTCTTTTATCAGTGAGTTATCTGAAATAATTTTATTTTCCATTTTCTAGAAAATAGAAATAATATACTGTCAAAAACACATTCTTTTAGAAAAAAATAAAATTATTACTATATATTTTTTCGAGGATAGAGGACTACTGTCTTACACTACTTGTGTAAGATAAGAACTTATACAACTAATTTCGTGAATTCATTAATATTGTATTTACTAGCTTAATAATAAATATGATATAATTAGTTTCTGAAAATCTATTTAAGTACTACTTTAATGATAATAAAAATTTTTATAACTAGTGTTAATCTGTTGGAAAACTAGGTAACTACTTATAAGTTAGCAAAATAATTAAGATTGAAAATGTTTATAACTATTAATAAAATTAAGTTTATTTTCATACATTCAGTCAATGTTTGTAAATTAAAAAAAAAATAAATTTTTGTAAATTAATGATAACTAAATACATTCTAGGTCAAATATGCTCCTATTTATATATAATAAGATATCAGATTTTCTTAAATTATGCCAAACTATTTTAAACTTTGCCAAATGTATCGTCTTTTGAAATATTACTTATACTATTTTTCAAAAATGCAGTCAAGAATTAATAGGGCTTATCAAAATAATTGATTTTTAAAGTAAAGTTACACAATGCAGCATTTTTATTAAACCTTTAGTAACTGTATTGCGTGTATATGCGTGTATATATGCGTATATGTATATATATATATATATGCATATACAAGTGCATTTATAGATCATCATGCATGTGTGTATGTTTGTTTGCATGTACATACTTGCATGTGTATAAAATCATAATAAATTTAATTGTTTAATATATTTAAAAGCTATTTTATTTAGTATATAAGACAAAAATGATTTCTATTGACATATATAAAATATAATTAACATGACTAATAAATAATTAGGAATTTAAGTAAAGGGTGTTAATTTAATGTCTGTTATTAAAAATAAAAAAAGCATTTTAATAGATAAATTAACTTAAATTTTTTATAGTTTCATAGTTTTCAGCTTGAACTATATTGCTCTATATTTTCAAAATTTTTGAAATGATAACTTTTTAATCATTTATTTACATTTAATTGCAGAATTAAATACTTTGATATTAACGATAAAATGATCTTTATATAACTGTCCTTTGTACAAAATCTAAAATTTTATTTTTTGCTCTTGTTCTATAATTATTGTAAGGTCAACAATATCGTTACGTTATTATTCATGTTCTGTACGCCCATAATTATTATAGATTATTTTATAAACTGACTTTTAAACTGCCGAGAATTCAGTTAAATTATATACAAAAGCTAAACTGAATTAAACTATTACGTAAATAAAAATCGTAAACAAAAACAGGGTTAATCTAAATATACTTAAAAATAAAAAGAGTAAATTTACTAATGAAAACTTCTTCATAAAAATATTCTTGTCAAAGCATTTCGCATTAAAATATTTAATAAGCCCAATATAATTATTACGAAAATAATGCGTATTAAATTATTTGAAGACTGTTTTTAATTGTAAATTATAAAACTTAACATTATAAAATTATAAAAGTATAAACTTATAAAAAATTATAAACTTAACATTATAAAAGTAACAGTTTATTAAAATCTTTGTTGCTAACATTAATCCTTACTTTTAATAGTTCAGTGTAAAAAATATTTCTTCGATAACTTTAATGATTATTGCTAGCATTAGTTACTCAGACAAGTGTTTCAATATATTATTAAAAACCTTTTTCACATTCTAATGCACTTAAAATATTTTAAAATAATCCTATAATATTCATCATTTATTTTATTTCTTCATCATAAAATTTGTATTTCTTCATCTTTCATTTTGTTTTCCTTTTTTTGTAAAATTAGAAAATAGATAAAATTTAATAAATTATATTGTTCATGTTTTATACAATCATTTACTGAACAAAAATATACTTATCTGTCAAATATTAGTAGATTTCAGTCATAAGACTTTATAAAAAGAACTAAAATAGTATTGTTTTTTACATGTATACATTAAATAAACGAATTAAAAAGTTTTTAATGGATAATTCAAGTGATAAAATAAAACATTTTAATAATTTATGTAACTTTAATTAAACTTATATTTTAATTTTTTATATAATTTATATAATATACATTAATTATATAATAATTTAATATAATTAAATAAGATTTAATTATAATACAATATAACCGTTATATATTTTGAAATTTTTACAATAAAATTACCTTTAACATTAATATAATTAAAGAATATAAAGATAAAAAACGTATTTCCTCTAAGAATGTGGATTTTATTGATTTCACGACAGAAAAATTTAACAACTATAAGATATCTCTTGTTAGTTAACAGGTTTCTGTCAATATATAAATTAAAGATATTGTTTAATCATAGAAAAATGCACATATATATAACAAGTCAAACAAGTATAAGTAATGTTAAAAATTTTTTTTTGAGATAATCTACACGAAGTTCCTTTAGTAACAAACTAACAGAAAACATTTATCTACTTTATTAGTAAAGAATATTTACATAGTTTAAACGTATTATAATTTATAATCATTTGTTAGCCAGGATTCGTTTTCGTCCTCAGTATTGCAAATTCATGATAGTGGTTCATTTCTTTATAATACTTCAATTTACAAATTCATTAGGTGAGCGATTTTACGTTTAGCGAATTAGTCCAAAACTTTCATTACACTTTATATTAAAATTAACATCTTATATCTGCACATTCAATATTAAAAATAAAGTTGAAATAAAAGTAGTTCAAATTCAAAATTTTTTAAAAATCTTAATAAAAATTATTTTAAGTGTTTTGAAGAACGACTGTATTTGAAAAAGAAACTTTTTCTAAAAAATTGCCTAAGCTATATTTCTTCAATATATGATAATATTTTAAAAATTTAATACAAATTTTGAAATTTTTAAACAATAAGGTACCATGAAATATTAGATATTATTGTAATTGAAATTCTTTTTTAAATTAAGTCATTTAAGTTGTTGCAAATTTAAAATGATGAAAAACTCAATTAATCGTAACTCCAAAGATAAAAATTAATCCAAAAGATTATTGTATGTAAAAATAATATTTAGGATTTTCGCTAAAAATAAATAAATAAAAAGTCAGCTTTATAAAGATAATCAGAATAAAATAAGAAGATTTTAAGGTAAAGATTATTAATTGTTCTCATTTTGTAATATTTAATTATAAAAAAAATATTAATTTTTATTTTTTGATGCACAAATTTAAGAAACAAATTTACGATTAAAAGATGTAAAATTTTTAGTTTTTTACATTTATATTTGAAATTTCTTAAACAATTTAACTAGTTAGTAATTATATTTAATTAGTTATAAAATAATTTTATATAATATACAATCACCAGAAAAAATTTTTTTAATATGATTTTTAAGGATATATTTAAATCTTCATTTTCAAATTAGTACACAAAATTACTATCTAATATTTTTCAATAATATACAACGTATTACAAAATACAACAAATTGATTAGATATGCATCATGTACTTTTTTTATAACTGAATGTACACTTAATAAACGATATAGTAAATCTTAATAAAATTAAAGGTATTAGTCAAGTTCATTGCCAACAACTAAATCAATAAGTGGACAATTGTAACAGAAAATAGAAGCCATATATCTAATTCAGTTAGCTTAAGCTCGATTTAATAATATATAATAAAAATAAGAATTATGTAATGTAAATCATACTGATTTTTATGGAATATTATATTGTAATGAATTACAATATATTCCTCTGTAAACTTAATTTTAACGCAAATTTTAGAAATTAAAAAATAGTATTCTATTTATGTTGACACCAATTACTATAATGTTCTATAATAAAATATATTTTAAACAATATGATTTTATGGGCTTATATTTTCTTACTATTTTAGAATTTATTTTTAGATACAATGAAAATACTCGAAAATAGAAAAATATTAAAATTTACACATAATTAGCCCAACTTACAAATATAATAGATATTATCTGTTTGTTATAAATAAGTGGCTAATTGCAGGACATAAGATAAGTTATATTTCAAAAGAATTTGTAAATGTAAATTTGAAAAATTATTTACTACTAAGGTTTCAAAATTTGAGTATCAAAATATCAATTCAATCTTAATTATAAAATTATTTTATGACTTAAATTGAATATATATTTACAACTTAAATGTTTTAAATACCAATCATAATAAAGGAAACATTATAATAGTAGAAAAGTATATAGAATAAAGAATAGAATAAACGTATTTATACTTTCTCAATATTCAATATAATCAATCTCTGAATTATTTAACAATGTCAGTTTACTGAAAATTATAACTCTGCTTAGATGAATTTCTTTAAATTACAAGAGATAGATAATACAGGATCTTCATTAGAAATTAATAATTAGTAATCTTTGGTAAAAAGAAAAGAAACTATAAGGAAAGAAAAAAGGATTTAAATTGATAAAAAGAAAACGTTGCATGAGGTAGAATTTCTTTTACATGCTAGGAATAAACATGCAGTAATAGAACTGCCCAAAGAAAAGTAGTCAGTATTTTATAAATTTTAATATTAATTATATACTCATAAAAAATTTCTAATTCAGGGCTAACATTCGTTACATGTTAGATACAAACAGTATGAATTATATATAAGTGTTTGTTATGTGATTTTATATATGCATGCATATATTTATTTATGTATGTACGTATGTATGTACGTATGTATATATATATATATGTGTGTATAATATCTGTAAGTTTTAATGATCAAAAAAATTATCTCGCGACGTTTACAGTCTTTCCGTATGAAATGTTAAATTAAAATGACTACAATATTGCGCATCTATTTTAAAAATTTTCTATGATAATCTGGTAAAGGATCTTTATAATCATGCAAATCAAATAAACTTGCGCTATTATTTTGTAAATATTGTAGAAAATGATGGAAATGCATTAATAAAAGCTGAGTGCTTTTTTCATCCAACATTGTATAAGATAACATATCCCCAAGTTTCACTATAAAGTAATAAAATAAATCTTAAATTTCTTTCTAGATAATAAATTTATTTTAAAAAACAAAACTTTTTATAAATGCATACCAAATAAACGTAGTAAATAATAAGGACCATATAAATGACTTGGTAAAATATCAGAATCTTCTGGAATCATTTCTTCAAATTGTGGCCTTTCCCAACCATATAATAGTTGTAAATTAAAAGAAACATTAAAATATTCACGAATTCCTTTTGTTATTTCTATAGCACTTTCCCTAAAATATATTTTTAAAATTTAATAGAAATTTAATATTTTATTTAAATTAATATGTTACAAAACATTAATTCTTACTTGTTTAGACCATTAATTTTTCCAGTTTCAATTGCCTCTACATAATCATCGAAAACTTTTTCAACTGTAATACTCATTGGCAAAGAAGGTAATTTCTTTTGCTTTGTTATAATATCACATTCATCTATAAGATGATATTTTAGATCGTCAGGTATTATAATTTTAATTTCTGTTTTAACACTGTATTCTTCTGTATCATCCGAAGGCTCTGGTCGCCTAAAAAATATATATTTGATGAATTATTCTAATATTTGCTTCAAATACAATATTAAAAGAATATAAAGTACTCAAGAACTGAGACTAAACTATAAAATCTAACTAGTAAATGAGAAATATTAAATAGTAAGTCTAATCATTAAAATAATATTTTATACACAATGTTAATTTAGATAATTTTTATATAATAACTTAAAAATAAAAAATTATACATACCCTCGTTTCTTACGTGGTACCTCCAGTGGGGAATCGCTTGAAGACGTTGGGGTAAGTGCACTTCCAGTAGATTTACTGGCACGACTGGGTGTTCTTTCTAAAAGTGCTACAGGTGTACTTGCTCTACTATCACTATCTTTTTCCTTGTCACGACCACCTTCACTCCTTCTTCCCTGAACTTTAGAAGTACTACCACTTTTTCTATTTTGTTTATTACTTGCCTGTTCATGTACTTTTTGTACTTCTTTTTGTTTCTGAACGTTTGTATCGTTAAATTTTAAAACTCGATCTTCGGGTACCCACTCATCCCAACTGTAATACATATGAAAATTATATTAGAATCTATTTATTTTTATTCTATTATAGGAAATTATCTCAATTAAAAAATATGAATGAATGAAGACATCTGTAAATTTAAATCGATAATAATTTCATATTTTACGTAATAAATTCAATATTATTTTTAAATATTTAAAATTCTATTTTTACAATGCTTTAATTTTTAAAATTATTTTTTATTAAATTTTTTATAAATAAAAACTTCCGAATTGAAGAACATAATGAATACAGCATACTTTTTATTCCAACCAGCGTAGTGAATATAGTATTTTATCTGCTTTTCATCTTTGGAAAAAGAAGATTTTAAACACTTAGCTTCATATATAAGAGGACCATGAAAGCACAAAACTTTTTCACCTGTAAAAGTAATTCAGAAAAATATAATAGTAATCTTTTAAAAACAAGATCAAAATTTATTATTTATCAGTTTTAGAAAAAAATAGTAACGAGACGTGTAAACCGGCCGGATATTTACTTTAATAAAATATAATCTAAACAATAATTTTATTTTATTTTTCATACAGAATACATTTATTTTACAAATAAATTGTAATTTTGTTCAAATATATACACTACCTTCTTGAAATTTACATTTTGGGGGCATTTTCTAGTTTACTTTTTATTTTGTAGTTCCGCTTTTTCCATGAACAAAGTACGAGGTTAGTTTTGTTAACCATCTGGCTTTATCATTTTCGCACTAGCTTATTTGACCGACTTCTTACTCCTTAGCTCATAGTCCATACCTATTATAATATATATATATTATATATTTGTGTACGTATAATGAGTCTGGTACGCACGCGCGCGAGTGTGCAAATTATGTACATGATCGAATTATAACAAATAAAAAATTATAAAGTATGATTATACAATTAATAAATTAAAATGAATGTTTATTTTTTTAATAAATGTAATTGTATTTTGTTAAACACAAATTAATTATAAGTAAATATTTATATTAGAAGAACTTTTGTAAAATCATACACAATGAAAAACTTAATTTTGCAAATATAAAATTTTGATTCGTCACAAATTAAACATTCCCACCTACAACATAAAATTTAGTTAATTTTACATTATGAAATCACAACACTTTATTGAATTGAAAAAGTTTGATAGATTTCTTAGTACATCACTAAATGATTGATAAAAATATCAAAATAGAAAAGAAAATATTAATTTTGGCATAAGGCTATAATATTCTGCATGTGACTTAAGATGCATTATTGATCATAAAATCTCTAAAGTATCAGTGTTTTAATATAAAAATATAAAGACGCATATATTAGTGTTTAATTTTAATCGTAATAAATCACTTTTACAAAGAAAAGTAATAACTATCAACAAGAATTTATGAATTATGAAAAAAGCGTGGAATTTATCAGAAATTGTCAAAATTTATGTTTGCTAACACGATGCACATAAAGTAACAGACGTGTAATAGCAAGATTATACATAATTTGTAAGGGTCTGGTAAGAAATTACATTAAACTTTAGGTGCTATAATGCTTGTAAGGCAATTATAGTAAGTTGTAACCTATAATCATAAATGTAATTTTTTATTCAACCATATGACTAATGTAGTGATTCCTTATAGCACATAGTAATTATGTAATGTCATGTGTCCTTATTTGTTTTTTTCACTTTCTCACTGACTGGGAACTTTTATTTTACTTCTCCGATACTAATAATCATAAATTTAAATCTCTTTAAGAATAAATACGAATTAATTATTAAGTTGTTATGAATAAATTTATCAACCATTGTTAATAAAAAACAATATATTCGATATAATTTTGAACTTTGTATTAGTTGAAATCTTTCTATAAAATACAACCGTTAAGATTTTGTGAAGATTAATACCAATTAGAATTCCATTAACCCGGTGACAATAAAAATAGTTTCAAGTATCAATAATTAACTTAACTTTTTTCTTTTTATAGATACTAGAATGATGATGACGATGATGATAACCGCGACGACGATGACAAAATGAATAAACTTGTTATTTTGAGTAAATATTTTGATTTTCTTCGTATTTATAATCTATTGAGTCATTTAAAGACATAATCTCAATACTAATGCTTTAAATAAATAAAAAGTGACTATAAAAATAAACGAATAAATAATTATAATTTTTATCGATGATACTTAAATACTAATTAGTTAAACGAATAAAAAATATAAAAGTTTTTAAAGATATCGCGTATATTTATATTTTAATACTTTATATACATTTTTACATTTTCATATACTTATATTTTTATATTTTTATATTTTTATATTTTTATATTTTATATTTTATATTTTTATATTTTTATATTTTTATATTTTTATATTTTTATATTTTTATATTTATATTTTATATTTTTATATTTTTATATTTTTATATTTTTATATTTTTATATTTTTATATTTTTATATTTTTATATTTTTATATTTTTATATTTTTATATTTTATATATTTATATTTTATATTTTTATATTTTTATATTTTTATATTTTTATATTTTTATATTTTTGCATCTCTGCATCTTTTAATCTTAAAAATTCTACTTATATCAGATTCTGTAAAGAAATCCGATCCTAGCGCCCTCCCGGCTTCAGCACCGCTTTTACCGAGCACGTCATTATAGTTTCGTCGAGTAAAGGAGCGGAAGATCGAAGATCTTTGAGGAAAACCTCGGCGACGTTGTCTACGTCGTTGGTTTCGCTTTCATTGAGAGATAAAGAACATGGGCGACGGACAGGAAAGCGAGCGGCAGCCCCTACTCAAGAACGAAAATGAAAACTACAGTGAATTGGCTGGTAAATGGCTCGTGAAACACAATGGGAATTCTTCCCTCCCAGTGGCTCATGGAGGTTCGGGTCGGGACCCTAAACGGTTCCTCCTTTGTTTATTTGTTTATGAGTAGTGGGTAAATACTCCATTACGCGGGTGTGCTGCTAGTAAGATTTCGGTGGTAATCTTCTGAGCCAGATTGCACGTAGCATCAATTCGGAATTTAATATTATCAAATTGATGTAAAATTGTATATCTGATTAATCTTGTACCAACCAGTAAATTTATCATCCTTCTGTGTGTCACATTCGGTATTCTATTTTATTAATATTATAAAACCTATTAATGGCAATATTTATACATAGAAATTAAGAATTGAAATTTTATTATAATAATAGATAAGGACAGTGAAATATTGATAGCAATACTTCAAAAGGTTTTGTGCTAAAATATTAAATAAATGTATCTCGGATAATTAGGTACTTACTCAATTCCCCTTCAAAATAAAATGAATTAATTTTTTCTTAGAGCCAACTAAAATATGAATTTAGCGTATTTTTAATAAATCATAATTCAACTTTTATATAAATAGAACTAACATAATAGCACAATCCTATTTTAACTCTTTAATTTTTTAAATTCCTTGAATCTGTTTAGACCAATTATAAAATGATTCCTTACATAAATCCATAATATAATATATTAGATTTATAATTATAATAACATAGCTTAGTTATATTTGTGTAAATCATAAAAAAATGAACAGATTAAATATATCAGATTAAATTAATTTAAAAACTATAGATGATAGACTTACAATAATAGAAGCATTAGATATTCTTATAATTAATTAATTGGATTAATTAGGATAAATGGTATTTTTAAATATTTATAAAAAAATTTTAAATCATATTGCAATATTTTATCATTCTGTCAATGATAATATTTTAATTTATAATCTTAAACAACGTTATTTAAATATTTGTTAAAAGTATCTTATTAAAAAATTCAAGCTTAATTTAGTACAAAGAATTTATTATATTCAGTTTTATAATTTTACCTAGAGAAAACATTGTATAAATTTAGTGATTCTATATACAATGAAAATTTTAACAAATTTAATGACTAATATATTTTAATAATGGTCATAAAATGTTAATATAATATTGAATGAAGAAACACTCAATTCAATTCATTATAACTATAATAACATACTATAAAAAAATTCAATTGAAACAATGATGTAAATTACTTTATAAAATCTTATTAAATTACAATATAATAATATATTTGATAATATACAATAATCAATTTTAAAAGCTTTATAAGTTTACTTCTATTATAGTATAATACATAAAATAGTTTAACAATTAATAAATATTTATATTTAAAATTTTATATTACTTTTTAAAACTATAAATAATGTAGGTATGAAAATATGTATGAATGTAAAGATATTTATCATTTTGTTATTAATTATTGAAAATAACAACAACAAAAATATAAAAGATAATGTAACATTTAAACATTTTAATTAAACATTTTATTTAAACAAATGTGGAAGATTTTACCTTATAAAGATATACATTTTATGTATTAATTACTTTACATTTTTTACAATAGAAATTTGAAGTGTAAAATATATTTGCATTAAATTCAATACTATAATTTTAATATTTAAGATTGCTACCTAATCATTACATTTTCATTCTTACTATTTTGATTATATTTGTATATCTAAGACAAAATCCTTTTTCTTGTATTTAATTAACGTAATACAGTTATATACTTTAATAAATATCTATCTAGGAGCAGAAGTACAACGAGTTAATACTATTGCTCCTATTGGTCCTGATGAATTGCCACCACCATATCAATCTAGTCAGGGTAGTGTGCATATGGTTACTTGCCGAGTTTGTCAGGCAATGATTGATATTTCCGGTAAAAGAGATCAACATGTCGTCAAATGTAATCAGTGTAATGAAGCTACAGTAGGTGTAATAATATTAATTATTCCTTAGCTGTATGTATCAAGTTTATTCATAATTACTTGATTTAACTAATTTTTTCATTTCTTTTAGCCTATAAAAAATGCTCCTGCTGGAAAAAAGTATGTACGATGTCCATGCAATTGCCTACTTATATGTAAAAGTTCATCACAGCGAATTGCCTGTCCAAGGCCTAATTGTAAACAAATAATTAATTTGGCCCCCAGTCCAGTAACACCTCCAGTTTTATCAATGCCTGGAATGTGTAGAGTTTCTTGTGGACATTGCCATGACACATTTTTAGTAAGCATGTAATATTTATAAAAAATTGTTAATTACAATGCATAAGAATATAAATCGATGAAATTTTTATAAAAATAAAAGTTTTCTAGGTTTCAATATTATTGTAATAATCCTTTAAGTTTTAACAATAAAAAAATACTAAACGCTTTTTTAGCTTAATAAATAAAACATTAAAGTATGGCTAATCAAATATTAAAATACTAATATGTAATATTTCAGTTTAATACATTAAATAATGCTTTGGCACGTTGTCCACACTGTCGAAAAATATCATCTGTTGGACCAGATTTTGCTCGAGGACGTGGAACCCTTTTTGTTATTCTTGGAGTAATTAGCTTAATCCTTGGGTTTATTATAACAGTAAGTTGAATTTAAATCGAAGTATCTAATAACTTTCCAACACATAAGTGAATATATATACATGTATTTATTAAGATTTATAAGAAACAAAGTCCAAACATAATTAAAAATTGAAAAAAATATAGATTTTATATTAATCACTGCTTTAAATCTTTAATTTAATGCTGCTGCTTTTATCTTTAATCACTGATTTTTTAACATATACTTTGAACAAAAATTTAAGACAACCTTTATTAAATGCAATTTTTCTATTGCCTCAAAACAATATATAAAGACCTATTAATTAATATTATAGTTTTTATTTAATTATTCAATTTTATTGAACCATCCGAGTAATTTACTTTTTAATAATATTCACATGAAAGAGACTGGAAAAATCATTTTTTCCAGAAAATTAATGATAGATCATTGATTAAAGTATTGCTCATGTTGATTCCATTTCTTTTATGAAATCTTTGAATTGTCTGCTTGTAATCATAAGCGTTAATAAGAAATTTTATTAGGTAATAATAAATATTTTACAACATTTTTAAAAAATATTAATTTGGCAGCTTTATTAGATATTATTACAAATATTTTTTAAATTAATACAACATTTTGTTCAAAAAGAAAAATTAAACTAAAAACACAATTATGTTTGATCTATAAATAAATGAACTTTTAAAAAAATGAAATAATTTTTATGATCTCAAAGATAATATAAAATATTTACATTATTTTAGAATTTTTTAAATTGAAATAAAAGTAATTTAATTAACTTATAATATAAAAAAAAATATATATATATATATATTAGAATGAATGATAATACAAGACATTAATAATACTTTATAATATTATGAAAAATTAAAAAATGTTGCATACCTAAGCATATACAAAATTATTAAATATATTAAATGTTGTAATTTCACGGAGAATTTTATATTAGTAAATACAGAAAAGTAAATACATTTATAAATAGAAAAGTAAACAAAACATTAAATAGAAGAAAAGAAGGATATATAGATATATTAAATTTAAAATAGATTTAAACATTAATATCATTATATTTGTGTGTCAGCTAAATTTATGTTGCTTTGATTTAGATTTTCATTTATCGACATTTTAGCAATTTTTAAAAATAATAAATTTAATTTTAAGGTTTGTACATATACACTTGTAAAGCTCAATGGAGGAATCTATGTTGCTTATGTTGGTAAGTATAATAAATAATTTACATTATATACATTTTATTATATTTCGAGTTACTTACTTTCAAAAGATTTAATTGTATTATATCACAAGACTTAACAATATTAATAAACATTTGTCATGTTATTGAATTAATATTTTTTTTAAATTATACAACCAATTTTTATTGAAAAATTTATTAATGAAAGTTTTTAACATATTTATCGGAAACATTTAGCTTTTTTATTTATTAAAGAAATATTAAGTTTTTAATTTTTAAAAAATTTATTATTCAGGAAATTAAATTTTATATAAAAAAATAGATTTTATAATATTTCATAGCTAGAAAATCATAATTTAAGTGAAACTTGAATTTGGATTCCAGAATTTTTGCTTTAAATTTAATTTTGAAATTAAATTATTTATTAAAAAATTTTCATTTTAGGTGCATTCCTTGTAGCGCTTTTTTTTCTTGGAAGAAGCCTTTATTATTATACAATGAAGATTAGTCGTATAGAAGGTGTTGTATAGTTTTATTAGGAATATTGAAGACTGTTATGATATAATAACTTTTAACATTATAATTGTATACTCTATTTTGTATTAAAGTAAGTTTATATTAAATATAATTAAGATGAATTGAAAAAAGCTGTATGTATATCGAAGATATAACAAACAAATTAATTCATCATTCAAAATGAAAACAAAATTTAACACTCGCTAGAAAAAATATTTTTCATATAAAAACTGATATAAATGCTTTTTTTAATAATTGAAGAAACTGTTTCTTCACATTCTTGAGTTGTAACATCTTTTAAATTATTCTTGATATTACTTTATAAAGTAAAGTAAATAATCATAAGATAAGCCTCCATTCTGACTTAATCGGATCAGAAAATGAAGTGGATATGAAAATGATGTAATTATCGATGATATTTGAAATTAAACTAAAATGAACAAAATAAAATACAAATGAAAATTGGCACTAAACATAGGATCATTTTAATCCTTGTAATGTGCACTTTTTGTTTATCTATATCACTATTATTGATTTTAATTACTTATTGTTGGAATACTCTATTTAATTTGTATAGTTAATTAAAACAGTTTTAATTTTGTATCCACATATAAGTAGGAAAGAAGCATGTTATTTTTGTTTTTTGGATATTTTTACTTATGATTAATTTGTTACAAAGATGAAGCATTCTATGTTTACTTATTTCAAGAGTATTAATAACAAAAATATAAATATAAACAAAAATTGTACAAATCGGTTCCATGTCTATGCGAAATGCATACAAAGCTGGGTATACTACATATTAATAAATGAAACACAGAAAAAGTTGGGAGACAGACAAAGAGAAAGTGATTGATGGCATGAAGGAGTGAGTGGAAAAAGAGAAAAAGCTCTTCCAAACAGTTGCTAAATAGTAAAGTGATTTTAAAAAGAAGACCGTTACATTGGAATTATGTAGCTAATATATTTATTTCAAAGCTCAATTTTGAAAAATAATAGAGTATTAGGCTTTACAGACAACATTATGAGAAAGTAACTTTAGTATTTATATTTTCAAATTATGAAATTTATGAATTTAACATTTGTGATTATAATTAGTGAAGCTAGTTTATATTTTAAATACAATTACTTAAATTCATAGTTAGATTATTTGATAACTAAAATTTAAGAAAACAATTTTACTTGTTCTTAGATATATGTTATTATTTTATAATTAAAATTTTTAATTAGATGAAACTAATTTTATACTAAATATTATATATTGTTAGAAAATTAATTTCTTTATTTGTTTATATTTAAATCAATTTTTGAATTGAATTATTAATTTTATTAATAGCAAATTAAAATTGAAAGTATATTTCAAAACATAAATCAAGATATCGTAACAAAATATTTTGGTTAGGTTTGTTTAATTATTTTTGCCCTTAGTAATTTTCTTAATTCTTCCTTATATAACTATAGTTTTAAAAATCATAAATAGTATCAAAATTGAAAAGATTGTTTCTTTAATGTTTTCAATTGGAAAATTAATGACGCCTTTCTTGATTATTGTATGTAACATTAAATATTATGAAAGTATTTGTTTTTAGTATATAAAAGAATAATAGTACTAATCACAAGGACTTTCTTTTATTTTTGCTAAATATTTTTTTAATTTAAATACAAAATTATTATTTTCATTTTCTCTTATTAATACATTTATTTATTGCAAAGTAGAATGGCATAACAGAAAAAAAAATTTTATATATAATATAAAAAAATAATGAATAATGAAAAGCATCGTTTATTTGAGATACAAAGACAAATATTTTGCACTTTGCTTTGTATATAACATGGAAAAATATGTGATAGATCCTAAATAAATAATGAAATTTTAAAGTCTGACAGCAAGAGTAATCATTTTATAATTCTACTGATGAGGGTATATTGCATAAAATGAATTCCATATGCATAAATTTGTGCATTAATAGCTTATTGAAAAAATGATGTGCAATATGATTACAAAATCATTTTACAACTATGTTATTGACATAATTCTTTTCTTATTACTGATCACATAATTTGCCTGAATTAAAATCTTATTTAAAGATATTGTTTAATTGTAAAATGAATTTGTATTAATTAGCACATTTATATCCAAATCTTGCTTGTGTACATTTTTTGAATCCATGCAAAATTAATTTTGTAAAATCTGTATTCGTCTACATAACTATAAAAAAAAATAAAAATTCTGATTATAAATAATGTTTACTTCTTTTAAACTGAAAACCAGCGTTTTATAAACAGTTAATTTAGTTTATTTGTTTTACAAGAATAAAGGTATTTTCACAAAATAGTTTGCACATACATATATACAAAATTTCGATGTGACAATTCATTTTAATATAATATATTTCATAAAAATGATTTATAAACTATGTAAATGTATAGTAATAATAATATGGTTTTTAATTTTTAATTCCATGATTGATATTAATATAATACGATTTATATTACATTTGTATAATTATATTAATATCAATATAAAAAATATGTATAAAAGTTCTAGAGGCATATGTACGTGATTATATAAGATTTTTATGTATATATGCATCAAAATACAAAATTATCTTGGCAGTAGCTTATCATATTTTTGTTAAAAATTGATATAAAAAATAAGTATCATATTAAGGTAAAAATGTTTAAGTTCTGTAATAATATTGAGCATTGAAATGATATTTAAATGCACAATATTTTATGTAAAATGTTAATTGTTTACATTATCACGTGATACTTAGAAATCATTAACCAGAATAAAAGGGTAAAAATGAATTATTTTGTAAAAAAATTAGTAGATAATATAATATAAACAAATATATTATTTAATTTAAAAAAGAAACAAAATTGCTATTACTATTATATAAATTACTTATTGTAACAAAATTATTTTCTCTGAAAAAGTGTATTGATAATGCTTGCTTACTTAAGTAGATAAATTATAACTAATAAAAATATTGATTCTTTATATAATTTAATCTTAAAACTTAACAAAATTTACAATGTCTATTATTCTAATTCCTTTCATTTAATTTTAAGAAACATTGTTTCTTGAATAAAATGTAATTTAATTTTATATGAATATTATATTATTTTAAGACTTATGATTTAAACATTTTTTTTAATAAACACAGTATTTATAACACGTGAAATTTATATCAGTTATGTATGCCTCGATGACATGCAAAAAAATATTTAAATTTAATAACGTAATGTTACACAAATTTAAGAAATTATCTGATGTACTAATTTTTGAAATTACAATACATAACTAAATTTCAAATTAATATTATATTTTTTTCTTCTACAAACAGTATTATTCGTTTTTTTAAATTTTTTTATTAAATATTTTTAATATTAATTTTTTACAAAACAATAACTTGTTAAAACTTAAGATGTAATAAGTGAACTACTATATAAAATTAATTATGTTTTATCAACTAATTAAATTACAATAAACAGTAAAAATTAGTGTACTACATTAGAGATATTAAACAAAAATAAAATATATAATATAAATTTTTAATTTAAGTTTTAACTTGTGAAACTAAAAAATGAAAGTATTCGTGCTTTTAAGATGATAACGGTATTAAGAATATATTAAACAACTTTTCATGAAAGAAATATCTTAATGTTATAAACATATTTACATATATGCATTTTAAGCACTAAAAAATGTTTAGTATTAAAAAGTGTTATAATAGTTCTTTAGTAAAAGTAAAATGTACATATATAGATATATATATATATATAAATTTTTAAATAATATATTTAAAAAATGAAAGATTAATATTACAAAATATGTATTTTAGAAGATTATTATACTAAATTTATTTATAATTATAAATAAACTATGTAAATAAAACAAATTATTAGATGTCTCGAATTTTTCTAAAATGAGAATTATTTATGTATAAATGAAATCTCTTAGAATTGATTTAAAGATGTATAAAAATCTATTATCTTCCATTATTATAATCTTTATATTAAAAAAAATTACAGTACTTACTTCTAACTATACATATTCATAAAAATATATTATAATTTATATTAATATTTCCCTAAAAGGATGGGAAGTGCTGATTGTATTCACCAGTTCTTTTACACATAGAAATACTAGATAATAATCTAAATAAATACTCATTTAAGTATTATAAAAATCTGTATATCATAAAAATTTTGTAATTAGCTTAAAAATTGCATAAAGCCAATGTTTGTAAAAACTAGAAAAAAGTATACTAAAAAACATCCTGCATAACAGATATAAAATAGTATTTGTTAATCAATAACATTTTCAATTATTTATTTATAACTTTATTACACTGTTTTTATACGTAGTATTGTTTTAAAATTCATGCAAGTAAATTTTGTCAATATCATGAAAATATCTTATATAAAAAGTTTTGTGATTATTGATAATGGTAAAACAATCTTTAAAAGAAGGCAACTACCAGAAATGAGCAAAATAATATTAGTATAAGTGAGTTACTTGTTACTGCGAGTGTAAAAATTATATTAATTATTTTATTTTATTTTATTAAATATAAAATTGTTTTAATAAAAAATAATTTTTAAAAATGTAACTTATAATTTATAAATTTAAATCAAACGTTTTTATATAATTTTTTTGTATAACTAATAAAAAATGCAAAGATCATTGATTAGATGTAAATGAAAAATTGAGACGATAATATGTTTGATATATAAAAATTGTATCGAGGAAATTAATGTTATGAAAACATTTTTAATATATTTTTAAAAAAAGATAGAATGGGAAAAGGAAAAAAAATGAAGAAAAAAAAAACAGTTTGAACATTTCTAGTTTGAGATAATTCATCAACACATTAAGACGTCAATTGAATATATTTGATTTGCTATACTTTTTTTCATTATAAAATAAATTATAAAATTGAATATAATATAAAAGTTTTCTTGTATTTTTTAATGTCTTTTCAAACATAATTAAAGTAATTTATTTTGATACTTTACTTTAATTAAAAATAAATTCAATTAATGAAATAATTTTAAATAAACTTAATTTTTCTTATTAGTTAGAGTATCTGTTTATAAATTTTTTTTATAAAAATTTATTATCTTCGACG
This sequence comes from Wiebesia pumilae, assembly GCA_018907045.1. Classification (NCBI taxonomy): domain Eukaryota; kingdom Metazoa; phylum Arthropoda; class Insecta; order Hymenoptera; family Agaonidae; genus Wiebesia; species Wiebesia pumilae. The sequence goes on along the minus strand of JACCHZ010000159.1, from coordinate 7,505,311 downwards.
CTTTTTTTTAGTTAAACAAAGCAAAAGATTTTCATTTTAAAGAATTTAAAAAAATTTAATTAATTTTTTTAACAAAGTATCTGCTTATTTTATAAATAATTTCATTGAATAAAAAAGTATTTATCGCAACTTTTTAGAATATCTTTTTGTGATAAAAATGTTTTGAGATGAAGGAAACCGTAAGTATCATGAATGATAAATCAATAATAAAAAAGTAAAATGATAATCTTTAGATTAGAATGGTTTTTGTATAAAGGAAAGAGAAAATGTTTCAAGAGGATAATTTTCTTTGTTTTTTGTATATTGGTAGCAATACTGGGCTATTTTCATTAGTATCACTGTGCCTCTCTATGTTTGGCCAAATAAGCATCGTTTGCCACTTTGCAAAGCTGCTCAAACATGGCCCGTCCCGTTTCCTTTACTAGCGATGTAAATTGTCCATATTCGTTTTGTAACAGAATGTGCGGGTGATCAAATTCCTAAAAGGTAGTTTAAAATAATAGTGTTTTTAATAACAATTCTGTTATTCTTTTTTGTTATAATTAATTTAAGAATAAGATTGAAATAGAATGCATTATGAATGGAATGGATAGTAAAGATTTTAGGTAAAAAATTTCTTAGGATTTTTAATCATGAGTTAATTTTGAGCAAAATATTAATCTACAATATGTTTCTTTTGCCTTAATGTAAAATATTGGTAAGAATATTTATAGCACTACATTACATTATTATGGTTTAAGAAATGTGTTAAATAGAACGATTTAAAGGTAGCGATTTTCGATATTTATCAGATATTAGCTCAGCTTCACGCTTAAATTTGTATTGCACAAAATATATGTTTATTAAAATAAAAATAACTTATTATCATTAAAATAAGTTATAGAAAATAACTAAGTTATCACAATATAAGCGTTTTAACGTGACAACTCTAAATAAATAAAAAGAATGTACATTTTGTTGAATACAGATTTAAATGATAAGCGATAAACCAGTAGGATAAATGTTACATAAATATTGTAGATGACCGCTTTGCTCAAAGTTTGCATATGATTAAAAAAACTCGTAATTTTCGTGAAAAATTATTTACTTTCACGACAAAAATATTTGGAACTTTTTTTAAATTTTTTATTATTAAACTTATTTTGAATATCGTTATTCTTCTTTAAATTCATTTTTTTATAAATAACTTTTTACGATACTTGATTGTATATGTAATTCCAATATGTTAATATTAGAGTAATTCAGCTATTGTTATTACAATTTAAATTGTAAAATGAGTGATCTTAAGATAACAGTAATGTTTCGATGATGAAAGGAAAGCGGACCTTAAAAAAGTTATATTTTCAAGAGAATAAAACTAAAATTGAGAGTTCAAAATGTTTATGCTTACGACAAGACGACCCCTGTCCATTACCAGCACCTTGTCACTATCCATAATAGTGTTAAGCCTATGAGCGACGGTCAGTACCGTACAAGGCGCGAATTTGGTTCGTATAGTACGCTGTATGAGCGAGTCTGTTTGAGGATCTACATTGGCTGTAGCCTCATCCAACATTAGCACCTTGTTGTTGCGCAAAATCGCCCGAGCCAGACAAATCATCTGTCGTTGACCAACGCTGTAATTTGCTCCACGATCCATAACACGATTATCCAAACCATTACCGCTTGCCATCACCGCATCCTTCAGTTCAACCTTCGTATGCAACGCGAATAAAATGTAAATATTCTTTTTATTCTTTGCTTGATTATTTATTTACACTAATTAAAAAAATAGTTGTATTTCAAACAAATTTAATATTAATTACAATACAAGATTTCATGTAATAAAATTAAGGTTTGCATAAAAAATATCTTCGGTAAATATAATAAATCGAGTTTTGGGTAGTAAAATCTTTCAGATTGATAATTTTAGAATAGAAACAAGTTTTAAAAATTAAAAAATTTAAAAGTTTTCTTAAAAATTATTTTAAGTAAATGAATACAAGTTTTATATTTTTCATTTTTAATAATTTTATCTCTAATTAGGTTTGTTCTTAACTGTTTCAATTGAAGAATATTATTTTACTTCGATTTGGCTGATATCTTTCTTATTGATTTTTCTTACCTTATTCTTTATGCTATTATCAATCAATACAAATAGTATTTATATTTACACAGAGTTAAGAGTTTATTATTCTTAAGTAAACATTTTATATTATCTAAATTATCTAAATCTTAAGAACACCTTGTTAATATTAATATATTTTATTAATATATTTGTACTTATAATTTAATTGATTTAACTAGTAATAAAAAATTTCTCAATTTACGCTAATATGGAAATATGTTTTTATAAATAAGAGGGAAAGAGAGGGAGAAAGAGAGATCGAAGTAAATCAAAAGCAAATATTATTAAATGTTCAACTGTTTAATCATGAACAAACGGGCCTAAAACTCAAAATAATTTCATAAAATCGGCGGATGAATAAAATAAGTGTATAAAATTAAAAAATAAAGTAAAGAAAAATACTTAAGCAAAATTATACCGAACTATGTAAATTATATTATTACAATGTTTGATAAAATATATTATTTATTATATTTTTTAAAACAAATATTATAATTAATTGTTTCCTATAATTCTATAACTAAAATCCTTTTTTATAATATTATCAATATTTTTAATAATTACTTTTGTATAACTTCAACGATAATTAAGAATTTACTATGAAAGTAATTACTAATGATTACGTATAAATACCTCTTCTAAGACTTCCCACAAAAGGTTATCCGAATATTCACTGAACGGATCTAAATTACGACGCAATGTTCCAGAAAATAAAACAGGATCTTGGGGTATAATTGAAATATGCCTTCTTAAATCTTCCAATGCGATTTTACCAGTATTGATTCCGTCGATTTCTATAATGCCTTCTACTTTTGTTAATCTAAATAAGGCTGAAATCAAGGATGACTTTCCAGCACCTGTTCTTCCTACGATTCCTATCTGTAATTATAAAAATTTTTGTTTAAAAAATATACTCACATAATTCAATATTAAATAATATTATAAAAAAATTATATTTCGTTTTGATTTTATTAAATAATTTTTAAAACTTATTATAGAAAATATATCGTTCAACAGATATCCTTTATAATTGATTATGTTAAATAATTAACCAAAATTTTTTCATATATGTAACAGAACTTGTAATTAATACTCTGACAAAAACTTTTTTGTGTATTTTTTCTAAATTAGTTTAATTTAAGAAACTTTATATTTTATTAATAATTGAAATATGACAAAACATATTTTAGTATCTTGATGGTTCTTTTATAAAATTATATTACTATATTTTAAATCTTGTTATTTCTTCGGAATCTTTACAAATTCTGACAAAAATATCGTGATTTCTGATCAAACAAAATTTTGCAATTTATGATTTTCATCTACGAAAAATATTTATTTAAATCTATATAAAATCTATATTTAAAATGCACCCTATTTTAAAACACATTAATAAAAAAAGAATTTAGTAAAATTTGATCGCTTCAATTGAAGAAAAAGTTAAAATAAAATGAAATTAAAATAAAAAAATAAAATGTTGATAAAGCTCAATACTATGATTAATATATTAAAAAACTAATTAATATATTAATATATTAATATGTTAAGACAAATTAAGAAACAAGTGTTGTATCTTTTGAGTAATCTTTGATGGATTCTTTCATTTATTTGTTTTCCATTTAATCTACTACTAGGCAGTCCACGTCAAAATAGAGAAAATTTATATGAGGAAATACACGCACCTTTTCATTTGGTTGAATTGACATTGTCAGATCTTTTAATACCGGTGGGTCTTCATCAGTGTAACGCATGTATACGTTTTTGAATTCGACGTTACCGTTACTAGGCCAATCCGTGGGCGTATCTTCGAATGTGTCCTGCTGCTCCTGTTTATCTTTCTTCCTTTTTATTAGGATACCCTTATCGCGGAGGTTCGGCTCAGGTGCCAATTCTGTATATTCGAGAATTCGTTCAACTGACATCATTTGGTTAGTCACCTCAACGCTTTGACGAATCCCCCATTGAATCATACCTGTCATTGCCATTACTTGGGTTATGGCCAAACCAACTTGACCACCTGTGAAAGCTAAATAAAATTATGTGTTACTCGATCATTGCCAAGATTTTCTACATCATTATTTTGTTTTCTGTTAGTTTTCATTTAAGTTTTGATTGTTATTCACGGAATGATTATGTGACAAATGCTAGTACTACAAAAGGCTCATTAAAATATACTAATATTTATGATATTTTGAAATTTTAAAGTCATTCAACAAAATTTAAATCTAAGCAAAGTTTTGTAAACGAGATTAACTAAAGCAAAAGAATTGTATAAAAATTGTTTTTCAACGTGTTACCTGTAATTATATGAAAGAATTATAAGCAAGTTGAATAAATTAAATATTTAGAATAATATCTTATCATTTTCAAAACATATAAGAAAGTCTAAAATAGATCGAAAAATCATCTTATTATAATCCTATTATATGATCTCGCATTCAATTTATATTTATTTTATTCCATTGAATTTAAAAAACTAAAAACTGAGAAAAGGAAATAACTTTAATGTTCTAATTTATTACACATATTTAAACGGTGTTATTAGAAAGAATATTAGAAAAGAAATTATTGCAAACAATATAAAATATATTTAAATATAAATCGATACAAATGCAAGTAAATTTCATTTATGGATAATTAATTAGATAATTGTATTGAATAGCGATATTATTTAAATATTGTGTAACTATATTGTAAATTTTTTTCTATTGTTTATTCCTTAAAATATAAGAATGATTGGATTAGCTTTTTCTTTATTTCAATAGATTTTGCATAATAATTTTTGAATGATTCATAATAATATTATAATATTAATTATAATATTGGTTTTATTAATAAAAATTTAATCACAGTAAAAAACTATTACTTTGAAATAAATGAGCTTATTAAATACATAAACGTTATAATATCAAAATTAAACCTAAAACTTACTTTCTTTTAATAGAAGAAAACTGAAAGTGACTAAAGTAGTAAAAATAAAGCAAAATATATCCAATGAAAAACCGAAAGCAGTACTAGTTGCGATGAACATATACCAGGAAGAAGTGTGTATATCTTGAAATTTGTCAAACTCTTTTTTAAGAATTTTTTGCGCTTGATATGCTCTTATAGTTGTGAGTCCATTGAGTGTAGCATTTAAATGTGTGAATACTGGAGACCGAGCTATAGAAAATAAAGTAGTAAAATAAAGTAAAATAAAGCTTTAGAAAATTTTATCACATTACTAAATGTAACTATCCGCTATTAATATTTTACTCATACATATTGAAAAATATATTGCATAAAATATATTTATAAAATATATTGCATTTTAAAAAATCTATATGTATTAAAATATTAGGTTACTTTAAAAATCTTTAAAAAATTTGTTTGATCGCTAAGATCTATTTTCTAAACTAATAATACAAGATAAAACTATATAATTATTTGTTTTATTTAAAATTATAACTTATCTGTGCATATGAATATGATTGGAAATAGTAATTGGCTTTCTTTGAATACTTACAAATCTCAAAACATCTTATTTTGCATTTTTTTCCAAATTGATTGTAAATTGCTCTTTCATTTCAAAACATTCTTTCCTAACTTATATAATTTATGAGTAATATACTTACTCATTCCTTCGAGCCGCTTGATATTCTTACTGCTTTTTAAGTAAATCTTCCTAATCCAATAAAAGATTGACGCGATAAAGATAATCGGCACCAAAAAGATCGGATTGATAATAGACACAACGATAAGGGAGCCGAACATCATGAGTATAATTTGAGCCGAGTCGAGCATCGCCTTCGGTAAAAGTTCATCAACTGCACCCATATCCTTGGAAAAGCGATTGAGAATCCTACCGCTTGGATTGGTGTCGAAAAATCGCATGCTTGCACGTATCAATGCCCCAAAAACAAGGTCGTGTAGACGTTGGCTGCATCGCATGCAAATCATGTAAAATGCAAAAGAGCGTATTATTCCAATCACGAAGACGGAAACAACTATAGCCGTATAGATGTAAATGTATTGTTCTACAGGGAGGATACTATTCTCATCTATTATTGTCGCACTATTATTCACAGCAACTCCAGAATCGTTAATTACTTGCTTGTGAAAATCCATGTAATAAGCCCTTGATTCTTCAGCTGTAACTCTAAAAATAAGGGTGAAAATCGCGTTCAATTGAATTTAATGGTTCATTTAGTAATACTAAATTGAGTGTGAGATTCTATTTTTCATTTATTTTTAATTTTCTAGAATATTAAAGAAAATACTTAGCTTGTGGTATATTTGATAGGATTTTTTTATAGGATAGGAAAATATTATACATATTAAAAGAGTTATTCTTTTACTCCAGATTTTTTACGAACAAAAGAGATATATTGCAATCTTATTATTATTATGGATCTAATAATAATGTAATATTTAAATTTCAATTTTCCATAAATTTAGTGTACAATCTAATACATTTGTAATAATAAAAATAACTATGAAATTTATAAAGATGCAAAATTAAACATTTCAAATACAAAGAACATTTTTAGTAAATTTAATTTTAAATTATTTTGGGCTCTAAAATTAAAATTGTATAATATGTATTCAGCGAAATGATATATCTTTTTAGACACTAACGTAAACAATGCTTTTTTAATATTGCAGATAATTAAAACATATGAAAAATTATGAGTATTAAATCATATTTTAAAATATTGAAATATAACGCTGAATCTCTAGAATACCACTTTACATTTTTGATAACTTATATATTATTTACTTATATAATATGAATAGTATAAAAAAATTATTCTCACAAACTTTAATTATTTATCATTTGAATAATATTTTTTATCGTACTTTTACCTTTTTGTATCTATTTTATTAATTTATACTGTAAACATTTAAAATTTATGGAAATATATCAATTCAATTATAAAAGTTAAATTATTAAAAAAATATGGTAATAATTTGCAAAATTAGATGACACTAAATAAATTACAAAAACATGATGTTGAAATAACATTTATTATTAGTGAAATATGTTTGCAATTGTTATAATATATTTAATTGAATTTAAAAATAAAAAATGATGATCTTATTTTAAAATTTACTCATGTTCTTATGAGTCATTGTAATATACGTACAGCATTGGGATGAAGTAATCGTTGTAGTTAGCCATAAATTGAGTCAACAGGAAAAGAAAGATTAATACAAAAGCAAATATAAAGCTTAAACCAACTCTGAAGTAATTTAGAATAATGCTGCCTTTCACAGTACCACGAGATGTCCCCTCAATAAAATCAGCTAACTGTTCTTCATCGTCCTCTTCCGCTTCTCCGTCTGTATCTCCACCACTAGCATCAGGTGTTCGACTCTAAAAAAATGGATAAATTAAGTTTTTTATTCAAACGTTTAACATAAAAATTACAATTTTAATTCTTAAATTGTAGTATAAGATAATAAATATTTTTTAATTCATCGAGTTTAAATTAATTTGATATTTTTCAAACATATTTTAAAATATTTACCCTAGTACTTGATGAAGAAAATTGACGCCTAATGTGAGATATTTCTATCGAAGATTCATTACTCGTATCTCCTTTCTTTTCTTCAGCAATCAAAGAACTATATTCAGGATGTTTACTAAGTAGTTCATGATAATCGGCATATTGCCATATTTTTCCTTGATCCAAAAGAATAATAGAATCAGCACTTTTTATGTACTGAAGTTGATGCGTTGCTAGTATACGTGTTTTACTATTTAAGTACCTTTGCAAACATTCCTCGAACAAATGTTTTCCTACGTGAGCATCAACCTACAAATGAATAAAATATGTATCATATCTTATTTACATTATTATATTTAAATTAGTATTTTGAGTATAACTGGCATTATCCTACAGAAATATTAGAAATGTTTAAAAAATCATTATACTTTTCTGAATTAGAAATTGATGCGTGTACTTGAGATTTTTGTGTTTAGGCTCACAAATTTATAAGTTATTCGCTAATATAAGAATATTATTAAAGAAAAAATTATACAATGAAAATTCAATATTAGAAAAATGTTTTGAATATTAATTAATAAAGTAAGTTATTAATCTATAATTGTAATGTTTTAAATCAATTTAAATTATATATACATTTTTTTAAACAAAAACTTGACTAAACATAACATTTTATGCGTTTTGAATATTATAATCTAATCAATCTTACAGCACTCAATGGATCATCTAGTAGGTAAATATCTGCCTGTCGATAGACGGCTCTTGCCAAATTGATTCTAGCCTTTTGTCCACCAGAAAGTGAACTACCTCTTTCTCCCACGATCGTTTGGTCGCCCTGAGGAAATTGCTTAAAATCTTTGACGAGTGCGCAAACTTTGATCACTTTTTGATACCTTTGCTTGTCAAATTCCTGACCGAAGAGAATATTTTGTCGGACACTCGCCCCGAAGACCCAGGCATCTTGACTTGCATAACTTATGCCGCCCTGAACGCGGACAGCACCCTGGAGCAGATTTATTTCACCAAGAATCGTCGAGAGAAGTGAACTCTTTCCCGATCCAACCATTCCGATTACTATATACAGCTTCCCCTTGTCAACTTTTAGGTTGATGTCTTCGAGGGTAGTTTCAGATGAGTGCAAATCCCATTTGGCAGTGACATGTTTCAACTTGACAGCGATTATCTCATCACGAAAATCGTAATGATTACTGTTAGCGATTGAATAATAGTATTAATAATTTCAAAAAACTAGAAACTAAATTAATCTACATTGTACAAGCTCTTTTTTATAAATATTCTTTATTACGATGAATTTACAACTTATCTAAACCATAAATTATTTATCAAATATATGTAATGGCTTTACATGACCCATTCAAGTATATAAATTTCAGTTTCAGTATTTGAAATCACATCTAACATTTATTATCGTCTGCTTTTGTTGAAAGAAACCATTTAAACTTTTAATTTGTTTTAGACATTATAAAAATAATGAAATTCATCGTAAAACTTCTATTTTTATGATTGAGCTTTTACAGAAACATGATCTATATAAATTTAGAGAAATTAAACATCAATACAATTTACAAATCTATTAAAAATCATTATAAAATTCTATTTAATAATCCTCCACTTTAGTTACTTAAAATTTCTCATATAGAACATACGTAAACTGAAAAAATGTTTTATCACATAATGTCAATAAAGTTTAGAAGTGTTGTTTCGATTGTTTATGAAGCAACGATTAAGTATTAAACGTTCATGAAATATAAATAGATATAAAACACACTTAATACTATTAGGCCAACTATGATCTCCATCGGCAGATTGACTCTTCAGCAATTCGCTGTCATGCACACAATTTTGTTTTTTTTTATTATTAGATTGCTCCTCCTGATTTACGTCGTCGTCAATATACGGAATAACCTGCTTGGAAGCCTTCATAGTGATGTACCTCGAATCTGAGTTGATCGTGCCATTTGAAGTGGACAAGAACACATCATTTATGACGTTGCCAGATTGAAACTCCTCGTATGTAAGGAAATTCTGTAGCCTTCTTATAGCGACCATACACTCGGCAATTTCGGCGACGCCGCGTACAAACATCCCAGACATCGTGTGTGCGAGTATGGCGAAATAGGCCGAAAACACAAAAACAGTGTCAGCCGTAAGCTTCTCACCAGATAGGAGCATTGCTACCAGCGTGCAGTAAAGAGCCATACGTGTGGTGAAGAGATTGAAAGTCATATATATGCCACGGATGTAGGAGCTTTTCGTTACACCCTTAAGCTCGAGTCGACGAGCGAGTTCAATGAGTGCGCAAAATGATTTCTCCCACGCGTACATTTTTATCACCTGAACGCCGGATATTATCTCGTCCATAAGACGAACTCGTTCATCTGTCTTAATGGCTGTCTGGAGCCGGAACTTCGACGATAACTTACCAGTGTAGGCTGAAACATTATGGCGATTTCAAATACGATCAATCATTATAACTTTTAAAATGATGAATTTCTTCCAAACAAATGAAAAAACAAATTCTGTTTTTGAGCTATGCAATTATTGATTTTTAGTTCCATGTGAATTTACTGATATGTTTCATTAAAAAGAGGTTTCACTTTCATGTACATAACACATGAAAAGCTGATTGCTACTATTTATTCTAGAAATAAAATTCAATTATTGACTGATTTTTTCTTTCTGCTTTTATTTATGAATATAGTAAATGTGCGAAGTACTATTTCTTAAATTACAAGTTTAAAAAAGAAACTATATATAAAGTATTAGAATTCATTAGTATTAATCGATTTTTTACCTATAAAGTTTTACTATATAAAGTTACTATATAATCAATTATTTTCATTATTTTTACTAAAAAGGTACAAATAAAATTAAAGAGTTTTTTGGTTAAAAATCTATAAAAAAGAATTACAAGTATACTAAAAATATACTACAAATACTACTATAGGTATATTCATTTTTTATGTTCATACATAATAAATATACAAAAAAATATAACAAAATATAACGTATAAATGTCAAAGTAAATACAATGTAAAAGAAAGTATATTATATTACTTATATTATTATTTATACCTTGTCAATTACTTCAACAAAATTAACTGCACTGAATTGAAATTGTTCCACAGATAAAGATTTACGTATGTATATTTATTGAATCAAATAGATTCATTTAAATAACTCCAAATATTTTTTTTTATTTAAATACTCAAAATTCTTTTCTTGAAATTGTCTTCTATTTACGTACATTATCTTACATTTATATAACAAAATTCTGCACTTCCTTTTACAGTATTTGATAATTAAAATATTTTAATTATGTAATCGCAAAACTACATAAATTATAGATTATCTGAATATGAAAAAAGCAGTCGAAAATAAACCTTGAATAGGGACGACGATGAAGACGGCAACAATTCCAATAATTCCGGCGTAACCAGCTGCATGATACAGGAAGTACGCGATTATCAAAGCCGACAGCGGCGCTGACCACATATGATGTATGAAAACGAAAACAAGATCGAATCTATTGACGTCGTTGGCCACTAAATTTACTATTTTACCGGGAGCTGTATCACCTAATGCAGAATTACTTAACCGTAGCGCCTGGTTTTACAAAAATTTAAATAATACAAGAATTAATTTTTACGCATAAACATAATTGCGAGTTATTTTATTGCATTCCTTTTACTTAATGATAATAAATATTTTAAATGTCGAAATTCAAACATTAGAAGAACTCTGCATAATTCATATAATTTCAATATTCATTTACTACTTATAATTCAATTTTGATATTAAATATATAATTTGAAAACTTGTACCGATAATAATATTCTACATTTATTGTTATTTTAATACGATGATAAGTGTCAGAAGAAACATATATAAAATTTCGATTCAATATTTTTTTCTTTAAATGGTATTAATTTCATTAATTTCTTTAATTTAAAAATATAGCGAAATATAATTCGATTAAGGTTAACTTTCTCTTTATGCAGGAACAAATTTATCAATTCGAATTAGAATAAATTCTAGTTTAAAAGCAGTCTCATTACAACCAGTAAATATACTTGGTTGACTTAACTTTTAAGTATACATTCGAATAAATATGCAGAAAATCAGGATGTTAGAAATATCAAATAGAGTCTTAGATATATTAAAATATATCTACTTTTTAAATCCGCTAAAGTGAAAAATTACTTTTATTTCAAGTATAATAACATTTTTTCCATAAATGATATTTTATAATAACTAATTGTTCTTTAAGATTTAGAATTCAGTAATATTCACGAAATATGTTTTAAAAATTTCTATATGTAAACATATACAAGATTATGCACATTTTTATACATATGCAATTAATTGTAGAGGAAACTTTTAATCAAATCTGAGAAAGTTAAATATATTTTAAATATAGAGTAAATATTTTACTCTAATATTTTGAAGACTTAAAACGTCAACATTGATGCTAAATAGAAAAGAAAATTTATTAAAAATAAAAATTCAAATTTTTTTATTATAGTTATCAGCTTATTAAAAAATTAACTAAGAATGTACACTTCAATTATGTACAATTATTCAATATTTATTAATTATTTTCAATTATTTCTTTTAAAAATTCGTCTGAAAGAATAATAAAAACATTTATTTATGTTGTTGCCTTTATTATATATCATCCATTTAAATTCTTTACTGCATTCATTAATATGTTAAATAGTTAGTTAATATATTATGTTTTATTTATTTAGAATTTAACTTGCTTTATACACATTTAGTTATGTATTACAATTATTTAAATAAATATTTACAAATATATTATCTAAAAAAATATATAAATGTACATTCTACCAAATAACTAAACTAATGAATAGACATTGTATTAAAATAAGTAATTTAAAATGTAATATTAGTTAGTAATTTAATTTATAAAACAACTAAATAAACCAATAATCGTCGATTTATACAACAATTTTGAAAACAACAAATATTTTAAATCAATATTTAAATTTTAAAAATGATATTTGAATTTACGAAAAAATAAATTGAAATAATATTTACATTGAAACCAGAAAAAAAGTTTACATAACAAAAACATATTTTTAATTATAGAACAGTAAATAATCGAAAATTATATAATTTAGTTGAAGTTTTAAAAAATTTTGATTCAATATTATTGTATACGTCTTTGAATTAGTATTTTACTATTACATTTTCTTAACAAAATAATTACTAACCTTTCTATAAACGACTGAACATACGGCAATTCTAACTTTTCCTCCTAAATGGAATGCACTAAAAATATTTTGATTTATAGTTATCACATTAATGGCAGTTGCAACGGATATTCCTCCTGCATAAATTAACGCTGCTTCATAAGATGTGGTTGACTCTGGCTTAAAATACTGTAAAAGAGCACCCAACAGTACTGGTGTACCTAACCTGATAATTTGAATAATTATTTATTCTTTATATTTGAATATATTTTTTAAATTTAATTACAATACAAGTTCTAAGAACATTATTTTATTATTTATAGTATTTTTAAAAGTTTATAAAATTATAATTGCTTATCAAAAATAGATTTTTTATCACATATATTGATAAGAAAGTGTAATCTTATATTCAAATTTTTATTTGATAATAGAAGTTATCAATGATAAAATATTTAGTTAGGCTAAGTAAAATAAATTTTATATTTAATAGATTTAATTTAAACTTTTTTATAAATAAATTCATTTTTATATTATAAAATATCTTGCGCATAAAATAATTTAAATAAAATTTGGAAATTAATAAAAAATGCATCTAAGAAATGCATGTATTTATATGGTAAGGAAGTGATCATCTCCCTTATTACAATTATTTATCAGAATTATTTTTATTATATCTTTTAATTTCAAGAGTGTAGCTTATAAAGCATTATTAGCTAAATGAATTTGATATAAAATTTTGCAAATTATAAAAAAATAAAAAGTGTTCAAAATTAATTCTCTAAAAAGTATTTAAGTAAAAATGAAAAAGAAACGGTAAATATAAAATATTATATGAATATAAAGTAGAGAAACTCTATATCTTGCCAAATATTTTTAGGATAATTAAAACATACAGATTATAATAGGACATACGGATATAATAGGACATATAGAAAAAATAGAAATAATTATTATACCATTTTAAATTATACATTATAAATCTATTTAAAGTCTGGCTTTGTCAAATTTGAAAAAATCTCTGGATATTTACAAAACTGTATTTATAAAATGTTAATAGTTCGATAAAAAAAAACAACGCATGTTTTAAAAAAATATTTTTGTAGTTTATATGTTATATGAAATCAAATATAAATCATATCTTCTACGTAACTTTAATTTTTTAATTGTTTTGCTTTTACCATACTATAGATCTACAAACACTCTTAAAAAGAGAACACAAATTTGTAGACAAACGTAACCAAAGAGCTCTACTTAGACTTTATTTAGATAAAAATCCATTAAAGTTGTTTAGTAATATATAAAACGTGCAAGTAACACAAAATTTAATAATTTACAAGAGAGAGAGAGAGAGAGAGAGAGAGAGAGAGAGAGTGTGTGTGTATTTGTGTGTGGGTGGTTGGGTGGGTGGATGGGTGTCCGAATGCGCATGTATACCTTAGTATAAACTCGTTAAGTATTTGAATTAATCCAAGTAAGAAACATTCAGTGAAAAAAGTCCGTAAAATCGCTTTCAATAGGCTTGGATATCGTTTTGCTCTTCTTGCATTTTGCTGTTCAGCTTTCCATCGCCTGTAAAAAATTGTCATATATAAATATTGTAAATATAAATATTAGTGCAGCATAAGTTTAATAATATAAGTGTATCAAAAAGTTACATCCGTTAATATATTTCTAGAATATTTTTTATATAACGAAGCGAAATTATGGTTTACTTTTTTTACTTTACAGTAATTTATCGGGCATATCATATTATATCACTTTTTACTTACGGTTTTAAGAATTTCATTTTTTGTTAATATTATTGGGATTGAAGATAATGAAACAATTGAAAAGCAACTAATACTAACATTTCTAGTCGATCACCTAGAATATTCGATTTATCACACTGTATAGGATCATATAAATCTTCCGGTCCCAAAATTTTCCTATAGCCTTTTTTGAATAAACCGATGGTCCACCTAAAATTTAAAGTTGGCATTAATTTACGCAATGATAATAACAATAAAAATGAGTTTACATTTGAGATACTCAGTAAACAATCTTTTAAAAAATGTTTAAATAGTTTAAAGTATTTTTTGTAAAAAATGTATAATTTTTATTCTATTTTTTTGTTTGCTATAATTTTCCAATGTAATTATTTTAATCATAAGATATTTATACTTAAAAATTTTTTAATCTATTATCATTTAACTTATTAATGAATCATACTTTAGTTTGTATTATAAATATTTCACAATGTAAGAAATAATACTTTTGACTTGACTTTAACTATAATAACTGATTCAATATTTTCGATTATATATATGTATGTGTGTATATGTATTAAAATAGTTTAAAGTCTTTTGTTCTATTTTAAAAGATTTCTATCAATAAAAACAGATGATTTCAGTTAAATAGGTATACATTGCTACTTGTGAGTCATTCTCATATGGCATGTTACACAATATTATAGAATCATAATCATGTCAACAATGCATTTAAAAATTAAAAATTTTATTTGTTCCGATATTAAGATCGTAATTATTTCATTATTGTGTATAACTTTAATAATTTTCAAATATAATTATAAATGAAAGATATTGCAGTTAATATTTAGAATCAGATTTTTTTATTTTAAGAATTAAAAATTAAAAATACGAGATAAAATTAAATATTTATACAACGATTTAAATATTATATAAGTAGAAATATTGTAAATAAATGATACATTTGTTGTTTGGTATTGTAGTAATTTTTAAATTCAAGCTGATATGATAGAAACATTAAGTTTCAATAACAAATGTTATATAATTTCAAAGAATATAAAATATGCTCACCACCATACTAAAACCGAAATAGGATTGGCACTTTCTCGTGGATTCGGATTCTTGATAGATTTAGTTGTGTCCATGATTGAAAAATTTCATTGAAACTCATATGTATACACAAATTTTTATTTTTTACTAAGATGCTGATGTTCGACTGTATTGTATAAAAAGTATCTAATATCTACAATTTCTGTATTTACATAATTCAATACTTTGTTAAGTAAAAATCACAATCAGTAACAAGACATACTAAAAGTCAAAAAACTGACAGTCAGCTACAACGACGATTCAAAAATTTAATGTCCATAATATTAGTTACTTATTATAAGTATGTTTTCTTGATGTTTACTACGTAAGATTCACTCAAAACTAAATAATATGCTAGCATTAAATGTTTATTTAGAAAAATATTTCAGATTTATATTTACAATGAAATTTATTTTTATATAAAATCAGACAATGTCCGGTTACAGGCTCTATTGCGATGGCATCGATCACATCTACGACTGAGCTGATCGCAATCGAGTGATGCTTCAAGCTTTTGGATCCCTATATTTGTAAGAAATATAAAATATAATTATCAGAGTAAAGTTATCTCGTGCGAAGAAAGCTTTATGATACGAATAAAGGTATGAATATGCACATGCGTAAATGCTGCGTCACTTATCAAAGCAAGAAAGACTGGTTGATTTACACCACAAGTAATCATTGACATGTTCAGTTACTCTTAGTGATAGTGATGAAATATACATTTATTATTTAAATAATTAGTTTTCTATGTAATAATAATTATTATTATTAAATTTTATTGATTTTTATAAAAGGAAAAGCAAACAGTTCATTTATTGGCTCCAGATTCTTCTTAAAATAAATTCAATAGATTTAGAGGAATAATCGTGAAAGAACAAAAAAAAATCTTGCAATAAGCGACAGCTAAAATAGAAAATGTGTTAACGCAGTGAACTTCTATTTACCCATCAATTATGGTTGCGTAGATGGAGCAATTGAATCAAGTGATTCAAGTGCAGGCACGCTTACATGAAATAGTACGTAGAAGAATCAGTCGATTTCTATCTTATGCATGATGAAGTGAAAAAAATCCTTATATTAACGTTGCAAAAAGTACAACTTTTCTAAATTACAAATAAAGAAAACAGTAAATATTACAATTATGATAAAAATGAGTATACAATAATTTAAATTTAAAAAATATGAAGCACAATATAATTAATAGTAAAGTTATGTATTAGATGTTCTATTACTTAAATTTTTAGTTTTTGTAATTTCTTGTATTAGAATACATATATTAAAAAATTATTACTTTATGCTTTTTAAATATTAATACTAATGAACAAATTTGATAAACGATGCTGTTCCCAAAATTATATGATAAATAATTTTTTTCGATAAACTCAAGAAAAAAGAATTTTTTTAAAATCTTTTGTTAAATTGTTTTTTTAATTTAAGTTGTTATTCCTAATACTACAGAATTTTACTCTTTTTTAAAAATAAACCTAAATGATCCTTTTTAATTTATAATTGTGTAAATATATTATATAAAGAAACAAATTTAAAGTACTTTTTTCCATGTGCTACAACATAACATTTTTGATAATTGGTCGTAAATTTTTTACAAATAACTATCAGAATCAATCATAATAATTTAAGTGATGAATAAATTTTCATCTAAGCAATTCTATAATAAGATATTTGCCCTTGTATTCAATAAATATTTAAATAACAATGAAAAATAACCTATAAAAAATTATGTAATTTATTAAATATATCTTTCATTATTTACACTCATAAAGCTAAGTTTGTATTCTGATAAAATATAAAACCCCTACCATGAAAAATGTTTACTTTATGATTAATATAAATATATACTTTTTTTATCATAATATTGTGATAAAATCATCTAAATACTATAAACGTAGTAAGCTTTTCGTTACTTCGGTAATATTATACTGGAATGTCATTAATTATTATGTAATTTAATTCATATTTCTATCAATTCACGTAAGTTTTATAAAAATATTTATTTTACAAATATTTTAAAGCTTTTCTTTGAATGGCTTGTAATATTTTTATGATAAACTTTATTAAAACTTTGTATTGCTTATAAATATTAAATACGTTTATTGCTTGAATAAAGTTAAAAACTACTTTTAAAATATAAAATAATTATAAAATAATTTTAATTTTATGATGAAACCTAATAATTTCAAATAAATCTATTAATGAATGTATGATAAGTACAGTGAATAATTGCTTATAATAATTGCAGAGTATAAGAAAAAAGATGTTTAATCAATTAAAAAACTAATAAAATTTTTATAAAGTTATTTTGTAAACTAAAAAATTCAAAAACTTTGTACTTGACGATAATATAATAATATAATATAATAATAATAATAATAATAATAATAATAATAATAATAATAATAATAAACGAATAGTCAATCTATAGATGAAATACCGAAGGTTTTTATTACACTTAAATAATTATTTTTTAACATTCATTTTTCTATAGGAGGTAAACTATAATTTGCTATTTTATAAAGAACTGATCACAATATTTTTGATAAATTATTTAGTGACTTAATTATAATGTAAATCTTTTAAATAGAAATTTGTCGCATTGAATCTTGTACAAAACATGTCACATCTTTTCATATTATCTAATCACGTATTTTGTAATAAGAAGACTAGTCTTCACCAAAAAAAATTAATTTTTATAAAATTTATTTACCAAGCGAATTTATACATATTATGTTTGAGATTAAATAAAACCAGATTTAGGAAATAAATTTTACGAAATAGAAAAAAATGATTTAAAAAATTAATTATCGGACTTGATAATTTTAACGGTGGCAAATTGAATAAGTTCTGGTTATATTTTTAAATGACCTTTTCAAATAATATAACATCATTACTTAGTAAAAAATTGAAAGTATTACATTTTGGTACAAATATTGAAAGTATTGTATTGAAAGTATTACGAATATAGTTCAAAAATATATTGAAAACATTTTTTGTTTAAAAGTTCTTATAATATTCAATAAGTTTCGATGATCAAAATTATGACTAGTGTGTAAAATACTATGAAACATCACCAGATATATTTCTAAGTAAAATAACCTATTTAAGTTATATAAACTAATATTATTATAAAAACTTCTAATTCAAACATTAAGCCAGACTTTTATCTATTATCAACTTTAAGCAACGTATATGAATGAAAAAAGTATGTTACGACTATAAAAAATGCCAAGTAAGTACGAACTACTATTAAAACTCTCAATGTGTTAATAAAGTTTTTTCATTTCAAAAGTTACAGTTACAATGTGAATGTTATAAGATTCAATTATGAAAATTCGTTGGATATTTCTTGAATTTTTTATCCAACTTTCATATTAGGCAAATTAAGTGTCCATTAAATATGTACTTGCATATTTATTACACATACAGCACTTCAATAATATACTCACAATATTTGCTATTAAATAAAAACGAAATATTTGACCGCATTACGTTGTAATATACATGACCCTGAATGATAAGAGCGTGCATTTACAGATATAGACAAAAAATATAGTGATGAAGAAGGTGATGAAAATATTTTATTGCGATAATAAAGAAAAATAATGAAATTAAAAAATGAAATTATGAAATTTATGATTGGACAAATATTAACAAAAAATGGTTAAAAGAAAAATAATTAAAGAAAAAACCATAGAACCGTATAAAATACGATAATAAAGGATTTTTTAATTCATTTACTTTAATTAATTAATTAATTAATTAAAAGAATATAAAAAATTAATGAAGATACTTTTATATTAGTTTGAAGCTGATTTTTAATACAACAATGAAGGTTTTGGTTACTATGAAGATTTACAGTAATTAAAGAAAATACAAATTATTAATGATCAGTTAAATATGTAGGTGAATATTACAATCACAGGTATTTTCCCGGTTTTAATTGTCTTACATTAATTTAAATAGCTACACTTACAATTTCTTTATTACTCTAAAAATTTAAAAGTTAATAGAGTATCAAAAAATATTAAGAAGCTTTTTCTTTAAAAAAAAGATAAGCATTTAGTTCAGTACATTTGAAAGATATATGATTCATAAGTAATAATTTTAGAAAAACCATCTAAATAATTATTTCATAATTTTTGTTATATAATAAAGAATACAACTTAAATCCTCTCTGTCTATTATTACTTGTGATGATGTTTGAAATTAGAATGGATATTTGAAATACGTTCAAAATTTTTATATAACATATTACAAACAACATTCTGTCTTAACAAACGTTGTTATTATTATTTATTATTGCAATTTATTATTTTATCTAATTATAGTTTATACTCACAATTAGGAATTATAATTATTTTAAAAAATTTAATTCAGTTTCATAAGAAAATATAATATTAATATTTTTCTACAGTATTAAATAATTTCAAATATTAGCAATACTAGAGAAACTGTATTACTTTTCCTACTATATTATATTTGAGTTTTCAATTTTAACTTTAAGATGCATAATTTTAACTTTAATATTTAAAAATTAATTTTTAAGTTTTTAGTATCTTTTATGATAAATTACAAATTCATTATCTGTAAAATTAGAAAAAGCAGTGAAAAATATGATAAGTATAAAATCATTATCCGTAAGTTTTTGATGATCGATTAAAATCTATACAAATTTTCAAAGTTTTAAATAATTTGAATTGGTAATTAAAACATATCGTATCATTTCCTAAAAAAAATTTAATTAAAAAATAAGGATACAATGAAACTATTACATAATAATGTAATTAAAGCTTACATCATAATTTCTTTAATATTATATTTTTTTAATATTAAATCGAACAAGTTTCAAATATATCATGGTAATATCAGAAAAATTCTATAATTTGTTCAAGCTAAGGAAACAAATTAGATTATAAAACAATTGAAAATTTCTTTCAGATATAATTTTAATAAATTTAGTAGCTTTCTAAATATTTTTTAATTCTATTTATAAAACTGTACTTTTTTGAAATATAACTTGACGTAAATATTTATTTAAAGATAAGTTAAAATAATGTAAGGAACAATATTTTCGAAAAATTCTAACACAAAATATAGAAAATGAAATAAATTAAAATAAAATGAATCCCTCTTCAATTTACTTACGATAATATCGATTCACTTATTGTAATAATAAAAAAAAGTAACTGAAATATGTTTTGGTATATCGCAACTTTTATTTATTTTTTTTTTTTCTTTAAAAACAGTGACTATCAAAAATGTCTCTTGCACGTGATACAAAATTTCTTACAATATAAAATAGAGCTATACAATAAAAATATATAAAACAATCACAAATCAAATGAATTAAATCTAAACTTTTTAATATTCTTAAAATATATACACATTTAAGCTTTTTAAAATGTTATTTAAAAATTGAACATGTGATGACTTGTAACTATTTTATTTACACATTTCTGAATTTTTTTCCATTATATACATAGGTGTTTTACAATGACTAATATTTGCTTTTTAATATTTATACGTACATAGGTGTACGTATCACGTACACACACACATACACATTTGAATTAATATTGCTTTAACTATTGCTTATTAAACAAATTCTTAATGTACAGTTTCAAATTCCTTGGAATTTTTCTTAAATATTACTGAACAAGTATTTATTTCTATCATTTTAAGATTTTGCGTTAATTTCAGATGGAATAATAACTTACAAAAATATTTAATAGTTAGCGGCTTTACTTGTTTTAATAATAGCAAAATATAAGAAGTTTTAATTAAAATAAGTACTTAATAGTTTTGTTATTCGAGAAATTCACAATTCATGATTACAATCTGTTTATAGTCATATTTCACAAATTATATTTTACGAGTCATAATGAGCAATTTGTATTATCAGTATATATTAAACCTTAATTTTTAACAATGGAACAACGTATCTGAAGTTTCAACTGGTTAAGTCTCAACAAAAATTAAAGTTTTTTAAAAATAAATATTACTTTACAAAATCAATTAGAAATACTTAATCATTTTATAAAACTAACTAATTTAAGAAGAATATAACATTACAACCCTCAAAAACTACCCTTATAGGGTGTTGAACAATTTAAAAAATCATATATATCATAAGTCTAAAATTATTAGGATTCCCAAAAATTTTATTTTCGATTAATATTAAGTACCAACAAAATTATACGTAAAAAAATGTTCATATTAAATAGCGATCCGGAACATCGTTTTTAACAACATAATTCCGAACGACACGATACGAGTCTCTAAGCACGCCAATTCTTATGCGCGTAACAGTATATCTAAAACATATAAATTATTAAATTAATATATATCACCATTTCTCCTTACAACATATCGTGACCCATACAAAGTACGATATATGCACCAATTTTGGCGTCAAGAATCCATCAACAACAATGCCTTATACATTGTTAAACAAAATTATATGCGAATCAATGACTTTACATGGAGTTTACTAAAATATTTATAACAATTACAATTTTGGGATTCCACAAAATGTTTTTTCAGATTATTATTTCTGATATAAAGCCAAATAAAATCACTGTAATCTCAATATTAAAATCGACCCGGAACATTGTCAAATTCGTTCTGAAGTCACAATTGTCATGAAATCATTATCAATTCTCCACGAAATCGTGTTCTTATCGATTTTAAATCCAAACTTCCTAATACTCATTGCCGACTGCTTGATAATCTTTTAAACTTTTTCAAAGCATTGTCTTAAATAATTTACAGCATTGAAAGCATTCTATTATAGAAATAAATGATTAAAATCAAGTATAACATTAAAAAATTAAAAAAAATTAAAATTGCATCAATGCGTTTTATTTTTAGCGTTGAACAAGCAAGTTTCGTTATTGCTAAAATAAATTAAATATTAAATGGTTCCATTTAATATTTAACTGACTTCTGAAAACGACGAACTAGCCAATAGTTTATTAAAGAACAGAAGCTATTTATAATGTCTACAATGTCAACCTTCAAATACTTGCAACCGTCCAGTAGTATTACGAAATTGGAAGACTTCGGCGTAAAAAATTGAGGATGTAACAAGCCTGGATGATTCTGACCTTCTATGGTAAAGAGTTTTTTATTCTTATATTTTAACGATATTTAAGTCAAAATAGCGAATTACAGTATTTTTAAAGTATAAAAATTTGAAATGATAAATACAAAAGAAAAATCTAAACATGAACATGTGAACATCAAAGTATAGTCATAACAATTCAATGAATTCTGAATTACTCGACATGAAAAATTTTTCTCAGTTAAAAGTATATTAAACATAAATTAAACATAATCTTGCGAGTGTCAAGAAACTTTTTCCTGTCTTGTGAAATTTCTTTTTATGGAATTAAAATGATAAGCAATTAATATTATAATAATTGTTTCTGAAAGACTAAAAATTTGTTTAATTCAAGTTTCTTGTTTCTCAATGAAATCAATATGGATTTATAACTTGTTTAATAAAATATCGACAAGAAAAAAATGTTTGTAACAAATCATTTAAATAATAAATTAAAAAGTAATGTGTAATATCCATTCAAGTCTTTACAACAATTAATTTACTTTTCTAAAAAGTCACATTAGTATTATATATTATCATTTAGCGATTGCATTAATAACAATTAAATATTGTTCATTATTAAAGATTTAGTTATTACAAAGTATAATTATTTAAATAATACAAAACATGTATTATCAATAAAATATACAATTATCACCAACCGTTATTATATAATTAAATATAAGTGATACTAAAATAAAGTAGAATACACATTACACTTACAATTAATCCCCCTCCCTGTAATAAACAATAATAAATACATAAATACATAATATTTATGATATTCTTTTAGTATTTTTTTAATTATTTCAAATCAAATAATATATAAATACTAAAAATTTTTTTATAAATACATAAACTAAATATTTTTTTATTTGAAGTAATAAGTATCATTAGTTTTTGTAACATAAACGTTCTTATGAAATATTAATTATAAAATCTTTAAAATTACAAAAAAGTTTGATTTTAATAATAATAATTTTAATAATTAAAGATTGTTACAAGGTAGAAGATGATTTTTCAATTCTATCCAAATACAATATGGTAATTAAAAGAACTTTATGGAATATTTTCTTTAAAAAAGCTAATATTATTCATGATAAATGTTAGTTAAATTTATAATAATAACATGAAAAATTAATTACATTTCAAATTTATTATTTAAAATTTAATATTTAAAATTTATATTTACATGTTAAAAATTAATTACATATTAATTTGTAATACTCAATGGTTGAAACTTGCTACTGATTTAATACTTTTAAATGCTTAATTTTTGTGCTTTAAAAAGAAAATTAATTTGAAGTTTATAATCGGCCTCCATATCGATCTTTTTTTTATCTTGACTATCAAACCAATATTCAAAGGATTCTTTTTAGTATATGCTATTTTTATTTTAAATTCGAAGTTTTATTTGATAAATAACCATTAATCTAGAAAATATAATACTATTTTACATCGTTTTAAACTAAAACAATCAAACGTAAGGCAAACTGATAAATAAGTAAAATGATTCCAGTTTTGATATTTTTGTTTTTCTTTTGAGTTCCAATAATTTTGTTCATTTCAAAATAGCTTATCTTAAAAATCATTCTTTTTATTTTAAGGAATTATTGTATTATTATACATATGAAAAATATTATTATTTAATTTAAAAAATTAACAAAGTATATGCTGATATAAGATCATTTTTAAAAAATCATTAGTATAATCTCTTTAAATAATATTCTTACAATATCATTTCATATTAAATATACTAATAATAGTCAGAAATCGTTTTATTAATAATTTATCATTTTGAATTATTTTAAAAATTGAGTAGAATTCATTGACTTCATGCCATATTTTATACAGTAAATTTAATGCCAAGAATATATTTTCACAAATATTTAGCATTTCAATATTTAACAATCATTACAGGCTAAGCCTCTATCAAGTTTTAATTTAAGAAATTGACCGTCTTTAATTCTAACTACTTGCACTTTATTAACATGCAGTAGACAAGAAAACAATACGCTTTTTCTAAAGAAAAATGCGAATAATAATAGTAAAACATCAGCAGACGCAGACCGAAAACAATGTGACTCATGTATGCGCTTGCGTTTCGTTATTTGATCATGCAAATCGTTTGCCGTCATTTATTTATACGTACTGAATGATATGCAAAATTTAAAGAAACGAAATAAAAAGCCTTATAATTATTACAAAAACTAAACAAGACAATTTAATATTCATGCAACTTTTAATAAAATTAAATTATAAATTAATTTTATAACTGTGTTTTTATACCATTTTGTGCGTAAATATTTAATAGCATGAATGTCTATGCTGTGAATTTTTAATTCCTAAGTAAATATATTACTACAGTCTCGATTTATTTTTGATATTAAATTTTTGTTTAGTTTTTATTGAATTTGTTATTAAAAATTTTTGAAAATATTATTAGTTTATGTAAAATGATGCTAACAGGTAATGCAAAAGTAGTTTAATTTATCCGATCGACGTTAATAATAATTTTTAGGAAATGTTTACATTTTTTATTTATATAATAATTTATATATATTTAATCATTTGATACTTCATTATATATTGTGATTATAATTTGCGAGCATTTTAAATATAATAATCATGAATATGTATAATTATAGCAACATTTAAGAAAATAAAAAATTGGGCAGAATTCGAGAAAAAATTAACAAAGCTTTGCTTTATACTTTATTTTAAACAATTACTTGTATTACTAAAATCTAACCTCCAATCGTCGATTGAAAATAAGGTGCCTTGAAATATCACTTGACAATAAGAAAAGCTTAAAAGAACTTTAAAATGATATTTCATGAATGCTAATAAAATACACCATCTGCTTTTATAAAGTTGAATAAAAAGGAATCTAAACATTTTTATCTTAGTAAAAAATCAGTTAATAAAATGTTATTGAAAATCGCTCAAGGCATAGTTTATATTACCATGTATTATTAACATAATATAACATTTATTATTTATTATTAATATTTATTATCAGTTTTATTCAAATATAAAAATAAACAGAAGAATAATTTTATAATACGAAAAGAAATATAAAAAAATGTACTCGTGCACATTACAATTAATGCACCGCTAATTCCGAAAAACTTAATCTGAATCTGAATCTGTACAAAGAATATTTATGAGTCAAAAAGTCAATCGAGTTAATTCTCTCGTTTTCATGTCTAAAAACATGAGAAAAACAATGACCAACTTACTGTGTGTTATATCTGCATGTAACATCAACGAAAAAATATGAAAACTTAACCTCATTGGTCTTCGGTACGTGAATCACCACAAAACATTAAGAAAGAGAACTCGATAAATCTTGCAGAATATCATCATACAACAATAATAAATGTACAACAATAATAATGTCACTCGCGAGGAAATACTGAAATGACTAGACAAGAAAAACGAGAAGCAAATATAGTAAGAGATAGAGATACAGATAGAGATAGAGATAGAGAGAGAGTGAGAGTGAGTGACAGGAAGAGATAATTTAGAGCTACGCAAATCAACTGCAAGCGAGTCTACCAAAGGCAACTGATCTCTATTTTGCACTCACAACATAGTTGAATCTCGAAGCAGTGCGTGAAGAAAATCAAGAAATCCACTTCTTTTCCTTCTACTACGTTAAGACTATCTACTAGCCTAAGCTTACCTAACCTTACTTGCCACGTGAAACAGACTTTTTTTCTTTTCTTTTTCTCAGTAAAAACCAAAAGTAATAAAAATTAGCTGTACACAAAGAATTAACTCAGCTTTTTGACTAATAAATTAAATAAAAGTTACCATTCAGCTGGACCATTCTAATGTTGTAAAGTATACGATATTACGTATTATTTTAAAATATGTTGGTAAATTTCACATACTTAAAATTATGTGATCAAATAAAAAAAGGCAAGACATAATGAACTGCGGAAGTGTCAAAAAAAACTAATAATACAGTAATAATTATTTGCAGTTGTAATTTACTAACCATAAAAAATAAGAACTTACGAAAAACCAATATTTATTAAAATACGAATACAATAAATTTATTTTTTGTCTAAATAAGCTATTTTATTTATTCTACTTCGGTAAGTTATTATTATTTAATTCAATAAATACAACAAACATTATAAATGACTACATCACTGATGTATATAAATGCAGTAAGCACTTGAAGAATGAAATCTAGAATTATTAATATCCTATAACTCAATATTATATATATCAAATTATACTAAATATTATATTATAACTCAAAATTCAACCAATGTATGCATTTGAACACTCAAGCACATAATAAAATTAATATTTAAAAAAAAACTAAAATAAATGAATTATTATACTTATTTAAAGTTTGATCTATGACCATAAATAAAATAATAAACTGATTTACTTTTAAATTGTTCTTTGGAAATAATTTCATGTAATTATATTATACATTAAGGATATTTATGACTTATGCACATATACAACTTGATATCTGTTGATACTATAAACAAACAAGCTACCATAACAAAAACCATATTATTAAATATTAAGCATTTGATGTACAAGACTAACATGTACAATAATTTTAAATTTATTGAAAAATATACTGCAAATATCATTAAATTCTTACTTTACATGTTATTCTATGTGTTTAAAAAATATTTCTAAATCTTGATTGTGCTTTAGAAATTAAGTTGATATATTTATTTATTTACATCTATTATAATATAATTATATGGATGATTTTTACAAAAATAGGCTTTGTATTATATTCAAATAATTCATTAAAAAACTTTTTTTTTTAATGTTTGTTAAGTTAGACAATTTAATTATTAGGTTTTATGTAAGATTTAAAAAATATTATACTAGTTATTTACAATTTTTGGAGTTGTTTAATACAAATAACTTCTAAAATAAGTAAACAAAGTTGATATTAAATAAAATAAAACAAATTTCAAATTTTTATATTGCATCAGGATAAAGACTTAATATAAAAAATTTTACTTTCGTACATTATAAAATGAAACTTAATTTTAGAGATTCAATTTTTAAATTTTTTTCTTACAATATAATTGTTAATTTAATAAATTATACATATAGTACTATTTTGTTACTACTAAAGTTTACAGAGTTTAAGAACAATTACGCTTTATTAAAACAAAAGTTCTCAATATTTTATTTTATTATAACACATATACAATTATATGTTACTATTATACAATATTAATAATGCACTATGAATTGATCTTCTAAAATTAACATTTATTATTATTACTGATATTCAATTTTTAATAAAACAATTGTCTTGATCATTGCAGTTTAACATTTTTCTTTTCTCAATGTTCGTAACGTTTTTACAACTTTTATTTTTACAACCTCCAGTAGAATACCATAATAAAATAATTTAAATTATTTTATTTCTTTCACCAGGTTTTATAATTTTGCACTTAATTTGTAAAAAGTTAAATTTATAATTTCACTATAATACTTCTTTTAATCACTGGATAACATAGTAGTACATTTTAGTATGTAGGTGCTTTTTCATAGCTTTACAGATGAATAATAAAGAAAATTTTAAAATTCGAAATTAATTATCAATGGAGAAAGTTAATTTTCTTTAAAATATGTAAGCTGTAATTATTTTTGAAAATATTATAGGTATAAGTTTGAAATAGAGTACAAAATAATATGTCATTTGTTTATGATTATTTGATTAAAAATTTTATGAACTTAAATCTGCTTAGGAATAATAGTTTATGGATTTTTACAATACTTGTATAGAATATGTCTACTATTAGCTTTATCGAAGTATAACAAATTCTGATTCCCAAAAATGACAAAATCAATATAGTAATAAATGTAAATTTCTGATTAATATAATTACTCAAAAAGAAAATTGTAAAAAAAGATTCAAGAAGGAAATGAAAATAAAAATTTTTCACTATATATATACAAGATATGATATCATTGATTAACTCTAAAACTCTATCCAAAAAAATCTGCAGTAGAATTATTAAAACTGTTCGTTCCTAGCAATTCAATAAGTAATATTAAAGTTTAATAAGTATTGATATTTAAATAATTATTAATTAATCTTTTTTTATTTATTATTATTTATTTTTCTAAGTATTTAATTTATTACAACATTTAATATTGAATTATGTAATTATATTTAAAATTTCAGATAATTTTACATTACGATTTCTTAAATTATTAATTTTATTAAGAATTATTATTCTTAATTTCATATTTAAACAATTAAAAAATAGTGACATACGTTTAAGAACTATTACAATTTATTACTTATGTACTTAAAAAACATTTTATAAAATTAAAGGCATTGATGAGCACAATATTACTCGAGCAATAAGTTCTTCAATAACTAATAAAACCAAGACTTTTTATTAAATATTCTAAGCGCTTCTTTATAAATTTTGAGTTTTTTGTCAACCTAAAATAAATATCATTATTTAACATTTCAATTTTTACTAATACTATATTATATATATATATATATATTTACAGAATTTTACGTAGAAAATTTTTTTTACAAATATTGCAAGATTATACAGATTAAATTACTAAATCATAGGAAAAAGTAATGTTTTAAGAAAATGAATTTTGGAAGAGGTAACAGGGCATAGATTTCTACAGCGAAGCAATTCAGTTTAACACAAACAAATTTGACGACACAAAAATGGATATTTAACGAAGTATAATGTAATTTAAAATTACAGTTTTCTTTAATGTCATTTTTTAAGACTAATAATATTAATT
This sequence comes from Wiebesia pumilae, assembly GCA_018907045.1. Taxonomy (NCBI): domain Eukaryota; kingdom Metazoa; phylum Arthropoda; class Insecta; order Hymenoptera; family Agaonidae; genus Wiebesia; species Wiebesia pumilae. Next base: position 7,475,741 of record JACCHZ010000159.1, on the reverse strand, counting down.
TATTTAATTAAATTGTTATTAATTGGATGTTTATTTTTATATAAATAATATAACGAAAACTACTACTTATACCTGAATAAATTGTGATGATTTATGAGCAATTAATATATTTACGAACTTTCAAAAAATAATTTAAATTCATGTAGTCATACATATAAGTTATATTTGAAAATCTAATAGTAATAATAATACACACTATAAATGTATGAAACGGACAAAAGTTTACAAATTTGTTGTACAAGCTTGATAATCAGTCAGAGTATACATAAATATTTATGAATATCTTTAAATACTATTTGCAATTACACAGCTTGAATAAAATAAATTATAAATATTAAGATATTGAATTAAGATAATATCATTACACCTTAGATATAAGTTATTTTATTTATAGTCTTACGTAAAAACTACTTTGGAAATCTTATTTGACCATTTTAACATCAACCTATTCAATAATAAATTCTCCAAAAAGGTTTTTTGGCATTTAAATAAAATATTTTTAAATCTAGATTTTTTAATTACTATATAGTATTAATAAATATTTTTTATTTTTTAGGAATATTATTTTTTTAGTTAAATTAAGAGTCAGAAATCATTAGATAAAGATATTATACATTTTTTACAATTATAAAAATACATATACATTTTTTATTTAACTTGACTTTAACAGTAAATATTAATTCTTCAAAAAAAAATCATTAAATTAAATAATCCTTAGGATTTATTAAAATTAAAATGGTGATAAATAAACGTTTTCATATTAAGATACGTCTGTTAGAATCCTTAATTTAAAAATAATTGATAACTGAGTTTGATTGAAAATGATTCCAATAATCTTTCAATTTTTGTAAGTTATTGTTTTTTGTCTGTTTTATTTTAATACATTATAAATTTTTGTGAAAGTTTATAATGTAATTTATAATTAATAAAAGAAAAATTAATAAGTAAAATACTTATATTAAACTTTGTCTCGTATGTGCAATTGAATGATTTTAAAATATCGAAGAAAAAAAGAGAAGTCTCAAAACACTTTAAATTTTTAATACTTTAAAATACTATAGCATTTGTTTTTCATAAAAATTGCTATTGTTTTATTTAATTAATAAATCGATACAATTGATTTTATTAACTAATTTGCATATTTTGTATATTATATATGTGGTTTTGCAAAAAATAATAATTGTAAATATTTAAACAGCTGTTCAAAAAATTTGAGAAATTTAACAGAATTAAAAAAGACTTTTATCGAGTTTATTTGAAAAAAAGTTAAATACTTAAAATACGATGAAATATATTGAAGGCTAGTTATATAAGTTACTATTTTGATGTATCATTTTTTATTATTAATAATTAAATTATTTATTTATTTTTTTAGAATTTTGATATTTGCTAACAGAGTAAATAGCAAAGTAATCTAAAAAATGACTAACTGACATCTTATTTAGAAAGTTTAATTAAAGACAGAATCAGTCAAAATTAATACAAACAAGGATTTTTTCAATTTCGGAGTCAATATAAGACCACCATAAAAATTTATTTTATTTAAATAAAGAAAATTTATTCTTAAAAAACTTAAGAAAATTTGTCCTTGTATTAAATCACTTCATAATTTCAAAATAAATTTTTGTACTAAAGTGACTAAACACATTTTTATATATCATTATTTGTGTGACAGATTCCACATTATTTAAGTTTGCAAATTCATTAATTACTTATATTAGAATAATATAGAAATGTCTTTATAAATATAAGATTATAGTTATCTAAATCAATTATAGTTATATTTTTTGAAAATTAATTTAAGAACTTACTAATACATTTAATCTTAGTAAAAAATCTTAGAGTCTTGTATGTATATCATTACGGCTAAATTATTGTAACCGATCAACAGTTTGGCTGATAAGTTCCCGTGTAAGAATATATTTTTAAGCATACATGATATTTTAAAAAAAGATAGTAATGTAAATATTAATTTGAACTCAACATATATTTAATTTAATATAGCATAAGTTTTACTATTCTAACATGAAAATTATTTGTTGTTCTGCTAAAATTGGCCAAAAATATTCATTTTTGTAATCAAGTAAAAATGATTAAATAAATAATTTATAGCTGTGATTGTACTAATTTCGTATATAAATCTATTAAGATACACGTAATATTAAATTGAAATTTCTTTTTAAAGTCAAGATACAATTATATTATTAAAACGGAGAATGATAAATGAGGTAATTAATAGTATAGAATAATGCATATTTAAAATCGCAAAAAATCAACAGTTAATTGAAAATACTTTAATAAACATATTTTAAAAATCACTTTAATAAGTGATTATAAAAATTTCTTATGTAATAAATAATTCGTATTTTCTTTAATTTTAACATCATATTTGTATTCAAATTACGTTAAATATTAAAACTCTTTTATAAAAATTTTCTTTAAATTTCTTTGAAGAAATTTATTAAATGAAAATTTTAATTGTTATTGGTTAATAGTAGAATTATTTATTTAAATATATCTATGAAAAAGAAACATCAGATTAGTATACTAAAAACAATTAAGTATGAAATTTTTTCTAGTTTTTGCAAAAAATTTGAAATTGAAATTTTTTATAATAAAATTTAATTAAATATGTTATATAATACAATTATAGCTTTTATATTAATTTAAGAAAATTATTTAGTAAATACATATGTCCTTTTATTCTGAGTAATTATATTGAGATAATTATTTAAAAAATTCTGTAAAAGAATTAATGCTACATTGCAATTATTTTATTATTGATTTAGTGATTAAAATTTTCTCTCTTCGTTTTATGAAAAATATAGCTGTTTCATCCAAAGTAGCCCACTATTCCTCGAATTATAATGATAGTGTCTATGTTGCATCACTTTATTTGAGTATCGTAGATACTAATAAACCATTTCCTTAATCTTGATTATACTAACTACAGTAAGCTTCTTTTCAATATTTTTATTTCACGAGGTACGTTTTAGTATATCTCAAACTTATTTCATAATTAAATATATTAAATTTACATTTAAACCTTCTTTATATTAATTTTAAAAAATCTAATAAACATTATATTATTGAATTTATTTCTAGTAAATTCTAATCATGATGAATATATTTTAATTTTTCTTTTTACATTATAGTAACGTTTTCATTTAACTGTTTGCAGCGTAACGCAATATTGCACTTCGTGCTATAAAGCATGACCGACGCCATATTAAAGCCCACGATTTCTATCTACGGATACGCATCACTATTTATAGTGTGTGTAAATCATACTGCACATCGCATGAAGCGAAGCAACGGACCAATTGGCAGCTTCGCAGCCATTGCCAAGCAACCACCAAACGGTAATTAGAACGATAGATTGCACGCACATAATTGAGGTCAATCAAGCGTGACCTCAGAAATCACCGTACTTGCTTAAACTCTCCCTCCTATGCAACACTATGGGTTTTAAAATGTTTCTCTGAAACCGCTCATGAGGACGACGGATTTTGTTGCATCCTCATGATTTCTTTCTCGTTCTCCTAGTCCTGAAAACCACGAACCCCTGACTAAGACGTCAGCAGCTAACTTCATTCTCGCGTGGAAGACGCAACCATCTAATGAGCGATGCCGTGGAAATAGCTATCGCTTGTAAATACCTTATAATCTCTTATAAGTACCGAGCGAATCATCCGTTGTTATTGCATAACAACTATAAGTAATCTATTCTTTTAATTATATTATTTTTATTATCCTTTGTTTAAACCGAATAATCCACTCCGAGAGAGTAACGACCACTTTCATCAGGTGAGATTTCTCGTATATATTTTAGCAATAAAACACTTAGTTAATAACTTATCCAAAGTTTACAGAATTATTTGAGTCACCCAAATCCCCCTAGTAAAAGAACCCAGATATGACTTGGAGCTGTCTAGGCCGAAGAAAGAGGCAATTACACGTCACCCGTTACATATTTATTAAATACTTGATTAACGTTATCATCAATGCAAAGCTATATCTCAGCTGATTTTATCAATATGTTTTTCTTTATTATTTATTATATACTCATAAAAAACATTTAATTATCAAATGATTGTACTTTGGTTGTCAGACACAAAAGTTAAGGGTACTATACATTTCAACCAAAAAAAAATTATTCTAAAAAGTTGCAATATGGTACATGATAAATATGAAACGAAATCAGTTAGCATTGAACCTTAATTATAACTTGATACTTTGATTTAACTTTATAGATAAGAAGTAAGATTATAAGATCGCGCATTTAACATGTGTAAAAAAGGAGCAATGTATATATGAAAAGAAGGTATAGTAAATGCCGTGATAATAGTATTGTATATCATTGCAAAAAATACGAGCAGGAATGCAAGGCGACATCTTTATATCTTTTCTATAATATAGAAGACGATAGGTGAATTTTGCTGTACTCAATAGGTACAAATATAGAATGCACTCATCAAATTTTCTTTTAAGCATTACATCAAGCCATAACATTATTGTAAATAAAAAATATATTTTGATTGATTGAATGCATAAAGTTAATACATATAACTGGTATGATTGAGATAATAAAATAATTATTCTGAATTGGGAATTTTCTTTTGCGTTAATAAGACATATTCTGAGAAAGGAAAGTTTTGGGACGTTATTAAAATAAACAATTTAATTTTTGTAATTTACAAAAATAAGATATATAAACATACTTTTTTGAAAAATAATGGGACAATTAAATAAATTAAAATTAATTAAATTTTGGCCATCGAATTCATAATGAATTCCATGCCATGGCATTCATTTTAACTTAAATTTTAGCTTAAAGCTAAAATAATAATTTAGTCGAACATTGTAAAACTGTAGTGGAATCATATCATTGCTCGATAGAATAGATAAATTGCCAAGTTAGAAAAATTAATTTTTTTAGTTTACTCGGTAATGCTTGTTATTAAATAAAAGGTACTTGTGCTTGAAAAAATGCACTTGTCATTTACTTCATAAACTATTCAATGTATTTTTTACTAAAAAGAACATTAGATTTTATTTTTCTTTGTTAAATAAATATACTAAAGTTATAATTTAGAAATTGTATTATTTTTTACAGATAAAAATTGATTGTTGGATAAGAAAAAAATTGCAAACAACCATTAATATTAAAGAAACTTGGAAGTATTATAAAATTTTGGTCTAATCATAGGCTATTTATAATAATAAAACTCATTTGTATATAACTAATGTAAGATGGAAACTGCCCTATGAAGTAATGTCGCTCCAAGCGTGTAGTGTGATTAAATGTGGCTTTCCCCTACTCCTTCTGTTCCGGGGGTGGAACGTTTCGCCATACTGGTTATCAGCCTATAAATACCTGTACCTTCAGTATGCATGAGATGAAGTTTAGTTTAACGTACGAAAAAATTTTATATGCCCGGCGCTCCTCAAACTGTTTGTTAAAAAACTTAGATACAATTGTTTTACTATAATATTAAAGATATCATGAATTAACTAAACTAATTATTAAATAAGACATTTTATTTAATCATCATTTTTTGTTTAAGCTCAAATATTTTCATCAGTTTAATTTTCCTTTAATATTTTAACATAATAATAAAAATATAATTAAAATAAAAATAATATTGACCTACTTATCTCAAATTATAATTACGGACTATATATTTACCAATAAGTGAAGACTCAAATCACAAGTCTGATCACTTTACCTTTCTTACAAATGTAAAACAAATACATTTCTAACAGATGTAAAACTAATACATTTTTTGCAAATATAAAAAATGTTTCTTTATATTTGTTTTATAATTTAAAATTGTTTTATACTTTTCAAATATTTTAAATACTTTTTAAAATTTATCTAACAGTTAAGAATGCTTTATTACTTCTTTTCTTTTACAAAATTAATATCCAAAAACACCCTTTTTGAACATTTAAACCAAAGTAATCCATGAAAAGAATAATAGAATACGTTACCAATAAAAATATAACAAAAAAATAACTATCTTTTTTTACGAACATATATTTGTTTATAGTATATTTAATATTAATACATCTACAAAAATTTGTGCTTCTTAAAACAGTTATGCATAGCTATTTCATTATCTTTATATTCGCGTCGAAGAAAAACTTGATATTATGTTGTATATTTTGTATTATTAATTCAGAGAAGAGAAGAAGAAAATAATTTCACGAAGTAACTTCATTGAATCTCATTTTTATTACAATAACAGAGTTTAATATATGATAAAAAAGAATATTTTTATCTTTTGCGACGAAAGGTCCCTTTTTGCGCAAAAACAGCTGGGCAAACAAAAAAAACACATGAAATCTGAAACTGTAGTACAAGTACAATGTGACCGGCGCCATGTTAAAAAAAACCGTAAAAACGCGCAACACGAAATGAGCGAGGGAGGGGAGCGTAGCTACGAACCAAGGTATAATCGAGCATCCGCCTTACCGTAGCCCTGACACCAACGAATCAGCGCTTTCTAGGGTAAGGAGGAAAAACTAATCGCCCCCGCTGGGGGCGAAAGGAAAAGCGAAGGAGGGTAGCCTCCTACGCTTTACAAAGGAGCGAGACAGCAGAACGACGAAGTAGAATGAGAGGCGATACAAGAAGTGCCACAGAGTACGCAACGGTATATTAATAAAGTAGCGCCTGAGTCGGAGCAACGGAGAACGAGCGAAGGTAAAACAGGTAAATTCCTTACCGATCTGAGAGATGTGATTCGCGCTCTCTCTTCTTGACGGATGCGGAACGTTACGCCATCCTTCCTAGTCCAAGAGTGACGCGATTCACGGTCTCTTTTCCTGGTGGAAGCGGATTGCTACACTATCCTGACCACCCCGAGAGCCACGTTTGCAGCGTTCTTTCCTTTTGGCTATCTCCACATCTCTTATCCAGAAGGATAATGAGGGTACTAGCCTCAAAATCGTAAGTGATATAGAAATCCGCGAATATTATGCACCGACATCGTAAGTGTTCTTGGGAATCCGCAATTGTTATATCATCAATTGAAACAGCGTAACAGTAAGGATGTAAATTTCTTGTTGTAGCGACGAGCGGCGGTGACCGAAGAAGCAAATAAAGAAGCTACTTTTATTTTTATATAAATCCTGCGTAGTTATTTGTCGCCTTTTTTTTAAAACCACTCCCTTTCCGCCCTAAATGAACCCTGGTCGACGAGCTAACCCAGCTACAAATGGGTAGAAAGGGTGGATAAGAAGGCGCTGCGGGGGTCTCACTAGGTCTCGAGCTCATTCGCCAACGGGAAGGAGCTGCAAGAGGCGAAAACGTACTACCGCAAAATAAGACAAACCGTCACAGTTTATTACTTCTAAATTCAGTACTTTGTATAATACTTTTTCATATACTATTTCAATATACAGAGAAATACAATTTTTTACAAATTACACATTTAATTAGAATTTGTGGTTCAAATTAAAGCATTTTATTCGATTATTATAATATGTGAGGAATAAGATAAACTTATTAAAAACTTTTTTTGGTATAATATATATTAATTTTCACATATATTTATACCTATATATATTTCTAGTTTCTTATTTTCGATATTATCTATTTTGTTTAATCTGAACTCAACAAATATTTATAATCCTGTTTACTACAAGATTCGTTAGTATAGTGTTGTAACTCTACCGCAATTAATAAGCTAAAAAGAAACCTAATTGAAGAATTTTTACTATATTCTTATGCTTATATATAGCGAAAAGTTTTACAAATGCTCCATTATATATGCATGTATATTGTACAACAGAAGGATTTTTATTTTTTATTGTATATTGACATTTTTTATTAATTATTTCGAAATAATAAATAAAATATCTACTAAAGAATCAATAGATATAATATTGTTTATATCTATTATAGACTTCTAATATTTGTGTCACATACTTTAAAAATAATTTAATTAACATTTTATCTATCATGTATATTATAAGAATTTTATATTAATGACTCAGAATGAGTCTTTTAATTTTTCAAATTCACTACCCAGATTAATACAGGTTTTGGTTTCTCAATCTTATTCAGATTACATTGTATGTATGTGATTGCTTAACTGTATTACAGATTTCTGAAGAACATTTTATTACTCAATATTGTTATTTGATTGTTGTTTAATTTTTATAGTAATTTTAGACTTAGATTACACTGACAATTGATTAGGCGTTTCGAATTTAATTTTGTATTCGCAACCAAAATTTATTATAAAACAGTAAACAATTCATCCTTATTTTTTAAGATGAAGATCTCTGGTATAGAAATCGCTATTTTTTTCTGAGAATAATTTTTTAATTATATTTTCTATTTCTGCTGTATACAATAGCGTGATAAAACTTAAATTTACCAAACCTCCGAGTTTTTTTTATTGTTAAAAATACTACGAATATTTGTCCTATTTGGATCCGATTATCAAATACTAGAGTTAACGAGAATATAATTTCATAAGGTTTAAAAAAAATTAAAAATTTGCCTTTTGTTCATTTACTTTTCAATGGAAATTTACATATTATTTACAAAATTAATTTTTATAGTTGTAAAATATCAACCGCGAATATGAAAAAAAATTTTAACTTATATAAAAATTTATCATATACTACTATAATAGATATTATTATACTTAATAATATCATCAAGTAAGTTAAAATTCATTGTCATCATTCTTTAAACTTTCACTTATGTTTTCTACTCAGTAATCAAATTACAATAATATTAACTGACTTTTAAAAACTAGTTTGTATTCTATTAAAAATGAAATGATTACAAACATCCTTGAATGTATGATAGATTAACTACATAAAATATAGAACACAATCGAACACTGTTTTTCAATTAATTATCAAACTTTGATCATTCTTAAATTATGATATCTGCATCCAATATATTTTGACAAATATCAAATATGTTGTTAATAAAATTACAGTGTTACTTCTACATTTCAAGTCTTTAAATACAGCTAATTTTAAAGTAATTTAAAAATTAAGTTTAAAATTTAGTTTCTCAAAATATTCATAATAGAAGTTAAAGTGAAAATAACCTATTTTTTGTGTCTTATTATGAGATTAACAATTAGTGAAGAATTTACAAATAATTCAGTAAAATTTTATAAAAATATTATTTTTAATAATCTTATCAAAGTAGTTAATATTATTAAATTAATAAAATATAAAATAAAAATCGACGTCTATGCAATAAAATACACATCGTTCAGAACATTAAAATATTTTTTATATTAAATTTATGTACTTTTATTTTGGAAAAATGAAAAAAAAATGCAAATACAAAATTTTAGTCTAGATAATATTTCTGTTACAATTTTATATACAATTATTACATTTTTCATTATAGCACTGCTGTGCTAATTTAAAAAGTTGCTTGTACATAACGTCACCAGTTTTCTTGGCTAGTATATTAAAATGACTTTCTTTTTTCTGAAGTAACTTGTACGGATGATCAAATTCCTAAACAAAATATTTAAATTATTAATTATTCGCATTAAATTCTGAATATTAATTTTAAAACAAACTTATAATTATCAATATAAAATATTACATTCATAAATTATAACATTAAATTTAATATATCATAGAAAATACCTTAATTGTATAAATCATTAGTTAATTACATTCTACATATTTAAAAATATATTAAATTTTAATAATTCCAAAGAAGTTAAATATTTAACTCATTTTACCTATTACATCTAATTGTTTTATTAAGTATTTGAATGAAAGTATATAAGATATAAATTTGATTTATGTCAACTAATAAAAAAAATATAAATAGAAAATTTATTTTACATCTTTTAATATTTAATATTTTACTATTTATTTTTAATGTATTTGCTTGTATAAGATCATTTCCTATTTTAATATATAAAGACTGACTTGACATAAGAAATCACTTGAATAGTACAGTTTGATACTATAATAGCATTGCCAAACTACTTAATTTAATTCAGAATTCTGAATTGCTATATATACACGTCCAATACCCACATACGTAACACTCGCACACGCCCATATATTCGACACCCATTATCACATATTTTTACTAGTATTTCAATGCAACAAAGGCAAAAAGTACAATTTACTAGCAGTACTTCAATGCAACAAAGGCTAACTTACTGCATAATCGGATTAAATTGAAATTCTTTTAAAAATCAAAGTCGTTTATATTAAAATTTTAAAGACTATATTATTATCCATTCTAATAATCATCAATATATTTAACACAATAATTTCTTTTTATTTTAATATAAATATTAAGACTGAATTAATCTTTAACAAACAATAATTAATTAATTGAAATCGGAATTTTAAGCTATATTGTCTGGATGTTATATTACATGAACAATGCACTTGACTTACATTTAATTACCAGACTTATTTATAGAATTATATCAAACTAATGCTAATGTATTACAATTTTTAAATTAATATTTTTCAAGTTCACGATTGAAACAATTACTAATCTTACTCAAATCTTAATTTTTTATAAGCCCAAAATCAGCTTTATATTGCATATTTATGTTTATAATGAAGTAAAGGATTAAAATGTCGTTGGATGTTTTTTAATAAATAATGGATATATATAAAGCTTACAACTAGATGACCATTATCCATAAACATGATTTTATCACTATCTATTATTATATTTAAACGGTGTGCTATTGTTAAAATTGTGCATGAAGCAAATTTTCTTCTGATAGTTTGCTGGATGAAATAGTCAGTTTGTGGATCAACATTGGCTGTGGCCTCATCCACTATTAGTATGCAATTGTTTCTTAAAATTGCTCTCGCTAAACAAATCAGTTGTCGTTGCCCGACACTGAAATTCATTCCTTTATTAAGTACTCGATAGTTTAAGCCATTTTTATATCCGACAATTGAATCTTTCAATTCTACCTAAAAACATCACCATGAAAAATATGTTAAGTACAATAGAATTATTTCCGAACATAATTTTTATTATATGAATAAAAATACTAACTTCTTCCAATGCTCCCCACAAGTCTTTATCAGAGAATTCGTTAAACGGATCTAGATTGCACCTCAACGTACCAGAAAATAATACAGGATCTTGAGGAATAATAGAGATACGACTTCTTAATTCTTCTAAGGAAATCGTTGCAGTATCGATTTTATCTATTTCAATAATACCGTTTAGATAAGCGAGTCTAAAAATTGCATAAATTAGAGATGATTTTCCTGCTCCTGTCCTTCCAACAATTCCTATCTGTATGGATTGAAAATAATAATCATAAATTATTTTATTTTTTATATTTTATACATAATATTTACTGTTGATCGTAAGAAATAAATTCGAATTAAACAAATATTTATTTATACATATTATTAGAATTAAATACATTTTTTCTATAGATAATTATTTATTAGAGATTTTCATTAATACAACAGTTTAATTATTTTTCATTTTCTTCCATATTACAAATATTTTTATTAAAACTCTTTCATATTAAAAAAATTTATCTTGAATATTATCCACATATAAGGAACTTCTTTAACTACACATCCAACCAATATTATAATTCAATTTATAATAATTAAATTCCTACAGAAAAATCACGAATCTTTAATTAAAACTTCTCTTTACATTTAACTGAATTTAAATAAAAGAATACTTTAACTTAAGTATAATTATCTTGTATATATAATTATAATTTGTCGATTGATATGGCTATTGCGATAGCAGGAATAAAATGGAAGACGGTCCAATAACTATGAGTATTTTAAAAAATAAATAGAATAGGATCAGTCGCACTCGATTTGATACGAATCTAAAGTCACATGAGTATGAGGAATTTTAAATAAACGTATTATGGCTAATATCATATAAACATCTGATTACTAAGATATGATTACTATGATTTATAAGAAATTATTCAATTATAAGGAAATCGATTAAAAGGCAAATATTTTAAATCTAAATGGAATTTAACTAAAAAATTAAATTTAGTATAGAAATAATATTCAATATGTATTTATATTTGGAATATTTTAGAAGCCTATCTTTATCAAATTGTTTGTTGTAATACAAAATCTAAAGGCAAATATCTTGTTACATACGATCGAAAATAATATTTTCTGTATTTAAATTAGAATATTATATTAAGAAACGCGATTCTTTTTTTAAATCGATATAATTATGCATTTAAACAGCGTCAATTATAAAACTTTAAGCTAATACAAAGTAAATATATCTTAAAATGTAATAATAATTTAAAGACAAACAATTATATAGGAAATAATGGTTATGCATATTTTAATTTTTCGTTATTATTTTCATAGTTCTAAATATTTAATAAACACTTACAGATTTTAAAATTATGAAAAAATGAATAGATTTAGGAATGTTTTTAAGAATTTAATTTTTTAAATTAAAATAACTCTTTTTTAGAATTAATTTTTCCGAAGTTACAAACCTTCTCCATTGCATTGATTTGAAAGTTCAAATTCTTCAATACTGGTTTTTTTTCTTTTTCGTATGCCATAAAAATATCCCTAAAGGTAATAGTACCCTCACTTGGCCAGTGCTCTAGTCTTTGAATAATTGTTGGTAATAAATTTTGTTCGTTTTCATTCTTCGTTTTTTTGAAAGATTTGATTTGGTTGTACACGTTATCTTCCGGTGGAATCTGCTTATATTCGAGAATTCGCTCTACAGACAACATCTGATTGTTTACTTCAGCGATCTGACGCATTCCCCATTGAACCATAGTAGTTACCCACAAAATCTGCGTGATAGCTAGACCTACCTCGCCACTGTTAAATTCTAAAGAAAAAGATTAAATTTTGAATTACTAATATTAATATTATTACTAATGGTATTTAAAATTTTAAATAATTGAATAATTAAGTCAACATTTATTTAATTTTTGATAAAAGGGTTCTCTTAATTTATATAATTCGATTTTATTCCTTTTTTGGTATCTATAATGTTCATCTGCAAACCTTGTAGACATTGTAATTAAAACTCAGAAAATTTCTATATTCAAACTAATATTAATAAATTTTATATTACTATAAAGCTTTACATTGTTATGTATTACAATAATCAAATGGTAATAGAAACTGTTTATGACAGTCATATAACAAGCCCTCAGAAAAGAGGCTCCGCCACAGTCACGAATTCAATTCAACACCTGAACCGTCTTTAAAATATATATGTATATTGAACATTTAATTTAATAGCGTAAATTTTTTAGTAAAAAGAAATTTTTATACTTTAAAACAAACTTTAAGCATTTAAATGCTTAATATTCCATAAATGTCACGTATATGCTCAATTTTAAATCACAAAAATTATAACTAACTTATTTTTTTAATTTAACGAGGAATATTTTTATACGCTCTTCATATTTAACATTAAATATTTTAAAAAGAAAAACTTTGTTGTTAGAAAATGTTATATATGATTTTTTCTAATATAAATGTCATTTAATTTAAATAAATATGATAAATAATAAATTTCGTGTCTTTTAAACTCACGATCCTTAAAAATTAAGAAGTTCAAGGTAATGCATATTATAAAACTTAAAGTACAAAGATCCAACGCAAAAGAATAAGCGAAACCACAAGCCGTGCACAAATACCACGAAGATGTATGATTGTCTTGAAATTTATCAAATTCTTCATTAAGATTGGTTTGCGATTTAAATGCTCTTATTGTAGAAATTCCATTGAGTGTTACATTGAGGTGCGTAAATATTGGCGATCGAGCTGAAAATACAGTAATAAAACTTTAAATAAATATAAATAACATGTTGCTGTGTATATAAATAATGCTTAATTAGATTGTAAAATTAAGTTATGTATACATAAAATAATTCAAATTTACTACAATAAAATTATCATTTCCTCACAAATGAAAGCGTTGAGATACTGAGCTTTAAATCGAGAACACAAATTATAATGTATGTATAGGTTTTTTTTTATCAAAATGTTTACTTTTTTGAATTACAATAACGTATTTTAATTGGAAAAATTTTATTAAAGTTTATTTCTAAACAATTCATCTTCAATGAAAAAAAAAAACATTTTTCATTATTTCAGAAGTAGTTTTATAATTTAAATAGATTATTTGTAAATGAGAAAAAAATAATCAAAGTCATTTGATCAATATATTTTTTACTTTGAAGTACATCGTACATAGTTTTATTGTACTTTATTCATAACAAGTAAAAATTATGATCATTATTAGAAAAATAATTAATTATTAATTATTTTGTATAAAAACTATATATTTATATTAAATTTTTATATTTTTATAAATTATTTAAATATATTTCAATTAATAGATAAAGAAAGCAAAAATGTACAACATTTTTAAAAAGAATTTTTTTAAGTATGGAAAAATTACTTTTATTTATGAAAATATTTATATTAATTTTGTAATATACAGGAAAAATTACACAGTTATATAATACTATAAAAAGTCTTTCTTAATTTTTTAGAATATTTCTAATCGTATTTAAGTTTTAAAATACTTCAATTTTTGAATTAAAACTTTTATCAAATATTTAAATATCATTGACGGTTTCTAAAAAAATCTGCAACGTTATAAATACCGCTATAAATATCGGTTTTGTCTATTCGAACCTGTTCAACGAATGCATGATACTCATTCTAGTGTAATAAGCTGTTTATGAATAAATTAAATATGCTAATTACGATAAATACAGTTTTTCAATTTTTATAATTAAATTATTTATACAATAAATAATGAGAAAAACGACAAATAAAAAATAAGAAGATAGTAGCATACGCTCGCGGAGGACTTTGATCGAACGCGGCTGAATCCTGAGATTATACGTGATCTGTCATCGATATAATAAACTCAAAAGATAAATCTTAGATAACTGATAATAAAAGTATTCTTCGTTTCCGAAGTAATACCATTTGCATTCATGCTCTCCTAATCTGAAGACTAGCTTTCTTATTTATCATTAAATACAGCAAATAATTTATAAAAAAATACTTGAACAATGAACTTTTTTCAAATTTTAATCAATATATTCCACTGTAAAATCACTGGCTTGATCAAATAATTATGTAAATTTGACTGAGAATTTTATATCTTTAAAAAATATATATAAATATTTATTAAATCAACTATTTTTATACAATAATGCATATATATATAAGTAAATGATGTAGCTCATACTCATTCCCTCCAAACGCTTGAGATTCTTGCTAGTTTTCAAGTAAATTTTCTTGATCCAGTAAGTGACACAACTAATGACAAGCCCATATATCAGAAAAATTGGGTTTATGATACAAGTAACAATGAATGCCCCGAAAATAGTTAACAACACTTGAGCGGTGTCCAACAATGTCCTTGGTAGGTGCTCATCAACTGTTGCCATGTCTTTAGAAAATCGATTGAGAATGCGGCCACTAGGGTTCGTATTGAAGAAGTGCAAACGTGCACGAAGAATAGCAGCTAAAGTTAAGTTGTGTAGGCATTTATTATTGCGCAGACAAGCATTGAAGAATACGTAGGAGCGTAGAAGGCCAATTAGAAAAATAGATAGTACAATTGCTGTATAAAAATAGATATATGTTTCCGTTGAGTAGAAGCTTTCCTTCGGAATAACATCTGCTTGTTCAAGTAAACATAAAAATACAGGTAATTTAATAACATAAAATACAGGTATATTTAATAAAAAATATGAAATTTACTTTTTAAACTGTTTATATGTATTTCACAGATTAGCATTACATGCGCTCACATATAGTTGAAACTGGTATGATTTTAAATCATACACGCGTATAATTATTGAACGATATTAAATAATTATTTTTATCATCGTATAACTTCTCTGATTGAACTACCTAATGAGTACTATATGAAGTCGAACTGTATTTTCAACATCACTTTTTACAAAACTTCAATACGAAATTCTATAATACAATTTTATAAACGCCTTCAAATTTACTGATCATAATGCATTCATATAATGAACAGATTGCTTTCAAATATATAAAAAATTTTGATGAGTAGTTCAATACTCATCGTTTATTAAATGGACATATATTACTTTATAAAAATTTCATAATACATATACAAAGATTTTTTTTTATTAAACTTATCGCTTCGAAACTAGTTGAAGAGATTTATTATACATATTGTGCAAAGATTTTTTAATAAACTTTCGTATAAGTTTCAAAGTCTAGTTTTTTATTTTAAAAATGAATTTTGTCATAGTGCAACCTTTTTTAAAATTAAAAGTAAAGTATATTTAAAAAAATTTTTAATCGAAGTTAGATGCTTTGGATCGAAATTGCAGAAACAGAAAAAAACGATATAAAAAAAGTTTTAAATTGACAATGTACGAAAAGTCTCACGAATCTAAAAATAGAAATGATATGGAGCCTTTATTCTTGTTATAATTCGCAGACTTATATTTCAGTTAAATACACACGCGTAGAAAGAATTTTTTCAATTTATATTAAATTCCTCTTTTTTAATCAAAGTTATTACTTTTGATATTCAAATTTAAACAAATATTATATTACTCAACGCTTGAGCGATTTATTATGAATTTCGCAATTCTTAGTACTAGTAATTGCAAGGTACAAATTTAATATAATTACAGATAATTATATATTGTATAGTATACATTTTAGAAAACTTTTATCAGGCGCATAACCGCGAACTGAAATAATCCTAAGGTAATTATTTTTTTGAACCATATAATAAAGATTTTAAATTATTAAACTTTATAACATTCTATAAAGATTGTAAACTATAATATTCTATAAAGCTTTAAATTTATTATAAATAGTATACATATTATAAAAAATGTATATATATTTTTAATATTAAAAGAGTTTTTCATTGAATCCACCATTAAAATTTCAGCTTCTTTATTTTTTTCAAATAAACTTATTCATGTGAAGCAAAATAAGAAACAGCTTTAAATTATAATAAAAGAATAAAAAATTTGATATAGAGAATTGGAAAAATAACGAACCTTTTTCACTTGTAAACGAATTAGAAGCATTGCTTTGTTTATTAAAGTCATTTTTATTCTTCTCAGCAGTCACTCTACTCACAAAAAAATTATTATAAGTTTTTTGTAACCTCACATAAATTAAAAAAAATAATAATATTATCCCATATAATTATTTTATTTAATTTCTTTATAACACATAATTAGAAAGTATTGATAATAATTTTTTCCACGATTTAATTACAATAATATAATACTCCAAGTAAATATTGTATTGTGTAAAAGTGGTAAGAAATAAATCATATATACATTATATGGTTATGAATGTGTACGTGTAGATACGTGTTCGTATACATATGCTATAAAATTGATATTTTCTTAGATAAATTTTTAATTTATTAATAATTATTTTAAACAAAAACATTTATTATTTATAATAACTATAATTTTAAAAAAGGCAATAATTCGATTTGATTTCAATGTAATCAGAAATATATTTAAATATTTAATGGTTATTAACTATTTTCAATTTTCAAAAATAAAAATTGAAATATTTATATTCATGCTTCATTGAAAAATATTTAGCTTCAATTACATAAAATCTAATATACTTTACATTAACTATAATATATACATAATGATAATTATAAAGAAATACAGAAATTTAGAGCAAATTATTATTACTATTTTGTCATTTTGTCTACAACATTTTAAGCATCAATTAATACTTACATGAAAGGCACATAAAAATCATTCAAGATAACGAGGATCTGCGTTAAAATGAATAATATAACCATTATAAAAGCAGTACATAAACTAGAATCTAACTGAAAATAATATAAAAATACACTTCCTTTCACAACATCTTTCGATGTTTCTTCTAAAATATCATTGAATTTTTTCGACTTCTTATTATCTTCAGTCACACGTTCTTTACAACCAAATAATTGAAACTGAAAATTAAATAGTTTTATATTTTTTACTACTCCTTATGACTGACTATATTATATTGTATCTAATTAGCTAAAAATATACTTAATAATACTAATGTGATAATTTTGAAAATATAAACAGTATAATTGTAATTTATTTACTTTATTCTCAATCGAAGTACACTGTTTTCTGACGTTAATGTTTTCTACACAATTATCCTTGTTAGAGCTTTCATCGTTATCTCTAACTATTAAATTGTTGTACTCTGGGTGTGCTTCTAGTAACTTTCGATAATCCTTATAATACTGCATTTTTCCTTGATCAAAGAGCATAATACCATCAACATTCTTTATATTTTGCAATTGATGTGTCACTAAAATTCTAGTTTTGTCTTTTAAATATTGTAGAATACACTTTTCAAACAAGTACTTTCCTACATTCACGTCTACCTGCCAATTTTTAAAAAGTGAATTATTTAATATTAATATACATTTTTAAAATAGCTTCTATGGTGTAAAAATTGTAATATTTATATTTTAGCTAAAGTAAATAGGTTTTTTTAAAAAGGTACTTTTGATTTAAAAACTAATACTTTTGATTAATTATTAATACTTTAATTATTTTAATTAATTAAACAATTATTAATTAATTAATTATTAATTATTAATCAGTATTAATTAATTAATACTTTTTATTTAAAATTAATAATTAAAAAAATTTAAAATTAATATTGATTTAAAAATTAATAATATTTTTTTTATTGCATACGAATTTGATATTCAGTAACCTATTTCATTATAATCATTTTGTATGTAAGTTGACATTACTGACTGAGAAATTTATATTATCTTACTATTTATACATCATAATATGATTCATAATAAAGTATATTTTAATCAATTCTATTCAAACTTATTATTCAAACTCTACGTGCAATTTGAGACCCAGAATATCAATTATATATGAAATAGTACATGAAGACTATAAAATATATATATACTTGTGCCTAAAGTTGAAGAATCGCCGGTCTTTTCAATTTCGTCTAGATTTTTTTTCCTTAGTTTGAAACAATAGTCAATAATCTACTTTTGATAAATATTTCTAAATAAATATTATTTTGAACTTAATATTTATTCATGTCTTTATAGATTATTCAACTTAATAAAATCAGAATAAAATACTTATTAAATTTTCATTTTCTAACAAAAATATATGAATTACTTATAAAGAATTTCTTGTCAAATTATAAAGTTTTTTTATTTAAAAAATTAAAAATTTATAATTTTCATATGAAGTACGTATTCAAAGAGAACTAATGGAAAAGTATAACATCAAAATACTTATTTCAATTTATAATGTAAGAGTTATAAATTAAATACAAATGAAAAAATATGTCAATATTACATTTAATTTTATTTAAATTATTTATGCTTACATTACTAAAATATTTAAAAAAATATATAAGCTAGAGACCACTAAAATATCTTAAATTCTATATATTATTAAAAATATAATACATTAACCATTTAAGCATTTAATAAGCAAAGAATTTTTAAGTCATTTAAAAATAAATGTTTCTTTTATTTACGCATCGAATGTCGAGAAGAAATTAAAAACCTGATATTTCAAAAATATTTCTACAACCATTCGCGACATATCAACATCACATTCTTACCGCACTCAAAGGATCATCCAGCAAATAAATGTCTGCCTCTTTGTAAATGGCCCTTGCCAGATTGATCCGAACCTTCTGACCACCAGATAACGAGCTTCCTTTCTCATCTATGAGCGTGTTATCTGCATCGGAAAATTCTTCTAGATCCTTGGCGATTGCGCAAGCATTAATTACGCTCACATATCTTTCTTTGTTAAATTCCTGGCCGAAAAGGATGTTCTGTTGAATACTTGCTCCGAAAACCCAGGCATCTTGTGCAGCGTAGCTGATATTTCCTATCAGGTTGATGTTACCCTTCACGAACTTGATCTCACCTAAGATCATCGAAAGAAAAGAGCTCTTACCGGCACCGATTGTACCGATTGCGGCATACAATTTGCCTTTCTCCAACTCAATGCTCAAGTTTTCGAGAGTATTATTCAAGAGATTTGAGCACCACTTTACCGACACATTATTCACTTTTATACACCACGTTTTTTCACTGTTATCCTCCATCCTAGCAACAATTATGTAATATTAACTGTTTTAAAGAACTTAAATAAAGTTTAGATTGTTCACGTGCCTTAAAAAATAACTGTTAAAAATACATTTTTTTACAAAAAAGATAGTCTAGAAGAACATGTAAACTAATATACTTATATTTTATTTTAAACTTACAAAATAGGAAATTCGTAAACTGATTGATCATAAATTACTTAATTTATTCTAAATACAAATTGCTAAAATTATTGTAATATATAGAAGGTAATCAAACATTCCAAATCAGCGCGATATTGTAATTAACTTAACATTTTACTACAGAAAAAACACGCAATTTTTTTAAAGTAGTTTATTGTCAATACTTTTATATTTAATGCTCTTTTAGTTAATATTCAGTTAAACTCAAGCCAATCAGGTTATATTATTGACTTTCCGTATACAATAAATAATAACTTATCTAAAATCCTATCAATTACAGTTTGAATATGAAATAAATCAAATTAAAGAAAGAGAAGAAAATGACATCTCTGATAAGAATATTTATTAGTAATATTATTAGTAATATTATTGGTACATATTAGATAATAATTAATAAAACAATAGCTAACAGCTTTTTTATAATTATATATTTTATCACTAATTGTATTATTTATAAAATATGAGGAATCATATTATATATCTGTAATTTATATATATACAAATGTAATGACAGATTACGCCAATTAGAATACATAAAATATTTTTTTGTATTTATATCGTAAATACTCAATTAAGGACATATTACAATTTCATATAAAATTAAAAATTAAACAGAAAATTGTCATTAAGATTTCTGAATATTCTAAATAAATTAAAGAATATGAAATTATTATCTAGTTTAACAACATATTCACTTATAAAATAGTAGTTAGTAATATCGATTAATTAACTGTCTTTATCAACTAATTCGTATTTCTACATATTAATTTTTGCAATAAGTTTAAAAAATGAAATTATATTTATTCATATTAAGAACTAAAATATAAAATTGTAAGTTTATTTTATTATTTTCCAATCAAATACAATCCTATTTCTATAAATATTTAGAATCGTGAAAAAGAAATTGATTGCTGAACAAAATCTTAATTAATAAAGGTTATTTATTCTTTACTAACATTTTTTAATTTAAGTTGAAAATGTCTTTAATAAAATATATACAAATACTAGTTTCATAAATAATTATACACGTATATTAATAATATTTATAATCTTATTGCTCCATCTTTGTATACATGTCCATGTATTTCGGTTGACTTTTGGGTTTTCATTAATTTTTTATAAGTATCCACGTTTTCTGTAACTATAGGTTGACGTGCGCCAGTGCTGTGTGCCGGGGAAAGTGGGTCCGGGGTTACCCCGCCATAACGGTACCATGGTAATTAAGACGGCATTGTGCGGCGGATGCGGCGCGTGGCGAGGGAATGGATCGGTGATATTCGAAAAAGAAAAGAATAAAGGGGCGCCGCGAGGATGGAGTTAAGGGAAGTTGAGTGAACGGAGTCGAAACGGCAAGACGTAGCTGACTGGCCGTGAGAGAGAACGGATTGTGTCCTTCTTATTCATCTTTTCATCTCCTTTTCATCAAGGTAATGTTGTACAAAAATCCGGAGATAATTATTACTCAATCAGGAGTCTGAAATATGCAACGTTATTGACGTAACGAAAATTGAAAAATTTTAAAGTCGAATAATTTCTTTAAAAAAATATCAAAAACTATTAATTATGTCTCAAAACAACAAAATAATGAGTTTTCCCAAAATTCTACCCTTATAATCCACCCTTATTAAGGTTCGAATTTTCAAAAATTAATAAATGAGTAAATATTTATATTGCTCAAAATGTTTTTTCTTGAAAATCGTTAAATATATTAAAAGCCACTCAATAAAAATTTTTCGAAAAAAAAATCGACGCGAAACATTCACTTTAGTGTTTTTATATATCATGCATACGTATCGGTGTATATAATATTTAATAAAAACTTTTAAAAAATCATTGCACAAAATTAATTTTCAGATTACGGCGTCTCGTTATATACCAAATAAACCCATAAATTTTCATTTTGAAATTCGAAGATGAACTTGAGGTTTAATACATTTATATGCATATGCAGTCTTATACATATGGGTATAGGTGAACGTATATAATTGTAATAACAACTCTTACAAAAACATTGATCAAAATGTTTTTTCAGATCTTTTCATATACTAAACGTACAGACAAAATTTCAATTCGAAAATTAGCACGGTACTTGGTGCTCATTGCACTTGAATTTATATTAACTCTTGTTCACATGCGTATATGGGGAGGATTATATTTTGTTAATAACAATTCTCACAGAAACATTCATCAAAATGTTTTTTCTAGTGTATTTTTATACAAGCAACAAACACACGAAATTTCATTTCGAAAATCCGCACGGAACTTGGTGCTTGTTGCACTTGAATGCATATGACTCTTATACAGGTGTCTATACGGGGAACCGTATATTTGTTAACACATACCCACAGAAATATTCCACGAAATATTTCTGCACTTGTTTTATCGTCATTGTCTGTTCTTAATATGAAAGTATATTCATTTTTTTAAGGTGCAATACATAAAATCTGTATTTATAATATTGTAGATTATCGGTCAAAACTGATTATTTTATTTCTGTATTGAAAAAATAATATGATATCATGAATTTCGATATTTTTAAATAAAATTTTTTGAAGGAACACATCCATAATTGATATTTATATTTTTGTAATTTATAAACGGATGATTAAGAAATCTTTTTTTCTTGGAAGTTTTCGTAGTTAATATATAAGAAGTGTTATAAATGTATATTTTTATTCAATTTGATTTTATTTATATTAATTAATTTATACTAATTTATTTATAATAATTACTTTATATAATTTTATTTATATTACTAGTTAATGCATGCGCGCGCGCGCGCGTATTTACAGTGTTTTAGATACATGTCGTTAAAATAAATACTAACAAACTTTAAAGTTAACCAAATTTAGTAAAACAATACATATTATTAAAGTTCATAAATAATATTTTTTAATGAAGTCTTGAATAGTATACGCGTTCCATATGCTTATACGTATAAGAGTACATATTCAAAAGCATTGAATATCAAGTTCCGTGCTGATTTTCGAAATGAAACTTTGTGGATTTATTTGGTATATATCGATACGCCGTAATCTGAAAAATAATTTTATGCAATGAAAGCTTTTTAAAAGTTTTTATTGAATATTATACACGCCAATACGTGGGTATGTGCATGATATATAAATGCACTAAAGTCAATGTTCCCCGTCAATTTTCTTTTTCGAAATATTTTCCGAGTGTTTTTTAATATATTTAACGATTTCCAAAAAAAAATGTTGTGTAATATAAATATATACTCTTTTATGATTTTTTGAAAATTTCAACCCTTAATAAGGGTAGAATTTTGAGGAAACTCATTATTTTGTCATTTTGTGTCATAATTAATAATTTTTGATAGTTTTTTAATGAAATTATTCGATTTTAAAATTTTTCAATTTTCGTTGCGACAACACGTTGAAAACTTCAGACTCCTGCTCAATCAACATATTTCTAATAATTTAATTCTAAATATAGAGATGAATTTACTAAATTTAAATTCAAGAATTTAAATGATAATTATTTGTATCTCTAAAAGGAGTATTACACTGTTGATTAGATAAGTCATATTAATTTGAATCGTAAATTTATTTATAGCTCAAAAATTCGAATACAATCTGAAAATTGTTTAATTTATTCAAGATTATTCTAAAAATAAATTGTGCTAAATTGATTATATTTATGTTTATTTTTTTAATTTACCCAGCAAATGTAATTAATTATAAGAATTATGATATAAAAAACTAAGATTTTATATAAAACTTTAAATAAGTTATTTTTAAAGATAATATACGAAAACGTACGATCAAGTCAAGATACTATTAAGAAATCCTAACATAGTTCTGAACGCACTTTTACATGATTAAGATAATTTACGAAATTAAAGCTGTTTTAGAGATTGAAAGTAAGCAATTTATAATTTACAATAGCCTTTGGAAATATATATTTGAGGAATATATAATCAAGAATAAAACGCAAAACTCACTATAATTACAGTTGTGCTATTAAAAATGAAATTAAAATCATACTCACTCGACATTATCGTCGTCAACGTCTTTGCACATTACTGCTCTGACATTTTCCGATATAATGATATTATCTGCTTGGAATTCCTCCATGAGGAGGAAGGATTGAATTCTAGTAACAGAGACTTTGCATTCAGCCATCTCAGCGAAACTTCTCACGAATCTTCCAGTCAACGAGTAAGATAATATGTTGTAGAAAGATCCGAATACAAAGATCTTATCAATGGTGAGTTGTTCACCCATCATCAACATTGCTATTATCGTGCAATAAAGAGCTATTCGGGTAATGGAGATAAAAATGGTCATGAAAAGACCTCGGATGTAGGCACTCTTTTTGATAACCCTGAGTTCTAGAAAACGTGAGAATTCAACAAGAGCGTAAAATGGTTTCTCCCATACAAACATTTTTATAACGTGTACACCGGATATTATTTCATCTACGAGCCGAACTCGTTTATCTGTCCTTTTTGCTGACTCCAATCGATACTTCGATGATAACTTCCCCGTATAGACTATAAAGAGTTATAAGTGTAATTAAAAAGATATATTTTAATATGCTTTACAATAACAGATTAATTACATTTCTATTAATATATAACTTTATGACAGCTTAACAAATCTAACAACGTATATTGTTTATATAGTTATTAAATCTTAACGACCAATTAAAAAATAATGAAAACCTTATTAAATTGATGAAGATTGTCACCAAAAAGTTCAATTATAAAAATATTTGAACAATTTTTATAAATATATTACATTTATAATGGTATATATAAAATTATATAGATGATGTTTTATAACTTTGTATATATAAAATAGAATTCATGTAATTTATGTAAGTATCTATATAATAGTATGTAATTTCAAACTTTCAACTTTAAAGAACCTTATTTTTGAAAACTATAATTATATCAGTTATTAATTCTGTGAAAATTATTTAATTCTATGCATATTATAATTCAAATAATAAATAAATAGTTTGTCAAAACATAAGATTATCAGAAATTCTACCCAACAATATTAATATATTGTAAAAAAATTTTTTGTAAGATCTCTAAGTAATATCGATAATTATACATAATTTAATATTTGTAAAATTATTGAATATTATTAAGAAATTACAATTTTAAAAAATGAAAGAACTTTTAATAAATGTTTACACTTGATTGTATTTTCTGATCGGAAAGGATCATGCAAAGTTTTATTTTCAAGCAGATTATTTTGATGAGACCTTGCAATTTAACGTTGTTATTAAGAACGCTACGACGAAAATTCCCTACGCGCTAAACGAGAAATAAAATATGTTGTAAAATACGATCACGCTACGAAAAAGTAACATGAATAACGCTACATTAACCAACTTGTTAACAGCAAGTTACTTGATTGACTGGATAAAATTTTTTATTTCCAGTGAATGCGTCGAAGTCGGTTTCGAACGACGCTCGAACGCCGCACGTCAAACGCTGTCGATGTTTAATCGCCCATCTTTCTTATTTTTTATAGGAGGATTTTCCTCCTGTAGTTTCCTCGGCTAGCCGGGCCTGAGCTGCGAACAGCAGCCTGTGTACATTTCGTAATTTAATTTATCGTAGTGATATAATTTTCGTTTTTTTATCCATTTTTTAAGTTAATTTAATGAAATTTGTTGTTACTATTATTGCTTATGTATTAATATTATTAATATTATTATTTATTTTTAATTTAAGTTATAATTTATTATTGTTATTTCTCATTTATTATTATTCATTTATTCTGATAATTTTTGTGAGTATTTTGATAATAAATTAATAATTTAATATCGATACGTTAAATGTTTAGAATAATAATAGTAATAACTACAGTATTTATTTCGGACTTATATTATACTTAATTGTTTTATAATAATTATTATAAATATTTGAAAGCTTTAACATTATTAGATTTGTTTATAATTTTGTTTTAGTATTTTATAATTTTTATTTAATTAATTATTTTGATTATTTATTAGTTTGAGAATTACATAATGATATTATGTGAATTACATAATACACATGCTTATATATCCACATAAACACATATACGTATGTGTGAATGTGTGTGCGCGCGCGCGTATAAATTAAAATGTTTTTTCTATGGAAGTGCAATTGTGCACTTGAGAGTATGTCTGTATGAGTGCGTGTAAATGTAGGCTGAAAATTTCAAGTGCGGTCATAAATATGTCAAGATTGATCTTTTATCAATGAC
The DNA here is from genome assembly GCA_018907045.1 of Wiebesia pumilae. Lineage (NCBI taxonomy): Eukaryota > Metazoa > Arthropoda > Insecta > Hymenoptera > Agaonidae > Wiebesia > Wiebesia pumilae. The sequence goes on along the minus strand of JACCHZ010000159.1, from coordinate 7,449,204 downwards.
AGTACAGGCTCTAGTTGACGATTCTAGAAGCGTTAAAATTTTCCTATTTGAGGAAGAGAGAAAAAAGAAAAATTTTCTCAACATATATTTATCAGTAAGTTTAAGTAAAGCGAAAGAAGTGATAGATTGAATTTATACATAGTTTGTAAAATAAGTTCTTTTGTATTTTCACTCTGTAAAATCTAAAAATGACTCCCAACAAAGGAATCTTATCTACTAAAAATAATAACAATAAAAAATTCTTTGTAAGTTTGAATACAATGAAAATTTATAAAGTTTGAGATTGAAACTTGAGATTAGAAAGACTACTTACATTGTAACTTTAAAAGAATGAAAAATATTAATAAATCCTAAGAAATTACGTACATTTTGGATAAAATCATTGTAAATGAACATAATTTTACATGAACAGAGATAAAAAATGATATCCAATATTGTTTCATTAGTAATATTCATTCTTCTTCTAGGAATCAAAAAATAAAAAGCATTGAAGAGATAACTGGAGAAGTTTAGGGTATCTATTAAATACAATCGAAAATATTTAAACTGATATCGGATGAATATGTAATTTAAACATTAAACACATCCCCATTTAAAACATATATTTTGCAATAGTATGTCTTCCAAATCAACTGTCAAAGTGATAAAATTAGAGTGAATCTTAAATAAAAATAAGAAATCTGTAAATGAATAATAAGATTAGTAAAAGAAAATAAAAGGCAAAACAGTATGACAGAATATCCGTAATAAATAGGAATAGAAATATGGAAATTAAAAATTATATGGTGCGACGGAAACATCAGTCGCGAAAGTCTGGAAGCGAATGTCGCGGGGTAAGTGGAGATAGCAGAATGAGAAAGCGCAGAAAAGCGCCGAGCATAAGAGAGGGAAAGTCGAGTGAGATATAAAGTGAGCCGTGCGAGTGAGAGAGAATATGAACGCGAAGTGGAAGGTCTCAGCTACGCGTCACAGCTGAGGCCCGGTCGGCCCAACACGTCACCCCCGCCGCCACTACTGCCGTTGGCCCTTTCCATCAAGCTGGTACCGCGCTAGAAGTGTTAGCAGGGAGGCGTCTCTTCACTAGGCGGTGTGAGAAAAACTATATGAAGAAAAGCATTTGTAGAAGACGGCCAAACATCAGCACCGTTCGGGATGCGATATTCAATCGTCAAATTAGACAAGCTCGTGGGGTGAGTTTCAGGTTAAAGAACTGATAGTCTAGGAACCTGTGACCCATTATGACAACCACCAAGGCTCCCAAATTAATCAAGCAACTCGTTGTTGGCAGGCGTTGACTTCGAGATGCTTAAAAATCAATTTCAGACATGGGTTAATAGTAGCTCATTGTTGACGAGTGTGTCTTTGCACGGCTCTATCTTCGAGTTACTCGCGACAGAAAGTAAATAAGTTAGGTAATAACTCGATGTTAGCGGGTGCGGTCCTTACTCAGCTCGACCTTCGAGTTACCCGCGATAATGAAGAAAACATCATCTGCATGCAGATGAATGTTGCGTTCTCGATACCAGGAGAAAACCATTGTCACGAAGAAAACCTATAGAAAGACACGCTAAAATTTCCGCTACCGTATATGAATTGTTATGAACAAAACCATCTGAAAAACAGACCGCCGTAATCGGCCATATGCCGAAAACCAAATGATATTGACAGGTTACCGCTGCATGCCTGCCAAATGAATGACACTTGTAAATTAAATCTAGAATAAATTAGATAATCTACGGTAATTCACGTCGTCCTTATTTCGCCTCATCTCCTTCACGTCTCTTCCTCTCAATACGAATCTGGTCCGATGTTAAGCCATCCGAGTCGGGACGGCAGGAAGCGTGAGAGAACGAGCCGCTGCTGAGGGATAACGGGAAGTATTATATCAACAATAGTAAGTACCAAGAATAAAAAAGAAAGAAGAAGAGAATAATTCAGTAGAAATTATCACATAGAAAACTGGTATCTGTAGGATCATCAGAATCTCTAAAAGTTACCTAAATCCTAAATATCATATTAAGAAAATTTCAAAATAATAGTAGATCAAAATAAACAAATCATGAAAATTATTTGAAAAATATAGAATCAAAAAAAGGATTACATAGCTTTTAAGAAGTTAAACAACTGACACGTCCTTAACGCATTTGCCTCTTTTCGGCCTAAACACTAGGTCTATTAGCCGGAAATGGGCTTCTACGATTCTAAATTAAAGCATGTGCATATGTTCATTTGTTAAAATCAACCTTATGAAATTGGAAAAAGAATGCAATTACAGAATCGGACATTTAAGTCTAGCCTTTAGCAATTATATTGCAGACAGAGAAAAATTCAGAAAAGTCCCTTTGAAATAAGTATTACCTATTATATATATATATATATATATATATATAAATATAACAAAGTTTATTTACATACTTGCTAATACCAACAGTTTGGTGGGTCACTCTTAAGGGTTCGAATTACAAATCTAATGATCCCCGAAATATGACCCTTTTTATTCAATTTTTTAATTACGGATGGTATAGGAGAAGAGGGGACTACTATCGAAATTTCCCGAAAATTTCTCTATAACCTGCTTACGTTTTCTTTACCTTATTATACAACGCAAAATAAATAATGTTTATATGTTATTATTTATATGTTAATATTTTAATTATTATTAATAATAACTTTATAAAATATTTATTAACGCTATTTATATTGATTCCTTACTAATTAACAAGTAATTTGAAACTTGAGAATTCAAATTATTGCTTACAAAATACTAATAATAATTTGTTTGACAATTATACTATTGTTAGTTAAAATTATAAATATATAAAAAATGATTATAGTTAATAATACTTTCATTGTTTTAAACTTTATCTATAGCAGTTAGGGATTCTTATTTTAAGAGTATGCATAAGTATATATGTGAGTATGCATGTGACTACACACCTATGACACGATGAAGTTTCTCTTACCTATATAAGAAAATTCTTTTTTTTTAGTTAGTAATAATTTTGTTATGACTCCCTTGTTAGTTTGAAGAATTTTTCTCAAGTGTGAAAGAAAAGAAAAGATTTTCGAAGTTTCATTTTAGTGAGACAATGCCGTAACACAACTATTTTAACAGGACTCCTTTGACAGGTTAAATCAAATATACAAATTTTATATAAAATATCAGAATCTGAACAATAAGTTGAAGTTGACATGAAATTCTGTATATAAATTCGATTTTAAACAATTTAAGAAACTGCCAATATCTGATAAAAATTGACTTGAAACAAATGTCTAATTAGATTATAATGAAAATTTAAGTACGAGATTTGCTTTGTTTGTAATGTTAAAATTTGATATTTTATCTTACCTAAAAATATTTTGTTATAATATCATGTATTTAACGCATTTAAGGTTAATTAAAGGCATGGGATTAACTTACCTTGTACAAGAACTGAACTCAACATAATAATTAAACCAATCAGACCAGCAAAATGAGCTTCAATATATAAAATGTATGCTACAATAAGAGTTGCCAAAGGCGCAGTCCACATAGTGTGTAAAAAGATTATAAAAAATTCGAATCTGTTGACATCATTCGCCAATAAATTAACTATTTTTCCAGTTGAAGTTTCTCCTAGAACTGTGCTATTTAATTTTAATGTCTGTAAAAATATTAATTTACATAACTTCTAAACACTTTAATAAAAAAATTATTTTAAAAAAATCTTATAAATTTTAAAGAAAAATACTTCATTTAAAATCTAATATTTAAAAAAATAAATTCTTTGATCAACCTAACTTTAATATATCATCTTTATAATTTTTTAAGACTATAATTCTTTCTAATGTAAATCACTAAATTTATTAAGTATATTCTATAACCTTGAAGGCATAACTGTCCTAATAAGATCACCATATTTCCACTTATATTAAATATTTAATTTTGATTAGAAAAGATTGTAATATGCGTAATAAATAAACTGCTTTTTTGTTAAACTAGTATCCATGATCTTGGTTTTTTTACCTACTTTTTTGTAAAGCAATGAACTCATGGCTATGCGAATTCTTCCAGCAAGATGATATGCCCGGAAATACAGATGATTCTCCAACAGAATTGTGAGCATATTTGTGAGAATGAATGCCATAAAGTAAATGAAAGCTTCCTCGAACTTTATCGTCGTTTGAAGGTTAAAATACCGCAGTAATAAGCCCAACAATATAGGAAGTCCTAATCTATAATCATTTATAGTAGTTAGTTACATAAAAATATATTGTTAGTAAGCTGAAATAGTCTATAATTCATTCGGAGCTTTTCGGCTTTTAGTGATCTAAAAAAAACATTATTATAAAAATATTATATTATTGTAGCAATAGACTTTTCTGTGATCCTATCAAAACTTAATATAAGACGAAGATAAAACCTATTTAATAAAATAATACTTTGTCTTGATACTATTTTGAAAGAGAATTTTTAATCGTAGGTCTTCAGTATTTAATAAGTTTACAAAAAAACAAAAATTCTTTAAAATATACATATCTTATAAATTTAAAACAATATCATACCAGTATTATAATACTTTAGTTCAGAGTTATTTAAGATACTAAAATTTCAATTTATTAAATAAATAATTTTATTATTTATTAGTTACTTAGAAAAAATTTAGTAATTATCTGTATTAAATATTATATGTATGTAAAGTAGGTAATATTCTATATTTCTTTTAAAACATTTATTTTATAGAAATTAAAAACTTATTCTTATATAATGAACAAATCTATTAAAGTATTTTTAATATTATTATTACCAACCAAATTACCAACACCAACTTATTTTTTAAATTTTAAATTGAGAAATAGTTTAATATTTAAAAGAACGCTCATCCAAATATTCATATTTTAAAAATTTAAAAAAAAATTATTCAAACTAATACTTCTAAAATTACTATTCTACAGAGAAAAAAATTTGGCGGCTTCATTCATATTCATTAAATTTATAAAATTTTTTATAAAATATGTATTTCTATGAACATATTTGAAGCTCAACTATCCAAAGTGATCAAACTTTTTTTTTAAACTGAAATAATTTCTCTATTATAATTAAATATTAATTTTAACATTTAAAATTCTAATATTAAAAAATTTAAATATACAAAAATGATCACTATTTAAAATATTTATAATATTTATTAATATATATATTTATATAATTATATAATACATTTATATCTTAAAAGTCTTATTACAATGAATATAATAAATCTTGTAAGCATAGATACATATATAAAAAATTTTACCTGAAAATAAGATCAAGAAAAAAATGAATAATTCCTAAGAAAAAAATTTCTTTGCGAAAAGTGACAAAGATCGTCTTGAATAGATTTGGCTGGTCGTTTATTCTCTGAGCTCTTTTTAGTTCTGTAATCCATTGTCTTTTGTAGACATATATATCGTATAAATTTCATTGAGTTAAATAAAATATTGAAAAATTAAATATAATTTCGTATTTAAAAAAACTAACTTTTCTAATTTGTTTCCTAAAAATTTTGATCGATCCTTTTTTAATGGTTCATATAGATCTTGAAATGTCAAAACATTCGTGTAGCCTTTTCCAAATAGATCTTTAATCCACCTAAATAATCATATAGGTAAAATAAGGTTTTGATTTATTGATAGATTGTGAAATACATTATATGAAATAAAACTAGTATAATATGAAAAAAGCACGAAACATTTAAGATATCTGAAAAAGAAATTATTCATAACAGTTATTGGGTTTTTTCATAAATTTGAATAGAATTTTTAAACTGTGTAAATAGAATAAAGGAAATGTTGCCTGTAACATAAAAAATATACTACCAATGTATATAACGGTCGTATCGTACTCTGTCAAATACTCTGTCGGTATTCAGAATTGACTCTCGATAAAATCACATAATTTAAATAATCACAATACTGATAACGATGTAATACAGTCAATAGAAAGAAAATATGAATAAATTTAAAACCTTTTTTCATTAAAAAATTAAGTGTATAACAAAATATGTATGTGTTCTAAGTTCAGGATGATGTTACATAACTTAGTATGAAGAATACGAGCTAGGAAGAAAAATTTACTTTTATTATTGTGCAAACCTATACTATCTAATATAGTAATATATCATATCGTGCAAACCACGATAGCAGAGGTGACACGTTGGGCTAGCCGGGCCTCAGCTGCGCACAGCAGCTGAGACCCCTTACTCCATGCCTATACTCTCACTTTCTCGTACCATGCACTTTCCCTCTCGTTCCACTCTCTTTCTCTTTCACTCGGTGTTTTCCCTCATTCATACATTCTGTCGCGAGCTAACGCTCGCCCGGAAAAGATAGATGTTGTGTGTTAGTTACGCTATCGCGATGTAGAGGGCGTTTTTTTGGCTCTGCCACTTTCTTACCTCGCGATAGTTGTTTTCGGATTTTCGCGACGGGCGTTCCCGTCAGAAGATCTATGTAAAAATACATGTATATACAATTTCAGCCGAGTTTATTTCTTAGTTATTTATTTATTTTTATCGCTATCTGATGACTCCCTTCAACCTTTTAGAGAAAAGTCAAATTTATCCTCTTTACCTTCTTTATCCTTTAAAATATATTCTTTACGTAAAAATTTACAATATATTATATTTATCAGGATAAAACAAAACTAAGTATAATTACTAAACTAAATCCGTACTAGTGCAAAAAACTTTAATGAGGTAAAAATAATCCAATAAGATTAAGGTTTGCCTTTGAATAAAAACTTAAATTGACATGTAATTGCAAATACATGTAATAAAATGTTTCAATGAATTTAAACGACAGCTTTTTAAAGCATTAGAAGAAGCAATTAAAATTATAAATTTTTATATTTCTAAAGTGTGTAAGATATGTGTGAGGAAAATTCCCTTTCGAGCTAAATGGAAAATAAAAGCACGTGCTAAAGAAAGCACGACATGATACGGAAAAGAAACAACATGGACGACGCCGCGTTAGAAAGCGTGATGGTGCGCAGCGCAGAGTAAGTGAGAGAGAGATTAAAGAAGAATGAGTGTAAGCATGAAGCTGAGGAGAAGAGTGTAGTTACACGTTATGCCTGAGTTGAACGCCCGCCTTACCGTAGCCTCCTTGCCCACGAAATCGCACCGATCTACACTATAAGGAGTAGAAGCGATTTCCTCCACTAATAGGCGAGGGAATAGTCAAAGAAGGAAAGCCTTCCATAGTATACAAAGAGCAATAATCGACAGTGTTCGGAGTGCGGCGTTTTAACGTCGCACCAAAGCAGCCTTTAGGTATCGCTAGTAATATCATAGAGGTTCTGGCCTCATAGGCAAGCCTTGGCTTACCTCCGAACGCTGAGTGACGCGATTCACACACTCTAATCCTAGGCGTAGCGTTTCGCTACGTCCATCTTAAATCCGAGAGTGGGCGATTAGCACACTTTCTTCCGGGACGTCAGGAGTTTGCTACGTCCACGCTGACATGAAAGTGACGCAATTCGTACTCTCTCATCTTTAAGAAACTAATAAATCAATCATTTTTTTGTTATAATTAATATAGTTTTGTTTTTTTGACGACTCGTCCTAAAATCATCCATTCCTCTTTTGCCCACGAACCTTGTTTGGTGAGTCGTCTTGACTATATAATGGGCTCGTGGTGCAGGTAAAAATGCGCCGCAAAAATCATATATCAGACCTCCAGCACGTAACAACAGCAGCTGAAGAAGGCGATGAAAACCATCGCACAGAGGAAAAACTGTTACTTATGTCTATGAAACAAATAATTTTTTATTTTTTTTTATTTATGAAAGATAATTATTTAATTATGCTTAACGGTTTAATCTTCTTTTCTTTGGTATCATGCGTCTTTTGCAGCATGGAGCTCGGTGGAAAATCGAACCATGTGGCTTTTTCTCCGGAGTGCTTCGATCGTCGATTTCTGGTATGTCGAAAGACGCAGAGACTGCGCGTAAATGGCTGTACTGCGGTGGAGCACGTTGACAGACTTCAGTTCTTTTAGTTTTCCTGGTGCGCCGATAGGCTACGCCGTGAGTCAAGCGTCAAAGGTTGCACGACCATGAGAGATCTCCAAATCACACTAACTCTGTCTTTCCATGCAAACCATGACTCTCCGACAGCTAGAAACTTGAGAATTCAAAACTACTACTGACCCTGGATGTTTAAAGAAGCTAGTAGCTATGTTCAAGGATGCCAGCAATGTTAAGAGGACAAGGCATTGCAACAGGCTTCAGCTGGAAAAATGACATTCACGGAGATCAAAGTTCTTTGGGAGATATCTCAATGGATCTGTTCGGCTCCCAGTTTATGTCAAACAAACAAAATATTAGGCTTTTAACAATTCAGGATAGATATACCAAATAGGTAGAGTTGGCAACTCTAAAAAGGCCACTAGTACAGCTATAAATATGAAGTTCAAAAAACTAATTATTCGTCGATATCGATGCCCTCACGCGGTGGTAACAGATAATGGGTGTCAATTTGTAAGTAGGGAATTTGAGGATTTCCTCAAAAACTCTTGAATGGTACACTATAAATGAAGGAAATGCACGCGGTTATTAATCAATCATTTGCAACTAATGGTTTTTTGCTAGTCAATTAATGCTATTCTATACGTAACATTTTTAATTGAAATCTTTTATTATTTAAATATATATCTCCTATTGATACTTTCATCAACTTCAGAATTCTTTAATTTTTGTAGTAGTGGAAAAAAGGTGCAGTTTTTATGGTCAAATTTTATTAGCATAAAAAGCTAATTCTTAAAACATTAGTGCTTTTTAAATGAATTTTAATACATTTAAGATAATCTTTAAATATTTTTATTTAATAATAAAATCATAAATGTGAGTGTTTACATTTCACGATTCAGCTAATTATCTTATAAATGTTCAAGAACTTCAACTAACAATCTTTGTCTCCAATACGTGAGCTGAAGCTAAGAAGATACTTTTTAAATCGGAAAGTTTATTCGTATTATTATATATATTTTTATAAACATTTATATGTTGGATATAATAAATTAAAATTTAATTCGTTAGATGAAATTATCAAATACATCAAATCAAGGAGTAAAATATAATTTAAAAAATGTTTAAATATAATATCAGCTGATGTTGATCGATCAATATTATTATAAAAAGTTATTTCTTTGTAACAAATTTAAAAAACTTTATGATGAATATTTATAATGAATATCATCACTTTATGATGAATATTAGAAGTTCTTTTTTCTTTTTGAAAATCTTATTTTGTTGAGTATACAAATTTCAAAAAACGAATTTTAAAAAATCATTATGTCATTTATTTCAGCTAAATATACATGAATAAATTTAAATAGAAGGACCATGAAATATTTCAGTTTTAAAACTTTACCAGTATAGAAATATAAATATATATTTATTGTTAATATAAAATAAATAACATTTGAAAAAAATTGTAAGACAGTAATAAAAAAAGTTACAACTAATACTATTATTTAATAATAGCTAAAACAAATTAAGTAGAATTTTAACTAAAAGTACAATGAGATATTTAAGATTTATTCAAATGTAAATTTTTATTGATGAATGAATCAAGATAATATTTAATATCGTTCAATTATGAATTTAGATAAAATCAAAAACGAAATTATTAATTATGCTTATTTCATACTATTTTTATATAATTTAAATACATCCCTGAAATTTGTATATATTATTTGAATTAAATATTTATGTATCTACTTATAAAAAATTTGATGAAATACTTATGTATGTTCAGAAAAAATTAAAAATCATAATTTTTCAAATTAAAATCACGATTTAAACATTAAAAATTACTCGAAATATAAAAAAAGTATATTTATTTTTCTAAGTATTTAAATCAAGTATATATATATATATATATAAAAGGTTTATCGTATATTTAAAAAATTTAGTACTATAATTTTATTTCAGCTAATCAAAATATACGTGGTTAAAAAAAAAATGTTTAAATTACGATTCGAAAGACATCAGTATACGTTTTTTTTTTATTCCAAATGTTAGTAATTCATCTATATAGGTGAAAATATTATCAGTGATTTGTAAGTATAAAGAAATAGATAAGAAAAAATTTTACAAAGCAGAAATGATTTCGAAGATATTAATTTTTTTTTAAACATGAAATTTTGTATACTTGTAGAAAAAAATATTTTTCAAAAAAAATTTAATTTTGATAAGACAGAAAAATAAATATCAAAAATTCTATAATAAGATTAAATTAAAAGATCAAAATTTATACATTAATCTTATATATATATATATTATAAATATAGTAGCATGTCGATATTTATTAACAAATAACTGATGAAATTTTCATATTCAAACAAAAATATCAGCTATCACAAATATTAGTCAAGATTTTACGTACATATTGCTTTAAATTATAGATAAATATATTAAATAAAATATATTAAATATCCTTTTGTAAGTTGTAGAGCATATTTATACATAGATTCTCGTTTGTATATTTACCGATTTAAAGATTTACTACAATAAATTACATGTATATTTATACAGAATATAAAATTAAAGAATAAATAAATCATTTCATAATACCATTGATTGCTTAGTTTTTATAAAAAATAAATGTTTTAAATAATACATGTAATTGTATTCTTTCTTCGTTAGAAATTATTTAAAAACATAATATTTGTAATTTATTTATAAAATTATTCTGAAATCTCTAGTTATTTTCATATAGTGATATTTATTATAAGCTATTTTTTTCTAAGAATTTATGTAAAATTTAGGAAATAAATTGATTTATTCAAATTACATATATGCACTTAAGGTAGATTGATACTTTTTTATAAGCATATTTAACAAAAAGTTAATTGAAATATAACAATAAATATATTAAAAATTATGACAATATTTTAAACATAAAAGTTGATTCGTTGTATTTTTATTGACAATTCAAAAATATATCTTCCGTTAACAAATTTTTAATATTTCTGCATATAAAAAGTAATCAATCTATCCTATCATAGTAAAATCAACCATAATAATAACAATTCGGGTTAAACTTTTCATTACGTGCTGGCATGAGCATATTCATTTTATAAAAATAAAAAACAAAAAATATATAAATTAAAACATAAGTGGAAAGTATTCCTGTAAATTAAGAGGAAGCCTTTAAATTATAGTACAATGGAAAATAATTGTTTAAGTATTTTTCATTAATTTCAGATTTTTTATGTACTATATTTAATCCGACTTCTACATGTTAGCTATAGAACTTACGAATGTTACATATATATATTAACCATAAAAAGGCTTAAAAAGTCTTGTTAAAAATTATATAATAACCGATGTAGAAGCACACGAGCATATGCAAATATATTAATTTAGTCTATTTAAAATAGTCTATCTAAAATAGTAAGATGAAGTAAGCATTTATAAAAAATTTATAATATATAAAATTTACTATAAATTTTAAAATTTTTAATGATTTTGTTTTAAAAAGTATAAGCAAAGAGTTAACTGCAATAAGTTGATTGTGATATATGAGAACAAAACTTTTAAGTTCTAAAAAATGTCATCAAACTTATTTTATAAGTAAAAAATTGCCATTACAAACCGCTCAATATGAAATATTTTATGTACTAAAACAATCAAATATTTGAAAATAAGGGAACTTATATGAAAACTTTTACAATTATAATATAGATTAAATTCATCATGGCATGAAAAAGATAAGAATAGAAAGGTAAAATTATTCTATGAATATTTAAGAAAGATTACGTAATAATAATATAATAAAAATTATCATAATATAATTTAACCCACTAAAGAGCAAAAAAACTTACCACCAAAATAGTATAGAAAACAACTTGGCCTTTTCACGTGGATTTGAATTATTTTTTGCTTTGTTAGAATCCATGGCTTGCGTATTTTTTCATGTATTTACGTATATTTAAATATTTTCCTTTGGTGCTTTTATTTCGTTATTATTTCGTTAAAATACTGTTTATACAACATAACTATAGTTATTGATATTGTTTAAAGCAATAATTTTTAAAATGAGAATGAAAAAAGATACTTTTAAGAATTATGCTAATAATTTATTACACAAAATTATTTTGAGCTTGTTTTTAAGAGCAAAAAAAATAAATGAATAACCGATATATCGTGTTTAATAGATCTATGTTACTCTTTTAATAATATTTGTTTTCAGAATTTATTTAAATTACGATAATCTGAGCTATAGTTACTATTCTTTCTCTATTCATACACATGTCTAACTTCAATTTCATAAATTAAACTGCGTGTATAGTTATTTGCATCTATTTATTATTGTATCTAGTTTTAATTGTGTAAACTGTAAGGAGAGAAGCACGGAAGCAATATTCGTCATTTTTAATATTTAAAATGTTGTTTATTTTATTTAAAAAGATCTATTTTTATTACTTTATGTATAGACACGTATATTAAGAATTAACTAAACCAACAAATTTATTTTTATAATCCACGATATCATAATACATTATATAAAGCTACAAAAATATAATTGAATTAAAAGCTGACAGCTAAACATTATTTTTATGCAGTATTACTATAAAATGACATTTTTAATTGATGAACATAAATTAGAATATTCAATTGAAATTTGTTTTTACATTATTTAATTAACTACTTTAAATCTTATGATAATAATTTTTTACAAAATTACAAATTATAATTTCTTAAAATTCAAAATAATAAAATATATTAAGAAATGATGCTGTACTATAATTTTATAATTTTAATTCTCAATAAAGATCATAATAAATGTCTTCAGTCTTTAGAAAAAAATATATAATTTTAATAAAAATTAACTATCACTTTTAGTTACACATCGTCACACATAATCACCAATCAAAATTAGTATGGAGAAAGACTCGAATAAAGCGACAAGCGACTACACTTAGCTAGGAATTGAATGTGGAACTTTCCTTTTTCACAATATATACTCTTACAACCGAGCTATCAATACTGATACAATTCTTTCTTCGAGTTCTCTTCATATCGCAATCATAATGTTAACTCGGACACTTACGCTACATTATGTACATGCCAATATATAAATGATCAAACGAATCCTTTTGTAAATATTCAGTTGTAGCCAAAAATAGCGAATGAACAATTAAATGTGATTTTAATGCATTCAAAATTATAATTAAATAATACTAATTATAATTAATATATTATCTCGTGTTAATATAAAATTTAACACGAGATATCGTGGGGGCATTAAAAATTATAAGCGCATCTCGCTTATTCAATGTTTGACTTATTTACTATAAATACAGAAATATTTTGTTTTTGCATAATTCTTAGATTTTCAAGTTTCATTTTTTATTGATGGCAATTAAGAGAAAAGAAAAGAACACCAATCTAAACTACTATTATATAAAATTAAATATTTTTTAATAAATTTTTATTAATAAATTAATTATTTGATAATAAATTATTAATTTATTAAGATAATAATTCATTAATAAATTAATTTTATTTGAAAAGTATATAAAAATATTTAAAATTATAAAAAGTTAAGCAACTTTGTTTTAAATTAATGCATACGATATCAATATGCATAAAATTTTTTATAACGATGAGCCAAAGTATTAGAGTATATTTCGCGGTTTACAATTTATTAATAAACATATATAAACGTGTGAGTATAAATAATAAAATTTATTATCTTATCTAAAATGAAATTCTGTATTATATGCGATAAGTTTTTATTATTTATTTTCTAGATAACCTCGTATATTTGGCAAACATTTTTTAAATTAAAAGGTGTTTAATATAAATTAGAAGAAAGTGGCGAATAAAAATCTAATAGATAATTTATATTTATATACAAATAGATGAAATATTTTTTTAATATTTAGGTTTAAAAGTTATTTATTGGTATGAGGGTTAAAACTATTTTCATCTTTTCAAAAAATTGTATTTTTCATATTTCTTAAGATCTCAAAAATGTATAAAAAAGTTCTATACGAAACGCATAAATATTATCAGTTACAAATAAATTTATTAATGTATTTTAAGCTTTGTAAAAAGTGCAAAAATCTTTAAATCTTTTTTAACTTCTTTTTAAGCTGGACGACTTTTTATATCTAAGAAAATTCTATGAGAACTTTATAACTAAATCATTTTTGTTTAAACATAAGAATTCTCAGATAAAAAATTTCCAGTTTTATAATCTTTAAAATATGAGCAATGTGTTCATAATTTTTTTTTAAATATTTGCGATTTTGTAAAAAAAACTGTTCACAAACACTTTTGTAAGTTTCAAAATATTTAGAAGTTTTATTTAAAAAATTTATTATTTATTTTTGAGATCCTAAGTATAGAAAACTGTAATAAAAAAATTTTAATTAAAAAACTAATTAAATATGTTTCAGATTTATATATGAAACAAAATGTAGTGTCGATTATTAAAATGTTTAAATTATAAATTATAAATATAAATTATAAATTATAAATTATAAATTATAAATTATAAATATAAATTATAAATTATAAATATAAATTATAAATTATAAATTATAAAAAATTACTAAAATTAAAAATAGGAAATCTTGTAGCTACTAGAAATATAATAAAACATAATTATGTATATTATAAATAATAAAGGTTAATTTTAATAAATGAATCAATTAATTATACATTATGTATTGTTTAGAAAATAAGCTTCAAAACATTTAATTGTAATTCATAAGCGTAATAATCTTAAAAATTATACATTTTGATAAAGTATTATCTTTTTAAAAATCTTAAAATAAATAATAAAATGAAAAGAAGATAAAAACACGTGACGTCGGTTTAATCGTTTAAAGTAGCTAAATGTAAAGAGTAAGGTAAATGTAAGAGTTTAGTTAAATATGAAATTAGATAAACTTTATTGTACAGACTTCGTCATACACAATTATTGAATAAAAAAAAATTGCAAAAATTCTTATTTATAAATTATTATGATATAATATGTTTGATTTAACAATATAATTAACGCTTAACTGAAATTTTATTTTACATTAATTTTTGAATATTTTTTGCACTATAATTTTTATTACAAGGATGTTATTGAATCCAAAGGGAAGTATATTTAAGGAAATAACAAATTAAGCGTTTTTGAGCATATCATTAATATTCTAATATATCGAGTTTTCAAGATCGTATTTATGTGGTAAAAATGCTAACATATAAAAATATATATATACAAAATGAAATGATAATCTTTATGAGCATTATTCTTCTAAACACCACATTTAGTTTATAAGCCTAACAACCTTAACTTTTTTTAAATTAAATTACTTTCTTCGACTTGAACCAGCCAAAATACAGTCAAAATTTAAGTTTAAAATACCATGCCTTTATTCAAAAAACAAAATATTATCACTCCATACTCAGTACTCAAATACTTAATGGCTATCTGTATCCATGAATTAATTGTAGGCTCTTTTATTTCTATGTCAAGCAACCAAGTGATTCGCAGTAAAGAGGCATCGTTTATAAAAATCAAAGAATTCTGGCCGTTGTTACTGTACAAGCCATTAGAATAATTATATCGTATTTTGAAAGCATTAGTTTTACTAGCTTCCATCAATGAAAGCTATGGTGATCCTCATAGCTATGTGAGTTTGGCCATCGATTGCACAACTTCAAATAGTTATTTTGTGAATTCCCTTTTTCATCGTTGCTACATATAAAATGTCATCCATAAGAGTGCATTTACAAATTAAAAGCAAATTATGTGTCCTTTTAAGTGACATAACATTACACAGAATGGCGATACAAATTTTCACTCTACAAATCTAAATATAAAAATCTTGTAATAATTAAAATAATGTTTCGTAGTATCACAATTCTAAATTGTCATATATATAAAGTAGTTCCAGTAAATAGTTACCTACTTTATGACGTTAAAAAATGTTGGTTCTATGTTTATAAATATAGGCTGCATTTTTTATTTTTTACCTACCAATACTTTATTATATAAAAAAGGATAAGTTACTCTAAAAATTATTAATAAACCTATGTAAAAAAAACCTATGTCAAACTAAACAGCTCATTAGATACCTAACTAAGCAGTTTGACATGTTTCTTGGAGTTCTTTTTTGAAAGGTGCACAGCTACTTCGACTATCCTAGCCAATATCGATAATTTTTTTTAATTTCGCCTATTTATCTGATGGAAAGACAGCCACATGAGATAACATTTTCGATATAAGTAAATTCACTTTGCCATGTGCATAGCTAAGACACTTGGCAAGTCCAGGGCAACAACCGAATTCTTCAATTGTTTTAAATCTGTATGTCCTGAAATTCTTTTCTTGATCTATATATGTAACAGCAGCCATCAGGGGACATAAAATAATCTTTGTATGATCTTGGAAGTTAATCTAAAATGAGAAAAAAATAACACAATAACATGATTTTATATTTTGTTTGTTATATATACTTGTTAGGAACTTTTAGCATAAAATTTAAAATTTTAAAAAATATATTTATACAACATTTGGAATAATTATAATTTTTAAAATGATATAAATACATTTAATCATAAAAAACTACAACTAATTTATAAAAAAATACATAAAACTAAACTATTATTTCATTTTTAAATGATTAATAATTTCGAATAAATTTAAGTTCATTGATAAACTATACACAATGAGTACAAATAAATAATTAATTTGCTTTAACAGATAATTTCATCTAGAATTTTTATTAATAAATGTCAATTTATATTCATAATAATCAAATTTTTAATTGAATAGAATATTTTTATCCACAAAAATGTGCTAAAAGCTGTAAACTGTACAAATTAAAAAAATAAAATTTCAATTTTTATCAGAGTATATCAATAAATAATTTCTGTTGTTTCTGTTTGAACTATCACAACTATATGTTCTGAAAATTTTTGGAATTTTAGAAAATATGTATGTGCATGAAAAAATCTACATACATGAGTACATATAACTACGTTTTTTTCATTTTTAAAACAAATGAATTAATTATGATATACCGAAACTTTTATATTATGCACTTATTAAATTGATTTTTATTTATACAAAATTACCAATCTAGTTAGAGTATTTTTAAAAATATTTTGGATTGTAGATTTAAGTATATAATTTGTATTTTTATAATTTTGAAATTTTTATTTATATTAAAAAGAATTCGCTGATCTAGATTCTTTAAAGTTATAGAAAGACCTTTTAATACACTTATAATTTTCAAGCATTATAAATTATATTTTTTACAAACTTTTTGTTTACTATAGAATAAAATTTATCGAAATATCGACTAATTTTTTATGTCGTTCATAAACTCGCATAATAAATAAATGATCAATAAAATATACTATAAACTATAAATTTATACTATATACTATAAATTCCCAAATGTTTTATTATAATTGTACTTATTTCCACACAATATATTGATGAATGTCTTTTATCATGCAATTATTACAAAGAAAAACTTTAATGTTTTAATTCAATAATGTAATTATAATTTAGATATTCCTAAATTTAGATAATTATTAGAAATAATTCAAATTGTAATCAGTCAAATTTGTAAGTATGTGCTAGTGTTAGCAATCAAATCATTCAATGAATTAAATTAAATAATATTAATTTATAAGTAACCGAAAACGAAATATATACTATTTAATTTTTATATTTAGTGAGCAATTTATGTAAGTGGTATACTCACTTCATAGCATACTATAAGAGTTAACTAAAGTTATATAATTTTCAATTTATTTTCAGTTAAAAGTGTTTAGGATCAAACTAAATTGGAATTAATTATTTATTTATAATTATTTATTATTTATATTTAATTATTTATATTAATTATTTATATTTAATAATATTCTTATAAAGTTGTTTTTCATTCATTTTCGTTGTTTTGAATATTATATTTTTTGATAACTTTTTCAAACATTTTGATTATTCAATTTTCAGTTATTATTCACTTCAGTTCATTCAGGCTTGGTTAAAATATTTATTCTTCATATTAAATGCAATTTTTTTTTAATTTTTCCAGGAATTTTAGCTAATAAATTCATCTATTAAACATAAATTGTTCGAGAAATATGAGTAGGTATCTACTATAATTTTAGTAAGTATATCATTAAATAAAAAAATAAATATTACAGAAGTCAATTCATAATAAAATAGAAATAGATTTTTAACTACATATATTAAAATTAACCCTTTTATATTATTTATGTGTATAAGTGGTTGAATTTTTATTTATGAAATAAATAATCCAAAATATAATTTTTGTTTCATTTTCTCATCTATCAAATTTAAAAACTTTAGTTATTAACAAAATTTTAAGCATATTACTAATAATAACTAAATTTAACTTCATACATTTTAAACTTCAAAAATAAAAATTTTATTTTTTCTTTGAAGAGATCAAGATTTAATCTTTTTTTGCAAAATTAATGCATTATGTTCAGGATTAAATTCAATGCTTTAATTGTTTTATAAATTAAGTTTTATGAATAAATTTAATCAAATTTTTCCGTAACATATAGTAAATAAATTTTTTATTTCTAACTTAGATTTTATTTTTAAAATTATAACAAAAATAAATCGAAAGTAAGGTATTCAAATTATTTTAAGCAAATCTATACAATATAAAAAAGTCTCAATCAGTTTAGAGTCACATTCTTAAAAGTTGTGAAACGAATATATCAAATTTAAAGAAAATCAAATAAGGTCTAATTCATTCAAAAACTATCTAAATAAAAATAAAAATGGGGGGAGGGCGGAAAAAGAAATAAGCAGTTATAAAATGATATGTACTTGAAGCGATCCATTCGTTAACAACATAACAACTGCTGTCTGCGTCCTGAACCATTGATGCATATATGGTGGTCTTGCCAGGGAATCGCTTTGCTGAACGGCGACCGCACCGCCTGCTTTCATCAGATGATCATTCATATAGCGCAAGAAAAAGTTTAGTAGTTTCATTTTCTTCTCAAGATAGTGTGGATAATCCCTGATGGTATAGTACAGCTCTTCTCCCAATCTATTGATGTAATGAATATTGAAATTGTTGGCAAGCATTATAAGGCGAGTGCCATCATTATACATGACACCGACACCATCGTCTGAAAGCTGGTATCCGAAACCATATTTGTCCGAATAATCCACCCACTTGCTTACCCATACAAATGGCTGTGCAATAGGATCGGTCATTTCATCTAAAAATATTAATAGAATAATTAGTAATAATTTAATGCAAATAATTAATGAGAAATTTGGTGTTGCTTTAAAAATGATAATAAATATCTTTTCTATCTTATTATAATTACATTCAAATTTAAATTGTGGATGTATTAACATATTCACATGATTTTATAAATTAAATAAAAGTGAGTTATTACTTTCTTACTAGTCTTTTGAAATTATATTTACAAGTTTAACACATGTATAGGCAGATAGAATTAAAATTAAGTTTGACATTCATATAACAAATATTAAATCATTAATTTCAATTGGCTTCATTCAAACTGTATGAGTCTCTGATGATGTAATATGTTCAGTATTGATTGTACTTTTTAACATTCTTATAATAATCTATGTGAAGTATTGATAAAAATTACAAAATACTATATTTTATATTGATTTAAAATAAAATTAAAAATTAAATGATAATATAATGAAACAACTAAAAATTCGATTTTCTTCGAGATTATTATAATTTTTTAATATTATGTCATATAAATATTTCTGAATTTACAAAATTACCTGTGAAATATCGTGCTTGATATAGGTATCTACTGTATTGGTAAATATTTCTTACTTAGACCTTCTTATAATTATATAAAATATTCACAATTGTCTAATGCAGTAATAATATTCAGTATACTAATAGTATCTAATATTAAATTTTACTCTTCTTAACAAGCAAAGAAAATATTTAATAATATTAAAATTATTAAATACCTGCATCAAACTATTGCAAATAATTGCTTAAAAAATAAGTAAAAAAGATATTAACTAGGATAATGTCTGAAACTAATTATATTTTTCACCTTTAATATGTATCACTTTTGTTAATTTATTATTTAAAATCAACTTAAAAAACTTGTAATAACGGAAGAAAAAATTTTATTATGTTATAATTATCTAAATTTATACAATACAAAACATTTTATAGGTCATATTTTAACACTTTTCAAATACTAGACTTGGGTATTAAAGTTAAATATTGTTCAAATATTTATATTGTTATTGTTGCAATTTATATATAGTTTCTTGAAATAATTAAAAATAAAAATAAAATAAATATAAAATATTAATAAAATTTCCTGTTTTTTTCAATCAATTCTTATCAATTGTTAATTAAATTAAAATAATTTATATTGCAATATAAGCTGACATATCAGATGCTTAATTAATAATATTTAAAAAATGTTGAATGGGTGTCAAAGATTCTTGAATAAATACTTATAACTATTAACCAAAAATACAACAAATATTATATTTATAATAAAATGAAAATTGTATCTACCTGAACAAGCCATTTCTTTACCAGGTTTAGACTTTAATAATACTTCCAATTGATCTTTTAGAGTCTTAAGCATATTATCAATATCATGATCAGCCTTTTGTGCTGTATTTTGGCCGTTTTGTTTGGCTTTCCGAGGACTCGATTGCACCCTACAGATATCTTCAATATTTGAACTGCTATTCAAATCCACTTCAGATAAGGGTTTTCGATTGAAAGATTCAAGCATATCGAGACGTGGTGCCATAGTTAAACATGATGCTGGTAAACTTGCTGGCATGAAACCTGTGAATATTTAAGATATCTAAAATTACTTATTTCTAAATAAATACATTAAGAATTTAAGATTTTTTTTATTATAATGAATAACTAAAGAATTAAACTCTTAATAATTAATAATAAATTTGCTTGTTTCACAGTGTATAAATTAAATCCTTACAGTTATAAAAGATTTAAGAAAAGAGTAAATGTCAAATAATTTAATTTGAATAATCAATTATTAAATTATAATATAGATGTATTTATTATGTAGATAATCTATCATAAAATCTACTTTTACATTTATTAATGATGTTTTATTTACTTGTTTTAAGAACATATTATTGCCATTTAATCCAATTTTCTTGGGTAATGGTTACGAAATCATTGTCTTATAATCAAGGTAAAATTATTTAATACAGTATTATTTACCAGAAGTAAAGAAAGGATCTTTAAGTAATTTTGCAACACTTGGTCTTTTTGATGGACTTCCTTGCAACATATTTGATATCATATTCATTGCAGCTGTATTTTGCATATGTAATGGTTTTTTATAATTAACTTGTTTAATTCTCGTGTATGTTTCCTTTAAGCTCGACGTTTCGAAAGGTGGTTTTCCAATCAACAGTGTGTACATAATACATCCAATACTCCAAATATCCACTTCATATGAGTGGCCAACTTTTGTCAGAATTTCTGGAGCTATATAATTTGGTGTTCCACATAATGTTCTAATAATTGATATTATATATTTAATAATATAAATACATAAATTAAATATTTAAAATGAAACAATACTTTTAATATTTACTTTTTTCTTTCTCCATCGTGTTCAAGTCTAGTGGCTAATCCAAAATCACCAATTTTCACATGCAAATCATCGTTAAGAAAGACATTTCCAAGTTTCAAATCTCGATGGATGATTCTGTTTTGATGTAAATAAGACACTCCATCCAAAATTTGTTTCATGTAGTATCTAGTCTCATATTCTGTTAAAGCTTTCCTTCTTTTATGCAGTTCCATCATAGACTAAAAATAAAATTTTTAAGATAATACAAAGAAAATACAATTATAAAAATGTTGTTTAGCCTAAAAATAACGTAATAAATTTTACAAACCTTTATGAAAAATTTAAATACTGATATTCAATTAATTTTACATCACAAATATTTTAACATCACTAAATTTCATATATTGCCCAAACCTTCTCAGTCAGAAATAAAAAGGAAAATAACTAATGAATTATTTTTGAAAAGCAAAGAAAATGAGTCATATATCTTTATATTAAAACATATCTTTTGTAAACATTTTTTACAATTAATTTTTCCACTTGTAAAAAATTAATTGTATAAAATAATTATTATGATTAATAAATTTTCTTGCAAAAAATCTAACTAAATTTAATTAAATAATGCAATATATTAATTATAACTTAATATAAAATATTAATATTATTAATATATAATTGGCAAGATATACTTATTACATAATGATCTTATTATTTCATATAAATGTCAATAATTACAAAGAATATTCTAATTTAAATATTTTATTTATTGAAATTTTTTATGTTAATTATTTTTATGATTTCCAATTAACTGTATAGTATTTCATCAGTTAATTGTAATGAAAAGTTTTTAATGTATTTTTTCAATTACATAAAAATGAATTAAAGGATTTTAAACTTGTAAATAAATTATAACAATAAAATATTTCAATAAAGCTTATATATATGTAACATAAATTATTTGAGTTTGAATGTTATTGTTGATTTCTGATCTAAATGACTTTCAATAACTAAAAATCTTTCTAATCAATTCTAAAAATCTTTTTAATCAAAACTTATTCCTAACATTTATTCGATTCTTTAATTTATTAATTGGTTCATTATTTAATTGAATTATAAGTATTTAATATTTAAAAAATATTTATTATATATTTATTAAAGCAAGTCTTTTTGGAAAATAAACCTAATATAAAAATATATTTTAAATTAATATATTGCAAGTAATGTAAACTAAAAATAATGTATTTTAAGTCATTTCAAGAATTGTGGTTTGAGCAAAATATCAAGAGATACATAATATTTATATGATCATTATTATTCATTAATAAAATAAGAATAATTAAATTTTTAACATTCTTTAATGTCAATGAAAATTATATTTTACATATTATATATTGAAATATTTTTGTATAAGGGTTAGCAATGATTGTTTTTCAATAGTGTCTTCTAGAACAAATGTACCAACAACTTATGAAATATGCTTCATTGATAAAAATTAATTAAACAGTAAATGACATGTACATACTGAAACAATAAATTCATGCCATTACTGGTAATGTCTAATATGTTTTTATGTTTTAATAAAATATATGTTATAATTAAGTCTCTATTTTTTATTTGAAGTTTAAGTAACTTTTTACTTATCTACAGTCTAAAGAACATAGTTTTTTTAATTTTATATAAAATATATTAATCATTGTAAATAATTATTAATCATTGTAATCGTATGATATTCTTCGAAATTATTAAATAGTAAAAAAATTTAATTAAATTAAAAAAACGAAATATGTAATAATATTGGTTAATTATAACGCAATATAGAGCTTCTTTATTCCCTTAATTGTAATCTTCCACCTATCCCATTATAGTGAGACAATATACGATATAACATCGTTTTATTTATTTATTTATTATATCTTTAATCAGACTAAATTAAAAATTAATTGAAAATAAAAATAGTAAATTAATTTGGTAATTTGCACTTGCAATTTAGATTTCTTAAGAAAAACTGTTAAATGAAATTATATCTTTTATCGATTACAGAATATTAAGCGTTATAAGACTTAAAAATACATAATAATGACTGAAATAATTAGGAGTTTTTTTTTTTGATAAAAAAAGTCTTGAAAATATTATAAAGAAATATTTAAATGATTATGATATTTTCATAAATGTACATAAGTTCTTTATATTTTAACAAATAAGATAAGATTCATGTGCATACTTAAATTAATAAAAGTCTAGAATTGAAAAAAATTATATTGCAAATTTATTCAATAATCTCGATTCTATAATTAATGCAGTATAATATAATAAAAATACTTTAAAACTATGTGTTACACTTAAGTGTATAATTTACACACGATCCTTCGTAAAATAGTATCCTCTTTTGACCTTCATGCAGTTTTTTCAATTCTAGACTTTTATTAATTTCAGTATACATATGAATCTCAACTTATTTGTTAAAATTTAGAAAACTCATGCACGAATTTAGGTAATAATGGCGTACTTGTCTTCGGAAAGGAATCTACGTTTTACTATGATTAAACTATATAGAATAGTCACTAAATCATTCTTTTATTTCAAATAATTAATTATATAAAAATTATATTTAAAGTTAATAAAAACTGCATATTTTAGTATTAATTTAAACATGCTTTTATACATAAAATAAAGTATTTAAATTTGGCGCCAAATTTACGTTAATATTTTCGTCACAGATCAATTACTTTCATCAATATTTGATATTTATATTTATCTACAGTTCCTTCTTTTTCTAAATTCGTGATTTCATGATCCCCTTCACCCTTTTTTGAAAACATAATTTAAAAATTTCACCTGTAGGGGCCTCCATCAATTTCATTTCGTATGTTTAACATTGGATTAGCAATATCTATAATCGTTCAAATATTGTCTAAGATTTAGAAGCTTGCTTCTATATAAACAAATTTATATTGTAAATAAAAAAATTTTAATTTACATATTCTTATATGAAAAATTCAAATATCCTTCCCTCGTTTCCAATTATTATTGACTTTCTAAAGTCATTAAGTATTATGCTCTCCACTTAGTTCTTTAATCAAGAGAAAACAAATTCATGTCTCATTTTAATTATTTTGAACTTTCATAGATAAAAATAGAAAAATATTAAACATACATATTTTTAGAGAGAATCTATTTATTTCAGATGTATTTAGATTTATTTTAGTTAAATACATATTTCATAAATTGGTCTGACCAAGTAAGCATATTTTCTAAGATTCACCAATTGTATACTTTGCAAATGTAGGAGGTTGGAAAATATTAGATATATTTATTTAAATGTAATGTTATATTTTCAGGTTCTTTATGCATTTTTTTCTCTTTTAAAAAAGGAAAAAATAGTTGACCTAATAGAATATACCTTTTTAAAATCTATATTTGTTTAATATTATTTATCCTTCATTAACTTCAAGGTTTTGTTGCAATTGATATATTTTGATATTTTATTGCAATTGATGATATATTATACATATAATAATGTATAATATTTTTTAATCATTTATACAATTGCAAAATTTCAAGTTCACTGGCATCAAATACCAAGTTGTCTTCGATCATTAATTTCACCAAATGCTACTCATTGAAAGACAATTTTAGTTTAACTCTTTACTGAGAGATCAATCCAATAATAACTGCTTACTTTTATAGATATATATTAAGTACACTACTAAAATATTAATGTTTATTTAAACTTTAAAATTTTATTTTGTAATATACAATACTGAATAATTAATACCAATGTAAATACTATTTTGTATTATTATTAAAAGAAATTAAGTTTCGCATATAAAATGACTTAAAAATTTGTAACATATATTAATTATACAAATGGTACCTACTATTAAAGATACTAAATTATCAATAAAAATCCTAAATTGTCAATTTTTGAAAGTTGAAAATTTTTGTAATTGTTTGCTAAACTATTTTATATGATCATTGTGATTTGATGACATCTTATAAAAGTAAATTATAATAAATTCGTGAATTGTTACCTTTTAAATTTGATAAGTTATAACAATTATATAGAATTATTTTGTATATTTTTATCTTAAATATTATTAAAAACAGTTGTAAAATTACTTTTTAAACTAATATTATAATAAAATGATTGATAACATACTCTTTTTCTGCATAATTCCAAAATAATGTAAACATTATAACTGTCATCAAAAAATCCATGAAATCCAACAATGTTCTTATGGCTCAAGCTTTTGTGAATAATTATTTCTTGGGTCATCTTCTCTTGCTGGTTGTTTTTTGTCATTATTGATTTTGGCACAATCTTTCCAGCAAAGATTTCATGTGTCTTTGAATCTCGAATTTCATAACATTTTGCAAAACCACCCTAAAAATGGAAGTAATGATCAATTAAAGAAAATAATAGCACAAAACAATAACAA
Source organism: Wiebesia pumilae (assembly GCA_018907045.1). NCBI lineage: Eukaryota > Metazoa > Arthropoda > Insecta > Hymenoptera > Agaonidae > Wiebesia > Wiebesia pumilae. Next base: position 7,423,155 of record JACCHZ010000159.1, on the reverse strand, counting down.
AATGTATTTTAACTTATATTAATAACTATGTATTCAAATTAAGAATATACTGAAGCATATAAAATTTATCACTTCCTATTTTATTATTAATCACAGTTAATATTTTATAAGTACATTTAATCAAATTTTAGCATTAGCAAATTATTGTTTTAAATTATATTTAAAAATATGTTATTTATTACTTATGTTATTATAATGTATTGCTTGCTCATGATGAAATAAAAATTATTAACTATGCAAGCATGATTTAATTCTAGTTAAATAAAATTAAAACTATACTTGATTCATAAGTATTTAAAAAAAAAATAATTCTTTTAATACTATAAAATATCAAATAAAATTATCTTTCTTTCTTTAATTTTATTCATAGGTCTCCATTTAATACAATTTAATATCAAATAATTTTGTAGATCTTTATAAATTTAAAGAAAAAATGTATATATTTTCTATGTATATATTTCTATGCAATATTTAAGTATCAACAAAACTTTTTAATAATCTGAGTCAATAATTATTTTTTTCAATTATCAAAAATTTTAATTCGTTAAATGCTAATAATAAATCACGTAATATTAATCCAATATGCATACATATTGAATTAGATTGGACTATAAAGTTTGCTTAAAATACTATAAATTATTTATTATTTCTAATAAAAACATATTATTATTTAATATAGCTTTTTAAATCTACAATAATAATACCTATATTTATTCTAAAACTCCAACATTGATATTACACTAATCAAGTTACATTCAGTTTCTCTCCTAATGCAGGCAATAAGAAACTTGCATCAGTGGCACAAGTTACATCAATACAATGATAAATTTCTTTCAAAATCCTTTAGATAATGAAAACAATAAAAATAAAATTCCACACACTCAAAGAGAATGCTGAAACGATTTATGAGTAAACAAGCTGTCATCTAGATGCATAACCCAGGAAGTGCTCAGTAATCAGAGAACTTTCTTTCAAGTACGAGGTTCTGAGTATACCGAACTTTGAAGTTTTAAAAAATGCTTGGATGTATCCAACAACAGGCATGACACTTACTTTGCCGAAATACCGACCCTTGATGTAAAACTTATCGGTGTTCTTGTTATAGATGTGATCAGGAATGACCATCTCCTTCTCCTCCTTCGACATTATATACTTCTTTACAACACGACGTTGACGAAGAGAAATTTTCGCGGATCTCGCGCACACGGATTCCTTATTTCCTACTCTTTTTTCCGTGCTGCGCGCCAGTCCCGAAGTTTTTCGAATAGTTACTCCCTTTTAGCAGCCGCCGAACCAAGATCAGTTAACTCATGGATATACGGCAACGTGAAGCAAAAGATACAACGGACTCTTAAACACTGAACGTTTAAATTTAAATTAAATTGATGGCCAATCATGAGCATACAATATACCACGTGACTCGACGTTGCATAGCCGAAATTATGACCTAGTCAAGCTGATACTAAACATAGGTTACAGCGATTTTTTCAAATAATTTTCTTGTTTAATAGTTATACTTTAGAAATATAAGGGAGTCGAATAGTTGATTTTCCCCTGTTTTTATTTAAAGAAATTGCTAATTTCATAAATGCATTTTATTACTTAAAATAAATTACTTAATTATAGCGCCTTCAATTAGTTTATGATGTCGTTTTTATACGGCGCGGATTTTTAAAATAATTGTAATATACACCGTACATTTATATATATTGTTTAATAATACTTTTGATAAATAATTAATAGTAGTTTTGAAAAAATTTTTTCACAGTAAATCTATTTGTAGAATTATAATATGTAGAAAACTTCATGAAAAAAATCACTCCTTGACTAAGAAAATTATTAAATTTTTTTATTTATTATTTACTTGTTTTAATGAGTTTTAAATATATTAGACATTTTATTTATTTTTGGCAATACAATATTATCGTGAATGTTTAAATTTCACGAGAATTTACATTTTTTAATGGGAAGTTAAATTAATTATTATAAAATGTTGCGTATAACCGATTGAAAGGCTATATTATTTAAATACATTGTTTGAATAAGTTCGATTATTTTACTTGGCGATTCAATATTGGTGATTTATAATATTCAAATGAAGTAATTTAGATAAAAAATCTACATCAATTTAATATGAAATAGTTTCAAAACTTCAATAAAAAAACGAAAGAAAAAAGAAAAAACTACAGTCACTTTATAAACTGTATTTATTTTATTTTTCATTAAACTACAATATATTACTAAATGACTGAAATTGGCGATTCATTTTTATTTATTTTCAATTATTTATATTTAATTATTTTTGAAAAAATGTTATTTTCAACTATTATTAAGCGTCTTTGAAGAAGGTATTTTCGAAGTAATAAATATGAAATAATTTTAATAAACATGTATAATTTAAACATGAATGCCACATTGTCTTTGATCTCTGTGTATAATGAAAGTTTTATACATATAAATATAGCTTGAAATAAATATAACGATCGATATATTAATTTCTAAGAGCCTGTTTTAATGTCTTAAAAATGTTGAAGTAATTATAAAACATAAGGCAATTGAAGCAAATGTGGACTGTTTTAGTTTGTAGTAACATTTTTCTCTTAATATTTAATTTCAGGTGCATGTAAAAACATTATATAGTTAAATTAAAGTAAGTTATTGGATAAATACAATAATATATAATTTGAATATTCACATTTCAAATTGCTGTGTCTCATGACTATTACTACTCTCGCTACTCTGTAAAAAAGAAGTGTTGAAAAGTATATAAAAGCACGCAGTATATATAATAGCCATGAGATAAAGATATAAATTCCAATAGCCAACCAAAGTTTGGCTCAGTTTAGCTCAATTTGGTTCAGTGTGGCTTCCGGTCTAACTCTACATCGCTCGTGATTGTAGGTAGAGCGCAGCAAGAAACATCAAACAATGCTTGTCTGAAGGGGGAAGGGGTAAGGGCAGGTAGAGTGGGGATACGCAACGTCGGTAAGGTCTGCGCTGCGGCATGGTCGATGCTCCTTTTTCCGGCAGAAACCGGCGTCCATCTTCTACTTTCGTCGTTATATCGTGTGTCTTCTACATCGATCTAGTCTTTTTAGACAAAATAGAAGCTTCGTTGGAGAAGTCGCAGGAACACTGACGCTTCCAACGGTGTTATTACGTGAGTAAAATGTTTGTGTATATTAAAAGCGGTTACTCGATGAAAATTGTTTGGCGCGACGCTGAGCGAGAAAAAGCGCGCGCGCATTTCTAGCGCGTCTTAGATGTTACTGGGAGGGGGTGATCGGGAGAATGAAAGATAGTGTAAAAAACGAAGCTGTGTAGGATAAATCGGTTGGTGAGACTGACTCGTTTATATTTCGCTTCCTTCTAGGAAATAGAGCACCAAAGGCGATGGCGGATGCACCACCACCGTCGCGAGGTGGATTTAGAGGACGTGGCGGACCAAGCAGTGGCGGACCGATGCGTGGACGCGGCGGCTTCGAGCGCGGAAGGTAAATGATGTCATTAAAATCAAGCATGCGTATATCCGTCTTTTTTTCTTGATATATATATATACTCTACCAACGCTACTCTCATCGTGCTGAATTTATTATTGATTACTTTTTCTCGTCCTATTTATACAGTAGCGTCTTAGAGTGAAGCGTGGGTAGTATTTTCGACGGTTCATCGGACGATTAATTTTTCGGGCTGCGTTGTCATTGTATTGGATAATCAATAGTTTTTCTCGTAAGTCCGTGAAAGCGAGAGAAAAATATAAGAAATCAGTTATTGAATAACTCTTCCTTAAGTATTGCATGGTAGTTACGTTTCTAAAATTATACGAGGATTCATCATTGTTACTTATGATTAGTGTATTCGATTCGTAAACATTGATAAATTGGTATTTTTTATTGAACATATATTAGATTTCATAAGAAATTTTTTATTATAGCATTATAAAATTTTTTTATTTATTTCTTAAGAATAACAATAAGGTAAAAAAAATTTTTACCATAATTTTTATATATAATAATTTAAATTTTGTTTTTTTATTATTGTTGTTAAAAAAACTATTATTTTTTATGTTAAAATTATAATTGTCTCAAACCATAAGATAATTATTTTTACTTGTGGAATGTAAAATTAAAAAAAATACTTAAAAGTTTATACCAGCTATTTCAAATGGAACTTATTTAAGATAGTTTTATTTATTTGTAATAATTATTTTTTAAGTTTTATAATTTTGATATATAGTACTAAAAAAACCTATAACAAAACTAAAAGATAAAATTTAATTATTTTTATAATCATGAACTTTTATTTCAGAAAAAATTTGTGTAAATCAATTATTTGTTTATTAATGGAATAAATTTTACAACTAAGTTAAAATTTAAATTCTGTAATTATATAAATATATCGATAAATAACTTAGAAGTATTCCTATTTTGTTTCAGAGGTGGTCCACCACGAGGTATGATGCGTGGACGTGGAGGACCTGGTGGAATGCGAGGGGGACCACCTGGTTTAAGAGGTCGAGGAGGTCCACCGAGTAGAGGACGTGGAGGACATTTCCCATCTGGGTATGTTCATACTTTTTATTTTATCTAATATAAATTTTTTAATGATATTAAGCATTCATTGTATATTTTTTATAAATATTTATATAAGTATAGTTAGTACTAATCAATATTTGTAGTTGAAAAACTTTTTTGTTTCTTTGTATGAAAATTCAAATATGTTATGTTTTTAAATTATTAAAAATAAAGTAACTTGGTAAACTTGTTTTACTTATAAATAACTATTATTTACCAGATTAAATAAACCGAATAGTTCAACTGGATTTTTTTATTATCTTTTTAAATATTAAGGTATTCAATTCTAATGTTATGGATATTTAAACAAAAATGTACTTGAATTCTTTTAATAGTGGTCCACCAGATTCAGCAGGTAGTGGCACTGGTGGTCCAGGAGGAACATCAAGAGGACGGGGAGGATCAGGGGGTTTCAGAGGTAGAGGTCGTGGAGATTTTAGTCGTGGTGGTGGGGGGGGTAGCTTCAGAAGTCGTGGTGGACCTGGGGGGGACAGGGGTCGAGGAGGAAGGTAAACATTCTTTCATGTAATAATTTCTTATCCAACTATTGAAATATATTTTATGAATTATTTTCAGTGATTTAAGATATGACAGTTCATTATTATAATTGATGTGCTGTTTTCTGTTTTGGATTTTTATTTTAAAATATTAATGTAATAAGTAAAATTTACAAGAATGTTTAGTCTCGTAGTGTGTGTGTATTCACACAAATCAATATTTATGTTTATATTTATACAATATAAACATTGTTTATGTTAAGCATTTATAACTGTAAAAAAAAGATATAGAATCTTATAAATTGTAAAAAGAAACCAACTACATTCAAATTATATTTAAAGGTAAAATAGTAATGAAATAAAATGAAAATTAACTTTCAACTTAGGATATAAAGGTGTTAACTTTAATTCAATATGAATACTCGATTATTTTAAGATTATTTAATATTATTTTTCAAGAATAAAATTTTAGTAAAAAACAAATTTGTTTGTACACAAATGGGTATAGAGTATAGAGTACATAAATCTCTTACAGGGGTGGACCACGTGGTGGCCCTGGCGGTGGTGGCCGTGGTGGTTTTGATCGAGGTGGCCGTGGCAGTTCTGGTGGAATTGGTGGTCGAGGCGGACCTCAAAAGCGTGGTGGAGGCCCACCCGGAGCCAGTGGACCACCCAAGAGGCCCAGGTTTGATGCACCACCAGCACCGCCTGCAAACGGCTACGTAACGCAAGCACCAACTCCAGGTTACGGAAGTGCGGGAAATGGCTACGCCGCGGCAGCACAACCGACAAGCGGTTATGGTGGCGGTTATCCTCAACAAGGCTATGCCCAGGGATACCAAGGCTATGAAAGTTACCAACAGCCACCAGATTATGCACAGTCTGCAGTGAGTTGAAATTGCTTATATTAATTATGTAATAGTAGTACTTTAGAAACTTGATATTACATACAAGAAAAGTTTATTTAAATTGTTGAAATATGATTATTGAAGTAAGAATTTTTAAACTGTCAATAACAAGATGTAAGATTAGTTAAATTGCTGTTGCTAATTTCTAAGAAAATTTGTTTATGCTTCTGAGAATCAAATAAGAAATAGATAAATTGAAATGAATTTAACTATGCATATGGTATTAAAAATTAATAAAAATATATGAATATCAATGATTTACGATTTTTTTAATATTTAGACACGCCAAGTAAATAAATATTAGTGTTTAAATTCTTGATAAAACAATGTTAGAAAATTTATAATTTTTATCAATAGTTGTAATTTTAGGAAATTCTAAGCAATAATAACGTAAACAAAAAAGAATAATGTAAGTCAAATTTTTTTTTCATTTTCGATTCGATAAGTGATTGATTATTTTATATTTGATAAGTTATCTTATTTACTTTAAAATTAAACAAAATCTTTGTTAATACATAAATATCTTAGAAAGCATAGATAATAACTAGAGATACATTTATTTAAAAAAGAATATTTATTTTACACATTCTTATTTCAACTAAAATATAACTAAAATATTATTAAAAAAATAAGTAAATAAATTAATTTTGATAAAATTGATTAATTAGTAAATATTTAGCTTTTTACTGCTTCAGTAACTGTAGTATAATAATCAATTATTAATAAATAGACAAATTAATTTTATATGAAAAATCTATTTATAAAAAAAAATACGTTAAAAAAATATGATAAAAAAATTATTGTGTTAAACTAATAATTAAGAATAGAGTAAGATAGGTTAATAATTTGCTGTATTAGTCATATATAAAAAATTGATAGCTTTGAATATAGTTTTTAGTTGCAATAACAAATATATATGACATATATGTAATTGAAATATCAAATTATACGAATTAAATTTTAATTTATGTTTATTTTATTTTTTATGGTATTTGAAATTCTTTTTAAAATTTTTTTAATGAGTATAATTATAAACATAATGAGTCATATAAAAATAAAGATAGTATGTTAATAAAGTTGATTCAATAATGAGATTAAAATATTATTAAGAATAAAATATGTTTTATTAATATTTTAATTTAGATAAAATAGACACTAAATATACTTCAAATAGATTGGAATAAATCATTTGCCAATAAACCAACTGTTTAAATTATAGGGTTATGCAACAGCTGCACCACCAGATAGTAGATATGGAGCACCACCAGTCACTGGCTCTGGTTATGCAGATCCTTATGGCTACAAAGCGCCAGCTGCAGGTAATACTTTGTCAAAATTGCACCCATTTTGCAACATATTGTCTTTCCGTTAGACTTAAAAGGTTTTCCATTATCTGATTCAATGAGTTTTACAATACCTATGCATAGAATTAGATAAAATTAATACAAACTTTACCAAAAACAATACATTTGCTATGTGCAACTTTCAATAAATATAATATTTTGCTCAAAAGATATGTATAATTGATGTTGTTCATTAATATATAGTATTTAATCAATAACAAGAAATAAAAAATAGGAAATGATGCTGTGATATTTATATGATAAATTTGTAATTTCAAATGATAGTTTTATTTATATTTTCTTGATTATTATTATTATTAAATACATATATAAAATAAGACATTTGATATTTCAATTTGCCTTAAAACATATGTATTGTTTGTTGATTGAAAACAAAACATAATAAACATTTAAAGATAGAACATTTGTACTGATGAAAAAATGCATATGCAGCTACTTATCAACAAGAGGCAGTGGACAGCGGATATTATAATTATTCTTCAGCTTATGACTATCAAGGCCAATCTGCTAATTACACTCCTATGAACTATGGAAGCAATTAATCGAATACGGCAGTTACATGGTCAGTTTATTTGCTGGATCACGTTTTTCTATTTGTTTTATTATTCTTGTCGTAAGTTTCCTATGAAAATAAATGTGACTTAACAAAATTACGAATTGCAATATTGTTAGTTCAAAGTTTGTAATATAATGACAAAGTTTGAAGATGCTTTTTGTTTGTTTTCGTTTTTTTGTACACATATGTGTTACATGGTTTAATGATTTTGATACACAAATTACTGCTGCACTACCTCTTGTTAATTTCTTCAGTTATTCACAAATTATGATATCTGTATATTGTTTCACTTTAGATAAAAAGATATTTTTTAAGTAAGAGTGTACTTAAAATTCCTCAAAAATATTTGTATTTATATAAATTTATTTTAATTTAATTATTTTAATTGTGACAAAATCTATTACATATTTAATATAAGTCATGAAATATTGTAAATTATTGTTGCTGATTTTTAAAGTTGTTTGTCTAATAGAAAATACCGAATTTTAAAAAATTTTGAACTCATTTGCTATATTACGTTATACTGAAATCTTCAATGTTCATTTAGTTACATCAATTTTCATGTTTTATTTCATTTTCAAAGAACAAAAAGCACCTTATTATGCAAAGACTTGAACAAACAATATAAATCAGCAGAAATAACGCTAAGATGTTAGATAATTTTTTCTGTGCCTTTATTATAATTTTCAATTGTAATAAAAGAGCTAATTTCTTGATAATAATTGCTAAATTTTTATAAGTACTCTCCTTGCTTAGAAGATAATTGCTTAAAATATATAATATTCTATCTATCATGTCACAAATTTTGTCGTGAAAATTTTATATTTATAATTAAGAGAAAATTTTTGAAGCATTATATTTAATTTTTACTGTTTTAATCCTAGATTATGCAGGCCAAGAAGGTGTTTATGGAAAGCAGGATTATGGTAAGTACCGATATTGAAACGAAGAAAAAAAAATTAACTTCGCGTCAATAAATAACCCTTGATTACTGTAGTGCGTAATTCTGTTTTAAATATGATACCGCTATTTACTCGAAAAAGGCGTTAGTTGTGTTAAAAAAGAAATACAGAATTGCTTACAGCAGCGTCGATTTAATTGGAACAGTCACATACTAGGTCTGTGTTAAATCTTTACAAAAGAAAGGTAGTGTCACTTGAAAAAAAATTATGTAGACATGAAAGTAAAAAAAGAAAATGGATACGTTAATATTAAATCCAGATCTAAATTTAAATGTTTCATGATTGCTATTCTAGAAATAGTCTGTATATTTATATAATTTCAAGTAAAAGAAAAAAGGCAAATCTAGAGAAAACGTTTTTTATGATATACTATTATATTATAATTAATCACTTTGTAAAAAATAGGTGTAGTCTGAAAATTATATTTGACAGCTTCCAGTAAATTTTTATTAAACAATGGATATGAAGATTTTCGTATTATACTATACCGCAATAATACACATATAAATACGTAATGATTACATGAAAATGAAAGAAAGAAAACAAAGATGCGTGTGAAAATGCTTGGACGGCAATGAAATTGATTAGCTCTTTTATATATAATCTGTAACATTTTTAAGAAATTACATTGCATTAAAAATATTAAGTGCACAATATTGAAAAATTTATTTTAAGAATTTCAAAGAAAGTAATAGCTTAATTTATTATTGTATGTGCGTACAAAAAACAACAATAAAGGCAAAAGTATCATAAAATTTTGTCAGTTTATTTATAAAGTGACAGCGATACTTTTAGCACGAAAAAGTCAAATATTCGTGAAATAAATTTCTCTTTTATATGCAGAAATAATCTATTGTCAAATATTGTTTCTCTTAGCGCGTGAGAAAGCTATTTTTGTTTGAGGATTTTTTAATTTAATTTTATTTTGTTTTAACAATAAAAATATTTTAAAATAAAAACGAACTTGGTCTTCATGTACAAATAAAATTCAAGGGATTTATTCGAACTTTGTTACGTACAAGTATTAAAAATGGATTATGTATTTTTGATCAAGATATAAAAACGAAGTAGAAAATGGATAAAGCGTTTTATATATAAATAACGTTAAAGATATCCCATATACCTTTGATTAGGTTTAAGTTATGCTTAGTGTGCATTTGTTTATACAATTTCAAATACAGCAACTGTAATCTATTAAATTTATAAAACTGCTTATTATGAAATTAAACGAAAACACAAAAATGATACACGAATTTATTTTTTAAAAAAACTTGCCTTATTGTTTCTTAAACAAGTTGAATTTGTATAGCAAAACTTGTTGCAAATTTTCTTTTAAAACTCGAAAGATAGAAAAGTACCAAATATAATTCTGATTAGGAAATTGTAATTACGATTGTTACTAGAAAATAATACGTTCTTCTTATTATAAGAAAAATAGTATTTTATTTGTAGAGTATGAAATATAGATTGAAAAAATAATTTTCATTACAATACTGTTAACCCCTTTGTTTATAACGAGTAATTACATCATTTGCAACTTTACCTTCATAATTTATGGAGTATTTACACGTCATGTGTAGTTAAGGGGTTAATTAAATTTTTCTTCTTTTTTTTTAAAGCCGCTTGAGAGATTGATAACAATATCTTTGAAAAAAAGTTTTAGAATGAATTGAGCTTGTGCAAAAACAGGATTTCATAACTTATATATATATATATATATATATATATATATATATATATATATATATATATAAGAAAATTAGATACAATTAATTATTATTGTCTATTATATGATCATTTGTAGAGAAAATAAGAATAATTTCTTAATTTACTACAAAAAATAGGTAAATAAGATATAATAAATTATCAAATGTCATAGTCATAGTTAATATTAGACATTGTAAGTTATGAAATAAACTTCAGTCATGAAATAATTAAAAAAAAAGAATTAAAACTCAGTTCAAATATCCTTTGCATTTATTATTTCCTTTTATTTTTAACCAAATCAGTATAAAAAATTCATCATTTTATGAAATGTGATGATATATTACTTGAAAACAAACCTATTTTTCAAAACTAAAGCAAATATTTTGAATTAAATACAAATACAGGTAAATGATTAAAAACTTATACTATAGTAGTAATGTTTTACATGGTTTGTGTGGTGTCCACTTAACTTGGAAATATAACTTGCAATTAAATTGTCATAAAACTTAATTTTGCAAAAATTTTAAAATTTAAATTCAATTATGGCGAAAAGTTCTTTAAATAAGTAAAAATGTATCATTAAATAACGAAAAGTTATGAACTATCTCACTACAACTTATTTTGAATATAATAATAAAGTTAGAATATTTTTATAAAAATAATTCGTAGAAGAATAAGCATTTTAATAAAATTGCAACAATGCTTAGGTAGGAGTCATATACACAATATTCAGTGAACAAATGAACATGTACCTACGAAATATTGATGAAATAATGAAATTCCAAAATTCAGTGAGCACCACAAATGTAGTATTTAAAAGATTCTATTTTAAAAAAGTTTTGTAAGTATTAAATAAATGATATATACCTTTATATACATGAAAACAAACAAGATTAATTTACAATTATTGTATTCATAAACTTTCATAAAATATATCCAGCTTATTTTGCATATGCACAAAAAGCATAACAATTAAACCAGCTACTACTTTAAGAAATATGCCAGCACATGCAACTTATAAAACAAAGAATGTTAAGTTCCCAGAGATTTTGAACTTAAAACTGCAACGTAGGTATAAAAATTTCCTAATTAAAAATTCTGTTATTCAGTTTTTATATACATTATAATTTATTTCGATTACAAACCTAAAAACTATTGAAAATTTTTTAGTTTTTAAACATTTTTATGTTATGTGCTAGTTAAAATTAAGACGAATAACAATAAAAACAAAAAACTAAATTAAAGAATTTATTTACTGTACAGTCATTTCACATGAATTCAGTTTATTTCACAGGCGGCAAGTTAAAATACTCTCAGGAATGAGATACAATGAAACATACCAGCAAGCGGATCCCATTGCAATAATAAATAAAGTATATCAGAAAATTAGCGCATCTAAAGAATCGCAAACAGCTAATAATAAGCTAAGCAGATTTAAAATGAAAAGAAAAAACTAATAAAATTACTAAAGGAACCTTTTAGATAAATTCTTTTTTAATTCAAACGTTATGCCAAATAATATCAAAAGTGAATATAGATATCTAAATTACTTAATTATGTTTAGTTATAAGAAAAAGTAGAATTTTAAATTCTAATGAGCTTTTTAATGATTAACATTATTATGTCGGTATATCAGTTTTCATTTTAAAAAAGGTTCCATTATTTGTTTTATGCAAAAGAAATGTAAATAAAAAGAGAAATCAAAGAATGAGCATAAAAAGTCTTAATGGAAAAATAAATAATAAATACTTTGGCATAATGAACAAAACGAAAACAATGGGCATTTATTTAACGCTTGAACGTTAAAAAGTTTATATTAAATGCCAAAGTAAAGCTTCATCTCAAACGCTAAGTCAGTTGCAGGTGAGTAAAAATAAAAAATTTAGTACTTTCATCTTTCTTTGTAAAATATTAAAGCGGAAAAAATTTTGCTTTGTGAAATGAAAATAAAGTAATAAATAAATACTTTATTACTTTACAAAACTTAAAATAGAAAACGTATTACTTGCACTGTATTAATAAAAAGTAAATAAATAAAAACTGCCATCTGCTAGTGTGCGCTGCAAAGTATTACAGGTCGAATTTTTGCAATTAGGTTTTAATAAGTGCAAACCAATTGTTTTACTTTTTTCACAAATAATAGCTTAGATTTTAAATAAAAATTAAAGAGTACATATAATACTTATGAATTAAAAAAAGTTAGGGCAGGTTTCGATAAAATTTGTTAATTTTTAAAATGTATCCCGAAACCCTTAAATATTTCTTAGGGAAGAGCTAACCAGACTAATGGATATAAAACGAGCAAATACATATAATAAACATAATGTAACTAATGATGCGCAATTGAACAGTAATCACAGAAAATAGGATGTCATTTATCAAATGAATATCCTTATAGTCTGAGCTTTGTATTTTTGAAAAAAGAAATAATTAATACACTGAATATTTAAAAGCAATTCATTGAAAAGTAGGGCAGAATTTTTAAAATTATGCATTTTGTTTATATCAATTATTAGACAATAAAATTGAAAATGTTGATTGCTTTCTTAGGTTGACAAATGCAAGATCAGCAGGTGACTGAAGGATGGACTAATAATTGATGCCTGTCAAGCTGTTGACTGCATGACTGGATGATCATTTTGTTACTTTCGACATTCATTGCAGTTGAATACGTGCATTTCATCTGAACTACGGTTTCAAGTAGACAATTTTAACTAAATGAATCGGAAAAATTATGCATATACAAGACTGATTGATAACAGTATTTAATGGAATATCTTCCATTAAAATTGTTTAACCAACTATTCTGTGATAAAAATTAATTTATGAATATTTTATAAATATAAAGATAATACATTTTCTATTGTTATTCTTTCAATGTCCAAAAATAAATTATTTTCGTTAAAAAAACTTTCTTTAATGAATTTTATTCTTTATGCATTTGTATTATAATTCCTTAAAAAAGATAGTAAATCAGTTTCCAACTATTAAAGCCATTATTAATTAACTGAACCATGAATATTTGAAGTATCTCTCCCAATGGCATGTTTAAAAAGAATAGTAAAAAAGCATACTTTATACAGTGTATAAAGTATGTTCAAACAGATGATGTAATATATTGTATGATATATATAATATATAATGATATATTGTATAAGCTAGATTGAAACCAAATACTGACAATTTATCTTATATATATATATATATATATATATATATATATTATATTTATAAAATATAGGTACTAGATTAAGCTTGTAAACCATTTGTTCTTAAAAATTAATACTAACTAATGGGTTTAGGATTATCAATTAAATTACAATTCTCGAAATTATCGCCTTTATTTACATTTGATGCAGAAAATTTTGAAGAAGTTAAAAAAAATTGTTAAATAAATTAAATTGATAAGTGGACGCAAATTAATAAATTCATTCGATAACAATAAGTGAAGAAAAGTAGAGCTTTATTAATGTCATTGTAACTTTGGCAAGTGAATAAGCATTCGATTGATTTGAAACAATGTAGAGGACAAAGTTTTTATTACCTGATTTGAGCATTAAGAACATCTCGGCTCTTTGGATTTAACCGGCAGTGTCCACTCTAATTTTGATAATAAATCACGAAAGCAAGATAATAAATCTTCTTGCTTTCACTTTACGAATATTTAAACATAGTAAATGATTGAGTTTTAAGTACATTAAATTTAACATTGTTGTAATGTAAAAATGAGTACTAAATCTAAAAATTATTGTCTTATCAATTAAATGATATGAATATATAAGAACTTGATTTTTGAATAATTTAATTTAAAATTTTGTAATCTTTCTTTCCAAAAAGAGTTTGTTAGATAATTAAAGAAATAAAGAAATTACTTTTATAAAAATAATCAAAAGGATCTACGTTTGTACTTGAATAAAATCTTCCAAGTGATTATAATACATGTAACATCTGTTTATGTTATACTTAAACAATAACTAAAGATTCTTGGTTTCTCAATTTTTTATACGAAATGTTGATCAAGATATTTCAATTTATCTAAATTCAGCCTTTTTACGATGAGACATACACTATGAGATTTTGTGCTTCTTCTATTTACTAATGTTCTGTAAAACTTTATGTTGTTATAAAATTTTTAAATTATGAAGACTTCCTACAATAAGTTAGTTAAAATGTCTTTGGTTTCCAACTACAAAAGAAATGTTTTTCAGTTATCTCCTCTTCCTTCCAATGGCATGTTTATTTAAAAATATATTTTTGAAGTCGTATTTTTTATTTTTATTCATTTTTAGAATCTTTTATTCAAAAAATTTGAGATGAAATTTTAGTATAAAATAATAATATTAAATTTCGTTATACATATATATAATATTATCAGACAACATATTTAATCTTACTTTACTAACTCTGTATTTTTTTCATAGCTTTTTAGCAAAATCGGAAATTTCTTAAGAATATCTAGATAATTTAATACAGTCTTATATTTTTAAAACTTTTCAATTAAATTTAAAAATGTGTAACATTATTTCCTATTAATAGTGTTTATAACACTTTTATGTATATAACAGATAAAAACACGTTCATAATTAAAAACGTTTAAACGACTAATGATAAAAAGAGTGGAGAGGAAAATATGATGTTCCATTACAAGGCGGAATACACTCGACACATTCAACTTTATCATATGGTTTACCTCCTGGTAAGTCTGTGCTCTTCCTAGCAAACTTCGATTCCTGCAGTGTAGAATGCACGTTATAATATCGTGTGGACATATCTACGGAGGTTGTAGTATTCGGGGAACAAAGATAGTTTATTGCATTTTTATAAAACTCGTAAATAATAATTTATTGATGCTAGCAAATAAATGAACTCTAATTAACCTCCAGACCAGCTGCTGATTATGCTTCGTATCTAATTCTGATACTCTGAGAAGCGAGGATAAGACGATGACTACCCTCGGGATTACAAGGGAAATTGGTCATCCGTTTTTCTTTGACCTTCCCTGATCACGTTTTGGGATTTTCAACGATGGTGATGTAACAAAATACGGAGGAACTCGTCTCTTGACGGGCTCGTCCACTCGACTACTATGGTTATCTTTCTCAACCGACCGCGCACCATTACCTCTGATTACGGTCTCGTAACTACTGGGCAGATTTACCCGGTAGCTGTTTCCGAAACGTAATAAGCGTCTGGTTCGGGGAGATAAAAAGACCACGTTTGCCTATCAAGGAAATTTATTAGTCATACGTGGACAATAACAAAGTTATAACAGAGAGAAGAGTAGGGTATACGGTACTTATTTATTTTAATAACAGATTATTAATTGCGTTGCGTGAATGCAACGGCACTCGTGGAGTTATTTATTCGCTGGGCTGTTAGTTGGAAGTTTAATTTTATTTATGCGTGATTTTAAAAGTATTTATTTAAAGTAATCAGTTATGAATCATGATTCTTCTAAAAGTGCCACGTAATTTTTCTTTTAAAGTTTTAAATCAAACGATTTATTCAATTTCTATGAATACTGGCGCCTTCGTGGACACCTCGGAACGTATACTTTGATGTACATTCTGAGTCAAAGTGCACTATAAAATGCGTACGGAAGCTTGCAGCCAGGACGTGCGCAAGAATCTAAAACTGGAAATGTATAAGTTTTGATACAGTTTTTAAACATATTCATATACAAATCCATATGAAAGGTGAAATTAACATTTTTACTGAAGTACTTTATTTAGATAAATATTTTATACTGTATTTTTACATTCAAAGGATTTTTGAAGTAAATTGATCACTACGAAATTTTGCATTGTTGAAAAAGAACTTTTCATTTGGTTGCTTTTTACAGAGTACTTACTTTTTATATTATTTTATTCTTTTAATATTAATTTAGCACCTTTTTGAACAGTCTGTAGAAGGATATATTTATACGTTTTGTGTATAAATTTATATCTTCGTGCAAATAAAGAATAAAGTAACTACTGATGGCACAAATAAGCGCGATCATTGAAAATAAATTATTAATTCACTATATTTTTTCGCATATATCTTTTAGAATTTTCAGCTTATGTTAATGATTCTTGCAATTACTTCAATTTTATATTATTTTGAGACAACACTTATTTTAATGCGTCAT
This sequence comes from Wiebesia pumilae, assembly GCA_018907045.1. NCBI lineage: Eukaryota > Metazoa > Arthropoda > Insecta > Hymenoptera > Agaonidae > Wiebesia > Wiebesia pumilae. The sequence goes on along the minus strand of JACCHZ010000159.1, from coordinate 7,406,457 downwards.
ATCTTTCAAATTAATGTTTATTATTATGGTTCAATCATGGTTACAAACAGAAGTATATATTTTTATTTAAAAATGAAAAATCTGCTGAAATTGATTTTTTTTTTAATAAAAAATACCTGTTTATGTAATTCTTACAAAACAGTGCTAAATATTTTATCTTCGTTAAATTAAAATAAATTAAATTAGAAAAATTAAAAAACGATTGTTCACGCATGAAATAACAATCATTTTAAGAAGATCAGTTCTTCAAATTTCATAAAATAGAAAGACTGTATAATGCTGAATGATACTGTTAATTATGTTTCGATATTATCTATAGATAATACTATAGATAATACTAATAGATTATAATAATATCTATAGATAATACTAATAGATAATAATAATATCTATAGATAATACTAATAGATAATAATAATATCTATAGATAATACTAATAGATAATAATAATATCTATAGATAATACTAATAGATAATAATAATATCTATAGATAATACTAATACATAATAATAATATCTATAGATAATACTAGAATGTAATTATCATTCAAGTAATGAGGTCTTGGGAAGTAAAATTAGATAAATCTTGAGGGAGTAAAAATGTATCTTCACTAGCTTCTTGTAGCTTTTTCATACACCCTAGAGTTTGTCAAAAAGTTTGATTATCACTTGGTTGTGCTTACCGATCACGAATATTTCCCTTGAGATAATATACGAAAAATGTGAAGAAAGCATATCTGACGATAAATATTAAGGAGTTATTGACGTCCATCGACTAGCTTTCATTCTTTTTACTGTGTTCTATTCTACGTATCGAAAACGAAGTAATTTTTGTCTGTTTATTTGAATGCAATAAATTTGATAAATGAGTTTTATAAATTTTAACTATTTTAATTTATGTATATTTATATATATTTTTGGACGATACAATAACCGAAGTGTTCTCCAATTTCTGCATCCTTACGTGCTTCCCTCCAATACAGTAATGCCTACGAGAAAAAGCTTCCAGATTTTCCAAGCCTTAATGACTGATATTTGTCATTGTTTGATTTTGATTCTTGTTCGCCATTTGTCGATAAATATAGTCGTCTTCATAAATTAAAATTAAAATAAAAAATGTTTGTTTATCAGGATGTATCGGATTGAAAACTGAATAAAATACTTACTTGAAAACTAATATAAAAACTAAAAAACAATCTTTTGCATTAAATATTAATAATTTAAAATTATTATATTAATATATTTATGATGTTTATAGATTGATAAAAAACTTAAAAGCGTCTGACGATCTCGAAATCGGAGTTGCGAATCTTAAGCAGAAGAGTTTTCGATGATCTATTTTTTGTTTCTACGTTTAACAAGGATCATGAAAAAGCCTCCACTGTGATGAAACAGTTTTTCAACCTTGTTCCTCATTTGCTCTGAAAAGGGTAGATCGAATATGCGTTGCGAAATAGTTTGATATTACACCAGTTCGCCCTAAAAAGGGCGACTGAAATAGATAGGAAGGCTCACATGAAACAAAAAAGTGAATAAACCGAGTTCTTCTTAGTCTTTAGCTAGGGACAGTGATGGAATTGCTTTCCGACGTAGTCCCAAGGTTAAAAAAATTTTTTTTAATTTTATAGTTTGTAGGAGTATTTTCATAAAATAATAAAAAAAATTGGTACTAACAAATCAAGATTATATATCATAAGCATGTATTGATATCATATTGCATGGTAATTATCAAAATTTCGATCTTATTGAATATTGGTAAAATATGTAATATCGTGTAAATTTACTATCTACAAAAAAAGCATTATCGTGGAGTCAAAATAAAAATACATAGCTACATCTGAGTAAATATAATATTATATGAATGCATTATCGCATTTTCATACATACAATTGATTTTCATAATTTGAAAAACAAGTTGTTGTTGCTTATACAGATAATAAAAGGTCCAAGTGCAAAATACAAACATTTCTTTGAGAACTAAAATTTCCAATCAATATTATTATGTATATAAAAGATAGGATGTGCAGTATTATTTGTTCGATAAATGAAACTGCAGTTCTACTTAATAAAGGCAGGCTAAACAAAATACAATTATTTAAACTTTCAATAAATTAGTTTTAATAATTTTTTCATATTGAATATCCCATTCATCCTAAAATATTGAATAAAATAATTATGTTCACAATTTCATGCCGTACAATATTTAACTTATAGAATTGCTTATAAAAGTAAAAAAATACACTCAAGTAATTTCTAAATTTTCAAATAATCATTGAATATATAAATGGTATAATTAATATCAAAATAATTATATTCTAGTTCTTGAACTGAATATGATAAAAGATTGTTGTCACATTCAAAGTGTCAGTGCTTGCTAATAAAATAATACTAATTTAAAACTTTATTTATCATAACTTTTCATTACATAATTTTGACACAGGGAACCGAATATAAATATGGCTGAAAGAACACCTTCGATAAATCCGACTTAAGTGTTTCCTACTTCCTAGGTTATTCAACGCCCAAGGATTTCACAGTTATTAATCTTCTTTGTCTTTCTTAATTTATGCAATGTAACTTGTCTAACAATTTAGTTATTTTTAATGTATTTATTGGCATAATAATATTTAAATATTATGTACTCCTATAAGGTTTGAAAGGTTGAAAGGCTCGGATGAAACAAAAACGTGAATAAACCGAGTTCTTCTTAGTCGGCTAGGGGCAGCGATGGAATTGCTTTCCGACGTAGTCCCAAGGTCGAGTTAGAGAGAGAGAGAGAGAGAGAGAAAGAAAGATGCTTATAAACATTTTTAATGAGGCCAGTTAAAATTTATTTCAAATCAATTTATCCCATTGATGACTCTAAAAGATACAAAATTTATGAAGAATTTTGTTTTTTTATCTCTTATGAGTCATCAACATATATTTATGTTAACGGTATCAAAGAGAATTATAACTCTATTTTTCTGAAACATAAATCGTGAATTTATTAGAAAAAATTCGTCAATGTCATTCTCTTTGAATTCGTTCTAACACACGTCGAGTCGTTTCGTTTTTTTTTTCAAAATGCATCCATGTTTATCATATTTAATATATGTTTCAATGGAGTTCGATAAAAAGTCATTGAACTAATGAATTTATCGGATTTTATAGTCACGAGTACGCGTCTGCCTCAATCCGCCGTCTATCACTAAACAGTTTGCTCAAAGTTTGAACAGCAATCAACGAGATTCCTTATTTAGCTTTCAGGTGCTTTTATAAGTAAAAAGTCAATTTTTACTGCCTATTGTTTCATTGTTTCTGCAAATAATTGAATTGGCAACCTGAAAAATACGCTGAATAATTATTTATGTCAGACTGTAAGCCTCATATAATTTTAAATGTCTATTTTTATTAAAGTCTTTTTTTATCATATTGCAATGTATTTTATATTGATTTATTGTATATATTTGTTCATGAATAATATATACGAATATGAGTATATATAACGGTCTCAAGGAAAAATAATCTTAGGAAGAAATGAAAGAAAAAAACGAGGAATGAAATCCTCTAGCAATAAACATAATTTTCTAGTAAGTTGTTGTTAGTCTAGTTAGTCCACATTAAAGAGAATACATATTGAAATTATTTATAAAACTTTGGAATAGAATTTTTAATTGGCCTACTTTCTAAAAAATAATATTTTAATTTTTAATAAATTTTTATTATAGAATTGTATATTAAATTACAAAGTTATTTGAATTTTTTGAATCATGACATCTCTTATATTAAAGAATTGTTTCAAATTGAACACATGTAATCTTTTTGTCTTTAAATTAAATTAAATATACAATTTAAAAACAAATTTTATGAAATACAAAAATTCATTATATTTTATAATATTTTCTCTGTGAAAGTATAAAGTGAACATTAAAAAATATATGTACAAAGTTAATTTGATGGATTAAATAAGTAGATTGAACATAATTATATATGATGGTTCTATTTGATGATAATATTTCGACTAATGCCGAGTTTTACAGTATTTTAGAAACATGCGGGGACAGTTGCACAGAATTTAATCTCTGTACAAGATTTAGCCGTCAAATTTTACATGAGCGATAGGCGAAAATAAAAGTACAACAAAGCCAACAGAGAGAGTGATAAGGTAGGCAAGAGGTCAGAACTCAGCGCCTGACTGTAAAGCGAGGCGATGATACTCTTGGAAATCCTTGAAGAGTTCTTCATGCAGAAAAGTACGTTTCAATCTTGCCTCGGTTATTGGTTCGTCGTCGGATTCCTAATGCGACATCAGTTTAATAGCAAAATAAAATCACTGCTAAATACGTTTTCTTACGATAAGTAATCAATGCACGAGCAAAAGCAAAAGATAATTATAGCGTGAGTCGAACGAAAAAAGAAGCTAAATGCGCATATTTCTCAAAAGATGAAATTCGAATATTTAATTTACGGTTGTCCGAGAGTAAGTCACGCGCGTCTTTAGCAACTTTGCTTTCTCTCTCTCTCTCTCTCTGTCTCTCTCTCTCTTTCTCTCTCTGTCTTAAGTATAGACTGAGCCAGATATCGGGAGCACGAGTATGTTCTGCAAATTTTTGGTAAATCGACAATTAATATACACAAACCTGGAGAAGAGACGTCTCGAGTAAATCCTTCATTGTAAATGTAAAAGAAGGTTATTCCAGAAGCATATTTACATTTGAAGAACTAATAAAATTATTTTCAATTACAATTATTTTATTTTAATAAAATATAATAATAATACAGAAAAAACGTTAATAATAACAAAAATTTGACAGTTAAAGTTATTTTTTTTTAAATAAAATAAAGTCTACATGATAAAACATTATTTGATAAAAAATTTTGTGATATTTATTTCGTATTTATCTTTTATAAAATCTGATTTAGTCTCTGTCATTAGTATCAGTTATGAATTCGACTAAATGCATATATCACTAAATTAATAATTAAAAGAAACTTTTGCTAATTTTTTGAAAAAGGTAATTAGAAACATTTCTCTAATTATGCTCTTATAACATTGTAATAATTTTCTATGAAAAATTGAAGGATTGCATTTGTAAAAAATATTTGAGGTATTTCTAAGTGATAATGTAGTAGTTTAGAAATAATTCAAAATTGTTTTAAAAAGTATTTTTAAAATACTGCGGAAAGGAAGAAATCTTACCCTCAAATATTAATATTTCCATCGTATACGAATTGTCAGGATTAATTGACGGTTGCTCTAGGAATGTTATTATTTTTTATTCGCCCACCAAAAAGACGATTTGATTGTTGAAATTCCTCGCGAAGGTGAGGGAATTCGAAGGGGTCTGTGTACATCGAAAAATTGTAAAATTGATGAACCTCTTGGTAGATTGACATTCGTCTTCCTTGGTGACAGTGATGGAGTTTCTCTTCTTTTGAGGGCTTCAAATGCTTCTCTCTTAATGGTTTCTAGAGGAGTAACACCGTCACAGGTTTGGTCATGCAAGTCATAGATCTGCATGTATCTACATTTACAAGTATGTGTGCACGAAGCTAACGTTCTTTGAAAAAAATTAGCAGTAAAAATGGAAAAATTGAAACTGTAAAAATAAATCACTCGTTTGTAAAATATTTGCTTAAATTCTACATGAGCTATTTTAATAGAAACACATCTGAAGAAAGAACTTAAACCCGTACTACCCTAAGTACTTGGGTAACTTGTACTTGAGGAACTTGATTTTCAAAATTACTTAAAAATTGATAAAAAATCTTTAAATATAATTTTTTTTAAAAAGTTCGTAAATAGCATGTATTTTTAACTGAATATTATCCTAATTTTAGATACAATATGTATCGAGTAAAAGTGTTTAAAAATCAAATGACTTACTATAAAAGGAAATTCCGTTTAACAAATTTCTGCAGACAAATTTTCGAAATTCGTAATTAAAATTCACTTCCCATTAACGTTCACAATGTAACACTCACGAAGCTCAGAGCCTTTTCATTAGTTCAACTTATAACTTAACTTAATTCCATCAAAGAACTTGAAGGAAATCAGTAAAAATCCAATGCACCCAAGAATTTTATTTTACAAGCATAAATAAAATTTTTGTTTTATTATGTACTTTTACAGATAAGAAGAAGCCTAATATATCTGCATAAGTTGACTATAAGTTATATTTTTTGAATGTTCACCAATAACGCGTCCATTATTATTAATCATACAAAGCATACGATATAGTATTAAGAAGCTATTAAAAAATCTACATTAAACCCTTTCTTTCTGCATACATACTTATATAATATTAAAAAAGCAATCTGCTCATAATTGTGCCACATGATTTAAATTTATGACGCATGGTCTTTTTGCAACCGAATTGCATCCATAAATCAATTATGAAATATACCCCCGAGCTCTTAGCTACTGCTTACATGCTATTTATCACACGTTCGTGTGAAAATGGCTACATTTATGCATATATGTATTAAATATATATTGAAGTAAGTTGTACATAGCCTCGATTTCAGTCACTTGCACCTTCTTCCAGAATTGGCATGGAATAATCGCGAGGGCAATTGCTCTCGAATCCGTAGAGATTAAGCTCTGTAATACCTTCGGCAAATAGCAACCAAGGATTTGGGTTCAGAGGCACAATATTTGCTTGGAACTAGGTATTTACCTTTTCGATATGTTCACGGATGTTCAAAGTTACAAATCAGCTACTCTAAAATTAATAGATAAGTATTTGAGCCCTAACTGTAATAGTTGAACAGTTTTCTTCATTTCAGTAAACCTTTAGTTATTTGGAAAAAGTTAACTTCTAGTTATCATTAGTTTCCTTCAGAGAATAATAGAATCACTAGATATTTTATACATAAATAAAATATCATATTCAAGTATAACTATATATTTTAATCCTATTAATTATTTATATGTTAATGCTCATTTTCATTATTTATCACATACAATATTAAAAACTTTGATAAGTTGTAACTTTAAAATGCTTGAAAGTAGCATCGAATTGATTTAATCATTTTTTAATTGGGAAAATAACTCCAGAGAAATTAAATAATATATATGGTCTATAGTTATATAAAAAAATAAAATCAAATGCTTCATTATTTTAAGTAGTGCATGAGTAATGCCTAAAATTTTTATGTAAAGTCGAATAAAAATATAAAATACTCTATATATAGAGATAGAATGATGTTATTGCTCGGTATGGTATCCTTCATACTTATTTCTTTTTATAGAACGGATGAACTTTTTTGCATTCTATCTCTAAACTATATTTCGGTCCTTAAGGTTTCAGTGGTATTGCAGTGGGAGTCCTCTATGACTCTTTGGTCTCTTTCTTGAATTCTTAGCAATTGCAACAACAACGCTTGAAGCACTTGCCTTAAGCTCCAGTTGGTCAAATAAAAACATAGATAAACATAGAGAGAGAGAGAGAGAGAGAGAGAGAGAGAGAGAGATATTTTCTTCTCGTTAAGAGAATATAGTCGAGAACTTTTAGTCTCTGTGAAGACTTATACGTATTTCTATAAGTTATCAGTCTATCCTCTTGTTAGATCTCTTTCTGCTTGCAAGCATTTGATGTATGCATATGTGAATGTATGTCCATATATGTTACATTTGCTAATTTCTTGTATATATGGGAGTTTATTACTCTATTTACTTTCAAGCATTTCAAAATCATTTTGTAAATAAACCGTTATCTACGATATGAATCTATTTTGAACTCAGTTATATTAATCATCTAATATAAAATAAAAATTATGTAGGAGATAATATTAATAAGATTATACACTGAAATTAATTATTAAGTCGACATAATTAAATTTTAATTTCTTATCTTAGTACACAGTTACAAATATTCAATACGGAATCGAGAAAAATATGAGAAAAAAATCGAAATGTGAGATAATTTAATTCCACTCATGTATAAATTCATACAAAGTTTAAATTTAAAATTATAAATAATTAAATATATTTAATGTACATAATATAAGCAATACAACAATTACTTTCGAAATAATGTCTTTATTATTTAAAAAATTAATTCTTACTAAAAATATTGTAGAAAAATTTAGAGATAATATTAAAAATGTAAAGAAGAATAAGCTGTTCTATAAAATAGAAAATCATAAGTAAATTTTGTAAATGCCTGGAAACTGATAGAAATTCACTAAGTAATGGAATTTACAGCAAAACCAGTTTATTACTAAAGATTTTTCGAACCATGGATTCAAACTTAAAAGAAAAATGGCTGTATTTATGATATTATAAAATAAATTAGTTAAGCGTTACACCAAAATTAATATTCATTTTTACTGAATGCAGAACTATGAATTATTTAAATTTTTATTTAAAATTGAATATTCGTATAAAATGCATGTAAGCCAGTTATCGAATGTAACTCTTATAATTTTTTAACATTTTCTAGAAATCTCTTAAAAATTAACTACTATATGGAGAAATAATTCGGTCAATTTCTAAATTATAATTGAATTAAAATATTTGTAAAGAAACATTACTGAAAATTGAGGTTAATAGTTAAGATAATATTTTAAGAATATATAAAAGCGTACGTCGAACAATCACTGAAACTTATTCTAAGCGGTACGCTTTTATATGCTTCTGTGTTACCAAACATCTATAATATTCTCATTGCACCCTCATCTTAAATCTTCACTTTTGTTTTTATTACATATCATATGTATCAATATCTAAAATTTAAGCTATATAGAGTACAACTTATACAAATTAAACTAACATCGTTATAATAAACACTAGTTATCTTTTAAGACTCAGAGTTTTAAACTAAAATTAATTTCACTTTCTTGAATATCGTATCAGTGGTATCATTTTTTCAAATACCTGTACGATTATGTTTTAGGAACCAATTTACCGATAAATTAGTCTATATCGAGTTGTGTAATTTTTTCAATTTTCCGCGCGTTATGAATTTGAAGTTTCGAATTTTTAATATCTTATTAATTGTAGACTAGTAGATCGATTAGTCGAAATGAAAAGGGTTATATTGCAAAAGATATCCACTTAAATTTTTTTTTGAACGATGTAACCTTTCTTTTATTTTTTTTTAATTTCTTATTGTCTTAAAAGAATTCAGGACATGATGAGGTGCGAGAACATTTTTCCATGAATAAGCCAGCTTTTGCAGCCGATCAAAGCGTTGGCTCATAGCGTGACACTTGCAATTAAATATGATCTCAGCTTCGGATTAAAATGTTCAAGTGACCCGATTAAGCTATTTCGCATTCGTTGCGTCAAGGAACAAACGTTAGTATTTAAAACAACGTTAGTGTTTTCGACTAGTGTATGAATCACTTTGTTCCTTAAATTGATAATAAATAAAATTCCCTTTAAAAATTGAAAGTTTGTTTTAGCTGTAAATATGGTAATTTCTTTGAATTGAATGAAACTTTGTGTATAATAATAATTGGTTCAATTCTTTGATATTAAGATAGTTTTTTTACATTTGACCAATAATCAGTTTAATTGCTTCTTATATTAGCATTTTTATAACGTTTTTTATTGCTAAATAATAGTTATAAAACGTTTAAAGACATTTATGTATAAGATAATAATAAGAATAAGAAAATTGAAATTATTTTTTTGTAATTAAGTTAATAATGTTATAACTCTACTCAATCATAATCACTGTTTGCTCGATTGCTTATCATCTTTTTATTAGGCAATGTATATCTCGATAATAGGTATGGGCTTCCCTGTCTATAGACGCCAGTTTTTCCCTGCCCTCATTGTTCTTCCGTGGTGATGGTTTTCACCGTACCACATTTTGATTTTCAGCGACCATTTCTACTGCGCCGAGACCTGCTTTCCATTTTTCTCTCGGTGACAGTCTTTGCTTTGCCGAGTCCACTCCTCATCATAACTCCCATTGGGTCCACCCGTCGACATACTGCTGCTTCAGGGGAATCGCTGAAACGTACGGGAGTAGAAGATGTCAGGATACGGCTCTTTCTAAGAAAACCGCGCCACCGTAAAGTGGAATCGTCGAACTTTGGTTAACCACGTGCTTCGATTTAAGTAGTATTCTGTTATACGAATCCACGTTAAGTAGCTTACTATAAATTGTGTGTTGAGAATAAAACTGCGCAATTGTACACAGCTTACGGCGTTTAAGACGGAAATTAATGATTGTTATGCCAGTCACCCTTCACCTGTAGGCAACTTAAGGATAAAAGAAAAAAAACTCATTACTAAAATTCAAATATTTAACATCGTGTTCTTTTATTTGCAAATTCTCCATAAATCCTTTACCGCAGACGAACCCTAGCCGATTGAAAAAATTGCAGCTGAAAAGGGGATAAATACAAGCAGTAGACAGAAGAGGGGAAAAGACAATTTCCTTCCTCTCGAAACCGTTTGCCATGAATATGAGTATTAATAGTACTCATATTTTAATAGTAACTAAAATATGAGTATTTTAGTTATGTGGTACTCGCATACACTGATTGTGCACCTATTAAATTAAACAATATCTGTTGAGAAAGATACTAATAAAATGAATGAATAAGGTTAATAGTAATACAAATATGTGCTTACTTTAGCACGTCCGAATAATTTTTAACATTGCTGTGGTAATCATAATTCAACATTCGACAATCGTGCTTCATTTATAAAACAAAGCCACGTTCAGGAGCTCGAAATATCTCTGTACTTGTATTTACAATCCGATGTGCAATCTATAAGTGTAATACTTTGCATGAGTATCTCATTATTATTACTTCGCGTTAATTACACGAGCGTATATCTTGATAATATCGGCCAATACATGACTTATGAAGTTCTTCAGTTATATAGTCACGAATTAATTTTTGAACAAATCTTATTTTTAAATTAAAAATTATGTATATTATATACTTTATAAATAAATAATACTATAAAACTATTTTAAATCGTATAAGTTTAAGTTATTAATTAAATACCGTTTGGTTGTTTATCTCATAATGTGTCTACGTTGCAAACTTAAACAACAACTTACTTATTTTTCGTAAAATCACAATAATAATTTATAAGAGATACAGTAAACAAATATTCAACATGACGGTCATATAATAAAGTTTTAGAAATTTTTACTACGGATACTACGGATACATTTAAATGAATTTTCACTAAATAATTTGTATTTTTTGAGATAGAATATTTTTCCTATAAAACTTGTGAAAAATTGTATTTATTTGAGAGATAAATTAATCAATCTCTATTGATGAAGTTCTAATTCAAATATATACGATAAATAGAAAGTATTAAAATACCAATTAAAAAATTTTATATCTTATATTGAAGACAAGATTATTATAATTAATAAGCTACAGATCATAATATAAGAGCGATTTCAATATCTTTATCCGTAAAGTCACTGTTAGTAAGATTCAATGTTCATTAGTTTCATTTGTTTCATGTTTTATTATTTTATCACTTTCAAATGTATTGATACTTAATACATAAAATCATATAATTACTTCTTTTTACAAAACAATTTATATATTAATAGTGTTGATTTCGGAAAATTAATAAATGAGGTAATTCTTTTAACAGATATGCTATAGAACATTTGGATATTATACCAATAAGAAAATGTCATTATTAAAAGCAGACTTAAAAACTGGTTAAACCAAGACTCACTGCTTACCAATTCTCTGAAAATAATACCGAACTTCACAAAATTACGTGATTTGCAACAATAACTATTTCAAAATAAATAACTATAATTAAAAAAAGACGTTTTATAACAATTTTAATATACAATTAAGTAAGATATTTAAATTTATTCATTTTTTATTGTGAAAATATAACTAAAGAATTTTTACTTTAATTTTACTTAGTCGTGACTTACTTTAACATATGTATTACATTTTTTATTAATGTATAGGGTGTAATAGGCAATAATGTTAATAAACATACTAAAACATTGTTTTTGTTAGTAGTAAGTATATCACAGATTCTGCATTAATTTTATTAATATAATTTTATTAATGTTTTTTTAATTTTATTAATATTTCAAAAATTCTACGTAAATTTTGTACAGTAATATATTTTTTTAAATATTTATTTGAATTATAAATATCATTAAAACATGAATTTCAACTATCCAGATGCACATTAACCTTAATGGTTAATTTTACAATATTTTTGGATCGAATGAAAACGAAGTAGCGGTATTTATAATTAGCTTTTATTTCATTGTTGCAAATTATTAAGATTGGATCCAATAAGAATATTGGATCGTCGAATATTATTTGAAATTCTAATTTAAGAAAAAGAAAATACTTAAATAATATTATACTTGGAACTATTTCAACTGAAATTTATCGAGAATAATTACTTAAAATAATTAAATTATCCAAACTTAAATTTTTAGTGTTAGTAGACGGTGAACTCATCATTCAAACGATCCGCCCCAAGAAACTTAGACAATACTTGTTATGTATATTTCTTTTTACTCGGACTTTATAAACCTTTCCTTACTTTTCTGTCGTACTGTCAGAGAAGTCTCGATGCGATCTTCCTAGCACATCTACACCCACACAAGTATGGCGAACTTTCTTCTTGAATGAGTCGCTTTGACACGTGGGTGTCGTTCTGTTCCTCTATAGCACGAAAGCTGTTAACTAACCACCGAAATTATATATACAAATTGTAAAGCATCTTTTCCTGTACCAATCTTTTGGCTTAATTAGCTATCTATTTCTTCACTCGAAAGGTAAAGGAAAAGAAGAAGCGCAAAGAGCGTGATTCATACGGATTTATGTATGCTTACATTATGTAACACTTGCCTGTAGCCTAGAAAATGAGTTCAGATAAAAATGAATCTAATAGTTGAAAAAGAAATTCTTTTGGTTTAAACATTTCAGGTTTCAATAAAAAATTTAATTATATAATATTTATTTAAAATTATAACATGAAAAATAAAATATCTAAAAATTATCTTATATTTAATACTATCTCAACATATTTATTGAGAATAATTACCTAAAAATAAATAAATTATCTGACTCGATATTTAAAAAAAAACGATTTAATAATATCCCAGCAAATTTTGTATTTAGATATTCTATTTTATCATATTACATAAAGTTTACATTTTCTTTGAAAAAGTGTTTAATGAAATTAATCAATTAAATTTCAAGATCACTTAATTAATAATTATTTATTAACGAAAAATATTTATTTTAACACGAAATAGAATTGACGATAATTATTTAAAAAACTATCCTTAGTGGTAATAAAGTGAAGTAATAATGATTTATTTCAAAATGAATTATGATACGATATTTTTTGTTGATTATAAAAAGTTATTATTTTTAATAAGATGATTCTTATATTTAGACATAAGAATCATTCTCCTGATGAAAAACAATATGTGCATCATTCATTAAAAAGAAAGAATATTTTTAAATATATTTTATATTTTGTTACATATAGTCATCGGATAAAAATTGTTATTAGAAAGAAAACATTAAAAAAGCGGTCGATGCGTTTCTTCGTTAGAAATGACCTCATATGAACCGACAATACGCTATATCATATGTATAACACACCAACAACTTGTTCTCGACCTTTTTCCTTCATTTAAACAATTTACTGTTATTCGGATCCGTATCAAACTTCTGACATCACGAGATGCAACATTTACTTTTCGTTACACTATTTAATTCATCGTTACTTGCAAAGAAGTTGGTTGAAACATTGGTATGCTCTGAACTGCCGAAAGGGATACTAAAATTTCTGTTATGTGTGTAACGAGAGATATATTTTTTATTAGGGTATTCAAACGTTTGTTTGCGTAGAGTTGGAATATCGGATATCTTTTTAATATTTAATATATTTAATATTTACTAATTTTATATATCGCGAGAGAGATCTCTACATGTGCGTGTATTACAAATATTATAATTCCTTGTCCATTTCATTTTTAATTAAAAATTCAGATGATAATAATTTGCTAGAAGAAAGTAAAAGATGAAGATCAAAAGTAGACCGAGGAAAAAAGGTTTAAAGAATGATCATTTTACACTCATATTTTCCTTCGATCTTTTGTTTTTTTTTCTGATATGAACTTACACCTGCTTTGCTGATCCACTAATCGTACTGGCTTAAGTTGAGTCTGCTTTTTTGGCTGTAAGTTCAAACTTCGAATCCTGCATTTATGGTATCTTTTCTTTTTTTAACGCATTACATTCGAATCGTTACTTGCACGTCATAATCCTCAAACAGGTCCATATACATTCAGATAGTCTTTTAAAATCTAGTAAATTTTATAATTCGTTACTCAATTTAATCATTTGCGTTGATCGCGCGATTATTGATAACTTTTTAATTAATAACAGTGTTGAATTATGCCGAACCATGACAAACGTCCGACGAATATTACATGTTGGTACTTTGGGTTACGAAAGTCCCCGAACATACGGACGACGGAGCATCGCCCTTTTAAAGGCAAAGCTCGAGGGTGATGTAAACAGTAAGCACTGTTATAACTATAATACTTTCAAATGAGCACATCGTGTTTTTATTTAATCACTCTTCCCCTCCTAAGCTTATAATCATTATTTTTAAGATGTAGTTGCAACTCCGTTCGGTTTAAAATTATATTTAACTTTCATAAATGTTATTTATCCATAATCTTAAATATAATTGAAGCGGTTTGAAAATCAGAGGTTGCCAAAGGGAGGTTTCTTCTTAATTAGTTCAGTTAATCCTTCGGAGGAGGCTGAGAGTGGCTTCCCTCAACCTTTTCAAAAAAGCGAGAAACTTTGTATTTTGTCCATATCCGCTCTTAAACTCAAAATTAAAATAATATATTGAGTATCTGAGATACGCGAGTGTTTTTACTTTAATCCTTTTTATTTCCAGATATGTATAAAATTAATACATAAATAAAAAGCAAACATATTATCTAACAAATATTTGCTAACGCGTAGGTAAAGTCTATGTTTTGCAAGCACCGATCGATTTTTAGGGAATTCATCGAATCTAGGATTTTGACGAGTCGTTGAAACCCGGCAACCTCGCTTTTTTATTTCTTAACGAACATATGCATTTTCAAAAAAACCTTTAAGTTAAACCAAAACCATTAAAAACTAATGAAATGTAATCTTTCTGCCCTATAGATTCGAATTAAAATTCTTTACATTGAACTGATTTGTTATGCATTAAGTATATTATTCTAATTATAGCATATTCGCGCGTCCTCTGCTTAGAGTCCTCGAATCACGAAGCCAGGTCTAATGACTGGAAGATGCGGATGTGCGCGCGCTCACCACTACGTACGCATTACTCAAGAACCGGTTGGAGAAAAGCGATTGAACCACTGGTACGTTTACTGGGAACAACGGCAGTTCGCTCGAAACTACCGCGAGTACTGCATCGAATGCAAGTCTCGTTCCAAAACTCAGACGACCCTCGTTAAATTTGAGGTTTATCTGGTGTACGTATCAATTCTTGCGTATGACATTACGTTAGTGCGGTTGTAAAGGACAAGCGAGATCGTTGTGTAAATTAGATCAAGAATTTATACAGAACCAATCAAAGCAGTTCATCTGAATGTCGATAAAGTTTTGTCAACAAAACGATTTTTTCATTACTAATATACCTTTTAATCAACTGATAAATATAAAACATAAATATAAAACATCATAAAATTCGTTCAAACTTACAATTTTGTTAATAATTATAGTTATTTGTTCATGTCACTTTTAAATAAAATAATACAAAAATTTAAGCATTTCAGACAAATTTCTCAAATCTCCATTCGCATAGAATACAATCAATCGACTTCTTACTACTAGCCAAGTTTATAAAATATTTAAAATAATTAAGAATCCATCTGAATAAAATATCAACTATTAATAGTAATAATGTTATTATAAATTTTGTTTTTTGAAATTGATTCAATAAATTTATTAAAATAAATGTAAATTGTATTGCTTTCAAATGCATAATGTATGTTTTACGCATATTATCTGTTCCTTTTTTTATCAAGTACATTTTAAATTTAATTAATTAATAATAAAATTTATTTGCAAATAATTATAGTTATAAATTGACAAGTAGAATTAGGATTATTTCAATTACTTACATTTAAATATTTATTTTATTCATAACTAATAATAAGTTTGCATTGTACACGTGGTCAATTTATTAGTATTGGATTAATCCAGGCTAAATATTACATTATACACGCTAATATTTTAATTAGTATATTTTATAAAAATATTTTAAATAGTTCCAATATTATTTACATCGATGAATAATTCATGACTTTGTGCAATATTGTGGTACTAAATTAACTTCGATATTCTTTATTAATACTTAAACTTCATCATAGTACATCCGAATTCCTTATAAAATACTTGATATTATGGGCAGTCTCCCAATACTATCAATTCTAAAAATCAACTCTTATGTTCTTATCCGTCAATTGTGATCATCATTTAATGACCGAATTCCAAATATCATTTGGGATAGAATTATACGCGTGAAGGACAATTATCAAGACATTTATTGTAATAAAGTGTATTAAATGCTCGACGTACTTAACCGCAATATAACGCGAGAAAATAATATTATTAGAGTTAAGGAAACTTGCCGAACGAAATTTAATTCGATTTCAATTGTTAATATCCATATCCTGCAAGTTCGCACAATATAATGAGAACGTGAAAATCTCCAAAAAAATCTAACAAGTTCTTGGAATTCTCGTGACACAAAGATTTATCAGTCACTGTTTTTCGATAATAATACGTACAGGACTTAAATCGAACTTGGAAATCTATGAAACTTTATAAATTGAAAGCACTTATGTTATTATTTATGTGAATGATATGTATGTGTGTATAATCCCAAATAGTTTCCTGTTCGTGTGCATATATAAACACGCAGTAATCCAATTTTGATTTAGCATAATTACGCGAAATTAAATCCAAGATAATTGTTTACATTTATGGATTCGCTTTTGTTTCATAATAATTTTCCATTTAATAATATTTATTTTTCTATTTTTAAGAACCACAAAATGAAATTTAAAACTTGGTTAAAAATTGTTCATTTATATGAGCTTTATTTATTCAAATTCTTTATTATGCGTACGATAATAATTGTATACTAAGTTACCTATATTTTCTTATAAAATTTTGAAAGTGACTAATTATTAATCTATTACTTAAGAAGAAATAACTCTTTGAAATAATAATATTTTTTCGGGATTTTTAATGACTGCCTACAATTTTAAATTACAACCAGACAATAAAAAATTATAAGCAAAAATAAAACGAGATATTTTTTTTAAATAAGAAATGAATGTTAAATAAATAAAGTGAAATAATAACAAAACAAATTACTCAACTTCTTTATAAATAATTTTTCTTTATTAGTTATCGAATTGAAATATATTGTAGTATTGTATTATTTAATAGATAGAAATTAAGGTTTATATATAAATTCGAAGATTATATTTAGAAAAAAATGTTAGTGGTATAAAGAATAATACAGATTTTCTTTTTCATATATTTTTAATAAATAAAATAATAATTTATTAGGAAACATATTTTGTTAAATAAATATAAAATTAAATTATAACAGTTTTTTTTTATCGAATAGTTTTTATCCTAAAAGTAACAAAATCTCAGCTCTGATATAATAAATTGAAGAACTTTGTTATTACGTAATTCAAATAAAGAATGAAAAATAGGCTATGTAATTTATAAGTTTTATTAATTTATTAAGTTGTAATTTACCTTGTTTTAGAGTGAAAGTAATAATGGATAAATATGGATATGAAAAGTCACCATAAATTGTTTGCAACTGGAATCATATTTTCAGTCTAGTTAGAATAAATCTATACTCAATATTGTAAACAAAAGATTATTTCGCTTTTTGACTGAAAATAAAATAAGAACAAAAATAAAAATAGAGTGAAATTTGATACTACAGATATTAAATAAATGTTTGACATAGAAATAGTTTTTAACTCTATAAAAGTAAAACTTTAATTTGATGTTCTGCATACAAGCTGAAAGAAGAAAAAATGAAATAAATTTTTAAAATAAATTAAAATTGAATAAATTAAATATTTAATAAATATTAAATAAATTAATAAATATTAAATAAATTAATAAATATTAAATAAATTAATAAATATTAAATAAATTAATAAATATTAAATAAATTAATAAATATTAAATAAATTAATAAATATTAAATAAATTAATAAATATTAAATAAATTTAATAAAATTAAAATAAATTAAAATAAATTTAAAAAATGATTATGACTGAGAGAGACTAACACTGATTGAAAAGAAAACGAAGATTGAAAGAAGAAAAAACACATATATAAATATATAGGAAAAAGTTTGAGGCGATAACTGAGTAAGAGTATGCAAAAGGAAGATAAAAAAAATCGGCGATCATTAAAGAAGAAATATGTAGAATCTAATTCTCTTGAGCATTTTATTATTAATGCTTATGATACGTATTATGTTGTAAAGATCTTTTTAAATTGTTACCTTATTTTTTTATTTTATTTTTTGATTTGGTATAGTGCTCGTAAAGAATGTTACATACACATTCGTCCAATGTAATCCAAAGCATTATATATACTCATTCTTTTTTCGAAATTAGATTTGTAAAAATCACTGATTTTATATTTTATTGAAATGATTTTAATTTATTAAATTTTCGTTTTATAAAATACCTTATTTCAATGGTACAACAATTTGTTTTATTATAAAAGCACATTTTTTGTTTCTCCATAAAATTTTACTAATTAATGAAGTTTATAATCAAATATAAGTATATAAGTGTAACTATATTGAAAACAGGACATATGATACCAATAAAATTGACTTGAAGGCAAAAAAGGTAAATTATGTGTAGATAGAACAAAAGTGAAAACATATTCATTTTTAAAGTCTTTATCTGTTTTACGGTGAAAATAGCGTTAAACTTGAAAATCTAACTAAGTTATAATATTCATGGAATATGCATCAAATTAATGAACGTCTTTTTTAAAAAAATTTGCATACATTATTATTTCGAATAATGTTTATTTAAAAATAATAATTTAATTGTGGGATTTGAAATTTTTTATAAATCTACAAATGTCACATTACGCTATTGAAAAATACAATTTTAATAAATTTAACAATTAATTAATACAACAATTATTAATTTCTTTTTGGAAAAAATAAAAAATTCTTTGAATATTTAATTAAAAAATATTTGTTTGAAATTTATTTATTTCTTTAATTTTTCCGATTTAATAGGGTTTTTACCGATATTTTATACAAGTGATCAATTAAGGTTAAAAATGTTAATGAGATAAAGAATAATACAGATTTTCTTTTTCATATATTTTTAATAAATAAAATAATAATTTTTCTTTTATTAATATAACTTTGTTGTTATTAATATAACAACATCATAAGAATACATTTACAGTGAATTTACAGAATGTATTTACAGAATATTTACAAATGAAATTAGATTAGAAAATTTAATAAAATCATAACGTAATGTAAAATAATATAATATAATGCAGTATATAAAACAATATATAATAAAACGAAAATTATTTAAATATATATTAACTTTTGTAGTTTCTATAATATACAATGAAAACGAAAAAATATTATATAATGAATTTTGTTTAAGTTCTTCCTCAGATTCAACCAAAGCTTATATGAAAGTAAACAGATGATTAGAGCAAGTAAATTAAATTTGATGTAAGAATGACTTCGATTCTTTCGGTGGAAGAAAGTAACGTGATATATCTAAAAAAATTGCAGTTGCAAAATGTAAGTAAAAAATCTTGAACTATACTATTAAATTAATTTATGTCAATATGTATTCAATAAAAATTATTCATTCGTTATAGAAATAAAATTCATAAAGTTCTTTATATAATGTTTTATAACAATCGTTTAGCATATTATATTAATAATCAAATTCAATAAGATTAACATATAACATCATTTGTTTATGCTATAAATTCTGGATACTTTAAAATATTATTGCAAAATTCTTCTATTTTATAAACCATCAATTCATTTCCTTATATTATAAAAATCCAGGATGTCTGAAATTTGAAAAGTATTTGTGGATTCATTTTCAAATAGATGGTAATGAGATCTAATTACCCATCTAATATTTACAGAAAGAGACATAGAATTTCTTAAAATAAAGTAAGTGTATATTAATTTTTGTATAAGTATTATATACTTAGATTAGTATTTTTTGAGTATGGGCACTCAACTTTTTGTGAATTCATTTAAGATTTTTTGAAAGTTATATCTAATCTAAGAGTTTTATTACTTTATCCGCATCAATTTTGAATTTAATTTATCTTATTGCAAAAGAAAATATTGCTGTGAATAAATCATAACATTTTTTAGTTTAATTAATTTATTTTAAATTTGATCGTCCAATAGATACATAAAAAATGTGTACCACAATGTACATATATTATTGTGTGAGCACAAAAACTAATCTTAGTTTATATAATAATTATATATGAAATCTTATAAAATTTATTTTGAAAACACATGTTAATTTGTTTATTAATTTTTCTGTACATCAAGTGAATAAATTTGTTTCAATTTATCTATTTTTAAATACTACCTTAATTATTTACTAAATACATAAGATATATCTAAATAATGATTTAATTATAATTATAATATAAATTTTATATTAAAAAAAAAGAATGCTGAAAATATTTTTTATTGCAAATTATTATTTCAAATTATTTTATTGCAAATTTTGTGTAAATGAAGTTAAGTACTATTTTTAGTTTATAATATAAAGACTACATTTAAAATAACGATAACTTTTTGATAAATTAAAAAAATTGAATGAAATTCTTAAGTTTATCAAATTAAGATAAATTCTTTTTACGGCTAATTTTTTACTTTTAAATCAAAAAATTATGCTATTTTGAACATTTTTTTATTTCTGGTAGTTCTAATCAAAGCTCTGAAGTGCTTTATGACATATAGATCCAAGAGTTTATATTCGAGCTAAATTTTATATGAATATTCTCAGTGCGAGTATTGTTTTTAACTTTTCTATTTAATAGATGTTTTACGTATCTAAAAACCCTTAAACAATAATGAATTGATGATTTTCTATATTTCAGGTCCTTTTAATTTGAAAATGTTAATCTGCTCAATGTTGTTTTTATTTAATTTTTCTTGTATTATGGTTGATCCTGAGTGCCAAACGAAATAATTTTCGATGTATTCTATTAAAAGCTTTTACCTTGTAAAAAGGAGCGCTTGATCTTTTGTTATATAAGTAATATGTATATAATTTATATGTTAACGTTAAAATACCAAATGAGAAGGCCTTGAAAAAAGAATTTGTGAACAAATTATTTTTTCGCTCGTAGATTACTATCGTACTTAAATTTTTTACCTTTTTCTCTAGAACTAGAATCATATTAAAATCATATCAAAAGAGTGATTAAACGTGGTTTTTCAATACATGACCAGGCGCAGAGCATCGGCAAGTCGTGCGTGGAAGTTTCATCACACGACGAGACCCACTCCTTTCACAACTTCTCGCGCGAGAATCTGAGTATCCTTAACTCAGAATTTGAGCAAGATTTCAGTAAAACACCACGAATGCGTTATTGCAGCCGACAGACGCTAATCAGCTGTGCAGCGATGTTCCTGGCCCTGAGCTGCGCTGGCCTCGAACTCTGGAAGCTGAGATGCGTAGTTATGCTCACGCTGGACGTCGAGACGCTCAAAAGGGACGTCGAGATGCTTAAGCACCGTTTCTTGGAAAAAGATTTGCTCGATGAACTCAAAGCCTTCGAGAAACAGGTGTGTGAAAGCGATTACTTTTCATCGATTTTTCACAAATTTCTTGTAAACCATACCATTTCTGTATAAGATGAAAGAGGAGTTGAAATACGGTATTAAAATTTTAAGCGAGAAAGAACTTTTTGCTTTACCAAGACAAATGCTCGATCTTATTTTTACATAAATAAATCATCCTTTTAATTGGAAAACGGAAGATAAGATAGATTCAGCAAACATTTTTATTTTCCTTTACAATGAAATAGCGCAGTCTGTACAAGTCATAAAAGTCTGACTACTAAAAGAATCGATACCTAGTTTTACGGTAAAAATTCTTTATTTATCTTGTAGAACTTGCAATATGTTTGCTTTCAATCAGATAAAAAATTTATAGCTGGCTGAAGTTCTTATTGTACTAAAGATATTAAAGCTACGTTAGTTCAAATCGAGGTTTTTGTAAACATGCAGTCGGTTATCAAGTGTCTCGGTATCAGGATGCAATCTCGGGCGGAAGAACGAACGGCTTGGCTAAACAAGTCTTTAGTAATTAAATACTCAATAAAATCGCTGTAGATGTTTTGGTTTTAGTTTTAGAGATCTACAATAATATTCATTACTAAAATGGTTGGATTAAACTATTGTGATTTGATGATTAAAATGTGATTTGATAAGAGATAAATGGTTTTAATTCTGATCTTTAACCATTTATTTAAATTAGATATTTAACATTTCTTTTGATAAATATTTGGGAGAAAGATGTTAGTAGTAGTGTAAGTTTGTATGTACAAAAATAAAGCACTTAATGAATGGGTGAATAAACTTTATTAGTTATAAAAAAGTAATAGTAAATTTAGTTGGGTAATTTGAACCTGGTCGAAATGCCTGTTGAAAGAAGCTAACGACCGAAATCAGTTGGGTTTGCAGTCACGAAGGTGTTGCATCGGATGTTTATTATTTTGACAAAAACTATGTAACATCGAATATAATTTGTTGCAATATGGATGTAATATGATCATTTAGCTTAGTTTTTAGTTTTTAGTTTTTAGTTCTAGTTTTTAGTTCTAGTTATGTTTAGCATTGAATATTGAATTATATTGAATTACAATAGAATATTGAACCCTACTTTAATAACTTATACTAAATATGTATTAAATTTTAAAAAAGTTTTAAGTATAATCTTTTAAAACATAAAATGATAATATTGAATGTAGAAAATGAAATTAATTTTGGCTTCATTAATAACTCTAAATTTACAATAGCACTAATTAAAATATGAAAAGTTTTGTTAAATTCTAATTTACATTTATTTACAGTTCAAATACTTATAAATACTTATAAATACTTATAAACAGTACAAATCTTATAAAGAAATAATTCATTTTTACTTATAATAATTTGCATTAAATTATTCTAGTTTGCATTAGAAACAAGAATTTACGTTTTTAATTTTTAATATTCCTTTAATATTCCCCATATTTATTTGTTATATAATATTCAAAATTTTGTTAATATATAAAGTTGTTTACAGATATTGAATAACAATTATAAAGTAAATGATACGTTACGCTATCAATTTATTTGCAATGTTTTAGGAATTGAAATAATATGATACTATTCATAGCTTTCTTTAATAGCCAAAACAATGTACATATTAAATACAATTTCAAAATTTAAAGAAACTTACTTTATTAGTCTTCACTTGTAAATTTTAAAAAATTCAACAATTCTTTATTAATTTCACACTTTGTGATGCTTAATTTCGAATTATTATTTACATAATTATGCAGTAATTTATAAATATTACTTACTAAATATTGATCTTCTTCTAAGTTAATATTCAAAATTTCACTTTATTTTGTTATATGATGTAAATATTGTATTTCACCTTCCACAAATTTCTCTATATTCTTATTAATTATCTTATATTAACCTATCATAAGAGCCGTTAGCAAAATTGGCCTTTGTACGTGATCTCTTTTATAGTATTCTATAATAATCAGAACATACAAAATTTCCTTAGTAATAAATGTCTTATAAAAGACAATATTAATCACATCAATGTATCCGAAATTTAAAGAGAAAAAACTGAGTTTTACGTGGTAAAGAAAAAAGAAGAAAACAAACTTGGGTAAATATAACGTACACGAAAATACTACGTAAATAAATAAGAGATACTAAATAAACACCGTGCATGAATTCTTTATTCTCTATTATACTGCGTTATGCTATTTAACTTTATATTTCAAGTATGTATATATACGTTTTTCAGACTTGCACACTATGGCAATCGTGAATATTTTTTTGAAGAAATAGAAACTAACATTTTAAAACTATTGTTCAATTTATCGTAAAGAAAAATATCCTTTTTTTGTTTTCAGAAAATTTTGTTGAAAGCAATTTTACTTTTTTAAACAGTTTTCAATTACTTCTAAATTGCATTGCGTTTAAAATTTGATTCTTTTCTGACAAATGTGAAGTTATTCTTCTTATAAATAAACTATTAAAGTTATAAAATTAAAGAAAGTGTTTTTATAAAACTGTTTACATTTTAAATTTGTTATATATTAGTATATATAAAAAATATTTTTTGATACTAAATAATTTCAAATTGTTTAAAAAAATTAGTTATGAATGATGAAATATTAATCGTAAATTTGATAAACATTTTTTTATTAAAAGAAAAGAAGAAATTAAATATTG
This sequence comes from Wiebesia pumilae, assembly GCA_018907045.1. NCBI lineage: Eukaryota > Metazoa > Arthropoda > Insecta > Hymenoptera > Agaonidae > Wiebesia > Wiebesia pumilae. The sequence continues at coordinate 7,381,918 of JACCHZ010000159.1, read as the reverse complement.
AAACTTAGAAAATATTAATTAAAGGGATGTAAGGCTTCAATTTTATAAAAATTTCTATATTTCATGAGACACAAAATTTAAATTATAATGTTACCAACTAATAAATCTGTTCTTGATATAAATGACTATCAATTTTGTAAAATATCAGAACATTTTTTTTCTATCATCTTTATCTCCTTCTTTTAACACTACTAAGATATATTGTTAAGCACAAAATTAAATTAAATAATGGATAAAAATTTGACTTTAGATATTAAGTATGAGTTATTATTTTCATAATCTTAATTGAGAAAAATTAAATTTAAGAAAATTACTTTCACTTACGAATATTATATTTTAGTGAATAAAAAAAATGACGGATAATTCATTCATAAAAGTCTGGTACATATATTAATTAATTCTCAAAAGCACAAAGCCACATAAGTACGTATTCCATATTTTATTTTAATATTGTAATTATTAGCTTTCATTTTATTTTTTAAGCCGAATCTGCACAATTTGATAAAAATAAATAAATAATTAAATAAATAACATTAAAAATATTGCATTGTAATGGAGCAATTATAATATACGAACAGAATGTTAAAAAAGATGTTTTTTTTAATAAATATAATTTTATCCACTCTACAAATATCACATGTTTTGAGGTAAAATTACTAGGCATACTTATGTAGATATTAAAAAGTCTTTCAATGCAACAATGATAAACAATCTACTTTCCGTATTTTACAATTTAAGCTTTCTAACTTCGAGCCAAATAGCTCAAAGAAATATGCTTTTAAGCTAATGTAAAAAAGGCACAAGAAAGTAGCCAATTGTGATGGTTGAACGCCGTGTTGTACAGTAGTTAGAGGACAGGAATGAAACGTTTGCATGCATAACTCCAGGAAAATGTACAAGTGCGCACTACATCAAGGCAGATACAATTCCAGTAAATGACTTAATTTCATTGTTAGTAACAATATCGATCGTAGTATTGTATAATAGTAACAATATCGATCGCGTCCAATGACTTCATTGCCACACTTCGTGTAGCGAGGTGCCACACGACATATTACAGTTGTTCTTACTCGTTCCCAAAATAATAGTTTGCGTAATATTATAATTCATACTGCATATATATGAAGCCACTATCACTGCTAATGAAATGATTTTTTATTCCTTTTTCTTAGCATTGGTTTATAAATCACTAGCTTTTTCGTAGAATATACCACTTTGTAAGTCGCTCCCTCTTCTTTTTTATTTCAACTACGTGGTAAACTTAAATTATCCTTTTCTTGCTTGTCATAACTTTTAAGCTACATACTTTGAATATAGTTTTCTTTTCCAGTCTCTAGAGCCTAATGTTATTCGCATAAAGTATCAAACAGATTTATTTTTCAATACCATGCAAATTGGTTTATAGGTATACTTTTAAATAGGCCAAGTAAAATATATAAATTAGAAAACAAATTGATTGTTTTTAATCTGAGATCTATACCTTTCTCGTTTATATCCTATTTTTCAAGTTTTTATTTATTCCAAATTATTGTTTCCCAATAAAATCCACAGAAAACCATTTTATTTATGGTTTTTTCCAGTTTAAGTTTACAATTGATTTGAATTTCACTATAAAATATGCTTTGATGTTTATCGTGCATATATTATAAAAAAGCAACTTATTTTATTGTAATTTTGAAAATATTAGAATTCTATTTTAATCTAACTTTAATCTCGGAAACACTTATGAACTATTTTAAACATAGTTAGGATCGAAACTAAAATAATCAATAAAAACTAATTATTCTATATTTATTATTAATGTCATTATCTTTAAAATACACAAATGAGAATCTTCGTAAATTCAATTAATTTCAGAGCAAATTTCGTTCTTAATCGTCGTTACATGAAGCAGAGTTTTATTCAAATAAAGCCTCTAATTAGGTACAGAAATTTAATGAAGTTATAAAAATCATGTAATTAAAAAATGATATACTATTATTTAAATGTAAATAATATTTTCTTACTGGATTTTATTGATCATTTATCAATAAAATCAAATTAAAATTTGTTTTAATTCTATATGTTAACACAAATAATAAATAATATTAAAATATTAAATAATAAATACGGAATTGATTTATCGAAATTTTTTATCCTTCTAATGCGATTTTATTACTTTTGGTATAATTACAATAGATATTTCAGTTCTTAGTTTATAAACTTAATTATATTTAAATATTTAAAGCACACAATTAAAAAAATTTTTTTCAATAACTTAAAACATAAATTAATAAGTATTAATACAAATATTTAATTTAATAATAATAATAATTAAAGAAATAATTATATACAATAAGTTTTATTTTATACATACATAAAGATATCAAAATAATGGAGCCATTAAATATTTATTTCATGTTTTATACATGCTGTGTATATGAAAATTATAGAAGCAGGTTTCTGCAACTTATAACTCACTTTAAATTTTGTACATTTTCTATCGTAGTAAAAATATTGAAGATTAATATTAAACGTTTTTTTTGTATAAGACAAAATGAAATTACGATTATTTTTTAACTCTCAAGAAATTATATTATTATATTAAATTATATTATGTTTTACAAATTGATATTTTAGTAATTATTATCGAAAGTTGTATTAATTGCAGATTAATTAAAATTTAATGTTATTTTTAATTATTTAAATAATTTTTAATTATTTAAATGCATTTAAATATTATTATGTACTTTCTTTGAGATAATACATAATAAAAAAAAAATTTTTACCTTTAATAGGAATGGAAGTTAAGTAAATTAATTGGGTTAATTTATAATCCATTAAGATATTAATATCTCATTTAAAAAAAAGTATTTCATTTTTCTTCACTAATTGCCATTCAGAATATTATTACTGATAAAATATGAAAAAATAGGCTCTCAATTTTTATGATATTTAATATATAAATTCAGATGTTAAATAATTAGAATAATTCAAATTAAAATACATTATTCCTTGTTTGATTATTAAGATAATACTATTCTAAAAATTACGTATTAATAATAGATCACAACATTTTTACAGAACCATAATCAGGGTTTGTTATATTTTTTCAACAAAAAGTATATTTTAATAGTTTGATTACTTACAAAATATATAAAGAAAATATCAACAGTTATTTTGCATAATGCTAAATACAATGAAATCAAATATATAAGTTGTACTCTAAATCTAAGGATATGCAATAACAACTTCATATAATTATACTGGTGCACGTATTATACTTGCGAAACATTATTTGTGGCTACGACAATAAAATAACTTTTAAAGACATAAATCTACATTTTAATGACTGCTTTGAATATATATTCATTTTAGCAAATACATCACACAAAGAATCTACGGATAAAAACAGTGTAATATATATATATATATATATATAATGTCGTTCAACTCGATCAAACAAATATATATACTGTAGTTGAATTTCGAGGCTTAGAAAACTACAAAGGTGATATCTAGAAAAGTAAACAAAGCATATGAAAGATGGTTCAGTTTTTAAAAACATTAATTGATTACTTTGTGCGGTTTTGAAGATGTTGCGATGTTCCTAATGAATTTGAAACATAAATACACATAATAATATGCTCATTCAACCTCACAACTCAAATTTTGATTGTAATCTCCTTATTATTAACTTAATTTTTTTATTATTAAACTCGCACGCGGTTTTATTGTTAGTAGCTATTTTCATACATGATTTTTTACGTAAAGCATCGATAATAATGACGTACAATTTAATAAAATAAGATGTGAAGGTTTTGTATCATTGGTATCAAATAGGGCAATTATATCTCGAATTAATTTAAATTTTTTAAATTAATTGTGTACTTTAAGATCATACTTCTTCAAAAGAAAAACGATTCTATTCTTAAAAAATTCTTCTTTAAGAATAATTGCAGAGAATTTTATTCAAGTAATCGGTGCATATGTAATAATGTACGTTTTACTAGCACTCTATCTCAAGTATTCACCTATATACTAAATTTAAGCATAGAAATTGCATTTTTTGTAAATTTTTTGGGTAACTTACTTTCACCGTTTTTTAATTTATGTAATACTTATTACATATTTCGCTGATCCTTTCTCTCTCTCTTTCTATAAATATATATATATATATATAATTATATATTTATAATAAATAATAAAATATAAATGCTAAACTATTTAATTATATAAGCAAAATGAACACAAACTATTTGTATGATAAGATTTTTTAATTAAAAAATTATTTCACTTGTTTTGTTTAATACTTTATATGTAAAATAGATTAATTAATAATGTTATTTTAAATATAGAAATCGTTATAGGATACTAAAATAAAATTCACTTAATTACTTCCTACAAAAAGGTAATCAATTTTTGTATCGATGCATAAAATGGCAAAAATAAGAATTGAAAAAATGCTTAGTACATAGAAAACACGTAGCAACACATGTAGCGAATATTGATATATTAAGCAAAAACCATATTGATTGTGTTTATACATGAATATGTTTGGGCTACGTTTACCAGTCTAGAAAATCCCAAAAGCCATGATTTTATAAATATAATACTTATCAGATAGAACATTCCATCCTAAGTATATTTGTCTAAACTAATTTGTTCTAAACCGTATTTACTCACATTTTTCATTTAGAAAACATAATAATATGAAATTTAACGCATTAAATATGAGGTAAAATAAGTTTATAAAGTTGGCAAACATTTTATTCTTTCCTTTTTCTAAACATGAACCTCTTAATTATATGACTATTGTCAGAAAGGTATTTATAAACATTTTATCGTACAATATTTTCAAAAATTTTTAACAAGCTTTTAAGAATATTTTTTTCCAAATATGATTAAAATTAAAATTAAAATATTTAAGTAACAAGTAGATGTACAAAGTAAAAATTATGTTTTTAAAATACTAATTTTCAAATAAGTACTCTGATATTAATGGAAATTATTATAATTCAGAAGCTATATGTATGACATATTAATAACCTTATATCTCAGGTATGAAGAAAGATATGGAGATAAATTTTTTCAATTTTTATCAATTTTTTTTTATTTTAATGTGAAGTTATTAAAAACAATCTTTTCATATTAAGTAATGTGAGACTTTTATCAAAAATTCCTGAGAAAAGAAGTTGATTCTAAGGAGAATACCATAGAATGGAATTTTTGAGTACGACACATAATAGCCATATTGAAATATTTCTTAAGTTTTCTTTAGTTATAATATAGTTATATTTAAATTATTTAAAATTTGATAATTTGTTGGTATTTCTCTGGTAACTAAGCTATAACTAAAAGAAAAGCGAAATAAGCGCTCAATATCTATTTATTATAGTTTTGTTTCTTCGTAAGAATATTTAACATGCATTGATATGTTTTACAAAATATTCCAAAAATGTTTTATTTAATTTAAGCATATTATGCGTTACAAGATATTAATATATTGTATAATACAATATTTAGAACATAAAATAGGCTGTCCCTGGTATAAATAATTTATTTTCAAGCATGTTTAATAAGAATAGTGAAATTTGAAGTATCGCTTAGAATGCAAAAGAGTTCTAATTGGAAAAAAATACGTTCTTCTTAGTACAAAAAAAAGTTTTATAAAAGATCGATACAAAAGTTGCACCTATTTTAAATATATAAAAGCAGATGCAAAAAAGATACTTTTTAAAATTGAATCCCATACGTATTTTCTAAACACTTTACTTTGCCACCTTTATAAAAGAACTATTTCAATAATTACCATTCACTTATAGTTAATAAAAAAATATTACAAATGCAAATTACAAAGTCTTTAAAATAAAATGAAAATACTAAGAAAAAATTCAATATGTATCAATGCATTTGTTTATATACTGATTTTCATACTGAGGCATTTAACGATCCGTAGGAATAAAAAAATACTAAAAAGTTATGCAAATGGTAGATTTCGTGACGCTTTAATATCGATAAGATACTTTTAAATTCACTCGATTTCGCGTTTCAGAGATCAAGATAATCAAAATATTTCAATTGCAGACTGTTCTTTAGTATTCGTGAGGTAAATTGAGCGCTGTACTATTGAATTTTCTAACATTGCTAATATTGTAATACATAAAATAACTGACGTAAAGAATTCAGAAAATGTGCGAGGGATAGTAGTTCTGAACACATGGAATTAAACAATATGCCAACTTGACTCCCTGTTGATACTATACAAAAAAGAAGTATTTGTTAAAAACGTTTTTTATTAAAATATAGTTAGTTTCACAAAGATATTTAAAGTTTCAGTTCGATAAAAAGATAAAAATATAATAAGCATAACGGATATAAATTTTATTGATCATGATTGATGAATTTTCTAATATTATAAATTAAAAGCTTTATTGATCATCAATTTTATCAACTATGATTTCACAATACTTTACTAAGGACAGTGCACAAATAAATAATTATTACTATTATTAAACAGAATATCTTTTGTATATATTTTCAATATTAAATTTTTTTTTAACCCACAAACTAAAATCTACTTTGAAGAGTAATATTTTGAGAAAAAATACAATAGATATTAATATTAAAAAAGATATATAATATCAATCTTACAATATTATTAAATATTGTTCTTTTATAAAATACAGATTTTTTAATAAAATACAAAATATATGAATTAATTTTCTGTAACATAAACAAATTACATTTGTAAAGTACCATTTATTTTCATTAAGCAATACTTTTATTCAATTATTATTACACATTTATATAGAAATTAATATTATAATTATATTATAATATCAATATTCAAACCTGTATTTAAAGCTATAAGTAATTTATTTAATTAAATTTCCTTCCTATTGTTGAATTTAAAATGCAGTAGCAAATGAAATTAAACAGAATAAGAAAATTAAATAAAATCCATATGTAAACATTACTTTACATATGGATTCGTAAAAACTATTGTTCATATATGTTGAAATTCTGCATATGAAATTTATGAAATAACATACTTAAGAAAATTAGTAGATAAATCCATAATGCAATGTACAAATTCTTTATTATTAAAATCATTATTACTTATTCCACTTGGAAAATGATTCGATTTGATTAATCTAAAATGTATCAAATTTTCAGCTTTTGTAACTTTGTTTATTTTTAATTAAAAAAGAACCTTACTATTAAAATTATATAAAATTTAACCTTAAGATTAAAAAGTATTCATTTTAATAAGAATAATAAAATTAATATATAATTATCGTAAATGCCTTAAACATAATTATCTATTGAAAATTGTTAATAATTACTTGTCACTAAAATAAGAAATTAAAAAAAATTTTATTTAGATAAAACAGATAAATAAATATTAAACTCGATTTTATTTACAATTTCACGAGCTTATAAATGAAAAATTATAATCTAAATAAATTTATCGTTATCGAATCTGTTATATGTGCTAAAAATTTCTTGAATATAATAGTGTGGAATTACAATTACTACATTCTTAATTAATTTTTATCGAAGCAACAACTTATATAAGGATGAAATTGTGAAATAATACATTAAATAATTATATAATATATCTAAATAATAAAATTAAATAATATATTTAAAAATAGCTGTACAATTTTCAACTCTAAAATTCTAAGCACAAGTTAGCTTAAAAATAATAATAATATTTCTTTTTTGAAAATTTAATAACGAAAATATATGATATATAGCAATATAATCAATTTTTTAAAATAAGTTACATGTTTCGCATATCTTACTTTTTAAAGGTCATATAAAATATATTAAAAGATTTAATTTCTTGAAATATTTCATACTACTTACCCTTAAAAAATTTATAAATATTTTATAAGAATATAAGTTTCGGTATAAATTATAGATGAAAATTCTTATATTATAAATTATATAATAAAGTAACTTATATTCTGTCAAATATAACATACTTTCTACTTATACAACTTAATTTTTTAATGCCAAATTTTACATTTAGCATAGTATTGGTTAAATAAGAAAATATGTGTGTCAGAAATTGTTGAAAATACTGGCGAAGTAAAAAAATTCACAGTACTTAAGATGCCACACATTTTTAATTTACTTATATCTTATACATCTACATAATACATCCGCCGTCTATCACTAAACAATTTGCTCAAAGTTTGAACAGCAATCAACGAGATTCCTTATTTAGCTTTCAGGTGCTTTTATAAGTAAAAAGTCAATTTTTACTGCCTATTGTTTCATTGTTTCTGCAAATAATTGAATTGGCAACCTGAAAAATACGCTGAATAATTATTTATGTCAGACTGTAAGCCTCATATAATTTTAAATGTCTATTTTTATCATATTGCAATGTATTTTATATTGATTTATTGTATATATTTGTTCATGAATAATATATACGAATATGAGTATATATAACGGTCTCAAGGAAAAATAATCTTAGGAAGAAATGAAAGAAAAAAACGAGGAATGAAATCCTCTAGCAATAAACATAATTTTCTAGTAAGTTGTTGTTAGTCTAGTTAGTCCACATTAAAGAGAATACATATTGAAATTATTTATAAAACTTTGGAATAGAATTTTTAATTGGCCTACTTTCTAAAAAATAATATTTTAATTTTTAATAAATTTTTATTATAGAATTGTATATTAAATTACAAAGTTATTTGAATTTTTTGAATCATGACATCTCTTATATTAAAGAATTGTTTCAAATTGAACACATGTAATCTTTTTGTCTTTAAATTAAATTAAATATACAATTTAAAAACAAATTTTATGAAATACAAAAATTCATTATATTTTATAATATTTTCTCTGTGAAAGTATAAAGTGAACATTAAAAAATATATGTACAAAGTTAATTTGATGGATTAAATAAGTAGATTGAACATAATTATATATGATGGTTCTATTTGATGATAATATTTCGACTAATGCCGAGTTTTACAGTATTTTAGAAACATGCGGGGACAGTTGCACAGAATTTAATCTCTGTACAAGATTTAGCCGTCAAATTTTACATGAGCGATAGGCGAAAATAAAAGTACAACAAAGCCAACAGAGAGAGTGATAAGGTAGGCAAGAGGTCAGAACTCAACGCCTGTTGAAAATGTCACGAAAAAGTCTGCATCGGGATGAAACAGTTTTTTAACCTTGTTCCTAGTTTGCTCTGAGAAGGGCGATTGGAATGAGATTGAAAGGCTCGGATGAAACAAAAAAGTGAATAAACCGAGTTCTTCTTAGTCGGCTAGGGGCAGCGATGGAATTGCTTTCCAACGTAGTCCCAAGGTCGAGTTAGAGAGAGAGAGAGAGAGAGAGAGGTTGGTACCGTTGATACCGCAGGTATCTATCTTGCCCGTTGCCTCTGCATCTACTGCTCTGAGACCTGATGCTCCTCTCTTTTAGCTCTAACTGAAAGCAATACTGTTCCAATCTCCGCGTGCTGCACCTCTCCACAGCCGCCAGGCACAATCGACGAGCAACCCCTAGTGGGCTAATCTGAGGCATCCAGGCTCATCTGATGATCCCCTCTCTCTCTCGCTCTTCTAGGATAAGCACACGTAGGGCGACCTTGTTCGTACTAGTAAAGGCCTGTTTGTACGAGCTCGAGGAATACAATTCCAAGCAATGCACCGGATGCGTCTAGCGCGCGTCAATTTATTTAAAAAATAAATAAATAAATAATTGTAAGAATGGCATTTACAAAAATACAACCTTGGTCATAAAATTTCAATAAAAAATTAAAATATAGTTGAATAAAAATTAATAAACCTAATTATTATGTAAGCTGATATTACTTTTTATATCTTATTATATAATAACATAATCTTATTGTTATTTGAATTTAAGAAAGTTTATACTCGAATTTAACTTGAATTAAACCGCGACAAATTTGTTGGAATTCTTCTATTTTCGATGTATAATTTTCATTGTATGGCATTACTATTTTCTTAAATATAATTGTTCCATTAAATAAATTTAAATAATTGCTACAAGAAATTCATATTTTTTTATTAAAAATTTGCCGCTATTTTAATTTTAATATTTTATTCTCTATTTCACTTTTAATTAAATTAAAAACAAGACTAAAATTTTTAATTGTTTTTTTTTTAAATATGGATAGATGAATTTTGATAAGCAAGTAGAAAAATACAATTTACTCAACTTTCTGTACGCTTAAAACTACACCACTCTTTATGAGTATCTAATCCAATATCTACCACAGAGTTTTCTCTAAGAATGGTGAAATTTTAATAATTTTATAATATTTTTACTCGTCTAGCTTTAAAATTAATAGTTGTATGATTATTATTTTTATGTTTTATTGCATTTATAAAACATACATGAAATCAAGCATTAATATTTAGTTATGACTTCTGTGTCACAGCAATTACTCTGACACTAGGAAAAAATATTGAATTCCTCTGAATAAGAAGATTCACCGAAATATTATAAAAATTAATCATGTATTTCTCAAATTACTCTTCTGAACCCTTTTCAACTCTCTTAAACATTAAAGATATCGATCTAATGGCTCCATATACTTCCGCTCCTTTTAGTTGTATAGCGAGATTTCGAGCGAGACGGATGACTCGTCATCCTTGTCCTTATCAGATGACAGCGACTACGACTCGAGTTACGACGAATCGTCCGCGGTACCATTTTCACCTGTTGTTGACTACCAGACTATTGCATCCGCACCCTCAAACATAGTTGCGAGCGACACCATCAACGCACGAACTGCGTTCCCGGCGCAATCTAAACTCTGTTCTAACAAGTACCTGGAGGATGTATTCACGATGCTAAGGCGAGCCGAGGCTAATCGCAATCAGAGCTTTGAGCAAAAAATCCGACAGAGAAAAAAACTATTGAAAGAGGAGCGAACAAACGAGCGACTGAAGCTGGTTAGCGAGTACCACTCAACTAATGGTGTTGAAAAGAGCAAAAGACAAGTGGAGGGTTCTGGTAGAACGAGGAGACAAGATTATCATAAGTGAGTTGTCCTATTTAGTTCTTTTTCCCTTTGAAATTCGGAATTTTATACCTGAACATTTCGTATCAGAAAACTAGTTGCTTTTAATTTTGTACCAACAAACAGGAAACCTTATTTGATATAATCTGATTTTTCACTGAGAGATCGACCTGATTTTACATACTGTCCTTGTTGTCCTTGTTCTCATTTATGTATATATCGATATTAAAGTTATTATTTCATTTTAATTTAATAAAAAAATTACTGAAAACATTTTATTTGTATTCAAGATTTATAAGTGAAATTTCATATTCTATTTTGAAATATTATAAGAAAGTAATACTTATAAAATGGAATAGATGGAACAATTTCTATTAAAATCTACGCGTAATCAATTTTTAAACTTTCTGAGAATTAATTCTTCTATGTTATTTTATAGATATGTATACACATATGCACATTGATTGTTATTAAGTTCAGTTAGGCAGATTCTTAAATACACATATACATATAAATATCATTAATTTGAAATATAATTTTAATTTTCCTCAAATTTAGAAGGTTACATTGTTTAAGATATAATTTAAAAATTTTGTACCTTTTGTAATCAAGACAATTTAAAACTTTATATTCGAGCAAAATCTCATTGTTAATCGTACTCTTATTTCATACGGTAACGCCATTATCTATGTGAGGTTACACGGTATTTTCATATTATAAAAATCTAAATATTAAAACTTAAAACTCTGAATACGGAAAGTAAAGGTTTCAATTCAAAAGGAAAAAGTGTCAGACATTTAATTTATGCTATTCTTGACTTATAAAAATGATATATAAATGCTTATCTATTATTATAAATAGTTTTATTTTCAAAATTAATTATGTCCAGAACTATGTATTTTATAGAAAAAATCAAATACTTTCATGAAAAATTTAAAAAAAATTTATTCACTTGGTTGATTTCAGTTATTTTTAAACTACTTATCTTACAAATTTTTTAAAAATTCTTCAAAGATTTTTTACAAACTTTAATATGAAATGTCAAATTAATATTTAATTAATGTAGTAAAAAATATTAAAAGTAATAGGATATAGAATTACTTATTTTATTTATTGCAGAAGACTAAAGTATCCACTCGAAAAGTAATTCAAAAGTTATCCGATAATTGAGTCAACGAATAAATCAGGAAAGTTCCAGATAAAAAATAAATCAGGTATTTGTAATTCTTTATGTAGTACAAATAATAATAAATAAAAAAAATTTTTAATCAAATATACACATTCTTCTCTATAAAATCGATGGTAAAATTCAATAACAATTTATTTTGGATTTGTGTTGCAGAAAACTGAATAAACTACAAAATCACAAGTGACGTATCAAAAGCAACAGCTCATTCCAGTTAGTTCTAAAAATTTATCATAACCATCCTTGGACATTGAGATCCAGATTATTATCAAATATTAAACAAGTGAAAATGTATATTGTAATGATTCCAGATAATTTGCTGATTATTTTTAAATAATTAGTATATGTTGTAAAATCTTCTTGGTTAAAGAAGATAATTAAATCGTACACATATCATTATTATGTATACATTGATCTTTAAATAATATACAAATTGGATAAAATGTAGAATAAAAGTCCGATAATTAACCATTTCTTTTATTCTAAACTATATGAAAATTATGTTTGCATTTACGATTTAATTTATGCGTATTGTCAATAATAATTAAATTTTTGTGAGTCATTATAAAAGAATTTTGTGCATAAAACATAATTGTTTTTATTGAATAAGTGTTCGATGTTACAGAACTAATAATACATCATTTTTATTCTTAGTAATCATAATTTATTGCAATTGCTAAAGTAAGAAATAATTAAATATCCTCTTTAAATCAGTCAATAACTTTTTATTTTTTCGGATTCCCTTACAGAACTGATAATTTCAACAGGGAATTTGTGCTTGACCCAATAATAATGTCGAATTTGAGTAATGCGCGTTCCTTCATCCTAAAACGAAATATAATTCAGTTACAGCACGCGAATTCGCAACCCGATCTCTCATCATGGTAGCTACGACCACGATTGCTATTGATGGGGATTAGATCACCAGGTACTGTAGTTAGATCGACTATGAAATTTTCACGGAGGTATTTTGTAGGTAAGGTTTGTGTTTTTGACAAATCACTCTTGTCAGTTGCGGAGATGTTTATGGACGTCATGATATCCCTGCATGATGTTTCGACCTGCAAAAGATAAATGACGCATTAGGCAAACTTTTGTGTAATTTATTGTGGGATAATATTACAAAATCACTGCCTCTGATACAGTAAGGCGCTTTCACATGACTGCCCTTATCCCCTTGGAGAGAAGCCAAGCTTCGTCCTTCATCTACGCAATCACGATACTCATATACACTCTCTCACTCTTATATGTCCATATGTTCACGTGTATTCCTATACTAAGGGTGGTTAAATAAATATCTAACGAACAAAAAATGGAACATAGTGCATGGTTCAATTAAAATCAGAAATTATACACAAGTGCCAAGTATTTTTATTATTTATTAATACACTGAAATTATTAACGTATTATATGTTTGCTATGATACGTACTTCAAAAGAATTCATATATTTAAAAAAATCATTATATTATCTAAAACATAATATCAATCTACTCAAAGTGAAAGTAAAACATTTATCGTAATAATTAAATAAATAAAGTACTAGTACATTTTAAAAGATCTAGCAACCTTATTTCATCTCGTAAAGTTCAAACCTTATTAATAAAACTAGTAATTTTAAATGCTAAGAATTTATTAGGCACAACTTTTAACGCAAATATTAGCTCCAACTTGAATATATTTACTTTACGCTAAAATGACGAATAGAATAATTTTTACATATCATTATTATCCATGTATTAGCTGAATCGGTATATTCTACGGAATACATTATAAACAATAGTAAAGACTAAACCTTCTACAAATCATTATTTTTACTGTAATTTTTAACTGATATTACTACCACTACTCATCTTTATAACATGAATAAACAAGAATAAAAATTTAAAAGGTTTTTTGAACGAAGTAGTTCATCATAAATGGTACGAGACTTTATGATATGCCGAGAATTCAGTCGTTGATGGTCAATTTCACTTTAGGGTAAGTAAAAATTTAGTTTGAACTCTGCATAAGACCTTGCCTATACTTACGATCGGTACAGCGATTTCAACCCAGGACTTTCCGTAACGACCCCGTACGAGACTCGCGGGTAGCGCTATTCGATCAGCCATGGCCTTGAAGAGCAGACTTCGCTCAAGACTGCTACCAACTCGTAGCAAACCAAGAGGTATGATACTCGTCTCAATGCTGTCCCTGACTCCATGCAAGTGCAACTCCAACTGCTGATCAACGCAAAGACGATGCGAGGGATCGGTTCCAGCCATCTGACGGGCTATGAATTTGCCCAGCTTCCGAGCTCTCGAAGCGATTTTCGTCACTTCTACCAATCCAGAGATACTCCCCTCTAATCTGTATCAATGAAATTCAAATCATCTCTTCCTTCTCTTCCTTCTTTATCTACATTCTTTATTATTTATTTATATGTTACAGGATGAGTCAGTAAATTCTCAGACTTGTACTTTTTGTAAATTTAAAAATGAATTATTGGATCGAAATTAAACGTTATTCAAGGCAGGAGTGGTGAATGATAAAGCCAGGGTACTTAAATTACATGATACTGTACTTGGATCAAATCAGTCAAAAAATACATTTATTTACAAAATTGTTATATCAAAAGTCTTATTTTACAAGGTTATCAATTTTATTCGGTTAACATACATTTGTCCTTAAAAAAAAATCTAAAGTCATCTTCGGATAAAAATCATAATATTTTTATTGAATTTACTGTTCATATTTTGTAATATAATGCAGTAAAAATATACATAGTAAAGTATCACAAATTTATAGTTGCAAATAGAAGTTACGAACTTGACAATTCATAAATCTCGTAAATTATTTTCAATAGATATTTGTATTTGATATGCACATATAATAATATCTATATTTTTAATTTTGATAAAATATTTGTTGAAACAGAAAGTTTTTAAGTTTTAACCGAATTAAATTTGAATTAGTTCGTATAAATAATAAAAATTTCAATTACAGTTCATAAGTTTCACTGTAAAATAGAAAAAATTTATATAATCTTACAAATTTGTATTTTCTATTGAAATATCATTTAAAAGATACTTTAGAAATGAAATAAATATATTTTTACTACACAAAATAATATTTTATTATTAGCAATATCCAAACTTCTAATAATCACGCAAATGATTAATTGAATTAATAGTAAATGTTGCAATTGTTATTTTATGCAAAAATACAAATATTTATATGAATTGAAAAAACTGCTATCAATCAATTCTTAAAACAAATTTGTTAACAGAAAATGTCTTAAAATTTATGAAAATATCATCAGTAGATGCAAAAACATATAATCGCAATAGTAAGGGCAAATAAGTTACACTACAGATATATTTTAATAGAATCTACAACTTTCGCTTCGTACTCTGGAAGTGTCACGAAGTTAAAACTACAATTCCCACGTACTATTACTGACTTCAGTCAGTAATGATCACGCTTACAGTCTTTTATAATGTAGAAATTATTGCAAGTGGCTCTATACGTGATAGTAAAACTATTTTCAAAAGTTCTTTTTGTAAAGAATACGAACTGAATGATACTGTATTAATAGTTATTTTTCAAAGCTCCTTCTATAACATTTTTGAAATTATTATCATGAATCTTTAATAATGTTATAATTTTCTTCTATTATTTTAAAATTTCTAAAAAGAAAATTTGAATTTAATTTGAGAACATTAAAAGAGTTGAATTCTTTTACTTTTACTTTCACTAATATCAAATTGTTATAAGTTTTTTAATTTCAATTTTTCAAATAATAATGTATGTTATCATATAAAGTTTGTTCGAATAATTATACCGAAGTAACTTCAATTTATTAATTTGATATTTATGTTTGAAGGGTTGCATAAGTAGAATTTCCTTTTAAGTTTTAAGAATATTTCTTGCAATTACAAATTAAATTGCAATATTCAAGAGAAAAATAAATTATATAAATATTATTCAACATTTAAATTGAACAAAAATATAAATTAAAAATTAATTTAAAATTTTCGTACATAAGTGTATCATATTATAATCTTTTCATTTTATTATTAATTATATTTCTTATTTTTAAGAAATTGTGATATGTTTTAGCAATGGCTAAAAAATTATTTAACTATAAATTGTTCTACGAATACATAAAAAAAGTTAAAAATACGTGGATTCAATGTTTAATATAAAAAAGAATTAAAAAATAAAAAGGGTGTTATTTATTACTTTGATCATAATATTCCTTATTAAATAAATATTTATCGATATGATATATTAAATACCGAAGGATTAAGTAATCAACAATTCTTATATTCGTAGAAAATCCAAATTGCATTAAACTATTAAAGTAATGTGTTATTAATCAAGATAATTTTAAAACATATTTTAAAGCTTTTGCATTTGTGATTAAAGTTCAATATTCAATAATCATAATCATATTAATGAATAGATATAATCAATTATTTGGAAATGAAGATCAAGCAAATTTTTATTTAAAGTCCATACACTTTATAATAAAATCCGATTACTAAATTAACTAATCCGCCATTAGGATCGTTGAGAGCCATTCAAAAATTGATGTTAGAAAAATCCTGAACGTATTTACTTACGTGTTGTTCTCTTTTGTTTCATCAATCTCGAGCTCCGCCCTAAATAGTTCAAGGTAAGTCAGCAGGTCATAGTCAACCTGCAGTCTACCGAATTTGAGTTCAAGCCAGGCATTTATCGTGCTCTCCAAAACGCGTATTCCCTTCTTCAAGCTCTCGCGTCTCATAACTTCTTTAGCCGCTGTGCATTTACATCCATAAACGTGAGACGATAATTTCTCTCTATCTATCTATCTATCTATCTATCTATCTATCTATCTATCTATATATCTATCTCGCTATCTCTATATCAATTAATAATATATTATATGAAACGGTTTTCAAAAGTTACGTTGTGGGTTTTTATTTCAATTAAATGTTCCAGTATCACGTGCAACGTACGAAAATCTACATTCAAATGAAATTCAGTTCTACGTAAATTTTTGGAGCACTAATTTTTGAATCCAACTGAATTTTTAAATATTATCGATATATAAATATTTTTATAATATAATTTTTATCTTTTTATCATTATGGCTAATTATAACATCATTTATTTTTTATTTTAAGTTTATAGTAGAAAACAGTATATTAACAAAACTTTTATTTATTATTTGAAAATTATTTAAATATTACTAATAGAAATCTTAATTAAATCCAATTACCGATAAGTTCCGTATTTTCCAACTTAGTATAAACAAAATGTCGAGTAAAATCATGTTTAATATTTAAGATTATTATCGTATTCACTTTTTTCAATAGTCAAATAGTAATTTTTTACTTCGTATTTACAACTCAAAACATAAATGATTAAAATTACAGAATATTTTTAATAATTTTAACAATAGTAGCGATGGATTTTTGTACTTGTTTTACAATATCAAATTACAAAGTAAAAAGTCAAAGATACCTAAATTACTCTAAATTCGTCGACTTGTTATTTGGAAAGAAAATCAAGAAATATTACTTTTTCGAACAACATCCTAGCGTATCTCTTTAAACTGCAAGACACGAAAAAAATTTAATAGTGCTGACTCAACTCTTTGAAAACTTGTATTACAACAAACAATAAGTCATGTTACAATACGTTTATAAACGTTGTTTGCAATATTAAATTTAACAAAAAGAAAAAAATACTATACTAATATTTCTCCCTTGTTGACTAGATACACTTACGTAAACATGCGTTTACACGCCCTTACACACACGCATAAGCATAAGCAAATCGTGCTTACCCTCGATGGCGGCTTGTGTGCTCTCATACAAGATTTTCTGATCGGTGTTCTTGGGTTTGCTGAAATTAATCACGTAGATAGGCTCCAGTGGACACAATTTAAGATGGAAAAGTTCCTCAAGCACTGGAAAGCTGCAAGTTGTAAATGATAAAATGTGTGATGAAGGGAGGGTTAGAAACGAAAACATTGCTAAGGGTGCGGAAGTTTGTTTCATAATTTTCTTTAAACATCGTGTTTACTTTGCCTTTTTTATTGTTTAGTCTCAGCTCTAAACGGCTGATTGCGATGATCGAAATTCTAGGGAAATTCTTATTTCCTTTTATCCATGGATTAAGGAACTTTTTTTATTAAAGTTGAAGTGATTTGATGGTGACATTGAAAACATTTTGAATAAAGTATATTGAAGATTAACTTTTGAATAAATTAATTATGCCTTTTACCGTTAAAAATAAAAATTTAACTAATTAAAATTAATAAATACGGATTTATTTCTGAATTTATAATTAACGGTTAAGAAATGAACATTTATTAATGTTCGTCCTTTTTATCAGTAATTACTTTGCCCTTGTTTTATATATTTTTTATATAGAATATAATATGATATTCTAATTATTCTAATTATTGGTAAAATATGCTATATTCTGAATAAAATACAAATATGTATACGTTTGTTAGAATTAGAGAGTATTTATAACAAAAAATATTAAAAAATATTTAAAATCGCATTATATTTAATGATTTATTAATAGTTAAAGTTATTGAAATTTATTTACACTATATTATGTAATTTATTTTTATGTAAAATATTATATAATTTATATTATGTAAAATATTAACAATATTTTATGTAATTCTTGAAAATCTCAATTTAGCTAAAGTTAAACGTCGACACTTTGAGAGAGAGAAAAAGTGAGAGACTTACGGACAAGAACTGTGACGCATGACATAAAATCCATCTTTTGTGATATCGTGCAAGGAAAGACGACCCGTATAAGCAAATTTCATGGGCAAATCCGCACTGAATAGAGCTTCAATGCAGGAATCCCATGTAGATATAACTCGTGATATCGATCTATTTCTTAACATGCTACGGAATATAATAAAATTTGGTTTACTTGAACTATAAAAATTACATATCAGAACTACATTTTTACTAGAATTTAACCGCATAATATTTTATCAAAAAAAAAATCATTAAATGCAATTGATGAAATTTCACTATAATTGGTAATTGTTTATTTAATAATGGTTATACGTTGTCATAAGTCATGAGCTTATTTCTATCAATCGGTGATAATTTGGTATGTATATTTACTTTTAAAGTACTGTGGATTTAGATTATTTAACGATTGTTCCGATATTTTGTTACTTAAATTTCTTTAAAAGAATGAAAAAAAAGCTCACCTCAAGAAATATTCGATTTGACAGAATAATGATTCAATTATAAATAATTTTTGTGAAGTCCAACTTTTTTTTGAAATATATATGATAGAAATGCTTGTACATTAGATTTTATGTAGAAATATAAAAAACCTGTTTCTAAGAAAAAATTTAACAAAGGTAATCATAATTTAAATAGCAAATATTTGAAAACAGTCATTTTTTTGGAACGATCACGAAGTCATGGTATGAATGGGAATTAAAAAACTTTATTATCACATTAACCCTAAGTTAGTAATTCGAAGTAAGCGGGAGAAAATAATGGTTATTTTCTTACTAAACAAGGTATCCTTGTTGCGTGCATAAATTGGCAATAAAAGGATCTGCGCAAAGCAAAAGTACCAGTTGAGTCGCAGCGTTCCGTACTGGGATCGACTGTGCATCCGATATACAGTCATACAAGTTTTTGAATGCATTTACACGTATAAGAACTTTCCTCGCGTTCTCGTTAATAGGGAATCTAGATAGAGCGTGGCAGCTAGCAATTTTCAATTCATCCGCCACGTTGTTTTCCAACTAAAAAGTCAGTTGTTATTTTCATTCAAATTACTTACTCACGAATTGAAATAATAAAATGTAAATCAAGTACTGAATTTTTTATTTAAAGAGTTTTTTTTTATTTAATTTCCTGAATATTTCTTTTAGGTCTAAATTTTGTTACATTACGATTACATTAATCTACAAATTATTTATAAAATAATAAAGTTGAACTCTCAAGATTTTTCATAATAACCGTTTAATATTTTCACATAAAAATTCATCCATGGTCGTTGTATCTGATGCTAAATTATTCTTAGAAAAAAAATGAATTTCATTAAATCAATAATGTTTTGTAAATTTCAGTAGGTGTTTTACACTTTTTAATTACAAACTATTAATTATAAGCTATTTACTAATTTTTCATTTGTTATCAATTGAAAATTTTTTCAAAATGTTATCTTATTATTCAAGCATAATTTGTTGATTTTTTTTTCTAAAACGAAAACGAAAGACGTCTACGATGACAATTGATATATATGTACGATTTTAATATATATCAGCCTATTCCACAAGTATAAAAATTTTCACTGATTATTTTTAATAAAAATGGTTTAAAAAAATTTACCTCTAGGATAGAACAAAGCGCAGAAAAAAGATTAAAGTCAATTAAATCTTGCGCTAGCGAAGAATAATCTGCAATTGCTGTTATAGCCTGAACTACAGTAATTTGAGTTTCCCAAGGCACATCATTTCCTGGTTGCTGAATAAGACGTGTCAACTCAACCTGTAAAATTTTAATTTTTTCAATTGTATTTAATTTATTAATTGAATTATATAATTTGTAAGATTAATTTTATTTTAATTTTTGTTACAAGCATACAAATATATATTCTGAAGTACAATATGCATGTATATTTGTTTTTTAATTTTTGTTTAAAATGTTAATTTTGGCGAGGGAGGGGCCTAATTAAAAATGTTAATAATAAAAATATTTTTATTTTGCTATTTATTAAAAGGAAATATAGAAAAATTGAATAAATCTTATTACATACGTGTCCACTGATTTCTAAAAAATTAATACAATTCTGAAGATTTGATTTAAACAATTCTTTCAGTGCGAATGCAGCTGCTTGTCTCTCGATCCACTTTGCTTTACTATTTTTTAATAATTCTATAAATGGTCGAAAAATTCCATATTTTAACCAGTATAATTCATATCGAGTATTCAGGCTGAAAAACTTACTTAAGATATAATTGATAGGATTTTCTTGTAATATTTCATCAGCAGACGGACCATATTGCGTCATTTTGGCTATGCCTTCACAAATTATAGCATGTA
The DNA here is from genome assembly GCA_018907045.1 of Wiebesia pumilae. Classification (NCBI taxonomy): domain Eukaryota; kingdom Metazoa; phylum Arthropoda; class Insecta; order Hymenoptera; family Agaonidae; genus Wiebesia; species Wiebesia pumilae. The sequence goes on along the minus strand of JACCHZ010000159.1, from coordinate 7,360,652 downwards.
TTTCTGTCTGATCATAAACTTGTAAATATTCGAACATGTGCTTCATTAACTCTTCAGTATGTAATAACTGCAATTTTAATGTGCAATTACTTATAAAAATAGAGCTTTCTTAATAAAATATTAATCGTAAGAATAGTGTGCAAATTGCTAATTAAAAAAATATTTCGCATTATTGAAAGTTTATTGAATAAGTTAATCATTGGGATAATTAAATATTTATTTAATTTAGTAAATATTAAATAACATTTTACTACTAACTTTTTTGCTGTTCATATTTCCTGCTAAACGAACTAAAACGTTTAAAGCTGCAAACTTTATTTTATCATTTTCCGTATTTTCCATAAAACTAAGTAATTGTCTTATTCCATTTGTCTTGTTTATGAATTCTGCTGTTTTCAAATTGTTACAAGACAAATTTAAAATACGAAGGACTTTGCAATGTAAATCATTCCAGTTGTTATGCTAATCAAATAAATATGAGTTGTTATTCAAGCTTATTCTAAAGCTAATAATAACATAGTTCATTGTTATTTCAACAAATTTCAACAAAATTATAAAATATAACGAAGGTTTTTTTAGATTTATCTACAATTTGAATTGTAACCTTTAAAAAATTTTAGTGCCAAATAAACTTTTAGTCATTCAAAAAAATTCGATACTAATTTTTACAATGACATACTAATCATAAATCCATAAACTATTTCAATTGAAAAAATTCTTGAATTAATTAAAAGAAAGAAATTTAATGATATTACTACAAGAATGACATTTATAGTATAAATTTTCAAGTACGTTAACACTTTATGATGTATTATTAGAAGAAAAACATTTTTTACCATTGTTTAGAAAATATTTACTCGATATATTATACAAAAGCAATAATAAGGTTAAATAAGGTTATGAAAAGTATTTTTGTTTCATATAAATAGAAATAATTTAAAAAATTACTATTGTAAATTGCAGTTAATGTGGTATACTTTATACGAGAAAACATTACTCGGAAAATATTTTGATAGATAACATTTTTAATAATATAATAATATACTGTTATTTAAAGTAACATTATCCCTTTCCATTTTTATAACTTTAATAAACATTATATAAATATCTTACGTCTAAAATTTCAAATAAAGATTGTACACCTCCAGATGTACGAAATTTTTCATGAATGCAGTCGTATTTATTATAAACCAGAAGACATTCAATAACATTGAGAGCAAGTTGTTGTATAATTGAATATGGTTGACCAAACAATTCATAAATAGCGGCAAAACTAAAACCCTGCAATTTTAATTAATTTATTTCTTTATTAAAAACATCTCTAGTATCTTAATGAAAATATTTTCCAAAATTATTGAAACTGTTATATAAATTATTACAAAATTCGTAAAAATCTTTAAATTAATTTTATATATCCAAAAATTCTTAATAAATTCATTAAATCGAAAGAAATTGTCTGAAAAAGGGCGCATTTTAATGTTAATACATTTTTAAACTTCAGAATATATACAAAACTATTATATTTCAAGTAAATTTTTACGTTTGGATATTTTTTAATTGTAATTACTATGTCATAGAAGTTTATGTGCATGACAATGAAATCACACGATTTTTGAACTTACATCCGAATTAAATAAAATTAATTAAATAGTCAGTAGGATACTTTGTGAATATCAAGTATTAAAATTATATTAACATTGATTATTTTTATGATATTTTCGTAAGAAGAATTTATTTATATAGAACTTATTACAATTTCAAGAATAAATTTTATTTTTCAATTCTTACTTTTTTAAAGTATTTTTAATAATTATTTATTGCAATGAATCCGTTTATTAAATTGTTAATTTAATTAATTTTCTAACTTAAAATGAATTTATATTAATATTTTGTGGAAACATAATATTCATAAGTAGATTAGCAGTTATTATTTATTTTACGAAAAATTAAAAATTCGTATTATATTAAAATTGGTAGTCTGTTTACAGTCATAAATTATTTGAATTTTTTTTCAGTACCCGACGTAAAAATTGCTAAATGATATTGTTTACTGGTTTACTAAAAAAAATTAAAAAAATTAGTAACATAACTTTAGTTTATTTTTTATATTAATATATTTTCATATATATTTATAAATTCAAACCTTAGAATAACTGACAACGTTAAAACTATTCAAATCTTTGAGGAGATTGTTCAGAATTTCAATGCAATTTTTTTTTATATCGGGATCGGTGGATTCTAATTTTTGGAATAGGAAGCTAACGTCAGAACATTTTTCCAGAATTAATGCAGAGCCTGAAGGGTCACTTGATAATTCTGCAAGAATGCGAGAAGAAAATTCTTGTAAAAAAGTATCAGATTCATTCATTAACATCTCAGTGAAAAACGTTATGTAAAAATCTGTCTTCAACAGGTGAGCCTGCACATTTTGAACAGCCGACATCAGGGCTAAAAGCTTCAATGCAAATCTGTAAATATAACGTTTCACATTTTAAATATTAAAATAAGGTCGTTGTGTCAACAAGTTCATAAATAATTAATAATGTATTTGTATAAAATTCTAAAAGAATTTATATTAAATCTTTACACATTTCTTAAACATTCTTTGTAAATATTTTACAAATTAGAATTCGGTGTTCCACGTCGTATTAAATAAATTGTTAATGCAAATATTTAAGATGAATTTATTTTTAATATAAGAAAAAACGTAATTAACGATACTGTTATTGAATAACTATGGTATTTGTTTAAAGTAAGTCACATACTTGGACATTCCTCATAATACATTCATAAGAATATCTTATTAAAAACTGCTAATTTATTTCAAAATGTTAAAAACTCGTGGAGAATTGATAGAACGACTCCTAAAAGCCTCTTGTCGCGCTGTTTTTTGTTTCTGTTTTTTATTTTTTCAAATTCATACAGAGTATATAAATACACTAGCCCATTAGATTTAATTTTGAAACCTGCGAGTAAATAAATCTTCGTGATCGATCACGGCGAGGATGTTCTCGACAATATTGAGATCGAAGAGTGCCTCCAGATTGCCTTTCGCCTTCTCGCCAAACCTGGACAATGACGCCGCCGCGGCCAGCAAAATAGGCTTCTCGGGACTTCTGAGCAGAAGAATCGCCGTGTCCGGATGTTTGATTTCCAGACTCAGCGGTTCGAAATTCATTTGTGCCTCCGAGGTCCGATCCTCCCTTTCTCGACCCCCAGAGATGCATTTCTGAAAAGCACTTGTACGAATTACGTTTTATGTTTCTCAGCACGTAAAGATGAACCTATTGCACTTTGATGGCAATCAAATTATGGCAATCCTTGACTTAACTTTTGGGCTTAAATTGTTTACCACTGGTATAATGTCTATGAAATAATTCCTGAATCTTGACATTCATAATCAATATTTATTTGAGATGAACGGGTCTTTTATAAGACAAACTAATAGTTGAAATTTGGCATTAAAAAGATTTTATTTCCAGAGCTTGAATGATAACATGCGATACAAAAAGATTATTCAAATAGACCCTGTATGTTAACTTAATAAATACAATAAGGTTATCTTATTATTTTCTAAGTTCTTCTAAAATACAAAATAAGGAATTAAAGAACATGTCATTAATTTCTTAACTCACAATAAACATAATCACAATAAACATATGGATTTTCATAATATTAATTATTAAGATAAATAACTAAGATGAAGATTTTTTTAGTTCTTTACTACAAATATAATCTGTAATATATTTTTAAAAATTAATCTCTATATTTATCAATAATAAGTCCAAAAATATACTACTTCTTATAAAAATGTCATTTATGTTAATTACAATAAACCATCAAAGTATAACTAATCACACTGTTTTATTAGATTTTAAGCAAACTAAATTCAATTATATTTTAAAATTTCTATCATTAGTATTATATCAATACATCATAATTAAATGCTTTCTTTGCATATTGTAATGATATATATTTATGAGGTGTGTAAAATTCAATTTAATGTTTTAAACATTGCTTTTGCATATTTTAAAATCCCTTACAAGAGAAAGTACTAAACTTATAATATTCTGAAGTGGATCTAGTATAAATATATATTATCTATTTATTCAAAGTGCCAAATTAGTATTTCATTTAAATATTAGATTTAAAATTTGACATTAATATAATTTATTCAACAAAAGTTTGATATTCTTTGATACCTATTAAATTATTTGAATTACAGAAACTTACCTATAGTCAATTTAAATTATTATCTTCAATCTTTTATGTATTTAAATACCAAAGTAATTAAAACAAATAGTTATTTTTTCCTTAAACTAATACTTTGCCCAATTGATTAGAAACGCGATTTTAACATTTTTATATGAATTACGTACAGGACACTTGATCTTGATTATTAATTATGATTCAAAATTACTTTATTATTTTATTAACCTTGATTGATTATTATTTTAACAAACCAGAATTATACTTTAATTATAAAAATATAATAATATATAATATAAGAATTTTTTAATATCTAAATAGCAATATCTAGAATAAATATCTTGAAATAATTCGATTTAATATATCTGTGCACAGGAACCTTTGAAAATATGTCAAGATATGCTACTTACATATTTATTATCAAAATTTGTAAATGTTAAAAAAATGTTATATTTATAATTAAAATTTTATCATCATTTCTCATCTTATGACTTAGTTACTCGCGTACTTTACATAATATATTAACAACAGAGTATACATTTTTTGATCAACTGTAAAATTTGTAAAAGAATATTTTATTTTGTAGAACAATATATTTTTCACTTAGTATTTTGCGTATTTATTTTCAAATGGTAAAATTCTTTTATCTTTTGCAATAATATTTATTTATTTTACTAAATTATTTAAATAATATGGACGCCTAAATATATGTAATTATGTGTAGAATTTATAACTTAATGGTGGAGTTAAACGGTATGTTTTATTTATATGAAAATTATGATACCTTAGAATTTGTCTTCATTATTTATTTTTAGGTTGAAACATTAATTTTGACTTTTTCAATAAACAAACATGAAATTGTAAGAATTGCAAGGTATATAACATATATTGAGTTACTAACTTCATGTAATATAATACATAGATTACATGGATTTTAAGGAAACATTTAATAATTAATGCGTAATTAAATTCAATTGCATTTTTTATAAACTTCAATTTCATGCAAAACATATTCAAGTGCTCTTACTTTTTTATAATTTAACTTACATAAACTAATAATAGGTACACATGTTTCCGCGTTAATTAAAATTAATTACGCTCATATTAAAGCAATTTAGCGAAAAACACAATTTTGTTTATTAAAATTTGCATTTTAATGAGCATTTTTATTTCTTTTCGTAAGAAATCATTATCGTTTTCAAAATTATGTTTTGGCTCATGATATACAAAATATAAAGAAGATCGCTTATATTTTATTTTAGTTTTCAAAAATACAATGTTTAATTTAAGCTGTAAATTTTCTACAGTTAATTATTGCAAATGAAAACGTTGTACATGCTTACAAAATCATACTATATCGAATATTTTACAATATTTTAAAATATATCATTTATTCAATACGTTATTGATAGGCTTAAATTATCTAGCTTTGATTTACAGAGATCACTAATTTGTAAGGCAGAGAACAATGCTGTCAGTGGTAACGAATATAAAATTGAAAATATTCAAATTAGAGAAACTCAGAAAAAAGACATTAAATACATATGATTATTTCATATGTTTCTTCTCTAGATGATTTAAAAAAAAAATTTGGGTTAATAGATAAATAAAAGTTTTAAAATTGTTATAAAATATTTCAAATGCTTTTAAAATATTACTATAAGTAAATTTATATAAAACTTAATGATTAAAAATATATATCATATAAAGTTATTTTCAAAGTAATCTATAAGCAAAAATTTTTTTAAAAATATCCTAAGGGCCAAACTTGAATAGCCCACTTTTTTTTTATTATTTGAATATTTTTACTTATATTATAACAATAAATCAACTTGAATGCTAATGCAGATTTTTTAAATAAAGTTTTAAAGAAATATTATAAATAATTATATAAAAATCATACTATTCATATATTTTAAGAATATTTTAAATCAACTTTTTAATATATATATTATGATGAAGTAACTGAAAATAATTGTAATTAAAAAACTAAAAATTTTAATGTCAATTTTCTTTAAATCTCTTAATTTAGTATGAACTGATAATATTCTTGTGCATATGTTTTTTATGTTTGAAATGAACGTCACACTTAATACATAATTCACAAAGAATTTATGTTAATGACATGACAAAGCAATGTTTTTATAACTACGCAAAGACTTAACATTAATAATAATGTCATTAATTTTATATAATACAAATATATATATATATATATATATATATATATATATATATATATATATACATACATATAATACACAGTATTTTTATAAATTTATTGGACGGATATATTTATGTAACGACTAAATTGATGAAAATGACTTTTGTGGAATTGTTATATCTAAATAATATTGTGATGGCAGTTTTAAGCATCATTGTTTAAAGTTATTATTTTTGAAATGCAATGTTAGAGTGTATAAAATAAAAAAAAACATGTTTACAAAATTCACATTCGCACCCTTTTTCAAAGAATTTACACTATTTAACATTTCATGCCATGTTAACATTACAGTCATTTAATTCGACAATAAATATGTACAGTTCATACATAACTTTATTGATATTATTTTTTTCTTTCTTTGTCGCTAAATCTTAACAAGATATAACAAATAAAAATAAAATAGAAAAGTTAATTATCTTCAAAAAATATTGGCTTTTTTATCTACACCTTGATAGGCAATAAAATGGTAATCACTATGTATTTTATTACTTTAAAAAAAGAATTGTACTTGGATTCATAAATTGGTTACAGGATTCATAGCTTGGCTATTATAATTCATTATATATACTAATGCAGCTATACATTTTTTCGCTTATTCACACCATTTTATTTTTTTAACAATGATATTAAATGATTAGTATGCTAAAATAATTACTTTTTGATTATTTTTTTTTGTACAATTGATTAATTTATAAAATTAATTTTAATAATTGTAATATAATACGCATTTACTCATATATAGGATTTAATGTTTCCAAAAACTATAAAAATAATTCTTTTAAATTTCATATTACAAAGAAATATAATATAACATAATAATTCATGGTACAATTTAAATATAAGTTGTATAATGAAATTAATTCTCCGGTGTACAATTTATTATAATAATAATTAACTTTTAAAAAGAAAAATCAGTCAAGTAATTAAACGTCATACCATTGAAAGACTATAAAAATAATTAAAATCACTTTTTGTAAGCTATATTCACGTATTCAAGTGAAAATAATAGAACTCTTACAGAGCATTTCCTCATTCAAACGAATTGTAATTTTATCTTTGCCAAAGTATTATGTAAACAATCCAACTTATTAACCTTTTATTAGAACTATTTAAAATATTCATTTTTGTATTTGTAATATTTTATCTTAAAATAAAAAGTTTTACGATCACATTAACAAATTAATAAAACAAGAAAGCAACATGTACTAGTTAAAAACTCGCTATTTTTATCATTGCTTGATATTTCCATTCATTCATTACGATTTATTTGAAAGAAAACTAGAGTTATCCAGAGAAGAAGTCGTATTAGTATGTTACCGCATCACAGGAATTTAAATAATCTATGCTCGACACTTCGAACTCTAATTTCAGGAGTAACCTATGATAGATTGCAATACATCAACTTGAAAGGATACCTCAATTAGCCTTCCAAATTAACAGTGAATACAAAGCAGCAATGAAATATACAAGAAAGTATTTAACTGAAAGTTCAACTCAAACCGCGGTCTGAGGCACTCCCTGGACAAGGTGTGTCTTACTTCTGCTCTTGGGCAAGCTACCCTGGCTCGGTGCTCTGTCAATTATCCGCGGCTGGCCGTTTGGCGAACTCGTAACGAAAGCCTCTGCTCGCGCATCTTTGAGCGAATTATTTGAGTTGCTACGCAGCGAAGGCGTCGAACTGAACTTGCGGTTCTGGGCCAGTCGCTCTTGAAGCTTAATGTCGTGTTGGTTCTGGTGATGTCCACGGGTCATGCGAGGTCGTATCGGTGGAGTATCCCGATACTCATACACATTCTCTTTCGAGGAACGTGTTAAATTGTCGATTCCCTCGGAAGGTTCATCGTCTCGTACCATCAGAATATCTCCGCTATAGTAGTGATCTGACTGCCTGTTGAATAACAATATGTATATTATTTTTATCATTCTGAATTTGTCAATGGATTTTATTTCACAGACTAGATTAAACCCAGAATTTATAATATTAAATTCTTTAAATCGTATCAAAATTTGATTTATAAATTATTTAAGAGAACAAAGTACAAAATAAATAAACGAACAAGTGCCACAACTATATAAATTATAAAATAAAAATAAATTTATCACAAGCATTTATTATTAATAAGTATTTCATTAATAAATAAGCATAATTTAATCAAATACATTCAAACAAGCATGTACATTTATCAATAAAACTTTTTTAACTTTCCTTGGACACTTAGTAGACTCACAACTTTTGTTGGCCTTTAATATTAGATTTATTTTGTTTTTAAACAATAAATGATCCTCAGAAATTTAAAAATTATCAATATAATTTACTTGAAAAATTGTAGAGTATAGTAAATTGTAGATGACTGGAATAAGATCCAATAATCAATTAATAATAACTGATTATCTTATTTTCTTATACTAATATATAAAATTAAAAAGTATTTCAATAATAAAATGTATACTTATGATTAATTATATAAATAAATAATATCTGGATAAATTCAGATTCAATTGAATCTTAAGCAGTAATCTGGGCTGGTGTGAGACAATATTGGCAGTAGTGATAATAACAGTAATAAAAATAAAGAATATAAATTTTATAAATATTTGTAGTCATAATTGTCTATTTATATAAGCTTTACATATAACGTATTCTTTATATATAATAATTATTATTGAGAAATTTGCTTTTCAACTTTTCCCAACTTATATTTTGTAGACAAAAAAGTCAATAATAAATAAAATTTAAAATATTTGTAAATAATGATTAAAGTACATTATAACACTAGTGCAAAGTGCTTCAAATCTATAAGTGTTAGTATCTTAAAGAAAGTAAAGTGATAAAATTGACACGTTCTTTTCACAAAGGGTGTCGTAATAAATGTGTTGTGCTTATCAACAAATTATGTAGAATTTTACCTGTATATTCTCTTGCAGCATCCGATTTACTAGGAAAATAGCAAATAAAAATAATTATTTACTAGTGTTAGTAACCAAGCAATTAACATTTATGTATGCAAAGAATTCATATGCATATTTAAATTAAAGTATCTATAAAATGTTTATTTTTTATTTGTTAAAAAACCAGAACCTGTGCTTACGTGCTCTACCAATCTCCTTGGGTTTTCAGTCAAGCGTAATCACATGGATTTGGTTCTGTTTACCTTTTGCTTACCTTTTGGCATTACGCCAAAGCATGCAACACACTGCAGATATCACAATTAATAAAAGGCAGGCTATGGACATGGACCAAAATGCAATTTGGAGCGGTTGTTTTGGTTCCCACCAATACTGAAAGAATGATTTGATTGTGATTATTTTTTAAAATAATCGTCTTGATTGAATAGTGCACTAAAAACGGTTCCAAATTTTAAAACGAAATAATTTAACAACCAATTTAATCAAAAGTTATAGATTGAAAGATCAAAAATTAGAGCACTGAAAGTTTTAAAAAATATAGATAAGTAATAAAAAATCAATAGTTGTAAAGAAACTGAATAAAAATTATATTATTCTAACAATATACAAAATACATTATTTAGAGTTTACAGTAATAAACGTTGGCTTGAATACCAAAGCAAATACAATACTATGTATTTCTATGCAAACCATAAGAAGCAAAATATAATCACATAATGCTAAATTTCATTTAATCAGGTGGTTTCAAATATGAACATTAATCTAAGTAATATCTCTTTTCCAAATATTAGTTAATTAAACTTGTTTCTAACTTCAAATTCAATAATATACATATAATTGATTTTTATCATTCTAAATTTTCAATTATTATTTTGTTGTATTAAAATAATCTAATTAAACATTTCATTTGTTTTTGTACATAGTAGTATTGCTTTTTTAAATTTTGATTCTTCAGACTTTTTATTTTTATCATTATGTCATTTTTACTGTTATTACTTTCTCAATAATATAAAGAATCTCTACTTTAATTTATCGAAAAATTTTAAATAAAATTCCAAAAATTGAACTTGTAGTCAGGATTGGTTATTATTAAATTATTGAATATTGATTAAAAATTTATTATAAAATTTGTTTATAGATTAACTAGAAAAAAGTAAAAAATATTATAATAAAACTTACTTCTGTAACTGGAGGATACGTTGGTACTAAACGACCAATCACTGTTGGTAAGTACTGCGACCAGAAGGCACTTTCAGTTTGTCGATAATTATAAAAAATTGAACTGTTGTAAGTTGTGTTTATGTTTAGATATTTAAGTTGTCCGAATTTCGCCATATCAAAGTGCAGCCCTAAAATTTGAGAAGGTGTTGGATTTCTAAAATATAAAATTGAATTTAAAATTTGTTAATAATAAAAATTATTTATAATTTTATTTATTTATAATTATTTATTATCTTTTTCCATTTAAAACATACCCCATTGATGCAAAATTTGAATAAGCTTTCATAAAAAAATGGCTCATATTTCGATCATTATCTGTCCACATATCTCGCTTTAATTTTAATTTTTCAGGGAAGAATTCTGTAAAATGGAATATTTAATTAGAATGACACATAGATTAAATAATTCTATTTCTAAAAAAATATTAAATTTATAATTATTGTGTAATTTTTTCATTTTATAAACAAATTTATTCAATAGACAAAATTAGTTTTAATTTTTTCAGTTAAGATAATTCCATATAAATAACTGCAAAATAATTTATTATCGTAGTAAATGATACAATTCATCATCTAACATTTCTTAGCTTGACTTTACAAGCTTACCAATATCCATAAATGGAGCTCCAGTCAACAATAAATGTTCAATATCATGAGGAACTCGTCTCCAAAATGGTAGATTTAATGCTTCAATTGTTGTATTTAATACATACAAGAAGACAGACACATTTCTTTCCACTAAAAGCTTAGCAATTTTATCATTCGGTGCAACATAGTGAAAATCAGATAATAACTACACATAAAAATAAAATATAAAATCACCTAATTTTGTCAAGTTTACAAGTAAATAAATTATTAATTTAATGCTTACATTTATATACTGATTTCGAATGTGTGTTACATTCTTTGGATCTGGCCAATAAGTGTACATATACTTAATAGCTTCATACACTCCCCAAGGATTCAATGTATAATTATAACGAAGAACTAATTCCCAAATTTTTTGGTCAAACATTTCAGGTGTAATGATAAATTCATTTCTAGCCAAAGTAGCATTATTATCTAAAAAAATACAAAAAATTACCAATATTGATATAAAAGAAATATTATATATTACTTCTAAATTTTATAATATGAAATCACAAAAACTATTACATACATAAAATAAAAGATGCTTCTTGAGTAGTTACTCCAGCCATGTATATTATATCAGGCCTATATTTTCGTGCTTTTATACTATCTTCAGGTGATTCAGTAAAGAAGTGCCAGTCAGAAGCACTCCAAGAATCGTAATAATTTCGAGGTACAGTAAAATTGTAATCTAGAACTGGTGCCCAAGGAAACATACCGACATGGGGTTTAAGTTCAGCATTTCCCAGTTCATAAAAGCTCCTAAAATCCTTCAAACATTGCACAAGTTTCCAACTACTCTCAATACTGCAACCAAGCATTTCTGCGTACACTCTGGATGTATTTTGAGCACGATATTTGTCAATTGTTAAAGCCCAATCAGACAATGCTGAACCAGACTGAGCTATAACACCTGCAACCATATCTCTAGTTCTATAAAATAAAAGAATTAAAATTTTTTTAATATTAAAAAAAAATAGAATTATAAATTAATGTTTAATTAGAAAATTAAAATTTTATATGTTTGTAAAATAATTAAACTATTTATATAATTAGAAATTACGTTACATAAGTGATTTTTATTTAATAAATAAAAATACAAGAGGATGATTTAATATTGAAAAACAAAATAATATCACTAACTCATATTCATTTTAACAATCAGTTAAAAAATCACTATAAATTTAAATAATCATGATTTATCATAAAATTAATGTCACTTAATAGTCACCTTGGTGCAACCATTAAAAGACCAGCACTAGCAGCTCCAGCTCCTGCTCCAAATAATGTAATTCTTTCAGGATCTCCATTAAAGAATTTAATATTATCATACACCCAGCGTAATGCTATAGCTTGATCAAGAATTCCATAATTTCCAGGACTATTCTCATCTCCAGTACTTAAAAATCCTAGTGTATAAATAAAAAATGTGTTAAGTATATATAAATTTTGTTTTTGATCTTTACATTAAAAATGAACAAATTTTCTTACCAAGTGCACCCAGACGATAATTAATAGAGACAACAATTACATTGTAGAAACCAGCTAATATGTGTGCTGGAAAAAGGTTACTTGCTCCATGTATAAATTCTCCACCATGGATGTAAAACATGACAGGGTATTTACTAGCTAATCCAGAATTTATCTGAAAAAGTCAGATTTGAATGTCATTCAATATTTCTACAAAACTTATAATAATTTAAATTAAAATTTTATTTGCATAAAATTTGGTGAAAAATAAATATCAAAATAATTACTTACATTGGGACTAAAAATATTCAGATATAAACAATCTTCATCAACATCCCGTACCCCTTTTGTTGTCCCTGTATACTGACTCGGTTGTGGACATGCTGGTCCCCAATCAACTGCTTGCATAAGATGCCAGCCTCTGAATTTAAACAAAAGTTATCTGAATATATCGCACATTATTTTTAAGTCTGTAAAATAAATTCATATTTATATTGAAAATTATTTTATTACGCAATATTTCTTTAATTTTACAAAATTTTGAAATTGCAATTAAGTATTATGTAGTAAATAATAATATAAAATATGTTTTTCAAAAACCAAAAAAAAAAGGAAATTTACTAAAAGATTTTAAATTATAATGATTTTATTGTTGTATCTTACTTATGTATTCTAGGTGGTTTAAATCTCCCTTCTTTTACCGGTGGCATTGCATAAGGAATACCAAGAAATACATTAACACTAGCTGTCACTCTTTCTACAGGAAGACTCCATGGTCTGTGTCTTGCTTCTGGATGATCGTAAAGATATGTTTTAAAACCCTGAACTAATCCATAGTGGGTTGTAACAAAAATATCTCGATCAAGATTTTTAGAGTCAGGTCGTTCCTTGCCCTGCAAATCTGACCGCCAACCTCCTAACACTCCAGGTAAGGGTAATCTTTCAGTCACCTACAAATATTATGTCATTAATTAAATTTGTTATTATTTTATATAAGAAATTCTTTAAAGATTCAAAGTATGCAACAATGCTAATTTAAATGTCTTTATTAATAATAATTTCTTTAATATTAAATATTTTCAATTAAATATGATACTAAACAACTGTACATATTCTTCAATTATTTATGCAAAATTTAAATATTTAGACATTATCTGGGCTAGCTCCACCTCTAATTTTTGTATATTTATATAATTATGTTCTTTAAGGTTCAAATTTAAAATGATATTTTCAAAGTTTGAAAATTTACTTTATTTTAAAAAATAACCTGCATCATTAAGTATAAAACATAAAAATGAAAAATAGTTTCAATTCTTTCATTTTTATTAAATTTTATATATATATATAGAAACAAACTTATTGTACAAACAGATATTACATAGTAAACTAAAAAAAATATTTTACTTGTAATAAATAAAAAAATAAAATTTTCATATCATTCAAATTAAAACAATTTTGAAAACTTCATGAGCAGTTATTGAATGTAATGAACAATTATTGAACAATATTTCTACTTAGAAGATATTTTTGAATAAAATATAATAAAAAGATATAAAAAAACAAGCACTAATTAATATGAAATATAACAAATTCACTGAGTCTGAAATTGAAGAAAACAGTTAGAGCACATAATAATGCCAACAATGTACAATAAAAACAGAACTTTCTCTTACAAAAATGACCAAGAAATATAGGCAAAAACTACACTGTCAAAATAATACAATTTAAACTTACTTGGCAGTTACCCTTTTGTACATTAGACTAATATAAAAATCCATGAAAAAGCAATCCTCCATCAAAGTGAATTAAAAAAAGAATTACAAACATCCTTATCTAATAAGAAAGTAATCAAAAGATCGGAAAAACAGAAATGAAAGTTTGAAGTATTACGAAATCGACAGCACAACTCTCATGCAAGGGAAAACACTGAACGCCTTACACGCCCATAATTAAAAAGGCATATTAAACATAAACATCTATCGGAATGTCAATGAAAGGCAACTCACGTCGAAATGAAAACGATCCTCGGGTGTGCGGGTGGGACCCCTGTTATAGTAAGGGTCGAGGTAACTGGGCTGATAGCCGTATCTCCTGTCCTTGTAAAAGTAGGTTTGGTATCCAGAGCTGCTGGGCGGTGGCTGGGGCCCGTAGTACGTATTTGCGTATCGGCTGTGTTGTAGCGGCGGCTCCTGGGCGAACGGCTGACCCGCAGCTAGGAACACAACGAGTATGTGAAAGATGTTCAACTGAACTACGGCCATCTTGTCCGACTAACGCCCTGTTGGAGGAGTCGTCCGATGATTCGCGCGCGCGCTGCTGCTGCTGCTGCTTTTGTCTCACGCCTGCGACATTCGTGCAGCGTTGGAACGAAAAGAGAACATGACAGGTTTAACGCTGTATAGTGTTGTTTGCCTATGATATTCAACGAGATCCGCGCGCTGCGCCCCTCTACGCAACTCCCAAATCTAATACTACGCTAGCGTTTCAAATCCAATGGGTACTTGTGAGAACTCGGAGCATTGGAGAACGTGGATGCATAAGCACTCAAAGCTCAACCTCCTTAAATTAGCAGCAATATTTATGAGGAGTCTCTGTATTGTAGGAGTACACTCAATACTCTTGGAGTTTCAATTCAATTTATGATGTCACCTCCTTGCTACATATTATTAAATTCATTCTATCTTCATTTAGTTTGGACAATAGCTAAACTTTGTTTACTTTTAGAGTTTGGATCAAATTCGTGAATTTTTCTCTTCCTTGCTCTAATACTTTTATAAAAACTACTAGTATGCGTTTTGAAGAGAATCTTTAAGAGTGAAAGAGTCTATTTTTGCTTCTTTATTTCCATAATAAATTACTTACATTATTTGTTTTAATATGTTTTAGAAGCTTGACTTTGCGACTTCAAGTCGGCTTGGCTATTATATATATTATTATTAGCTTTATTTAACATTAAAAATCCTTAACTTCACGTGTAACACAGTTTCGAAAATTGACTAGTTTCATCTTTTTTTATTCAAGTGTTGATTATTAATTATTAAAAAGTTGTAGAAACAATTAATAAATAAAAGTAAAATAGTACATTGTACCCATTAGAGTAAAATTAAATTTTAGTTCAATTTAACGTTGATCGACATGATAATATTTTAAAATTAAAATAATAATATTTTAGTCATAAAAACAATTTTTTTAATCGAATAATTTATTTAAGCTAAAATTAAAATTATTTTGTTTTTTAATTGTCAATAAACGAATAAATTATTTTAATTAAGCTCTGTTAATAGCCTAATATTTTTGATATAATTTGCCTCTTTTAGACAAGAAAAGGCGGAAAGCTATTTCGAAGTTATAGATCAATTATACAATTAATATATTTTTAACAAATGTTTATTAGTATTTACTAATACTAAGTAAGAATCGATGATCACCGTCTTTTCAATAATACATTTTTCTTGTAATACTGAAAAATTATTTAACGTACAATAGTCAATATTCAAGTGCATCAAAGATAGCTTATAATATATGTATACAATTATTATTAATATCTAATTATTTTTAAAATTTCCTTAATTTTTACAATGCCTTATAACTTTTTAGTATGAGTCCTGTGAGTTCTTAATAATTTTGTGCAGTTTTATTCACCAGAAAAATGGATAGCGATAAATATGCGTTTATCTAAAAATCTACAGTTTAATTTATTATTTCTAATTAAATAGTAAAATGGATAAATTAAAATTAATTGATAGCGATATATATATAATAATTTGAATCAATTAAATTTTAATTGTAGTCAAAAATAAGATTAAAGAACTTTTTGATTTATATAAGCATTACGTCTTTGTTTATACATTTTTTAAAATAAGTAAAATAAATAAATTTTTATGTTTCTTTTCTGTATCATGTGAAAAATATTTTTGAAAGGCAGTTTAAATTTTATGCGAAAAATTGAAAATGGATTGAGCAGAAAAAAAATTTCGATACTTTTATATGTATTTATAATTAATGAAAATTGAAATTACAGTTTCATATATGAATGATAAGGTAAGATGACTAAAAAATTGAGTCATTATGTCGTATTTTTTCAAGAAATATAAAAATACCCATTACTTGCAGAAATCGAACATATATTTAAAATTTTATTTCTTAATAAAATGATTTAATCAATTTACATGAAATAGTTTTTTTCAATTATTTTTATATTTAAGATCTGCCATCGTTATTTTAATTTTTACATATGATTGATTTTCTAGAACATCAAATCGTTAATTGAGTTTGATTACTCAAACGCATACAAAATAAGAATAAAAGTTAGAATTGGTATCTTTTTCAATTAAATAAATTTGAATAACTATTTAAAAAGATATAATAAATAAATAAATAAATAAATGATTTATTTTAATACGTGAGTTGTTAACTAATTACTTTTCATTTAGGTACCTGATGTATAAAAGAATGAATGGGAAAACTTTAATTAATGTACTTAAGATTAAAATATTTCAGTTCATTAGAAACACGTATTACAAAATGTATCCATTGTAAATGTAATATATATATTTAAAATTAAAAGATTATTTTGAAATTTAACTAAAATATTATATTTCAAAATAGAACTTATATAATTTAATGAAATGTAATTCCATTTTTTACATTAATTTTTCTTTTTTTACTATTGCAAAATTAAATGTTGTTTTGGAAAATTTATAATTAATCGCATTAAATTAAATTAATATTTGTTACCTTACAAAAAAGAAACTTAAAATATTTGAATATTTGGTTTTTCTTCTTCCATTAATGAAATGTTAATCGATTATAAAAATAATTTTTGAAAAATTAATGCTGCTACAAATCATTTTTTTAATGGGACGTCAGATAATGGCTTCTATTCCATTAATTATTATTGTGTTATTGGGTTATTGGGTTTACTATATTTTATTCACTATATTATTTTACTATTCATTAATAAACTATTAAATCTCAATTAAAAAAGATAGTTTAATTTATGTGATACCTTATTGTAATGATTTTTTATAATGCAAGAATGTATAATTCACAACAAAGAATTAATTCACTTAAATTTTTTAGTATTTTTTTCACAATATTTATATGAATTAATGATACGTTCACTAAAAATTTCTAAAATACATTGCTGTATTTTAAAAGATTAAGAAATTTTGGTTCGGATAAAAGAATCTTTAAATTGTATAATAATCGTTTATTAATTTAAAGACAATCGGTATAATGGTGATAATGATAAAAGCCGGTATTGTACTTTTCCTTAAGATTGTTTGCATACTTTATAATATGAAAATATAATTTCAAAATATAATTCACATAATCACAGAAATATTTATAAATCAACATATTCATATTTTAACTACCTACCTCCCATTTTAAGTACACACATTGCAAAAAAGCTGGCACAGTGATACCCACATTAGAATCTTTCTTTCGCGCTTACTTCTTCTAATATTGCTGACTTATAATAAAGTTTTGAGTAACATGTACATTTGATACATATTTTCAACATCAGCTTGTAGCTGATAGTTATGCTTGAAAGCTTTTTTACAATAAATATACATTTTATTAAACGAAAACTGATCGTTCGAAAATTTAAATTTTATAAGTATAATGTATACTTAAAATGAAATCAATTAATTTTCTAAGGATTGCCTTCCAGTTGAACTTTCGGTAACGTCTTTTAACATTTTATTGCTAGTAATTTTAATTTTTAAAAATTTAGTAAACATATTCAATTAAGAAAGATATCTTTTTTGAAAATTATTATTAAACAAACATTTTTATATAGAATTTGTATGTTGGAAATATTCTAAAACACAAATAATTTTTTTCATAAATGCTTTTTAAATATTATATTAATATTAATATAAATTAAAATAATATTTAATGAATTACAATATTAAGTATTAAATAATATATAATGTATTAAATATATTTTTTAAATTTGTGAGTAAATTACAATTATTCTTTGAGAAAAAATGTAATGGTATTTTCAGCTGATTAAACATAATTGTACAAAGACGAAGATTTAATATTTTTAAAACATTACAACTAAGTATAAAAATCCTAATAAATGCATTTTGTTTCAGATAGAACATGTAGCAGATGTCACCGAATTCAAGGAGCATTTCTTTTATTTTTATGTTATAAATTTATCTGATATTCATTAGAACTTATTTTTTTATCTCTCATAAATGAGTAATGTTTTTCTAAAAGAAAAGTTCATAAGTCTCATATTAGTAATAACTTATTCATTTAAAAACTTCATTACAACTTTTAAGGTCAACATCCAACTATTTTTAAAAACCGTTGCTAAAATTCTACATTTAACTTCCAGACTTCATACTATTATTTTCTAAATTACATTGAAAACTATTTACATTTAAAGTAATTTTTTAACATATTAATTTTACTATTATAACTATTGTTATAGAATAACAAGTTACTTATTTATTTTTATATTTATATTTAATACTTATTTATTATTATATTATCAAGTTACTTACTCTTTACTAAAATAATAAGGAACTTATTATTAATTATACTAGTAAATATTTTTGATATATAATTTATACATATAAAATCAAAAATATATTTTACTTCTAATACACAAAAACCTTTATAACCAAGTTTTAAAATTACTATCTTCTATCTCCAAAAACTAATCGACATATAATTGGAATCCATGTACACTTGCAACTATTAAATGACCGATTCGTCATATACTTCAGAGAAAAATTTACTTTCGAAGTTAATTGTTCAATTTTCATATATTTGTACGTGTATACACATATGTACAGTGTATAGTTTATAGTACAACTATACATAATAAATAAATATGTATATTGAAAGTATATAAACACTCATTTCTTCTAATATAAATGTAATAATGTGTTTTCGTTATTAAAATCAATTTCATTGAATGAAGTTCGTAAAACGATGATTCACTTATTCGATAAGCAAGAAACTATGAATCATTTATCATTGCAAATAACTCGGTTAATTGGTTTTTCTGTAAATAGGCATTTGTTCTAAAAAAACAAAGTCATAATAAATTTTATAGTGAGCTTTTCAAATTCAACTCTTAAACAAATTTTATTTTTAATCAATTTTATTCAAATTGTAATGAAAATCAGTAATATATTTTAACTTAAATTTTTTTTTCATGATATAAAGTGATAAAAAGCATGATAATAATTTTAAAACACTATTTTTTAACACAAATTATGACATTTTATAAGAATTTTGCATAAAATAACTTTGAAATTGAAAATCATATCGAATGCTTATAAAGAGTTATCATTTTCTTCTTATAAATTTATTGTTATAGACTTTCGAAATATAATATAATTAGAAATATCCTATAATTATTGAATTACCAGCATTTGAATAGAGAAATATTTATCTAGATTTTTATTAAAATGTGTTTTACTAAAAGGTATTTTTGGCTTTATATAAACATAAAAATATTTGTTTCTGCAATATAAGTAAAAGAATAAATATGAATCATCAACGATATTTAAATAAAATTATCTGTATACGTAAGAATGTATGAATAGAATAAAGCTTCAATCTGTATTTCATGTGTATTTGTATATTTTATTTTTCTTTGTGAAAAATGATTACAACTTACAAATTCAAATCATCCTGGATAATGTGTATACATCTTTCTTTCTTTGCATGACAATATTAAAAAAATAAAGAAAAGCACGAACGTACTCTCAAAGCAATAGTCCGACGTAAACTAAAAAGTCACTGTCGTGACTTGTACTACCTCAGCATATTTGCTGTGTAGTACGTACACTCAGCGTGTATTGCGCGGGCGGAGGTAGTAAGTGGGGGGAAGGGGAGGACAACGAGAAAGAGAGTAAAACGCAATCATTCAACAAGAGGTTAGTACGATGGTCAGTAGCAGGCACACGTGTGAGTCATTGCGAGTGAACAACTAGCGTTTATTTATCACTAATTCATGTCTTGTATATACGTATGTAAGAAACTGAATTCTTACGTAGCTTCGTGTTTTATATACTAAATTTATAGCTAAGTAAAAAATATAAGAATTGAATAAAGTTATTTATATTTTATTTTATATCTGAAGGTTGCAGAACAGTAGTGAACCATAAATCAATTTTAAATAAATCATTCTATTGAATCATCCTTTTTTTATGAATTCGAAAATACTTTTCAAAGTCACGCTGTTATTCTTAACTTAATAATTTAAGTATTAGTAACCCCGAGTCATGAAAATGTTCAGTTCAAAAATAATATGGGTCTTTTTTATATGCAGTGCAGGGATTATCTAATTTGCTCTATTTCTATTTAAATTTAAAAATAAGGTTGATGTTGTCTGTCACTTATAATCGTACTATTATATTTACATTATCTCATTATCTGTAGGAACAGATTAAATGGATCGATAAGAGATTTCAATTCATAATACTTGAAAATTGTTAATAAAATCTTATTTTATCAAATTTAATTGAGTAGTTTTTCAATTATTTTATCACTACAATTTAACAAATGCTTATTTCTTTTAGACACGTGTTATTACTTTGCTGAAATAAGTTATATATTTTAATGCATTTGTTACCTGTAATAACCTATCCAAGGTATAACATACAAAGGATTTCTATTAAATCAGATATTTTTAAGAAAACTCGATTTTTTTACTTGCAATTATATTTTTTATTAATTAGGAGAATCCTTTGGTTAAATTGTTTATTTATTATTAGAAAAACGTGAAACATAATGGGTGAAAAATTAGTCATATTTGTTATATTATATATAGGGAAAAATGAGAGTGAAAATATCTAGATGGATCATATTTTCAAAATAATTTAAAATAAACTGCCTAATTATCAAACACTAAAAAATATTTATTGTACTAAAATAAAAAAATTATTAATTATTAACATTAATTTTTAATATTACACTTAATAAAACATGACTACGTCTAGTTTACTTGAATTATATACTTGATAGATATGAATAAAAACTAAGTATAACAGAAACAAACTTTTTCATTAAAGAAGGTATCTAAGCTTGTCGTAGAATCTCATTAGGATATTTATTTTTAAAACAATGTCTGTAGGTAAAAAAGAGACAATCATAAATGTGAATTCTTCATTATCGAAAATTGTTCCAAGATAGTACGAAATACAGGAATTATTTACATCACAGCAGTTACTTGCGTTATCGGGACTTGACGCAATCACCAATGGGTCACTACAAGCAGTTTGAATAATGAGACTGAAACTTTGGTAAATTTATGTGCATCTCCATCAACAAAAGGCTATTTTGATTGCAGATATGATAGGGGTTACCAATTTTGATATTTATATTAATTTGTTTATTAATATTTCATTCAGTTACTTATAAATAAACCGAACTTAATCCAAAATTTCAAAAATTTACCCTGAGGTTCAAAAAGGTTTTAAAAGTTTTTAAAATTTATATTGAATAAATAATACATATAAGGATTTTTATGTGCTAACTTTCTTTAAATTATATTAAAATTCTTTAATTTTAAACTTTTGTTGCATATACACTTATACAATATTTGGAACATTAAAACATAGATCCTTCAAAAAATATGTTCGTTATGTAAGTCAGGTTAGAATTTATGTACAGATATATCATATTACATATATACGTATTTGTATTTACACACACATGCGTACCCAAGTTAGTATTTAAATTAAATAGAGACAATGATAAAAGAACGACAATGATAAGAAGAATACGCAAGTATTAAATTCGCACTCTGATGTTTTTCCGTTCTGCTCAAGTAGATTAGGACTAATATTATATTATTATATTATATAATTATATACAATATTATAATTTCTCCGTCTAATATTCAATTTTATCCAACATCTGTATTCATAAATGTGGAATTTCCTTAATTACATGGTACGTTATACTATACCTATACGTTTATAATAGGCACGCCGCCTAAATTTTATATATTTTTTTATATATTTCATTTCGAAATTAAATTTATTTACAAATCGATCTTTAGTACATTCTTTCAACGTGTATCGTATCTATATGAATTATTCATGCTTATAATTTATATATATAGTTATCGAATTAAATATTGAAAATATGTAACAATTGAAATAAAAAATGAAGTACTTACAGTATAAAGTTAATAAGAGTTCTCATACTCAAATCTACATCACAAAACTTGTAATGTTTTGTCCGTACCATCTGTCCGTACATACGGATATATATCAGTATTTCTCTCATTTTAAAAATAAACGACATTACATTTATAAGTCTGAAGTTTTCAGATTAACTGTTGATGCTCTTTACTCGTGAATAAATGTTTTATAATTATTGCATTATGTTTAATATTTCAAATGGTAAAGTAACTTTTCTTAAAAAACAAAGTTTCAATTATTTTTTACAACCAACAAATGAACTTTAATTTCTTATCATTGTAGGATTTATTTTAATTTCTCCTTGCTAATTTCTACTCTTAAGTGAGACTTTGGACTTCAGTATTTTACCCGCGGATGCACTTATAGATTCCTTTTAATATACACGTAAGTTAATGCATAAATTATGAAATGTAATGTTTTTCATTCAAATTTTATTTAATCGTATAACAACTAAAAAAATTTTTTGTTTATTTAAATGATTATAACATTCTCTACATTTAAATTAGCCTTTCGTAATGTTTATTCTTTAGGTTTTAGTTTAAAACAAATTAATATTTTTTTTATTTTCTATAATAACTTCTATGTCTTCAAGTACGTTTCTTATTTTAATCTTTCCAAATCAACATATTTTCCATTTTTAAATATTTTTTCCAAGTTAAAGTATACGGTTAATAATTGAGTCATGGATTAGTTCTTTTACAGATACAGCCTGATAAAGTGCGTATGAAATTCAAAGTTTTAGTTTAGTCTTCAGTATCGTCGCCATCATCGTCACGCTTCACGCACTATAGTATTTCTCAGCTACAGTATTCACAGAACTTCGGTTTAGTCAAAATGTATACATAAATGCATCCAATACACTTGCAAGAAAAGTAATGTTGACATATATTTAATAAGTTTACAAGCACCTTAATTTTGGTATTATAGAACTCGGAATGCGGAATCTTCGAACATTTGTAATATTCTAGTAACAATGTTACATATAATTATTTAAGAATTTCGCAGGCACTTACCCTTAGTGGCTCTGTTCAGTCATTAATTTTACTTACGAGAATTACAGGTGTAGTGAAAAATTGCTTCTCAATGTAGATTGAGATAATGT
This sequence comes from Wiebesia pumilae, assembly GCA_018907045.1. NCBI lineage: Eukaryota > Metazoa > Arthropoda > Insecta > Hymenoptera > Agaonidae > Wiebesia > Wiebesia pumilae. Next base: position 7,336,706 of record JACCHZ010000159.1, on the reverse strand, counting down.
CATGGATCGTAGCGCTGAGAAGCTTAGAAACCATTGTGATCTCAAAGAGAAACAAGTCAACGCAACCAAAGAAAATCGTAATAGCTCAATGTATGAAGTTTGAGGATCTAGCATATATGTTTTAAAAATTTTCGCATTTTAGCTATTTCGGGATTAGTATAATTAACGATACATAAAGAGATTTCAAAGTTTTCATTACATGAATTAAAAATGCGGTATTGATAATTATCGACATTTATTTTCATAATAAGAACTATAAGATTATATAAACAATAAAGCAGGTTTTTGCTGCATCTAATTTGAAATATTAATACTAGTCTGATTAAATACTAACATATTTGGTAATCTGTGTTAAAGAGATAAATATTTAATGCATAAACTAAAATAAATATGATTTATTGATTGAGATTGGTTTGTGGTTGAAGTTGAGCTATAAGATTATATTAAAACTTTTACTTCAACTCATAATAGAATATTTACTAAATCTCAAAGTGTTAAATTATCAGCATTTTGATTTTCTAATTTTTGCGTTTGTGATCTATTTAAATAAGCTAAGGTTTTACGTAATAATAATTATCATAATTTGAATTTTAAATGTTCAATACATGCAGAAGACTAACAGATCAACAGCTATGTAACTTTTTCACTGAATAACGTGAATGTAAAAAAATAAATGAATAAATAGGTAATACTATATATTTCACTATATTAATACAACAAACTTACATTTTTACAGATTAATTTATGATTTATAAAGTTAATGTTAACGTAATTTTATAATCTTAAAGTAAAAATCACACTCATGGTCTTATGCAATAAAAAGAAACATAAATAAAGACTTAATTAATTTCTTCTGCTTTTATACACATAAGTAACCTTCGCATCTACGCGAATGCACATATGTGTCTATGTGTACGCGCGCGCGTGTGTATTTATTTATAAAATTTGTAAAATTGTTGTTATTTAATAAAAAATAATGACTATAATTTCTTAAATATATATGTTTATTACAAAAATATATTTTGAAATATCTATCACTGTAAGAAATACATAAATACAGTTTTGATTATATTACGTCCTACTACGTAATTACTTACTCTGTTTTTATCTTATTCGGTTTAATTGGGCTATCTTTATATCCCCTTTAATAAATTCTGCCTGAGTAGCCTTTGCTCGATTTTTTGCAGAGAATCTTCTTCTATTACCCTTTCATTTTTTCTGTTTTTAAATCAGAAAATAATTTTTATTTTCAGAATCCACTAGAAAAATTTAAAAACCGCTAATATAATGATTTTATTACATTTATCTTATATATATATACATTTATGATCTAGTAGAATGAGAAAAAGCTAGTTAGTATTTCGAAGAGGCCACCATTATTTTTTATTACGTGCTACTATATAGTTTTGTGTTCCCTTTTTAGCCAACGCATTAACGGAATGGAGCTCTACTTCTATCTCGAAACTTTTAATCTGAATTTAATGACTAATTTCCAATATAAGCATTAGTCCGGACTCCCACATATAGGTATGTATGTATAGATGTGCGAATTTTATAGATTCAAGAATAAAGTGTTGTAACTTTCGTGTATCATAAGTTAAGACAAAAAAGAATAAATTCACTTATAATATATAAGGTTTTGAGAGCTATAGGCTCTAACTGTTGTGTATCATATATTAAAACATAAAAGAATTTACAATATCAAAAATTTTCAGAGCTATGGGTTCTAATCGCAGTGTATCATGAATTGCGGTATTAAGGGATAATTATACCAAAGATTTTGAGAGCTCTAACTGTCATGTATTGTAAATTGAGATGTAAATGGATAATTGATAAAAAAATAATAAAGATTTTTGTAAATTTTAGTGTTACTTATTAACCTTTGATTAAAGGTTTTGCATTGTGTATATTTATTAAAATGTATTGTATTGTATATTTATTAAAATATTGTGTATTTAATTCAGTGTGCCTGAGATTGTTTAGCCTAGACTGTCGTAAACTAGTTTTATATAGCAAAAGTAACTTCTTATATACAATTTTTTGGATAAAAGGAATGTTTTTCTATACCTCTTTTTCTTATGCACTCTGTGCATTTCCCGCTAAAGTTATTTAAAAAACTGGTTTTGAAAAAACAAGATGTCCATCAATATAATAATTATCATTAAAGAATATATTGTAAAATGTAAAACACTAGCTGTAATAAATATTTTTATTATTTTAAACTCAAAATTTAATTTAATATTATCGTAGAAGTGTAGTTCTTCTTATCTCCTTTCTTTCTTTTTTATAATAAATATATATAATTTTTAAATCTATACCATTTAATATAATATTTACAAAGCATATATTTTATCTCATACATTAAAAATTGAGCTATTTGAAATTTAAATAAAAACGTAATAAATAAAATATAAATAATGTCAATAAAATGTCGATACACCGTGAAATAGGGATATCAATTTTTTGATATATAATGTATTTTTGGTATTACAATATTTCAGTAATATCATGGGTGGAGCGGGGAGGGAGATTACACCTATGCATGTACGTATATTTGTGTAAGTCTCTAAAATAAAATATTTTTTATATTTGGTTAAGTAGAAAAAATTTAGATTTATTATTTGATACATCTATTGACATATTAATTATCATATAATTCTATTCAATTCAAAATTAAATGATTCGAATTACCTACTACCGTTATGAAGTAAAACAAGTTTTTAAGAATTATCATTTTATGCATGTATAATGTAAATTATAACCACATGGTTATAATTACATGAATTGTTAAATTCTTAAATGTAATTGAAATAAAACGTATAAATGTAAGAACATATTCCTAATAATACTTAAGAAAATGAAAAAGAACGCATACATATCATCAACTAAAAAAAGATTTTTATATATGCGAGTAACTAGAGAGTGACAGAGAAAAGGAAAATATAGAATTCGTTTAAATAAAACTTCCAAAATTACTGGAAAAGGAGAAAACCGAGAACTCTGCTATTCTTTTGTCGCAGGCGTACGTAAGACGCCAGGTATACGCGATGCCTATCTTTCGGCTTGATGTGTCGGTTAGCCTGAGTGCCTATATGCCCGAGCCCTGTGTTCCAAAAAAGAAGGATGAAAAGTAAAGGAACAGGAGCAAGAACGATCGGCCGAAGGGCAGATGCACGTATCGACGGCCTCGGGCTGTGGAACGAATCCGAGAGTCCACTGTTTATATGTCTTTTCTCTCTCTCTCTTTTCCTCTCTTATATACAGTTCAAAGCAAGAGACGGGAAAGTCGTCGCAAGGAAGGGCGAGGAAACGCTGGGGGTGCATTGCACGCGATAGAACAGCTCGGCTGCACTTTGAATTCACTTGCCTGCATTCAAGCCCATTTTACTGCGTACACGCAGTCGTACATTCGGTCTTATCTGATTATTGATAAATATATTTTTGACGTGCATTAAGCCATAATTTATCAAAAATTATTTTCTGATTGTTTTTATCATATTTGGACATTCAATGCTAGTCTGTCTGGCTTCTGAAATGTAAAATTAAGCAAGAAGATATCTTAATTTATAATTTACTAAATAAAAGTCTTTCAATTTAAATAGCAATACTTGTCATAAAGAAAAGTACAGTATTTAGATTCCCGTCACTATAAGAAGACAATATATTTTCTAATAGAGTTTCTCTTTATTTGTTTAAGAAATTAATATCCTAGTAAAGACCTAGAAGTTATTCTTAATTTTCTAACTTGTTGGATTATGAAGTAATGAAAGAAAAAGTAATTTATATTGCTTAATTTTTTTATTTGGAATAAAGATTTTTTAAAAAATCTTTTTAATTTTTTATAGTTTTCTAAATTGTATTTTAATATTCATATAATTTAAAAATTAAAGAAATTAAAAATTTTGTTTTATTTTATTACTTATAATAATGTATTTTATAAAATATAGCAACCAAACAGTAGCGTGTAATATTAATATCAATTATTATGACTTTCAAAATATGAAATCATTACAATTTAAAATATCGTTATTTTTAGATTTCGTTCGTTTTTTATTACTAAATTAAATTAAGTTATAAATGAAGTCATGACATTCTTGAAATATTTTGCAAATTATATATATGATTATTATTGGATATATTTTTATATAATAATAATACACATAAGATATTCACATGAACATGTATACCGTAGGTAAACCAAATTTTCTGTTCACTTAATGAAGGTATGAAATAAAATTGATATTTGTATAATAGTTAAGTTAATTATATATATATTATTATTTTATAATAATTAAGAAAAGCATGTGATGGTTCAAACGCAAAAATGAGTGGATCATTTTTTAATTTTTTGACGATTGCTATAAGCACATATATGCGTTGCTAAGTAGCACCACAATGAAATCGCAATAAGCAAAATTGAATGTTGCAAGGTAAAATTAATAAAGACACTTAGAAAAGTTTTGATTAAATTCCAAACATAAAAATTTTTTATACGATAAATTTAGTTATTTATGTTCACAATTTTATGTGCAGGATTTCTTATATATTACTGTCTTAATTTCATTTAAAAAATATCTTTATATGTACATACATCCATCCATACATGCATACATACATACATACATACATACATGCATATGTATAAGATTAGTCGCAATCTTTTAGGAATTACCTAACTATTTTGTTCTTTCTCGACAGCATAATTTAATTTTCAGTAGTTTTTTTTCTTTTTGTTGTCAACTCTGAACATTTTAAGTGCTCTAAACATTACGAAGTGTCGAAAAAAAGGAGGGAGGTGAGCCAGAGAGTGAGGAAAGAGTGTTTGTATGTATTCAAGAAAGAGAGAGAAAAAGTTAGGCATAGAGCAATGGAGAGACAGAGAAGAAGCGAGTACACGAAGTAAGGGGCGGTGGGGGTGCAGGCAGAACCGCCGCCGTTGCCGTTCCTTCAACACTTGTTCAACCGCTCAGCGCCTCGGATTTCATCGTCACTCGAAAGCGCGTTCCCGACAAGCCAACACACCGGTCCACCGGCTCTCTTTGCCCCGCTTCCAATCTGCACGTCTCGACTTCACCCTCTGCTGATCTCTTCCGAACAGGTGGTTTGCGCGGAATGTCCAGTGCTCGCGATACCTCCCGATCGACTTTCTTCCGCTCCGGTTGAACACGCGACATCCGCACCCAAACGTCTAAAGGAATGCTGATCGTGGTTTGGGAATTGCATTCGAACACGTAGGAAGTGCCATCGTGATTTGTCGATTTACCCTCAGGGACAAAGTCAGCCGAGCACGACACTCCTCAGGAAGGTCAATGATGGCGAGTTCTAGAAGCTTGACGCGGGAGCTGGATGCTCACATTATCACCCTCCTCACGAGGCTGAGCGCGATGCGTGAACGCGGACAACAGCGCCAGCATAACGAACCGGGAATCCAGCACCTCGATCAGAAGCAGCAGCCGATGTCCATCGAAGCGCGCAGTCTCCAGCTCTGGCGTGCCGTGGCCGTAGAGTGCTTTGCCACCTTCCTCTTCGCCTTCGTCGTGGCTGGAGCTGCCATCGCTTCGGCTGTGTCCGGCAGTGGCCTTAATGTCCTGGCGACAGCGATTGCCTCCGGCTTTACTATAGCCGCGGTGCAGCTCATCTTCGGGCCGATAAGCGGTAAGGCTTCACGTTTAGCTGCCTCGTTTTGTAATTAGAACAGGTCAGTGTTCAACTTTTGATGAATTTCATTCTGAATTCTATCCACAAAGAGTATCTAATAGATCTCGATTCGATGCGTCAAACAACTAAACATACATTCAAAAATGTAAATTTTATTTTGTGAATTCAAAAAATACAGTTACTTTACTTTGCTTTTCATCTAAGCTTATATAATGACTTAAATTTATGCATCAAGGTGCCTTTAAAATGTTTTAGATAATCGTTAATTAATTTTAAATTTTTAATTTAAATAGTGTAACACGTTAACTAAGCGATAAAAATGGACTGGACTTACATATATAATTATTTAGAAATGGGAATAGAGAAGGTATAAACTTGAAATGATTCTTAATAAGAGAAATTTTATAATTGTTATTGTGAGACTATGAGACATCCCATGAATATCAAAGTAATTATACCTATAATGATAATAGAGACAAAGTAATGAATACATCCGTTCACAAAAAGAAATAAACGACAATGACCAGAAAATCTTTTCTTCTATTAAAGACGGATTTTTATGCATGATTTACAAAAAGTGATTATCTTTTCTATAAAGAGAAATAAGAAGAATCAAATAAGCGAATAAAATCTAAAGGGACAGACGATTCTTGGATCGTACAATAATGAGCTGATTTATAAGAGACACGTCAAGATTGTTTAAATGATGATCTTATTACAAAAAGATGTAGTAGTATGTATTGCTGTCTTTCTTTGTAGTATCGTTTGCGGTCTTCTCGTCCCTCTTATACTTCCCTCTCTCTTCCCCCTTCGCTCTTTTTCACGATAGACTTGTTAGTCGATTGTACGTCTACTTGTATGATCGTTTCTCTTCTTATTGTTTTTTTATTTTTCTTTCGAGTCTTTAAAAAAATGCACATGTTTTTTTGAATAGTGTAAAAGAAGCCACTAAATCTAATGAAAGTATCTTTCTATATTATATTCTCATTTCTGTATTGTTAGATTTTATTTCTTTTTTGCAAATATTTTGACACTGATACATGAAGCATTTTTTAACGCGTAAAGGTGTATATTAATTGAATTATGAAATTTATAATAATTATTAATAATAAAATAATGTTATTACTTACCTTGTTTACAAAACATGATGATTCAAATAATTTTTACTATTTATTGAAAGATAGCATCCTTACATAAATTACTTTACATTAAAATGAATGTAAATAATATTTACTCGTTAACTTTATTGAATTATGGATCAAGTAGGAATACGAGATGATAAAAATTTGCTCAAGAAATATTTTATATGAATGGTTAAAAAATAGTATTTATGAAATCTATAAGCGTGTAATCTACTACGTGTTAATTCAGATAACAATATTTTTATAAATTTTTACAAATATGAAATTTCTATATTATTATATTTTTCTTAATGATAAAAAATTATCAGTTTAATATATATGCGATTGTTTTGACATTTATGTTAACATCCTCGATACAGCTGAACCACTGCTAATGTATGTTGGAAAATAATTTTAGAAATCGATAAAATTAAATTCCACATTTAAAAGGACTCGATACGCTCGAGTTCGGGTGCTAGAGCCCTTCGTAAACGAGAGAAAATAATAAGAGGGATAGCTAATAGCAGATGAATTTTGCGATATGTCGACAGGTGGCCACGTGAATCCCGCAGTCTCGATATCCTTTGCTCTTTCCCGGAAGGTTTCGCCGCTTCGTGCCGCTCTCTACATTGCAGCTCAATGTGGTGGTGGAATTGCCGGTGCAGCCATGCTTTATGGGTAAGTACAACTGCACATACAATTAAATTCAATTAAAGCAATTTCCGTTATACAAGTGCCTATTTTTACATTCTTGATAGTTTTATTTAAAAAATTTTTAAGTGCTAATTCTTGAAGATCAGTTATCAAATAAGTAGGTTTCTTCCTTTTCTTCACATACAAATAATAAATATAATGCAAGTATTTGTATTTTATGATTAAATAAATGCATGTCATATCAATATTTTATTCAAATTGTAGCTTTTATTATATATGAATTTTGATGAAAATAGGAAAGTCAAGTGTATAGTCAATATTTCATGGACAACAGGATTGCAATAGATTGCAAAGTTTATATTATATATAAACTTAAAGATAGTATGTGTTTTATAAGGAAAGCGATAAAGTTTCGCTAAAAAGAATAGTGTGGTTATTGAATTCAATCTTTTTTGTTTAGAGAATAACTTATATTTCATCATTGATCTTATATCTGTCTTATGTATTTTTCAACTAGTTATCGACATAAAAGAATGGATTTTTAGAACAATTTTGATTTTTCGTTTCGGAATTCGTTTTACTCATATTTCTAAATGAGAATTACATGGTTAATTTGTCATATTAAATATAACATTCTTTGTAATTCATAGTTTTAGAAAATTTTTAACAACGAAAATGGCGTATCAAATTTCATGATTAGTAGCAGTAATAATAAAAACTTTACTTATACATAAAAGATCTACTTTGCAGCTGTTCTTTACAGCTCTTCTGTTTCATTTGAAATTCCAAGAGAATCCTGCTTGCCGTCTCACACACGCGCGCGCGCGTTCTTCCTTAAGCATAGTTCCAAAGACACTGGACACCGTATATTCCTTCAATTATTGTTATGTCGTCCACTGCCTCTTGGGATTTGAATGCCTGCCGACAACGGAAGTTTCTTTTATGTCACTTGTCGAGTGAGAAGGGTGGTTTCTTTCTTTGCGGCTGCAATGACGACGGAAGCGCCACAGAAAAATGGTGTGATAAGTGAACTAATGGTTACTAAGAGAGTCAGCAAAATTTTTATTACACATAAAATATGATTCGTTATTTATGATTCTGTTGCCAGTATAATAATATTAAAATATTATTCATTTCTAGTATTATTTTCTCCATTCGAGCGACAATTATTATGATTTAGTACACACGAGGAATTATATATTTAAAAAAGTTTGAAAAACCTGTTTATGAAAGCAATGATACTATATATTTAAGTTTTAAAAAAAAATGTGCTTATGTTCGAAAAAGTATTCTTACATGAAAAACAAGTCTTTGTTTATACAGTAGAAAATTAGACTATTTTGGAGCATAATTCCAATTTTAAAAAATAATACGTCATTCAAAAGTTTCGAACCGCTAATGTTTTTCTTTTTCGTAATCTTTATTTGCATAATAAAGACACGGTATTATTTGCTAGTTAACTGTTACTTAATTTTTTTATGGAAAAAACATTATTTTGATTACTTGAATACTTTTTAAATGAAAAGAAAAAGAGAATATATTCTTGAGACAGCAATGGATACAAAGTACACGAGCAAAATAATACTATCAATCATCTATTATACAATTTGTGGAAATCGATCGGTTTCCGAGATTCCTACTCATCTCCTTCATTTGCGCAATGTATCATTACGACATCGCAAAAAGGAAGTATGAAGAAACGCACTCTTCTGCTACTTTATGCTGCTTTCAATTACAGTCTCTCGCTCTCGTTTTTTCTTTCTCTTAGTAGGGTTTTCCTTGCATGTTAATACACCTATCGAAGAGGGACTATTATACATCCGCTGCTGAAAAAGACGAATGCGAGCGTATACATATACATATATTTTTTTTAATGTCTAAACAAGATATTCTATTACTACAAGTTTTTGTGATTTTATGAGGATTTATTATGTTCATTCAGCAATGATCTGACTTTTAACCGACATAAACTAAGGCAAGGCTTCTTTGCTTTTTCTATTTCATTCTTACTTTCTTTTAAAAGAGATGCTCTTTATACTGGTTGTCTGCGTACTCTGTCATGAAAAATGGAAATAGACATCGAGAGGCTACTTCCCGAGGAGCAACAAGAAAGCGTATCCTTATATTTTTCAATTAGTTGTTTATTCATGGAGTTGCTCGCATACACCCTCGTCATATACTTGAATTAAACTTCCCAATGTGACAGTTAGCTTTGCTAAAATGACAAAATCATATTCAAGACGGCATATCTTTTACGTAGAGATGATATTCGTGTAACCGAATAATTTTCGTGTAAACGAATAATATTCGTTTATGGGTACAGAAAGCATAATCTTGTCCAAGTGATTTTACTACTAGTAACAGATAAACATTTTTTTATATTAAACTAGACGATATTATAAAGATAAAACATAACTCGTATATTACGAGCACTGATAAATTTTGAGGACTGCAATGAAAGTAAGTAAAAAAGTAAGTTGTGCCTTACACGTATTTTTACGTGTTAATTTATAGAAATATTTTGTTTTCTTGGCACTTTACAATTAAAAATATTCATGTAAAAATTTAATAGTAGAACATTTATTGAAATAAAAGAATGACGTAAACGAAAGGTAAATTATCGCAAAAGGATTAAACCGTTAGTTTTACCAAGTAATTTTTTTCAAAATGTATTATAATGTATGTAGCGTAATTATCAGCTAATACCAATTTCGTGTAGATGAGTACAAAAAAGGAAGAAAAAGGTCAATATAACGTTAAAAGCGTACAGTTACGTTTGGCTTCTTTCAATAATCTCACCGTCATAGAAAAAAAAACGAAAAGTAAAACGCACCTACTAGGACTGTATTCTTATCTTTTTCCCTGCCTCTTAAGGAGGTTCGAGAGAAACGAGTAGAAAAGCAGATGCGGGATCTTATCGTCGGTCAGCAGACGGCAGAGAAAGAGCGAGAGAGAGATAACGAGAAGGAGTAAAAAGGAAGAAACCAAGAGTATGGATGAGAGTGATACGCGCAAAGGCTGTGGCGCGTGTCCGCGATAATTCCGAAATATTGAAAGAAGAAGGTGGAGGAGGAGGAGGTGCAGTTGGTTGTATTTGATCCGAAGCAGGCGTAGGTAGTGGACGCGGCGTCCGTGCATACGAAGAAAGAAAAAGAAAGCGTGACTCGTCGGATTTTGGCTTACGCGCTTCCTTCTGAGCTCGTACAGGAATTTATCGCTTCACTTATTATTCTGGTGGTAGCGACGACACGAGCGAGACCTTTCCATTTTTCTCTAGCCTTTTCACCCGAAGCTTGTAGTTTTCTTCTTATTTTTCCAACTTGAAGTTTTTAAAATTATTGTCTAATTTCTTAGGTCCTGTAACGCTAGGACTGAAAAGAAAAGACTATAACAAAATTTGATTGAAAGTCCTCCAAGAGCTTCAATTTATAAGTTGAATCTAGAAATTTGAAAATTTAATTAAATGGTAAATAATCAAGATTGGTGGTAATAAAAAAAGTCACTATAGAAAATTGAAGAAAAAATTGCCTGACGCAGACGCATAAAAAGGAAATAAAATGGAAAATATAGGCCATAAGGTCAATTCGAAATAAGAAATATCATCTAAAAGGAAGGAAAAATCTTTCAATTCTCTAATACGAAAAAGCCGAAATTATCCAGACACAAACCAGCAGTCAAGAAACATTGCAGACAAAGAAAATGGAGGATAGTAAGAGACAGACAAAGAGAGTCAAAAAGAGAGAGAGATCCAATAAAAAAAGAAGCTTGAGGCAGAAAGAGGCACGTGTAATTGGCAGGCAAGGAAAAAGAAAAAATGTTGGAGAGAGAAAGAGACAAACCATCGGTGCAGCAACCTTCTCGTTTGCACTCAAGAAGGAACAGCGGCAGAAGGAGGAGAGGAACACCTGCTCGACGCGCGCCGACGCTTTGCAGCTGCCGCAGATGTTTCTTCATCGCTATGGACCAAGCGTCAAATATAAAAAAGAAGGAGAAGGAGCGGTCCCTTTTCGGGATCTTTCGCAGGAGAGCGAAAGATAATGAATGGCTGTATGCACGCGCGGAGAAAATGAGGACACGCGCGCACGCAAACTCGAAGAGAAGGAGGAGGCAGATGTCGGGGGTCGCTTCCGATTATCCTTACTCCTTTTCGACACTGCACCCGAACTCGGGATTACCTCACGATTCTCGTGGCTTTTTTCGCTATGTGATCAAGTTTCCATCAAGGTGCGCACGTTTTATTCTCCTTTGCTTAGCAGCGGCGCTTCGATGCAGCTTTCAGCTCTCAGTTCTTTACGTAAATGTGAGGTCGTGCCTTGAAAATTTAGGTCTGACACAAAAATCTTGATACTCGATCAACGCTCTTTTATTCGATCAATGAGAGGCGAGAAACGTTTTTATTGAAATACCTAAAGATTCTTCATATACACATCCGTTTTTAATACTTTTTAATACTTTTAATACTATTTATTAATTAAAGCAATACTTTTTATATGCTTTCATATAATTCGTAAATCTCTAAACGAGCTCATGAAATTCGTTTGCATAATGGAACTTAAATGTTATTTATAAGTACGAAATTTTTAAATTTGAAATCTTATTTTATTAAGAATGGTGAGAGCTTGATCGTGTATTCACAAATTAACATTCATTAAATATTAATGAATATTAATAAATATAAATGAAAGCTCAATCCTCTATATTTTATGTCTACATTAAAGTGTTTTCAACATTATTTTCAACCAACTTTTATTTAAAAATTTTTAGTTTTTAAAAAATGATAAAAGTACATAATAGTGAAGAAATGTTGGTAACTATAGCTTTTTTCTGTCTTAATTCGTAGATATAAAGAACCTTTATGAAATATACCGTTTCTTGAAGTAATTTATTTAATTTCAAAATTTACTTTAAAAATATCACTTATAGGTGTACAACGAACATTTTACAATCATTAATATTTAAAAGAGAGTTTAATCATAATATGTTAAGGATTAAAAGTCTATTGCCATTGTATATTTTTCTTTAATGTATTGCACGTCCACCAGAGTAGTCTGAATATTAACAGAAGGCCAATTATTCCTTTCGCATTAAAGAGTGATTAGGCATTATTCGGTATTTTCAAAATCGACTCTTACGATGCCAATGCTTGATATCTTTTTTTTTGGTTGATGCAATTGAGATGAAGAGGAACTTAAAAGAAAAAGCCCGAGGCGCGGACAGCTGCATTTTTATATTACAGCAGTCTTTTTGTACTTCAATTTTGCTTCTTAAGCTACAAAAATTACTCGAATGTTCCAACAAAATGACAAATATCTCATTCGATTTACGTTTTAATTTATTTCAAAATGATGAGTGTTGGACTCAAAAATTTTGGCACTTCGTATTTTCAATTAGTAAATGCACTTGTACTTGGACGGTAATGTCCTCGTGAGTAATGTGTCGTATTCTTTTATCATTTTTCTTTCCAACTAATTGTTTATTCGATCCTAATATTGTTTTATTGAGATTTAGAGCTTGAATGATTTTAATTCTGTTTGTAGGAAAATTTGAATATATTTTACTAGGTGCTTCGAACAACCTGTATCATCCTATATTCGAATCGTAATATTAGATAAATATTGACAAATATTATTCTACGTAGTATGTAAAAATTATTTACCCAAACTATTTTTAGCATTTTCTGCAACATTTACAAATGTTTTCAATAAGTCTTAGCAAAGCTTAACAAAAGAATGTGTTTTCAAAATCTAGATATTAATCTTCTAGATATTTATAGTTTTACCTAAATTAAAAAAAAGTAAAATGTATATTAAAGTAAAAATATACGATTCGAATATAAAAAAATATTAAGATGTCAAGATTACAAATTTGTATAGTTTATTGAATTCATTAATATTGATGCGCTATTGCATATATGGGCGTTTGTATTTGTAGACGTTTTTTGTACGATCAAATTGTAATTCGTAACGTTAACCTCTTCCAACCTGCCACTTTGAAACATCAATGCCGCTCCGTAAAAAGAGAATTTTATTAATTTTCATACACAGAGGAGTGCATCAACCACACTTATACATATATCTTACATACGGTCGTAAGAGTATCTCATGTCTATCGCGGCGCACCATATGAACCCACAAAGAGGTAACAAGTGCGCGATATGTACCGAAATAATAGTCGAACAATACTCCGCTTAATCGGGTGACCGCAATGCCCTTCCCTACTGTTTTTTCACAGTAAGAGATGAAGGGAGGGGGAAAGAATGAATAAAAAGGATAGAAAGAACTACATGCAGGAACAGCACGATGTTAAAGGGTGCTTGGGGTGAGAGCACTTCTTTGGGTACTACTTGATTTTGCTCGTCTCGTTTAGTTTTTAATAATTTAATTACAAGAGCTTAATTTGTTTATTATAATGCATTAGTTTTGTGCATAAACATTAGAGATGTACAAAGTGTACTTTGACTTCGTTTACTTTTTTTCATGTAATATTATTTTTTTTTTTTTTTATGCACTAGAAATAATACTGTTTAAATTTTATGTTCCTGGCACTCTTCAAATTAAAATGGAATCGCTTAGATATTTATCAATTATTTTTTCTTAAAATTTATTATATATGGTTAATTTTAATATTAAATTTAAACTACTGGTAGATAATTAAAAAATTATGTCTTATAAACATTTTATTCTTAAAGTCAAAAGTCAAAGTTTTATTGAGTATTTTCAGCTATTATTTCAATATTTAAGTATACCATTATATTCGTTCATAACATAATTTGTACTAGAACAGATTCTTCGGATCCTTCAATTTAAAATCTATAACAAACTAAATGGCTGTCATTTAATAAGCACTCCCATACACAAACAAATCTTCGAGTGTCTCTATTTCTACTCGATATTCTTTAAAAACGACCTAAAAGAAATTTATTTTTTTCATTTTTTAAAAAAAGTTTCTCATATTTCATCTAATGCACATGATCCTAAAAATAAAAAAGTTCTCATGCTACGCGTCTCCAGGGAAATGACGATTACGACGCGGACGACGACGGCGGCGACGATTGAAAAAGAAAAAAATTCGAGCAGGCGGTGTACGTACGCGTACACCATGAGAGAGCAACTGCATCTGTTGGACCACGTACAAACATATCTGTAAAACAGACGCTGGAGAGGGTGTGATCTAGCTGTCATTGTTCCAGTATGGGTATATGCATACGTGGGGATAAATAAAAACAGGGTCGATAAATCGAGGGGAGATTCATTGACGAGCCGCACGCATAGACATGGATCTAACTATCCGTGGAAAATTTACACGCGTCTATGGTCGCGTTATGTTTTTGCCAAACTGATGCAGCATAGAGCGCAGATTTTCTACTTTAGGGTCATACTCACCGATGTGCTATTTGGCTATGCAGTGAGTTTATCTCGAAAGCAAAATTTATATGGAGTCTCCTCTTGTTGCTGGAGCATAACTGTTTAGCATATACGTAGGGAGATTGCGCAATTTTGCAACGTGAGCTTGCTAAATTTAAGTACGGAATTTAAGAATATCCATTAAGAAAAAAGTAGCAATAGTAGATAGGTATTTAAAACAGTGCTTAATAATAAATAATTTGATAAAGTGCCTCACTGTATATATACATATATATAAACCACAACATTTTTAACTTGAAAAGCATTAAATTTGTATTTATTCTCATCTTAATATAAATAATGCGTGTCAATAAATTTTAGATAATGCAGAAGATTTTTTATTTTTAATCTATTTATTAATTTAAATTTTTATCATTATTTATAATCTTAGTGTAACATGGTTATCGTTAAAAGATATCCAGAAGAAAAAAACACAAAGCCTTCGATAGCCATTAAAATGCTCACATATATGTAATATTACATAAAATAAAAACAAAAAGCTTTCACGAGTATTAAAATAAAAACCAAAGTTTGACGAGTTGCACGCACCCACACACACATACGTCACACCTTCATCAAGCGCCTGCATTACGTCATGAGTCACACGCACACACCTGCCTCCTTACAGCTGTTTCCTCTCATTTTCTCTCTTTCCTTCTTTTTGGTCGATTGTGTGTGACTACGCATGGTACCTAAGCACCTCCTTTGAAGAATGTCTCCCTGTGGCGAGTTTGCGGGTAACAGATTCGGAAATTGCAAGCTTGTATGGAATTTGTCAAAAATTATAAATTTCAAATTCTCTAAAAACAATTTATTGGAGAAGAAATTTGACAGACATTACAAAGCCACTCATTTATATTATAACCGTTGTTGCAATTGAATTTAAAATTGAACTTAAGCAAAGATTTGACGAAGGCTGCATAGTGTTCATTCTGTTAATGCTCTTACACCTCTTTTACAGTATACGGAAAAAGTGCGCGTTCAATATTTAGCTTTAATAAGCTAATTAGCTTAATAAACTTACATAAGCTGATGGTTGTCAAAATGATGAAAATAAGCGATTATAATACGAAATAAAACTTTCCTTTTAATCAAATGCAATATTGACATATTTGTTTATAATTTTGAAAATATTAGTCGAAAAATATCGGACAAAAATTTATTTGTCTGCGAAAGGATTTGTTTATTATTCTCGGAAAAACAATCGTCTAGCGTTCGAAGTCTCTTTTCGAAGAATAGTTACCTTTGAGTGCAAAAATAGGCTACAAGAAAGAGCAAATAACTCACCACTCGTATGCCGAAATGCAAAGTTCCCCTCCGCATTCTCGTTCGTCTTTCCGCGCGTGCAGTTTCCTCCTCGATTTTTCTTTTACGCTTTCCTTTCCTTACTGTAACGTGCTTCAATATTATTTTCCTTTTTTCGGTTCTTTATGGTTACTTACCAGACATACTGAAAAGTTACGGTGTTATTAACAGTATTTCAACTTATACCTTTGGGCAAAAACTAAATTCCTGATAATAATTCAAAGCTTGATAAAAGCATAGATTTCTACTTTTCAGTTGATACAATATTTTAGGATTTATTAAATATGTTTTTAAAGAGATAACATTTCTGCTATAAACTTTTGATTTTAAAGCTAAAAATACGTTGAAGTAAATCTGTTTCAAGTTTAAGTATTGTGTTCATAAATTTTGTGGATTCTCAAATATTTTCTCTTTCAAAATTTCATTATATTCTCAAACTTGTTAGCAGCGATAGATAAATCGATTATTGAGCATTCATTAGAATTACAAGAAAAGTAGTTCAAATACATAAAGGCTTAAAAATAATTTTTTTTTCCAATTCGAAAACTTTAATACTCGATGTATGAGGCACGTAATATTGATCACCGACCAAAGACTTCGATATGAGAGCCGAGCTCTGGTAGTTCAATTGAACACAAAGATAAGTACTGACGAATAACTGGTATTTTACCTTATATTTAATGTTTGTAAGTTTCAAATATTAACTAAAAATATTCCTTTATTTTGCGATATTAATGAAAAATATAAGGAAAATTATTTAGAAAATTATTTTAAAACGTTAATATTTTTAACGTATATATTAAAATCATGTTTTAACAGATTAGTTAGAGAATCATTAATTTAAGTAAATAATTTAAGTTAAGTAAATGAATTAAAATATGTTTAAGTATACAACTTAACGTAAAATTTTAAATATTTTCATTAAAATCTGCTATAATAATATGAATTATTTATTTTCTTTAAAAAATTCAAAATAATGAAAAGTTCTTAGATTGAAGCATGGATATAATAAAAATGTCTCGATCATTCATTTAAAATTCTTTCCGACATATATATTGGTCTATTTTTTCCTAAGTTCTTAAAATATGTATAAGTTTATTTTAAGATATCTGCCATATTGTTCAATAACTTTTTAATCAAATGGGAAGAATGTTTTTAATAATAATTAAAATATGAAGAAACGAAGGTCCACTGTCTAATGATAAATATGATATAAGTATACGCGAATTAAGAAAAGAAGCTATTGTATAATTTCGAAAATGCGCTGCATGAAATGATTGCTCACGCACGCTCATAATTTTGGGTCTACGTCGGAACGCTAGAGAGAAGAAAAAACGAGACTCAATTTCCTGTTTTTTCAATTTTTCTAGAGGTTTTGTATTTTCAACAGTCCTGTCTGTTATTTTCTGGGGTTTGTCTCCACCTTAGAACATATACAGGTATGGTAAAAAAGGAAAAAGAGCAAACGCTTTTACAAATAAATGGAATAAATATACGAACTGTAAAAGCAAATTGGAAATATTTCTTTATTTTTTTAAGATATAAATATCTAATAAATACGCAAATTTATAGAGAAAAATATATCTAATAAATACGCAAATTTATAGAGAAAAATATTTCTAATAATTACGCAAATTTATAGAAAAAAATTTATCTAATAAATACGCAAATTTATAGAGAAAAATAATTTTGTAATTTGAGAATTCGCAAATAAATATTTATGACCTTATACATGAAGTCTCAGATTGGTAAAATATTGTTTGTTTTGTTACAAACAATTCATATTTAATAGAAGTTACGTACATACATACATGCACACAAACACGCGCGCGCGCATACATACGTATATAGAAATTTATCGTTTCTTTTTCATTATAGTTTTCGAGTAATATTGTTAATTTTTAAGAAAGATATAACATAACCTAAAATATTATACAAATTTTATAACAACGTGTTCTAAATGTTCTATTAATGTACATGCGTTTAATCAATAAGATTTAAATAGCAAAAGTTTATATATTTAGAAAGTATTGTGTTCAAATAAGTATCCAAAAGAACAAAAATAATGATAAGAAATGAAAAATGTATAGAATACGGAAATACTAAATGTCGCAGAAACAGAATAACAAGAATGTACTAGTACCAGATGCTACAAAATGATGTAACACAATGAGGCAGTAGGGAAGAAATTAATCTGCATTTAAGAGCATACATAGGATTCGCATAAATTTGTAAGAACATAAATTACGATATTAAAAATCCATAATATATAGAATTATCGAATTTTTTCCAAATGGAAAAATAAAAAACGAGAGTGACAGATCACAACAAAAGATCTAGAATAAGCAGGAAAGACAAGATTGAGCGAGGACGAGAGAAAGATAGAGAGAAAATGCGTGTTGAAGACAGACCATATTTCGGAACGCTGGGCGCATACCAGGTGGTTCGGTTGGAGTTTGAGTTTTTACCTGCACAAGAGCGGATCATCTTTTGCTTTGGTCTGCTGCGCTTTGCTTCTATTTCACTGACGTGATTTCGTTATTCTTTCCCGACTTACCTACGCACGTGTTTCGCAGTAGGATTTTTTGAAAAAACGCATACTTTTCCAATGTTACGCTATCTTTTGAAAAATAACTTTTAAGTAACCTTTTTTTACTATTTCTAAAATTAGTCTACACAGTTTGACTTTATGAATTCACGAACGAAGTTTTTCTTCCCATTAAGAGCGATGATTAAGGATCGTCTAGACTCAAGGTCTTTCAAAACAAATAATTATTGCAAAAACTAGCAATATTACTAACTCCGTTGAATATCATATGTATATATTTCTTTATTTGAATCTTAAGATCGAAAAAGCATATTTCATTGATGGATTATTTTTGAATTAAAAATATTCATCGTTTAATAAAAACTTCTTTTTGTGAGGCTGTAAAAGTTGTAAAAACCTGTTTTTCTTCCCCCTTTTAAACATAATAACAATGCATATACATAATCATTCGCACATCTAGAATTTATTTTAAAAGTGTAAGCTGTTTTTTCAATCTCATTCTACAAAAAAGTTTTGTTCTCTATGCTTATTCCATTCTCTCTCTCTCTCTCTTTCTCTTGTACTCTTATCTTTTTTTTGTAAAAATAAGCTCTAAATGAATCGGAAAAAACTGAGGGAGTGAAAGAGAGAAAGAAAGAATAAAAATGAAGTGGGATCATTGTAACATATGGCGATACGGCACGTCTGAGAAATGATTTTTCCCTTTCTCTCCCCAACCACAAACCATGCGGGTTTTCTTACGGCACGAAAAATGTCTCTTACCCGAGTATATAGT
The DNA here is from genome assembly GCA_018907045.1 of Wiebesia pumilae. Classification (NCBI taxonomy): domain Eukaryota; kingdom Metazoa; phylum Arthropoda; class Insecta; order Hymenoptera; family Agaonidae; genus Wiebesia; species Wiebesia pumilae. The sequence goes on along the minus strand of JACCHZ010000159.1, from coordinate 7,317,242 downwards.
TCAACATACACTTCGAAGAAACTTTCATAACGAGGTTCGCTTTAAAATGATGTCTTAAATTGCTGCGTATAGCCTGTATTTTTAGCCGCGCAAGAGAACAAGGGCTTGATTCATGTTGGCAAGGGAAAGCACTGAACTTTTAATTTCTTCTTCGCATATTTTTTATTGCAGTAACTTTTAATGAATGCCACTATTCATGGGAATCTTGTAAGCATTGCGTATAAAAAGTTAGTCAAGTACATTCAGTCAACATTGTCATTGTTGATTATTACGTTGGAGATGCATTTAAATTAATGAATGTTTACATTATATTAAATAATTCGATGTTATCTTCGATCTACACATATATTTGTATTAAAGAAAAATTTCATCGAGTAGCATCTCCATGTTAAATCAAACGAAAATTATATCAAATATAAGACCAAAAATGTATTCGACATTTTTAATATTTCACGGTATCTTATTAACTGATTAAAGTTTGAATACTGATTCCAAGTACGACGATTTGATAATTAGACTAAATCTCGTCATAGAAACGTAAGACAATGATAATGATAAGAAAATTAGTATCAGTTCTAAAAATTGCGTCACTGACAAAACTAAGAATAATTTCCGCAACGCATACATGGTATAAAAACGTGAGTATACGATACAGAAATCGAAGATAACAAAGGAAGACGACAGGATGACAGATTGAGAAACAAAAACACGTAAAGAAAATAGTATGGGAGATTTATAAAATAAAGAGCAGAGGAAGAGGAAAGACAAGCCTTTAACACAAGAAAAAAGGAAGAGACGCCTTCTCTGCTTATGGTCGGAAAGGCTGTAGTAGCTTTAGAAGGTGCCGTTTATAGGTTAAAGATTCCAACAGATGGTTGTGTAGTTGTACAACCACATGTTCGAGCTCCGTACGACTCGTGCGCAGAGTGCAAATGATGCGTTTACACTCTTAGATTTCTGTCTTCACAGGAATATTTATTCACACAAAGAGACTTGATACAAATTAACGATTTGGGGGTGGCGATTTCAAGATGGGCTAAGTAGACACTCGTTGTCGTGCAAACGCATTATGATTTTAATTCTTCATTTTTTTCCTTTATGCTATTATTTATAATTACTAGAACAGTAAATGAAAAATATCTCAATAAAATATATACAAAAAAGATTATTAAAAAAGTATGAAATTATATATATTTAAAATTATTTCGTTTCTTTATTCCATAAATAAAAGTTTAATTAACCGAAATCGATTGTGTACAGTAAGAAATTATTTAAAAGTTTTGAAACCATGCTTATTATAAAAATTTTATTTTGAATTTTAAATTGCAATCTTTAAGAGTAAGAAATTTGTCGACTTTCCCAGTTACATCAAACAGCTAAATCACCGTAATTTCAATTTCTTCAGCAACTTTAGTGCTTTGCCGACCAAATTAATGTAAGCTTCCTCTTTATTGGTATCTTTCGGGCTCTCTTTCCTTCAGATATATATAAATACGAAAGAAACATCTGCCAATTAGTAGAGAACAACCAGGAACCTAGAGTAAAGAAAATGAAAAACTTGTTTTTTAGATGTAACTTCAAAATGACCTGGCGTTGATTACTAAAATAATGCAGAAAAAGTAATATATATTTAAAAGCCATAGTATTACATTGTTAACTGCTTTAAACTAGTATTTGATTATTATATAAGTGTAATGGTGATTGATTAAAATATTTTTCTGTTCAAACTGTTAATTGAAATACTTTTACACGCGTGCGGGGGCACCCATATATCGAATGTGATTGCAACAATTTATTGAGTTAATAATCATATTACAAATATTTTTGTTATTTGAAGCGATTAATGAATTTTACAAAAGCTTATCTATTGTTCAGTATTTTTAAATTTTTTCGCTAATTAAATAACACACGAAACAAAAATAATAAAAACGATGAAAATATTAAGAATCAGTTTTACGAGTCTGCGAGGGCGATTCGTGCCACAGAGGAGCTAAGAAAGGGCCAAGGAAGCCATGGAAAGGGATTCGCCTTTTGTAAAGCATATGGCCGACACGTGTATTCTCTGCATACGCATATGCGCATGCGTGACTTCATGTTCTTCCATTTTCTTATAGTATCAATGAAATTCTTCTTTCTGGTCCTGAACAAGAGCTGTAGAGCTAGAAAACTGAAGGCAGACATGGCATAATATCTGCCCACCAGCGATGCTGGCTCTATTTTCTTCCTCTTGTACTTTTTCGAAATTGTTGGCCAAAGTTTCACGACTTGCGCGTTGCGTCATGAACCGAGGAAAGATTCTTCGCTTTCGTTTCTTGAACTTAACTTTATTAATTTACTGTCTAACATGTGCGCATCCAATTCTTGAAAAAATGATTTTAGAAAACCTTATTATTGCAATTTCACTACTTCCGAAAATCTTTAGAATTATTTAATGATCGTTTGTGTTTAATAGACTGACCGAAAACTTACAAAACTTTATTAGAAATAACAATTTTTTATTACGGTGACAATTGTATTTTAACATTTTGTTAACAATTCTATACACTAATTCTATAACTGTCTAACTCTGTTTATTTCGTGACTTATGCTTGTAATAGTACCTTAACGCCTTGTATTTATTTATTATTAATCAATAATTTCTTTGAGATATTATTTTTAATATAAAGATAGAGATTATAATGTGTCGATGTGGGTATTATAAATGTTTACTGTTCACAAATACGTAAGTTGTGTCCAATTTAAAATTAATTTTTTTTATATCGGAACTTATAAAATTTGTATTCTCATTGAGGTTATAAATGAATTATTTTCATTAAGTATTCTCATGTATTCTCATTAAGGTTATAAATGAAAAAAATAAAAAAAAATAAATTAAGCATGTATTATGCATTTACATAGGGCATATTTCTAGAGTAATAAAAAGATGTTAAAAGTAATAACTTATATATCCCACGCTATTTGCCACGTATCGCCAAAACTACAAGACAAAAGGACCTTGTTTGAATTAAGAAGCTTTAAGTATGGCGGAAACAAAGTTTATAAAAAAATAAAGAAAACAAAACAAAAATTATGCGACTTAATATATGTATGTTTGTAAAATATGCACATGCGGCACTTCCTGTCGCTTCTTTAAGAGCTAGAATAAAGGTATTTTGATCCTGCGATTTTTACGTTCCATTTTTTACGTGATGCATTTTTTATACTCTTTTCTTGTCTTTAATTTGTTTTATTGCGTTCTACTTCTTTGGTAGTTTGATATTACCTTTTATTACATCTTTTCCTCTTTGTATTTTTACGTGCATTTACATTTTGTATTCCTTTACAAGTACATATTGTATTTTAAAAAACAAATAACCAGAGACATTATTTAAAAATATTTACTTTTATTTGATCAAACTTGCATATTTTTAATCTTAAGAGTAACCTTACATTTTTATACTTTCTTTCGTGATTACAAATTACGTATAGTCAAATTAAGTTTAAAAGCTGATTTGGCATAATTTTAATATTAAAAAATTTTTAATGCAGTAGAAAAAATTTAGAAGCAACTGTTGTCTATATAATTTTCTTATAGAAAAATACTAAAAATTTGCCAATAGACTGTTGCTGACGCAGAAAGAGACTAATAATAATATTTTAGTTTATATTGTATTATGTTTCCTCGGATATTATGATCTTATGTACATTGTATATTTTGCTATTCGTGAAAACTTAAGTAATTACAAAAAATTGAATTACTATTTTACGCTGTACGTAAATTTTAATTAATAAATTAATTTACAATAGAGAAGGTAAAATATTCGACGTAGTTAAAAAAAGGACATTTACTTGGCTTTTTCTTTCGGTGTCGTTTAAAGCATTATTTGTGCATGATTTATTAGATTTTATAGATTCCCCATTTCAAAAATTCTTACTACTGCGCGCATATCTTCATATGTATGTGTTTGAATACATCTTAAAACGCCATTCCAATGTATTATTTTCTTCACCAAGTCTTTTATTTTTCTCGTATGCAATTATTTGTTGTAGATTACATAAGCTTTAATCAGTAGTGGATACTTTTTATTCGCACCGACACCAAAATGTTAAGTTCATTGTCAAACCTCGATGAAAATTTTAGAGTATGCTTTCAACTCTTAATATTTACGTTTGAAAATACGTTTTAACATTTTATATTTTATACCTACACAAGTTTAATTCACCTATATTTCTGCATTTGATTCTCTGCATTTTAAAACTTAATATTTTTTACATTTTAGATATGAAAACGGTGAATAATGTTACTAAATAAATAATCTACAATGCAACAATTTGTGTACCTATATTTTTTTAACTTAAAAATCTGATTTTTATACTCATGTTAATGGGATTCACCAAATACTTTATTCAACTCAATATTTAAGAGCTCATAAATAAGTTTTACCATAAAGAATTTTATCCAGGAATTCAAAGTGCAAATCTGCAAATGCAAAATTTTAATCGCAGGTGTGTGCACCCCACTCGCGTTTTTGAGTGAATAAGCCGCGACAGGCAATTTGTCATCTAAAGGGAGAAATTTTTGCTTTCAAAAGAAGCAGCGGCTGTTTTCGAGCCGTTCGGCGGGGCTAATTTTATGGTCAGGGCGTATAATGAAATTTATAGCTTGGGGGTTGTAAGCGCAAGATCGACAATGTGCTTCTATATTCAAAGAGGGAAAAAGGTTATAAAAAGATCAAGTGTATTAGATCAAATAGTATATATGGTTATTTTCTGCAGTCGTTATTATTAGGCTTTTATATAAAATGCATTATTCGGATTTGTCAATTTTTTGCACTGAAAAACTTTCTTGGATATTTTAACAGATTCTTCAAATAATTATAACTTGCATTCAAAAAAAAGCTTTACAAATACTTAATATTTAATTAATAAGAGTTTTAAGGTCGTTAACAATGATCTATAATTATTACTTTTAAATAATTGTATAAAGATTATATACTTAATATTTTTCCTTGTAAGATTTACTCTTTTAAATTTACTATGAAATCAAGAAATGAATTAATTCATAATATTATAATATTATGTAATAATATTATATTGATATTGAATATGTTTATCAGGTCCGGTTTTTCTCATTCTTAGTTTAAAACTTTTATTTTTATCATCATATAGTATTTCATATAGTAACGCACAATAAAAACTAACTCTCATTTGTCCCTTTCTACTAGAGAGCAATAATTATTTTTTTCTTCTCTCTCTCTCTCTCGCTCTCTCTCTCTTCCGTTTACAATCCAGATGTCGGACTTATATACTTGTGTACATGAGACGTTTACGTCATGTATACTTAAGTACTGATAATGACCAAATTTACTTAAACCATATTTTCTAGTTCTAGATCGTAACAAAGGCCTAGGATCGCTTTTGTCTTTCTCTTTCTTGCTAAATACTGTAAAGAATTTAAAAAATGTATGAAAACTATAAAATTACGCATTGTCTATAGGTACTATTGAAGACAATTTTTTACCTTTAACTTTAAGAATTTATTTATAAAAAATTGAAAATTTGCCGATTACTGCATTGAAACATTTTGCGATATTGAAAGTATAGTTATCGAATTAAATCAGTCTACGTAGTCGTTCAGTTTTGCAGATCTTGCTATAAAGACAATAAAAAACACAAAAACAATAAACCATTCGGCAGAGGAGTGCAAAACCCACTAGACATTTTTCTTACTTACTTCGTATCTGTGGAGGGCGTTTCAAGTCGAATCGGGTTGGACCAAGGGATATATCAATAGCTCATTAAATACGCGCCCTGCACGGGAGACTTAATCACTTGTTCCTGCGAACACTTGAATTAGAAATTTATTTAGACCGCCAACCCTTGTGAACATCATGGGGGCATGTCGCGACATTATAAGTCCTCGAGTAATCCTGATACATTTGTTGTTCCCGCTTTTGGCGCTTGGAGCATTTGAATCTTGAAAACACTTATGGAAAAAGGGTTTTAAGTTGCTTGAAATATAGAGTCAACACTTCTCATACATTCGCAGCGATCACTTTTATGATTGTATGTCGTCAGAGATTGAATAACGATGCCAATAAAATTTGTTTTAATTTCGTGTATTGGCTTTATTACAAATTTCTTTTAAAAGGATGTCCATATTGTCTGCTATCACAACATTAAAAAATATTGTATTTTTTTTCGCATAAGCCATGGAAAAGCAAATTCATCGAGTTTTATCTTTTCAAATCTTACTAATATTTTTTTTATATAATCGTCTAGTGTTAAAAATAAAAATGTTGATTGTAACCTTAGTTTAAAGTTGTCTACAAAATAGTTTGAAAGAAAAGTTAATATAATTATAAATAGTTAATATTTCAATTTTATAGATGTATGTTATCTTTATTTACATGGAAGAACTTATCGTAATACTTAAAGTACTAGGTCATCATATTAAATGTGAATTAAAAATTGTTATTAATTTTTTTGTCAATTTTGAAAGTTATCATTGTAGATTATATTTATTACATTAGTCTATTAATACATAATTCTCATTAATAGCAATGGTAGCTATTTAAATTATAAATTATTTTTGTGCACTTTTTTACTTTTATTTACTTTAATAATGTTACATAAATATAAATTATGTAACGAAAAAAATAATAAATATATTTATTTTCAACATGCAAGTTTTACTCAAATATTTATAGTGCGCACGATTATGATTTCGATAGTATATTGGAATCAACTGTATAATTAAATATATTTCCTAATGCTTTATGATCTTAATCTGAAATAATACTCATAGTTTTATTCATAAATAAAATAGGTCAACATATTGTCGAAGTAGGTTGTATTTTTTCATATAGTTTTCAGGCAATTAAACTTACTTTTATCTATGGCTTTAATTTTCTTCAAATCTTCTTTTATCTCTTTTCTCGTCCATCGCTAAAACGTCGTTGAGAAAGTTGAATCATTGAGTTGCTTGTAAACTTACGTACGCGTATGCTTGCCAGAGTAGGTATTTTTATTTAGAGGCTTTTTGTGCAACACAAGTGTGCGTATATGCTGCATCTCACGGTGCTCCCAATAGAGTTTGCTTCTATCAGTGTACGTGTGTATGTTGCGCGCACGGATACTCGCTAGAATGATTTCGAGTAAGAACTCACGTGCCCTCTATTTTTATTTGTAGAGAGCTTGATTTCTATGGGAATAAATATATCTGTGGATAAAGATTATTTTCATTTATCTTGAACTTTATTCTAAAGTTTTTAGTTATTGTAAATTAATCAAATGAGCACAAACCCAGGTGAAAATTACTATTTCATATTTTTCAATATGAAATAAAATTAATAATCTAAGAATCATTTAGAGATGAATCATTACGTATTTAGATTTTATTGGGAAATAAAAAAAGATAATTACAGACAATGTTACTGGAAAATTATTCATTTTATTTTTTTAATATATTACTGTACATTAATTAATAACGTAATTTTGATATCTCGGATGCTAGCGGAGATTAAAACTAGAATTTATTATCCATAACTTGATTGTGAAAAATTGTTAAATATAAAAATTTTACATGCTAATTTCACACAATAAATATCATAGAATATTATTCAAATACGTGAAATATATACACTCGTAATACTAATTTAATCTGCTTGTTTACTTAAAAAAGGGCAAAAACTGAACAAACTTCTATAAACGCTAATTTATATGATTTACGGAATGAATAGTCACAACTTATTCCTAAAATGCCATTAAAAATTATAAACTACTTTATACCTTATGAATAAAGTATACTGAGTTTAACGAACATTTACGAGCTGTATGTTTGAAAACAAACAAAATCTAACACAAGTGAAACACTAAAAGAGCTTGGTACGTTTTCCAAACGTACGAGCCACGTTTATACATCTAAGAGACAAAAGAAAACCATTTGTCTTGCTTTTCGGGAAGAAGCTTTAAAAGAATCTTTACTTTCCCATCCTGAATCGAGCGTAAGCACTCATGTATGCAAATAAACACGTTCGACCACGAGACAAATCCTCGAGAACAAGATTCTGATGCATTTTAAAACGAATATTATGTGAATGTATAAAAAGTTAGTAAGATACTGTTGATAAACATTTACTGTGAAAAAATATTTATTTAATTAAGATAGAAATTTTATTTTGAATTTAAAAGAGTTTCACTATCTTAGTTAAACATTTTATGTATATTAAAATAAATTGGAATTGAATATCATTTTGTTTCGTTATATAATAAAATCATTTTCTTAAAAGACCAAACAAATTAAAATTTTAATTTATATTGTGTTTGCTTTATACACCTACACACACAATTGAAAACATTTTAAATTTTCATAAATTTGAAGAATTAAAGTTATAACCATTTAAACGCCATAATTCACAATTCGTTGTAAGAACGAATCATAAAAATGTAATCCGTTATGCAATAAACAAAAAATAATTATTCATTGGAGAGAATGTATTTCAACACTTACAGATTATGTGGACTTTTATGTTACCGTGGTTTAGAGATATATGATTCGTTTAAGCGTTTTATTTAAACTGAATCTCAACTATCAGGTGAACAAATCAAGGGCAATTAAACACGTTCCATATCTCACACAAATAGCGAAGAATATACATAATGTTTGAATTAGACGTGTAAGAACCAAAACTTCATTGCATTAAAAAAAAGCGTAAATGAATGAAATCGTAAGAATAACGAAAGATTGTGATGATTGCCCCCAGTGGAAATTAAAACAGTTTGCGCATATATTGCAAATAGTCGCTCATCGACATCTGAAGGGATTGCGTTTAATTTGCATGAGTGGGTGCATTTCTATCCAACCCTCAGATTAGTGTCACTTAAAGCGAGATTGATCGTGATGCTGCCTTGATGTACAGGTGCTTCATATAATGCCTCTACGATGCTCCCACTTTTGCGTTATAGTCACCCTATCGTTGATAATCATCGGTGAATCTATCAGCTCGTTTTAAATAAACTTAAAACCATTTTAGGCCTATACGTAACCTAAGAAACTATTTTAATCTTATTTTGAATTCTGTAGATATATGTGTAACTACATAAGTTGTATCGAGATATTGCGGTTACTTATTTAGTAATAAACCAAAAAAGTAGGAAACAAAATTTGAGTAACATTTGATGTTTGACATACAATGTTTGCACTAGACTAATTGAGAACTGATCTTTAATACATATCATAAATGTCTGTGCATTTTTTAATTTTTTCAATTTGTCAGCTTGTATTTATTTTAAACATTATAAAACTACAAATATAAAATTTGTAGTTAAATAATGATGATACAATAATTCGAGAGCTTAAGTAACTTGTGTAATCTTCTATATAAATCCCAAAAAAGCTTAAGATGACGATGATTTGAATATTTAGAACATTTTAATTATATATTTGGATATTTTTTAAATTTCTTTGGAGAAAAGAGAAGCAGAGATTTATCATAAAGACTTTAACGTGTAGTTTAAGCGTCTCAAATACGAGGTTGTCAAAAACTTGTATAGAGGCTTATACCAAAAGTAAGTGTCTTAAGTACTCCATATTGTACTTTAAGGGAACGTGCAAGAATTAAAGTTAAATGGTCTTAAATTATTATAAACTTTATGTAATATTTTTTATTTCATATCTATATGTATGAATGCCTACTTGACATTATTGAGACTAATAATATCACTAAATGGTTTCATAAGCAAATTTAAAATGTTTAGAAAATATATTAATAAAACTAAATTTCAAAGTTAAAAAATTCGAAACAAGAAATTCCAACGTAATCCCATGCAACGCATCATAGATGTAAAATAAAATTTTCATTATTATCAAGCACTACATTTATACGATGCATATCAGTCATACACTTTGACGATGTAAATCTGTGTTAATGAACACCGCGTGTGCATACATACAAGCCGAAAATTATCATACACGATGCAAGGCGAGTATGAAAGACAGTTAAGATTGGATTTAGCACGTGGAGAAGATTTTACTGCTTTGAATTTTAAGTTGCGAGTTGACGACGTATTATCATTGTAAGCGTAGAGATAAGATATTTAATTAAAAGTTGTTCAAAGATTCGAATTATACAGCCATATATACAAATAGGAATAGATATATCGTATACTTTGTTTTTCTATGAAATATGATTTTTTGGTTTTGAACCAGTATAAAATATTACTCGAAAAAAATACCTGCTATATCTTAAATATTTAAGATGTATATAGTCTTATTATTACTTTTCTGAAAATTTTGTAAGAAATCTTTATTTTTGACAAATTTTTAGTTTCTATCAATTTTATTACTTTTTTATCATATGTTGATTTTTATAATTAAAACGTGTTGAGAGTAAAATCTGTATACTTATTTTTAAAACACTTCATTTTTATTATTATTGTTTAAAAGTAATTGTCTTGAGATACATCGAAAAAGCTGAGCTGAAAAGCATATTGTTATCAGTTTCTGGTAGTTCACAATAGTTCAGTATTTTACAATAAATATATTGATCGGGAACAGTACACACTATTGCGATCTAGAATAAAATTAACCCCATTCTGTGTACTTGTCATTATAAAGTACAAGCTCACAAGTGTTACTGTAATTGAAAGGCATATAAAACTGGTGGAAATTTCTTATATATGATTTTAGTTAAGTTCATAAGTTGCCGCACCGTCTAATATAAATATTAAATGGACATTTAGGGGAAGGGCAACTTAATAGCGGGGTCTCTTTCGTCTTTTCCGGTGGGAAAAATCATCGTATTTCACAAAAGTGACGCACTTATAGTATTTCGCCCTTGGTATTCTTTAAATCCCATATGGGCTTATAACACTTTTTATTCTTATTCCAATATAGAGTTATGGTAGTCAAAGCTACTTTTGATATGATTAAAAATCTTACTAAAAATTAATTTGCTTGTAGTAATGAAAAAAATTACTTCTGTTTTAAAATATTTTATATAATCTTTTATTTTGTAATCAAGTGTCCATTGAATATTAAATGCTTAAAAATTAGATGCCACAATGAGATCAGTGTTGACGAGTAATATATCATCGACATTAATCACCATTTCAATGTTAAATATTAAATTGAGATTTCTATAGCTATTTTTCAATAATAACTATTATTTCGCGAATTTTTATCGAGCTTTTGCTTGCAAGTATAGTTTAAAGAATTGATTAATGAATTTATAAAATAAAAAAAATACATTTTATGGAAAAGCTATGAGATTTATGATTTTTTGTATAAATTGAAATTAACTGTATAATTTTTTTTGTAGATCATCGATGTAAATGTATAAATGTATTTTAAAAAATGTTTTCTGAAATCTTTGGAAAAATTGAAAATAAAATTTCAATCCAAACTGATTAAAAAATTACCATTAATGTTCTCCTTATAATTTTTGTTACAGTGTCGCCAATTCGCCACAGACGCTCATGATATCCCCGGGCAGATTAAGCGAGCAGGCCCTTCTTAAGCTCCTTGTTGAACTCACCCTCTCGATCCTGATAGTCTTGGGGCACTTTGCCAGTGAGTCACCAAGGACGCTACCCTCCACAATATCGGCGAAACCGGCTTGTGTGTTGGCAGCCGTCTACACCTCTGCTACTCTGGTTTCGGTAAGCGGAGTTAATATTATTAATGTTTGTTTTTTGTTTTTCCAATATTCTTAAATTTCTTTAATATAGCAATAGATTCGATATCTTAAAGTTTAAGTACAAGCTACAAACATCAAAAGTTGAGAAAATTTAAAGTAATGTTCTAAAATTCAATAAATTAATAACAATACTCTATTATAAGAAAATTTTTTAAAACACGTAGCAGAATTTAGATACTAATTTTAGAATAAATTGTAGTTAATTAATTCAATGTAAAATCATTGTAAATTAATAGTCATTTTATTCAATTTTTTAGATGAAATTATTTAATATGTGTGTATGTATTTAAATCGATTATAACATCACAATCCCAACGCAAATAATAATTCTTAACGTCAATATAAGTAAATCATTATGATGACGAAGGAATATTCTAAACATTTTTTAAACTGAGTTTTGAAGAAAAATGATTTTTTATGAATTTAGTTTTATTTATATACCGAAATTGATAAAAATAATAAAAGTATTAGTTAATTAATTAATAAATTTCTTTGTAGTTTTTATTTTTAAGATAATTCCAGAGTTTGTTTATTTCAAAATTATTTAAAAACCATATTTTTTACCATAATATTTTTACCAATAAAGTTATTATAAATTTTTACTATATTTAAAATATATACTAGGTATATATTTTATTTAGTTTAGATTTTTAAACTAAATAAAATTTAATTTATTTAGTTTAAATTCAAAACAATCATCTTTACTTCTGAGATTTCTAATAAAATTTCAAAATAATTTCATTTCGAGTAAATACAGAATGGCACGTAGCAACACTTTCCGAGAGATTTCGTTTCCTTTAAGTCAGATGTGCGTATGCGCGCGCGTGCGCGTATGTTGTGTGTTTCAAAGTAAAAGAAGGCACCTGCGAGGGTCCAATTCTCAGCTTTTCTCTTCGGCCACCTGCTATACTCGTCATACTAACAATTCATCTAAGAACGAAGTAGAGAGAGAGAGAGAGAGAGAGAGAGAGAGAGAGAGAGAGAACAAAAACTTTTATAACGCGAACGCACTGAAAATTTTAAAGTACAACCGGACCCTGCCTGCTCTTTGGTTACTCAGATAAGTAAAAAAGCGAGACGACCCCAGCAGGTACTTAAAGATTCATATTCATATTTGATGTTTCGTTATCCTGTAGAATTGGTCAACTTCATTACTGATCAAATAATAAATTTTGAAATATGAAAACTCCAATTTAAGGAAAATTTACAATATAAATAATAAAGAATATTTCTTCTATAAAATTAAAATTATTTTTTTTATTCAATTAAACCTTTTTTTGCCTTTATAGTAACTTATAAAATTAGTTATAGATGAATTAAAATACCAAAAATAAAAAAATATGAACTATTGTATAATATTCAAACGATGAGAAAATTATTTTTACTTTGATCCAAATTAACATTTACAAGCGATATTAAAGTTATTTAAATCTTCGCTATAGAAATCATTGTACATAGTTTTCAGAGTTCAATCGCAGATTCAATCGCAAACTCAGTTTATTTTTATTCTTTTTGTTAAATTCTTTATATACTCTCTAATTAATTCATATTTGTTTATATTACAGAGTCCTTTTTTAAATCCCGCACGTGCTCTCGGACCAGCTTTTGTAATGAACAAATGGGACAACCACTGGGTATACTGGATCGGACCAATCGCCGGTGGTGCCATAGCCGCCCTTCTTTACGAATACGTTCTAAGCGGTAATAGACGTTCACACGACTCTCGTGATCTAGATGATGGCGACAGTTCATCGATACACTCCGACGATGAAACCTACGACGATCTGGACAAGGCCGGAACCCCTAAGTTTCCGGGTGCTTATGCTACCTATCGACCGGTGACAGGAGCTGCATCTATTTACGGACCACCCTCGAGTACCCTAGAGAGAGTCGAGTCCATCTATGGTGGCACTAAATCCCTCTATTGCAAAAGCCCGCCTCTTACCAGAGCTAACCTCAACAGATCACAAAGTGTATATGCTAAGTCAACATCCAGCACCAGGGATGGCTTAATTCTACCGAAACCTGGTCCACTCCTCCCAGCTCAGAGTATGTATCCCATTAGGCTTAATGCTGTCAATACACAGTCGAGTGTCAGAGATGTAGCACAAAGTGGTTTGCAACAAACCGCTTCGCAACCAGGACAGCAGACGACGCAAAATCATAACAGCACCAATCAGAATATGCAGAATCAATTGCAGCAATGTACACAGAATATTTATGGCATCCGTGGAATCACCACTACTATCAGTACCCGAGATAACATTTACGGACATCTTGGAAGTCGCGAGAACGGCAGCATTTCCACTAGCCCAAACATTTATGCTCGGGCGCCTGTACCTCCACCCTCAAATCATGGTCTTCAAAATCAGCAACAACAACAGCAGGTCCAACAACAGCAAGCACAGAGCGTACCAACTAGAGAAAATGGTCAGGTATCTAATCTAAACCAGGCATCACCCCATCAGAATCAACTACCCAGCGGTCAAGATAATGGACCGCGGCGATCAATTGAACGTCCAGAGAGCATGTACGTGAGACGTGGTGATGATTCTGCCTATGGCAGTTATCAGAGCTCAACTCGAGGAACTTATGGCAAAACTTCTGGACCACCTCCACCAGGACCACCTCCTCACATTTACCAGGGCCGCCTCAGTCAAAGTAGCTCAATACAGCAGAATTCTGGACAACAAGGCAGTTATCATAGACACTCGCCAAATCCGCCACAATACTGAGGACGTTTTAGCAATATCAGCGAGAGCTTCTCGGCTAATAATATGTTAAGCAATGATTATTTTAATTGCCCCGTGCATTTACGACACCTTTGACATTCTTATGCCTAAGATCTTCAGCTATGCATGCGTTCAATGACAATAATAAAGCTACTGAACAATTAAAGTATGGTACTGTCATATGTATCGCTTATTCGTGTTCATGGTCATAACATTCTGTGAATAATGTAATTCAATTTTATGCGACGCATAAGGTAGTTAACGAAAGTTAAAATACTACGCGTGGTAAAATTGTAATCACGATCTAGATTGTCGCTGATTTGAAGACAATACAGTGGAGCTTCAGACACTGTTGCTTTTAATATTGTTACTTCGTTGTAGTAAATACCATAAAGTTTTTAACACCGTCATAATTGTATATTCTGCTACTATCGATGTGAAAGCGTTTATTTAAGCATATACACATGATCGCTCAAATTTGGTGCTTCATTTTGATTGGTTAATGTAAAAAAATGCCAATTAATAGTGTCTGAAAAATTCCTGTATATAATTATCTTAAAAAACTGTGTACAGCAATAACTGCAATGACCAGTTTGTTTTTAAATGTAATCGTTGTGTTATTATAATAATTAGTATTTTTCTTGAATGTTTTGCATTTCGATCATTAATCGAAATTAAGGATGGAATCTAGACCCAGTTAATTATTAAGCATCAGTTAATTATTTTTGTACATCTATGAATGATAAATAAAAAATAAAGATTATGTATTTTATGAAAATAGAATTTCTTTAAGTTTAGTGGTAGGGAATTAACAAGAAAGATATTAAAATGTATGACTATAATTTAAAATAATTACTTCTGATTTAATAAATTATTAAATATTATAAAAATTACAGATATATAAACAAAAAACATACAATATAGCTCTAAAAATGTATTCATATATTTTTTCAAAAGTATTATTTTAAATTTCCAATTAGAAAACCAACGTAAGAGCTTAGTGTAAAAATTACTAAAATATTACGGGGTTATATTTAAATTAATTAAGAATTTTTAAGAATCTTTCATTAAAATTGCTTTTTATATTTTTGTTTAATAAAACTGTTTTCTTAAATTTGTAAATGATTTCTAATACTTAATAGACGCATGGGATAGAATATTGAATATATTGTGTTTGTTGAAAACGGAATGAACGAAGATGATATAGTTAGGTATTTTTATTACTAGGCGATGATTTTAGAAGAATAAATATAAATAAAAAGCGATTAACTTACCTAGAAAGTGTACAGTAATAATAAGTATTTTTTTAAAGTAGTAAAATTGTTTTCATATGAAAATATCTTGCCATAATAACAGACACAATTTTAGCCCTAAGATTACCATTAAACCAAAGCGTGATATTTGTAAAAAATTACATGCACCGATTATTTTACGGATTTCAAATATTTTTATGTTTAATTTTACTAACGTTAACTATAATTTATCAATAAATGTTACTTTGAATTTATAAACTAATGTTCTAAAATGAGTTTATTTATCTTGCTTTAATATAAAAATCCAATTTTATATTTTAAAACAACCGACTGTAGCTAATCAATAAATATAATTGAAAACGATAAATAATAATTAGAATAATAATTTATAATAATTAAGTTTATATAAAATTTAAAAAGACTAAAGAGTTAAAAATTTGTAAATATATATGTATGGATAGTTCTATTTATTATTTTGAATATTTTAATAAACAGTTTTCATAGTGTAAGGATGCAAGCGCATGTACGTGCCAACAGTAAAAGACAATAAAAAGCAGTTATAAAATATGTGAAATAATTTTGATTTTTAAACCCAAATTTACATGGCTTATATTTTACAATTGTATAATTATAATGTATTAACATTTCTGCATAATAATTATAATGCATAAGAAGTTAATAACATAAAACTAAACTTGAAATGTCTTTCAATAATAATTATGTAATAATAGTTATGATAGCTAAACGGTATTTTCTAAAATTGTATATATTGATTATAATTGAATTGTTTCAATATATTTTATAATAAGGGAAGTAAATACATTAAATTTTAATGAGTGAATAAATAATGTATAAAATTTCAATTCAAAATGATGCATTTAAAAAAAATAAATTTTATCAGTTTACTAACATAATAGAATTAGATAAATAAAATGAAGAAAGCTCTTATATAACTATAAAGTTTCTTAAAAAATAAAATCTATTTGAATAATAATATAGTAATGGTAATAATAAAATAGTAGTAATAATAAGTAATAATAAACGTAATGTCGGTTAATCAATCTCAATAAAATCTATTTGAAAATTTAAAAACGAATCGAGAAATAAGTGCCATCTGTGAGTTATTATTTGAATTTTAACCAATTTTTTACTCTTTTGATAATAGTACGTTTTTTATTTTATATCAGTTTACAAATAAAACTTATTATATACGTTCTTTTTCATTTTTAATAAATTTGAAAAACAATAATTGAGGAATACAAGTTCATAATGACACTCGTGAATTGTAGACTCATAATAAAAAACGACTTATCATGATTATTTTATTTATTTTTTTGAGATTTAGCATATCAGTAGTTATATTTTATTACTACTAGATTTTTATTGAAATTTCTTTTTATGTTATTTAGTCAAAAAAATACAATATTCTAATTTTTATAACAAACATTATTTTCTTACAGGTCTTCTGTTTCGTTATTTATATTTACTGTTAAAAAATACTAATTAAAAAATTATTTTAAATATATGCACCAAATTTTATTTAAATGATACATTATCTATTATAAAATAAAATTTAATTTAGGTTTATTAAAAATTGACATATTTTTTCAACATTAATTAGGAATCTATTTTATAAATTTTTTTATTTTTAAAGTTTTTATATTTTACTAGGTGATATTATTAGATTTTGTACATTAGATTTTGTACATATCAAACAAAATATTTTCATTTTTATGGCTTCAAAAAATCTACAAAAAATCTATAGTGTATTTTTTCATCAATAACTTTTTAATATTAGTTAATACTAAATGTATTAATAAATAAATTTGAAGACGTTTAAATAATCAAGTTATTATGAGCATTTAGTACAAATAATCATCAAATTTTTTTATCAACAAAATTTTAGCACAAGTTTTTTAAATATTAATATTACAGTAAAAATATCCATTTCTTAAATCTTATCTTTTCTTACTTTAATAGAATGTCAGTTATAAATTTTTTCTTACTACAAATATTTTTAATGTCCACAAACTATTGAAATATTATGTATTATTATATAATTTGTAAGTTAGTATTTGTAATATTACTCAGTCTTGATTAACTATGATATGAAACAAGAGTTATAAAATATGTAAAAAATAGGAGAAAATTAGACAGAAAATGAAATTAAATAATTCGATGATAGAGAACTGTATATTATACTAAAAATTGTAAGGGTTAATGAATAAAATATATTTATATGGACTGAATACCTAGTTTCAAATAAAAAATAAAAAAATAGCATTTAGAATATTAAATAAGAAAATTAATAAGCAAAAGAATTTAGTGCAAAATAAAAAAAGATATTATTTTGTTAATATTTTGATAAGAATAATTTTATTTTAAGCTTATACAATGTATTTAGTAATAAAAGTGGACAGTAATAGTCATATCGAAACATAAGCAAATAAAAAAAAATATTCAAAAAATAACTTTAATATTACTTAAACAAATTTAATTAAATAAATTTATTTATTTTCAGTTATCAATTTTAATAAATTAAAACAAGTCTTGATAGCTTTAAAAAAATGTACAGTTTGAAAAGTACAGAACATATTTTTACAAAATTTGAATATCCACTTTATTGTATTTGGACAGAAATTTCACATCTTAAGCTATATAAAAAAGGTCAAATCAATGAGAACTTAAAAATTCAAATGATTCAGACTACTGATATTTATATATATTTTAATAAAAGGCAACAATTCTGAGTTATGGATCATGTGCTTATCTAAGATATTATCTATATAATTCTTAATTTTTTAGTTATATTAATATATATAAATTAGTTAATACATATGTTAATTTCTATGATTCGAATTTTACATTGAAAACCGACCTTAAACTTCATAAAATACAAGATTTTTTTAGATAATGAAATTCAAGTTAATCACAAATTAGATATTATCTTTCGAAATTTTTTTTATTATGCATATGTATGAGAACAATGCGAATAATTATTTTTGTTCAACTATGTATTGTTTTACAGAAATATTTACATATTTTTTATGTACTTGTGTGCATGATAGATGAACGTGGTATGTGGGGTACGTTGATTTATGTGTTAAGTGATTTTTCTATAACAGTTATTTCTATAATATAATAGTTATTTCATAACAATTTTCATTTGTTAATAATGTAAATAATAAAGCCTTTGGTTAGTTCAATATACAACATAAAGCTTCTTTCATTATGTTATAAATTACCTCAGTACCAGTGTTATATTACTTACCACAAACTGCTATTTCTGTACTGCAGTTATCTTCTTAACGTTGAATTAACTCCATCTCTCCACTACATATGCTTTTATATATTCATGCATGATCAGATTTTGTGCATATGCATGTAGTTATGCGTCGTGACTGCACAAGAGAAACCGGAAATCCGCCGGTCATATCGTTCATGTCCCTCTCTTTATATACAATATGTATATATATGTATCTGTGGTACGCTTCTCTTTCTTCTCTCTTATTTTCGCATTATTGTCAATGGCTGTATCTCCTTCATTCTGTTTGGTTCTCATTTTGAAAGAGGCAAAAGAGAGAGAGAGAGAAAGAGAGAAAGAGCGCGCGAGAGAGTGAGAAGTAAAAAACACGACGGCGACGACGTCGAATATACGGTCGCTGCGCGTATGTCTCTTTTCGACGACGAGAAAAGGAAAAATTGCACACGCGAAACAGAGAGAGAGAGTGCGTGCGATAAATCGCCTCTTTTTTTTTTATAAAATCGTTGAGTCCGGTTTTGTATCAGTGGTGTGCGCGGAGAGCGCGAAGAAACGTGAGGAGAGATAATCGCAGTAAAAATTTCTTTCCAAGAAAATGAGCGTCGACGCGTATGGCCCAAGCAGCCAGACGTTGACATTTCTGGATACGGAGGAGGCGGACCTTATCGGTGCCGATACCCAGGGTAGCGAATTTGATTTTACGGATTTTACACTGCCCTCGCCGAGCCAGACTCAGGCCTCGCAACATGATGCCGCGCAGAACAGCCAGCAGAGTCAATCTGTGCAGGTTAATGACGACAATCTCGCATCTTCTACTCCACCTTTTTTTTCTGACTCGAGACCTATTCCTTTTTTGCGTAAGATATGAATATGAGATATTTGATATGGATCTTATATCGGAGTTTTAACAAAGGTGTTATGCGCCAAGTGACCTTGAAGCTTTGCTTGGAATCGAAGTATATTTCCTTATATCAATAGGATGAAAAGCGCGTGCGACAGGCGTGAACACGCGGTCCCTGGTCAATTCTAACCTCAATACATAGACTACTGTGTGATTTTTCATTTGTAGAATTTTTTTCTTTATAAGTTATCCAAGTTGATTTTAAGACATACTATTAGCTCTTCTAGGAGATTAATTTGAATAACATTAGTTTTTATATAAACAAAATTCAATAAACGATGACACAATGGTTTCTTAATTGCATTCTCACTGTGCACAATTAAGTGCACAATTTAAGATGGATTACTATTATCTTAACAGAAATGATTATTAGGTAGAATGTAAGAATTTAAGAAATTTACAAACAGTTTTACATTGCAATGAAAGTAATATGATTACAAATTACAAAATAAGGTATTGTAAAATATAAAATATTTTCTGTTGGAAGAATACTAAAACATGTATATAATTAACTACAATCTATTTCTTGAAGTTCTAGTAATTATTACTACAATCTATTTCTTGAAGTTCTAGTAATTATTACTACAATCTATTTTTGAAGTTCTAGTAATTATTACTACAATATATTTCTTGAAGTTCTAGTAATTATTACTACAATATATTTCTTGAAGTTCTAGTAATTATTACTAATCATACTATTGATTTTGTAACTAAAAATGTTTACTTTAAAAATTTTGTTAAATTTTTGTAAAAATTTTTCATGATGCATTGATTAATTTTATAATTATTTATACAAGTAATAGTAAATTATTTTTGTAATTATATAAAATTTATATATAAAGTTTTTTTTTATAATCCAGTAGTTAATGGAAAACAGAATAAGTGATTGTTGAATCTATTACAATAGAGTTTTGCAGAATATTAACTTTATATATATATATATAAACTATAAATTTTTATTACAATAAAATTTGTTTATAATTTTTTTGTTCTCACATTTTCGGTAAGCTTTAATTTGCATATTATCATGTAAAAAATAGTAGTTTAATGAATAGATATCTTAATATTCAGTAAAAAAAAGTTATTTTAAGTAAAGGAACAAATGACCTTGTTATGAAAGAAAAATTATTAACATAGTAAAATATATATAGTCTAAGGAATTATTTATTTAAAAAAATGTATTAAAAATTACAAGATTAATTCAGTTTTCTGATAAGATTTTATATAAATATTTATAGTCAAGTATATTATGAATAATTTACAGTAAAAACAATACATTTTACAAGTTTAAGTAATATCAATGTTTATTGTTTCTGTTTGGAATATAATTATGTACTGAACCTATTTTTAGTTAATCTTTTAAGTAGTTTTTACTGTGATTTATTATTAAAATAATAATTTAATAGGTATAAAAGATTTGTAAAAATGATTGTAGGAAAGCTTTAAAATTTGTCATATATTTTAATTCTTAATTACTATTTATTTAGAATGTAGTTATTGTAATACAAAAATTAAAGTTTTCTACTTTATATTCTAACTAATCTGTATTTCTAAGATATTTAAATTATACTTCTTAATTTTTCAAAGGGAAAACTGCTAAAACGAATTAATTTATAGAGTTAGTATTGCTGTTTCTTTTCTATGATTTAATTATAAATTTAATTTCTTTGTATATACGTTATTATTTACCTAAGAAAAGAGGTCAATCTTAATATGTATATTACAATAATTATTCTTTTAATAAATAATGTAATTTCTAGTAAATAAAAATTGCTAAAATAGTGTTCTTTTCAAGAAAACCTCACATTCAAATACGTGTAGGGTGATAAACATATTATTAAATATGTAGTTAAATATGTTACTTAAATATGATTTTATCTGATTTTTTAATTTATTCATGGTAAGATAGGATTTTTTTTGCATGATATTTTATGATTTTAACATTTAAACAAATTCTGTTTTTAATTGAAAAAAAACTGTTAATAATTTTTTTTAGTTTTATAAGTTTTGTTTTGAACTTTCTTCAAATACCAAATAGTTAATTATTTTTATCACAAAAAAAGGATAAACAGTTTCTATTTCAGACAGTAAAATTTTTAAGACTTGCCATAAATTCATTTTATGATTTTTTATATTTACTTAATATTATTTTCAAAAGTTAAATTAGTGTTAAATTATTATCAATACTTATCAATTTTATATTTTTTAATATTAATTTCATTTTGTATCAGGCTAAGTATTAATGTTTAACTGATACTTTTAATATTCTAGATTAATGGAACAATTGGTACATCTACATTAGACCTGAAAATTTCTGGAGCAGCTCAAAGTTTAGCTGAACTCCAATTTGAAGAGGAAGAAGAGGAAGCTTATTACAATCGTGATTTACCAGATCATGCTTGTAAATATTGTGGTATTCATGAAGCATCCTGTGTTATTATGTGCAACGTCTGCCGCAAATGGTTTTGTAACGGCAGAGGCAATACATCTGGATCTCACATCATCAATCATTTAGTTCGTGCTAAACACAAAGAAGTCACATTACATAGGTCTTTACTATAATAATTTCCAATAAAATTACATACAACGTTTAAAAATATTTATTTAATTTATATCTGGAAATTGTTTTAGTCAAAATTAATGCATTAAAAAAATTTAAATACATTGTTATTTTTGTTCTATATCTGATTTAATTGTACTATAAAAATTGATAGATGGACAATGACAATATAATTGTATCTTTTCAAACGTATCTGTGTATAATATGCATAGTTTATTTGTAAAATTCTTATATGCATATTGAAAATCAATATTTTTCTACTGTAATTAGAGATGGGCCACTCGGTGAAACAATATTGGAATGTTACTCATGTGCAGTAAGAAATGTGTTTGTTCTTGGTTTTATACCAGCAAAAGCTGATTCTGTAGTTGTACTCTTATGTCGTCAACCATGTGCTGCACAAACATCCTTAAAAGATATGAATTGGTAATTAAAATATTTCTAAAAGTATTGTTTTTTAAATTCAGAGATATAATACTATATAATTAACATTCACTGAGTTCAATTAATAATTAGAAAAATGTATATATTATTGGTGCCTTATTTAAGCATATATCGTTATATCTTAGTTACAATTGCAATGTCTTAGAATAAAACTAATAAAATAACAAACATTTTTATAGAATGAATATATGAATTTTGAATGTAATGACAATCAAATTATTGGATTTATAATTGAAATTTCATTTTTATCTATTTATTTTTAGAAATATGTATTAAAAATTATTTTTTTACTTAATATTTTTAACTTGTTTTTTATGTAAAATATCTGTGTTAAATTTTATTCAATTTTATATTCATATTGTTCTTATTATTCACTTGTTAAATTTTTTAAACCTAATTTTTATAAACGGTCTGCAAAGTTATTAAAACAATGCAATTCAATCTAAATTATAAAATAAATACTTTTACATTTATTTGTTTATTGCAATCTTCTTTTTTAGGGATCAAGAGCAATGGAAGCCTCTTATAGAAGATCGTAGTTTCCTTTCTTGGTTAGTGAAAATACCTTCAGAACAAGAGCAACTTCGTGCCCGTCAGATTTCAGCTCAGCAAATAAATAAACTTGAAGAACTTTGGCGTGATAATGTCGATGCAACTTTTCAAGATCTTGAGAAACCAGGTGTGGACGAAGAACCTCAACAAGTTCTACTACGCTATGAGGATGGCTATCAATACCAAAATATTTTTGGTCCATTGGTATGTTAAAATATTAAGATGTGGTTATATAATGTAATTTTTGTCTAATAATAAATTTTGTCATTTATTAAGAGTTAAAAATAATATTAAGTGAATATGGTGAATATAAAAAATTGCATTTTTTCTGAATCATAACAATCAATTTATTAAATAATAGATTATATTTGATAATTGAGATTATGATAATTGATTTGTGACAATATTTTATTAAAGAAGCATTTATTTAGAAAACTTTATGTATTATGTATTTTATAATTTTTTATAATTTTAATTATCATTGAAATTGTAATCATTTATTTAAAGACTGATTATTAATTTTCTTGATAGTAGTTATCAGAAACTGAAGCTTATATTAATTATGAAATCTTTTTAATCAATAGTTATAAAAATGTATTAATTAGTTCTTTTGAAATTAACAAGAGATTAAAACGGAAATTACAAATTAAAAAATTTCTTAGTTATAAAATTATAAAACTTAGTCATAAATGTTAATTAAGAGTATATTAAATGTGATTGTTTGAATGAATATTTAAGTAGTGTTAATATTTAATAGGTAAAACTTGAGGCTGACTATGATAAGCGGTTGAAGGAATCGCAGACGCAGGAAAATATTGATGTACGATGGGACGTAGGATTGAATAAAAAAACCATAGCATATTTTATGTTAGCAAAAACTGATGGAGATATGAAATTGATGCATGGTGATGAATTAAGGTTGAGATATTTAGGAGAATTACATAAGCCATGGTCAGGCATTGGACATGTTATCAAAATTCCGGATAACTATGGAGAAGAAGTAGGAATTGAATTGAAAAATAACTCTGGTGCACCAACTGAATGTGCAAGCAATTTTGTAGTTGATTTTATCTGGAAAAGTACTAGCTTCGATCGGTTAGTATATTTTAATTTTATACAACTTAGAAGTATTCAAATTATATATTTTTATTAAATTAATTTATAGAGTATTTTTTATGAATATTGCTTTAAAATAATATAAGGTTAACTTAAATCATCATTATAAGCCATATTCAATTATTTATAATATAAATGTTCTAACAATATTAGAAAATATTCATGTATAATATTATTATTCAGTATGCAGTTAGCATTGAGAAAATTCGCTGTAGATGATACCTCCGTTTCTGCTTATATCTATCACCGCCTTCTCGGTCATGAAGTGGAGGAAGTTCTTTTTCGTTGTCACTTGCCAAAACATTTTAGCGCTCCTAACTTGCCTGATCTCAACCGCTCACAGGTTTATGCCGTGAAACATGCAATTCAACGCCCGCTGTCTCTGATTCAGGGACCACCAGGCACTGGCAAAACTGTAACTAGTGCAACAATTGTTTATCAGTTGGTCAAACAAAATGGTGGTCCCGTTTTGGTGTGTGCACCATCTAATACAGCTGTTGATCAGTTGACAGAAAAGATACATAAAAGCAATCTTAAGGTTGTAAGACTTTGTGCAAAATCGAGGGAAGCTATAGATTCGCCAGTTAGTTTTCTCGCACTACATAATCAAATAAAAAATATGGAGACAAATACAGAATTGCAAAAACTACAGCAATTAAAAGATGAAACTGGAGAGCTGTCAAGTGTGGATGAGAAGCGCTACAGGTTCGAAGTTTTTCATAACAGTCTTAAATTAAAAACAGCAGGATATTCGATAATTTATTTTTAAAATTATTGTTAGATTTAAAAACTTTGTAATAGAAGTCAATTTATAATACAGATTTTTCAACTTTAAATTAAAATAGTGAATAGTTTTTACGATATGTTATCTTATGAAGTGAAACAAATTAATTTTCTTTATTTCTCCAATGTTTTATGATTCTTTTTTACTTACAATAATGACAATTATTTTTGTTTATTAAAGAGAAATATTAGTTATATTAAATACAGTGATTACTAATAATATTTACAAGTATTTAAAAGTTAAAAACTTGTAATTCATTAATTTTTTATAGCTTTAATTTTTAAAACAATTCTAAGCAGAACGTTATAAAAATATAAAAACGTAAGTAAGTTTAGCTAATACAATTCTGATTTTAATAACGTAATATTTTCTAGACTGCTCAAAAAGGCTGCTGAAAAAGAGTTGCTCGAGGCTGCTGATGTGATATGTTGCACTTGCGTTGGTGCAGGTGATCCGCGATTACACCGACTCAAGTTTCATTCAATTCTTATCGACGAAAGCATGCAAGCAACTGAACCAGAGTGCATGGTACCAGTTGTGTTAGGTGCTAAGCAACTCATTCTTGTGGGTGATCACTGCCAACTTGGACCTGTCGTTATGTGTAAAAAAGCTGCCCGCGCTGGTCTTTCACAATCTCTCTTTGAGCGATTGGTTGTCCTCGGTATCAGACCCTTTAGACTCGAAGTTCAGTATCGTATGCATCCTGATCTCTCTAAGTACGTTACTAAAGATCCCTATAGTTTTCTCAATTATTTAAACTAGTTATTTAAAAGTTTTTTAAAATAATTTTATCAAAATTTTGATGAAATAAAAACGTACAATCTACTATGTAATTCAAAGATTTCTGTAGAGTATAATTTGATTTTTAGAATTTAATACTTTTATAAAATTATTGTAGCAAATGTACATTGGATAAGCATTGTTAAATAACAAGTATTAAATTTGTAATATCAGTGATGATTTTAGTGGATGATGGCACTTTTTTGGATTTCGTATATTTCATACTTTTTAATTTGAAACATAAATTTTAAAATAAAATTTGAAATTAAAGGCTTAATAATAAAGTACTTAGTAATGATAAATAAATTTATATTCTATAAGTGTTTGTAGGAATATTTAGAATAAATAATTTTTAAAGGTTTTTAGCTGTAAATACAAGATTACAATACAGTTTTCTAGTCTGTAAAGTAATTCCATAAAATAAAATAAAAAAAATATAAGAATAAAGATTATATTTTATAAAGACTTCACTTAAATTTTTATTCATATTTAAATCATTGAATTTAAATCCTAAATTTACATTATCAAATGTCAATTTACTTTAAATTTATAGTATCTATAAATTAAATGAATTTACAGGTTCCCTTCGAATTTTTTCTATGAAGGCTCTCTGCAAAATGGCGTATGTGCTGATGAACGAAAACTTTTAAAGATCGATTTTCCATGGCCTGCACCCGATAAGCCTATGTTTTTCTATGTTACTCAAGGGCAGGAAGAAATTGCAGGCAGTGGCACATCCTACCTCAATAGAACCGAGGCGTCAAATGTTGAAAAGATTACGACCCGTTTTCTGCGTTGTGGTGTTAAACCTGAACAGATCGGTGTTATCACACCTTACGAAGGACAGCGTGCTTACCTCGTCCAATATATGCAGTATCAAGGATCATTGCATTCAAAATTATATCAAGAAATTGAAGTAGCCAGTGTCGATGCTTTCCAAGGTCGAGAAAAAGACATCATTATTATGTCGTGCGTGAGGTCGAATGAACACCAGGGAATAGGTTTGTTAAAATTCATTTTTTGTCACTTATTTGAATGTAAATACAAATATTATTTTATTCTTCAATACCGTAGTAGGACACTTTCTTAAAACTTGTGTATCTTATTAATGGAAGGAGAATCTTATTAAATAATTTTAAAAAAGTGATATTGTTTTTAGAGTCAATTTAGCGATTAGAGATGCATATAAAATTAATAAACTTCAAATTTCAGAGCAAATTAAACACGGTATTAATCTATTGTTAAATATCTATCGCTATAGGTTTCTTAAATGATCCAAGAAGGTTGAATGTTGCATTAACAAGAGCAAAGTACGGTATTATCATAGTAGGGAATCCAAAAGTACTGTCGAAGCAGCCACTTTGGAATCATTTATTGAGTTTCTACAAGGAACAAAAGGTGTTGGTTGAAGGACCATTGAATAATTTGAAGGAGTCCATGATTCAGTTTGCCAAACCAAAGAAACTTGTAAATGCAGCTAATCCAGGATCACACTTTATGTCCACGTCGATGTATGATGCAAGAGAAGCTATTATTCCGGGATCTGTTTATGACAGGTTAGTATTTAATTCAATTTTGAATACATTTTCTTATAAATGTATGTTCTACTTACGAAAATTCTATAAACTATTGTGGCAGTTAATAATCTATCATCATAGATTTAATATTGCTTGATATTTGTACATAATAAATAGTAGTATTTATAACATCATTGCTATTTTCTGTTTTGAAAATTGTTAATTTTTTAAACTTATTTAAGACTTAACTAATCAGATACAACAAATATACAGAAAATTTTAAGAAGTTTTTTAATAAACATTTGTCCGACATCTACAAAATTATTAATATTCCTTCTCTGAAAATTTTGTTTACATTTAAAGCTTATTGAAATTTTATTTTTTCAGAATCTAAAGAACTAATAAAATTTTATTTAAGTGCTTATTCATGCAACTTGATAATATAGTGATAATATTTAAAAATTGATAATATTTTAAAAGAATAACTATTTGATATTGGAAAATTTATTTTTGATGGATTATATATAGTTGTTCTAAATAAATATAATTTATAAATATATATGAATTTATTTCTACAGTAGATTTGATATACAGTTAAAAGAATAGTAGAAAATAAAACAAATGATAAAAAATTCTTTATTATTCGATTAATGTAAGAATTCAGTTGTAAAAGTTTGGTTATCACATTAGAATGTTTAGATATTCAAGATAAGGGTTACATAATATAATGATTATAAAGGAAAGATAAATGTAATAAATAATATAAAAAAATGTTGATCATTTTGGGAAAGTTTTTTTTTATTAATAATGTCATTATAAATAAAAAGTATTAAAATATAATTTGATCATTAATTGTATGATGACGTAATAGAAACTCGTGAAAATACTTTGTTTTCAGATCGGGTGCTCAAGTTAACGGTGCTCAAACACATAACCCGTACTATCAACGCAACGTACCTATTGATATTTTCAGCCGCACACATGATACTATAAGCTACATTAGCCCTGAGCGAGCTCAGGCTGCCATGAACAACGTACCTGTTCCCGTAGGTATGTTCATGAATATGGCTCATGTACCCCCACGTTTCTATAATCAGCATCAGCAAGCGCTGCAGGCCCGACAGAATCAGCGAGTACGTCGGGGAGGTAACATAAAAGGTAATTAATTTGATGCTTTTGTCATCTATTGGTAAACAGCTAGATCCTATCGGATTCTGCTTCAAACTTTCAATATTAGCTAATTATATTTTTCATATATTTTCATTATGTTTTCATCAACTGTACTGTATAATTCTGTAGTTATAGTAAGTATAAATAATATAAATAGTTAGACAACAGAATAAATTTAATTTATCATGAATCAGAACAGCTAAATTGTTAGATGAAAAATTATTATAATTCTTTTGTTTAAAATTACAATAGTAAATTTTTCAATAATCTTACAATAAAATCAGTTATTGTGAATATTCATGCCATGAATAAAATCTATAATAGATTTTTAAGAGATTTATCTAAAATACAGTAAACTCCTTAGCTTAAACTGTTAGATTGAATGTCGGTCTTGTACATTCTCTTATGATTATTTGTGCAATTCCATATAATCTAACTTACACATTATGAGCTCATGCTCAGTAATTAAGTATCATATACAATGTTAAGGCTAAAATACAAGGAATAACTCTTTCCCTGAGTTCAATATGTAAATCTTATAGGATGTATTTTTATGACTATATCCAATAGGTAGCAATAAATTGAGTGGTAATGCAGGGCCACGCCTAGGAAAATTGAGTCAGTCAGAGCAAAACACACAGCCGTATAGTCAGCCTGGACTGCCATTAACGCAGGGTACGACGCAGGGTATGTCGCAGCCCGGGTTTAGCTTGTCGCAACCAGGATTGTCACAGGCGGAGCTGTCACAGGACTCATTTGCAGTGGGAGAGTTTCAGTCGCAGATGGATGGACTTCTGTCACAAGATTCGACTTATCAGGGTGACCGTAGTGGTAAGACTTCGCATTAATTTTACATGATAGACAATACATCAAAGAACAAAAATTTACAATCCATCTGAGATATTAAAATTTATTGTACAATTTGATCTTCTGCTTAAGAATTATTTTATTATGATTTTATTGCTTTTTTAAAATCATTTAATAAAATATAATTGAAAACTTTAAGGATTAAATTGCGCAAAACTAAACAAACTTAAAAGAGTAATTAAATAATTTATTGTGTAATATTTTAGGCTTTTACCAGTCTGGTCAGTCCCAAGCAGGGGGTCAGTTCTCCCAGCCATATTGAGCTGAATTAATACGGCTTAACAATGCATTCGCCATGCAGCAGCGTCGCGGGAGCGACTGAGAAGGCTCGTTCGATCAATTCTTCATCGACAACCAAACCAACAATCAGATCAAATCACTCTGTAACAGCGCGAAACGGTAGAAACAACCAAAACTCAATGTGACAGGGATACACTACTCAAGACGAAAGACGCCAACGAGAAACAACAACAAAAGGTGTGTCGGCGTACATGAGAATAACAACAGTAACAACAACTAAGGGCTAAAAATTTTCTCTTTTTATTACGAAAAGAAGGAAGTAAAAAAGGCTTGATAGTAATTACAACAAAAAAGATATCAGACAATTAGAAATGAGAGACTTTTTCTGTCTTTGTTTATCTCAAAGAATGAAGATAAGGAAAAATTAAATATGGCATAAGGGTAGAAAACAAATCACCGTTTTATAAAGCGGTGATCATGTTGATGAACGGTTGATGTTGGGGATTGCAATTGCACAAGAAAAGTTTTCGACTAAGTAAGAGGAAGTACGCAAGGAAAAAAATAGAAACGTATGACGAATAATAAATCTAATGGATGATAAAAATGACGCAATACTAATTATGAACGTGCCGAATTATTTTTTTCTTTTATGAAAGAGGAAAAAATCTAAACATCGACGACTTTATTTGTCACGTAAATTAAAATCCAATGATGACGTAATAGTTTTCACGAACTTCGTTTGGTAAATTATATTTGCATTTCGGAAGAGATGTACAACTTTTTTTTAATGTTTGACAGAAAATTTATTGAATCAAATATTTAATTTTGTTTATGCAAGAAAATTTTTCGTTATTTTTATTATATTGAATTCCGACGTTATAATACTACTAACGAAGTTGTGAACTTTTAACGATTAACGAGAATCTCTAAACGAATAATGCATCGTTTCTTTTGCCTAAAAATAAATTATCAATACAAGAGATTTTTTATTATTCCAATATATTATAGAAAATATAAATTTTTATGTAAGTTTCAAGAAGTGAGAAAAGGCTCTCATATTCTTGGTTTTAATTTTGTTTCTTTTATAGTGCCCAGTTTTCAGTGGGCAATAGGGAAATAATTATTTTTTTTTAAATGGTCAACTATTTTGTGTAATCGAAAATTTGTTACTTTCTTTTATCCTGTAAGAGATGCGTGCAATAAAGGTGTTTATATTCTCTTTTATAGATCGGCGCAGATAAATTGATATCTGACTAAGATGATAATTTATTTTTGCTCCAATTTTATTTCACGCTTCTTTCATGTCTTTTTCTTTTCAACACCTATGCATCATAAACTACAGATTATACAAGATATATAAGAAAATTTATTGTAAAATCTTATGGTACCAATAAATTTCATTTGAAAACTAACTGTGTTATTTAAATACTTCTCGTCTATTACTTTTTGTTTGATTTTTGTTAACCTCTGCTTCTAAAATTTGTTCATTTAATAAATTATCGATTTATCTGTAATTTAATA
Source organism: Wiebesia pumilae (assembly GCA_018907045.1). Classification (NCBI taxonomy): domain Eukaryota; kingdom Metazoa; phylum Arthropoda; class Insecta; order Hymenoptera; family Agaonidae; genus Wiebesia; species Wiebesia pumilae. The sequence goes on along the minus strand of JACCHZ010000159.1, from coordinate 7,285,865 downwards.
CATTGCTCGTTAAAAAAAAAATTAAATTATAAAAAGTAATTTTTGCATAAAAATTTTCTATCAATGATTTTACGAAAAATTTTAGAAAAAATTTTAATTTTTATATGCTAGTCTGAATAGCATGTCTTTTACAATACTTATTTAGGAACAATTAAACAAAGTATAAATTTTTTGTTTTACCTGCACATCAAAAGCTAATATTAACCAAAACTAGCCAGGTTTTTTAATAATAAAATATTTAATTTAGTTTTATATTTGTTACAAGTTTTATCTACATACTTTTAAATAAAATCATATTATTTTTGTAAATTTATTCATAAATAAATCTCTTAAAAATAAAATAATACCAAATTAAAATTATTTTGAATAATGTATTTGAATAATTTGAAAATTTGTATGGTCCACTTTTTGCATTTATTTAATTGTAAAAAGATGAATGTTCCTTTAGAAAATCCTTTTGCAAAGAAAAAATATTAATAATGTACATACGCATGAAATTGTTCGATTTTGTAATTCGAAAAATAAGACAAGTTTTTTTTAAGAACATTAAGAGAGAAACTTATCAATGGTTTATTTAAGGTGGAAATAATAATCTAGTTTAAGCTATATACAGAATATGTGTAATAGTCAATTATATAAATTCTACTTTTTTAAAAGTATGTCGAATGATGTGTAGATGACATTTTATTATAAATATTCCTTGAATAAACAGTCAAAAAGGATTTTTAACATTTTGTGGTTTATTTAATTTTTATTTTTTTTTTTATAAAAAGCAAAATGTTCAATACTTTAATATTTCAATATGAAAAAATCAGTTGAGGTTATTTTGAAAACTGGATAACATTCAGTTTTGTCTACACTTTGAATCCAAATTAATCCGAAACTATCTGAATCAATGATGTTTAATCATGATGTTTGATAAAAGTATAACTAATTCCTGAAGAAAAAGAGAAAAGGAGAGATCGTGAAATAAAATTTAATATGGAATTTTTTAAATTGATTATATTCTTCTTTTATTAATGCACATTATTAAAGAAATAACGTAGATAAAATATTTGTATATAAAAATTCGTTCCATTGTTAATAAAATTTATTAAATACCTAAGCACATCGATATTTTTTAGACTAGATTTAATTAAAAAATATTTCTTATAAAACAAAGTAAGAGTTATATATATTATTTTCAAGAATATACTACAATCAATATAAGCTAATAGTTTATATAGATTTTCTTCGCTTATAAGAACTAATTTATAATAATTTTTATAACATGGCCTTGAATACCTTTGTCCATTAAGAATAATAGTTAGACTTCAAATCTTAAATTTGTCATGTATAGTTGAAATCAATGTTTCTTAGAATATTACTCGCAATTTAAGTTTTCTTTAAATTATAAATAATATACTATAAATATTCATTAAATTTCTTATATTAAATAAAGTATTATATAAATTATTTTCATACCTTATTAAATACAGGTATGTTATACAAAAAAATAACTACTTATTAATTTCAAAGCTTTTAATATAAATTTCTTTAATTTAAAAACTGAATATTCTGATCTACTGTATTACATTAGTTTAATAAAAATTTTTTATATCTAAATATTGGTAATAACAGTTCACTTAATTTCCAAATTAGTATTGAAATAAAAACTTATTTTTAAGTTTTTAAAGTAAATACTTGAGAAGAAATCTGAATAATCACCCAAAACAGTAATAAAGTTTGATTAATAGAATAAAAGCTTTCTTTGGGAAATTACCTACATTTTATACTAATTATTTATAATAAAGTTGTTTTCAAATATTTTATTAATATTTATTACTTTTAAATATAGTACGTCACCTTATATAATTGCTTATATAATGTCAAGAACATGCTACTATATTTAAAATGAATTACCTAGTTATAAAATAATTTACACAATGTAATTAGGTTTATAAATGTAACATTAATATAATGTCTATTTGAAATTGTAATTCTGTTGTAGAAAATTTATCGATACTTAAAAATGCTTCCAAGTATTATTTATGTTTGGTTTTCTATTAGATTCTTTAATTAAAAAAAACTGATATGATAGTTATGCTTATTCATAAACTAAGCAACAAGTATGAATATGAGTTGAAATTAACTTAAAAAACTTTTGTTTTCTTAAAAATTCTAAATAGGTATTACACCTGTTATATTTATGTACGCAATTACTTTGTGTAAAATATTCTATGACCAGATAATTAATTTTAAATGTAACATCGTTTTTAATAATTGATTTAGAGTATATGCAAATGTACTAAATAAAGCATTCTAATACACTAATTCTGTATATATATATATATAACATTTATTAAACAACAAAATAACTATTACAAATTTGTGCTATTTGAATTATAATGTAGTTTTATGAAAAAACAATTAAAGATTTTGTTACAAAATTTGTGTTACAATATATCATTTGATCTAATACACGATTTTACATTTATTTCATAATATTATTTATGTTGAAAGTTACAATAATTTGTTTTTATTTTAATTAACATTATATTAACCACTTTTTTTACAAAAAATTCACTAAAGAAAGTATAACTGTAATATGGCACGGTAATCACAGATAATTTTTATTTATTCATTAAATTTTACCCTTTCAGTTACACATTTTTTAATTCTAATTTACATTCAATTAAATTTACCTACGTGACGAATTTCTAAATAAGAAAAGTAAGAATTGTACGAATTTATAAGATGAATTAAATAAGTTTTTGAAAGTAATAAATAAAGTCAGTGTTTCTAAATTATTTAATATCTTAATAACTTGAAGGATAATTTTTGTCACACAGGTAAATCTTATTTTACTTGCCTTAAATTTTTTTTTCTGTTCAGTTGAAAACTTAGACAATGACCATACATAAAGGTCTTCTTTTTTACCTTTGATTAAGAGTCAATAAGTGTTGAACTGAATTATTGAAAATATTTAAAATTATGTTATTTTTTCATTTTTAATCAGATATAAATTATAAAGCAATTTTGTTTTTAAATTAATTGAATTAATTTTAATGTATAATTTTTGCAGTAAGTTAGTAATTACGTAGATATTTAGAAAATAAAGAAATATATATATGGGTAGAATGTTATATAAAGTAAAAAAATTTTAAATATGAAAATAAAAAATTTGATAATAATAAACTTCAAGATAAAAAAAGAAACTTATAATTTGTAAGTTAATTTTCAACAATTCAGTTTATGCTACTATGTGAATTATCCGTAATATCATAATTAACTTTAACAAAAAATATTAACGAATCAAAGTCTATAAAAATATTTGTTAATCTTCATGTGCCTAACAAAATTTTTACATCAGTTACCAACAATTTTGCTAAAGTACGATATATGGAACGTTTCATCAATAATAAATAATAAACGCAGATATTAATTTTTTTTTTAAAGAAAGATGTAAATTTTTCATATTAAATCTAAATGTGTATGCTTAGATAATTTTAATTAATTTTTGATAATCGCAAAAAGAATTGAAAAATTTTCTAATTTGTTTTCTTTTAATACAAGTAAACATAAACATCTACGAGAATTCGTTTAATTTTTAAAGCATAAGAGAATTTTATTTACAAAATATTATTTTTAAATGATTTTTAACAATCTATTAATTGATTTTAGTATTATACTATTATTACATAATTATCAGTTAAGAAATTATTTGAGTACTTGTATAATTTGTACAAATATTACATTAAAGATCTAATCATTCAATTTTTTTTGGTAATTTTTCATTTTTTCAGTTTTGTTTAATTAAAGTTTTACGTTTTTAATTTTTTTTTTCAATTTTTTCACTTAAATAATTACAAGTATTAAGTCAAATTTTTAATTAAGATAACAGTATATTTTCTGTACTTTTGACCATAAATTATCTCTAAAAAAATTGAAATTTTATGAACAACCTTTGAAACATGACTGCAAGATTTCACAATATAATTTAATTAATTATTTAGGTTCTTGCTAGCATATTTAAATTTAATATTTATACTGTGAATTCTCTTGCTATTTCAAATTGAGTTATCAATTGAGTTGTATAATACTTTCTATTCATTATTTTTTTGTTTAAATTTTTATGTTTTTTTGTTTTCAGCATCAATCTTTGACATTTTATATATTTCTTGACAATTGCATTTGAGATTTGTCGTTGTCCGTATTTATCCAACGATTTTGGATGCAATCTCGATTTATTAAGGCTGTTATATTGCACAAAATATGCGTAAGTTTTCATTAAAAAAACATTTTTCTATAGTTTCTTATTTCGTATTTTTATGACTTAATATTTGTCTTTTTCCTTGCAAACATAATCATCCTTCATAAAGTTGAAAAATACAGTGTAAATATGGTGTATAATAAAATAAATTCCAAACCGAGGAAAGTATCATTGGTCCCACTTAGTGATATAATAATATCTGACTTATTGTTTTGCATGAATTGTCTATTTTAAACCTTCTTATACTTTTAGTTAAGTTATTAGGCTTCTTTGAGAAAATTCTCCTTGATCTAGTTTTATATAAAATAAATAATTGTAGCTTTTCATCTATATATTTTATAACAGACGATACCACGTTTTCGTGGGTGAAAAATTATCTAATTACAGATTGTACTCCAATCTTGTAAATATACTATTTAGGTTATTACTCTTCTTCAGTCGTTGATGCGTTTGTTTGAAAATCTCTTTAATCATCTTGAAAATCGCTAGGTCGTAAACTGATCTTGCTGTATTAGTAAAATCAAAGGGTTCTGAAATAATAAGTCTGACTGTCAATAGGCTAACAAAATTATTTGATGTTTTTCAGATGTGATGGTTATTTAACAACTACGTAAGTCTCTGACTTCATATTTATAATAAGTTTATGATAAATAAGTATGATATCGATTTTAAAGTAATTATTTTTAATTGATATAATATATCAATTAAAATGTAATTTACATTAAAATCGTTTGCAGATTAGATTTTTGTTTTTTTCGATTTTTTGTCTTAAAAAACATAAGCTATTAAAAAAATTTTGAAATTAAATTTTTTTAAACATTTGTTTTAAATGATATTTGTATTTTTAAAAGTAATTTTTTTCTTTATAATATCAATTAGTTTAATTGAATTGGAATGATATTAGATATTAGTTTAATTGAAAAAATGTATATTACACTTTTATTTTTATTTTATTTCCATAAGGAATATTATACTTTTGGAAACTCTCGTAGTCTCTAATATTTTATCCTATATTATTTTATTTTCATAAATAATTTGAAATTATTCTTTTAAAAAATCAAATGTACTGAAGCAGTTGAAATTATTTTTTAAAAGTAACTTTTGTATGTTATTAATGATCTTAATATTAATATATTTCTAATTTTCCAAGGTAAATATTAAAAAATCTGCTTGCTTATTACCTTCTATGCATAGATACTTCCATTGATGTGGGTCATTCTTAAATGATCGAACATACCTGCACGTTTCGATAGGAATCTTACCAGCTACCCGTACTGAAATTGCATACTGATCAAAACTAAAATACATAAAAAAATTTATGTTATCTTAATAAATACAATTAATTTATAAATTCTGTGATTTTAGTTTTTTTAATATTCTCTATTCTGTTTAAATTCCTTACTATTTTAATATATACTAGATCATTTCGTTAATAATAAATCTAAATATTAAAAGTATATTTTCTCAAAATGTAGACTAAAATTACGTAAGTAAAGAAAAAACGTATTTCATAATATTACATTATTTGTTCCATTATACAATTATAAAATTAATTTATTAGCAAATGTTTTTAGTTTTAATTATTTTTTGTATCATGCAGAAATCATTGGTATTTTTAAAGTATATGCACATTTTAACAATAATATTTGTAAAAAAATTAAAAAATTCTTTTGATACTGGTTTAATTGTTTGAACACTGTTAACTAAAAGAACTTTTTTTCTTATTATATATATGTCTTTTAATGTATAGATAATTTTTTAAGACCACTTTCAGGCTATTAGAGTATAAACATTTATAAATTAAGAATTAATCAAGTTTTCAGAGTACATAATATAAACTTATGTTATATAGTATATATAGTGCATATCTGTGTGTATAGAGGTAAAAGATCTCAAGCAATTGTACATTTATATACAAATAATTTGATAAATGTTTCGTTTTAAATTGATAAATTAATTATTCTATTTCAAAATTATTGCTATAATGTAAATATTGATTATATATTTCATATTAAAGATTCATATGATTTAAAAAAACAATAATTTTAAAAATGAAATGTTTTTTAATTTTTAAACAAAGATTATTAAGTAAAAATAATAATAAGTTTTAAACAAATTTATTTACAATATTCTCATTTATATATTATGTGTATAAAAATTAATTTTATATGGGTAAGTGACAAAAGTAACTTAATTTTGATAACTTACTCAAATAAATCATAATAGCCAAAAAATTCTATTAAAAGTTCTCCAAGTGTTTGAGTATTACGTGGATGCAGTGCATTATTTGGAATATTTAGTTCTTCATGAATGTCAATGCTATGAATGTCAGAGAGAGGATGAAACTTGCTTTTAAAAAGATTGTGCAAACATGGTAACACTGCAGGAGTCACTCCACCTATAAAAATGGATGTTTACATAAATTGATACTGATAAATAGAGAATACATAATGCGTTGAAGGATTTATTTTAATCAAGTTTTATAATTCTTATGAAAATACATAACAAATTATAAATTTGTTTTATTTGTTACATATATATTTCAAAAATAACATTTTTTGTAAAAATAATTTATATTTAAATTAATAATAAAAGATTATTTACATTGTAAAAAATGTATCACCATCAAGACTAAGGAATAACTAGATATCGTCATATGCCTTGCATTATTAATGTTCTGACACTGAGCCCACATTTTCACTACCAAAACTAGGGGTCGTACTCTCCAATCAACTGAAAATTATTAATAATAAAATTACAAAATAAATTTAAAAAATGTTATCTATAAAATAATATCTTACTTCGAGAGTAGCAATGTAACAGGTGAGTATTTCGAATACCAACCACATTATTGTAGTTTAAATCGACATCTAAATTGTAAACATTGTCACGTATCTTTAATATCGGTACTTTAGCCTGTATTAATTCCAAGTGACTGATGAAATCTAAAATTTAATTACTCAATTACAAAACTATATTTTAAAACTTTTTTGTAATTAAAAAACAATTTTTATCAACCACTTCTTTTAAGACAAGACATGATTTGTCCTAGCCGATAAATAGCTTCACTTCTTTGATCTACTGCTGAATCTCTAACTAGAAGGCACATATCAACATCACTAACATTAGATCCAAAACCATTTAATGTAGAGCCTACCATGAACAGTCCATACTGAGGAAATCTTGACTGAAATACATTAAACAATAACAATTTTTTAAAATAAATTCAATAAGCTAAACAAATTATTTTAAACTAAGAACTTTATCGACTTTTATTTAGTTTCTTTATTTGTATTTTAAGAAATTAAATACATTGAGATCTTAAATTACTATATCATTTTTCAAATGTTTACCAGAATTTGTACTAAAGCTTTATTTCACAAGCAATACTTTTGAAAATTTTCAAATCAAACTTAGAGATTTATTTTATGTAAATATTAAATTTTTTAAAATAATTAAAATATTTCATAATAGTTACCTTAATATAAGAAAAGAGATACTTCCATAAATACATTTTATGGCAAAAAGTACTTTGTGTCAGTTGATTCTGTTCAAACTTTTCCCAAATAGCCTTTGATAATTTGTCGTAAATGGAGCCTGTTAATAATTTAATTGGTCGTTGTTTTGTTTGAATGAAATGTGATCTATCTAAAAATCTGTCTGCTGGACTATAATAGTATTTTGGACAAACATTAACTTCTGACAGAATTGCTCCTGTGAACTTTTTTCCTCTTTGTGGCCGTTGTATTGTTGAAGTAATTCTTGCTACATAATTATATTATTTCAGATACTAAACAATTTGATTATAGGATTATTATATTTTGTTTGGAATTCAAAGATTAACCTGTAGGGTACTTTCTCCTATTTTGATGGCTTTGAAGTGAAGATCGCGGTACCAATTCAGTAAAATCATTCAATAAATGTTGATCCTGGTATAAATTGCTAGTAGATAAGCTGGTAACTAAATTTCCTCGATTACTGTGGCTTTGTCTAGTATTTTTATTCCTAAATATATTTTATATATTGTTATAGTTGAATTATTTTGACAAGTTTTGTAATAAATAATAGCAAATGGTACACACTTATATAGGAGTTCTGATACAGAAGGGAAAGAATCTCGTTCATCTGAACTTTCTGTTTGACTACTACTTTTATAATATTTATTAGGTGTTGGTGAACGGGAACTAAAACCACTGTCACTGTTATTACACGATTCTTGAAGTAGAGGTAAATCTTGGTAAGAGTTTCTTTGGTCCAATTTATTATTGTTGCTCCACTGTTTTTTCATGGATCCCGTAGTTATTGGCCTGTAATTTATTCTTGGTTGCACTGGTGTTACAGATAAAGGATTAGATATATTAATTCTTTGTGGAGTTGTAGGTGTGCTATTTGACGAATTTAATCGTTGAGGCCAATTTGTAGCAGTTCCACTAGTGTGCATACTATAATTAGCATTTTGCGCTTCCATGTTGAAGCGATGTAAAAATTCAAGAGGATAGGATCCTTGCTATAAAATATTTATTTTATAAATCAAGGTATTTTTTATTATTAAATAATAGTACTTTATGACTTAGTTAAATTTGAGAATTTTAATATTTAATATATATGATTTCATTTTTTTTAAGTTTAAGGTTATCGAAAATTTAAACTACTAAGTATTTAAAAAACAAAATTTAAGTGTTCAAGTTTGACTTCAATTGCGAATTAAAATTTATATAAAATTTTATTTTAATAAAAATTATAAGATAAAAATCCATAATACAAAACCACATAAATATTTTATATCAATAATAATATTATAAAATTTTAAAAATAATTTTGAAAAAATTTTGAAAAATACTTATTTTAAACATTTTACTCAGCTCATTCAAAAAATTTAGTTATTATTTTAAATTAAAAAAATTTAATATGACTATACTATACTGTAATGGATTGAGGTAATTAGTATTATAAGAAATGAGATTTTTATACCTGCATTGTACGTTGTCTATTATTAATTGAAGTATTACGGCTGAACTGAATGAATTCTTGGTGTATATTAGTTGGACTACTGGTATAAAATGCATGATTTTGTAGAGAAAGAAACTGTCCATTTGCTTGATATCTACCCACTACTTGTACCATTGTATGAGGTGAAAATGTTGACTGATACATAGTTAAGCTTTATTATTTGTCGAAGGTTTAATTTTTTTTAGAAGTAAATAAGCAAGGTGAATTTTACTACCCTTAGTATACATTAATATTTAGTTCCAACTAGTAAAAAAAAAAAGAAAAAAAAAAGGTAATTGTTTCATCGTTATTTGGCAACCTTGCTATTAAAAGTTGATTCATTTAAGCAATTATATTACCAATTAACGTTTAAAATTTCACTTTAACAATTTTTAATAATCTGAAAAAATTACTTATAAAAATATTAAAAATACAAAATAAATACTATTAAGTAGTTTGTACTTAATTCCAGAATCTTTTTTAATTTCATTTTATTTATTTTATTGATCAATATTATGTATTCAAATGTAAGGTCAACGAATAGATTTATTATTGTATAATTTGAATTTCAAATGAATGTAATAAATTATAAATTAAAGATATTAAGTAAATGAATAAATATGATAATAATTTTGTCAAGTGTGTATATTTTAATTTATAATTGATTTAATTATTAATTAATTATATTTATTTGTAGAATTGAAATTATTAGCAAGTGTGAATAAATAAAAAAATATTTTAAGAATATAATAATTGCAGAATTATTCCTTTGTAACATATTTTTGTTGTAGAAACGTAAAACAAATTTTTCAAATCAAAATATATCTGAAATTTTTTAATTTAATTATCATAATAAGTTATATAACAGTAATAAAAGTATATAAAATAATCCCAAAAAAGTGAGGTTACAAGCATGTGGTGAAAACATAACAGTAATGTAAACAAAAGCACAAAAAAAAATATAGTGATAATGATATTTGTAAAACACAATTATAATGATAAATAATTACCTGACCACGACAAAATTAAATAATAATTGGCATTTTTCCAAAAGAAACAGTCTCCTTATGGGCCGCTCAATTTCGTCATTTCATGACGGGATAGGTTTTCTCTCTTTTTCTTGCCTCGTCAATCGCAGAACGAGACTCACAAAACGTAACACACGCGTAATTGCGTCGACGACAGGCGGAAAATTTTCTCCTCTTTCGAAGAGTTCAAAACCGTTGAAATGGAAAAAAATTCAATTTTGCACAACGAGCATTCGCTAATCAGCCGTAGCTGAATTCGTTTATTCGTTTTTCCAGTGGAGCTAAGCCTCAAAGTCGCCGACTCCGTTTTTGAATTTTTGAATTTTTCGGATTCTAAGATTTTAATTTGTTATTTTATCGTAGGATGGGGCGGCAGTCGACGAATATACAGGGAATTTGGGAAATTAGTTGCAATAAACATACTAGTAGTTAATATTATACTTTAAGTAGATCATAGATGTTTGTGGATAAAATTATCTTTCCTTCTTTTGCTAATCAATGAACTTTTCATTTGTACATTAATAAAAATATGTATGTTTATATCTTAAATTATATTTTTTAAAAAATATCTTCAACCTAAGCTTTCAACTTATATATTCCTCTGCTTTTTTTTTAAAAAGGACTAAAATTGATTCTTTGTGTACTACAAAGTTGATATCGTACGATTAAAATTTAAATTCTATTCTTTTCTAGACTTTTATAAAAAATAGCTGGAATTCAATATTAATAATTACAATAGATAATTCACTTCCATAAATGTTTCAGATACTGCGCAAACGCATATTTGAAATGGATCAGTATCCTTTTTATCTCCGGTAGTATTAGAGATGATAGTTTACAATTTGTAAGTAAAATATTATTAGTAGTAGGTATTTTAAGATACTTTCTATTTCTATTTCTATTTTATAAAATTTCACTATATTTTATAAAAGAATCATGATTTATTACATGTATTAATATTAATAACGTAGAAAATGTTTTAATATCTATATAGATATAAATCTTATATTAATACATGTATAATAATACATATCGGTACAAAATTTTTTTTGTTATTTATGATAAGTAGAATTATTTAAATCTGGTTAAAAGTGAATTTTTTACTTTTTTAACCATAATGTTTAAACAAATTTAAATTAAATTACAAATCAGAAATATTTTATTTATAAATACTTGTAGTAAATTTTATAAAGTAAGAACCTTTCTCAAATAATTAATATTTTTTAAATATTAGTTATGTTTTAATATTTACAGGAATACAGATATTCTTTCTTTTAAAAAAGTGGCCGGATTTAGAGTACATGAAACGGATCAAGTGATAAAAAATTATCTATTATGATACATTTTTTAAATTACAATTCAGTTTTATATTTATTATTGATTTCCTGACAATTTTAGTATTGAGTTATTGGTATACTACGCGAATCCAGATTTGCATTTTAGTAAAAAATGATTTTTTTATTTTTGAAATAATATAGATTGAGTTTTAACAATTTTGGCCAAATATGCAATTAGAAGCAGTTGGGTGCAAATTTCGAAATGATAAGTATCAAATTTTTCGCATACAAAGTAATCAAGATTTCTAATTACTTTAAGAAAAGACTAGAGAAATAAGTTTAAATTAATTTTCAAATAGTATAACTTATATACATAAATGTTTCTTGTTGTGAAAATTAAAAATTTCTTATAAGAAATCCGAATTGGAAGTATTGAAGCAAGTATCAAGTTAGTCAATTTGACACGACCATATGTATATGTAAGAAACATGATTAATTACATATCACGCATGCGCCCGCACGAACACGTACACACATACGCAAGCAAAACAAATATATATTTTTATATAATATTATGCGATACAAATTGACTTCTATTATTATGATTATACAGTACAGAAAAATACGGTATTTTCATGTGTGCATTGTGGTTTTTATGTAAATATCAATCAACAAAATTTTTATTACAGGTAACTATTTTATATACCATTTACAGAAATCGAAATATATTCCTCGAAAGTTCTATTAATTATTTAATTAGTTAATTATCTATGTATTAATTATTTAAATAATTAAACAATATAACAAATTAATTTTTAAAAATATGAGTAAAAATAAATTAAAAATATTTAAATTATATAAATTTGGTAAGATATAACATTTTTCAACAGTTTAATACATTTTATAATAATGTTCGAATATTTAAGTATTTGAATTATTCTTATAAAGGCAGAAAATTATAATTTATTATTTTAAAATTGACTTTTATTTGTTAAAAATTTTGAAAATATCTGAAATTTATTTGATAAGTTATTACTGCTATTACTAAGTTGGTAACATTTAGTGATTCATTATATATCTTGTATCATAAGATAAATAAAAAGTAGCATAAATGTGTCAATATGACTTTTACACTTTGGAATTTGTTTGAAGCTACTATTTTAGTATTAAATGCTGCTTGTGTTTTGCACGAAGAAAGATTTCTTATGAAATGTAAGTAAACTTTTTTATAATAAATAAATTTTATACAGACTCTTAGAGGTACATCGAAATGTCGAACTTCAAGGTTAGGTTTTTGTTTTATAAATACTTTTCATTTGTATTTATAATAAACAATTGATATACTTTTTACCTTGTATATAAAATAAGTTCGACACCTATGATTTAAATTTTACAATAAAACTTCGTATAAAATTTTTATGTAAATATTATGACAATAATCTGAATGTTGGATTTATTAACATATATTTTATTAGATATTGAAAAGAGTTTGAGTTTGAAAGCTTGTAAAAAATATATTAACTTCTAAATTTAATTAAGGTATTAAATTATCTAAATGTTTTGATTTGATACATAAATATATAAATTTTAAGAAGATAAATTTTGTATTTGTTAATGCTTATTTATTTTTAAAAACATATATTACAAAAAAGTTTTTTTTAATGTTGTATAGTCTATATATTTGTGTACTTGTTTATTTTGAAAGTGGGGTGTGAGATTAATACAGATAAATAAGAATATTTATTTGAAATAATGTAAAAATATATTTGTTCAAAATTCATTGATAAATTAGCTTGAAATAAATTGGTTTTAGTTTTTTTCTATAACTTATTCTAAAAAAGTAAAAATATTTATTAGGAAATGGGAATTTAATATTGTATTATCTTTTTTATTTCAAGCCTTAATTATAATATATTTATTAATTTTTTAAATATTGAGTAATTGTAAATTGTCAAATCTAAATAACAACTAAAATCTAATTAATTAAAGGTGGTTGGGGTGCGAATCAAAATATTCAAGGTTTTGGAGAACCTCCAACAGTCAAATCACAAATTTTGAATTTACTTCGATCGATTCGTACAGTTGTTAGAAGTAAGTATTTAATAAAAAATATGTGAAATTTTCAAATTGACAAAATATACAGTGATATTAATATTTTTATTCATATTTGTTTCAGTTCCTTTAATATTATTTAATATTGTAACAATATTTATAAAATTAATTTTTGGATGAAATGATACACATTCCAGAATAATGTACATAAGCTTTACAAGGATACAGTGATAAAAGTTTGGTGGAAATTTATCTTCAATTTATATTTAATTTCTAATAAATAATGATTTATAATTTATTTTTGCAGTAATGTACGTGAAAAAATAAATTTTTTCATTTATTATTACATGACATTGATTTTTTTAAAAAGTTTAATCTACTTTTTAATTTATTTTCTTTAATTACTACAATTACTTTAATTTTGTTATAAATAATAAATAATGATTTTTCAACTACATAATAGAATTTTATGCGTTTTGAATGATCATATCTTCTAATTATTTTAAGATTATGTCCGATAGATAAAATTTAAAATTAGATTGTTATTTTTATGGTATAGCATTCATATCAGTATAGTATATCAATATATAAGTATCATTTTAGAATTAATAATTAAAAATTATTTTTAGAGTATTATTAATGAAATTATTAATGATACTTCTTAAAATTAAATTAATTTGATTACTTATAATGAATTAATATTTATTTTTATAGTTTTCTATAATTTAGCTTCTATAAATCACGAATGTTTAATTATCTATAATCAGTTTTTAATATTTATTTAACCTAGACCAACTATAAATAATTTATTAACTATTGCTTTAAAAAATGCAGTAAATATAATTTTTTGTCAATATTACATTTATATATTACCATCTATTTTATTTCATAAAGTTGATCTTGTTTCAATTATACATATAATTAGAAACATCATAAATGTTACTACCATTTATAAAAGTAATAAAACGTTTCAAAAACAGATGGGTTTGCTATGATTATCAATCATGAAGAATTTAATATAATTATTTATTTAATTAGTTTATCAATATTATCGGTATAAATGGTAATGTTTAAAGTTTATAATAATAATAATAAACAAATGAAAAATACTATTCTAAATGTAATTAATTTACACTATTTTTTAATATCAATCACAGAATGATCTAGATCTAGAAGATTCTAAAAGATATCGTTTACATTTTAATACATTAAGAAAATCTAATAAATTCCGATAATTGTACAAATATAAAAATAATGTAATAAAAAACAAACATTATATTTAATTTTCAGTATATATTCCATATTGACGAAAAAGATGTTATTTATCTTGTTATTGTTACAAACGTAAGTGAGTTTTTCTTAATCATGTAAATTAATTCAAATATAAAACTTATCTTTCGAATTAAATTATATAGTTTCTCTGTGAACATCAATCTGATCCACTAAAAATCGCATATTCGTTAATTAATATACTGAGTAAAGAGCAACTTAATTTTATACTTTTCTTTGAATTATCGTGTGCGATCTATGATTTTTATATTTTTCTATTTTCGCACGATTGTTTACTGTCTTTGCAAAATTAATTACCATTTGTCTCACGCTCCTATATCAGTAACAGCGACTTTCCCTACATTTCTTACAATATAGAGATGAGCTATTGTACGCGTAGAAGACGAAATTAAAAAATGGTCGATTGTATTATTTCTTGCTTAAATTTTTATTTCATAAAGTTGAAATTAAGATTTATTTTTAAATATACTATTAAAGATATTTTTGAAAATTTGAAGATATTTTATTATCTTAAATTAATTATTTCGAATTTTTTACCATATTATTAAATATAGAAACAGACTTTTTGCAAAATTTTTTGAATAAAATATTTTTACAAAAATTAGTAATCTAAACTTCAACTTTTTTAGAAGCTTAATTAATATTTAATATTTTGTATGAACTCAAAAATTGATCGTACATCGTATAGTTATCATCGTTGATTATTATTAAAACTATAAAAATATATTAATTTAAAATGTACATTTAAGAAATATTAGTTCTAATTATTTAATTTAGATATATAAGTCTATATATGAATAAATGTATGATATATTTACAATAAAATTTACAATTAACTAATGATTTCATAAGAAATATTAAAGTTTGCAGTTAAGTTAAGAAAAAAATAATGCTATATATTAGGATTTATGTAATATTAAAAATTTATGTTGCTGAATTTTTAAATGATACCTTATGATTTAGGAGGAGTCTCAATTGAAAATTTTACTATTTTTAAAGACAAATTCATAATTTATAAACTCGAGAGAGCTATTGTAGGTTTATTTCTATATTAAATATTTATACTTATAATGTAATTGTAATAGTTATATTATTCTGTTTTCCTTCCTTTTTTAAAATGATTTTTAAGAAAACGTACATTAAATTTGAATTATTGAAAATATTAGTAGTTATAAATGGAAAACTTAAATAAGCATTTCTTATTTTTTTTAGTAAAATCTAAAACTGATTGATTATTTTTAATAACTTTAAAGTTTTTAGCTAATTCATACAAATTTACGCTTTTTCTTTTAACAAAAATGAAAAAAAGTAGTAAATATTTTGTTATAAGAAAAAAGATTTTACATAAAAAAAGTAATGTCATAATATTGAAATCGTTCCATCTTTTCATAATAGAACTGTACATATATATGCATGAGCATGTGGATACATATACATATACACACACACACACACACACACACACACACACACACACACACACACATATATATATATAGTATTTTATTGATTTCAAAATTTTTTTGCGATACTACCTTCAATCTCATATTTTGAGTTTTACGAAACTTTATTAAAAAAAATAAAGATGATGTTCATGATAAAGACGATTGAAATTATACAAATTTGGAATTCTAAAAATTATTTTGTAACTGTTTACTATTTTCAAGTTTACTATATTAATTTGCTTATAATTATAGATATAACAGCTTGATCGCTTAATAGTTACAAAGATGATTACTTATTTGAATAATCAGTTAATTATTTCAACCTAACAAATTAAAGTAAAAACAGATAATTCGTTAAATCTGAGGTGCAGATTTCGGAATATACAGCAATAATATTTAACAAGTTATATTCATTTACAAAAAAATTGTAATCATAAAATCAATTATTTTAAAATGTATCCGTTTTATATTGGTATTATCAAAATATAAATTGTTTGACATAGTAAAATAAGTATAAATTACATGCATAACTTTTATTTATAAAATGTATAATATATTCTTACAATATTAATACCATGCAACAATTTTTATGTAATGTATTATGTGTTTTATCAAAATCTAATAAAATGAATGTGATAGTATATTCTAAATATTTCAGTATTTATTACACTCTTGTCTCATTATTTAATAATAAGAGAGCATTAATCAATCACAAAAACTAACTTAATTTTGTTTTAATAAGTAAGTGTAAGAAATAAATTTATGTTTCAATTTCTAGTATTTAAAATCATTTCTAAATAACTTTTCTTAATTTTCGCAACTAAATAATTTTTCATTAATTGAGTCATATGGTTCCATAATAATTATTTAATCTGCTTATAATACGATCTCAATGTTGATTTCATCTTATTTTAGATGACTTATAGTGCGGTTTACAATGTACACGTCATTAATTACCAAACTTTCTTATATTGAAGGTATTACAAAAACTTTCTTTACTATATGATATATTATATATACATACATATATATATATATATATATATATATATATATATATATATATATATATTAGATATGTATGTATATATATTAGATATGTATTAATACGTAATAAAAGACGAAAGGAATATGCTAATATTGATTATTAGGCAAAAGAAAATATCGACTTTTATGTAGGTGAACAGTAGACTTATAGTACATAGTCAATTACTTTGGAATTTACGATTAATATATGACTAGTGAACTTTTTACGAAAGTTTTCGTAAATTTTCGTAAAAAAAAGAATCTAATTTCATAAGTATTTTTTAAAAAAGATTTTACTTACTTTATTTATTTACTGCGTGTAAAATTTAATAATAAAAATTTTATGTTAATTTTTTGGTGCAATCACAATTAATTTGAAGCTTATTAATGTATTCAATTGCGTTAAAAGAAGTGAACATATTTGTATATTTTAACCATTTATTTTTCTTTCAATTTACAAAATTTTATTATAATTGTAAGATCATTAAACGAAATATTTTTATAATGTATAATTTGCTTATATATCTTATATTTTCTACTTATCTAAAAAAAATATAAATTAATCTTATATATCTTTTAAATTATTCGGTAATAATTTTATAACATATTGTGTTATTAAAAATTTCAAATTATAGATCTATCTACATTTTAAAAGTTCCTTAATTTTCATATAAAATTTGTATATAAAAAAATATTCAGAAAATATTTTCTAGAGTGTGAAAGATTATTGTAATTTATTAATAAAAATAAATAACTCTGATGATTATAAAAAATATTTTCATTGTCATACACAAACTTTATTAAAATATATAGTATAAATGTTATTCAATATTAAACATTGAATAGAGAGGATATAAAGTTGAATGCAGTATCTTTTTCAATACATGTCTTTACTGAAATTTGAACATGATAGTACTTGTATGAAAATAGAAATTTGTTGAGTTTAAACTTTTAAACTCAAGATTTAAAATTATATTAATTTTAATATACATGATGAAGCTTTTACAATTTAATATGCGGTTATTTAATTAACATGTTTTTTATTTCCTTGCATAAAAGTTAATGATTTAAAATTTTTATAATAAATGATTTAAATTATAATGATTTAAATTTAAATATATAATGATTTAAAGTTTTTATAATAAATAAAAACGCAAGCAATATGGTTTATTTTTCTCTTTATACAGAAATATCAAAAGAGTATATTCAACTTTATTTTACAAAAGAGTAGTAATAAATTTATTGGAGATTATTTCATGTAATCATCTAATTTAATAAAAGGTAATGCGAAATATAAACATTTAGTAGAATGTCAAAAAAAAATTATTTTCATATTGATTAATTATCATTTTTTCCTTTATTTAATCTTCTCATTAATACGATTATGAGAATCCTAATATTTTTGTTCCTATATATTTTGTTAGATTTATTATAAATAATAAAAGTGATGTAAATTAAATGAAACACATTTTATAAGTAAATTATAATATATATTTTTTTAATTCTCAAGGTCACTTTTTTATAATTGATCGGTATCAATATAATAGTTAAATATAATTTTTTGTTAAGATCTTACAACTTTCATATAAATTTATAAAATTTAAATATTTTAAAAAATTATATAGAACTTATTCAATTCAACGTGCTAATAAGTGAAGTATGGTATATTCACGATGTCCGAATTAAATCTTAATTATTTTACAACTATAAGTCTCATTTGTTAAATAAAGAGAAAGAAGAAATTTAGAAATATTATACATTATATTTAGACATATGCACTTTACAAATTTTCTATTATTATATGGAAAATATATATGAAGTTTTAAAGTACAACAATATAATATCCTGAAAATTGTCATTTTATTTATGAATTTAATGAATTAAAATGAAAAGTTGCAAGTGAGGTAAAATTATCAACAATATTTTTTAATAAAAACTAAAATAAAACAATTAATTCAATTGAACTGTTAATAGACAAGTTGTTACGTTAATAATTTTTAAAGATTCGCAATATAAGTAAAATATATTAAATATATTTCAATTTTAACAATTAAATTTAATTTCATACATTGCCAATTATTTGTATGATTAACTTATCAACATTTAAATGTTATATAAAACTTGTATAAATAAAAAGAAACCTAATGGTTTCATTTTTTAAATTAATATATTAAAACAAATGAAAATAATATTTAAGGATACATTGTATTATGATCAACATAATTAAATGGAAATTTTGTTTTATTTGTAAAATTAATTAAAATTCTATATTATTGTTTTGTGAATGAAACAAACATTACTTTTCAAATACTTTAATGTAAAATATGTAGCTGCAATTTAACAAACATTTGCAAAAGAAAAAAGATCATATATACCATAGATTTTCTGAAATTTATAGTAATTCTATTTAAATGTTTGAACCATGAATATTATTGATTCTTTATTTTCATTAGTTATCAATTATTTATTTTAAGAGAAATCGTTTTAGAACAAATAGAAAATTTATTTCAAATGTAAACTTTACGAATGTTTAGTAAAATATAAGAGTAATATTTTTAATACATCAAGATCGTAAATTCTATCTGTAACATTTAGAAAGAAAATGTTATTATAATTATTTTATTTGACTACTAAATATAGTAAGTTATAAGTTACTATTTCATTAGTTAAAAATGTTTAAACAGCTTACGTGAAAAATGATGATGTTCATCGATGTCACGATGTCATGAATAATCTTAAATAAAGGATATTTCATTTATATACTTTTATTTACTTTTAATTACTTAATTTATGATTAACAATTTTCAAGTAGTTTTTTGCTTATAGTTTCATCTAAATGGTTTTATTCATTTTAAACTTGAAAGTTTAATTAAAAGGTAAATTTATATTGCTGATGTATCATATATAAGGTAATCCTTATAGTTGAAAAGTTTAAATAGTTTAGCAAAACAATTTATAAATAAGAAAATATTCATGAAGAATATTAAATATTCACTATTATTTATAATGAAAATGATTGAAAATTATATTTAAAAACTGTTGTAAAAAACATTAATACTTCTGCAATTTGGGTTCGACAAGTAAATGAATCTGACTGCTAATCATAAGCGAGAGGATTGCGTTTATAAAGATAGCTTGCACAATCAATTGGATGTATTTATATTTCGTAGCACTTTGCTGTATCTCTGTCTCTGTCTTTCTCTCATTCTCTCTCTCATTACCAACAAATTTTACTTTCGAATCTTGATCAGTCGAGTCTCGAGTTATCGTTGCTGCTATAATTTTGCAATGCTTTCGGGAGCAAATGCAAATCTCTAACATGAGAAATGTGGTATAAGGGCTGGTTGATGTGATGCGATGCGCGGGTTGAAGGGGGCGGAAGACGGAGAATGTTAGATGGAATACATATCTTTCGTGATCGGAAAGTCGCTCTTTATCTACATCAGAGGAAACAATTCGTATCGTATCCAGAGAGAGAAGCTTTCGTACGGACGCGCACGAATTCTCTGGCCTCAAGGCACGCATGCGTAACAGAGCAATGGCTTTCGGAGTGAAAGGATATGTGGAGAGAAAGGCGCCCGGGAGCGTTCTCCGAAAAATTATCGGTCCTCTTGTGTATAGTTGCGCTCAGGACGAAGAAGAGCCTGGGAGATGCGAAGAGAATGGAATGATTCGTTTGGATATTGGCAAAGAGAATGGAGATATTTTTAAACGTCAAGGTTACATGTGTTGTATGTATTGAATGACAAGAAAAAGACGAGAAAATGATGAAGATCGATGGGAGAAAACCGTATGTAAATAGAAAGATGACAAGGATTTATTGGAAAGAAAGGGGTTAAGTTATGTCATTTGAGATCTGATTAAAAAAGTAAAAGTAACTGTTACGCAATAGTTTGGGCAAAACACTTTATGTTCAAATGAGAACTAAAATATATTAATGAAGAAAAAGATCGTAGAGAGTAGTTTGATAATGGTGAAAGTGTGAGAGTAAGAATAGGAGAAGGGTATAGGCATAAGCGTGGAAAGGAGCTTCTTAAGTGAAATTATCCGGAAGTTATGCATCTAGGAAAAGCATTTTATTTTTTTCCCTGTATCTATTTATTCAATATTAAATATTGAGAGGATATGACTTAAATAATTAGGTAATAAGTACAAAATATTTTTCAACGGTGGCGACGTTTTTTTTTTATTGTTTTTCTACAAAAGAAGCCTTTATACAAGTATAAAAAATGCGTGGTTAAGGAAAAAAGTAGCATTATACAAAAGTAGAAAAAATAGTGTGTATCTTGATGTATCGTGTGTGTGTATACACGCATGTAGCGTTTTCCTGTATTTCTTCCGATCGGATTTTCTCTCATCTTTCTTTGTGTATCAAGTTGATCTTTGCCTGTTGCCTCTTCTTTTTTTGACTATTCGAGTCTTTATTTGCGCACGAGACGGAGCTTAACACAAACACGCTATCGTACACGCAAGTTGTGTATTCATGAGTACTTTATGTAATATTTAGTATATTTACAAAGCGCTCGAGCGCAAATCACGTATGTAATAATAATTATAATCATCTCCCATCTTCGTATTTCCTCCAGACTTCGTTTGTTTCATTGACTTCGTTTCCGGTATCGTCGTTGTCTTCTCTTCGTGATGCAACATCCTTCTGCGACTGTATTATATATATAAATTCGTTGATCTCATCTCTTGCGAGAACTCCATTAGTGATGTTCTTTTATTTTCTTAAATATCTGCAGCTTTCTTTTCTTCTAGCGTTGATGAGGTCGACTTCGAATGGGACGATTTAACGCGCCCATAGCACAGTAAATTTTTAATAAACTTTAACGTAAAATAATGTCCCTGGGGTCATGGTGAAGCGTAACCATTGATTTTTATGAAACAGGGATAACGGCTTTCCGAGTTAAATGTCGAAGGATCACGTTTAAGAATTTTCAAATATCATGTTTAATAGTACTGATCACTCGGCCGCACAAAGTTGAACTTGGAAAGATCGTAATCCTTGGACGCGTTATTTAATAGATTTTTCTTTCTTTCTCCGTTAATTGAACGCATGCATTATCCTTGATAGAAATCCAGCCCTTGGCGAAAGACGTTGGTCAAGTTCGCGACAACAAATCGATCGCAGGACGACAACGCTTGTCACGTAATCCTGCGATTGATTGCTGATCCTTGTTGAACACAAATAGCTGAATTTCTATCAGGGTCATTAGCATCCTTTGTTTTTTATCGGTTTGCTCATTGCTTAGAAGGAGGGACCATAGACGCTGCTTGGTCGGCTGGGTGCCCCGTAGTTAGAACTGGGGTATGATCCTCCGGATGATCCTTGGCTGACTTGATGGAGCTGAGCAACCTCGATTCCTTGACGGATTCCCTCAAAGTCGATACCGACAACGCGTCCACTAGAATATCCAGGAACGCCGTAGCTGGTGCTTGGGACACCGTAGCTGGAGCTAGGGTATCCACCACCAGGAGCACCATAGCTGGAGCTAGGAGCTGGGTAGCCATTGCCGCTGCCGCCACTACCACCACCGCTGGTAACCTCTTCTTTAATTATGATAGATTTGAGCTGTTCAAGGAGTTGGGGGTCGACATTGGCTCCTTCATTGGATTGATAACCACCACTGGATACCTGACTGTATCCCCCACTACCACCACCAATTGAATTAAAGCTAGGCCTTTGGTAAGCATAACCAGAAGGTGGCTCGGCCAGGACGAGTCCTGCCATAACGACGATCATACACTATTAAACACAGAGTAAAGATATATTAATTCATATTATTAGATACATACTCACACACACGCGTCTTTTTTATTGATTCAATCTCTCATAGCTGAAAGTTCATGATACCAATGGCTATTCACTTCTTTTCGCTGTCTATGAACCAAATGTATTTAAAATCTTTTCTTATTTATACATATTTTTATAGCCAATTGATCTTTTCTTCTTAATATCAGACATTAATAATTAATTTAATATTAATTATTATATCACTGATTATGAATTTAAGATTCTAAATTATTAGCGTATTAAACGTTTATGTTGGAAAGTTTATTATTTTAAAAATCAAAATTGAATTTCGCTAGATTTAGTCTTCCGTGATAAAATCATAAAGGTTAAAATTTCTTTTACTTTTTTGTGTACATTTGCTCGTTAGTCATATTGTTTTAAATTGTGTAATATATATTAAAATTTCTTATTTTATTTAATTAATTTTATTTAATTCAATTTTATATAAAAATGGAGTGTTAAGAGCATATATGTATTTCTATGAAAGTAAAGAACTAATATTATAGCGTAAAAAATTCATATGCGTCTACATTTCAAAGAAAAAAATTAGACAGATCAGTAATTCGAGTATATCGTCCTATAATTGCAATAACTGAAAAATAATAACACTCAAACTTTACAGATATTTAATTTTTATGAATGTTTTGTTAAAACTATCGTTGTCACAAAGAATATTTAAATATATTACACTCTGTTAGAAATAAATTTTCGACGAAATAAATGCTAGTTAATTGAAAACAAAAAATCTCTGGCAAAAAAAATGTTAAAGATAATATTTATCTAGCTATCGAATAAAATTATTCCAGCTCAACACGAAAAGTAAGGATGAGAACGATACGTAGCTGCATCGTTAATAAAAAGTAAACAGTGTAAGGTATACCGTAATTAGATGCTTACCGCGATCAAAGGATTCATGTTGGCTTCTACTGCGAGTGCCACTCAGCTCTGTGACTCCGTGGAAGGTGCACTCGGGTATTTTATACCCCTACGCTGACTTAGCAACCAGTGGGGGCTGACTCGCTTGCTTGAAGAGGAGCTGGGGGCCTTAGTGAGAGTGAAAACTCTTGCTTTTCTCTCTTCCTCTGGTATCCTTCTCTCTGTCTTGTAAGCATTTTTCTTTCTCTCTCACTCATTCACACTCTTCTCCTCTTTCTCTCTCTCTTCCCTTTATTTGTCTGAATAGAGGAGAGCGTCTTCTATACACAAACGCGTTCTCATGAAGCTCACCGTTCCTAGACGTTTGGACGCGATGAGACAAAGTTTTGAGGCAAGTTCTTGCGTCCTAGACCTAGACTACTTTTTTTTCTTTATTGAAGCATTCATGGTGGTGTACTGGATGACTCTATCTTTTAGTTTTTTCTGGATTAGGAGCGATTTACAACTCTGATTCGCGATTGACCAGGTGTTTCGCATCTCTTTAAATGCTAAGAAATATAATGCTTATATAGCAAGTGTTCACATTAGTTTTAGGCTTCGATCATTTTTCATTACATGTTATTTGTGATGTACGTGTAATATTCATGATTGGAATATGCAATATATTGAAGTATTGGAAAACTACACAGACTGATATTTTTATTTAGAATACATCAAAGGTATTCTTGCTGAGATAGGTATATATGAATTATCAGTTTTTGCATGAATGAAATTTTCCAATGGCTTTTTTCGAAATTTTTAATAATAAACAGAAATAGGTTATTAGTTTAAATCATACATTAGCAAGGTATTTCGAAATAATTCATTATTTATTTAAAGCAATTATATTTCAAATTATATTAGACACTATAAAATAATATCTTTTTTACATTTTAACATTGCATTGAACATATGTTGAATAAATTTTATGTTTACTGTATACTATATAAAATAAAATTTTATGTACAATATAGAATGTGTACTTTAGTATTTATAATTATTCTTTATAATAATTACACTACATAATTAGTTTGTTTTTGTGAAAAATAATTATTTATAACTAATTGAAAATTGTAAGTAATCAAATAATACTATTCTTACAATATACCCTTATAATTAAAGGAGCTAATTCATATTATCAGAAAACATGTCAATTAGTTGATTGTAATTAGATGGCTTAAATTTGGAAATAAATTCTTTTTCAAATAATTATGCCATGAAAGAGAATAAAAAATGCATTGAATAAATGACATATTAAAAATTGTATTTCTTTCTTCATTTACTAATACTTTCTCTATTTATATTTTGAAAGAAAAAATTTTAATATTCAATTTATAAATCTTTGATATATATTAACATATTCCACTTGAATAATGAAAAGTTCGTTTTTCGGTGTTTACACATAGAGATTAATTTTAAAATATATTTCGAATTTATATAATATAATTAATATTATACATATAATATCGATCTATATATATGTTCATATTCCAAAATTATCAACAAAGAAAAGTATTCCGAATCTTTAACATAAATTCTTTGTTATAATTTTAAATTTAAGTTGTTATTTTTTTATATTTACGTTTTTTATGCTTATAATAGAAATGTATGCTTTCTTATTTTACTATAATTTATAATTCAATAATGATATTTTTAATCTATTTTATAATGTTTGCTAGTATTTATAGAAGTATGATTGTTATTGATACACGTATTCTGCAATTTATGTGTATTAAATTTCTATTATTCACACTAAGATATAAATAAAATATTCCAAATCATTAATCATGAAAAGCATGATTGTTGAAAAAACTTTTTTAACTAATATAATATCATTATAAAGTAATACAAATGTCAAGATAAAAATTATTACGTATTCACTTAATGAAACTAAAGTGCTTAATTTCATGAAAAGTTTTCTATAAAAAATTTGTAAATAAATTTTACCATTTTAAAATCAGTAGAAGCATTTTATATTATTTTATAAAAAAAAAAAGAAAACAAAAAAATTAAATTAAGACTTCTGATAAAAATTTTCCCTTTTATCTATTGATTTACGATTGTCAATAAATCATAATTTCATAGCACTCATCATTTCTTTTATATTATATATTTGTATGATTTATCTCGGGAGTGAACACGTAATAATAGTACAATTGTACATGCCGAAAAACCTAAATCACAGGTCTACGCTCGTCATTGATGTTGTGCAAACATTGATGTGCCGCGTGCGTGCTTTATGTACGCCTACAAATGCGAAAAAAATTTACGTATGTATATCTGTTGTCAATGTAATGTGATTTCAAAATAGTGCACGGCTGTTATATTAAGCTGCGCATTGCAGTCGCTGTCGTTTTTGAAAGTGACTTATTGCATCTTGAATTACTTTTTGTTTGAGAATTGCTTTGTTTTTACGAGGATACTTTTCGGCTGCTTGGAAGAGACTGCGCCTGTAGGAATTTCGAAAGACCCTTTTCGTATTTTCAACGTTTCTTAGTTGCCTTAAGATCTTGTGCATCAATAACCTGGGTAGTAAAATTGATTACATATATATTTTATATTACTTGCTATTAAAAAAGAAAAAACAATACACAATTTTTCATTCAATTTTCTGCCTTGAATTTTATACCAGAAAATTCTATGACTATCTTTTGAAATTATTCACCTTACTAAAACTGCGCATTTCAATTTAATTGTCTGTCAACTGAAAAATCTGATACTTCATATAATAAATGGAAACTCGAACGTCATATAATAGTGTTTGATTTCGTAAATGAATATTATACTTTACTAACTATATTATTTTATTTAATATTTTGCTTATATGCTTTTTCAATTATCTAAAAATCATAAATAAAAGAAAATTTCTTGGTATGAATGAAATATTTTAAGTTCTATAATCATATTTTTTTCTTTCCTTTCTACAAATCATAATTTTAATTTTCTTAACGTTCACTTATATTTAGTATATTCTTTTAATATTCTTCTAATGGATTTTGTGCATATTTAAGCTTCTCTATGATATGTGTAGGATATTACTAGCGACGTGTGGTTCATAAATTTTAAAGTGAAAATATCCATATTTTATTTTACTGATGTTTCTATGTTCATTTCTTATCTATTCTGTTTTAAACATAAATATTTCCTTTATTCGTTATCATACATTTCTTTTCAAAGGGTATATTACCTTCAAAGAACGTCATAATTTCAATTCGATATGACTATTTTTAGTACTATTTAATTTTAATAAAATGTTGTCTGTTTGGTTATAGTAATTGAATTAAATTGAATATATTTTAAAAACATTTGCTGATTGACAAAGATAAAGACATTGATAAAGATTATATATCAAAATTAAATGACAATTTATGATTTACAAGAAGAATAAAAACGTGGGCCTTAAATTCTTATAACTCAGCAGACATTTTTACATCAAAAGTATTTCGTAGTTATAATTATAATAATTTAAAAATTATTTTTAGTTATATATATATTATGAAAAGTAAAAAATAAAAATTGTAAATTCAATGTTTTATTTATTTATCGATTTTATGAGTGAATATCTATAATTAGTTTTACAATGATGTGCAATATTAATTAACAAAGAAAAATATATTTCAGTTAGTATTAAAACATCAATCTAATCAAATATATAAATATGATTTGTTATTCATTTAAAGAAAAAATATGATAACGGACTTAGATCGAATATAAATATTTTATGTTACTAAACCTTTATTCAAATTGAAGTTTTGATTTCAGTAGTTTTAAGTTATATTATTTAAGTTTAGTTTAAGTCAAATGCATTATAATGTGTTTTGTTTTAAATAGCACGTATTTGAAAAATTAGAATATATTAATTTAAATAAACGAATATTTGGTATTTTACTTTTATTATAGGTGGATTCCTGAGAATTATAGTATTAATAAATAAATAAAAAGACTGATTAAAATTATTCCCATTTATAAATATAAGTGTTATTTATATATGACTGAAAATAAAACGAAGTAATTGTTTCTGATCAACTTATATTATACTTCTAATATTTGTCTTATTTCTAAATTAAAAGGGTATGACATTTAGCTAATAAAATTGTATGAATCATTTTTAAACTAACTTCAAAATATTTCACATTATTATTTTAGGTAATTAAGTAATTTAAAAAATAAAAGAATTTCCTATTGAAGGTATAGTTTTATAATGGTATTTTTTAATAAATAATCATTTCTATTTCGATTCATAAAAACTCATTTTTCATCATTATAACTTTCTTTCTTTAAAATAAATAACTAAATTTCATTTTCTATAATTCAAATAATATAATTTAAAATTAATTTTTACATTGTTACAAATATATCATTAATAATCTTTATTTGAAACATAAGTTTATAACTATTATTGATGTATACAATGGGCAAGAAGTCTCGTTTATGATGCTATTTACAATGTTAAAGAGGTATGTGAAGATTAATTTTGGTGAATATTATAATGTAAAAGTAATTTACATTTTAAATATGGACTTCATTTGAATAAGAAGTCATATATCATTAAAGTCTATATTATGTATAATTAAAATGAATGTTATAATAATGTTGATGGTTATGTAAATTGCTTTTTTAAATACTATTTTGAAGATTTGAAGATACTATTTTATGTATAAATAAGATTTTCATTGACATTTTTATGATTTACTAAGATTGTTTCAATAATATCTTAAATTTAATAAAAATTTCTTACAGGTACATAATTTCATTTTATGCATTTCCGTTTAAATTTGGTTTTTTATAGAAAATGCTCATTTATTATTGAAAGAGTATTATTATATGATTTATTAGTTGCATACATTTTCATTAAGATTTAATTTCATTAATAGTTATGCAGGTTATTTCTGAATTTGAAGCACTGGAATACAAATTCATGAAATGCTTACTGTACCATACAAGTACAGAACATTTTCTTTTTCTTTCATATTACATAGGTTTCTTTTGTCCGAAGAAAATTTTCGTTGTCTTGAAATGAAGGTTATAGTAAAATATTAGCTTGCATTATAGAAGAATTTTATAGTTCTGTTGAAAAATGTTATAAAATTATTAATGAATTATTTGCAGTTTACCTTTTTTAAGTAAGACTATCTGATTAATATTTCTGTGACATTATGAATGTTTTTTATTAATTAAAAATGTAAACAAAAAAGTATATTGAAATATTTTTTTTTAATTACAGCGACCAAAATTATTTATATTAATTGTATTATGATACTCTATAATTTATAGCCATATTTTTCTAAACTACATCAGAATATATAGAACCTTAAAAATATTATGTATTAAAGCGTTGACTTCAATTGGAAATGTCTGATGTATATATTTTTGGTTGTGTATTTATCGAGTGAAAGGATTCTTTCATCGTAAAATCTTTCCGGAGTTTTCGTTCAGCTCTTCCTCCTTGTACTCATGTCCACGTAACATTATATTCAGCAAAAGAAGAATTTGATATGGAAATATTATATATTTCATGTATAAATAAGATATGCTTTTATATTTAATTCTTCTTAAGTAAATATTTATTAAGAATCGGAAAATGATGAAGCTTATATCTTTTTAAGAAAGTCATGTGAAAGTTTCAGATTCAAAATATTAGTATACTTATGATTAAAGTTGACATGAAAGAGGATTAATAAGTTTCTTAAAATTTAATATTTATTCTATGCTAAGGTAATGAACACGACTGGGCTACAGTAATATTTATCTGCTAAAATTTATTTTATAATTTAGATTTTGTAAGATTAAAATATTAAAAAATTTTCGTAAAAGTTTAAAGTGAAATTTAAAGATATATTTTAATTCGTTCCAATATTAATTTTTTCTCAACGCCAAATGTATGGTCAAAGTAAATGACGTAATGGGCTGTGCATCATATGTATATATTATTTCCAAAATTTGTTTTCCAAAAAAAAAAAATATTTTAAAATTCTAAACAAATATATATTAAATTTCAAAATAATTAAATTGAATTGCGTTAATTATCACTGTTTATTAAATAATTTTACTAACATTTTTATCTTTATTCACCGATCAGTAAGCGCTCCTTTAACTTTATAAATTAGAAAGAAATTCTTTTTTAATTATTAATTTTATCATTAATTTGTATTAAATTTATTTACTGACAGTCGAGAGCTCATAAAAATCATAAAATCATCATATATATCATAACAACCGAGTTTTACCAAATAGGAATTAATAGTCTTAATATTAAAATAAAATATTATCAGCAAAGTTAATAAACATCGCTAAAATATTTTGGACAAAGTTATCATACAATTTATTACAATTTAAAAATTTCTAATAAATCTTTATGATTTTCATTGCATTATTTTGGTAATTTGAGATTATACAACATATGAATTCCTTGAAAATAGTTTATCTCTCATAAATTTATAAGTATGTAAAATTATAAATTTTATATAAGGTAATAATAGAACTTTAATTAAAACTTTATAAAATACCTAGGTAAGTATGGATTTGTATAAGCAATAAATAAGTAAACGAATAAGTAAAATAATTATGCATAGATTATTAGTTCATAATTAATTTATTTTAAAATATGTTTATTTAAAATGTTTTACTAAAAAATAAAATTTTATTATTTGAAAATTTAGTATTCTTGTTTGACAATTTAATATTATTAAAGTAAATACAAAATTGACATATGTATTTTATGAATAAATATTTTAGTTTTTATTTATAATTGTGTATATATTACAGTTTTGCAAAAAAGTAGTTTTGCAAAATATGAAAAACAAAATCAGAAATCGTATCTTACTTCACCATGCGATGTCATAAAAAGGCAATTTAAAAATGCCTTTAAAACAGTATAAGGATATTCTAAAAATAGAAGAGATTGAGTTATGTAATAGATACGTTCTATTACTATAAATTTTTCTGAAAATAATTAGAATTTTTTATTTTTGTTCTACAGGATATAGTCCATATTTAAAATTATAATTAAAATTATAATTATTCTATAATAAAAAATAAAATAAAAATTAGTCAATTTATAAAGTTTAAAGTGAAAGGAATTAATTTCTATTTTTTTCATTATTATATAAATATATTGCAATGCATAAAGTTGATCATTTAAATGTTCATTAAAACGTTATTAGCATAGTAATTTCACAGTATATTGATTGAATTACCAACTTATTATAATACATGCAAACGGATACAAATAAAGTTTTGAACGATGTTAATGATTCATGAATATTGCAGCTTTTATTTTAATAATGATTATCTTTCATAGTTGTGTTCTTATACATAATTTTAGTAGTATTTTTATTTGACTTTTTCTTGCAAATTTATGATTGTAATCAGTTATAAGTTAACAAGTTATATAGAAATGTATATTGTTATAATGATTTATCAAAAGCACTTATTTTTTGCATGTTATTTAATATTTATACAATAAGTTTAACTAATTGAAATAATATTTATTAGTTATTTTGTATTGATTTTTGTAACTACTATTTATGATATTGATTTTATAATTATATTTCGAAAGAAGCAAGAGAGATTGATTATATCAGGTTATCGTAAACATCTTTAATGTAATATACTTTGCTTTGAAATTATTTTTATATTTAATAAAGATTTTTTTGAACATAAGAATTAAGAAATAATTATTTTAAAATCGTTATTTAATATTTATAAAATGTTTTCTATTATAATTAATCAACACAAATGTGTCTTAGAATTCCAATTTTCATTCAGCCATTTTTAGAGAAAAATGTACTTTTTGTTTAAAAATTGATATTTTTTAAATAGATTTATTTTCGAACAGTAAAATATTGGAATCTTGAATATTTTGTTTTTGATTGAAAATGAACCATGAAGTGAAAGAGTTAAGAGTTCGATAATATAGAAATTTATTCTATATCATCGAATGGAATTAAAATTGTATCTGTTCTATGTGCTTAATATCCTAATATTATTGTAAATAATTAGAGGCATAATTAAATTGTATTTTTCAGTTAAAGACAAGTATAAATTTTATGTAAACAGAAAGCTATGTATAATGTATATCGATAGAATGTTTTGCCAAGTATGCAATTTTGTCACATGGATGACCCATACATATTTTACAGTAGCTCACATTCCCATACATGGAATTTAAGAGTTGCATTTCGCTCTACGTATTTTCCTTTTTGTATTGCCTTAATTTGTATTGCTTACGTGTTTCTGTATATTTTTGCATTAGAGTTTTTTTTGAAAGATAATCCTTTTACACCGGAAACACAAGTGGTTTATCTTTATCATACATGAAAAATTGTACTATACTCTTTTGTAATATTCACTGTTTCCATAGTCATTGCAATAATTTGCATAAGATCTGATTTGTAGAAAATCTTCAGTATTTTTTAAAGCGTTTAAAAGAAATTTTTAAGATATCTGCAGATTTAAATTTAGATAATATATTTGATAAATGAGCTTAGTTCTTTAGTGAATTCCTTATTTATGAAGTGATTTAAATTCTATAACTATATTTATAGCAAAAAAGAAATGTTGTTGTATGAAAGTATAATACGAATGGAAGAATAGTTAATTTCTCATGAACACGTTTTTAATTGTTTTCGATTGAAATCCATATACAAAATTATTAAAAAATAACTGATATACTTTTAAAAATAAGTTAATAAATAGTCTCTGTTTAAAGACAAAAAATATTGTAATTTTGTAAAATCTTTTTTATTTGATAGATATTTCTCAATTCTTTTATTTTATAATTAAAATTGTCTGAAAATATTATAAGTAACACTCAAAACTGTAAGTGTAACTTAAAAGTCTAACTCAAATTTAGGATAAATTACAAATGTTATAAATTATTTTCAAAGAATTTATAAAGTAATATATAGAATTTTCCTATTATACGATTTCAATAAAATATACATAAAAATATGATTATTTTATTACACAGAAGTATAAAAGAATTACTTTTATGTCATAAGTAAATTTCGTTCTGATTATGACATTTCTTTCTCTAGTGTTTAGCGTTCACCTTTGTGAATTCCGTAAGTCGCGATATCGTAAGATTGTTCTTTTCAAAACGTAATAAAATATATTTATTTATGAGAAAATTGATGTCATTTTATAATTTCACGTTTTTAATGTTAGTTTGAAGTATTAAAATTTGCGAATTGCATGTAAATAATGACTGGTTATCTGAAGCAGTTTTATTTTGAAATAGCGCCAACTATTAATGACAAAGGGTTTTTGAAATATTTTTAAATTATTTATTTTACATATTTATGTATTATGTACTATCTGTATGAGTAAATTTTAATTTTAATTTAAAGCAACTTTCTTCTATGAATTCTATTTTGAGAATTATAATTATGATTTGCTACGAATTATGAATTTTTGCAGTACTACAAATTTTAATGAAGTGAATAGTATATATACACATCTAATAATCTCTAAATTAAGAATTACAAC
The DNA here is from genome assembly GCA_018907045.1 of Wiebesia pumilae. Taxonomy (NCBI): domain Eukaryota; kingdom Metazoa; phylum Arthropoda; class Insecta; order Hymenoptera; family Agaonidae; genus Wiebesia; species Wiebesia pumilae. Next base: position 7,252,305 of record JACCHZ010000159.1, on the reverse strand, counting down.
AATATTGTTTTTATAAATAACTCAATGTCTTTAAATGAGATTATAAATCGTCGAAAAATATTCGAACACTATAAATCCTGTATAATTAATTATCATTCACAGTTCCAAAATTAAAATTTAATCAAGAAGAATTATTACAAAGCTGTATTGATATTAAAATTACAAATTTTAAAAGAATTTATCATTAATTTTATTAATTAGATATCGTGAACTCACTTTTAAAATGAATACAGTTATTTAAAAAAATAAACTCTATGCAGTTAATATTAATTTTAAAAACAACTTTCTGATTCAGTATATCTGCTTATAAATAAAATTTACATATTAGCTATACATTTAACATGAAATGAAAGTAAAAACGAAGCTGTCCTGAATCGAAATAAAAATTTCTGACAAAGAATTTCGAGAGTTGCTACTCTACTTTAAAAAATCAAGATCTATAGTTTGACCGAGATCTCAATCAAGCAACACATAAATGAATAATCCTTCAGATAATAATATCCTTATTTTTAAAATTTTATATCAGCGATAGTACAATTTTAAAATATGTTTCAGTCATCTTCTTTGAAGTTACATTTTCTTTTTCTAACCATTCTTTTTAATTTTTTCTCACTTAATATTTATAATTTAAATTATTGTGTATGATTAGTATAAAATTTAAAAAGTTTTGAATATGACACTTCGATATATATTCATGTAATTCAACTCCTTTAAATATTTATTTATCAGTTAATTATATAATAGATAACATTTTAAATAAATTTGCATAGTATATACTGTGTTATTTTAGTAAAGAATTAAAGTAATATAAAATCATGAATTTATACTAAAGAATGAAGCTGTCGAAAAAAAAATATGTCAATTACTTTTATATATTAAAATAACGAAATAAATATTTAAATATCTTTGAGACTTGAATTTTTCATATTTCAATAACTGAAATATTTAATAATAATATTAATGATAGTAATAATAATAAAATTAATAACGAAAATGCAAATCGACTTAAAATGTTAATTTTATTTTAGTAAAACTTAATTAGTAATGTAAAAATTCCTTCAATAGTACTTGAATTAATTTTTTAAATATATCGTTTATAAATGATAAATTAGTATATACATAATAATGGAAAACACTAAATTATAGTTAAGTTGATTGAATAAAATTTAGATTCACGTACAATAATATTATATTGAAGGAAATAATAAAAATAATTAAAAATGAATTAGCTCATTCCCGTAACTGACTAGTTTTTCTGAAATGTATGATTTAATCGTTAAAAAATATAAAAAAAATAAAACATACTCAATGCGGTTATTTATAAATTAAGTTATATTATATAAAACTCTTTTATTTACTTAAAAATAATGTTTGTTATTTTTAATAAATATCAAGGTAGATATTTCTAAAGATTTTTGTAATATTTATAAGTATTTTTATTATTTTCAATTTTTGTTGTATTAATTTACGTCAATTTTATGCAATTATACAATTACTTATCTGAATATTAATACTTTAATTATTATTAAAAATTATTTGAAAAATCGTCACGTAATTATGATTAAGTAATAAAAGAATCCTTTATTTCTACATGTTTTTCTATAAGAATCGAATCTCTATTTAAAATTATGCAGTTTTGTATTTAAGTTCATTGTAACTTATGTAATATTATTCTTTTTTTGAATATATTTATACATTTGTTAATAAATAAATTTTACAAAAGTAAAATAATTGATGTACATAATCATTCGCGAGATAAAAGCTGTAGTTAAATAGTTTTTTAAAGTAGTATAATCAGCGAATCATTATTATTTTAAAAGGAAATTTGTATATAATTATTATATATAAGTATATAAAATATAAATATATATAAAAGCATATATAATATAAATATATATAAAAGCATATATAATATAAATATATATATATAAGTATATATAATATAAATATATATATAAAAGTATATATTTATATATAATTATATAAAATTTAATACAAATAAAAGTTGAAACTTCTTCAATTGAATAATAGCATTATTAACGGGAAATATATTTAATATTAAATAATATTCATTGAAGCATAGGAAAATATTTTGGTTTCATTAATTAAAAGAGATTAAGGTAATAATAAAGTTTTGATTAATTTATATTTATAAGTTAAGAAACAGAATAATTATTTTTTATAATACTGAATTTGTTCATTATTTGTATTTGAATAGCTTATCTGGAAAAAATCTGTTTTTTTGACTAACTACCTAACATCGAAAAAGAACATTTTAAAAAGGATATCCTCAATTATCAGAAGGTATTGATTTTAAAATATAAAAATGAAAATAATTACTTTACAGTATCATTTTTCTCGGTGCAGTCTCACACATATATAACTCTTGTATAACATAGGCAATGATGAAGAAGAAAGGAAACACATACAAGCAACTCTCTTGAGGCCCCGGGCTGAACTTTCGCCTTGTCGCCGTTGGTACAGTCTGCTTCTTTGATACTACTCGACTGGTACCGTTAATGCGCATCTGTACACAGATGCAATTGTGCATACGTAGTTTCGATTCATGTAAAGACTTACAATACCTCTTCATCTCCAATTAGTATTTAATTTTTTATTTAATTTTTTGAAAACGACTTCAGTCTTGTTCTTCAACAATACTTTCAACCGTAATAATATATTAGCAGGTCGTTAAGAATATAAAATAATTTTTACTTATTATCAATATAAAATTGCTTATGACATAACTTTTTTAAAACATTCATAACAAATTGAACATTATTTATATAAATTATATATGCAATGAGAATAATATTATTGCGTAATATTGCCAAATAATTATTTTCTATGATAAAGTTTTTATAAAGTTAAGATTTAATCAGATCTTAGCATGATTTTTTAAATTTATTATAGAGGATAATATAGAAAGGATAAAGTTTTATATGATACTATTTTCAAGAAGCAAAATCTTAACTAAGGAAATCTTAATGAAATAACAATTTAACTCGTTTCACTAAGACAGTATAATGAATACAATAATTTATGCTGATTATATGGTAATCTTTTTTGATGTAATAATATTTTATTATTCATACTAGTATTGAATTTTTATTTTTTTTTTAATTAATTACTTCCGCAATAATCAGGTTTCACTTTATATATACATACATATATAATACTTCTCTAATAATCCACATCTTTGATTATAATGAGTATAATTTTTTTTGTAAACATATCATAATGAAAAATTTAGAATTATCGAATCACACATAATATATTTAAAAATAATTGATAAATTGTTTAGTTAATATTTTCAATCAATTGAAAGGTTAGTATTGATTTAACTCCCATAAAAATAAATTGATAATTCAGGCTCTTTTGAAAAATCTGTTCATTGAAAATTAATTTTGTGGAACATTTTTATTTGTGTTAAATAATTATTTAAACTTGATACGATGTATTCTTGAACCGAATAATTATGTTTATTATAAATTGTTAAAAAGCTATCATTTTTCTATCAAATCTTTTAAAATATTAATAACATTTATAATTTCATCCATTAACACAGATAAAATATTGTAAAGAGTAATTGTATTATTAATGGTAGACATAAAGTTCATATTTGGTATATAACTATGAATATATATGTCTGTATAAATCTCTATGGATATAGAATATGTGTAGTTTTAAATATTTTCAAAGTCAATATCAACAAATTAATTATTAAATATGATGTATAAGGTTTGAAAAATATCAGACAATATTTTAGAATGTTAGTTCAATTAACTTTGTATCATCTATATTTTTGATATGTTTCATTTAATTAAGTAGTCTTAAAAGTTATGAATTCACAAATCTATAATCGGACGAATAAAATTGTGATATAAAATTATGTTTGTTTATCATTAAATGTCTATTAATTTATAATTTCAAATGATTTTTATTTTTATAAAATATGGGTTAAATAAATAAAATATGCATTTATTCTTTAGATAATTAATCTTATTAAATATTTTATTTTTTATATTATTCTAAATAAACTTTCTACTTAAATAATTTTTTGGAACTTTATTTTTCGAGTAAGTACATTTTTATGAACTTGATTAATACTTATTATTTATGAAATATTTTGATATAATAAATTAAATGAAAATAATTTCATTGAGATAAATTAAAAATATAGTATACTATACTCAGGAATAATCCGTAATAATAGTGGAATTTCTGAATTTTTAAAACATTTAATTACACGGTAAATGTACGACTGGATGATAAGTACAAAGTTCATACTTTACAAACCACTTCAGTTCCCATTTGTGGTAGCTTACATATATGACGCATCCCTTTATTATCTAGTTACAGTTCTGCTAGTTACTTTAAATATATATTGACCGTAAAAGTGTTTGATAAGTATGTGAATTGTGAACTTTGACAACTGCTCATTACTTTATAGTTTATATTATTATGTATATACAAACTTTATAGAAGAATAAATTATGTATATACTTTTATAATATTTGATATTAAATGTACATTTTTTTTAGTAAATATATTGTAACTATTAACGTAAATAATATTAATTCATATTTAAATACCTTGTATCTTAAACATTTTTATTGAAAAATGTATACAAAATTTAATTTAATTAAAAGCATATCAAATTTATACAAGAAAAAAGTGTTTATATCACAACATATAGGTTTTGTAAACAAATCTTACTTCTTAAATTTATCTTGAAAATCTTAGCCAAAACATTATATTGATAATATTACATATTATATAAGTAAACTATTTATATTTATTTAGTTCTATAATTGAGAAAAATGTAAATATATTTATAAGTTAATTTTTTTTATATATTTTTATAAATATATGATATACAGTTTTTATTTAAAAACTTAAGATAGTTAGTTAAAACTTTCATAAAAAAATTTCTGAAATTATTTTATTAGTTGTAGCTAATCATTCAATAGTAATATTTGTACTATTATTGAAGTTAATTTTTGTACTATATATGGCATTTACGACTTTTTGAAAATTATTATTATTTATATTATATAATCATTTTTATAGTTTTTTAATATTTGTATATTGATTGAGAATATAAAAGAGAAGCAATAATGCAATAAATATACACAAGTCATATTGAAATATTAGACAATATTTTTATTTAAAGAAAATATTCATTGACTATTACCTAAAAATATTTTTTGTTTGTATTTTTTAATTTCAAATTCCTAATTTTGCAACTTTGTTTGATTATTAAAACAAAGCAACTTATAACTATTAAAGCAACTTTGTTTAATATTAAAAATGAACTTTTTCGCATAATTGTAAGGCGTATATAATTATAAAAATGAAGTAGTATATTTTGGTTTTATACATGATATAATAAATTATTATTGTTTAACTTTTCGTATAAAAATAATTTCTTTTAGAAACATTGTCTTTATAGGCATAATTATGGATTAATTACAATAAAAAACTATCCAAACCAATCGATATTTATCCTTATGCAAACATATTTATTACATTATTTCCAAGTTGCATATTAAAGTTATAAATTAAAATCATTGTGTTTAGTTTTATTACTGTAAAATTGAAATGTTCTGATAATTTTTTTTATTTCAGACAATCTAGTTTTATTATCAATCGTTAAAATACAAATATTCGGCATGTTTTATATATAAATGCCATATGTTGTTAATCAAGTTACAAATAAATTCAATATTATTATAATAAATATGAGAGTTTCATATGGCAAATACGTAGTATTTGTAATGAAATTATCACACATGTAACGTACCATTTCAAAACAGTAAGAGTTATTAAAATTTGTATAACAACTGAAATCACTAACTGCTACGGTATTTCCGGATGAAAGCCAATAAAATACATAATATGTAAATTTGTATTTGTAAATATGCAAAATGTATCTAAGTTATGATGAATACAAAATGACACTAATTAAAATGAATCACTTTAGTGAAGAAAATCTTTTAGAAATTGAATGATTGTAAAGTTTTCATTAGCTGAGTTTGACGATAAATTTTAATGATGCTCACTCAATTTATTATTGAAAAGCAATATTTTCAATCATTATTTACCGAGTGCGAGTATAAATTGGTCGATTCGCTCTTAATGCGAATATTTTCAATTAATACAAGTTAATTTATTCGCTACCGATTGAAATAACATTTAATAAGAATTAGACGATAAATAAATGGTAGTCTCATTGAATTTAGTCGAGTTGAGTAAGACGATAAATGTGAAATATCACTTAGACGTTAAAAATGAATTCTGATTTTCGAAGTCAAAGTCTCCGGCCATAGTCGCAGTTATTTAAATTATCATTTCAGGATTAACTTTTGCGGAACTGTAAATTCCTCGCATTGATCCATCGTTGACTGATCGATAAGTATAAACATCTTATGTCACACACGGAAGCCCGTGAGAGGTTTAATTCCATGCTTTAGTCGCTTAGCCATCCCGTAGTGCACAAAGACTCGTCGCGATTACGCAAATTGCTTGTGGAAAACGGAGCAGGTCTGTTCGCGCATGCGTGTACGTACGTGTGTGCGCTCCGGTGGTTGCACAAGCGAGGACGATTTCTTAAAACCATTGCACGAGAGCCAAAGCCAGAGTTTGTTCTCTCACATCGGGCTACGTGCGCTGGCTCGCGAGAGATGGCCATTCATGGCGGCGAGTGCATCAACGTATGGATATCGAGTGAGAGCACCTATGCCACTAATAGCTAAGCGAATGTGAGCGATGAATCCAGTTGACCCGTGACCTCGATTCTAACGACTTTTTTTTAGATTCGTGTTCCTCTTCTGCAATGGCTAGTTACTTGTGTTTAGAGTATAAGGTGATGACACTGCATTATGAGTCTCTGGATTGTATGTTTCTGCAGTAGATTGTAGTGTACACTGTTAGAGATTTTGTAGGTCAGACCTTTTCGTCGTTACGAAACGATGTATCCCAGTTGGAGTGCTCGAAGAGAGTTTGTTCATTCCGCGTTAGACGTAAAAGTGATGGCGGGGTTGATTTAAGGTTTTCGTATACTTTAAAAAGCTGTTACCATGTTTTCAAGATAATAGAGGTTATTTTGGTGTTTTAAGGGTTGATTACTTAATAAATACCTTTCAGTCATTTACAAGATTTACATGCTCCATTCGCATTGTGAAGCTGGGCCTTCATAATATTATTCAAATGTTCTGCTATTTTATTTATGAGGATATTATATTTAAATAAAAATTTATTATTTAAATGTATTTTTAAAATTTCATTCGCATAAATCTTGTAAATAAGGAAAATGAAATCATGTATTTTTAATCATTCAATTAACAGTTTCTCAATTTATAGATGAATTTAATGATCACTAAGTGATATCTAGGATACATCTTTTACGAAGCTTGATACAACGAGAGTTTTTATTAGTAAGAGTTTTTAAAATGTATTAAAATGTGTATCGCTAATTGTTATAAAGTTCTACATCTTGAAACATGCTAGGTACTTATATTTGTGTTAGCTACTATAAGAAACTAAAAAAGTTCGTATATTAGCCAGTAAATAGGATGCTAATAATCTTCATAAAAGAAGATTTTAAGTGTATTAATAGTTGATTATATACTTTCTCGTTTTTAAAATTATGTTTAAGATTTACATTACTAGGCAAATATATTTATAACAAAGTATAAATATTTCTTTATAAAATTATTTATAAAATTCAATTTTTATAATAGTATATCTATGATTATCATAATTACTGAAAATGTATTTTAAAGTAAAATAATTATCGTTCTTTATGTACTTATTAAGCAGGATTATCTCTTATCATTTCTTGGTATTATTGGATAAGCACTCTCAATTATTATCTTATATTTAGAAGAACAATTATTAAACATTTATGAAAGATTTTCTATTGTAAGTAATTATCTTCATCAAATATATTATTAGATAGATATATTTTTAATATTTTATTATGGGTTTATGTATAGTTTAGTTCATAAAATATATATTTTGTTGTAATATAGATATTTCATATGTATTTATCGTATTTTTTTATAAATTAGATATTTCTTACAGGTTTTCATATCTAAGAGGAATGAATTATTAATGTTATTGTATTTACTTCAACTGTTTTATATTTTCAATATATAGAATAAAATATTAATCTATCGTAGTTAATAATTTGTTCATTTGTTTGTTCATCATTAAGATGTAAACCATAATATGGTTTTCTTAATAAAACTGATTAGCTGAAATATATAAAGTGACAAATTATAATTCCTTCTTTACTTTCATATGGTTTTTAGAGTAGCAATTATTATTTCAAAAATATCAGTTGCATAGTATATGCTTTTATATTTTAGATCAATTAAAAAATTGAAAATAATTATATTTTGAAAATATAATGTAAATTAATTTTAATGGCGATTTATCTTACAATAACGTTTTCAATTTAAATATTCAAAATAAAAATAGTTCATAAGGTCTGCGTGTCTATTAATAACTTTGCTCTTTATTGATAAATATTTATCATTGTCTTTGCATCTTGTCGATATTATATTTGACATATGAAAAACAGAATTTTGAAAGATTACTCCAACTCTTTTATATGTATTTCATTTGCTTTGTTTTATTACTTAATAAAATTCGATACATAAATTATTTTAATTTTCTTTTCAAAAAAGTATTTTGAATTTAAATTTTTTTCATTAAAACTTATTCAAATAATTTAATTTACTTTTACTGTAAAATAAATACATTGATTTCCGTCTAATATTTATTTTTTTTAATATGTCCTTAACTGATAAAGAAAATTATCTGACAATACTAATGTTCGAGATAATGAGGCAAAAATTATTACAATTACTTTAATTTTAATGCATTACATGGTTACATAACGCTTGCCACAAATTATGTAGCGAAAGCATGCACCACATATGCATTCGGTGACAAGTGTAAGGAATCTTCGTTGTAAATGCAATAAGGTACGTTGGTCACGTGTTATGTGTACACGATTGCATACGTACATCTTATGCTCTAACATAATGCCAATTTTTAGTACTTTTTCTATAAGTTCATAAGGTACCCACTTTTTAAAGACTATTTTTACTAAATGAACCACTCATCGCTGAAATCGATAGGAATTAAATAGTTAATCACTAGACGCTTATTGTAAAGAGTAGTACCTTTTATATGTTTTCATAATACTTAATATAAAAGTGCATGTAACAATTCCTTGATGGTTTTTGAAAAGTGCATCAGTTTTACATAATGATGCGATAGATCTCATTTACAATTTACATAAAATTGTTCTATGTAAAATTTTTTAATTTTTTATGACAAAGAAAAACTTATTTAGAAATTGAAATTTATAACGTAATAAATAATATTTACTATTTTAAGTTTCTTTATTAAAAAGGTGTTTACTAAATGAATACTACAGATTATAGTTTAATGAATAGTTATTATAAAAAAATCACAACAACAACAACAACAACAACAACAACAACAACAATAATAATAATAGTAATAATAATTATAGTAATAGTAATAGTAATATATGGAAAACTTAAAATTCATGTTACATGCTATTTCAAAACGCTATAATTATAATATAACAGATTGAATTATAGTTTGCTATTATGTATATAGACATGATTTTATGTTGTATATTTACACATTAAACTTTATATTTATATCATATACTTTCTAAATAATATATCTTTAGGTAAAACGTTGCTTACGTAATAATTTAATGAACAACTATCTTATCAAAGACAAAACCAAAGTAAAGAGGTTAGAGATTAGTGAATTACATTGTCACTAGAGTTCCGTAAATTTACTTTACAGTTTGAATTTAATTACAGAGGCGAAATTTACGTTGAAAGAGAGTTAACGTTCATTGTAGAAGTAATCAAATCTTTAAAATATTATAAAAAACTTGAAAGAGTAATTAATTCTTTTGAACTTATTTCTATTTCAATAAGTAAAATATGTAAAGTCAAATTTAATACGAATATGAAGCTCAAATTAGTATTATTAGAATATTTGACTCCGTATACTAGATAATCAATTTGACAATGTAATAACGATAGTACTAATGCATTGTACGTGAACTTTTAATCTTGAGTTCTTTCAATTTTGAGACTGTTTTAATTTTCCTTTCAATCTTGTAACTTTTCTCAAAAACACTTTTCAATATCGATTAAAGTATCTATAAAAATTTCAAATTTTTCATAGAAAGTTCTTGATTCAGCTCAATTAAAATGTTGTCCAAGTTAAAAATTTGTCTGTGAGATAAGATTATAGTACTTATCATTTAAGGAAACAAGCTAGTCACAGCCTTATCTTTCATAAGTAAAGTAGTCAACAATTTATTCTTAAGTTCGTCTTCATTAATTAATCGAAAAATAACGTTTAACATTTTATTCTTTATAATAACTCTTGGTCGGTTTGGTTGCACCTTAGCATCATGTAATTTGAGAAACGCGCACTTGTTCTCGCGACCATCTAGTAATTCGAAGCAATTTACAGTTTGTATCTTTAAAATGAGTTTCAGTCATCAGACATCTTTTCATACAAATAATTATTATTGAAGCATGAGAAAATCGGAGAAACGCTTCCGGTTAGTCAGGCATGTAGCTGTATAGTATATTAACAGACAGATTTCAAATGAGAATACTGGAAACGTGACAGTTTTCTTCGTCGTTTTTTCGCTCGCTTTTTTATTCACTTCTTATATGTTCCTTGTATAATTTTGCAACAAGACAGTGTAATAAAATATACTTTTATATTGTACGATCTAATATCACTGATTTTATTTGTAGAATAAATATATATATGTATGTATATATAAATAAACTAGGATGTAGCTTATACTAAAAAATTAATTTATTACAGTACTTGTATCTATGAATAATTTTTTATATATTTACTACTTTTTAATATATGTTATCCTATAACATATTTATATTTTACTGTGATTACTTTAAAATTTTAATAGTGTTACAAAGATTGTGTAGACATTAGCCATTTGCTCTTATTTCATATTTATTTACAATACGATATGATTGGTTTATATTGAAATAATCCAATTTCTTATTTCTCTGAATGCAAATAATAGAAAATAATAGAAATGGAATTGTACTCTTGAAAAAAGAATCTATACAATAAAAGAGATAATCAAATTTTTAGAAATTTTCTTTCAGGAAATTAACTGATGATTCTCGTCAAGATATATTTACATTTCTATCTGTACTTTCTCTTTATTTAATTCAGCTTTGAAAATAAACCATGAAAGAAATCGAAGTATATTTGAAGAGGAAAGATCGATTTTGAGAAGAATGGAACGTGTCATATCGTACGGATTGCGATCAGAAAATCTAGAGAAAAAGACAGAAAAAATAATCTTGTTAGGATTTATGTCATAAATAACGTTGTCATCTTTTGGCATTGATGTAAATCTGCGAGAAAAAACAAAAGAAAAGTTATGAGTTTAAGAAGATACTTTCTGACAAATTCTTAAATTTGTAATAACTATTTTTGTGATAGTTGAGACACTCAAATCGATATTTATTAGTTTAGACTTTATTATTCTCTATTAAAGTTTTTATTACTTACGTAAGACATGTACAGTTGAAACAAATTATTTTGATATATTTTGAGTATAATATTATATAATAAATCATAATATTAGTTCTAGTTTTATTATTATTATCATTATTATTCTACTATTCTATTTGCGTCACGAATTTATATGCAATAACAATTATTTCCTGTCGAAGTTTCTTTGTAATTCTGAGGTTTGGACAATTTGTTCAGTCAATATTATAAGTCTCTATTGGAGAATGATTTTTTCTTTGGATTTTTCACACAATCACTGTATATTTTAGGTATTTTCTCATACAATTAAAATATTTCTTTGTAATACTTGTTTAATGAGTGCGTCTCTACTAATGCTCAGATAGTGCAATCTTAAATATTTCGTCTTTGCTCTAGACGTACATAAATAAATATTAATATATGTCAAGAGTAAAACATTTTGCAGCAAAATCCAATAGAAAGTTTATATAATGACGCCTAGAGTTAAATTAATGTAAGATTCAACGTCATAGAATTTGTGCATGCGCAGTTATAAAAATTCATAGTGGCATGGTGAAGCTTCGCTTAACGCTCGAGATTTACAGTCGATACTCAATGTAGAAAATTGATAAGTATGATTTCGATGATTTTTTCATCATCAGTTATTTGGGAATTGCTTAAATATCTACGTGCACGCACAACAATGGAATGTTCAACGGTGCTCATCGACTAAGTTTTTCTTGAGGCGTTGCGACCTTATTTTGATTTTACGCACGGCGTTACAAGAAACTTTTTATGAGGAGTAGCGACTCGGTTACCGAGCGTCAAGCAATTGCTCAACAACGCTGCAATAATGCTAAACTGTCGTCCGCATTCTCACCTAATCTCGTGTCATTTACATCCGAAACTTTCGATACCAGTCATTTTTCTCTAGCACTTTTTAAGAAGTAGTTCCTGTTAATTGCGTCTCTAATTGTTGATACGTTTGTACAGTCATCATCAGCGAGCTTTTTAATTGGTAGCTTTTAAAATCTATTATTTTAATACAAAGCCCTCGATACTTCAATCATAGTTCAGTGAGTCGTTTCCTATCTTAATTAATCTCTCAGTTAGTAGAATAGCGTTTATTGGTTTGTTTTTAGGATTTCAAGATTCTAACAATGCTTTTCGCGTTCATAATCAATGAATGGAAACATGACTACTTGATAGATTAAATATATTTTATCGATTACACTCATTAACGAAACTTTATTAGAATTTTAGCTTCAAGTTCAATACCAAGAATTTAAATTTCTTATTATTTTTAAAACGATAGCTCAAGTATAGCTATTATCAATATTAATGTACAACTAATATCATTGACACTGAATAAATAATTACGGGCTAGATGATATTGTTATTTCAAGTTTATTCATAACTTACTGATAACATTCGAATCTATTATTTTACACATTTTAATTTAAAATCTCTTAATATTAACGAGTGAAGTTGATATTCTTTTTTTTATGAGTAACGGTTTATTAAATAAGAATGTTGTTAGAAAATGACTAGATATGTTTATGTTAATTGGAAATATGTAAGTAAAAATGTATAGCTTTATTAATTGTATGTGTAGTAGAATCAAGATATCAGTTCAGCATTATTACTATCTCAGTAAATTTAGATTGATCAAAAGAATTTTAAGATAAATGTTAAGATAAATAAATGATTCATATGAGTAACAAATGGGTATAGAGTATTGTAATCTAATAACACGTAATCACACGATAAAACTGAAAGTAATCAATTCTTACTGAAAATGAAAAATAAGAAAAAATTAATCTAAAACTAATTAGCCCTTTAATTTAAAAATGAAACGATATCATTGGCAGATTTTTTCTTATTAATACTAAATGGTTAAATAATTAACAATATTTAAACAAAGTGAGAAACTTTTCTTTCCTCCAACAAAATAAAAACAAAATAGTAATTTATAATATTTTTTCGCAATATTTTTTCTTTAAAGTCTTATTATAGTAATAACGATTACATAACGTTGTTTTTATACTTTTACTTTTAAATGTACATGTACTCGAAGTACACATTTATTGCGCGAATTGATGTCAGATAATTTCAAGGCTGGTTGGACAACGATGTATAAGTTTTCGATATTTTATTCTTGAAAAAGACGCGAATTTTATGGCTCGTTAATATTGTGAGAGTTTCTCTAATTACGGAGAATCAAAAGAAAATACACACTCTTGTCCTTTTTTTTTATTTGATTCATTAATTCTATTTTATGTGTGATACTTTCATTCTCTTTCAGATGGCTTTAATAAAAAGTGAAATTATAATTCGTTAGAAATATCATTTTTATAGTATATTTATTTCAACTTTATAACTAATTTTTTTTTATCAAGAAATATAGCATTTTTAACTATTTTTAACGAAGTTTTTTTTTAATCTGATTTTTATTTATCTTTACGATAAATATAATTTGTATGTTTTTGATATATTAAAAAAATTCTTTTTAATTTTAATTTTTATTTTTATTTAATTTTTAATTTTATTTCATTTTAATTTATTTTTAATTTTAATTTTAATTAAATTTTAATTTTAATTTCAATTAAATTTTAATTTTAATTTCAATTAAATTTTAATTTTAATTTCAATTAAATTTTAATTTTAATTCAATTAAATTTTAATTTTAATTTCAATTAAATTTTAATTTTAATTTCAATTAAATTTTAATTTTAATTAATTTAAAAACATTTAATATTGTATTGTGTGTATTGTAAAATATGTAAGCAAAAATAAAGAACAAATTAGTTCACTGTATCGACGATTCTAGTCATTGCTGACGAGATACAAAATTATTTAAAGTAATTGTTCCAAATTTCATAATATGTGAGTAATTTATTAAATATTTATAATTGAAAGTAGTATTTTTAAATTTACGGTGGCAGCCATTGCGTAGTTATTGATAGAATATATTGAAATTATATTAAGATATTATATAGATTATTTTTACGATTCAAAAGGTTTGATGCAAGGTAAATTGTAAAAAATTATTACTGAATATTTATTAAATAAAAGTAAAAGATTGATAAATTGATATATACTTATACATCAATCAAGATATATCTTCCCTTATCTTAAACCACCTGATTATTTTTAATATATTGGACATTATATTTTATTTTATTTCAAGGTATTCAGCACATGAGTATTCTAATATATAATCCAAGATTTGTTCATATTCTGGAGATGTTCACAGATATATCAGCACTGTTTGAAGAAAATTACTGTATGATAATTAAACTGTAAAGTTTCTATTTTCATTTTTTTTAATTGAATTATTAAAATGTATGAAAGAGTTTAAAGAAAAATGATACTTATATTATTTTAACCTACAAATATGAAAATGAAAAATTAGTTGAGAGTTAAATTTATTTAAGATCGTCTATGTAATTGCAAATCTAGGAGCAAACAATTGTTGGACTATCGAGACAAGTTAGAATTTGATCTCTAGTTTGTTATCTGAATCTCTTAGATACAGCTGTAGAACAACGGCAGACTTAACTCTGAGTCGCTCGAACGCTTTCTTCTGTCCGAGCTGCTGTGTCCTCTGCTGGGGTCACAACGAGGGGCTACAATCCAGTTTCTCCGTTCACTTCTTATACATAAACCGCGCTTCCAATATTTATCGAACATCTTTCATGCATAAGTAAATTAACTAAGCAATGTGAAACTGAGCAATGCATTTGCTTTTTGGTATCGGGATAAAGTTTAAAAAGAACTTTTACATTAAAATAATTTTTGACTTAATAATTAAGTAAATAATTACGTGGATTTATTATAAACTGCTCTATTATAAATTATATAATGGAATAATTAATTTTTTAAATAAACAAAAGTATTATATGATTTTCTGAATTTTGAAAGACTATAGTTCTAATGATACAAGTACATTAGAACGGTAAATTTATTATTTAAATATTATTATAAGATTTATTTTAATAAAATGTTATAAGAATAATAAATTATAAGGTTTCATTTGACACTGTTATTAATAATACTTTTAAAAGTTCTGAAATTTTAACTTTCTTATGTTAAAAGATGTTATAGGCCTGTGTTCAAGAAGAATTTCGTACTATTCTATAAAATTCTAATAAAACTACTCTTATTAGAAGTATAAAATATTGCCCTATTTTAATAAATCTGACTACACTTTTTGTATATTTTTGTAATGAAATTAAAAACTTTTCGATCGAGTATCTGATTTATACATATAATATATACGTATTAATATTTTATTGCTCAAGATGCAGTTATAATATGAAACCTATATTTTCATATTCATTATGAGAATAAACTTTACTTAGATTTATAAATTAAAATATTTCACAATTATATGTATCATTAATTAATAATGCAAATGAATACTATCTTGACTAAATTTTTTAAAATCATTACCAAATAATTTTCAATTAATCACCTTAAAATTTTTAAATTTAATATTTTTATTATACGTTAATCACTAAAATTATTTTACGGTAATCAAATTTATTATCCTTTGCACAATATTTTATTTTTCATTTATTAAATAGAGAAAAAAATTAGAAAAGAAGATTTTTAGAAATTAAGAAGTAATTAAGACTATGATTTAAAACTTTCTAATGATGCAGATAAATATATTCAACTTCTCAGAAATTTTTTTACGCATCTTACATAATTAACTAACTATGTAATATAATATGTAACTATTTAATTATATAACATCATTTCGTTGTACATCATTTAAGATGATCAAATATAATTGTACTATATCATCAAAATATCGGTATTATTTTACAAACATAGGTTAATAGCAAAAATTAAAAAAAGTTTGAAAAAAAAAAGTTTTGTTAAAAAATATTATTATTAAATATAAAAAATGTAGTTATCTTAAATAAATGTTTAGTTAAATGAATCAATTTTTTAAAATAATTTCAACAATATTTAAAATATTAATTTTTTTAATCTGAAAATCAAGTATTTAAAATATAAATAATTGCTTGGCTATTAAATTTAAATTTTATTTCAAGATTTCGATGTCAACATTTTTATCTATTAGACTTTAGTCTAAGACTTTAATCAATATAAAATATAATGTAAGAAGGGTTAATAGAATAAAAAAATTGTATTTTTCGGTATTCGCTGGTTGAATAATAATAGTTACATAACAGTAATAATAAATTAATAATTAAAACAAATGATTTTTCAATAATTTTTAAAAAATTATAAAATGCATATCATTATAATTTTTGTAAATTTAATAATAATCGTATAGTTTAAAATTCCATATGCGTGTTGATACTCATGAAATAGTAAATATCTAGTTAATTGATACATTATAATGAGGAATGATAAAATTATGTTATAAGAATTTAAATGTTTATCTAGAGTAATATTTTAATATTTACATTATTTATATAACTTTTTGGAAAGGTGATATAAAATTTTATTATAGTTGGAATTTCAATACTTCTTAATTTCAGAAATATCTCATAAAGTTACATGTACATGGAAATATATTATATTTCATATACTTTGTATAAATATCGAACTGAAATTTCACCTAGATACCTTCCATAGAAAATTTGCATATAAATAGTTAAGATAAACAAGATAATTTCCAATAAAGGTATTGTGGAAACCTTGTGATATTTATTCGCATCTTTTATAATGAATTATATTACGATAAAAAAATTTACGATTCTTAAATAATGCGTCTAAAAAATTTTACGTAAGATCTAATTGCTACCTTTATTTTGCAAAACAGTTGTGCGATAAGTATTGATCTACTTATCGAGAAAACACGCAATTCAAACTAAATATTGTTTACTGAGGGTCTAGCGGTAAATTTTAATGAAGTAATACTCTTGCACAAGTTTAAATTGAGTGAAAGAAAAAGATTGGTTCGCATCGAATCCTATAAATACACTTATATCTTGGATACCTGAAGTAGACAGATTGAATGTTAGTTTTTACTATAATTGTTATGATATTTTATATGTACCTTAATAAAATACATTCAATAATTGTGGAATATCTAACTTATATATGGATGTGAAACATTTTAATAGTTTAAATATATTATAATGTTTTTCAAATATATTATTCTAGTATATATATTTTGAATGCTAAATTTTCATTGGATGACAAATGTTTTTCTAAAAGTAAGATTTTTATAAGCGCTCAAATTTTCAAAAACTTCAATGAATTAAGTAACGATTATCTAAAAACAATTGTTAAACTTCAAATTAAAAATTAAAGTAAATCATCTTTTCGAGACAAATTCTACCGATTATTACTAATTATGACTTAATAATATTATTAAAAGTGTAATTATTTTATTATAAGTTCTTCATAAAACGTGAAAAATAAATAAGATCAGATATTTCTTTCATTAAGGAGTTATTATTATTATAATTATTATTATTTATTATTATTATTATTACGTATTCCATATCTCTAGACTTTGTAACATCTGGACATCCTGTTTCTTACAAAATTAACCTTACAGTAATATTGCATATTTCTTAATTTAAATTAGTTCATACTTAACTATTTTATTCATTTTGTCTTTATTTATCCTGTAATCATATTTATTTTCACTTCATAAATGTATCTTCATACCTAATTACCTTTGTCTCGCTATTTTTACGTTTTCTATTTCTTTCTTCTATCTTCTCTTTTCTTTCACTTTACTTTCTCTCTTATCCTTTGAATACTTTTGAAAAGTATTCTAGTACGCAACCAGAATGCATTTCATTTCCTTTCTTGTTTTTGCCCTTGAATTTTTTCAATATATACTTCATATCCTTTACTTCCACCTTACAAATTCTACATAACTTTTGTTTTTTATCTTTTTAGTAAAAATTAGGTTAAATTTCAAGTAAATTTGTAAATAACTTACATTTTAATAGCTCAATACTGATTAATTCAATAGTAATGAAAAATTATATCCGTTCAAAGTAAATTAACTCGTTTCATTTTATAGTTATGTAACAATGTTTTGTTTTTGACTTAGTGAATTTTAAATTATAAATAAAATGGAGATTACAATAATATCGAAAAGTATTCTGATAGGCATTTATCAGATATTGGCTTCATATTTAAAGAATACCATACTTGCTAAATTTACTTTTCACGTTTTTTATTTAAATAAAGTCTAATGAATATTTATAAATATATAAGAGTCCAAATGAGACCTCCTACCTTCAAATCCATAAAATTCACCGAATCGATTATGTCAGCAGGAAAAAAAATTATTACTTCATTTGTGGAGCTCTACGTTGAATCATTGTTTGAATTTGATTTTCCGTTTAGGATAAATCTGTGTAGAGATTTACTTCATTGTTGGATGCTTTATATAAGAAATATTTAGATTTATCTGCAAGTTTAATTGACTAGTCTAACATGATATATCTTAGCTCTAATTTCAATCAATGAAATTTTACATAAAATATAGTATTACGCACTAGCAACAATCAGAAGAATTCTTTTAATATTAAGTAATAAATTATTAACATTATTAAAAATCTGTGCTTAAATACGCACTAAATTCAAATAGTTTAAACTATGTACTCACTAAATCATTATTTATAATTAAAAAATGGTTAATATATTTTATTGTATTAATTACAAAATGAATATTATTTAAAATTTTATTTAAAAAATTATTAAAAAAAAATTTTGAAATAAAGTCTCGGCAATAGAATGACAGACACTATAAAAATTAATTTATGTGTAATATTTGTAAAAATAATTAAAAAAACGGTTTTTACAAAAATGACATATAACTAAGAATTAATTATACGAAGACTGAAATATCAAAAAATTAAAAATATAATCACTTTGTATTCTATAAATAATAAAACTTTCTAATAATTTTACGAAACTTGTTAAAGTTTTTCAAAAAGTTGTTAAAGATTTCTCAGAATTTTATATCGCTATTACATAATAATTTGTTTTTCCATGTCATTGTTTGTGATACTTTTTAAAATAAATTCTTATTAATTATATAATAATAATTATATCTAATGAATGAAATGTTTTTAATTAATTGTTAAAAAAGAGACATCAATATATATATATATATATATATATATATATATATATATATATATTCAAACGTAAACACAAAGAAGCACATGCTCTTATAAATAATTTACTATACATCATTTACTATAAATCATTTACTGTAAATAGCTGGATAAAAAAATGAACAAGAAAAAAAATAATTAAAAAAATAAAAAAATTTTTAAAATTACCATGTAAGAAAAGTGTTATTCTTTAGACCTATTTTTACATCTATTTTGCAGACATATTTGTTAATAACATTATGATACTCTAGAAATTGTTATATTGAATGAATTTTAGGATTAAAATTATAAAGTTAATAATACTGCAAATTAATTTTATTTTAGAATATTATAATAAAAACCGAATTTATTTTTTTTCAGAAAAGGTCTCATGGGAAGCAGAACTTACTCCGAATATATAAATTTTCAGCGTAAATGCAGTTTGAGTTTTGGCTGCGATGTTTTATATCGTTCACGTTGAGGTTACATTTTACCACGAGTGGAATGATGACCCGTGAATCGCTCTCTCAGATCTTCACTTCCGCCAGTGAAAGGTAGACGAGCGCTGCATACATACGCTCGCGAGTGTAGCCTACATGTAAGCTTATCGGAGTATCTTTCGTTCGGGAGCTTGTATAGGTACGAGAAGCACAGGTGTTGATTTTGTGTGTATATGTGTACATATTTTGTGCGCGCGTAAACCCGAGATTCTCTGGTAAATCTTTCGTTACGTGCACACATTTTACGCGTTTACCTCGAACGAGTGATTGAGGAAATGTTCTTTTTAGCACAATTGAGAGATTCGTAGTACAGTGCGTATTTAATTTCTGCATTTGAATGCTTAAAAAGTCGATGTATTTTTTTTATTTGTAATATGTATGGACGTTTATAGCGAATGTAAAAAATTTCTTTAATAAATGAATAATATCAGAAAAATATTCATTGATTTAGCACTCTCTAAAGCCATTAGAGTGAGATTTTCATTGGTTTATACTTTAAAAATATAAATTGCAGTAAATAAAATAAACACTTTACTAAATGAAATTTTATACTGAGATTTATTTTAGTTGTTTAATTGCATAATTTGTGACAAAATAACAAGATTTTTAAAATTTGTTTATATTTATCGAATAATTTAATTTATAGAACAGTTAAAAATTAATAATATATTTTTAAAAATTTCTACAAAATGAAATTTTTTATACTAATTCATGCAAACTTGTATATTTTATAATTTTGAAGAATTATAATTTCTTTATAATCTAATGATTTCTTTAAAGGTCACTTTTTGTCAAATAATTGAAATTGAACTTTTATATATCAATAAGATATTTTAAATTAACAATATTTTTAATATTTTATTTTGAATAAAGATTCTGAAAAATGGTTCATGTTTCTATATATCGATATATCAAGTAGATTGTATACAAATAACATAAAGGGCTAATTATGACAGACATAATTATCTTTGAAGATTTATCTTCATGAATACTGATATTGTCTTTCTTAAGCAAACAGACCATATATGAATGTTTATGACTATATGCAGTCATATAAAGTCGCTTTTATTGACATCATGCGATAATATAAGATTGAATATGATTTTACGCGATTATTTGTGGTTAAAAACATAATTACATACACTATAAAATCTTAGATTAAAAGTAGTTTAGTTAATATGTTATAAATATATTCTTAATCAAACAAGAATTTTCAAATTCGGACTAGGATTTCAAATCTTCAATAATACAACAATTTACATTTCTCATCCGGAGAAAGCTTGTTTTTCGCAAAATGAAATTCAATCTGTTATATTGTAGCAAAAATTCATAGTAAACTATAAACAAATTTTATTTACATTTTAGACGCATTATCCATAAATAATTTGTATTGAAATATATAGTTCAAATTTCGTCTAAGTTTAACTGTTGACTTTTCTTGAATTATGTATATATAAGGTACATAGAGTACATATAAGTTGATGGAGTTTGCATAAGTTGTATTATATAGAAAGCAATTATCTATTACAATACTCATATATTGTATTAAATTTTTAAGATTTCTTAAACATTATTGTTTTAAAATTTGTTTTATAGACTGACAAACATAGTTTTTTTACATTGAATATTATAATATTATACTTGAACTCTAAGTAGTATTGCTTAACAATACCATTTTAAAAATAATATTATTAATGAGTTGTTAGCTTTAACAATCTGTGGAAAGTTTGAACAATCCTCTAATTCGTACTATATTAGATAAACAGACTTTAATTTTCGGTGTTAGCAAAATAAATTTTCAATCGCGTCCTGTTACAGTATGGCGTAATAAATCATAAATATTTGAGAGGAATCATGGAAAATGCAGAGCTAAGTGAAAGTGCAAGCGTTAAAAGTCATAAGTCCAAATCGATCAGCTTTTTAGCGCGTCGTTGGACATGAGTCATCGAAACTCCTTTCTCACCTCGAGATAAAGTATCTGCATAAGAATATTATGATTTGTTCATCGAATAGAATGAATAAGTTAATCCTGCAAAACTAATAACTGAATTTACTGTTATGATGTATATGTGTCTACGATATCGATTTCTAATTTTTAAATTATTTATATCAGGGACAGATACTTTTTTCGATTTTCATAATAGAGATGATAATATAAAATTTTTGTTATATAAACATTTCTTGTGCTTACATTATCTTGGTGCTTATTTTTTAATTTTCCAACTTTTTAGTCATATTCAATACATAAGAATATTCTGTCGAATAAAGAAGAATAATGTGTTTATTGCGTTTGGGTTATGTAAAAAAGAGATATTTCAAGTATAGTATACATTTTTATAATAGTGACAAAAAAATAGTCAGTATCGTCTAAAATTACGTTCAGATGGTTATATTCAAGTTTAAAATCTAATAAAAAACAACAATTTTCTTCGAAGAGAAATAAAACATTATGCGATTTAATTTCATTTTTACCGCGATAAATCTTTATAAGAATCGCATAGGTACACGTAATTTAATGATTACTATAATAGTTTAACTTTATCCGAATTTATTAGTTACAAATTAAATTTATTTAAAAATGAATAAAATAATTAATTTGCAATTTTTATACAGTATACAATAATTTTTGTATAATTACTAACGGAAATTTATAGAAAGATTCAAGTTAATAAATATTGAATTATTTGCTTTATAAGATTTGTGAATTTTCTTATTTTAAAGTAATGTTGCAATACGTATAAAAAATATTATGTAGGCTTAATTTGAACTGTATTATTATTAGAGAAAGGCTATATTTAAAGTCTTGAGAATTTATTTTACCTTTCTTAAAAATTACATGTGTATGTATTACCGTAAATTTTATACGTTTTTTTTTAATTTGTAGTTCAACTGAAAACTCTTATTTTATTCTTATCGACTTATATTAGATATTATATTATTTTATAGTATGTTATCTCTTTTTAACGAGCAGTTTTTGAGTACTTTCAATAAGATTAGAAGATGGATTAGAAAGATATTAGAAAGATATATATATTTCCAACATACATTTATTTTTCTAACTTCATTTGTTTGACACACAGTAAAAAATAGAAAATATTTACTTTTCTATTATTCGTTATAAAAATATACGTTGTTATTAATTTTATTTCGTACAAAGGAAAATACAATTATTAGCTTACTTTATAAATATAAAACTGTCATTATAAATACAAATTTAACAGTCGCAATAGAAATTTAAATTTGACGTCAAAAAGGTGAAAAATTTTAATGTTGGACTTGAAGGATTTTTTTCATTAATTCAATATTAAAATTTTCTTTAGTACAATCAATGACTTTATGTTTTGATTTATTTGTAATGTCATTTGCTATAATTAATAAAATCTTTAATAGAATACTAAATAACTCATGAGTTTTCATTCGTAAAGAACTATATTTTTTAGATGTTGGATAATATTTATTATTTGTCTGTAATTATGAATTAGAGAAAAAGTTACTGACTTAGTCAGTGGAAACTTTTTTCAACTAACAGGTAATAAATTTTAATATACATTGTGTAATGTAGTAAACTTTATTTCTTTTATCTATCAATACATTTCATAATGACAATCAATGAATGAGAGTAAAATATAATTAGATATATTGTTTACGAAAATGGAATTTGGAAATCTTAAAATATCTATTTACAAAATTATTTTTTTAATATTTAAAATCAATTTTTAATATATTTTCACATGCAAATTGATGTTCATTAATTGTGATCTTTTATTAGACATAATTTTAATGTATACTTTATTTTTATATACTGTTTGAGCAACTGAATAATTAATTAAATATACTGATCAAAGCTATTAAATGGCATTTACTTAATACATAAAAATAGATTTTCACTATTAAAAACTAATAAATATTTATGATTTTACTTCCGCAATTTTCAAACTATACTATATAATAAATCGCAAAGCTTAGAATCGTTATGATATTCTATAGGAAAAAGTGTTTATCGGCATGAACTGACGCGCAATCATAGCACATAAAACAAATTTCCTTGCGCGAGGAAGAATATTTACTACTCATTGTGCCTTGAGGATAGTGTTTAGACTCGATTGTTTCGTCTTTGGTTGTAATAATGTCTAGCAGGAGGGATTACCTTTAATTATGAGTTTAGTGTGTTTAATATGGTCATTCTCGAAGCACAAATATTTTTCCTTATGGTTTAAGTGGAAGCGATAATATTAAAATTTTCTCTAGCTATAGTAGATTGTTGGTAGTTAGAAAATAGTAGTGTGTAAAAATTTACAGCAGATACGTCTTATATAAACTACACGAAAGCATAAAAATTAACAATTAGAGAGAACGTTTTATGCATACTTTGATACTGCAAAATATTTTTATGTTAGTTGTATCAAAAATATTTTAGACATATAAACAATTATCACTAACATTCTTTAAAATTAATATACTATTTGTATATTTTCTAAATAACTTCGATCTTTTTATCTGCAAATTGAAAGAAGAGTCTCCTCTTTTTTGCTTATACTGTGATATTAATTGCATATCTATTTTGTATGTCAATTATACTCTTTATTTTAATTATACCAATAAAGAATTTTGTTACAAATTTTAAATTATTTTACAAATTTACAAATTTTAAATTATTTTACAAATTTACAAATTTTAAATTATTTTACAAATTTACAAATTTTAAATTATTTTACAAATTTACAAATTTTAAATTATTTTACAAATTTACAAATTTTAAATTATTTTACAAATTTACAAATTTTAAATTATTTTACAAATTTACAAATTTTAAATTATTTTACAAATTTACAAATTTTAAATTATTTTACAAATTTACAAATTTTAAATTATTTTACAAATTTACAAATTTTAAATTATTTTACAAATTTACAAATTTTAAATTATTTTACAAATTTACAAATTTTAAATTATTTTACAAATTTACAAATTTTAAATTATTTTACAAATTTACAAATTTTAAATTATTTTACAAATTTACAAATTTTAAATTATTTTACAAATTTACAAATTTTAAATTATTTTACAAATTTACAAATTTTAAATTATTTTACAAATTTACAAATTTTAAATTATTTTACAAATTTACAAATTTTAAATTATTTTACAAATTTACAAATTTTAAATTATTTTACAAATTTACAAATTTTAAATTATTTTACAAATTTACAAATTTTAAATTATTTTACAAATTTACAAATTTTAAATTATTTTACAAATTTACAAATTTTAAATTATTTTACAAATTTACAAATTTTAAATTATTTTACAAATTTACAAATTTTAAATTATTTTACAAATTTACAAATTTTAAATTATTTTACAAATTTACAAATTTTAAATTATTTTACAAATTTACAAATTTTAAATTATTTTACAAATTTACAAATTTTAAATTATTTTACAAATTTACAAATTTTAAATTATTTTACAAATTTACAAATTTTAAATTATTTTACAAATTTACAAATTTTAAATTATTTTACAAATTTACAAATTTTAAATTATTTTACATAGTGAGGATTAATATCTCAAAAAAAGTAAGTGATTAAAATTTAAAACTAAAATTGAAACATTGGATATTGTAATTACAAAAATATTTTAATCTAATTATTATAAATAATTCGGCATGGATAATATTTTAGAAATTTATTATAAAAATAATTTATTATAAATATATTTAGAAATTTCGATTTTGAACATTTCATTTATATTTTATGTTAATTTAAAATAACATTCTATATTTGAAAATAATTCATCGCTTTGCATATTTGTTTATACTATATTTATTAATAATTAATTTTTGGTTGGTTTTAAAAATAAATGAATATTGATAGTAAATGTTGATTTCAATTTTAAATTAATTTTTTCAATACGTGAAATATTTATTTCTTATGCATATTTTTGGAGCTAATTTTAACTAATTAATTTTATTTATTGTATTCTTAAAGTTTTTTTTATCATCTAAATTAGGAAGCTTAAATTCAAATCTTCATTTTCGAAATTGTAATTATCAAAGGTATATACGTTGCTACATAAAGCAGACATAGCATATTAAATCATGATCATATTATAACTCTTTGATTCAATGACTATTGATTTAGACATTAAATTTGTGTAACAATTTTAGTGATACAAGGTTTTGTAATTAAAAGTTTTATTAACTTGATGAAATAGTTACAGCAACAATTTCTCTAAGTATCAGTATCTACAAATAAATAAAGTAATAATATTTAGAATCTATATATTGTCACTGTAGAAATATGTGTCTCAACGTTAAATTATTCTTTTAACAATATATAATATGTTTAGTAATTAAATTAAAATTAAATTAAATTAATTAAATTAAACATTTTATCAAAAGATAATTATATTTAAGAATGCATATTTAAGTTCTTTACTTGTAATCTTAGATTATATTTACTTAAAGAAAGAAAAATCTTGTTTACTTGAGTTACGTAAATTGACGTAATTGAATATCTTTGACACGCTGTATTCTAAATGTGTATGCAATTACAGATATTTTGAAAAACCTGGCTATTTTCTCATTTTAAAACTCATTAAAACAGTTTAAAATCATCTTAAAACTCAGTAATTATTTGAGCATTTAATGTTTTTCTTCAACAAATACGATTTTTCTTTTGAGTTTTATTTACTGCTGACGATAAAATAATGTTTAAAATAAATCGATCAGATTTTTATTCGAAGTATTAATTTCATATAAGAGAGCATTATTTATGGAAAAATAGTTACTATAAGTTACATTTCCTCATTTCCGTATTTTTCATATATATACTAAATTGTAAATCTGAATTTTTTAATTAAGTGCAATTTTCAATAATAGGATTTAGAGACAGAATGAGAGGGAGACAAAGAAAGAGAGAGAAAGAGAGAGTTTTATGAATTACATTATATTATGTTACGTTATTAGTTATAAGTTGAAATAAAAGAAAATTTTCAAGTAATAAATATAAAATTTATTATAAATATAGAATTAAATTTTTAAAACTTTTGCAAACTTTTAGTAAAATTGGAATTAATGATTATATATAAATATATTTCCTTGAATTATAATTATCGCTTAAATAATATATATATATATCTAACTTAAAACTAATATAGTAAAAATTTATTGGAAAATTCATTAAATTTCAACTTTAATGCTATTATATGAACTGAAATGAATAGTACGTAATTTAGCTTACAAGTATAAATAAAATTAGAATATGGTAGAGATTATTTAAAATGAATAATTTTATATTAACTATTCTGATTTATTGTAAGATTTTACAAGTAGAAATTGTAATTTTAAAAAGTAAATATTACGATTACAATTTACTTTCATTTATTTTATGACATTAAGATTATTTTATTAGAGATATATAAATTACTAATTAGAATAAACTTTTACGATTATTTTGAATTAGTTTGATTATTAAATTTAACTTTTTTTAAAGTGCTAGTAATATTATTCTGAATACCTTTAAAGTAAAAATTATAGTTAAAATAAATTTACAAGCATTCTCAAATAATATTATTTTGTTTTAATGGTGTAGAAAACTAAAGAATTTATACTAACATTTTTTATTTAAGAAACATTAAATTTGTATTAAAATCAAAGTCTTTTAAATTTTGAAAAATATTTTGTTGTTTATTTAAGAGTATTTATTATTGCATCAAAATATTTATTCGAACAGAAGATATATTATATATATATTTTTTTATTTAAAAAAATTATGTAATCATATATTGATTGATAAAATTATAAGTTCAGAAAACTTCTCAGTATTCAATGGATTGTGATGGAAATCCATTCAAAATATATATGTATGGTTGTATCAATATATGCTACTTACAAGTTGCATAAATAAAAGTAAGAAATGATAAGAGAAATAACTTTCTCGTCTTACTAAAACTGATTTATTCTACTGAATAAATACAGATCATTACCACAGAAATAGAAAGTTCCATATAAATTTTTTGAATGATAATCAGATGTAAGACATATAATATTCTTTAAAATTTCTCGACACAACATTATATGTGAGTACACTTGCACATTCAAATAAGTTATTTTGTTCTGATATTTTAAATATTATTTAACTCTTAAAGGTTTTTTTATAGTACATACTGTATCTTATGTATTTTTTATAATAACTTGAACATTTTTTTATTTATTCTTAATATTATTTAGACGAAGAAAAAGTTTATATTAATTTAGTTTTATATTTTAATTTATTAAAACCTTTATAATAAAATGTAAGTGTTTTAATTAAGAATTTATTAAATATTAAGTTTTATTAATATGTAAATTTAAATTCCATAAAGTATTTTACGGATTTTATTTCGCCTATTTGATAAAGTATTTCTTAGGTATAATATATTTCAATTATATTGATAGTCATTTAACTATTAAATATATCAAAATTACCAATGGCTTTGGATATTATCAAAAAAATTATAATTTGCTTATGTTTCTCTATGAAAGGAGGTATATTTTTAAAATTAACTTGACAGAATAAAAATAAAAATTATTTTAAAAATTTCTGAAAGTAATTAGCTTCTTATAAAAAAAATTAAGGTAATGGTATTTATTCTTATTTGTAATCTTAAAAATTACGAGAGCATGCTAAAACTTTCCCGCTATAATTACGGATTTTTATACAGTAAGCATTAACATATACAACTTTGTCTCCTGTTATCTGGATGCATTTCTTCATTGGATGTCTTGTTATAATTGACTGGTGAATAAAATATGAAACCGCAAAATATATGTACATGTTGTGCATTGACTTTCGTAATTTTAATGAAAAAAAATTTCAGCGTGGCTGATATTTATACCACCTATATTTCTTGTTGATGCACCATGAGATTCGCAAACTTTAATTTCATGGTACAATCAATTTTCTTTAGTTTTTAAGAATAAGTTTAAGCTTTTATATTATTTTTTCCATAGTATTTATTATTTCATATAACAATATAATTTCAAGATTTTAATAAATTTTTCAATCAATTAGATGTAAATGGTCATCTATAATTATAAAACTAAATTATTAAATTTTAATAATTTTATAGTTTCTTATAATATATCCTAAAAATTTATATAAATATTTAATTCAATTACATTTAAAATTTGTGATGCCTTTGTCGTAGAGCTTTTAAGAGAAATATTACGTATCTATACTTTTAAATATAATGACAATATTAATGGTTTATTTATAAAGTAGATTATAATATATAAATTTTGTAAATCCTCAATAAAAAAATTAAGTAAAACGAGCTAAAAATAATATCATTGATAATAAATACATGTAGTTGTACTAGTAATATTATAGCATTATAGTATACTACCCTTTTTAAGTGAATTTGTATGTATTAAATAGTCATATACAATAATAATTATACAATATAGTGTTATTTAGTTATAATTAATATTTTAATTTCATGTATTTTAATTGAATTTAAATATTTTAATTTTAATATTAATTTAAATATTAATTAAATTTTAATTAATTTAATTTAAATTTATATAAATAAATTTTGGGGAGGTAACTTTACCTAATTTTCATCGTTTATTAAGTCAGTTATTATAAAAAATTGATTCTACTATTTGAAAGATTATAAGTCTAGTACATTTAATTACGTCATTAATAGTTGTAGAGTGAAAATTTAATTATATTTAAATTATAATGCTATGTAAAGTAAAAGTACTAGTGTTCAACATTTCAATTTTTAGGTTTGGTTGTTGTTTTATAAAATATTATTATTGGAATATAAGTCTTTATTTAGTGTATTTGATGGCAAGTATTTATTTATTTAGTGCATAAGTTTTCCTGTGTAATTGTTTGTAATATTCTATAATAGTATTCTCACTATATATCATTGTCTATTATTTAATTTAAAATATTCATCTAATTGTTTGAGAATACATTGAACCCTTTAAGTTATTTGATCATAAAAAAAAATTTTTTTCAGCTTTTCTCAATTTTAGAGGTAGTACTGTAAAGGATCTTAATAATGAGTTAATAATAATATGAAATGTAGTATTTTTTCGGAGAAAATTCTAAAGTTTTATAAAGATAATATTCTATTTTGGAAGTTTAAAGGATAAAAACATAATGTTATGATATAAATATCAGTATTGATTGTGAATATGTATATTTTGTTAGTCAAATTTATCTATGTAAAACTAATGTATATAATTATTAAAAACAAATATATATAAATACACTTCTTTAATTGCATATAAATATACTTTTTTAAATTACATGAGGATGAATTTTGTTAAATAAAAAATGTTTTTTAGTTTTTGTGTCCTGTTAAAATTATAATACTAAAGTATATAGAAATTTCTTTAAAATTAGCTAGAATATAAAACAATGTTTTTTATTTTATCTAGAAGTCGCACATACGATATGTATGTGATAACATGAAAAGTTTTTTTTTCGTTATACCTGAAATTCTAAGTAGTAAAATTCATATATTATAGATGTGTTAAAATAATTTTTTGCGAACATTAAAATTTTTTATATATTAATATACTATTCCTAATTTAATTAAATGTGAAACTTACATAAAATTTAAATAGCAACTAGGAAATATAAATTTTTCTAAGCTCAAGAAATAAATATTACTAATTAGCATAAATACATACATGTGAAGTCATGCAAATACTACATATGTATGTGCATAAGCTTATGTAAAGAAGAGCTAGATATTTTTATCTTTCCAGAGAAAAAGTAAAGAACGATAAAAATGTATAAAACACTTTCGCCTCAGATATTTCATTCGAACCAACATTCATGAATATATATTTATATACATATACGGGCGATTATACTCATTTTCAATCACGCAAAACCTTAAATGCTTTTATCTGGTCAAAACCAGTGTGATCTTGCAAGCAGGGCTACTTTCACTGTCAAGTAGAAAACGTGGACAACTTTTATGCGATGTCGTTGTTCTTGTGGCCATTGCAATGGCACCAGGTTTACCATTACAAGATTTTTACAATTAACAATTTTTATTATTTTTTACTTAGTCTTCATCTTTCTATTTATCTTTATTACATTATAAATGCTTATGTGAATAAAATTTTAATATCTGAATAATATATTACATAAGATAGGGAAAGACTACTATAGATGCTGTAAAAGTCTCTTAGTAAATTTCACGGAGGCTTTTATATTTTCAAAGATATAATTGATCAAATATTAGTAATACTTGAAATATTTTACAATGACATTTAGATTTATTTCATTTGAATATATATTGTTAATAGCAATGTTCTAATGAAAAATACCGCGTGAGCTATGAAATTGAAATTAATCTTTTGGCTTTATTTGTATCTGATAATTTTTATTTTACAATATTATTAGCAACGCATAAAAAATGAAATATGTATTTTATTTTAACAGTTATCCGAAACATGCGATAATTTTTAATATAAAGTTATATTAACCATTATTTAATAAAAAATAAATCAATTGTAGAATTTTTGTTAATAAATTCTCAAAAAATAATTATTCAATTAAAGTACAGTATCTAATAATCTTTACTTGTAATACGCATAATGATATGAAATTAACTATATGTCAAAACAATATTCTTAAATAAAACTATATTATTTGAATCAATAAAATACTAATAATATAATATGGTAGATCTTGGATAATAATAATAGATACATTTATCTTCGTTAATAGCATATATTTAAATACATGCATATTTAAATATTCATAATTATTAAATATTCATAATAAGAAATGAAAAGAAATAAAAAATAATATAAAGTTAATTTTTTCAAATAATTAAATAGAAATTTAAAATATTAATAGTCATTTAAAATTTCTGGAACTCAATATTTTAGACATAATTTCTAGATACATGAAAATATAATAATACTTAAAAATAATATTTTAGAACATTTCATTGAATATTTTTTTTTTAAATATTCCACTAGATCATTTAATTAATATTCATTCAAATAATTCATTTAATTAATATCATTTAAATAATTAATATTCTACTTGGATAATATTGCAGCAAAAATATCAATATTATAAGTAAAGACTATGTTATACACAATAAACATTTCTAGGAAAAATGTATTACGTAATATTGTGAAATAAGCTTTATTGTATATCAGATACTGATAAGAAAGGTCAGATGTATTGACTTGATTTAGGAGTAATTTAAAACTTGGATAATGATTATATACATTATTCATAATATATTTATAAAGGCATGTTTGAGAAAACTTAACATAGTTCAATGACATGTAGCTGGTTTCATTTCCAAACAAGTGAAATATTATATATCAATTTCAGCTCCACAAAAAGCCTTATTTAAACTTTATTTATTTAAAAATTTATTTTTCAGATAGCACTTGATCGAGCTCATTAGCTGTCAAGTGAATTTCCTTTGGAATCGCGAGCTCTTCTTTTTCGATATTTATCCTCTCCAATTTTTTATCAGTAAGATCTCTTCTGATGATACAACCTGACACATTAGGTAGATTACCATTCTTACAGTTCTTGACCCAACCTTTCCAGTGCTTGAATCCCTCCTGAGTGGCGATGACCTTGGCACAGGCTATGTCATCTTGGATATCATCGTTAAGGAAGTCATTGCAGTTCTTATTGCAGATACCGCCAGGTCGAAAAGCGTTGCACCATTTGTCGCTACTAATTTGGAAGATACCGTAAGAATAGCTGGCTTTGTGACCAGGACCTGTCTTCTTTTTGGTATCGAAATTGCTTTCACTTTTCATGATGCAGACGTACGAGCTGATAAAGGTGCGCTCAATACCAGCACGTACCAACTCCTTGGCTGCGTCACATTGCGCTAGGATGCGAGCAGAGCTTCGGTGGTTGGAGATAATGCAGCAGATCACAATTGTAAGAAGCAGTGATATCATCATGGAGCTACTCATTCTGCGATCTATGATCAACATTGATAATTCAACTTTTTCTTTCATACCATTTTAAGGATAAAAACTACTTTAAGAACTAGGCTGATCAGTATACGAGGTCTTTCATATTCAGTTGATTTCAGGGAAATTAAAAATCTATTTTCTTAGCCGAATTAGTTGAATTTTTGACATGCGCTAAAGATAATATAAAACTTTAATATCGTTTTAGGTTTATTCACAAAATTCAACTTTTAAAATGCAGCAAGAGTTCAACGTATATTACGCATTAATAAATTAAGATTTTTAAGCTGTTTTGCAAATAATTTTACTAAATATCTAAATGTGTAAAAGAGTGCTTTTTACTTCTACTATTTCATCAACATTTTTCAGGCTACGTTTTTATCTGAATTTATTCAATAAATTCGTTAAACTTTAACAATTAATTTATAAATTTGTATTATTATATGTTAAATCTGAGATTAGAGATTTCGGCAAGATTCTTATTGGAGATGAACTGCTTGAGTGACGTTATAACCTTGCAGCAAGGATCGACGATTAGCACGCCAAGGTAAACATTATCTGATCTAATTTATGTCATATTATAATGTTTTTCCAATTCCACCTTTATAAAATGAAGTAGGTATGCGAATTTTGAATCTGATGTGTTTACTACGATTATTCCTCCTAAGAGACTTAGCTTTTTTTACCATGAAAGACGGAGAGTCGAAAGAGGAAAACTAGAAATAAACTTTGAAAAATCTCATCGGACCACATCGTTCGACTATGCCTTAATAATACTAAATAATTAAAGAGAATATTTATTTATATAGAAGCAGTTCTTTGCAAAAGTAAGAAAAATTTTTTAAATATCATCAAACGCCGGATAAAAGAAAGAGATCTTGAGTTGGACAAGAGTCAAATGTCTTAGGGTCCAAGGAAACCCACTCATAAGTGTTGAAAAATTTATTAAATAACATAAAAATAGTATATTTATACATTTATATATTATTAATACATTTATTAAATATTAAGATGACTTTCTTTAATCGATTTATGGATAACCTACCATGTATTTATATATATATATAGAAAAATGCAATTTTATAGATTTGTATATGAAATTTAAATTTTCACTATTAAATTAAATTAAATTTTTTTAATAGAAATTAATATATAGAAGTTTATATAAAATAAAAACTCATTAATTTATTAAATTTTTGTATCATAAATAGTATTTCATTAATTAAATATAAGTTAATATAAGCTATATTAACTTATATTTTTTCTTAATAATGAGCAGAGTATTATTTCAAATGTTTAACTAGATAGTCATTTAATAAATATTAGAATATTTTATTATTTTAAAAGTTTTATCTAGTTTTATCTTGGGAATATTATATATATTTTTTAGTTACGTCTATTGACAAATATTTATTCAGTGAAAAATTATAATTATATTCAAAAAATTATGAAATTTAAATTTCTTTAACTATTTGTATTATTCAATAAATTAAAGAAAGATAAAGAATGAAAATAGTTTACTTAACAAATTAAAAAAAATAACTAATAAAGTATATTTTATAAATAATTATATCCTTATATGCTTGTATAATCTAATAGTGTAATCTACGAATTAAGATAATATTTAGAATAGATATACACAATAAGTCATAAGCATTTATTTCTTTGTATATTATTTATATGAGTTTGTCATTCATCAATTGAATACTTTTTCTTATCTATAAAATATTTGAGTTAACTATTAAGTTAGTGAAATACAATATTTATTTATGTAAATCTTTGATTTGTAAAATATAATAATTTTACGCATAAATAAACTTTACGTGCATTAAAATGATATAATTGTTTTAATGTAAAATATTCCAAGTTCATGTTTACATAACTAAAACATATGAATTTTTCTCACTTTTTAAATTATCTATTATTTTACCATTTATATTGAATAATTATTTATTTAAAGTTTGTTACTAGGTATAAATGAATGCTAAAAAAGTACTTTAAATTTAAATGATTAACGTAAGAGCATCCATATTTAATTAAAAATACTTGTGAGATATTATCTTGTAATACTTGTAAAAACAGGAATTATCTAAAAAGTTGATATACTATTAATTAAGTCATTTATAGTATATAATAACGTAATAGATAGTAAAAGAATGTAGAAAATTTAATTGAATATTTGACACGTATTTTTGTAACTTTATAATAAACAAAGCTTTGAAATTTATTTTATTTTTAAAGTATAATTTAGATTTGAAAATTCATTTGCAAATAAACGAACAACTGTGATTTAAGATTTTTAATTGAGCAATTCATTTAGTTATGTTGTACAATTGTTATATTTAAATTGCGATTATAGATTTTAAGATTATAAATTAAGATAATAATTATAATTTATGTAAAAGATTTGAAAGGCTTGAAAAAAAGGTCAGAAATTGATAAGACAAGTATCAAATACTATTCTAAAAGATGTAAAGCTGAGAAATGGAAAATTAACTACTTCCACCCTTAAGGAAAAATAATAAAGATAAAGGGAAGAGGGAAGAAGAAGAATCACAATCTCTGTGGAACACTTACGTCGAGGATGGATAAACATCGTCAGCGTAGCAGTAGAAACCAGAGGAACGAGATAATAAAGCGAAAGAGTGTAATTTATAATAATTACGACCGTCGGACGATACACGTTAGACTGAAGGAAGTTTATTTATACGTAGCTATTCATTCCAATATGACGTGACAAGGCATCTGAATGTAATTGTTCACGCTATAGATAAGAGACAAGACGAAAGAACCTTGAGCTTGAGCGCTTTGATCCTGATAAGCTACGAATACATGAGTACAAGACTCAAAGAATCAGGTGTAGGCGATCACTAATAGTCGACCTGTCGACCTGGTATGACGAATCTTCAATATGATTTCGATTCTCGGAGGAAAACACATAAATTAATTTATACGACACTAGGTTTTTCAAATATAGTGAACAAATTTGTGTGATTTTTGAGCGGAAATTAAATGATGTGAAAGTGATTTATCTTTCTCGCCAATTATTATCTGGTTCACGACTATTTTTCAATTCGATGTCAAGGCATTTTCAGGTCTATCGTTCTTCAACTAAAGTTCATCTAAAATGTTTTTGAACGTGAAATTAAGTTGTTAATTATTATTTGCAGTTTCGAGTTTTTGCAATGAAGATTTCCTGTTTCAAATAAACAGGATATTAGATCTAATGTGTATCTAATATTTGTTGTGTTATCTAATGTATGAAAGGATAAATTTTTTATAATTTTTTATAATTCTTTTATGAACAATAGCATAAAAATACCATTCTAAATTTCTAACATAAAATTGTTTAAGATTTTAATTTAATTGTAACTAAAAATATTGGATATATTTTTTAAAATTAAGGTTCCAATTCTAAAAATTTGAAATTTTACGTGTATTCTATAAAAGTACTAAAATCAATTGGTTAACATAAAACTGTTATTATTAATGAAATAAATGTATACACTATTTATATTCGATACATTTTATAAAGGAATGGTTGTAAAATTATATTATATATAAGATTCAACTTAAAAAACAGAAATTATTTCGTCTTTAGATTTTTTCAATTCATATTTCGCAACAATTGGTATTCATACGATTACAATGACTTTCTAGAGAGATTAATACAAAGAGAGTGAATATAAAAAATTTTTAGTAATAAATATTAATTGGTATAAAGCAAATGTAAGAATTAATTGATATTGATTTACGATATTTATAAAGAAAATATGTTGAATTTTTCTAAAAAAATTTATAGCCTAAACTTATTCTTATGAAGTTTTACTACAATTAAATGTCATTTTAAATTTCCTATTCATATATTTGTAGATTCTTTATTTATGTTTCATTATATTTTTAATTATATATATAGTTTAAATTAAAAGAATAAATATAAATATAAATAAATATAAATTTAGAATTAAAATATATTGAGTATCTTATATTAGTTTTGAATTTTTATGTTAGTGATTAAAAAAAATAATAAACTAATTAATGATATTAAAGCAAGTGAAATAAATTTTATTATCAATAGATTATAAGAAAATCATAATTGAAAATGTAAATCTAATTATTCATTATTATTTATGAAAAGAAAATGAATAAATTGGGAAGAGAAATGTAAGAGAAAACGCACGATAAATAGACGAATATTTTATTCTTAAATAATGAATAATTTATTAGTATATTATTATTGTTATTAATTTAATAACTCAGTGATAATAATTAAATTTTATTGAAAACTATTTTTAAAAAATAATAATCAGTTTTTATTCATTTGTATTTTTTTATCATCGTGTAATTGTGAAAATTTATATAGATATATTTTTTTTAAATTTTTATGGTTTTAAGAAAAAAGTTTTCATTTTTTAATAAAGTTTTTATGAATCAGTAAAGAGACAGATAATCTACATATAAAGAATTATGAAAATACTCGTTAATTTTTTTCATATTATCTGCGTGTACATATATGTAGATACCAAATATTAATAGCGTAAAGAAATAAATCAGTATATATTGTATTGTTGAAAGTTGATAATATACGATTAATAGGAATATATTAACACTAAACTATTACTTATCAATTAGTCATTGGCAGAATACCTTAGCACGGTAAAACAAAAATAGATTGTACAGATATGCATTTAAATAAACACGATGATTTCTATTTAAAGGTGTTTCTTATTATTTTATAACACATTTCATCAATAATAATACAATAGAATTAATTGTGTTTTTAAATAATATTATTATTATTTTTATTATTATTAATATTCGTAACTAATCCTAAAGATTTTAGTTTAATTTAAAATTCTGTGTATTTTTTTAAACCAGTTTTTGATGTTTATAATATTGAAATTTTATAATTGTTGTTATAATATGTTTTTTATTTTAATGTAATTTAAAAAAACTCTACATCTATGAAGCATTTTGTAGAATAATTAAAAGTCAATTGAAGGGGTTGGTTCATATCGGTTATGGATATTTCCATCTATTGTGCAATATTTGCTTTTTACCTGTTTATAATATTGTAAAGGTTAGATAAAGTATTTTTGCCTTATAAGAGGTATTAATCTTTAATGTTAGAAGTTTGAAGATCTTTATATACGGTATTAATGTAATTAATTTTTGTATTTAAAATAGTTCTTGTTTTCTTTTTTTTACAAAAAAAGAGTAAATTCAACATTACAAGATAACATTTCACTTGATGATAAATTTATTTTCATTAATTACGGAGTTAAATCGAGTTAAATGAAATGGTTTAAAAAATAAATAAATTCATTAAATTACAGATAATTTCTTTTTTGAAATGTAAAGGCGTTTTATTGTTTACAATTTAGATAAATTAAAACTTTTAAAAGCTTATTATGTGTTATTTTCAATTGTAGTTATTTATCCACAATTACTATTTATAATACTGTAGAATTAGTATATAGTATTATATTGTATTTAGAAATACATTATAAAGAAGTAATTGCATCTTTTAAAATAATGAAATTGTTTATTTCTTGTTTTAAAAGAATATTGCCGATATCTATAAGAGCAATTGATATTATTTTAATAATTGAAAAGTTTAAAGAAACAGATATCTTAAACTATATATATTTTATTTATTTCTTCAGGTATTTTGAAAAACGAATGCTTGATATTGAACAACATTATAAAAGATTCTCTAAATGAAATTACGTTTAAAATCAATAATTTAATATTTAGAAGATAATTTTGAAAAACTCAATTTCAAGAAAACAAATATTGAGATGAATAATGCTTTCATTTATAAGACGATTTTAAATCACAGACAAGACAAAAATGATAAATATCATTTAAAATTTACTAGAAAAAATTACTGGAAACAATAATTTTTGTTAGTTTTATTAGATAGTTAAAAGCATTTCTTTATTTATAATTAAAAATAGAAATTATACTTTAGAATAATAATGAGTAACTACAAAACTTTTTAGTTATAAATTGCTTTTAAGATTAGTAGAAAAACTTAATAAGGATTGTTTGTTTTAAAAACCGTAATTTTAAATAATTTGATAATTTTTAGGTGGCTCCCTCGTGTGATACTTTCTCATACTATTATGTTCGATACTTTCAGTCGGTTCATGCAAAATAATTTTATCATCGATTATCTTTATAACCGACTATTTCTTTTATCGCTGATTTCTATAAATTTTCTTTACAAGTCCATAAAAATTAAAGCCTAATCTTTTTATCCATACACATGCACACAAAATGAATTTCACTTTAATTTTTTTGCTTCTAAAAATCCTCATACATAATAAAATATAATTTACATTTGATCATCGGATATGACTTTAATCTTCATCGACTTTTACTTTTACTTTTGTTTATAAATATTTTTACAGGCTCGTATGAATCATGAAGGTGCAAAAATTTTTTATTAAAAAAAAAAAAAAAGAAACTGTTATGTAAATGAAAAAATAAACTGACTGTAATAACAATTTACATGCCACTGAGATTAAAATTAATAGTAATAAATTGATGACTTAATGATTTTAGGCAGTGAGCCAATCAAGACAATAAAAAGCAGTAAAACCTCTTCGTTCTTATTAAACCATATTAACGAGGCATTATCTCGAATCATCTCGAAAAATATGTGAATCAAAGGTCACATACATGAACATTAAGAGTTTACTATAGTACGTATAAAGGTTCACCATATGAAGCCTTTGTGTCCAAGGCTTTTACGGATGCTTCTCTATCCGGTCGTGGGTGAAGCGAGTGACTCGAGGTACAGTTGGTAGACCGCCCGTCATCCCTTAATGTTTCTATCCGCTCTGTCTTTCTTTCTCTCTGAACGTTATGTAGGCTTCCGTGACTGGTTTGAAAATTACTGTTACAGCTTCAGGTCCAACGCAGGGAGAAGATAGAAAGAGTTTGCAGGCGTTAATTATCACAATCCATGACAATGTGTCTTGTGAAATCTCATAAAAAGTTGTATGATTTAATAAATTTTTAAGGTAGTTCTTTTAAATATGATATAAATTTTTTAATAATTATTATTTTTGCGGAACTCTACAAATATTCTTTTAAAAACTTTTGAATACTTATCAAATTACCAGTCATATGATGGTACATTAAAAATTATTGTTTAAATATATTTAATTTAATGTGAATAAGTAAATTTAATTTTATAAATATTATTAATCTTTATCGTATCTTATAACGTAATAAATTATAAAAGTTTTCCAACCAATTAAAGTACACAATTAGTTAAATAAAAGTCCAAAGAAAATAATAAGTATTTTTTAAATTACAAATTTAATAAAAAAATAGTGAAACAAAATATATCAATTGTTTTATGGAATACAACAATTTATAAAAAACATATATTTTTAGTAGTATTAAACATCTTTAATCATTTCAATATATTGTTCATTTAGATTTATCATATTATATTATTTGAAACTAATTTACAAGTAAACGATGATTGAAATATTAAAATAACATTTTGTAAATACTAAATCTATTATAACATGTTATACACCCTATAGTTAATACGTACGACTGTATTGATTTCTTTATATTTTTGTAAATCTTTAAGATAAACTTTTGGATTAGATGATCAAAAATGTTTTTGAAATAGTTTTGTTACCAACTACTCTATTTGGTTAAAGGCATTTTTTAATATTTTGAAGAAAACTTTAAATTCGAGTCGATAGGTCATAAAAATGAACCTTGTGTAAATGCCCTTTAAAGTTTTCGATTAAAAATATCAAATCTTGGTAACTCATAATAGTTCTTCAGCTTCTTTAAAGAACTCTGCTGTTTAATATTTAATTCCAGCAAAGTCATTACCTATTAAATGCCTGGATAGCCTTTATTGAATATAGGGATAACTTTCAACAACTTTAGCGTCAGAATTGAAATATTTTCGAGTAATATTAATAATAATGACTGCATTAAAGACTAGGAATAAAATATTTTTTTAATTAA
The DNA here is from genome assembly GCA_018907045.1 of Wiebesia pumilae. Classification (NCBI taxonomy): domain Eukaryota; kingdom Metazoa; phylum Arthropoda; class Insecta; order Hymenoptera; family Agaonidae; genus Wiebesia; species Wiebesia pumilae. The sequence goes on along the minus strand of JACCHZ010000159.1, from coordinate 7,211,125 downwards.
TTATTCTTATTATTTAATTTCATAATTTTATAATTTTTATTAATATTTCCAAATTTTGAAGAAATAAGAAAATATTTCAATAATAAATTAATTCTCGATAATAGTTGTAATATATTGCAATAGTAATTAAATATTATTCTTTTGTATAATATGTTTAATTTATATTTTTTAATTAAATACTACAGTGACAAGGTAACTTACGACAAAAAATAAAATAATTCGGTATTAATAAATCAATCATTCGTAAACCATAAAAACGCGGTGCGTGGTTTACTTCAGCCGATGGTTCCTTTTTCTTGAATCCGTGTTGTAATTTTAGAAAGGTACCTTTAAATAGTTTAATCATTGATTAAAGTGAAGAAAAATAAATTGCGTAGACTCTCTGAATAAGAGCACTAACTAACTTAAAATATTGGATGATAAGGATTTAAAAAAAAAATTCAATAACATTTTTCGTGTTTCGTGCAATTCTTTTAATTTTTATTTATTAAATTTCGATTATATTTAAATTTTTAGATAACGTCAATAAAATTTCGTAATCATAATGTGTTAATCAAATTTAAGGTCATATGTTAGATAGTACCTTAAAAATTAAAAAAACGAACATTAAATCAGCGATACAATTATGAAAAAATGCTTTTGGTACATCACTCAAATTAATTAATTTATCGTTTATTCATCAATTAACTTTATATTAAAAATATTATACATAAAAGTAAAATATTTATGTAAATGAAAATTAATTAAATATAATGAATATATAATAATGAATTTAACATAAAAGTAAATCTGAATAAATAATAACTATCATTATTTGTTACTGAAGTAATCAAAATTATTAAAAAATCTTTGTGCGATATTAAATATAATGATTAAAAACTCGGTACCATTACACTAAAAGTAGTTAGCGATTTATATTCACTTTATAAAAAATTATTAAACTTATTAAACTTCATTTTGACATAATAATAATGAAATTGTTATTTTAATTTTATAGCTTATATTACGAGTTTTTGAGTTCATTTTATTTTAAGCTTAATTTGTACAAGTTACAAATGTTGAAGTCTTAAAAAAACATGATGTATAATTAAATGAGTTACAAACACTATACGTTTAGAAAATCTAAGTATTTAAAAATTTTAGCTTTGTGTTTTACTTTTTTTAATAATAATAGATACTAATAGAAAATGAATATTCATAAACAGTAAAAACACATCGACCAATTGTTCAGATATAGATATAGAAGTTTGAGTATTATTTTAATGCAGTAAAAAATATAAGATGTTTTTCATACTTAAGTTTAACAGCGAGAGCTTATTTTTTATATAAAAAAATTGAATTTTTTACGACTATATAATAATGCATTTACGACTATATGATAATGCATTTACCCTGAAAGATTTATTCCGATTATGTTTCTGTATTGACAGGACTCGATAAAAAAGTGCGTGTGTTCATTAATAGTCCAAGTTTATGCGAACTCCTTTACAAACAATGATAATGCATAATCAACATAAATCGTTAACCTTTACGTGTAAGGTCAAACATTCTTTATTCTCAAATAGTTTAAAAGTACAAAGATGATGAACAATATACGCAGGTTAAAAGTTACATCGTGGCTGTTTGAAGAGACTTACTAGGAGCAATTAGATGGTAGCCTGTACTCAGATGGCATTATCCTCCAATATAGCGACAGAAATTCAGTAATGCTCAATCTTCTCTCTCCCCCACGTGTAGAATCGTAAGATAGTGTTTCCATGTAGTCTTTCTATTGTAAAAAAATCTTATCTTTATGCGCACGTGCGCCTCATTTTCATAGTAAATAATAGGGTGATTAGCGCATGTGTGCACTCATTTTTGGGTTTTCACTTATCTTCGGTCCTGCGGCTTTGCGAATTGTTAGTTCTTTAATAATTATGCATTAGTTGATTTCGTGTGATTATGCCTCAATTAAAAAGCCGCCTGCACTTTTATCGTGTCAGTGAAGTAATGAGATAAGTGAGAAAATATGTATGCGATAGAAGTTCAGAGATAAATGCAGGAAGGGACAGAATAAAAGAGAAAGTGAGAGCAATGATATTGCATTCTTACTTTTGTGCCGATTTAGAAATATTATAATGAGATTGATAAATAGATGAGAGTTTCGATTTATAAATTGAAACCTTGTTCAAGAAAACTCCTTATCCCTTTAATTTAAATAAAGTAATGTGTATAATAGGAAAGTGTTAATTTAAGTATAATAGACTATGAATGAGGAAGCTTTGTGAATTTAGTTATTTAATTATTTAGGTATTTAGTTATTTAATTATTTAGTTATTTAGTTATTTAATTTTTTAGTTATTTAGTTATTTAATTATTTAGTTATTTAGTTATTTAATTAAATATCTTAGCTATGTTTTACAACAAATTAAGTACAAGTTAAAAGAAAAATATTCTTTTACATTTTCAAGCAAATATTTACTCTACGTATAAGGAATAAAATTATTTTTTATATGCTGAAATATTCTTACTTCAATAATTTCATTTTTGTAATAAATTATGTTATCGAAAGTTAAAAAAGACAACGATTATTTATAAATCAACACCAGTAAGATCTGCTAAAGTTTCAAATATGGCACAGCTTGTAAGATTAAAATTTTTTTGTTATATAAAAAAAATATAATTAATACTATTATACTCAATATACTTAGATTGAAGAAAATACAATTTACATTACAATACCAGAAATAGTATATTTTTCTTAGTTGATTTAATTTTAATAAATAAGGTGTTATTATACATGTAATATATGAAGTTGATATATATTGAATCTTGTTGAAGATAATTTAAAAATATCGTTGTTATACGTACGTATTCACCCTTTAAGCCCATTAATTTGAATATTTTAATTTTCTGCTTTTAATTAAAAATTTCATAAATGCATTGCCTATTTAAATTGATTTTCTTTAATAAATGTTCGAATTAATTAACTTGTCATTCAAAAGATAAAAATCATCAAACTATTCAATATACTATATAGTAATAGTTTAAAATTATTCAAAAATATAAAATAAGATGTTTCTGAAACATTGCTTTTAATTTGAATTGCTCTCTGGATATATATGCAAATAGTACAGACGTCAAGTCTAAGCTTATCACTCTTTTGTTCAAAGTATTCGAAAAATAATATGAATAGAAGAAAATTCTAACACAAATATATTAGACATAAAAATTCATTACATTAAAAGAAGGTGAATATTTCCCATAAGCAATTAATGTAATATATTAGTATTAAAGCACATGATATATTGCACTGATTGCCTAATGTAAAATCTACTTTTGTGTTCTTTAAAATGATTTGTTTATATAACTGATCGAGTATAAACGGCTTGGTATAGCGAATGACATGTACACTTCCGTCATTCTTTTAACTCTGATTATGACAGTAGTAACGCAGTACTTGAAATACTTGACAGTATAAAGATATTCAGGTTGAGATATATTCAAGTTACCTTTAACTCACTGTATAATAGTGTATGACGTAATGTACGTATAAATAATTGAATAAAATTTTTGTATTAATGTTTTTGAAACAGAAAGATCTTTAAATGTATCAATAATTAATATATATTAAGCAGTGCTGTATTGTTTCATTTATTGGTATAAAATGTATTATATTGTAAATAAAGACGTTACATAAATTATTTTCAAGTCTTAACTTTCTTGTTAAAAAAAATAAAAAGTTATGTATATAGTACATATTTTTTTCAAAATTAGTTTTTGCGACATACTTGATAAAATTATAACATTAGTATATTATCTATTTTTTGCACTATTTTAATTACATTTTAAAAAAGTAATATTTGTATAAACAATTTCTTTGGAAATTTACATATTTTTAGCTGAAAATGAATGTGACTTTTAAAAAATCAATATTAGTAAATGAACTGATTTTCAAATTAAAAACTTTTTGTGATTTGAGTGATGGTCATTAAAATTTGTGTTATTATTCAAATTTGAGATAACTTTGGTACAATTTATTTTACCATTAAAGAAACTCTTAAATGGACTTTTTCAAATTGCTTAGAGAGAGAGAGACAGAGATAGAGAGAGATATAGTAATAGAAAGTGAGTGAGTGAGAGAGAGAGAGAAAGAGAGAGAGAGGGCATACGAAAGAATATTAGTGCGACTACCCGCAGATACATTTAACTATACCAGTTTATTCTTATATTTATTTATACTTATAAAGTTTATTCTTATAATATTATTTATACGCAGCATCGGAAATAGTAACAAATATGTTTACGTAGAGTTGATTAATACATATATATGATTTAATCAATAAAATAAAATTTAAAATTCAAATAAAAACTATTTAGTATATTAAAAAACTAATGAAAGATAGAATTTTGTGTGAAAGTCTTTAACAAAAATTTTTATTAGACTACCATTACGAATATTTAATTTATGCATTGAATATCGAATATTTACTTCTTGTTCCAATTGAACTATATGTACTACAATAAAATATTTTTTAAAGTATTTTAAAGTTAAAATATCAATATTTTAACAATTAAAAGGTTTAATCAATAAGATAAAATATAGATCATTATATTTAATTAATATTAGCTATTAATATTTAATAGTCAAAATTGTTATCTTTTTTAGTTCTTACAGGCAACAATTATATTTGAGTTATTAGTATTAAAATCAAATTTTTTATACTTGATAAAAATAAATAGATTAATTTTATCACTGCTAGTTCAGTATTAATTATTACATTTTGGAGATTTTACTTTTCACATAAATGTTTAACGCTTTTGAATCCATAATATACTACTTTATATAGTATAACTCGAAAATAAAAATATATATATTGAATTTGAGATAAGGAACGGGAAATTTGAAAATAAAAATATTACATGATATTAATCATTTTTCGCATTTTAATGTGAAAATAGCAATTTCATGTTGTACTTATCTATATGTTACATTTTTACCTTCCTTTTCAAAATTTTTAAAACATAGTAATATTATTATTATTAATATTATTATTATTAATATTATTATTAATACTATTATTATAATTTCTAAGTAAATAAATGTTATTTTGAACATTATTTTAAATGTTTTTTTTAATATCTATATTTTACTATAACCATTATGTTTTGATTCATTGATATTTGAATATCGAGTATTGATCGGTATTCGTCGTCTGCAACCAAGCAATAATTATTATATAATGTAATAATACAAAAATAATGAACGTAGATAATGAAAACACTGCTACATTTCATTTGCTTACATGTAAAATATATGAAGTCTTTATTTACAAACACGATTAAAAAAAATTAGCTGAATAAAAATGCATTTTCTTTTTTTTGGAACAAGAATAAGGTTTCCGCCATTATCATAAATAAATACAAATTGTGGGTAAAAACTTTATTTTATTAATCACAGCTTAGAATCGCTCTGAAAAGCCCGTTTATCTGTAAGTTCAGTAACAACATTTCTCTGGCTGTATGAGAGCTTAAGTTTTCCGCGTAGGTAAGAAAGCTATAAAGCACGGGAATAGCTTTTAGAAGGTTATGATGAAGTGACGTCAGCGTTTTGTACTTTACGAGTTTCTGCGTGTGTATTTGCGCGTATATATTTGTGCAAATCCGTTCGCGAGTACGCATTTGTATTTGTGTGCGTGTGTGTTGGGTGTGTATTCTTCGTCCTATTGATGAAAAGCGATCCCCTTCCATCGACTATCCAGAGTTTGAAAAGCCTCGCCAATAGCGATTCATTTCTGTAGTATTGATAATATTCGAGCTGACGCTCGTTCGCTATACCATTTTTCTCATGTACAATGGCGAAGCTTGATTAATAGGATACCGTGACTTTCATGCGAGTGAGACGTTTGTTGAAAAATAAATTCGTTCGTAAGTGTGTATGTATATTGTGTATGCACTTGGTTTGTTGCGCAGCTCATCGATGCATCCGTTTCTTTATATCATGGATAACCTTGTTTTGTATTATGTATTCCTTTCATATTCTTTACTCAGTGAGATACTTGACACTACATTTCTTACACTTATGTATATGAACTGAATGCCTGATGCAATAAACTCGTAAATATCTACGTTTTATAAAATTAATTTTCTGGTCTTTTATTTTCTACTTTTTCAAAATAACTGTTTAATTTTTCTCTCTAGAAGAATTCTACAGAGAATTGTGTATCTTACGCATAACACTTACTAATTTGTGTGTGTGTGTGTGTGTGTATGTGCGCGCGCGTGCGTTTGTGTGTAACATAGATATCCTGAAAAAAACACATTCGTATAATATAAGCGACTCGAAAGAATGCTCCTAAAAAGGTGTTTCATCATGCCAACTGGTATGTGAATCTGGATCATCTTAAATATAAATAGCAAAAAAATTTAGGTCTTAAATACTATAATTATTCTATACATAAATTTTAAATATTGTTTGAAACAAAAAATCCAATGACCAAGTTCGGACAATTTTTTATCTGAAATAAGAGTGCAAAATTTCATAACTAGCGGATTAATAACTTTCGAATCATGTCTGGTACTCGTTTTGAATTTACAGAATAACATATTTAAGGTTTTATGAAATACTTCTGTCTAAATGAAGGGTTTCGTTACTTAATCAACTCTTCCGCGATGCCCGTTGTATGCGCTTATTACTTCTCGACAAACATATGAAAATTCACCTAGTTTAGTTCTATGTACTACAAAATATTTAACAATAATCATAAGCTTTGTAAAAAATGCTGGCACTCAAATATGAAATCATTTTTAGAATAATTACGTTACTAGGTGCCGTTTTTAACTCATCTTTCAAAAAATTTCATTATAGTTTTCATTATTATTAACTTTAATAACTCCTACCAATTTTTGCAATAAATCTTAACACTTAAATATTTACGTAAGATTTTGTTATACGTTAAAATTTAAATGGATAGTAGCTACTTAAATATTTATAAGTATCAGTTTAGTTACGTGTTTAACGTGCTGATAAGTGAATAAAAAATGATTGTGATGAAACATCATTTTTACAATAAACTTACCTCTCCCTCAATGTGCTTTCTTTTATTCATACATTTGCAAAACAATTTTTGAACCATACTTAATACTCTCTTTTTATTAATAGTAGTTTCTGCACTATTAGAAACTACTTTTAAAATCCCTATGTAAGATTTTAAGTTCCAGTCATGTAAGAAATTAAAATAATTTGTACCATATTTTCCTACGAATGATAGAATATTTTGGTGATTGCTTCCTTTTTCATTTTCCCCAGATCTGTATTCTTGTTCATCAGTATTAGGATAATCTCCTTGTTTCAATAATGCCAGTTTTTAATTTTCAATATTCATATATTTCAATTTCCAATATTTATTTTACAATAAGTATTTGTACTATAATATCAATTATTTTTTCTGTATAACAGCCAATAAGCGAAGAAATATCAAAATACAAATGTGTCCGAGCTCCTATCACGATTCGTCGTCCAAGTCAATTAGTAACGTAATTTTACGGTCTTACCTTTATTAAACTCTGCAATATTTTTGTTGATTAATTTTTTAAGAAACATTTAAAAATACCTTTACTTGAATATAAAGAATTTTATTTAATAATTATCGAATGTGTGCTTCTCATATGCACTTATCTTCAGAAACAACGGCAAAGCTATGAGACAACAAAATTTTTATGTGTTGTTCTAGCCTAAATTTAAAATGCAGCGCATAAAATTACATGAAAAAATATATTTAATTATTTAATTGTTACATAATATTGTAATATTCAATCCAACTTTTTACGTGTTTGATATTTGAAATCTCATTGCATTATCTTTTACAGTTTCTACATATTATAATGTCTTTAATTGCTTTAAATATATTTCAAAAAATTCTTTCAACGTATTTTCTTTTACTATTATGAATTTCTAATTAAGCCTCCATAGACTGTCCTATTACTTTAAAATAGATAAATTTAGTCTTGCTCCTTTAATTTTTTGTAGATGTAATACAAGGGCAATCAGCGCGCTTCACCGTATATGAATTATCTGTTATTATATTTGTTCTTTTACTTTTGATAAATATTTTCGTTGTCCCTTGTAAATCTTGTTTATTTTTAAAGCCTTTGCGCTACTATATGATTTAATAATTATTAAAAACAATGAAAGGAAAATTATGTGAAATGCACTTTAAAATTTTCAAATTCAAAGTCAGTAAATGTACTAACAAAACTATTTTTTCTATATTTTACAAGTAATCAATAAGAGAGTAGATAATTATTCCATTGTAACCATTCTATTAAAAAGTTTTCGTATGATCGATGTATAAATTTAGTAGAAAATTCTTGAAATATTTCAGTTTTAAAACATTTCATTTGTTCTAAATCGTAATGATACCGAACTCTTTGATGATTAAAGTAATTTGATTTTTATTAGTGAATAGTAAAAATAATGTTGAAAATAAAGTTAATTTTAATTTCAAATTGTTAATATATATTTTCCTATGTTAACGATATTCTCATTTGAAAATATTTCAAAGACAGTGTTTATTAATAAAGAGCAGAAGAATTTTAAATAATATTAAAAGCTGATTTTACTTCCTTATTGTAAGAATAAATTGAATCTACGTATATAAATTCTGATTAACAACTTTTGTACTGGAATTTATTTTGAAAAACTATTTATAAATTGTACTACATGTACATTGTATTCTTTTAAATGCATAAAAACATTAATTTAATAAAAAAATTTCATTTCATTATAAGTAACTAAAAGTTAATACAAGCTTATACTATATAAAAGTAGAAAGCACTCAGTATAATCGTCGGAAATTTATAGATATCTATTAAATTTTAATAATATTTTGTTTAACTTTTGTAATCTAAAAAGTTTTCATTCTTAATTTATATTTTGTAAACTATAATCTTACTTATAGATATAGTCAGTATTTAAAGGTAAGATATATATACAATCATTTGTTTATATTTAAGAATTATTATTAATCTCTATAAATAATTTTCAAATTAAGGTGCTAATGCAGATGAAATTTTATCATAAACTATAGAGTACCATGGGATCAATTAAAATCAAAAAAAGATTTTAAAATATATAAAAGTATATAACAATATTTAAAATATTTATAATATTTATGTTATGAAAAATTTAAAGTAATTAGTCTTAAGTAAAAATAAAAGGACTTTCAAGAATATTTTCATTTACCATTTAGAATGATAATTGTAAATAAATATAAAATCAATTTATATTTTAATAAAACTGGTAAAAGAAATACTATCTAAAATTAGATATATAATAAGAAGTAATACACTGTCAAATATAATTATCTACATCTACCGATTGGTTTTACTAAATGAAGTAATTATAATTTAGTAACTTACATGTTTCAATATATGATATCTTTTAAGTACAGAGGTTTTGAATATCGTTTTAAAAAATACATTTAAAAATTACAAGGAAGTTCATAAATATGTTAATGCATCTTTGATTTTTTGATTTTAAATTTGATTTTAAATTTTAAAATTTTAAAAGTCTTTGATTTTTCTACTCCAAAATAATACCATTTTAAACATTCATCATAAAAGAATATTTTCAATTTCTTTCAGTCACCCTCTATCTTATTTTTCATTGTCCAGCCTCTATTTAATTTTTATTACTTTCCGTTTCTTTTCTTCTAGCTTCATCTTTTATACTTTACTTCTGGTCTTTCTATATTCGTTGTCATCCTTCTTTTTTTATCTTTCTTTCTATCTCTTTGTATTGCATCATTGCTGCTGGCAATCCGTTCTTTGCTTTCTTTTCTTGGATGATATGTTTAGATTGATTTTCTATGATTAAAGAAATTTATATTTGAGAACTAGTATCAATAAACGGTTTTTTTTAATTTTATGAAGTGATATCTTAATCAATTTTTCGCTACAAAAATATATTTTTACTTTTTGAATAATTTTTCTTAAAGCAGTAAATAAATGACTGCTGATTTTTAAATTAAATTTGTTTTTTCTTCAGAATAAAAATATATAATTTTTATTAAAAATTTCTATTAAAAATTATACAAACAAAAATATATACAAAATATATAAAAATATAATTTTTTTTATTTACATTTGTTTTCGCATAGATGAAACTATATTGACTAACATTGTCAAAATGTTTTATTTTTAGAAAACATTTTTCATTAAAATTAATATGTAATATTAAATTGTATGTTAAAACACTATTTCTTAAATGGGTAAGTATTAGTAAAAATTTTTTAAATTATATTCGTATCAAAAAATTATTTTATCGATAGTTACATAAATTTTTCTTTTTATAAGTTTTTCTTTCTCTTTGGATCTTACTCCTTTCAGCACAGATAGAGAGAGAGAGAGAAATGATTGCAGTAATTTGTGTATGTTAGCACATTTCATTGCTGATTGGAAAAATTAAAAATTAAATGATGTATTGAAATAAAATACTTCTAAATTTGATGCTGAGAAGATTGATATTATTATGAATGTAAAACTTTGATTTTAAATAGTATGAGTGAAACGTAATCTACTATCTTACTTCTGTAAATATAAAGAAAAATTTTCATATTGTCTCATTTGTTATTTAATGATATCATGAGTTTGTGCTGATTATTACTTAAATATTAGAGAGTATAAAAGAAATTTTTATTTTATGATTATTAAAATCTTCTAGTTATTTTTTGTCCTTTTATAACAATTTTAGAAATATATCGAATATACAAGGATATAAATCCTTGCATATCTGAATAAGTGAACGAGTTATAGCATACATTTTGATAATTCATTGAAAACTTTACCGTAATCATTATAATAAATGACTTTTTTTAAAAATATGAGTATCCCCACTCATGTTAATTTAGAAATACAGAAATTCTTGATGAAATTCAGAAGATAAAAATGTTGGCAGGGGTTTTTATAGCTCTTTATCTTTTGAATCAACAGAAGGTAGATCAAAACCTAGAGAATAATTGAGAGAGAGAGAGAGAGGATAAGAGAGACTAGACGTACGTTTGTGTCCAAAGGTTGGTTGCTCTCGCTCAATTCGCTCGTTCGTTCGCTCGCCAGCAGCGTCATCATAAGACCTCTTTGTTCTCTGGCAATTTTAGCGGCATTGTCACCGTCAACAATGTCCACTTGACATTCTCCTTCTCTCTTGCGCATTATTATACCTCCTCCCGTATGCTCTCTTTCAATCATAAAGCACATCGTCCGCGCCTCACCTCCTCGCGAGAGAGAGAGAAAGAACAAATGAGAGTGAGTAAAAAGAAATACAATAGCTAAAGATAGAGAAGGTGAGTCGACAGACAAGTGAACCTAGCAATTACACCTTTTCTACGTAAAGCTTGTCCAGTCTTAGCCAGAAAATTACCAAATTTCACTACAGTCTCTTATTAAAATAAATCAGTTTAATGATATGTTGTATAATCTAAAAGGTATTAAAAATAACTTTGATCATAAAAATCTCTTATTATACTTTAATGTTTGATTTATGAAATATTACTTCGTTATTTACCCTTGAGTCAATTAAAATATGATTTTAAGTAGTAGATTTAGCTTAGTAAGTTTGTGCTACGTTAAAATTGTCTAAATCCTTAAAATAGCGTTGAATTTCATGTAGTGATCATTATTCAGAATTTATAAAATATAAAAATTATTATTATAAATAGATGAAATAGTTTTTATAATACTTGTCACAATTTCATAGCAATATTTATTTTTTCAAATTATCATGTTACTTAATTAAAAACCTGTATTATCTTGAATAAGATACAAATTTTATATTGACAAAATTTGGAAAGTTTCTTTATACAATTATAAACTATATCCACGTAGTAAATTTTAATTTCAAGAATAAAATTATGTTTGTGTTTTTATCGCTACTTATTATGCATATTAATTATATTAAATTAAATATAATAGAAATGAAAAGTAGAAAATATCTTAACTTAAAAACTCTGTACTTAAATTGAAGTAAAAATATTTGCTTAATTAAATTTTGAATTATTATTAAAATTAGAAAAAAAATTTTATTTTGAAATCAATATTTTTTAAAAGATTTAAAAAATTAATTTAAATTTAAATTAAAAAATCCATAAGTTTTTTAGCTTATAAAAGTAAATAGAAAATTAATTTAACAAAACATTCACTTGAATTTAAGTAGATTACTTTTACCTACGAATTCTTTTTTATTAATAAATTATGTCACATTTTTTGGGATTTTATTTTTATAATGTACTTATATTTCATCTAAAAGACATATTTTTAATTCACATAATTAAATGTTTACATATTTTTCAAAGCTTACCTTTTAGGAGAATAAATAATAGTTATAATATTACATTACATGATTTTCATAGTTACTTTAAGAAAACGGCCTACATGTAAATAAAAAGTTCTTATAAATAATAAGGTGTAATGATATTTTTTAAATCAGTAATAAAATCAAAATCTTATAAATTCATTATAATTACAAGAACTTTTATAGAAGTTTCCTATAAATGTTATTATAATACATACAATCTATGTTCCTTCTTATTTCATATTCAAAATCTTGTATCTTATTAAAAAGAATGGAAGGTGGTAATTTTTTTAATTTATAGTAAATTTTTTTAACTTTCATGGAAATTATTCAGTATTACTAATTTTTAAATAAAAATCATTGAAATTGTACCGTGATTTATATTGTTAAATATTATATGCTATAATGTTTCAATTCATCACTCTTTGTAGTTAATAGCTTTCACAAATACAAATTCAGCGAAATTATTCCTCTAATGAAATAATTGTAGTACACTTTTGTAGAACTATCGAAATATTTAATATAAGTGCGTAATATACTTCTACCTGTTTAATACATACACTTATATTCAGTTTAGTACAGAATATCTTCATGTACTACAAAATTATCTTCAAAACTACGTTGAAAGACAAATTTCAAACTATCTAGACTTGGGCATGATTGACACTTATCATGATAATATTTTATGCTCGGACTTATAATATCTTTTATTAAAATATCCTGAAATTGGGTGTAATAAATAAAATATTATGTCTTGCTTGTTTACTGCATTCAATAGAAAATAAAAATTTTCTTGGTAGATTTATATGCGCATGGTATGTTTTTGATGTCAAGAATGCAATTACAAAGTCTCAGTTGTGTGAATTTTGAGAAGCTTAGATCAAATGTATTTTTTTTATCTCTTTTACGTCATTTTATTTTTGAAACACATTTTGTTAGATGACTATTTTCAGCATCTAAATAAAAAGTATTAATCAAATTTATAATTTTAGAGTACAAAGATTTACCTTTATTTTGATTTGCACTTAACGCGGCTAATATTAATTAATGATTATAATCGTGTCTGTAATTTTTTGTAATTATCAAAATATGTATTTTAATATTAATAGTCGTAATTGGCTTATATGTATATGTTAATGTACAAAGAATTTCATGAAATTCCTTTAAAGCCAACTTTTAATATCATTATATTTATTTGCATTATTATATAAAAGTCAATAAATCTAATTCTTTTCATAAAAGCACAAAATATATATTACATATTGAAAAACTATCTCCGTATGATATTTTTTTATTGAGGTATCTGTAGATGACAATAAATGGGATCCTGAATTGTAAGTTCTACATAATTAACAGAACTTCCATTAAAATTGTTAATTTAAAATTATTTTTATTTTCATCTCAAATTTTAAACTTTGATTATCTAATTATAGTTTAAAATGCTATTAAATCAAATTTTTATTTTTAATTTTAAAAAAGTAGTTTATTTAAAAATTACTATTTAAAAAATAAATAATGAATTTTTATACTCTTGCGATAATTTTTTAATCAAATTGTCATGTAAAAGATCATTAAAAATTCTTGAAAAAATTCTATGATAACATTTTCTATCTATTTTTGAAGCGGTAATATACTTAACAATTTCATACTCGAAAATGTGTAAACAAAATTTTTAATAACTTCTCAATATTTATTATTTTTTTCATTTTAATGGCACAAAATATTATATTTTTATAATCTCAAAAATTTGTATGTGGATAAATATATAAAAAGAAATCTTTTTTAAATAAGTATATTTAGGAAAAAATAACATACATATTAAATAAATATACATATTATATTATATAAAATACATATTAAATTTTAGAGGAATTTGCTAAATATATATTAAATACATGATATATAAAAGAATTAATATTTAATAATAATAAAGAATATATTTAGAAAGAGTAAAAAAGAGAAAAAATATAATAATTAAAATTATTAGATTTTATTTGTTAAGTCCATTATTACTATCACTACATATATTTGAAGATAAAACATTTAAATTAAATTAAATCTTATTTAAATAATTTAATAGCGATTACGAATCAATAATAGAAGTTATCTATCATTTCAAGATATTTTGTATGATAAAATTATTCGAGAAGTCGAATAATAACATAATAATAACATCGAACGAATATTTCAAAATATTATAAATACACCTTTTACTTTTGAGTGTAAAAATATTCTATGGTAATAAATACAAAATAATTTTAATTATTTTATGCATTATATTATTAGAATATATATTAGAGTATATTTACAGTATTCAAAACGAGTGCTCAAGCAAAATACTATTTCTTTTATTTCTAGTAGCAAATATTGTAGTTTGATTTCAGAAGTGAAATTAAACTCAAATTTCAAATTTTATTTTTAATAAAATTAAAAAATTCTTTTATTTCAAGTTAGCATTACTTTTTTGGTATATTATTTTATAGAGATACTCTACAATTTTTTGCAAAAAATTTTTAGAACCTCTATTATCACATCAAAGTCTTCTTCATGACTCGAGATCAATTCAATTTTGAACCTAATAAAACAAGGAATACAGTTAAACTTAAAGTATTTTAGAAAGTTAATAACTTCTTAGATATAATTTTGCATAATCTTTACGTCTTGAATTTTGTAAGAAGCATATTAAAGTCACACGGATTTTAATTAGTTTAATAATTCATTAGTTGAAATTGAAATTTCAAAATAATAAAATTTGACAATAAAGATTTCAAAAAATTTTAAAATCTTTAATGTGAAATTATAAATTATTACATATTTTATCATTTATAGTACCATATATAATTAAATATAAGAAATCTAATCTTTATGAATGTGAATATTCATACATAAAGTTTCATATACTCTTAATTTTAAATGAAACGAATATGATATTTTAGAGTACTAAACATTTGAATCAAGATGTATAATTATTTTGTATTTTAAAGCAAATTTTTGGTGTGTTTAAATTATGTTTACATAATACATATGAATCATATATTCACATATTATACTATTTTAATTTATAATTTTGTTTCATTTTTTCTTCGAAATTAGTTGTATTTTTCATAACTAAACTTTTAGTGTATTTAATTGTATAAACTCTTGTAATTTGATTCAAATCATTATTTCTAAGAATATGGTATTATTTTTTATTAAAACGGCGCATTAAAGATTTTTTACAATGAAGCATTTTTTTTACTTAAATTTTCATTTCAGAACCATGATCATATGATCTACTTTCATCTTCTTTCATAAAAAAATATTTGGAAACTTATTCAGTTGGCATCATACATCATCAAAACACACAATACTTGTCAAAATTACGTCCAGCATTCACAGTCCACGAAGTAACAAAAAGCGAATTACTTTAACATAAAAATTTTATAAGCAATCTACAATAAATCGGCTTCGATACAAACAGTATATAATACAATCTGAACAATACCCTATTATTAATCATTCCAAATAATCGAGTAGTGAATCTATATATACCCTCATCCATGAGCAGTCTTGTATTCTAAAACAAAAATCAACTCGCATCAGTAGAAGTAGTACTACAAAAAAACAAAAAAAATACTGATAGATGTCGAAGTAACTATAATTATGCTCCTGGTCTGCTACCCGCCGTGGCTGACTTGCTCCATTGAGAGAATTGGCTTACCCAACCAGACTAAACCAGCAGCAAAGAAGGGGCATAGAGCATAACAGAGTAGAGAGAGAGAGAGAAAGAATGGGGTATCAGATTATCAAGCATCAGTTGACGGGAAGAATAAGCAACCGCCAACCGTCATTTAACTTTAACGCTCCAACTGACCTCACTCCTCTCGCGCTCTTTTTGCGGGGGTGAACCTTGAAGTCCATGCTAATTAAATCTACCTATCCATTGTTTCGCTCTTTCTATGCCGGTTTATATTGTTCTTTTCATCGCTTACTTCTTCGTTACTGCGTTTTCTCACACTCCCTCTCTTCTTCAGATGTAGCATGTAAGTATGAAGCTTGTATCTTTATTTGTACTTGAAAAACTTGCAAAATCACTGTTCTTTTTAAAGTTACATTGTTTCCCATAAAAAACACTCATCAACTTTTGTAAAAGCTATATTATAACGAAATTAATTCATTTGAGGAGGAAAAATAAATTAAATATCAGCATCAAAATTCAAAAGCAGATTTTAAACATGGTATCATTTACCAATAGTAAGAAGAATAATACAGTAAAATTAATATCAATTAATTAGAAAAACTTTGGAAATTCTGCATATATCTAATAAGTTATAGGAATAGAATAAAAAGTAAATCACCGGTTTAATAAGGACCAAAAAATGGAATAATAAAACATAAAATACTAAATTAGTTAATTTAAGTGTTAAAGAATAATAAATTAAATTTCGTATTACAAGACATTAGTTATGTCTTTCAACAACCATAAAAAAAATATTACTCACCAAATAAATTTGGTATGAATTCGATCAGAAAAGTTTTCGTGGTAATTTGAATTAATATGAAATAAAAATGATAGCTGAACAAATTGTATAATTAACAGTGTGTAATTGATTTAGATGCATGATTAAAAAATTATGATAAAATAATAGTTAGCAACTTTAAGCAAAGATAAAAATTAAAAATTGATATGTAAATAATTTATTTAATTAAGTATAAGTGTATAATTATGTATACAATAATGTTGATAAACTTAAAAAGTAATTGTACAATTAACAGTAGATTTGTTCTGAATTATTATTTTGTTAATTAAAATTAGATTAGAAATAAATATTTTCCTACTTCCTATATATTAAAAAAATTCAATAAATATTAGTAACTTGTTCATAGGATAATTGCTACAAAATCTTATGCAATAAATCGGTAATGAAATATTTTCAGTAATAAACCAATGAAGAAACTATTTGCGAAATAGCACCAACATTTTATATACTTAGATAAATGTATACGATTGAATAAATGCTACTAACATATTTTCTAATTTACTTATGTGCATAGAAAATAAATTCATTCATTTAACTTCTGATAAAAATTAAGGATGGAGTGAGAGCACAAAATAATTGATGACAGAATGAAATAATCGTATGCGTCATCATCTTACTTCTTCAATATAATTGTAAAGTTTTTATTAGAATCATACTTTAGAATCATAGAACATAGAATCATAGAAAATAAAATAACATTTTTATATTAGTATAGAATTTTTAACCTATCGTCCAGTTTTAATAAAACATCGTAAAGAATTCAAGATTAAAAATGGGAAACTTTTATTGAAAGCGAAAGTAGTATTATTAAAACTAAATTTAAAATAGAAAATAATTAATCATAAAGTTATTACATTTTTAGAATTAAATTATGAGGTTGTTAATGAAAGCTCATAATAATGTAAATTAGTTTAATATTATATTAATTAATAAATAATTTATTAATTATTAATAAACGACAACAAAAAATTAGAAATTGATTACATTATAACAATAAAGCTTTGTAATTTTATTGTAATAATTATGGGTATTATTATGTAGTTTAAAAATCTAAAGTTACCATAAAATAATGTATTGGAATGTATAGATGGACAAGTAAAGCTTTTATAAATTAAGAAAAACATTAATTTCAACAGTTTGAAGAAAACTATATAGAAGTATAAAATGTTATTATTAAAATATAGAGAAAGCGTATATTATCTGTAATATTATAAAAGTAATCGAATTGTCTAAATAAAAAATTAATTTATTCTATAGTTGAAATAAAAAATAAAATAATAGAAAAGTGTTTCACCATAAACATATAAATTAAAAGATATTTCAAAATATTTTGTATTAATATTTTATAACGAATAGAATAGCAGAATTCATACTTTGATTACTTTTAACTCATATTGACTAATAAAAATAACAATTATTTTGATAGAAATAAAAATATTTTTAGTAAAGATATTTCATTATTGAATTAAAAAGAAAATTTTTTAATTTAAAGTATTTTATACAGAATTTAGTTAAATATTTGTAAAAAATATGTCTTTTAATTAAATAATAAAATATTCTATTTTAAATTATTAAAAACATATGAGAAATGTTAAATTAATAACGAGAAGTACATTATCCAAGTAAATTGTTTTCTTATTGATAAATTTTTTTCTATTAGAAATTATAATATTTCAAAAATTTTTTATCTACTACAGTTAATAAATTTGCTATGAAAATCTTTGAATCGATATAAGATTTTTATAATTTAATAATTTAATAATTTCCTTTTCATTGCTCAAATAAAAAAAATCTAGCATGTATAATCATTTAAGTTTGTACAAACTCAATATAGATAAATTATTAATTACTTTGTAATAATAAAAACATAAAAAAGCAATTAAGATGAAACTATAATTTTATTATATTTTGATTTTTACAGAATATAATTCTTTGAAAAATCTATATAAGATTAATATATAGATAAATAGACTCAGGTCTGTAGGGCCCTAATTAAATAAAATTTTAAATATATTTTAATGTAATTATTTATTTAAGCTAATCAATGTTTTAACAAAGCAAATTCTAGAAAATAGTAAATAGAGAGCATAAAAATCATAATTCCTGGTTAATAATATCTTTTATTGCAGAAAAATACTAATTTTCATTAAAATTAATGTTTAATTTAAATTACTTATATGCTGTATCAAAAAATTCAAACGTTTATCAGACATGTTAAAATGGATGCATTCTTATATCGAAAATAAGTTGTTAATAAAAAATGACTAGAATAATTATAAATTTATTCATAAAAAATGTTAATAAAAAAAAGGATTTTACTATAAAATTCATGCTTGAGAATATTAATAACCCTTTAAGACTCTGTTTTATGATTTTATAAAATTAAAATTTTACAAAAATCATTGAACTCAATTTGAAAGTTAAATAATTTAAGTTTTCAAACAATTAGATTGCACTATCGAAAATATTTGTCATTCTTTTATATAAATCCTCTATTTATAAGAAAAAATCTAGCATTTACATGTATATTGCTATTTTTGCTTGTTTCATAATGACTTCACAGTTACATATTCCTCATACAGATTTCATAAAAATATTTGCATAGAGTTGCGTTTATATTTTATTATTTTTATTCAATTCAGAATTCTTTTAAAAATTACGAAGACCCATATTAGACTATTACTTGAAAATTTAAAGAAATATTACAAAAAAGAAAAATAATTGGCATATAAAAGTGCCTGCGCAAATCTGTGTGCACGCACTCTTTATTTCTTTGTCTCTCTTCACTCATCAAGTCTTTGCACCTTTTTTTCACAATTTTTTCGTCACATTTGCCTTTGTCTCGCGGCACAATGCCGCTTGTGCGTGATGACATAAAAATATGCGAGCAGTCATTTTTCCCTTTGCAAACTTTCTCTCTCACTTACTCTCTCTCTCTCTCTCTCTTTTCTCATTCTCTCTCTCTTTTACATTCGTCGCCCCACGGACATCGGATGCCATGGACGATGCTCAAATTTATTCAGGAAATTCGAAATTTCGCGACATTAATTCTATTTATATTAGGAATGTGTTTATTATTATTATTTTTCTTTTATGAATGAAAGAGGTTTTTTGTGAATTTCTGATCACAGGTTGAAAGTAAAAGTATTTTGTACTCTGAGATAATTATTACACTAAAACAGAAGCAGTAGTACTGATCCGCTTGATAATTAGTAAATTCATCCTTACTGTACTGATTTTGATAGACAAATAATAATCCCAATTTAATCATTTAAAATTTACTTAAATTTGTCACATAGTGACTTATACATATAATAATGCATAAATATTTCATTTTTGTATTAATTAGAGTACACTATTAAGTAAGATTATGACACGTAAACGTACTCATGTAAAATGATCACAAAGAATAAAATAATTTTATTTAAATTATACTAAAAAAAGTAGTAATCGTAGTCATTGCTATAATCTAACTAAGTCAAATGTCTCAAGTAGAGAAACATATAAGTCTTCAGACAAATAATCTAAAATGATGATAAATTTTAATTTGTTAAAGTATTAACAAATATATCTGATATTATTAAATTTTTTTATACTTAAAAAGATTTAGACGTGAAATTTATTTTCTTAAGAGGCAACTTATATATCCACATTATACATGTAAGACGCAAGAGATTTAAATTTAAAAACATTCCAATCTCTTAAAACCAGAATTTTCTATCAGGCTATAAAGCATGTATTCATATTTGCAAAGAACAGAAACAATATTTACTCAAATAATTATCTTATTTAAGTGAATTAAATTGGTTATATAATTTTCGTCTTATCTAATAAATCTTATTCTGTGTCTATAATTTTTATAATAATTTACAGAATTTTTAAAAAGCTTATTTGATAAACTGTGAATACATGCTCGCATTAATATTTTAGCAAATATCTAAATTTAATTCATTTTATCTTACAACTCTACTTGTATTTTATAAACTGATGTTGTTTTATTTTATTTTTATTTTAAAAGATAATATTGCCTTTGTAATAATATTTATTCACAACAGCTGTCGCTACTTTTATTACATTATTGAAATATTGATTTTTAGATCATTTTATAAGACCGTCCAATTACTTATTCGATAAAAAATGATATTTAAGAAATAGTCTTTTTTCGTATCTCGATTATTTTATAAAATTTAAGAGTTATCAATAAACAAAACAATTACCATGTTTATTGCATCTCCGAAATTTAATATACCCATTATACTACGAATATTTCGAATTTTATAAAATATATATGTATGTATTTTAATACATATTTTTAGAAATTAAATAGTTAATATTAAAAAATAAATACAATAATTTCCCTTTATATTTCTCTTATTATAGGTCCTATTATCTGAATTCTTAAAATGTACTTCATTTTTGAGAAAAGATAGAATTCAAGCTTCCACTTGGTACAATATTGGTTATAGGTAAATCGAATTAAAATGAAACTCTATTCAGATCTTAATGTAAACTAAGTAAATTTGATGAAATGATAAGTACTTATTGGTTAGATCGTAATTGTTCTTACAAAAAAGAACTTTGCCCTCGAGTTAATTGGAATATTAACTCGAGGTATTTACTCGAGACGACGATGAAAGTCCTCATAACGGGAGAAGAATATTCGAAAACGAAGCCTCGCCTCAAAAGTACATGGACCGCTTGATCGCGATGACGACCTTGGCAAGGGGTGATAGATAGGTGTGGGAGGAACTGCACAATAGCTGGTAATATCGAATGCTCGAGAGTTGGGAGTGTGGGCGTTCGTAACTCTTCATTTAATGCAATAATTATAAATTGGTGTCTTTCAGTACCGCCGACAAATGGACACGTAACGAAGCCGTGTCCCATTGCCGCGTTTTGGTTTTGCCATAACTACGTGTGCCTCGCTTCATCCTCGTCTTTTATCCTCGTCATTGTAAAGCAGCTCTCGGCTTTCTTGTGTTGGGTGCCTTACGAACGAGAGCTAGTAGTTATTTTAGGGGAATTGTTCATATGATTTAGTGATATTATACTTTCTTATGAATTGATACATTGAGATTCTGCTTTTGTATTTAATGTGACGATTGTCATAGAACTGAACTAACGAATTATCTATTTAAAAAACATTACAATGAAAAGAACTATTAAAAATGTTTGTATAGAAAAATATCTTGATCCAAAGAGAAATTGAGAAACTTCTCCTTGTTGGAAAAATATTCTCCAATTAGACTCTCGGTAGCTCAATTGATAGACGTCTTCTGTTAGCAAAGAATAACTTTTGAGTCTAGACATATTTTTTCTTAAATTTTCTTAAATTCATTAAAATTATTTAGCAACAAATTTGTAGTATTTATTAATTAAATACATGGGAGTAGTATTTATATAAAATAATCGACAGATTTTTTAGTTGTGAAATTTGATTATTATTTGCTGTGTTGTTGAATACAATAAAACTTACTGTATATTATATATTTGTAATAAAATATTATATCCTATTATTGTATCCTATGTTTGTAATATAATTGTAATCCTTTTGTAATAACTAAGATTGAAAAAGTACTAATTAGGCATTGTATTCTTAAAATAAACATCTGTTTGTTGAAAATAGTAATTATTTAATAATAGTATAATTTTAAAACGTAAACATTTCAGTAAGTATCGATTTACTAGTATACCGATATTATTGACATTATATAATGTTTAAGAAATATATTGTTAAATAAGAATAGAATTATTTCATTAGTCTGCAATATAACTAAATGTTTCAATACGATCAATTGCAGATTTAAACATATAATCATTTGAAATGAACTATATTTTAAATCTAATGTTACTAAGAATAAATATATTTTATTACTTAAAATACTGTTAAATTGAGTATTCTAACCATTATAAGAGAATTATTATATTGCCTAATACATGCAACTGAATTAACTTAAAAATAGATAAAAATTTTAATATTTTGAAATAAATAAATTAATAAATGAATGTATCTAAAATCATGAATGTATGGTATTAGCTTTTTCAGTTATTAGGATCTATATAAAACTATGTATATTTTAATTTGATTTAATTATATGCATTAATTAATCTAAAATATTTCCAAAGTTTTGAGATTTTAAATTAAGTATATATTATTTGTAATCGTATAAATTTTTTCATGATTCCCAATATATCGAAATATATTTATCTAAAATTCAAATGATGTATCTCAAAGATAATAAAATTCATCAGTTCGGTAATTCTATTCATAACAATTAATATATTTCTATTTACGGAAAAGGGTCAATATAATTCAATACATTTTCGAGCTAGTACTACTAGACCTAATCAAGAGCTTACATGCGCTTGGATTCTACACCTTCTGTTTTCATTTAACTGTTAGAAATGTCTTTAATAAGCAATTTATCGCTATTACATGAAAGCTAAAAGAAAAAAGACGCGTTGCACCAGTGACTAAAGCATATGAAAGATTTCGCATGCATTCCTTATACGCTTTTCGATAAAAGTTAATAGCAAATAAGAGCGTAATGAACAATCATTGTAACAGCCAATTGACTCGCACAATTTACGTCACAATAATTGAAGGTCCATGTCGAATCAAATCAATTGTTTCGAAATGCATGTTTTCATGTAAAAGAACTCACGATTGGAAGTGATGAAAAAGAGAAGCGAGTAAGCAATTCTCTCCTCAATAATACAAAGCTCATCGAAGAAAAAATTATACAATTTCGACGCTGACGGCTGCTCTTTGTAAAAAAGGAAAAGAAAGATAAAGTAAAAGAAAAAAGTAGACTCGACGGCGAATCGGCGATCACAATTCAGTCCACGGTCGAAAGAGGTACAGGAGCGACCCTGTCATTCGAGTGCAATGCGAATTCGAAAGAGCCCTGTACATGCATACGTAATACCATTCGGTACCCATTGTCAAGCTGCGGTGGTGGTAGTGGTGAAGGCGCTTCGCTCTCTTTTGTCTAGCCGTCCGCGGAAAATTCTGACCCGGAATTCGATGGAGCGCCCCGTATCGATCTTCGACCGATCATTTGCATGCTCATTGTTCCGCGCATCCGCGACGCGAAATTCCGCAGTTGTGTTGAACAATATTCTCTCTTGGTCTCTCCCTCTCCTGACCACCCCTCCCATATCACGCTCTCTCTTTCACCCTGTCGAATTGAATCGTTGCAAGTGGGTAGAGAGTTTCACGTGCCTCTGACTTTTTCTTTGGGTACGCCATTACCGCCGCCACATCGTTCTTTTAAGGACTTGGTTGATGGCTCGCTACGAAAGCAGGAATATTGAGGAGGACGGGTGTAATTTGGTCTAGAAGGAGTTTTTGCCAATTAGTTGTTCGTCTTCTATGCTCCTTTGTTTACTCTTTTGATTGAAGCTTTATTGCGAATTTCTCTCTTCCACTCTCTCTCTCTCTCTCTCTCTCTCTTTTAAGTCGTTCATATTAGGAAAAGGATACTAAGTTATTTACAATTACCATTTAAAAATTGCCACACGTAATAGGGAAACAAGGTTGAAGGTTGATCTCAAAAATCAATAAATTAGTACTTATCTTATATTTTTGGTGATTAGCAATTATAGTCTACAATAAAATTACTTTGTATACTAAATTTTTTTATCTAATATCTAAACTACAAATATTGCTGAGCTCACTGGCCAGTGAATCGAAAATTAATAATAAATTTGATAATAGTAAAGAAAAACAATTGAAAGATGTCCTTCAAGTGTTTTTTGTAAAAATATTTACATATTACTCTTATAATGATCAATAATCTATAAATATTATTGAAGTTGATGATTGAATCTGACATACTTTTATTTTCCTTAAATCAACTTTTAATATTGAAACATTGCATTTATTATACATAAAATTGTTGAAATGACCATTTAAATCTTTCTGAAATTATAAATTACTTTATTAAGGTATAAATAAAAATGTACTTTGTCATATAAATAGTAGTACTTTTTTAATTGCAACCAATTATAGTTTATATTTATAATTTTATAAGAGGGTCTAGCAGTTGAACTAGTAGTAGTATTCGTATCGTCTTAAGTATAAGGATTGAATGGCAAGTTGATTAAAATTTCTAGAGTGTCTTGTGCCTGGCATGAAAGGACTTGCGTGCAATATGCAGAGGACATTGAATGCCTTAAAGCGCAACGTCGACGCGCCATCTTAATATCATGAAGAAGGATTAATCCGCTAGGCTTGGACTAGAAGTGATCATCTCGCGAGAATCTAATTAAAGGGAAAACAACGGCTTCATTAAGCGGCGACGACGATATCCTGTAGCACTTATGGCTCTCTTATATTATATAAGATGCCCAGATGAGGCTCCACGATTGTGACTAAACACAGGAAGCGTTATGCGCCCAGATAAGTAGTTTCGAGGATTATCGACTATGAACATTTGCGATAGCAAGCTTCAAATAACTTAATTTTCAATTCTTTATTAATTTTTTGAACTAACTTCTTTCACGTAACATAATTAGATGAAATATACTCAATGAAAGTTTGCAGGAATCTTCTAGTTTTAGCATTTTATGTATATAAAAATATTTTATATATAAGTTCTAACGTTCAACGATAAAAATGTTTAAATAAGCCATTTATTTAAAATAATGGTTTTAATGAATCAGTGTCCTAATAATGAGTATAATCCATTAATTATGCATTAAAATTGAACATAAATTTAAATATTGTAATATTCAGGGTATTAAATTGTTAATTAATATTAAGTTAAAAAAATAATAGAATTCTAACAGCCGAATTGGATTCATAAAATGCTCGTAACATAGAAGGTAAGGAACATCGATTTTAATTTTATCATGCAGTGCGTGGACCACTAATATTTTTAAATAGAAAAGTACGTGAAGTTTGCTAAGGAAAAAGAGAAAATAGTTAAGAGGAAAAGCTTTCCCGAGTAGAGAAACAGCAAGTTGCCTCGTTGTCGACGGCGATGTCGACAGAGGTTGCGCGTGCTCTTTTATTTCGCAAACAATGGAAGGGCGCTTTGTTTCAGGCATTGTCAGGCGGACAGTAACGCTTGTACAAAAGTTATAATGAAACGCTATTTATTTAAACGCTACCTTACTTTCTTCAGTACTTCTCCACTTCTCTCCTTTCCATCTGTTTCCCTGCAATCTTCCCATTCTCTAAACATTTTTATCGTAATTTTTATTTTCTCGTTTTCTTCTTGATGCGCCTTGCATCATCACGTCATTTCTAGTGACTTTTAAAAAAGGCCTTTCATCCATTAGTTCTTATTTATATCTTACATCTAGTAATTAATTACTTGAAAATTAATTTTTATCAGTATGCATTTAATGTGTGCAATTCATACATTCTTATATTATTTTGTATCAATTGTTTATTTCAAACAGTTATCGAGATCCTTTCGACTTTTGTTATACATATTATTTTGTTTAAAGCTATGCCAATATAATATTTAACTGGAATATGCATATGATGATCCTTAGAATTAGTCATTAAAATCCAATGTTTGATTGTATAGAAGCTAAACTGTAATCATTAAATGTAAGATATTCGATTTATGAAATTAAAAAACAACTTACGTTACCTCTGAAGATTACGAAAAAATATCTCTAATATATTTATAAATTCTTACATAATGCTAAATCATTCACTTGTTAGTTTCTTCAGTTTATATTTTATTGCACGAATGATATAGTTCGTATACTTTAAGCGAATTAAGGAATACTTTTTCGTATCTCGAATTGTCATAACTTATCCAAATTCTGTGAACTCTGGAAATTGTAATAATATTATCTTAATTTAGAATAAAATATCTTATTCAGTAATACCATGATGCAGGAATGATATAAGTAATGTGTATGCGTATGGGTCTATATTCTAGACGAAAACTCATTTTTGTGCTGCATTTTTATCATGCATTTATAAAACTTTTTTCCTAAAACATTTTTGTACCTAGTTGTTACATTTATTACTTAGTTATTAACTTCTTTTGTTGGTTTTTATGAATTCTTGAAATATAAAAATTTAATTACCTGGCGAAAATATTATTAACAATCAAAGCTGCTCAGATCTGATAGACTTGAAACCTCATAATACACTCTTCCTTATAATGGGTACGTTTTTGGACTATTAACGATATTTTGAAGATAGTAAGTCACAAATTTGTGTCCAACTAAATTATCTAAAATGTTTATTGACTTGTCGTTTATATTTAACTTTCGCATGATTTCTTTGGTGCGATATGACGTATCAAGTAAGTTTGTCCATTCTCACTTTTGATTTAACACAATTACTTATTAGAAATGTTGAGATATACCACTACGTACAAGTAGTAGCTGAAGGACCTTTCCATTATCGAAATATATTGCACACAGTATCTTGCAATGAATAAATTTTTAACCCTTTCTTCTAATTAAAAATTCAAAAAATACATTGTGGTAATAGATAGACCTAGCGCACTTTCAAACTTTATTGGAGTTCATAGCGTTAATATATTATTACATATTAATACGATAGAAGCATAAAGAAAGTTTAAGAAACAAGCGAACAAAATTTAATTGGAAAGAAAATGGTTCAACGTAACGGAGAACCTTTTTGTAATGAAAGGTCTGTTTTTGCAATCGGATGCTACTTCGGCGAGAATTACGGATTAAAACAAATTAAATGTGTTCGCGCAGCGTAGAACGAATGGAGAGCTTAAAAGAAATTGCGCGTTGCTTCGCAGTGGTGCACAAGAGAAGTCCGCGGATGAGACAAAATTATTATCAATACAAAAATAATTGTGCCCCTGCGTAGACGACGGCGAATACAATTAGCCAACTTCCTCTCAGATGAACGGTCAACTTCCACGAATCGTGCTCTGGTGAGAAACGACGAAAGGCCGATTACTAACGCAATAATAGCTTCAAGCGAAGATTAATAATCGTTTCCGGCGTCAGACGTTGCATGTCCCTCTCTTCTCTCCGTTTCTACTCGCCAAACTTAGATTGGTTTTTCTTCTCTTTTTATTGTAATTCTGTAGTTTGATGCGCTAATATGATAATGGATTACGATTATTCCTTCAAATTCTAGAGAACGGCGTTATGAGTGTCTTTTCCTTGTATTTTGAAAGCAATTAGGCAATGCAGTATTTTATTTTACAGACCCAGAATGAACTTTTTACTCAACTTTCTTTTAAAAATGAAGCCGAACAATTTTGTTTTGATATATCAATTCAACTTATATATTTATTTATCTTAACTTATTTCTCCTATTATTTAATCATGCAATAAATAGTCTATTGTCACGTTTACAAATATATATTTTGCAAGAATATATTTTTAAATATTTAAAAATATATTTCTTACTCATTGTTAGATAAAGAATTAGAATATAAACTGTACTTGAAACATTAAAAGAAACAGATTTATAGAAGAAAACTTATCTGATGAAAGGGAAGAAAGTCTTAATTATGTAGAATTTGTAGCAATTTTCTTGCATTTCAAATAATTGCGAAATAAATTAAAATATTTAAATATTTAAATATCTATAATTTAAATATTTAAAAACCTAATTAATAATTTATAATTAATCGAAATAGTTAATTTATATTAAAGCAGATTATCAATTTAATTCTTTCATTTTTAGAATAAATAATAGTAAAATAATAACTCTTGTAATAGTAGATATTCATTCAAATCTGTATTAAAATCTATTTTCATACTTTTCGCACACATTTTTATTATTGTATATCTATTACTTTGGCTAATTTTTTTATTACTTTTAATTCAAATTAATCTTTTTTTAAATATTTTTTCTGTATCTTAAAAAGATATAAAGTAAAAAATCTATAAATGATCCAAAAATATTTGACACGCATGAAATAAGTTGAAAGCTATTATATTATACCAATAGTGGTATTTTTATATTATAAACTTTATATTATGTATATATTATATATATATATATAAAATAATATAAAATTTCTTTTGTGTTACTCAAGACCTGTGAACCCTCTTTATAAGATAAACGCCTATAAATATTAATTAATTAATTTCAAATAACTAAAATAAGTGTTGATATTACTTTTAGCCCACTTGCAATAAATACTCTATATTATTTTCTTAAAATTTATATCGTGTTTTAAAGTAGGTTTTCTTCGAAGTAATTTATTTAGTCAAAATATCCATACTTTATCAAATATTTAATAAATTTAACTAAATTTTTTATTTTTCTTACGTTTTAAATAGCTTTGACATATGTGTACGCCCTAGTTAATAATCTAAACATACTTTCTTAAGCTATTGTCGTGATCTCCTTTTATAAAATAATATTATTATTTTATAAATGTTATGATAGTATAATATTATTTAAGAGCAAAGTAATTCCAATCAATTTCTTAATAGTAAAATATTCTTTAAAACCAAATTAATGCCAATAAATTTCGTAACGTTGGTAAATTAAAATTCAGTATGTCAATCTAAAAACAATGACATTATGTCTGTTAAAGACTGAAAAGAATACGATACAGTATTTCTCCTTTTTATATCTCATTATGTCTTTCTTATATTCCATTACGTAATTATGTTCTTTATTTGGAATATCTTAATTCATAGTTTCGTATATTATTAGCTGTTACTTATTTTTTATATTGTTATCCTACGATCCTTTACTCAAGCACTTTAAGGTATGACAAACTGTTCTGATAATACTCATTATACTTGTTAATGTTTTATAACATTATACATAATTAAAATTGTATCTGAAACTAATTGCTTTGAAATAAATACCTGTTTTTACACTAAATATACAATACATTCTGTAGGAAAGCATAACCAATCTGACAAAATTTACAAAATCAAAATGAAAGAATAAAACATGTATGGATCTATTAATTTCCTATCATTGTTATTGTAGGCGTTTACGATAGCGTCGCGTAAAAATCCTATCGAGACCCATTAATAGGAAAAGAACAAAAATAATTTGTTCTTTTCTCCAATAATGTCTCTCCCTCTCTGTATTTTTGTTTATATATCTCTTTTTTTCCTCAAAATCTCTTCCTCTTTTCGTGGACGAGCAAGTGTTTCGATAAGGCTTTATCCTTTGTCCTTTGAATATCGTTTTTCGTTTGATGAGGCGAAAACGTGCGCACATTCATTTCTTTACTGTTCGGTTCGCGCTCTGAAAGAAAAATAATTTCTCGGGGTAGTTCTACGCTTCTCTGCCTCTCGCTCGTCAACAGGAAACGGTGTTGTAATAAAAGGCACCTAGTGTCGCCGCTCGTCTTTATTTTGCGCATTTTAGAGGAGTTGGGCACCATTTACCCAACTATTACAGAGATATCACACGTGTTTATTGCGCATTTTCCTTCGCTATGCTCTTGTACATACATTACATTTTTATTCATTGAAACTTATATACCGATCGGTAAAAGTATAAAAATATGATCATGTTTGGTACTTAACATGAGTTCATAAATTTAATAAAATAGTCAATTGTAAATGAAATATCACATATTCTTAAATATTAGTTTATATTTCGATCTGTATGTTCGATACAACAATTAATTTATTACTC
Source organism: Wiebesia pumilae (assembly GCA_018907045.1). Classification (NCBI taxonomy): domain Eukaryota; kingdom Metazoa; phylum Arthropoda; class Insecta; order Hymenoptera; family Agaonidae; genus Wiebesia; species Wiebesia pumilae. The sequence goes on along the minus strand of JACCHZ010000159.1, from coordinate 7,180,698 downwards.
TAGTTAATTTTTTCCAAGGCTTTCAAGTTTCATTTTATACTGTTTTTTAAGCAAGATATTTTTTTGTACATAATTTATTTAATCAAAACTAAATCTTATTTCTATTTTAAATGATTGGAATAATTTTATCTTATATATTTTGTTGAAATATTTTATTATTTTATTTTTTTGTAACAATTTATCTAATTTTCGGAGATAAAAATTGAAAAATACACATATAAATTTATCGCATAAAAATCATTGTATCCTTCATACAATGAAAAAAGTGCATCATGATGAGTACGAGATAATTTCTATTATATACAAGAATTACAAAAAATGAAGTATGTAGGATAAAGCAGACTATGACTAAGAAATTTTTTGTTATATTTAGACAAAAATTATTTATTTAATATATGCATAGTCCTGAAATATTAATTATATATAAATAAGTAAATATAATTGAAATGTAATATAATATAATATCAGATTACCTAAAAAATTAAGAAATTACACTTATATATTAATGTATAAAATGTTAATCATATTATTGATTGTTAAATTACTCTTTTAATAATATTATGTAGGCGGTACTTTTATAATTAATCTAATTCTACTGAATAATCAATTATAGAGTGAAATCAAGGAATTTAAGATTATTCATTATTTTGCAAAAAACGGGTTGTATTTATTACGTAACAAAGACAGAGAGAGATATATGTTTGTATTGATGAAACGAAAGAGGATGAAGAGCAATAAAATCAAAGTAACTTCAATTTTACTTCTTATTTTTAAGAAATAAGATAATAGAAAAAGTAATAGAGCTAGTAAGGTTGAATTTTCAAAGGAGGTATCGTCATATTTTGGTTTTTCTAAAAAAGAAATCGATCAAGATCTATGATAGCTTTTGTTCCGCTTGTACAGCGCGAGCTTTTGATAAGCACGTAATGTTTCCCCACTTCTTCATCCTCATCGGCGTGGAAAAATAGATTTAGCGATGCGCAGGTCCGGCGCTGATGCGGCAATCACAATGACGTACGGCGCCAAGGGTTTTTCTTTCTATTGCCGACGGCCTGCGTCAAATGAATCAGCTTCGCGCACTAGGGCGATGATGATATCGCAAGGGGTGCTATACATCTCATAATAATGCCCCTCATCCCTTATCACCCTCTCGCGTTCTTTCTATCTTCTTTTCGAAGACCGATTACTTTTCATAGGGCGGAAATAACCACGACGGCTATTTTTGGTCTATGGCTGCGCGTGATCCACTCAGTCACGAGTACGTATGGATTGTCGATATTTTAGACATTTTATCAATTTGAAGTGGCCAAAATTCATTAATTGTGAACAAGTTAAGGCTTAAAATCAGCTTTTAAATGTTTGCTACAAAAGTTTATATTGTTCACGAGAAAATTTTCAAATAATATTGAAAGTGTTTTAAAATGTAAGAAATGGATAAAAAATTATGGACGTACATTTTTTATCTGGATAAATTTAGTGATATGTCGTGTCGACAATTTTGAATCGTAATCTTTAGCAAAAATAACAGAGTACATACTCAGACTGTAAAAAAAGTTTTATCTATGACTCTTTCCCGACTGCCGGCCACGGCCCATCAACTGCGCCAGGTGTGATCCTCTCCCCCGCGAGATCCAAGCCCTTCACCTACTTAACTGAAGCCGCTCGTTGGACACACGACTTCTCGTTCCGAATATCCACGCGCGACAGGAGTGGGGAGGGGTCGGACGGCCGCCATGGAAGGGTGGCATTCGCGCTCTCAGTTTCCGTGCGGTGCGCGTTGCAAGCGAGTACAGGGGTCGCGTCGCTCCGCGCGTCGAGATTGTGCCGGTGTCGCGGTCGTGGATCTCCTTTTACTCGTCGTCAAGCGCTTGTGTAGTGTCTTGTTCGTCTCCAGGAGTGGAATAAGTGCGAGGGAATTCCAGTTAATTGTTTGTCTTTAATTACCCTCCTTGTCTCGTTTGTTGGTCTTGTGAAGTGACGCGAGGTAAATCGATGGTCTAAAGTGGAACGAAATTTTTGTGAAATGTCTACTGATGATTTTCGAGAGTGACAAGTGCAACAAGCATAGAGTTGTTATTGACCGCTGATGATCTTTTACCTGTCCTAAGTTCAAGGCATGTTATTTTGTTGCGTCAAGTTATCGCTGCGAAGACAAGTCGAAGTATCGTGGCAATGAAAAAGCAAAAAGCCTTTAATGCCTTTATTGTTGATTTTTACCGCGCATGCAAGGCAAGAAACGAAGTGTATACAGGTGTTCGTATAAGGCATTGTGTGTCGATTCTGACCTTTCTCTCTCTCTCTCTCTCCCTCTCTCCTATAGTAATACACATATGTTCTGGTGTTCATTGTTTACAGGGTAAAATTACGCGACAGTCGCTATTTAATTATCAGAGACGAAAAAAACAAGGAGAGAGAGAGAGAGAAAAAAGAAGAAGAAAGCAAGTCAGTCATCGATAGCAGTGACATGCGGTTTGATGCGCGGACAATACGTCGAATTTCAGTTTTGAATTTTGCGCGGGCACTTCGACATTATCGTGTGCTTCGTCATTCTTTGTGAGACTCGCGCGCGTCCTTTGATTGAGTAGCTGTCACCGTGTGAAGTAGAACCAATTTCACAACCAAAGAGAAGCTTTCCACTTCCATCTCAAGCACTTACGAATGGCAAAGTGTAATTTATGTCTACACAGCATGGGTAAGTAGATTTACATCGATCGAGTATATGAATTGTAAGTTTTATTTGTATCAGCTGTTTTACTCACAGTTTAAAGCATTAGACAAAATTATAGTTCACCATTATTGTTAGGTATTTATTAAAATTGAAAAATAAATAACTGGTTAAACAGTACCTATTAATTTTTTAATTAATAGCACAGAGGACATTTTTACGAAGCCTAATAGTTAAGTAGATGTATTAAATATTGGTGTATTAATATTTTCATTCGATTTTTTCGCATCTAATTAAACTACCTACTCTCTTCTTAATTATTAATCAACGTAGATATAACATAATTTAGTTTGAAAATAGTAATGAAATGTAAAATTAAGAAAAGAATGGATGTAATCATTGATTTTTTATTTTTTTTATTTATTTATTTTTTTATTATTTATTTATCTTGTAATTAACTTTATGATTTATATTTACAGAATTAAAAACTAGTATTGTTGATATCAATAAATATTTCTATAACAGACAATGCAAAATACGTAACTAGAAATTTATTTATAACAAGAAGTAATAGAGAATTTTAGTTAATATTTATTTCATTATAATTTTCATAAAGAATAAAAATGTATATTCCTCTCCTATTTTTCAACTAAGTTAAAGCCAAAAATTAGTTAAAATTTATTTTTAAATTTTTAAACTGAATCCAACAGAGATTGAACACCAAAAAATTCAATAAATATTAATAAATTCTATATAATTAAAAACTTTTTTAAATAAATATTATATATTAAGTAATAGAATTTTTTGTTTATAATAGAAATCAGGAAGTATAACTTCATGAATTATAATTGGAAATTTTTAGATAAAAAGTATTTTCACTTTAAAAAGTTAGCAATAGAACTTGAAAATTAGAAGATAACTTCTACGTAATTTAGATAAAGTTTTTATGTTAGTCATTCATTGGGAAATATTATTTGATAAAAGAAATATAAAATATTTTATTATAATCCATGCAATTTTATAAATAATGTTATATAAAATTAAGAGTAATGATCTATGCGCACAATTTTATTTTTAGAATGTATTTTAAATTTTAGTAGAATCATTAAAATTTATAAATTCACTTATTATAAAATATTTTTCCTTATTCTATTTAAATTTTGTTAAATATTTTATTAAATAAGGTAATAATATGTAATTGATATGTTAACAAATTATGATATAAAAATAACATATATTTGTCATTTACCTTTATTCTACATCTAATGTTTGATCCCGTATGATACAAAAAAGTTAACTGTACATATTGTTGAGTAAAAACATGAAATATAAGAAACAGATATAAATACAGGTGAACAAATTTTCTTTGAAAATAACACTAGAAAATCAGAAAGATTTTACAATGAATGTATTAACAATTCGAATCATCGTCAATATTAAAACGTTCATTTAAAGACTAGTAGAATTATTAAATAAAAAAGCAAGAACCAATTTAAATAATATTAAAATATGGTCAACTTTTTAAAAATTCGTTAAAAAGATAAATATATAGAAAAATATAAGTTTATTAATATTTTGAGTAAATAATAATAACTTAGAATTGATGTGTCGCTATTTTCTATATTTGCGTTATTCAAGTCGAAATATTTAATATTTCGTATTTTTTCTCTAATTAGGGAAAGAAAAAATTTTGGCAGACGCTTTAATTAGTTAAACGTATCCCTATTGGTAAAAAAAAGTAAAGCAAACAAACAAAGCAGATTCCTTGTACGCTTTCATGGGCGTTATAATTTTTTGCTTTATCTGTCAAGAAAAATAAACAATCTCGATGAAAAATTTAAACAAAGGGCAAGAATCGAGAGAAGGAGTATATATACATAGTGTGTGTAAATGGGAGAGAATAATGAAGAACACGAAAAGCAAAAACTAGATTTTGGGGAGATCGCTTTTTTGGGATCGGCTGCAAGCAAGCAAAAGATAAGAACTCAGAGAAAAGAGGAAGCCAGAGAATAGGCACACGCAATAATAAACAAACAAAAAAATTGCACCACTACTTTATTATCTCTTTCACTCTCCCACTATGTTACGCAAGATGAAAAAGCTCAGGAATTGGCCTTTTATTCTTTGCTTTCCCCCTTCGTCAGCTTTCTTCTTTGTCTTTATCACTCCAGTCGCCCGAGTCTGTTTCCTTCGCATTTCCATCAGCTTTCACTTACTTGTGAGCACAAATTTCAAATGAGAATTTGAATATTTTTCCTCCCCTTCTTCTCTGTCTCTTTCCCGTCGAAGTTTTTATGCACTCGAGCTTTTTAAATACTCGAGCGATGGATAAGGATTTCAATTTCCCAAACGATTGTTAAGCTGCCCTGGAGCGCACGCTTTGTGCGCCCATGTTCCTTTTTTATTTCGTTTCGAAGTGACGATTCGATAAATTTTGTGATAAGCCTCGGGAATTGACAGAAACTTGGACAATTCCGAGTTTTTTTTATTGCTCGCTCGTTCGCGTGGATTCGATACATTTGGAGCTGTGAATGGGGTGGAAGCTTTTTCAAAGGGGGTTTTCTTTTCACGAGTAGAAGAGATAGCGAAAGTGCATATTTTCTATTTTTTATCTCTTCTAAATAAACTTTGTGTTATTATAGTCCTTTTCGGATATAATAATCAGTAGCCCTTTGTACTTTTGAATAATGTTATTGACAATACATCAAATTAGGAATTTTGAAATCAGTTATTATTTAGTGCTTTGTTAGATTACCGATTACAACAATGAAGTTATTATTTTTTTGATAATCAATCAGGACTTGTGTAAAATAAATATGTAAAATCTTCTCTAATATATGCATTTAATATTCTTTGCGTCTTTCTTTTATTATGAAGTCGTACTTTTCTAAATTCTCAAGAAAATGTGAAAAGCAAAATTCACAACAACTTTCATTTTTCATAAAAACCTTCATGTTTTAATAAATAAGACTATTAAAATTTATTATCACGTATAAACGTCCAATGAATGCATTGATTTTTATTAATCATTACATTTATACATATTTGTCTGCATTTTTTAAACTTAAGTATAAAAAAGAATATATAAGACTAGATTTTTGTATGAAATAGTAAACATACTCAGTAATTTTTTCTGCGTAAAGATAAATATTACTTATCAAGATCTAAATAAACTTAACCTACATTTTTTAAAGATTACTGTTGCAGTTTTGACAGCTTTTCTCTAGTTTAGAATAGTAATTGTTTCATAGAAATATTAATTAGATAATAATATATTTTATTAACGTTTTTCTAATTATGCGTATTCAAATAAAGCATTTTAAATAATAAATAATTCTTATAAATTTAATTTTTATACATCCTTTAGCATTAATTTCAAATGAATTTATTTATTGAAAAAATATGTTGGATTATACAGTAATGAACAGTAATAACTTAAAATAAAATCATGAATTCAATATACAAGTGTTGGTGAAGTCAATAATAAGCGCTTCTAAAATGATATCCTCGATCAAGCCTGTCGAAGAATTAATCATCCTCCAAAAGACAAAAAAGCGAAAAAATCAAACGAACTCACATTTCACTCCTGCACATTTAATCAATCAAACGAGTATGCACACGAACACAACTCATTCATACAAACACACGCACACTCAGCCACATGTACGTCGAAAGTCGCAAAGCGCGTTTGCCTTTTCTCCTACTCCGCTCGGCTCCTCTTCTCTTAGCGCTCGCCTCCTTTTCCATCTCCTGGTTCACTGTGTTGTGACTTTTGTTCACGCCACGCACGTCAAATCTAGAGTATACGCGCCTTTATGGGAGGCAGGAATGTATTAAAATCGACCATTGTTGATGTCCGCGTGGTTCTCCTGTTCTCCTTTCTTCAATGTGGACTGCCAGATTTACGCTTCCCAAAGCTTTTGAAAAAATACACTCTTTACAAAAAAGAAAATGGAAGAGCAGCGTATACATTATCCGCTCTCTCCCCGTAGTCATCGTGTGAGATGCAAGTACTGCAAGAGTTATCAAATCGAGTAGACGGAGGGTTACAAGGAATGGTACGATAATGTTGAAAGTCGCAAGAACAAAGAAATGGGTATGGTGATGGAACTGTCATTTTTCTTCTCAGATTTTTCCATTTCAATGTGAAATAATTTTTTGCTGTTATAAAGTGCAACTAGGCAGTTGGCGAATAATACATAGCTTTTATCTACGGAGTACATTGATATTTATTTATTTATTTAGACGAGAATTTCACGATCAAGGCTTATAACCATGTTATTTAAATAACAGTATTTTAAATTAGAAAGACTTGTGTTTTGTGTAAACTGTACTTAAAAAATAGAACAAATTTATTTTACGGTCACTTACATTATTATTGTATTAAATTTCCGTACTAAAAATTAATTTCAATAGTTAAAAAAATTGCTTAAAAACTGTGTTCGTTATGAATATGTTTATTATAAATTTACATTTTTTGAAAATTATTTGAATGATACTTAAAAACTGTATAATCTATATCAAGAGTACAGAATCAATGTGTAAAGTAGATAAAGACTATCTTATAGCAATACAGATCTATAGCAATACAAAAATCTAGTAATATGTCTTCTATTTTAGTTGCTCTACACTAGCGCATGATGATATCAGGATTACATGTATATTACAGGATTACATTATATGCTACTCATGTTTATCAACATTATTCATTTATACGTAAATAATCAATTACTAGATTAGAAATGTTGATGATTTAATGACATATTTTTAAGATGTTTGTTGAGCTCTTAATAGGACTAATGATTTAGCTTATTCAAGGCTACAATATGAACGTCATTTTAGCATTATTTCATGTAGTTACATATTTATAAAAGCTGAAATAAGTTTAAGTATATCTACTTCTCACAGGAAAAGAAAATCGTTTATAAAAATAATAAAAACTTACTGACACATTTTAATACATGTAAGTAGGAAAATCATATTTATTCATTTATTCGAATATGCGATTACCTGAACTGTGAACAATCGCTATCTTTATCTTCACTATAGATTTCCGTTTCTGTGAAATGAAGATTGGAAAAATAAAATCGTCATTCGCAGTCATTCACAAATGAAACATTAGTGTTCGTAAATCATTGAAATTCTTAAAAAAGTGACATTTGTAAATTTAATTGAAAATCATTAAAAATTCAAGCGAATGGTACAAACTCTTAATATCCCATTCTGTGTGTTATTTTTCATAAGTTTGAGTAAATTCACTTGAGGATAGCACAGTGTGCAGATATTACGTTTTAACAAGAGAATTGAAAACGACGACCACCTACCCCTGTCGCAAAAAACTTTCAACGTATGCAGCTCAAGTGCACCGGGAAAATACTCGTAAATAGTGGCTTCATTATACGTGTGCTGTATTCTGATGGTTACGGCCAATGGCGCGACAGCGGCACCAAATAAATGCTATTAATTCAACGTGCATGGGTGGACTGAATACGTTTGTTTCGAACGGAGGTAATTCTGAGTGACAATGTGACCTTTGATTTAATAGTCACAGGCGTACGTATTTCAATGATGCAAGTGCTCTTTTTTAAGTCTTTCAAGCGAAACTGTTTTACTTTCCTTACTTATATTGTCCTCTCTCTCTCTCTCTCTTGCATCTTTATCTGTTATATTTAAATCTAATTATTCCTAATCAAATATTAATCAATTTAATAACAAAATTAATCAATTTACTATCCTATTCCGAAATCTTTCAATACTATAAAGTATACATAAATATAGAATATATTAGTGGAAAACCTTTCATGTAAATAAAACTAATAATAAATTAGATTAGAATTTCCGTGAAAAATTTATCAGAACCTTTTTTTTATATTTCAACACTAATTTTCATTTTTTTATATTTACAACAAACTTTGTTCATTTGAATTGGACACTAACATAAAATCTAATTACGAAGAATAACTTTATTAAGTAATGGAAAGTAAAATGTAAATTAATATTTACTGGAAAATACGATCAAACCATAAAACGAGAGTTGTACATTTATTTCATAATTCTTTTAAGAAAAAAGAATGTTTGTGTATTTTCTTTTAATTTTATTTGGTAATATAAAATAAATATAGACCAACTTTGCAGTAGAATTTAAAAATCTAAAATTATATGTGGATACTTGATGAAGATTATTATTTATTTATAAAATCTTAAATCTAATCTAAAAAGGAATCTACACCCATGCATTAAGTTTTACTAATATAAATTATTAAAATCACATTTTTAAGTAGATTTGGGAAAATGAGTTTAATTTTGATATTTTTAAACCTACTGAAACCATTAAATAAAACGAATACATTCTTTTTATAAAAATATTTATTTTAATAATTTCATTGCTCATGCGAATTAACATGAATGTTGCATAATATATTACATTAATTACTAAAAAAAAATAAAAGAATAATATTTAAATTATTATTAATTAATTTATGAAAAAATTGTTGTTAAATTTGTTAAAATCTTTTCAATTATATAATATGTATTTAAGTACTTTGAATGTATATTTATTTTAATATATCCAACTTCTTATTATCTAAATTTTAATATATCACGACACTAAAAAACTGTTTGCTAATTTTCCTTTGCATGTACTTAAAACAGAAATTAATATGTTGTTTTTATATAGTTTTTTTATCACAGATACAACAGTAATGATTTATTGTACATATATTTTTATGCTGGAGGTCCTGGTTGAGAAAATCCACAGGTAGTACAGTATTTCTGAAAAAATAAATATAAAATTGTGTATTTGATAGAATATCGAGTCAAATTAATTGAATATACATAATGATTTACTGAAAATTTTATTCAAACATTTTTATCCATAAATAAAGATGAATAAAAGTATTATGAAATAATTTAAACAAATTAAAAATGAACTAATACTTACAGCGGTACATTTTAAAAAATAAATTTTTTATAGATATAATAAATTTAATAAAATAATAAATGAATTGTGTTAACGATTATTAAAATATAATTTTATAATTATAAAAAGTTAACGAATGTTATATAGATTCATTATATTAATAATTTTACTTTGTTTAACACGACGTGTAATATTTTATCATTATATTAATAATTTTACTTTGTTTAACACGACGTGTAATATTTAAATGTATTGAAAAAACAAGTAAATCAGAAGATGCAAAAAGATTTCCTTGAATATATATAAATAAGAAATCAGAAAAACTGCTTAATAGTTAAGATTTTCGGAGAGCTACAAAATTTGACATGTATCGAGGCTAGTAATTTTAAATTACATAAACAAATATATAAAACATAGATGAATTATAATGTTTTGGAGACGAAGTCAGACATTGAATAAAATGGATGCGCTGATAGAAGAGAAACCGTCTTTATATATATTTTCTATAATGATTAAAATCCGTAGAATCTTCATAATGGAAAATATTTTCGAAAAGATGATTTTCGTAATTTAGGTGAAGGTATAGCATTTAAAAATATTTTGAATGAAATATTACTTCCTCTGCATTTTTATAATGTGTATTAATGCATATATATAAAATTAAATTATTAATTAATCAATTAAATCTAGTAACTTCTGAGTATAATTAGTTTAATAATTAAAATTTGTTGAATGCTAGAATGATTAATAAAATGATAGTAAAATAAATGTCAGACACGCTATTTATAAATTTTGACGAATCTTATGAAATTGTGAACAAAGTTAAAATAAGATAGTTACTTATGTCTATTACCAAATATTTACCATAGTATATTCTTCATGCGTTTCTTCTTCCGAATAATTGATGATTTTTGTAATTATGTTGGTTGTATTTAATAACGGTGTTTTGCGTTGCCAAGAGTACGGCACAATGTTGCTCGCCAAATCTAGTAGGTCTCGTCCACCATAGCAAATATCAGCTTGTACTAGTACATCGTCCGTTATTTTGAACGAGTAATTAAGCTGAAAATGTATATACATGTGTTTACTTTGAATAATTACGAAATATTTTGTTTATAATTTTATATATTAGTTGTCAGTATGATTAAAAAATAAATTAATCTGGTTAAACTACAAATGAAACGTCTCGTAATTGTTAGTTTATCATAAGGTACTAAGTTATTCAAATTTAATTAAAAAATCAAAATTCAAATTATTACAAAGTCTAAAATAATAACATTGTATACATTTGTATATTAAATAAATGCAGTATTATTATTATTTATTTATAAATGAAACATATCGGGAAAGGTAACTCCTCAAAGGTAAACAGAGTATTTGTTTAAATTATAAAAATTTTATTGTAACATATGAATATAAATGGTGACATTTTTCATCATCGCCTTAGAAAATTATTAAGACATAATACATGAATTATAATTAATTTACGCGTTCTATCTGTAATTTCCGGTGATTAGAATAACTAGAATGTACATAATGGATTTTAGGACAAATAAATACCTACAAATGGAATTAAATGTAGTTTTTAATTTTTAGTAATAATACTAAGTAGATGCGTACATATAATTAATATTGCTTCTAAATTTGAATACAATCACAGCCCTTCACTAATGATATATTGAAATATATTCTAACTGCTAGCTTTTATGAACCAATATATAAATATCTTACGTTGACTGAATTGACAGACTCGACGACAAACGCTCGGACACGAGCCGTACTTAACATCTTCTTGGGAGTACTAGTTTTCTCCATGTGAGTCCAAGTCTCTTGAACTGAGCTTGTACTACCCTGATCTTGTTCGTTGAATAACGAATTAAGGCTGCTCGCTTTGCTGGATCCACTTAATGTTGTAGAATCTGGACTTAATTCCGAAGCCAGAACAAACGACATAGTGGGGCACAGGTTGTTGTTGGATATCGACACATTCAAATAATCTGACATAATTGTCACTGTTTTCAAAAATAAGCTTTTTCACTTGCAACCGAAGCTGATTTATTTTCTGTATATACATTCGAGTATGTTTGAAGTTATGCAGGCTGTGGCTCGGATGACAGAAGAAAGATGATAGAATAATGAATAAGAATTACAAAGTACAGCAATGTTCACTGTGCGAAGTTAAGTTGTTAACGACTATTTTCGAATTAGGCTATTTCGAAAGGAAATGGTGGAAGGGAAAACAAGGAGATTAGTAACCTGTCGATACAAGCCGATGGTCGTTGGCTTGTTACATCGAAAGCTATAGGATTAAAATAATACAACTACCTGGAAACGTTAGAGTGGAATACAAGTACCTGCACGAAATTTATTGGACAATATTTCTATGAAAATTGCTCTTATTTAACTAGGGTATTCTAAGTAATATGAAGCCATATGTTAGGATTTTTGAAAATATTAGTTTATATTCGTTTTCTTAATTTTTTCCTGATATAATAGATGATATTGTTAGAAACTTTTTAACTTAAATTTTTCATGCGCTATTATACACAATATTATGGAAACTTTGTAAAAATTCATATAAATGAAACAAATATTTTAACAAATTAAACACAAAAAATTGTTACTTTAATAATATTCTATAATTGTGATTAGTAATATATCCATTATTTCAATATACAATTGTATGTTTATTTTCAATTCAAATAATTTGTTGAAGTTTTTTTTGTTAATATTGAAATCCAATAATACATCGAAACGACGTCAAAACGGAATAGGAAATGCACAAATAAAATTAATCTATAGTATTTTGCCTCGTATTAAAGATAATAATTTTTTATTATAGTTGACGGGTGTACATGCTTTAAATACTATTAAGTATTTTGTAGGTAAGTTATTTATTCAAATATCTAATTGTTAGCATTATTTTTTAAATATATTTACTATATTATTTAGTACAAAAACTTTTCAATTAATTGTTTTAAACTTGCTTTATAAAATTTCAATAGTTTTGTAATGTATGAATTTTAAGTGATAGATTTATAATAAAGCATTTATTAATTGTGTACTTGTATGACTTTAATGATCTAAGATTTAAAAAAAATATAAAACTAACGAACAATTTCATTACATGATATTATCATCTAAATTAAGGACCAGTACAGAATATATTTAACTTTAAAGTCACAGTAATAAATATAAAAATAAAATGTTAATGCTACGAAATTAAAAGTCAACAGTATTGCAAGAATTATTTATAAATACATATTGGAATGATAAAAATAATTTTGTACAACACGAAAATGTTAATACATTATATAATAGTAGTTTTTATTTATAAATATTTTCTGCTAGATTATCTTAATAATTTATACATATATTTACATCTAATATTTCTAGGTCTGATTAATTACTTAAGGTCTGCGTATATGTCGTATAGTATAAACGAATGATATAATTTTCAGAATATAAAATCTTCGTCTATTTATCTGATAGCATTAAAAACATAAAATTACTATATATACATACATAAAAGTATAATATACAAAAAAGATTATGAATTTATAATGTGAGTAGTAATAAATAATTATAAAGAATAAGGTGGATTATTTATTGACCATTAAAAGTTATATATAAGTACTATTATAAAAATCACAAATTTGTTAGGATGATATAATTTTTAAATTTACTGCTACTAACTTTAGAAGAAACTTAATTTTATTGTAATTACTTTTTTTACATTTTAATATAATTTTGTAACTATTGTCTGCATAGTTTACTATTCGTTTTAATTTAAGTAGTAATTTTTTTATTCAACGTTAACATAGATAAAACTTTCTACTCATATTTAGAATATTATAAAATAAATATATATGAATTTTTCAATTATTTGAAATTATTTTACTATTTTATAAAATCATAAGTAAAATCTTTATCTAATAAATATTTTTAAAATTTATTAATTGTATTCCTTGATAGTTATAAGGCAAGTGGTACATTAAGCAGAAGTTAAAACTATAAAGTTACAAAAAATGGCTTATATAATTCTACATTAATTCATTGTTTATGATAATTATTTTATTATTATTGTTTATTATTATACCAATCATTAAATTATTAAAATATTTGATTAAGACTTAAGAAGACGAATTGAATTTTAAAATAACTAAATCATTTTTTTATAAAACTAAATTGTTGTTGACCAATTTAATATAATTATGTTATTTGATTTAATAATTTTTGTTAATTAAAAGAAATAATATTTCATCTAGTGTATTTACTTAATTATTTTTTCTTAAGTTCAAAAATCATGTATATAAATCAGACCTTCATTTCAATTTTATTCTCTCGGAGTTCGAAGGATTATCGAAAGTTGCGAAAACGGGAGTTATACGTAAGAACGGAAAGATGAAAAGAAGGAAGAAAAAAGATAGGAGTTTTCGTCGCAGTCGATATATATATATATATGTATATGACTGGTTTGAAATATTTCTGTAGATTCAGCGAGTTTATTAAGGCTATTCAGCGTGCCTTTGCTTCGCAGTCGGCATTGTAGTTACAATTTGCTCTCATTCATTCCCTCGCAGATTTCTAAATTTTTTCAAGTGCTTCTTCCTTTTATATATACACAAATATACGTATGCAACAGTCCCTTTTTCAAAAGTTCTCCGAGTTTTCGTCTTTTGCGTCTTGAAATCTAAAGAACTTCGATCTGCAGTTGAAAATTGCTTAGGATTTTATAAAGCAAACGTATTTTATTTTGAATATTACATGAATGATATACATATAATAAATATATATTAATTGTAAAATTATCTGAAAAGTAAATAGATATATTGTAAATTTTAATAAATTAATAGGATTATATGGATTTATAAATTGGATTTTTCTTACGTTTTGTAGATCATTTTAAAAACTTTTAGCGACCTTCTTTCAATTTTTTCATTTTGAAGAAAAATATTTTATAAGTGTGTACATATAAAAAAAATTAAAAAATATAAAGTTTAATGACTTTCACAAGAAAAAAAAAGCTTTGTAAATTCTACATTCATATATTAGTGTACTGCACAGATTTTGCGGAAAGAATGAACATCTAATTGGGAGTAATTTCAAAATGATCATATATTAATTATGATAAGGTATTGTCAAATTACTAATTTCTAATTCTTTCATCTAGAATAAATTATGAAAATAAAAATATTCGCAGAAATTAAAAAATATAATGAAATGCTTTACTTATTAGTTTTCAGTATTGTTATCTTTTGAAAGAATAAATCATGAATTTTTTCTCACTTGAATTTATTTATTTTTTTATCATCAAAAAAAGAAAGGAAAACCTGAAGAAACATATTGTATAAAGTACTAAAAGTAGTCATGAAAACGATATACTTATTTAATTAAATATATCTTTTAAATTTCTTATCAATAAAATATATGTTTAAAGAATAACAGCACTAATAACTAGATATATAAATATTTACCTAAAATATTGTAATTAATTCTTATATCGATATATTGGGAGTACTATATAATAAAGGGTTAAAATAATAAAGATTATGTTATGTGATGAAATCAATAGTTTGAGTTCAATTAACAAATATATTATAAATGTTAAATATATCTTCGTCAATCTTTAATAATTGCTGAAACAGAATATGTTATGCATACAAATAGTTTTATACACACATACGTACATAAGTTATACATCATACATTCATACATACATACATACATATATACATATATAAATACATGCATACAGCTTTTAAAACGAATTGGAGGGTTCATATTCAACAGCATTTTGTTTCTTGAAAAAGGATACAGTAATAAGTGTTTGTACCTTCAGATAAAAGCAGTATTATGGCTTCTCATCTAAGAGCCTATTAATCATATACATTACTTAAAATGCATTTGACATAATTTCAGTGCAATCAATATAATTGTAACTTTTGCTACATTATTGTTGTACGATATTGACTGTTCAATAACTTAAAAAGTTAATTTTATTTCTTCGTCGATACTCTTTCATTATGAAGCGTTTGTCTAGAAAGGCTGGTCTTCATACCTGTGAATTTATTATTAATATTTTATTTTTCAACCACAAAGAATATGACGTTACAAGGTTTCAGAACTGATAAGATTCAAAACTATTGTTTTCAGTGCCAACGAAGTGATGGTATTTTACTTCACGTTCCTTATCTTAATGAAGAATAAATGTTTAAAGAAAGATTTATACTCTTTATAAAGTGATTATTACATTCTTATTTCTTAAGAATTGCAAAGAGTTTATTCTAATAAAATTAATCAAACATTTTTAGTTATATTTCCAATGAATCTGTTTTTCTTAAATATACAAACCCATTTTTTTTAATGATAAAGTCACTTCTGGAGAAGTCAAGTTAAAATTATTCAGGAGGATTGCAATACATTTTAAATCACTACTTTGATTAATCTTTTTAAAATAATATTAGACAATATTCTGTCAACTATTAACTAATTGCATTATAAATATTATATATCGTTAGTGATTATGAATCATTAAACCAGAAAATGTGATTAAAATATACAGTTCATATTTAATTTCACAAATATTAATAACAATTTTTTCCACTGATTTTGTCATCTAATTTCATTGACTGATATTATTAATGTTTTTTATTTTCTCATAAATCTATCTACAACATTACTTTTCTATCAGACGGTACAAAACTACATTTTTTCGTATAATTTTCTAAAAAATTTAGTTCTTTAGTTCTATGTTGTTTGTTATTACGTTAGTTCTTTGTTGAAATTATTGCAGTTTACAATAGCTGATATTGTTTTATTAGTATAAAATTGTATATTATTAATATACAATCTTTTAATGTCTCTTGTTCGAAATTCAATCGTAAAGTCATATACTTCCTCTGATGAAAAATGTTTAAACTTTTTATTATTACATATATCTATACTATTTTTTTTCTTAAAGTTTTTTAAATTGTTTATTTTTACTTACTTACAAAATTTTTATTTACAAAATATTTAAACACTTCAGTATGCTTTACGTTAGCTAAATTATATATTGGATAAAAATAATAAATTTGGTTATTATTGAATGTAAAATAAACGCAAACACAAAGGAAAATTTAAACATTAAATACGAAAAACACAAAAATGGTGCAATAAAAAAATACTAAGGATAAGTAAATATTTATAAATAATAAAAAGAAATTGAGAACTTTTCATGATATATCATGTACAGCGAAGATTGTTTTTATAGCAATCAAAATAAGTCTGTCCTTAAAGGTAGGTAGATTATAAATGTTTTCAACTTACTTTATAAATAAATATACTGTTTAAATTATCAAAATTGAATCAATGTTATTCTTCTTTCTATTTACCGACAAATAATTTAAAGGCATATAAATATTAGAAAATGATTTTGTCGTAAAGTTATTTGATATTTTTTCAGGCATAAAATATTGTCTTAACATGTGAAAAAAATATAATAGAGATTATTTTTCATAGAATTTTGTTACGAAACTAATAAATAGAGAAAAATAAAGAAATACCGGCATATTACTTTAAATAAACTTATATATTCACTTGATATAAAACTTGAATATTGTTGTCATTTAATATTTGTTACAACAAATTCTATAACCGATCTACGCATTTAAAAAAGGAATTTAGGGTAAGTAAAAAGCTCATAGTTCTAATTAAAATGAAATATTTTATTTTTAACTAAGCTTGAAAAACCCACTCACAACGACGCAATTCTAGAAGCAACTCATACCTTTTATTATACTGTATCTCTTTTCTTACCGCCTGAATCCTATAGACGATTAGTAACTAGAAGAAAAATCAACGTCAAAGATAATCCTCGGACTTAGAGAGATTCTATGTCTATTGCACACGTATGTCTATTAAAATGGGAAAAAAAGAAGAAAGAATGCGATACCCAACACGTGAAACATCTCTATAGTTTTAGTGAATAAGGCGTTATAACGTGCGGGCGCGTTATAACGGTAAAGCAGTTCCAATGGTAATTTACGCAAGTTACGAGATAGTAGTGCAATGTAGATAGAGGGGAACCCTGTCCAGAATCAAAGGAAGCCTATCTTTGCGTTGATAATAGCGAGCGAACGCAGAAAGTCAGCTGCCGATAGCTTTGTACGATTGATACGTGCATGACGGTCTGTGCGCGCGTAAGCGCCAGAGTGATCCTAAAGATAAACATTTGTGCGCTTCTGTCGTTTTTGGTATCAAGTACTGATATCACGAAATCATGAAATCTTTGAGGGACATTGCGATCCCAAGGGTTGCTCTTTAATAATATCAATTTGTTGGCAGGCCTCTATCTGTAAACATTTAAAAGAAGTTATTTATGAATTTAAAATATTAATACAGTTTTCGCAGTAATATTTAATCAAATAGATCAAGTAGTTGATAAGCTACTGCAAAACAACCTTGTGTAAAATTAGGATTTCTGCTATTTTAAAAATTACCAAGTAGCTTATGTTAAAATTATTTAGTTAAAATACGTTGTAAATATTATCCTTGTAGTATAAATGCTAGCTGAGCATATGACAGCAAATTAAAGAAGTCAGAGATCTAATGCAATCTGTAAGCAAAAAGATCTTTGCGACTCATTAATTGCAAATTTAAACTTGAAAAATTGTATATATTATAATAAAAAAAATTATATTATAACTATTACGTATAAGTAATAGTTATAATATTTTTAAGATATATTACAAATTTAATGGTTTATTTTATTACATATTCACAATAAGTATACATACATATAAATCGCTTACTTTTGAATTGAGTATTATATAGTTTTAAATTAGTAATTGTTGTAATTTGATCAAATTGATAAGTTATAAGTATTTTCGACAAAACTTTTTATTATTTTTCATTCTTATATAAATAAATTTCATTTTGAAAGTACGATAGTGCATTGATTAAAATTTCAAAATTATATAACTATTATTTGTATTTAGATTTTTTAAATTTTGATCAGCAACGTGTTTATTTCATATTATAAAAGTAAATTTGAATTTTTTCAAGTAATCATTAGTTTGAAATAATCATATTTTTCTCTGAGTACTTCTAACTTTAGAAAAAAAAAAATAAATTTATTAAATGTATTACTCATATTAAGCTTTATTAAAGCAAAATGTTATGGATTTATTGTATAAACTATTTGTATTATAATATATTTTACATGATAACAACTGTATAAAATCTGTTAAACCAAATAAAAAATAAAATAAATAGTATAAATCATATTTATAGTTTATTATTCTATTTAATATGCTATTTATATACTTAACAAATTATTATAATTGTAATTTTTAATCAAGGATGAAACAATATATAATCATTTAAAAAATAAGATTTCGGAAAATAAAGTAAGATAATATTAAAATATAGAATAATTTCCTTACTAATCATATTGACTTATTTGCTGTATTGCGTAAATTAATTAAACCCTATTTTTAATAACAATTATTTCAATTATAATTCTACATTTAAATGATTTATCAATATATAATTATATATCTTCTTTCATTTTCGTAGCTATTAGTTAAAACTTTTAAAGAGATTTTCTTCACATCACGATTCTATGCCCAGAAACAGCAAAAGTATAAGAAAATTTTTCATTATGTTTTTCATATTCTACGAACGTAAGAATAAAGACTGCCACAATACGCAATCTTCAAAGAACGGTATCTTTTCCAGATTTCCGTTTGAATTTATTTAAAAGAAAATGATTGCGCTGTTTCTGTTGAAACAAACCATCATTTTATGCCAGTCCATATTGGCAGGTCCAATGTAAAATGAAAAGACAGCGATAGTGATAGAGATATAGACAAATAGAGAGAAAGAGAGAGTGAGAGAGAGAGAGTTGAAAGGATAAATAAATTGAAGTTTCGAGAGATGAAAGAAAAATTGGATATGAGTAAAGTTTCTAAAACTGGTTTTAAAAATTTTTTAACAGTATTTCGTTTCCTTTTTAACATATATTTTTGTAGAAGCCGGTATAGATTATCGCAACGATATGATTTTATATTTGCGATTTCTATAACGCAGATATAACGAAGGATATGTGAATTAATTATTTTATGATAATATTATATTGAGATATTTTGTTGATTACTGTGTTCCTTAAGGATTTATTTAATGAATATTCTAAATACTAATTGAAAAACAAATAATCGTAAAAGAATAATATATTCGTGTATCAATTTCGTAAATGAATTTTCTGAAAATAATAAAAATACTATAGCTATTATTATTATGGAAGGTAATATTTATTTTTACGTAAATATTAAAAAATAGAAATAATTAATCATTTAACTAAATCATTTACATTAATGCTATAAATACATATATTTATATATTTCATGATTGTAGCTATTTATGATATTAACCAAATTATTAATTTTATTCTTTAAGATATTCTAAATGAAAAAATCATAGATTTCTTCTTATTAGAATAAATATCTAAGATTTTCAAATTCATTTTAATTTACTATAGAAAAAAACAAATATAGCTTAAAAGTTAAATCGCAAGAATATACCAAATAATTGAAATCTTTTTATCAGACCAAATGCAGGTCCTTTAATACTGTATATCCTTTAATATCTAAGCAAAATCATTGTATTCATCTCCGATATGTCTAAATACAATCCATTTTCCCTTCATGTGTCGTAAACACGTGTTAATGTTTCTCCTTGGTCTACATAACGCATTAAAAGTAATCGAACGCATATATTATCCTCTAACAAGGTAAAGTGTTGAAGAGAGTAAATCTTCCCTTTTCGAACATCCCTTGTAGTATACGAGAATTTCGTCGTAGTTGTAGCACCATTGTCTCTGAAACCCGTGATACTTCTATACTGTCTACCCTTCCTACCCTTCTACTCTCACTTCTTCTCTCTCTACCTATTTATCTCTCTCTTTCTTCCTCCTATATCGCTTTTACTAACTTAAATTTTGGTTACGATCGTAAATACCAGAGCATTGCTTAAGGACACTTTTACGGAAGTTTTGCAAGTTCTATTTAAAAATTAAAAACAACGATATTCAAAATACCAATACTTATTTTGAAATACAGATAAATCGAATGTGCACCATACAAAGTATTAGGATCTAATAATATTATTTTTAAAGTATTCTACTTACAGGTTTGTAAACCAAGTGGTGCAAAATATTATATTATTTATAAACGATTATTTAATAGCCAGAAATAAAAACTTTTGACTATATCTAATTAGCTAAAGTCATTTTTTTATTTAGTATCATAAAAACTTTTGAAATTGTATTATTCAATATGTTAACATTCAGTTTCATTTTAATAGTTTCATTTATTATTTTATTATTTATTATTTTCCATAATTTATTGAATTATTGCAATATCTATAATGAAATTAAATATAAATTTAATTGTAATATGTTTAAATGTAATAATGACTATACCTTGTAATGTTTTTAATACTTTAACTATATAATATGCAGGTACGTTTTAAAGGAGTTGTTTCCTTCAAAGTGAATTAGTAACAATATATAACAATCGTAACAATAACAATATGTAGTATTGCTACATCATACTATTTAATACATACTGTTTTTTATATTGTTATTAATAAAGAAATAATTATTAGTATTAGATTATGACTATTATAGGAAAATGAATTTCTTGTTATAGTAAGTAATTTTTTTTAAAATGATATTTTCTGTAATATGTTTATTCTACTTGATTCAGGTTTTTATTTACTATATCCTGCAATAATGCTGCTGTACACATATTTTATAAAAGTAAGTTAAACGATTATTTAAAAATTTAAATAATTAAATGAGTTATACATAATTATCTTTTGTTAAATAAAATAAATATAAAAGTATTTACAAAAACGTAGTTTTAAACATAGTTATTTGTAATTTGAGTTTTCACATAAAATATAAACATGATTTTGTGTACATTTTTTTATACCTTTTTATACATTTTTTATATTTTTAAATTTTTTATACATTTTTTTATACCTTTTTATACATTTTTTATATTTTTAAATTTTTTATACATTTTTTATACCTTTTTATACATTTTTTATATTTTTAAATTTTTTATACATTTTTTATTATTTTATATATAAAAAGCTTTATAAAACGTAAACGTAAATTATAATACTGAATAAATCAATTCTATAATTTATTATATAATGTGTTTAGTCTTTGACTATATTCACCATACATAAAAAATCATTTGTATAAATTATTTTTATAAAGAAGCAGCATTTTGAAAAATAACACGTTAATCAACTCGAATAGCTATGACAAATTGAGCTTCGGTGAATATATAGATCGGTGCATAATAGTTTATATTTGTAATATCTAATATGATAATATTTTACTTAATTATATAACTACACGTGTTCATACATTTACGTTCTTTGTATAAATTTGAGCCATATGCAATCAATTTTGAAAATTCTCATTCGTTTGATTAGATGAATCACATATTTTCTGTCTCACAGATTTTTCTATATATTAGCACGTGCATGCTTGTAATACTTTTACATATACATAGCGGGTGGGAGATCAACATAATGGGAGAGACACTTTGTATCAGTACTGCTTTGTATGTGCGAGAGTGGGGCGTCTCTCTTTCCCTACACCCGATCACAACCACTCCCTCCCTCTCTGTCGCTTTCTCGAACTATTTGTCTTCTGTCTTTGTCGTCTTTTGGCATGCAAATTCTGAAGGATAAACATCTTTGAGCTTTAGTTTCACACGCGTATTGCCATTAGTGGTTGCACAAGGGAGTCGTTCCGGAGTAAGTTTTTGAGTGCACGCGGCGATTTTCATTGTTCTGAAGAAGCATCACCTTGTGGGTGGTCTTATATTTGGTCTTTTTAATATTATTCTTCTTTTTTTAAAGATATTTTCCTTTAACTAAATTTTTGTCTTATTATATTCAAATTTTTTTTGTGATTCTTTTGACATGAGGATTAAATTTAAACCGTATTAATTTAGGATATAATCACATTTATAATTATATTCAGGCACTATATTATTTTGTTTAGAAATATTAAAAAAAATATTCTTGTTTTGTTTATTGAAAAATGATTATGTAAAATAAATTTAAATCCAGATTTTTCTGAATAAGTTTGAACTATTTATTAATTTAGTTCAATAACTAGTTATTAAACAAATATAACTTATTAACAATTTCTCATTTTTTGTGAATAAAATATTTTAAATATCTAGTAATCATGCATGATCAAAGTTTATTATTTTTTTCTTCTTCTTTATATTTAGAATGTTAATACGTAATATTATTCAACATTTGTTATTCAAGATTATATATATATATATATATATATATATATAATTCATTAATTCAAAATCATTTAACAGTAATTATAATATATACATATACATTTATGTTTTAATTATTAATTTTAAAGCAAGAATCTGATGGTTAATAAGTGTTATATTTATAATATCTTTTAATTAAAATTGTCAATTACGTAAAAACTACTAAAAAGATTTGATATAGAAGGTATAATATTTCGGCAGTACGTGTATATAAGTTTTCAAAATTAAATAACTAAATCTATAAAAATCAATTATTTAATGTAACATAGAATTTAACTAACATAATACATAAGATGTTTATTTATTTTTACATTATTGACACAATAAAAATTTTGTGGATGCTTAGGCATTTTTTTACATAAGATATGTTTTTAATAAAATTAAAAAATTCTAAATATTGAAAATACGTCAGTTTTGTACCATTATTTAAACATTAGATAATATTAGAAACTTCAACATTTTGATAAATTTATGTAAAATACACGCCATGGCCGTCTCACGAATTCTACAATAATCACCATAGGGGGGGAGTGCAATGACTTCGAGTAAGAAGAATGAAATGAGGTTTTCACATGCAAATGTTGAGTGTAAGGGCAGGCAGAGGGTGAGAGACAGAAAAAGAAGGGCGTCTATTGCCCTCGTTTTTGCTTTATTACAGAGCGCTTAAATGTTAAAACGCTTCATGGTCTACCAAGTGGCCCATAATGAAGAGTAGATGATAAATGCCCTTATCTTTTCTTCTAATAAGTACGTATACTGATTAAAAGGATTACACGCAGTGCAGACGTGACTTTAGATGAGTCACCTAGGAAGAGAGATTTGACAATGAATTCACTTGTATGCAATATTTGGTTACATTGTAAGCACAGTAGAAGCAAGAGTAAAGCTTTTATTGTTTTCGATTATGAGCGAGTTCGATGAAGGGTAAAGGTTTTGATTATTTTTAGGGTTAGTTAGTATTCACAGAGTTTTTATCTCTAAATTCTTACATTTCGCTGCACAGGTTCAAATTCATAAACTCTGAACACTTATTTTTTCTTTGATATATTTTACAATTCGTTTTTGTACGTTTTTATGTACTTAATACTTAATGCTTCACATTAAAATTAAAAAAGAATTCAACTTTAATCAAGTTTTATATTTAATTAAACAACTTTAATACAGAGTTTTAAATTGAATGTTTTGGATAATTTTAATTTAAAATTTTTTTTGATTAACGCACTTCTTAAAATAAATACTTACTACAAACTGTTTAAACTGTAAAAGATTCTATTTTTAATAAATAACAGCTATAAAGTTTACTAATAATTTGTTCAGAATATAAATGATTCGATTGTTAACTTCATTTTTGATAATTGTTTTTATTTATTTTAAAATATTAATTGTTCATTACAAGTAATTTGAGGATATTCTTAATAAATTGAAAGTAGTATGAATTATAAACATTATAAATATAATGAATAGTTTCTTCTAAAATCTATAACATCTACAAATTAAATGAAATAGATTGAAATGTTGAAATGAAATTATTTTTTCAACAAGAAAAAGATAAAAGATTTATTATAAAATAAAGTATTTTTAAAGCTTTTAGAAAGTTCTTAAAAATTACATTTTTTTAAAAATTTATTAAAATATGTATAATGAGTACACTTTTATGATATCCAATCAAATTTACTTTGTAATAAAAAGAAATATTATTATATAATGTAACGAATACAAGATATAACATACGGAATGAAAATAAGTTTTGTTATAATGAAAAATTAACATAGTTTAGAGAAAAATGTTTTTTTAAGTTTTTATGAATTTCACAAAATCTTTTAAAACTGCCAATATTTAAAAGTTCTGGATATGTATTATAAGTTTTTAATATTGATTTTTATCTTTTGAATTATATACTTATTGTGCCCTAATTTATGACACTGATTTTGTTACTGACTATCTTCTTGTTTTGCATCTTGAAAAAAATAGTAATATCATGCTATAAAAATAGTAAAATCACTGCTACTATGATTTGTTTAAGATTATGTATTCTTTCCAATACTTTTGAATGATAAATTTTAATTTTGTTATGTGGATATAATTAATCGCGTAAAAAATCAAATATATTGGTACATTTTCAGAAATTATAAGATTTAAAAGCTTTTTAAATTTCACTTGAACCTGAATTCGTGTTAAACAGCTATGTATTTCATAAGATGTTTTTAATAAATGTATTTAGATTCAGAAATAAAAAAACTTAAAGTAATTCATGGTGAGATTAATTATAAACGAATTTATAAATTTTACTTAAAAGACCGTTTATTTTAAATACTAACGTATGAGCTGGTTTTAACATAATATAAGTTTATAAGTTATATTTTTTTGTAAGTAAAAAATTAAATACTCTGGTGATACTTATGTCTATTAATTTATCAAAATTATCTATTAAAAGAAATAGTAATTTAGCAGTTTTATGACATATTGAAATTTTGAAACAAAGCACTTGTTTGACTTATTAATATCCGTATTAATGATGAAACTGTTTGGTTTATCTTATTTTTATATATTACATTTTATATTTAAGATTTGATTTTCTGAGGTTATCTACTTTCCTCATTACACATACATCTATAATGTTAACAAAATACACCAACTTACAATGGAAATATTAAGTTATTTTTTATATTTTATACTTTCGATATTAATGAATATTTTTTAGGTTTACTAATTGTACCACTTGTAAATGAAATTGTCATAAATAAAATACAAGTTAATCCTTCAAAAAGATAAAATAAAAGTACTTCAAGGATAATAGATTGTGAATAAGTTACAAAGATTTTTTAAATTCCATCATTTGTAAAGTTTCGATAGATGCACGTATAATAGCAGATATTTCAGAATTAGATAAATATGAAATTATTTAAAGAACATAAAAGATCTTTCTTGTAATAATTTGTACGATTAAATTAATGTTTTCTAAAAAAATTAATTAATCAACACTTTATTTTCCAAGATTTAATATGCTTTGATTAAGCAGTAGTGGCTTTTTTAAATCGCGTTTTTTTTAATTTAATTATCATTACAAGTTTTTTTTAAACTAATTCAAATTTTACAACTGATAATTATTTTAAAAATTTAAGATAATACAATAGTAATGAAAATCTAACATTACTAATATATTATTATTTTATTATTATTGTTGTTGTTGTTTTTGTGTGTTATTTTATAAGAAATTTTTACCTATTTCAAAGAATATTTTTTATACAATATATGTTATCTTTAATTCAAATAAAGAAATAAAAAAAATACATAAAATTTTATATGATACACTGTAGAAAAAGTTTATGTAATATTTCTTAAAAATTGATTTCAACAATTTTTTCGAATGCGAATTTATAATCATTATTATTGAATCTGCAATAAAAATAGTATATATTATTTTTATAAAATATTCCCTATGATATTATATTAGAAACAAAACATTAATTTTTAGTAAGAAGTACAAAATAAACTTGTACTGAATTTTTATTCCAAAGATTGTATTCAAAACCATTTTTTATGCTTTACATCAATATTGTTATAAATGAATTTCAATTTGTTAATTCTTCAAAAATTTGTTTTAAAATTAACTATATAAACTTCATTAATACAACTTTTAATTTTTATTTCAGTTGTGCCATCTATCTCATAGGTTTTAAGCATAAAAAAAATTTTTTATATTAGAAAGTATGAGTAAAAGAAATATTTTTTCCACTTAAAGAAATGAAAAGACACTTATTTTTACTATATAATAATTAAAAGATTTTCGGAACAGTATTCCAAAATTTTAAATAAATTTTTCGAATGGAATATACGGATATTATTATGATATACAATATCTATAAATAAAATTTGTATATTACTCAAAGCTGTATTTACAAAAGTTTGTATGTAAGAAATATTCAAAATATCAGAAACATTTTTTCCGCCTTTACGTTGAAACTTTTTCTCTGCAAACTACTATATTTACTTTATATTAAAAAATATTAGTAAATTTCAAATTCCGTATAAAACTAGATGCTTTAATTCAGTACTTATTATTATGTTTAATATATCAATATATTTAATTCATATTTTCACTATTTAAAATAAAATAAAATAAAATAAAATAAAATCTTGTATTACTTTAAAATAGTTGTAATTGGTGAGATTTTTGAAACATGAATAACTTTCAATTTTTCATTTACAAAGATACTGTCCTTCATTATCATTTTTCTCATTGATGCAAAGTTTCAACTAGTTTTCTTTTGTATCGCCTCAAAATATTTACCTAGACCTTAGCTATTAGATTTCTTTACGATTCTTATGAAATCACCATATTGCACTATGGTTAGCTAATATAATACACGCACCCTGAATTCAGTATCTCAATAACCTGAGATGCGGCTATAAATTTACGCACATACAGGAAACATACGCAAAGTGGCGCTAAGGTATGAGTATGTACAAAGAGGGTGAGTGAGAGAGAGAGAGAGAGAGTGAGTGAAAGCGAATGAAAAGGGAGGACCAAAATCGTAAAAATAAAAGGAGTAGAAAAGGAAGAGCGAGTATCGCTGGTGTGCGGGGAGGGGGAACCACAATGTCGTGATTCCAGCGCACTCACATTCGCATAGCAAACGTTGGGTGCTCGTGGCGCGTGACGTCACCGCATTGTTAGACGAGCAAGCATTGTAGTCACTATTGTGAGGCTCCGCCATTATTCTAAGACAATCGTCCGACACAATGAGACGGACGGGAAGAGAAGAGAAAAAGAGAGAGTGTGATGGTGGAAGGGAGGAAGAGAGAAATAGCGAATGAGCGGGACCGATTCGCTATACAGTGTAAGAGTATGTGCATGTGTTTCGTACTTCTCTTTCGCGTAACCTGCAGTCTCTTTCTTTCTCTCTTTCGTTCTCTGACTCTTTTCTTATTCCCTCTGCACGTCCTCTCTTTTGTACATTTTTAGCTTCATTTCATCTTTCGCAGTCTTTCTAATTCTTTCTTTGCTTACTCTATCGCTTTATCAAGCACTTTTTGCCTTTTATTCGTACATTCCCTCTTTATTTTTATTTTTCTCTTTATCTTTATCACTTTTATTTCATTATCTTCTTTTACACGTCTTACGTGCACTACTTTTTGTTCGCGCGTTCTTTTAACGTAATTTTTTTGTCTTGTACTTATGATTTCCTATTCAAACTAACGTCAATTGTACTGTGTTGAATAGCACTCCACTTCTTCGTAGTACAGTTTTGTAAAGTCTTTAAATATCTTGTGAATAACCAATCCTGTATCATTTGTACCAATAAAGAATAATGAAAATATAAAGTATAATGAAACATTATCTCAATGAACAAAATACTTTCGAGTACACTTAAGACTTTACTGAAGAAATTGTTGTTACGATATAATAATAATTTTATATATATAAATAAGATACACAAAAGTACAAGATTTATTTTAATTTTCAACTACAGAAAAAATATATTTATAAATTGAATTTTATAAAAATATAATATGTATTTTAAATTTTGATTTAAAATACAATATAGAAATTATCCTAAATGTTAAATCTCTTTTTTTGAATATATATATTGAAAAAAACAAGGACGATGACATTTAGAATTTGTTGTTCTGTACTTGATGTCAACTCTAAATTTAATCGAACTAATTGTATACGTATAAATACATAATACAAGTTATTTATTAAAGTTTTTATCAAATAGTAGTAAATTATATCAAAATAATTATAAACTGCATTATAGTAAAGTAATTTACTGTATTATTAAATTTTTAATTTAGATTAGTGACATTTATCGAAAGGGTGATTCTTCCATGTAATTAAATTTGTTTTAATTATATAGTTAATCATATATTTATTATATTAGTAAGTTCGGATTTTCAAAATAACCTTATATTTGAATTAATATATGTAATACAAATGGAAACTCTGCACTGTACGTTTAGTTTTTAATTTTAGATGCTTTATCGTTTAATTCATTTAAACATTAAATTTTTTATTCGTTTCATAGTTTTTGCTTTTGTTACATTAGATATTATATTTAATTCAATCTTTTTCTTAATTTTCTATTCTACGAAATCATCAATTCGCATGTAACTGTAACAAACAATTCTCGTTGATTGTTTTAAATTTCTTTGGTTTCTTTTATTGTTTTTTAATTAAAACCTCGTTATACGAGGTATCATAGTTTGAATTAATAATACTCACTTTGTATTTGTAATGGAGTAAAATTCTTTATTACTAATATTTTTTATTAAACAAATTTCATAGATTAAAAATTCGGTACTTTAATTGAGAATCTGAACACCTTTGCTACGAAAATTCGCAGGTTATAAATAGTTTATAACGTAACAGGAAAGTTTTAAATTTTTTTTACTTTCATAACATTTTTAATAGTATAAATAGTGTAACGAGATTAAAAATTCAAGATTTCGATTTTATATACAACGTAGGTACGTGCAGTAAAAACAGACGTAAAGTATGAAAAAAGAAATAGGAGAGAATATTTTGTATGATTATTATAGTAAAATATTATATGTTATAATTATTATATATTATATATTATATATTTTATATTATACTGGAATAAAGTTTATAATTATTTTAATATAATTTACTATTATTTGATAAAAACTTTAGTAATTAATTTGTATTATCTATTTATACGTGTACAATTAGTTTGGTTAAATTTAGTGTTGACATCATGTATAGAACAATAAATGCTAAAGGTTATCGTCAAATATTTTACTCACTTACTAAAATATTATAGCATAATAAGTATTAATACTTATATCAAGACTTTTGAGCTTCTAACTATAAATTTATCTACTTAATGGAATAACTCAAATAGTTTTTTATTATTTATATAGAAAATATTTTAGATTTACTTAGCATAAGAATAAGAATATAACAAAAATTAATAATGACTACAACTGTTTAGTGTTAATGTATATAAGAAAGAAAATTATGAAAGTTTAGCTTCATAAAAATTTCATAATGAATTTATGAGATGTTAAACCAATCAACATGCTTTTATGATTTATGTTACTGAAAAAATATAAGCTATAAAACTGTTAGTTTTCTTAATTTAAAATCATTCCTATGTCTAGATTGTGTATTATGTCATATGGAAAATAATGATATTACCATGGGTCAAATGCTTAATAAATCGATGCATCCATAAAACAATTTAGTCGTGTTAAATTGATTCGACTACCCATAAAGAAGAAAAATGAATTGAAGCACAAATATGTCTCACAATTAGAAAAAAGTATTCAGCGACTGCCTTATCTCTCAATATTTGGATCTACTTCTGAGAATAGAACTGTAAATGAAGGGGAACTTCATTGGCGCCGCGAAACGCAAGAGCTAGAGTTCGGAAATGCTGCTTTGTATGTAACTCCGCGTAAAAATTCTTGCCACACGGGTACATTGTTGGAGAGAGGCTGAATCCATTGTCTGAATCTTTGTTATGTATATAGCCTTTCGTTCCGTGTGTATGAGACGCAGGTAGACTTGAGTAAAAAAAGGAGTGCGCTCTTACTCTATCTCCTAATAAGTTTCAGGGAGGTCTGGCTTTCGAACCCCTAGCAACTACTTTTTGAACAATTTTGAAAATCGTTTGATCAATATAATTGGTTAGCAAGATGCACGCGCCATTAAGAATATATATTGAAAGCCTTCATGAAAGCATTAGATTAACGATATATTAATTACTTAAACAAAGAAATATTATTTCTTATTTAATAAATGTAAATTTTCTATGACTTGGAACATTTTCCCTATGATTAACGACTAAAAAAAATTTCAGAAAAAATTAGTTCTTGTTTCATTTTAATAAAGATTACTAAAAGTTGCTAATTAAGTGAGAAATATATCTTTTCGAAGCATTAGTTCGTAAGTACCTATGTGAAAGTATCTGTTTATAAAAGTAGACATATAATTATAAAAACATAATACGATTATTCAAATTTTTTGAATTTAAACCATGCGCAATTAAAAATAAAAATACTTATGTAAGAAAAATTAAGCAGATTTAGAAAAAATTCAGTCTTTAAAAGAATTTTACTTCACCAAGATTTTTTGAGGATATATTACGTAATCAATTTTAAGACATAATGCATGCATTAACGTATTAATTCAATATAATACTTAATAATTATATGAAAAGTTTTTCGAAACCTTACTTATACCCGTAATCTTGTAAAGAAAAAAATCTATTTACAGATTTATAAACATGTAACAAATATAAAAATGTTTTTTGCGCTATACAATACAAATATTAGTACAATTTTGGTTACTCAAAATAATAATAGTTTGCTTCGTATCAATGCTAGGTTAGGTATAGAACAATTGCTTAATCTGTCGATGTATGCGATAAAAAGAAATGAGGATATAATATACTTATTGTTTAGAAAATAAAATAAGTTTATTTTTAAAACAATCGTTTTAAAAGAATTATTAGTGTTTAAAGTTAAAATTATTATTTATTATTATTATTTAAAATTATTTAAATAGATTAACCCCTGTAGAATAATGTACACTAATAGACATTCTATTATTATGCAACTGTATATATTGTCTGTGTATAAATTAAAAAAATGATAAAATTTTCATTAAATAATAAATATTTATATTAGTATTTACTTGTTTTTTCAAAATTTCACTAGCTCGTAAAAAAGGCGAATTTCACCGGAACGTTTAGCTTTAGATTTAACTTTCAACATTCATAAGGTTAATTTTTACTTAGTACATTGGCACAAATGACAAGAATGCGTAAAATGACAGAAAACACACACTCTTTAAATCTCATTATTTAAGATACTTGTTGCAATTAGCATATTTTTTACTGACATATCTTCCTACAAGTTTAGAACGTAAATGCATTAATGAAAAACAGAAAGGCAAGAAAAAATTCAGTTTGCGAAAAAAGTTTTCTGCGAGTTAGTAATGAAGAAAAAATTCGTCGCCTTATATTTGTGCGCGTTCATGTCTTAAAGAAAGCAAGCAGGGCCAAACGTTTGTATGACCTCGCTCATATCGCGTGAAATAAGGTAAAATAAAGCTACGAGAAGAGGCATAAAAAGAAGAGTCTAGTCTTTTTCGCCTTTGTGAAAGGAAGAAAGAGAAAAAAGAAAAGTGGAAGTAGAGAAAGGAGAGCGAAGCGTGAAGGAAAATATCAAGAGAACAGAAGAGTGAGAAAGAAGGCAAAGCGTCACAAACAGTCCATAGAAATCCGCTGTTGCATTGCTACTTGTATGTGTGAGCGTGCAATGTTATTTAAGCTTCGCATAATGGCAACTCTTATGCTTCTTGTGTTTTACATCTGAGACTGTGACTTTACATTCTCTCTCTCTGCCTCTGTCTCTTTATGTTTCCCACTCTCTATACGTTTATCTGTCTGTCTGTCTGTCTATGTATCTGTCTATATATATATATTTTTTCGTCTCTTTCTTACACATTGCATTCATTCTACTGAATACTAAGTACACGAGCACAATTCTTTCTATACTCACACTACTGATGCTGACGTAGCGGAGTTACTCAAACCCTGTGAAAGTAAAGCAGAAAATTTAGAAATTTAGAAAATTTGAATGTTTGTGTGAAAATTATAGAGTTAACTTTTTAAAGTATTTTATTCAAGAATATTAGATATACTATATAAGAATTTAAATATGATTTATGATTGTCTTACTTCCAATTAATATTTTAGTATATTTTACACGAAGATCAATTAAAATTAAGTAATTATTTTTTATATCCACATAAAAGGTAATGAATGTTTTACGTTTTATTCTATGATGCCAAAAATCTTTTA
This sequence comes from Wiebesia pumilae, assembly GCA_018907045.1. Taxonomy (NCBI): domain Eukaryota; kingdom Metazoa; phylum Arthropoda; class Insecta; order Hymenoptera; family Agaonidae; genus Wiebesia; species Wiebesia pumilae. Next base: position 7,147,914 of record JACCHZ010000159.1, on the reverse strand, counting down.
CAATAAAAATATTATTTATTACTTTTCGATTAACGAACTTATATTTTTTAATTAGATATTTTCTTTAGTTATTCAGATTCTTTATTTTAGAAAATGCTTAAGTTATACAAAAATATTACATTTTAAACGTAAAATATTTTTCAAAAATTTTTATTTAGTCTTTCACGACTTGTTTACCATAATACTGCTTTTATCGCCAAGAAACATTTATCAAAATTAATTAATTGCTACTTTAAAATTTTTATGTAATTTAATTAATATAATAGAAAATGTTTTTTAACGTAATATTAATTTTCTTTTTCTTCTTTTTGAAAATTAAAAATAATTTTGTTCAAGTCAATATTTACACATAAAAAATAATAATATAAAAAGTTACTTTCTATATTTTCAAAATTAAAGGTATTACATGTTTAATGAAATATTCCTGAATCATTCCAGAATCATATTTCTAATGATAAATTGTTATTAGATATTTTACAATCTACTTTTTGATCTTTTATATGAAAGCTTAACCTTATAATAAAATAGTATATATTAGCATTATTCAAATTTGAATATTTTTTTCTGAATAGTTTTTAGTATAACGTGAATGTATTCATTTAAATTATTATTAAATTATGAATAGGAATATTATGGAAGGCACGTCAAATATTGCTTTATAAATATCACTGTTTTTATCATTATAGTTTACTATGTATTATTGATAAATATTGGTAATTACGTGATTGCTAAAAAAAAAATATGATTATGTGTAAATTTTTATATATTTTAATGATATTAATCAGATAATTTCAACGATACGTACAAATATTGTATCAAATCAAAAGTTGAATGATAATATTGATCAATATGCTTTATATTTATGCATGATTTTTGGATATTGTGAAAAGATCTTTGAGTTTATGCAAACAGACTTGACTCCTGTAATTGATTATTTTTTATAAACATAAGAGTAACTAGTTTGTAAAAATATTGAATTCTTCTAAATAATTATATTTACTTATATACATTTAAGCATTATTAATACAGTACGGACAAACCATTTTTGATGTTTTTAATATAAAAAGTAATTAGAATCTTATTATATACAATGAGAGAATCATTTGCCAATAAAAAAAATGTATTAAGTAATTTTATTATTATAGCTAAACAATGTTATAAAAATTTATAAATACTATTTTTGTAACATGGTAAATATATGTAATAATTAAATGTAAAGTTTAAAAATTGCTTAAAACTTTAACGTTGAATCCAATAAATAACACATTTATTTACGTCATTTATAGCAATATAATATATTCTTCCTTGATTCTTAGTACAAGTTTATAACGTATGTTGTGCATTATCTAACAAATTCATTGTTCAGTCAAATATTCGACTACATAAATATACAAAAATCGAGACGAAATTTATTCGAACATTGATTAGTGTGATACATCCACGTGTTATGGATGTGTACCACGAAAGAAATTTCTCAAAGGAGAGTATAATCGTACTATTGATTTTACTATTTAATGTCAAAAATAATTATAGAATTTGATATGGATTCTATAATTTTTTAAGATGAAGTACAAAAATTGTTAATTAGAATTTAAAAATAATTCATGAAAATCTACAGTTTATACAAGCTTTTACTCATGTTACTGATATTATTTGAGAAATAAATCTAAAAATAAATAAATTTTTAGAAGTATTATTCTGAGTAAAGTAGATAAACATTAAGTCTAAGACATTAAAATGCATTAAAATCTATTAAGAAATATATATTTGTAAGAAAAAAGAATATTCAAATATTATGAGCATACTTCTACTGTAAGGTATGGTTTTTTTATAAATTGATAATAATATTTCTTTCATATCGGTACAATTTTCTTTGGATAAAAATAGTTTTGCAATACAGAAATATTTCCTCCGCTGTATAATATGCATCTTTGTTAATTAATAGAGTACCTTTAAAAAATCAATTAATTTTCGATTGGTAAGAATCAGGCGTTTAAATGATTCGATTAAGTCGCTTTGTCTTGATGACTAGTGTCTTATCGAACTTTGCAATGGTTATGTGGGAGTAAATACGCACCCCTTGGAAATATTGTGGTATGCAATGCTCTTAGCAAATGAGAAACTTCAACTCCCCTCTTCTTATTCCTGAACATCTTGTACCGTGATTTAGAATTTTCACTTCGACTACCCCGAACCTTATTTCACCCAAATATTATTAATCCCTTTGACTTTTAACAGCTTATTCTAGCTTTTTCTGACTTGACATAACTGCTTTAAAATTTCTATCATGATGATGATAGAATTTTTGAGGATGAGGATTTTTATTTTTACATTATACGTAAATTTGCGTATTAATTGCATTAGAAATTTATAATGATAATATAGTAAATTTAACTATTTTTTAATGCTTTCTTTTTTTTGTAAGAACTACAAATTTGAATATCATACAGTAATATTAATACTTTAATTAAAAAAAGTTAAACATTATTTTTAATTATATTTAACTAATTTTGCATATAATATTACAATGAACTAAATGATTGAAGAGGCATTTTAGTTTTAGATTTATTTAAGTATATAATACTTAATATAAGGTTGTGAATAAGAAATTCTAATTTTTTAAACTTTTGAATTATTACAAACATAGCTTCATTTAAGGATATATTAATTAAAAATATTATTTTACTAAAATGTAAGCAATATTCGAAATATAATACTTACTAATATTTTAGTATTGTAGTAGTTATGCACCATATACACAATTATTACAAGTATTGGAACGACCACCACATTGTATATTTACTACTTACTTGATATTTGATTATTCTTTGTGTTTCATTATTTCTTGCTTTATAATAGCTTCTCCATATTTCATAAAATATAGGATATCCCTTATATAATGCCAAATATCTACAATATTAACTTTTCATGCAAAAGAGTTTATCTCCGTTTTTTACATTTATCTTTGATATTTTGTCTTTTCTTATATCTAAAGTCTTACATACTTTACTTAATTACGTAGTCGTGGATAACATAGTTTAATGAATTTTATAATTTTATTTGTGGGTGATTGCTTAATATTTAGAAAACTGTATTTTTTCATAAGTAATTATATAATAATTTAATTATTTTATTTATATATTTTAAAATATATATTATTTTATTTATAATTTTATTTATATATTTTTATTATTATGCACAAGATGATTTTGTTAATTATTGTGCTTATAGTTTTGTATACGCTTAATGTAAACAAATTGATTATTTTTGATTAGAGATTCTAATAATATTTTTCTATTTTTTAGGTTTTACTCGAATATATTATTAAGTGGGTTTATGACGTATCTTTTTATCCTGTAATACGTCTCTGATATAAGAAAAATTTATTAGATCTTAAAATAATGAAGTTTTTTTGCCCTTAAGAAAATCTTTAATCTTGCTAGTACTTAAACTCTTAAATTCTCTATTTATAAATAATTAATTTTTTTTTAATTTTATTAGATGGATCGTTTTTTTCATTTTTTAAAAATTATTCTTCTAATTTTATTAATTATATCATATCTAATATTAAATATTCTTTTTTTACGTATATGTAGAATTTTATTTTCTCTTCGCAGTTTCTTTCAATGTCATTTAGATTTTATATTTCTAATGTATTGGATATAATTACACATTATTAAAATATTAACAATATTACTTTTCAAAATTCAATTTATTAAATTTATCTTGCGGTTTAATTGTTCAGTCTTTCATTTTTGTTTATCTTGTGATATTAAAAAATCATTATTTAAACTTTTTACAAATATATCTTTTATAATTTTATATTTGCATTATTTGTGATTTGAATTTATTTTCTTGGATTATTTGATATTTTGGTCATCTTTTGGTATCTCATAGATATTTCTTTTAATGATATCGTAGAAAAAATTATTATGATTTTTTTTATATAGCTTTATAATTTCTATTTCTAATTCTTATTTGAATACTTCAAATAAATGCAAGTTAAATATACGAATATATTTAATAGTACTTATCGCAAAATTTATGCATTTGACTGTATTCTTTATACTATAGATAGAAATCAATGATTAATTTCGCTAAAAAAGTCTTTTTCATTCATATGTATGACAGCTCACTTTCAATAAATGTATGACAGGTCACTTTCAATACATGTATGACAGGTCACTTTCAATACCTGTATGACAGGTCACTTTTAATACCAGTATGACAGGTCACTTTTAATACCTGTATGACAGGTCACTTTCAATACCTGTATGACTTAGCTTATGTGTAAGTTGTTCGCAATCGTCACATATTATATATAATGTATTTTACACATTAATGTATTTTGAATAATTTGATACATGCGTATTACATAAACATTTGTTAATGTTTCTATTGTTTGTTTGCATATATAATTTTTATTCTTTTCAGATTTTTTTAAGTTTTATTATTAAGTTATTCGTCAAAGAAAATTATTAGATTTCTTTAATTATTAGATTTCTTTAAACAAGAATACTGTAAATAATAATCGTCTTTTGTATTATTTTTAGATAATACTTTAATATTGAAAATGGCTCAATAATTAAGAATTTTGTTGCCACATTTAGTTTATTTAAAATTACGAAATAGTGTATTGCAATACCCTAACTATAGATGCAACTTTCATCGAGCTCAATATTTGAATATGACAAGTAGTACTGGGTAATTCTTCTTCACCTCTGTTAAACCTTTAAACAAACTTAAATATCCACTCCGTATCCTTAATGGACTAAACTGACAGTCAGAAATATGAAATGGTTTACAGGTTAGCGATACACGCAGATATGGAATGGAAGTGTAGCACGTAGCGGATGAGAAGTGCGCTTATTCGCATCAACTTGTGTGTCAGATACATGCAAAGAGGAAATTAAACATGAGTGTGTGTACATACGCACACGTGTGCATGTGTATATCTGTACTGGGTAGTGAGGGAGAAGGGCGGACGATGAAGAGAAGGAAAAAGAGAGAGATGCTTTGGGAAAAGAGAATACGATGGGTGAGCGTAATGGTTAAGTGGATGAAATTGCAAAACAATGAGGCGGGTAGGGGGTGGGAGTAACAATGTGAGGGACAATAGGCCTGATAATGCGCTGTGAATGGATTCCTAGACAAAAGAGAGTACGCATGTGTGAGAAAGAGAGAGAGACTACGATCGTGGAGGTAACAGGCCACTGTCGGAGTGTAGCAGGGAGAAAGCCGCAGTATATGGATGTGTTTGTGAGTATAGGTATAAGTATAGGGCTAGTACAGGTATAAGTAGATGGGGACCTGAGAGAATCAGATTTATCTATTTAAGCATTAACTGACCGTTTCAGTAGACGAAAAATATATGATAAAAATAGAAGTTAATATTTTATAAATATGTAAGGTACATAATGAAATTTTTAAAAAGTGTTACGTTTGTCATTGCAAACGTAACACTTTCATATACAATTTTAATATACGAGGACCTCAAATATTTCAAAAATTAATGTTTCTTCTTGCCCTGACCTATTAGAATAAAATAACATTCGTATAATTATCCAAAACATTTATTATTTCTTATATATTCATATGAAATTATACTTTCAATGTTGTGTATTTTTATAACATTTTTGGTAGCTATATTATATTTTACATACACATAAGCTATATAGTAAATATCTTGCGTTATGAAACGTTTATTATAAATTCCATAATTTAACAGATAATATTATACTCTCTAGTATTAAGTCACTGATAATATAATAAACTCAAAATAACGAATACATCTCACAAAGAATAATTAATGATTGAAATTGAAAATGATTGAAAATGATTGAATGAAAAATAATTAATGATTATATAATGTGTACTTATATATGTATATATATATATGTATAATACATGTATACTTATATTTGTATAACAAGACGGACTACTAGAGTAAAATCTGTTTTATGCATTTCCAGTGGCGTGCATTTATACGTCGAATAAAAACAAAATGTGAATCAAACTTTTTGATTGTTTTGTACTTTCATTCCGAGCAAATCCCCATTACCTCCAACTTTCCTAGCTATAATTATTTTTAGGATTTTTGATAATGTATCGTTTTCACGCGCAGTCAAGTGTCACATTTTCGCTATTAGCCGAACTTTCCAATCCCAGCCAAAGTCCAACTGTGCATGCATAGGTAGTAAAGTTGGCGTCAGTGTGGGGAGAATCCGAGCCGCACGGTGAATAGCTAGAGAAGGTCGGTAATTAGGGAACGTAAAGCGACGAGGACGAATCCGTACAATGATCACTCGTTCAAGAGGAATATATATAATTCTGCTCAGCGACCAAGCTTTCAATGATTCTCTGAATTTAAGTTCTCGCGAATTCGAACATGCGATATACACAAAAGCGCGCCTCTGTCGAATAATTCGTCCGTGTCTCACCGTAGTCTCGCCACTTTCTATACAACGTATTCGTACATGTGCTGCTTTTCTCGCACGCGAATTTTCTCCAAGCACTGAATCCCTGCACTTGTCGCTTTTGCACTTACCGAAAAAAAGAGATGGGACGAGGGAAGAGGTCATTCTTTGTAACTTTTCTATATGTCGTAAGTCTATGCTTTTTTCAAACTTGCGATCTTTTCAAAGCTTCTGTTGTAATTCTTTGTTGTTCTTTATACGTGCATTTGTATTTTTCATTTCCTTATTTTTTTATGTACATCGACTGTACTATATTTTGAAAATATATACTATTTTATCTTTCTCTATTAGCAAAGATTTTTTTTCAACGATGTATTCTCTTAAATTCTAACGAATAGTAACGAAGAAAAACGTGCATAGATTGGTCACTACTTTGAGACCACGATTCGATACTAGTTCAACTTATTATAAGATATCTAATATTTTATTTAGAATAATGTGAATCATATGATTATAAAGTTTTATGTTTTTAAGACTTCTAAGGTCAGTTTAAAAGTTAATGTATTAAAGGGAAAAAAAGTAAATAAATTTGTAATTTGTTATACTTATAAATAAGAGAGATTTTATATTTCTGTCTAATTCTTAATAAAAATTTTATACTCTTCATGAATATTATGATAATAGTTAAATATTCGATTGAAATAGAAAGTTGATAACTATTGCACATTTACTAATCATGTATTTCAAAGAGAGAGTGAATAAAAATTTACGAACACAAATAACTATTTTACAAAATGAAACTGCGTGAAACTTTACGAGAAAATGTTATAACTTTTCGAAATTTTATTGTGCAGTTCCTAACAATTAAAATTCATTAAAAAGCAGTTGGATATTTGTTTTAAAACGATATACTCTACATGTGTGAAACTGTTTCTCCATTTTGATGATTCCCTTATATAGGAGAAACTGTACGAGGGTAGTCAGCGTGTATGCGTTGGAACATCCTTTTACTCACTTTGATGTGTCTTTACTCTAGCGTGATAGTTCTTAACTTTATAATATATTCATCCATTTCTTTTATACTATTGCTTCTCTGACAAAATGATAATTCGCCCGATTAAAATATATATCCTCTTTGCTTGAAGCACGTCATTGAAAGAATTGTATCTCTCTGCATCAGAAATTATTCTTTGGCTTCTATCTTTTAATTCGAGTATATATTTGAATGCAATCATGTATGCAATTTTATGGTTACCGATATTTTTCAGAATGGATATTATTTATCGGATTGTTTCAATTTTTCTGAACCTTACTCTATTACTTTTATTCATGAATTTTTATTATATATATATGTATATATATTTGTGGAATAGAAACTATGGCATGTTGGTATATGAAAACTATTATGTTCTTATAAAAAATGAACTTTTTTTCTTTCATTTAATATTTTTTAATACATAATATTTAATTAACAAAATATTTAATCTTGTTTAAAATTAGCCTTATCATTAAAAAAGAAACATAAAACATCATGGAGAGTCTACATACATGCGCGCCTACACTCGTATATGCACACAAATATGTAGAAGGATATATATCCACATTTTTTAAAAAATACTGTATCTTCGTTACTTAAGCCTTGAAAATTTTTTCTGATATACTTATCTGGACAGACATATCAAAAAATTGTTATTTATTATTATAAAATTTTACGGAACATTCAGCTTTCATAAAATGTTCTCACATCTACACAAGAATGTCGCTCTAAGCAGGAAAGATGAGGGAAGTCGAGTTTTGCGAAGCTATGCCCATTTCATTTGAACTGGTATACGATTATTGGATGCTAATGGAGGAACATCGAAAGTAAGATGGCACCACGCGGATTGTCAAGTCCGTCGCCGGATCGTAGGTAGGAACGTAAGTTTAATTTAAAGAGCTATATACAGATTTTGAAAAGTTCAATGAATCGAGTGTTAAAAATTGCGTTACATTAAACAAATCTGGTGTACTACAAATAAGAAGTTTGTTTATTGTAAGGAATTAATTCAATAACGGTATTGATCATCTATTAATGTATATAAAATAATTTGTGCATTATTCATTATGCATTATTCTTATGACATTAGAATTAAAAAATCGATATTTGAAAACTTTATACAGCTATTTCAATTTATAGTTCTAAGTAAAAATTAATGTAAACCTTACGTCAATTGATACTTAATTTATTTTGGATAGAAATAAAGATACTCTAATTTAATTTGTTTATATATTGAGCAGCTTTACTTTTTTAATCATCCAACATGTTTTTAAAAAGTGTATGCTGCAGAATAACTATTAGTGTACTATTGATTTCAAGTTCTGTAAGTAGAACATATGATTCAGGAAAAACACAAATTAAACAATTGTGGACATGATATGCCAGTTAAAAATTAAACAGTGTATTTAAACATAATAAGGTATACTGAATTAAATAAAATAATCCGATTTATATCTGTAATTTACTGTTATCTTGAAGAGAAAAGTTCAGATGATAATTTACTTGACAAAATTTTAAACATTACGAGTATATCTTTTCACGATTGTATTTAGAATTATTTGAATATATGTATATAGTATAATTAGTACATTATTCTACAAAAAACTTTTGATAGAATATATTTTGAGTGCTATTATGTTCATATTATATAATTATAATTCTGCAGTACGAACAAAATAGAATCTCCTTATTCCTATCATAATAAAATAAAATATAAATTTATTTGCAAGTATTATTAACTATATGTATACATAATAACATTAATATTAACTATAGTATGTAATTCAGAAAATATCTCGACAAATCCGATTCTTTGTTAATAATATTTCAGGTAATACTAATGAACAAAAATTTTTTAAGTATAGACAGTTTAATATATTAACATAGAAAAATATTGTTTATGTATAAAGAGAATATTCAAATTTCTCTTTCAAAATTGAAGATAATATCAAGAATAAATTTACAGTATATACTTCATCCATACGTATATATTTGATGCGATTTTCTTTATCGATTATTTTATGATTTTCTACAAATATTCTATGATACTTAATAAATTACTATTCAGAGAATAATATACCTTTTCGTAACGTATTATTCGGATACATACTTGTAGATGTATATATAGCAGATATCTAGTTATACTACACATCGATAGTGTATTTATCTTTCAACGAGAAGCGGTATTTTTTTCAATAAATAAGAGAAGTATACTTAATGAAAAAACGTAAAATTATAGCAAAAATTAAAAATAATAACAGAGTTCGTAATGTAAACGAAAGGAAATATAAGAAAGTATAAAAATTTATTCTTTATTCTTTATTACATATTGAATGAAATATTTAACAATTTAATAAAAGAAATATTATAAACAATCTTTATTTAATATTTGCAAACTATATAATACTTTTGCATTATTTTTCATTGTATTTCAATATTATATATTATTTGCATAATTTAAATTTTTTAATTACTTTTTTGTATTTTCATTTATCACTATTATTTTTTTAGTTATTACATTTGTATGTAGATAAAAGCGTGTGAATGCGTTTATATGTGTATACTGCACCGTATAGGCTTATGTATATATATATATATATATATATATATATGTGAATGTAGATGTATGGGTATACGTATGCAATTTCGTTTTTGTATATTTGTGTGTGTATGTATATGTAAGTATAGATACATGATTATGTGCATGTTCATATGTATTTAGCCATAATTGGATTAGTGTAATTTTATTTGTATGTATATGTATATGTGTATCATATATATATATTATGTAATGCGTTGAGCTATGGATTTAAGAGTCTAAATGTAAATCTTATCGGATCATCGGATCAGCGATCGTGAGCAGAATGGCTAAAGAACTGTTAGCACATACTTATAAAACCCACCAGTAGTTAATGCGCATGAGCAAAAATTCTTGTACCTGCGTAGTTGAAATAAAAATAGTGCGCATGACCGAAGAGTATAATAAAGTATTTAATGTACTGAAAAATTTACATACATAAGTGAAAAAACAATAAGAGCCTAGATAAAAACTCAATAGTTTAATTTTTCTTAGGTAGTTACTTTCTTTACTATTTATTCGTTCTAACGTATACAACTCTTACTTCTAAATATAAAATTAAATGAAAATTATCTTAGCTGTATAAAAAATAATGAAAAATTTTAATGAACGAGTAGAATGAGTATTCTAATCAAATACTATTTTATAACAATCATACTAAGTTTATCTTCTATATGCGATTTATGAAGTATTTAGTTCAAATGTTAATAGCATAAGCAATCCAAAACAAATTTTCTTAAACAAATATTTGTAGGTACAAAACATCATTTTTCACTTTAGTTTTCTTAGCTAACCACCCTATAGATAATCCATTTCTTATCATATATACTTTTTAACTTTGCTAATGGAGAATAACTTAGGATTCAATTCAGTTGTGTTTGTTATGTATACAATTTAACAATTTGCTTGGTTCCATGCACGATCTAATTTTAATTCTGCCATCAAAAAGCACATGATATTCGCCTTGTCGTTTAATTTAGTGTTAACCTTAAAAAATTATGAAAAATATCTTAAGAGGATCCCGGTTCTTTTATATTCTTCAGTCAGAATAAATTATATTCCATGAGTGAAAGATAAGGAGTAAATAACTAATTTATATATACTTTTCTACAATTAACTAATCTAAATATTTACATAAATTACTAAATAATTGAATTAATAAAAACTTTCAATTCGTTTAATTTTGATTTTTATAAAAATATGTCACTGTCGTGTAAAAGAAAATATAATTTAAATTTTAATCATTAGAATACCTATTATTAATTTATACTGTATGTACGAAATGTTTTTAATATTATTTTATATTTGCATTTTGTATCTTTGGTATACGCCTAAATTTTTTAATTTTTAATAGAAAGTAGTATAAATTACAATGTTAATGAAAAATCCAATAAAATACTTTTGGTAATCGTAATTTTGTATATTTATAATTTTTAATGTAAAATTGTATTAATTGTATTTTTAATGTAAAATACTCTGTTTTACAATAAATAAATATATATAAATATATACACATGTAAACGTGTATATTTGATAGAATGCATACGAATCAATATCGAGATATACGTTAGAACTAAAATTCTGAATTTCACGGAAATAATCTATCTTTAAGACAAAATAATAAATATTCAAGAATCTAAATTGTATTCAGAAATATAGTGTCATATAAAGCTAGCTGATTTATTAATAAATGTTTAAAAGTATTTTCTTACAAGAGGATCGCATTCATTGAAAATTTTCTCATATCCGTATAAAACTAAATGACATTTGGGTACCAGATTTTACTGTTTTATAGACCGAATTATCCAAGAAAATGAAGCTTCGCTGACTGAAATATATAAAATTCGTAATGAATAAGAATGTTATTAATTGCGCGTTGTGCTGTAATCGCAGTCAAAAATTGAACTCGTTCAAAATTAAGAGTATTATCCTTTCTTTGTTATTGTGATCATCTCGTTTATATTATTATTTAATAGCGGTATTTCATTCAGCTAAATAACGCCGTTTCCATTAGAAACAATGTTTGTTTTCTGAGCAACAGCGCATATGCATCACTCTTGATTCGAAGAAAAAGGAAACTCGATTTCAGCGCTCTTTGTCGGTGAATAATATGTGTGTTGTGAGACACGCGCAGTCGTATGGGGCCATACGCGTGCAATTCCACCTATCCATTTCTCACCCCTCGCTGTTATTGTGCAACGCCCACGGACCAAATGACTCTAGTGAATGAACAAGGACGAGCACAAAGGCGAGGCGTCACCAGCACGTAGTATTACTGCTTGTTCTGTGCCCAAACGCGCAATAAAGGAAGCGCCACGAGAGCTTATATACCTGTGCGATAATGTGCAGCACTCGCTTCACTGGCGCCGAACAAGCGCGTGTGTTCACCTACATAGGAGCAAATGTCGACTTTCTTGGTGTTAGTTAACCGGCATTGCTTGCTCGTTTGCAGGTAAATGCCGTTGCGTTCTGCTGCGCTTCAAAAAGTTCTTTCGGTGACGTCAATTTTTAAAGCTGTCAATCGCGTTGCAATAATAACGATATGACAAATATATTTAATTTAAATAAGCTACAGTGAAACTGACTCAGGCGCATTTTTCTAGATAATTTTCATATTTATGTCTCTATTTTATGTGTAAATATTTTAGTATGCTTACTAAATAACTGAATATAATAATATTAGTGATTATTTGGTATTAGTATTGATGAATGACAATGAATTATTAAATTTGTGGAAACTTAAATTTCATATAAATTTATTACTAGAATTCATATTCTAAATCTATAAATTTTCATCTTAGTTTTATTCTTCTTTTACAAATAAATTTCATCACATGTATATTATAATTTATTAAAATTACAAAGGAAAAATAATCACAACGAAAACACATATAACTTTCTTTATTGCTTCAATTAGAATTAAGTCTGTTTAAAAAGAACTGATAATTATTTCTGAATGTAATTCTATCCTGTACGATTATACCCTATATAACAACATATGTATTAATCCAGCCTCTTCACACATTATTTGCAGGTAATAGTAGCTTTATCTATATTACGTATTACGTAATATATTTTCTAGTAATTATAAGAAATGTAATATTACCTTTATATTGAATGTTTAGTCATACGAATATATTGAAAAACCTTTTATTGAAACACTTCTCAATGTTGTATGTGTATTTATTACTAATTTATACAGGCAACATTATTGAAGTTGGGAAATAACAATTTTTATTTTTTATATACAGAGTTTAGGTATAGTTTTTTCAGAAGTAATAGAGAAATGGTCCTTTTTCTTCTAAATAAATATACGCCAAAATTTAATAATTTTTATAACGATTAATTTAATTTTTATAAATGATAAAATATTTTGAACATTTATAGGAATTAAAATAAAGAATTAGAAATTTGTTCTAACATATTTTATAATTCTATAAAGTTTTTAAATTCACATCCATAAAATTACATTTTATTAATGTTGCTTTATAATCTTTAATATTGCTGAACTAATTAAAAAAGTATTTTTTATCCAATTCCATTGAATATAAATTTCTATTATTTTGTAAAGTAAAATTAAAATATAATTCAATCTAGTTTTTTCATTTTTAATAGTTACATTAATTTTCATATTCAGTATGAAATTTATGTGAAATTTTAGAGTAATTATTTTTAATCTAAATTTTAACAACTTTAAATATTTTTAAAAAATTGATAAAACACACTAGAAATAAAGTTACTAAGTTTTTTATTAGTCTTATTCTTTCTCTTCACTTGAATATTTATTATTCTATACGGTAGTATTTTATAATTATTTTGTTAAAAATTTAAGTGTATCTATCTCGAAACTCATTTTTAATAATAATAATGAAAATGTATTTATCTATATAATTTGGATATAACTACTGTCAATAATTGAATAATATTAAAAAATTCAAGGCTTTTATCCTTGAAATTTATAATGATCTTTAACCGCAGAATTAATACCTTTAACCAACTTGTACTTTATCTACATATATATAAAAGCTACGATGACGACAAAAATGATGGCTACGACGACAACGATGTGGACAAAAATGACGAAGGCTACGACGACAACGATGATATCAACAAGAAGTTAAGATCGGAAAACGAAATAGAATAGTGCGAAAGTGTGGCGGCAATCGCGGGTGGTATTTGATAATACACAAAGAAATCGAGCTTCGTAGTGTACAGAAATTGACTTGAAGCTTGAACTGCATTATTTTATGTGTGGGACGTCGAAGAGTATACACAAGTACCACCCTTATTCGTATTCCATCAGAGAAAACGAGTACATTTGAAAGAAGCCAAAAGAGGTCGCGCGCACCTGGAGGCTGAGGAAAAAAAGATGATGGGAGGGGTTGCAAATTAAGAATAAGAAGAAGAAGAAGAAGAAGAAGGAGAAGAACAGCACAGGTACTATATTCGATGAATGGATGAAGTATTGGTGTGTAAGGGGCATGCAACAATGGTGTGACGGTAACTAACAATGCGCTTGCCTGACTTCTTTGCGTGTCAAATGACTGAAAAGCCGTTGGGGGTGGCGGCATTGGTAGTAATACTGGAGTTTCGCAGTGGCGAACGTTCAATGTGCAGTGTATTTATGTATGGAGCATACATATATATGTATATTCCGAGGAAGGAAGGGATATGAAAAGCTGGGGATCTTTGTTTGGAAACAATGTTGATACTTACGGGCTACAACCTCATCTCCATTCTTCGTGTCGACGTGGTGTTGCGGAGCGACGGACGCCGCGAAAAGGGTTGGCTTTATTCATCCCTGATTAAAGTCATAGACTATAGCTTGTTCTCTCTTTCTCTCTCTCCTCTCTCCTTATGCGTAGTAGGGAAGCAAGTGACGACCGTCGAACAAGTTGTGGTCTGACCGCATGCGGCTCGTTTCACTGTTGCAATGCGGCGTGTCAGGTTTCAACTTGATGTTAAGTATGAGCAAGCGTTATTCTTCGACTTTTTCTATTTCAAAATGAGCTGTTAGCTATATTTTCCTTTAAAGCCATTGAAGGCCTTTTTAGGATTATATAATAGCTGAGGTGTTATGTGCCAGGCATGTGTCAGGTGTTCTTTTAATGCTCGTTTCGAATGTAATACAGCGTTTATACTTAGGCTTGATTATCATGAGTTTACTGTGGAAATGTTATTTTATCGTTCTTATGATTTATGTGATATTAATAATTAAAAAATAGCAGTACATCAATTATTAGAATACTATAGTTTCTCGTGGTAAATTTTTTTATGTGAAGATGCCTATTTTATATTCCATTTTACTTTTCTGCAATCAGTAATAATAAAATGTAATTAAATATTGTATTAACACATACATGCAATTTGAAAGAGCTTCAATAATATACTTGCAATTAATATAATTTAGAAATTTGAATGTTCGACTTAATTTCTTAAATCTAAACTTAATTTCATATATTATTGCGTATATATGGCCATTAGTTGCTAGATTGGCAAATGTAATTAAATAAATTTCAATTAAAAATTCTTCTATAATAAGTCAGTATAATCATTATTCAGACAAAAGTTTTAATTGATCATTATAATTAGCATAAATGATGAATAAAGTATAAAAAATTAATAAAACAAATATATTTGATCAAAGAAGTCATTTCTGCTGTGATAAGAAAATCTCAAGATAAATGGCACACTAACAAGGATTGAAATAACATTTCATTTTTCGGGGTGGATTCAAGTTTGGAATTGTTGTCGATCTCTAAAAAGTACATGGAAAGTTTGTCGCATCGGAAGCGTCACAAGCCAATAAAGTTGATCTTCCTGACTGATAGCACATTAGGTCAAAAACATCATATTCAATTAGAAACCATTTATATAAAGATAGTCTTTTAATTTAAATAATATATCATTAATCTAAAATCATATTTCTAAATAAAAATTTATCAAACTATTAACTACTAGCTTCTAAGCAGAGCGGATCAGTAATAAAGTATTTCTTTCATTATAATACAAAGTAGATTATACAAAAAAATATACGGAAAATACATTTATATTGATGCTATTGGATAATTTTCCATCTTGATTTTCAATTTTTCATACAGCCTAGGATTGTACTCCATAATCACAGAGGAAATGAGGAAAATAAACAGCGATACTGATTAAAGAATATATGTGTATCTCACAAAACGAGGACGTTGGTAGTGTATTGGTCTATTAAGCACAAAATATAGTATTACATAATATGAAATGAAAAGAAAAAGCAAAGGATAATATTGAAAACTTAAAAAAATGAAGATACTGTGCTATCTACTAAGGAAAAACATTAAGCACGTGATTGTTTTAAGAAAAATAAAAATCAAATATAATTAGTAAATATTCCAGCAATTAGAGACATAAAGTACAAGAAATGTTTGTGAGATCGTAACTCTTTATTCGAATACCAGTGAAGAAGAAGATGATTGCATATATAACTACATTGGGTACAGGCATGCACATGGTATTTAGTAATGATTATTTTACTACACTCGAAGTAGAACAATGTCGTTACAGTGGTCGATAATAAAATATTAACAGCAAGATGTAAAGAACGATTGTAATTGACTTAAGTAGAGGCGATAAATTATAAGAAAGAAAGCTAAAAGCTATTCTACATATGTCTGAATCAACTAATTGTATTGAATTGTAGTTTATTACAATCGTTTCTAGTGAATACTTTATTTTGAGTAAAAATTTAGCTTTAGAGCAATGGTTCTAATTTGTAAGGAAAATCGCAAAAAGACAAATAACAGCTCTAACATAAGCGAATGGAATCTGTAAATATTCGTAATGTGAAACATTTGAATAATGTAATTTATAGAGCACAAGCTTCAGAAAAGTTTATTTTCTGACACATAAAAGTGAAGTGTTTGAAGCGTTTATGCTTACGCAATTGTGGAAAAGAATTAGGCTATCGTGGTTAAATAATGACGAAGAATATAGTTCTTACGAATTTAGTCAATACATGAATTTTCTGTACCATACGTACTTGATTGAAATGGTCAAATCAAATAAGAAATTAGGAGGATTACAAAAGGTTCGAGGTCAATACGTTAAATAATTAAGTTTGATAAAAGATAATGCCTTTAAGTATTCAATATTGTTTTCTATATAACGAATAAAATAATTTGACGTACAAATAATACGAAAATTCCGCATAAAAATGAAAAAATTGAGCATTGATATATATTTGAATATCTCGAAAGAGAAGCAGAATGAGCTTGTTTGAAAAAGAAGGTAGGTTATTGTTTTCGATTATGATACTGAATTCAGTAATTATAGATTGTGAACAATGTGAAGAGGATAGACTATTTTAGTAGGGATGTAAACTTGAATAAATACGTCGATGATATCAACATGAATGGAAAAACTAATCATTTTTAGGTTAATTTAGATTTTAATGTTGATACAAAGTCAATAATCCATAGAAAAAACAGCGAATTAGAAATTTCCACTGAAAAGATATTCTGACGAAAACGAACAGCACAGAAGAATTTTATGCAATCGAAGCTTAATTCAAGCTCTCGACTGCTACGGAATTCTTATCGCTTATAATGACAACATCATGAATCAGAGTATAAATCAATGGAAGAGTGCAATGGATGAAGAAATAATAGCGGTTCATGTAGATTTACAGTAAATTTAGCATTACATGTAGACGATGGCTTGATTGCATTAGAGCATAATTTGACGATTGACTAATTTTAAAAATATTTGAAAAAAAATACCTACTGAATATTTGTCAATAATACTGTCTAAACAAGCAATTTAAAAATTTAATGGGAAAGTATCAAAATTATTTAACTAATTTGCAAAATTAGATTTATTCTTATAGGAAAGAGTTAAGCATGGGATGTTAGTAGGTAATTATTTATTTATAGATTTTTTATCATTTAATGTTTCATAATATTTATAAATGACGGTAAATTTTGGATAATCTTCGAAAACAGAGGACGATTTTTCGTTGTTGGGAGTTAAAAATGCAGATTAGGCAGGGAATATTATTACGTGCTAAAAAAAATTTAAAAATTATAGGGGATCTAAAAGAAGTATGTGTGTTTTCTAATATTAGAATATTTTCATTGTACATAACCTAAATTTCTCTTCAAGAGCCTCATTATTCTTCTTACGTAGGTCAATTTCATTGTTATTCTCTAACGTCAGGGTGTAACATAACTCAGGTAAAGATAAGTTAGTCGAGTGACAACCTTTTACATGGTAACTGCTCTAGTCAGGTGTAATAATGAAAATTAAAGAAAAATCGTGACAAAGAGAAATATGTATTTTTCAATATTAACATAAAGTTAGTTAATTTATTATTTTATGTCCATTTAAAAAAATATTGCATAGAATTTTGTATAATATCGCTAATTTACTTAGTTTCATTACTATCAGTTTTATATTTACAATTCGATACATTAATTACTCGATGATGAGAGAATGACTCATATGAATAAAACACGAAAGTATGTTGACTAATTTTTTAGTTTTTCTCTATAAAAACACTCTATATTCTTCTTCTATTATAAACATTCTCTAAATATAACATTCTCTACATAAAAACATTTTTAACGACGACTAAAAGCTTAATCTAATCAAATGTGTTAGTTACAAAGAACACAGCATATTCTCTTTGTTGTCAAGATGTAATAATGTCAGCTTAAAAAAGACATAAATGATTCCTCGAAAACATCGGCTTTTGAAAATAAGAAAAAATCACTCAGCTTGAGCATATGGGGTCAGGAGAAAATAAAATATCAAAAATGCATGCCAAATTGAAGGAAAGAAGCACGCAGAAATATCAAAAGCTCTGGAAGGAGCACCTTGTGCCCCTATATCAGAAAAAGTTCTGCCACCGATAGTCTGTTATGCGATATCTCTCTTTAACTCTCTGATTTTAACCACCTTGTCATTTGCGTTGAGTTCGTCACGGCGTCCTGGTGTTACGTCGAAACCCAAGCTACATTAGATCAAATCCCTCCTATTTTGCATCTTCTATTATTTCTTTTATCAATCTGCGCTCTTTCAGGATGAACTTACGCTTTGCGCTTTGAGTTCGAGTGACGACTGAAAGCTGCATGATAAATCATGAAATGTAAGAACCTATACACACGTTTATACACGTACGTAACTGGGAGTGCACAGACGAGGTTCAATATAAACGACATTGCTGCGATAGAGTGCTTGTCGGGAGGGGGGAGGAGGGGGGGGCTATGATGAGGTCTTCTAGCTTTCGTCGAGTCCGTGTGAAAGGATGCCCCAATAATATTCCATTCGCTAAATTGCCCACGTTCCCTCTTAGACCGGCGTGGATATTTGCCACTTTCTTTCTTTCTCTGTCCTTCGGCTTTCAATTCAGTGAGAATTTTATTTTTTTTTATTTTTTTTTTATTATTAGTTTCTTTTTTATTATTTATATTTATCCCGTTTCTATTTTCTTCTCATATGCTAAATCATAATTTACTTTTATGAGCTTAATTCGATATCATAGATAACGTTATCATAGGGATTTTTTACGTATATGTAAATTAATTTTTGATAAAAGTTCCAAAAGGATATTTAAAGCTAATATGTATTATTTAAGTTATCGTAATTGTACTCAAAATTTTAAATTGAAAAATTATAAGTTTCATTAATTTTTTTTTCTACATGTCGTATATTTTACAGAAATTATTTGTTTTTTCTTGATTTCTTTTCAAAACAATCGCAATAGAAGTAAATATAAAAAATGCACTCATAGTGAAGAAGATTTAGAAATTAATTGAAAATTAATTACAAAGTAATTATAATAATTATATTTTCCACTAACTATTTTGATATTAGTTAAAAGCAACTCATGTTCAATCAATTTTTTCATTCTGGGTCTTATGGAAATTCGTATATTATTGCAGTAGATATAAATGTGATTAGATATATATCGATGTTAATGATAATTAAAGCACGAATATGTGAAATACTTTCTATTGAATTGAAATTTTTTATTTTTATTTTTCTTACAAAATTTGATTGCATAATATGATTAAAAAATGCTCATAACGAAGACAAATATAGAAGTAAATTATAAAATATACTTCAAAGTATTTGGATTGTATATAAAGTTTAACCAGAAGAAGTACTCTACTATTGTTTTTTAAACTATAAATCAAATAATTTATTAGTGTATTATAAACAGTTGATAAAATACCTTCAAAAACTTTATTCTGAAATAAAAATATTTTTAAATATTATTATTTATTTTTTGATTGAAGTGCTTACGTGGGACAAAGAAATATACTACCATAAATTTGGTAACTAAAAGTGGAGTTGAAATAGAAATAAAAAAAATGCAGTATTATATGTAAATAAACAATGGGATCTGATACAGACTTCAACATTTATATTCACTCTATTTGAATGTAAACAATTTGTATATAGGAATATATCTAATGTGCAATTTTCGTAAGCACATTTATCTATGTATATACAATTAAGAATTATAATAACTTGTAAAAAATGAGTGAACATTTCATTTTTAGAAGTAATTCAGTATCAAATTCAATTATTTTGAAAAAATTATTATTTTTATAATTATTCTTTCGATGAAATGTTGTTGAATTCTAAGAATCATGATTATTATTTTGACTAAATTTCTAAATATTCTAAAGTTGTATCTTTGAGGATGGACTGAGAGGAGAAAGAAAACGGCAGTTAGCTATGAAATTTTAGGTTTATTTTACGCACATGTTATGGATACCTTGTATATAGGTTTTCGCTTTTCATTTATTTCTGGTAGCCTTGGAAACTATTCTTTCCTTCATCTCATGTCATCGTTCGCCTTACACATTGACCAACACTACGTCAAACATGTTGCTACTTGCATTTCTTAATACCTTTGTTCCCAGTATAAAAGTATGTTGTGAATAATTTTACTTTTCTTTTTTTATATTAATAAAATGATTCAACATTTATTACGTAATGCCTAAGCACATAGGTTTTCTTATATTGTGTTTAAGTATTCATTTTATTTTATTCTTAATGTTTGAGTTCTTGAATATAAAAATAATATATTCATGACTTTAAATCCCAAATATATCTTTAACTTTTTTAAAATATAGATACTAATTGAATAGCAATGAAATAGAGATGTTTATAAACGGAAAGCTAGCGATAAAAAGATAAATTGCGGTATGCCTATGATACACTTGTTTAACTCTTTGGTCACGTTCTTTTGAGTCAAAGTGGTGTTCAAAATATTAAAGCACGGTGATCTAGGGATCCTTGTTTAAGCTCCCACATGTGCGATTCCTATGTAATTCGCGATACTCCAAATGTACAGAAGCTTATGCGCTGCCCTTTGCCTCAATTTTTTCCACTATAACCGTTTCGTAAGGCTGACTATAGCCTCGTATTATACAGTCATCAACCCTCGAGCCCGCGGCGAAAATCATGTAAAGCGCGCGTGATTTATAGCAGCATCGATAACCTGTTCTAGATAGCACGATTTATCCATTCTTAACGGTTGGTGCAATCGCATATGTTGGCTTTTAATTAACCTGTGTAATACACTGGAGAGGTCCTGCGTTATTGAGGCGACAGTTATAGCTTTTGTTTTTCCGAGGAATGTGGATGATCTGGATCCTCCTGTTGTTATTATATTTTATTAAGATGTTGATTGTTTTTACTGAGTGGCTTTGTACTTGTTCAATTTTATTACGATTTAATGTAATTATCTAAATCGCTAAGATGAGAAGTGTTTATGATATTACCGTAAGAAATAATGCGATTCAAGAATTATCAAAGATTTTTTATTTTTTTCATTTCTCGAAAAGTGTCCATTTGTGTAAAACTTGTGATGCTTATGAAAAAAGTAATAATTTAAATGTTATAAAAAATGATCGATAATTTTTAAGAAATAAATTTATATAAGAATTCAGCCAATTAATCGAAAGCTTACCAACAACGAACTCCTGAATGTCTGTATAATGATTGTCAGAACAGCTATCAATAATTCAATAAAACTATTTGCTTTTATACACTGAAAACAATTACTGATAAGAACTGCTAAATATTACTGTAAATATTACTGTGGACATCTATAATTATAACTAATTAGATATTTTATAAATCATGAAAGACTTGGAAATTATAATAGTAATGTTTTAATTATTGTGCAAAGAACATATGCATCATATTTTTAGAAGACCGAATAAGAAACTAAATTATCAATAATATAAGCTGAATAATAGAAAAAATAAAGAATCCATAAATTTTTAGGTTGACTTTGGAAATTTCAGATTAAATTCAACTCAAAAATTCTTCTCTTAAAACGCTATTTAAATCTTTAAAAGCGGTTTACACAAAATCACAATTTTCAATATAACCGGAAATGGCATTCTTACAGAGATGAATATATCAATTTGAAACCATAAAGTAATTATTTAAAATCATATTATCTGTAGAGGTAGCTACTGATTTTTTGATTCATGGAATACTGTTTATTTCAGAAGTAATATTCAACAACATTTGTTAAAAATCTGAATCACTTAGAAAAACATTTTTTAAATTTTCACATATACATATATATGTTTCTGGCTCGCTATATATATATATATATATATAACTAAAATTTTTTATTTTTTGTTCTAAGTAAGTGATTAAGTGAAAAACTTTTCCAGTCCTAGAATTAGTAACTTCTCTTTGAAAAGCTATAGCACCGACATTTAGAAAAATAATTTGTATGCTATTAAAATAAATATGTAAGAAAGATCCGTCACAAGATTTTTCATTTTATTTTCTTGTATTGACAAGTAAATAATTAAAAAATTGGAATACTTATAATCAGTTTATGACGTTATCACTTAAATAGATGTTGCAGCTTAAATTGGTAAAAAGATGAAATGTAATAGTTAAAATTATCAATATCTTTTTAAATAAATGTTGATAGATATTATATTGATAATAATGAATACAATGTTATTAGTTGAGAACAAATAATAAATTATTGTGAATAGAGTAATATGTAAATAAAATATATTTTAAATTATATTATACGTAATGTACGTTTAATTTATTTGATAAGTTGAATAATAATAATTGACTAGCTATAAATTCCTGTAAAATAAATTCATTGAATTTTAAAAATTCACGATATAATGGATGAAAAATATTAAATTAATAAGGCGAATAATTTTCTTTCAATAATATTTCTATATTTTAAAAACATTTCTATAATATAAAATCTGTTCTAGTGAATTTCTCAACAGTCAAATGCACTAGTGCACTTGTGACGCTTTCAAATTCTCTCTCTCACTTTCTCTAAAAATGAAAGATGATCCTAAACAATTAAAATAGCACTTATTATTACTTTTTCATTCTTTACTACCTATTAGTTATACCGTTGATTGGTATATATATATATATATATATATATATATATATGAGACATATTACACATTAGTATTAATCTTCTAAATGAAAAAAATACGTAGGAAATCAGATAAAATGTAGATTAATACGTACCTTGATACGAGGTATACTAAGGGCTAAATACGGATACTTAGATGTAAAAATGGAAAACGAATTATGAATATAACGTTATATCTTCGGTTTGAAAAAGTTATCTATGCAGTATAAGAATTCGCTAGTACAAGGAAGCATCTATGATGCATAAGATACAAAATAATTGCATTTCAATTCAGAAAAATATGTCGTTTAAGCACTTATAAAAGAAACGACAAGAAGAAGAGATAGTTACTCTTACCGAATCTGAAACACATGTCTATTTTCTTTGGAGATCCACGTAATCGGTAACCGCTCTTAAGCTCCGAAGAAGATAAAAGGAGGTTGATGGTTACTTGGTATCTTAATGCAAATAGTTTTTCCTGCAGTTACATGTTGACAAGAGAGATGAGGTAGAAACTCTTTTGATATTGTCGGTTGTACGCAACGATAAAAATCGTATGGAACGCCTTCGTCCACGGATTGAAGAACTTCTGAGAAACTTTTGAATAAGTACATTTAAAAAAATCAAATATAAGAAAGTAAATAATTTGACTTAAATCTTAATAATTAAGCCACTATATTAAAGTTACTCATACTTTACAAATGATTCAATATTTACTTAAATTACTGAATATCTAATCAGTGAATTGTGTCAATACGTGTCGCGTTATAAACAGCTCTTTAGTATTTAAAGCTTCTTCAATTCGCAATTGTCTGTTTGACATTATTTTCTTCCCAAATATAAATTAATAAAATAAATATAAAATAATTTCTATGATTTTATAAACAAAAGAAATTTTGTTTACAATCAATTTTTTAATTTATATTTTATGTAATGAAATTTATTAATTAAATGTACAAATACATTAAAAATTTTTGTCATATATTTGATCAATGACTATTTTTATTTACAAATAAATAATACTTTATAAATAAAACTTGTATTATTTATATTAAATTAAATAATTTAATTAAATAATTAAATAATTAAATAATTAGATAATTAAATAGTTTGATAATATAAAATCAAATAACTTGATGTTTTATTTATTTATGTATAATAGAAAATAAACTTCGTTTAATTGTTTTTACTAATAATTTATTTTAGGAAGACCTTAATACTCCATATTATCAGTTGATGTATAAATTTTAATAAATATTAATGATAATATAATAATAATAAATGCATATATATATATTTGCTATATTTTTATAATATAACAAATTGCTTTTAATATGTAATTTTGAAATAAAAGACTGAAAAATATATTATTGTACATGTTCACACTACATATTGTACATTGTACATTATTGAATATGATACATCCATAGGTGAGCATCGTAAAACCCAATTTTAATGAATTCTAACGATTGATCGTTTCAGATCACTGCTACAATATATTCCCAGTTCATTAATTATCTTTCATGAAACTTTCATTTATTTGGCTTTTTTCCTTCAACTTATTTCTTTAAAAATTGACAATATTAGTAAAATTAAGTCTACATTATATTTAATAGCATTTCTATCTTTGAGAAAATGATTAATTGTAAATTATAAAAACCTTTCAAACATACTTTTCAATTATAGTTTAAAGTAAGATAGAATTCCCCTTTTAATGAACTATAGCGATTGTAGTATAGCAGTATCGTGGATGTTATCAATCAAAATTGATATAATCTATTTTTGCTTATACAAGTAATTTATAACTATCATTTTATGAATATCTTGTTTTTTGATAATATATTGTAATTAATATTCATAACTTACATAAAATATTACGAGATATAACTGTCATTAAACAACTGTAAGAATACTGTTTCAATAATTGTAAATTATGAATAAAAATAATGAATAAAATAAAAATAATTATGAATGAATAAAAAAATTAATATTTACTTATAAGTTAGTAGAAATATTTGGGTATAGAACAGTATTGATAATATTTATAATAATATTTCAGTATAAAATTACAACGTAACTTGTACGTAAATGTAAAAAATATGATTTTATATTTTTTAAGACTTAATAAGTCGAACTATTATTTTTGCCCATTTTTGAAATTGATTTCAGTTTGGCATAAGACTTGTATGATTTAAGAAGAAATGTGATGTATAGATAATGAAAAAAGGAAAAAATGACAAATTTTTATTCCTGCTTGGAAAACACCATATAAATCATCGTTAACAGAAGATTTCAAAAGGAAAAAGATTTAGTGACCAGTTTCAAATCTCGAAGGTCCTTAGTTCTGCAGAAGTAAAAGGGGATGTGAGTGGGGGTTGAGAAAAAGAAGTCGACTACTTGGGATTTAGCAAGCGGTGAGTCGCGAGCACGCGAGGACCTCCAGAGGAGATAGTCTCGAGTGCCGGAAAAATCCATTCGAAACTAAAAGTTGGATGGCTTGGGCACAATGGGCGAGGCCGTCGTCAACGTCATATCTTCACTATCTCGCGGTACGGATCTTATTGTGACCGCGGTGCGGCATAGTCAGCTATTATGTTTATTAAGTTGGCGCTTGTCGGGGGAGGACGATGAAGCGGAGGCACGCGAGAGAAGAATAAGAAGTAGAAGAGCGGGAGAGAAAAGAGGTACAGAGAGCTCATCGGCGCAGGGCCGTGGTGGTAGAGGAGAGGGATGTATTGTACGCGTGCATTGTCTGCCCTATTGTGTGATATCACGGTCCGATAACTGCCGATAAGCTGCGCACTAAAACTCCATTTCTCTCTTTATATCTCTCTCACTCGCTATTTTTCTCTGTGCATATGAATAAATTAATCTCTTTTACGTTAACTCGTAGGCTTTACGTATGCTCAAAAGATAAAAAAATATGTAAATTAGGGATGTAAGTATTTTAATTATCGTATTCAATTATCGCCAAGAGAAGTGCTTTAATAATTAAATTGTTTTGTCGCGAATTTGACGACTTTTAGAAAAATTATTGCTCAATTTGTAAGCTAAGAGAATCGGTCAGTATAATATTATTAGCATTACTAACGTCTTCCAGAGATATTTCATGTGGAATCAAAAATAAGAAGAACATTTATTTGATTATATGCTAATAGTATATAAGAATGAGTATTTTTTGGAAAAATTTTAATAAATTATCGGATTATTTATAATTGCAATATTAAACTAAACATAAAATTGCATAGAAATGTGATCTATATTTTTAAAATTTACGCGTTTTTATCAAATAGTCAACTCTTAATAAATAACTTGTTTTAATTTGTCATACTTTCTAACATCATTATTCTCAAACCTTATATCGTTTGTATATTACATCAATATATATATATATATTTTGCATACCTCATAAATAAATGATAACTATTTCAAAACAAAAAACCTATAACAATGTGGAACATATTATAGGATAGTCTAATTGATCTTATCAAGAATCTTCTTAAAATGGAAAAAAATTATTATGTATTAAAGAAAATGTTAGTTGAAATCACTTCGATATTAAAAAATAAATTATTTATAAATTTATATTTCATAATATAAATATTTTTAAATATTATGACGAACATATTATTTTAAAATTTCATATCATATCTGGTTTAGTAATTTTTTAATAAATTCTGCATCTTTATGCTACATGTTATATTTCTTTCTTATATTTCATAACTTTAAAATAAATTTACTATAATTAAATAAAAAATATGTTAGATAATAAATAATAAAATAAGATAATAAAATAATTAGATAAATAAAATTTAATGTTAGATTGATAATATATGTAACAAATTACAGTGTGTGAAATATGAAAAATCTGTTTATTTAAAGAATAAAGATATATTCTATATACTTAAATGCTAAATATATATACACACACGCACATATAAATACACACTCACGCTCGCAACGCAATCATTAGCGATATTGAAATTTATACTTTACGAATTTTATCATAAGATTTATTATCAAAGTCTATAAATAATATCTCTATCAAAATTGAATGAAATTCTATTACTATATGTAGAATTTGCACTACGTTAATGCTTACTATCATAAAAGTAGTTATATTTTTTGTTTAGATCATGATATTTTAGTGAGATATAAATACGTTGTATAAAGTTTTTAAAAACATGTTTCAGAATTTAATAATTAAGTAACAACTATTGTCATAGACTTATACTGAAACTTGTATACATTTTTTTTTATGTATAAAAAAGTGTTCCTAACTTTATTCCAAAGTTATAGTTTTTATTATTAAATTTAAATAATAAATAAGTTTATTATTTACTCAATGTCAGTAAATAAGATAATTAGAAGTTTTATAAATAATTATAAATAATTTTAGATAGAAAATTACGCACATAATTTACTATATTAAAGTAATTTATGTATACATTAAAAATAAAAATATTATTCTATAAAAAATAATATTTTAAGTAAGTTTCAAATATTAAACATTTTTATTACAGGTGTGGTTTTTTGAAATTGAAAAAAGAAATAATTCACAATATCTGTAGCAAAGTATCGTAATTGTGATCTTTTCATCGGGTAAGTATATGTTTAAACTGATTTTATAGCACATTTGGTTCATGACACTCTTATAAATTAAAAGATGAAAGATTCGCATTCATTTTAGCGTCTGTTGGGCATAAATATGCAGGCAACGCATGTATACGTGTGTATATATACACACCCCATCTTCTCTGACTTTCGATTTATTTACAGAAACGTGCCCTTACTGTTGTTTCCCCTATATACTCATGAATAACAATAGCAAAACTATAATCGGAAGTGTCTGGCTCATATTGCTATTCTTTTTCTTTTTCTTTTACGATCATTATTCGGACATTTTCATGTTGACCATCGACGCGCACACAGACTTTTCTTTTTTTATATAAAAAAGAAAAAAAAAACGCATTTGTCGACCAAATTCGTTACGTGCATAGTATAACAGTAAACATAAAGTGAGGGTGGCAGTGGTTTGATCACACTGGATTGCCACTCACGAATTGTGAAAAATTTCTTGATCCGATGAAAGTCGTAGGGTGGAAGCTCATGCTCTGAACAGAATACAGATTGCTACTTACGGGAGAATTAATAATTACATCTGAATAAAAAGAGACGTATCGATTGATTTCTTTTTTGACCGTCATAAAAATTATGTAAAATCGCAAGGAAGAAAAAATAGAATACCATTCAGTGTAAATCTTCGACTTCTTATATTTCAAATAATTGATTAAAATATATTAAAAGTTGTAAATAGTATTACCTAAATACAACGATTAAATATAGAAATATGTTCATCTTATTAGAATCTACTCTTTTAAAATGCATATCTTTCATATATATTTGTATAAAACATTTGATAATTGAATAAAAACTTTTTTTACAATTCCTAATTATTAAATACGAACATATTACCTTTAAATAGTCAGTATTAATATAAGATAATTTTTTTGTATTATCCTACTATTTTCAAATAAGACTATTTGTGAAATTTTTGAATGAAAGTATTCGAAAATATTTCTATTCATTGCTTTTCTTAAAAAAATATTTGATTCTTATGTCAAGAATGTTTAGTCTGTAAAATTTTGTACCTAATATATTAAATACTTTAAAGTGAATACCGCAAATAATCTACAGAAAATTAACGTAAAATTACTATTAACGAATCATAAATACTTATACATATGTATGTCAAATACAGACGTAATTACAAGTTTCAGTTTCATGCACTATTTTAAATTAAAATTTGTAACTATAAGTAAAAGTTTTAAGTTAGAATGAATAATTTTTAACATAAGTAACAAAATTTTGTGCTACGTTATCCGACAATTATGTGAAATTACTGTAAAATAATTTACAATAATAAATTGCGTCAATTAATGTTAGTATACATTTAGCTTGTTTTATAAAACGACGTTATTGTACAATACACAAAACAGTTAATAGTGTAAGAATGAAGAAATTGATGACAAATCTGTATATTTAAAGATATCAAATTTCGCAATTCAGATCTTGCGTATTGATAAAGTCGATGTAAAAGAAGAGTTTTGTCCTGAAAAATCAAAGAGCAATTTATCAACAGTAAGAAAAGTGCAAGTGCAAACCGGACACAGAGACTTGCGCCAAATACAACCGACTAAGAAAGCAAAAAAAGGAGAAGACAAGAAAGTAACATTATCAATGATTTGTGAACGCGCTCGCGTGTTCGCTGTGCGCCAAATGCTTTTGAATCCTTAATTCCTTTTCAAACTTTCATTCTGAGAGACGAAATGGGCGAGAACGAGCGCTTATTCTTCAAGCCTGAATGACGTATTGAGTGAGTTTTGTATGCCGACGTGTATACCTCGTCCATCCTATTCGACTCTGCCTTCCCTCCTTCTTAGGACCCTCCTCCTCCACCTTCTAGTCCCACCCACTAGTACCACGCAGTCGGTAACTGTCGGCCTTTTTACGCCCCCTTGTGAAAGCGAGATATTTTACGATGATTCAATTCTTTTTCTTTTTATTGTTAACATACTATGATCATTATGTGTGGTGCCAATTTATCTTGTGCATTAAGTTGAATCGTATGGATATAACCTTTATGCATTATACTTCCTTTATGCACGATTATTTCAAACATTAGACTCTATACATTGAGCTTGATTATTATCGTGCATAGGAGATATTTGCTGGAAAGGAAAACAATCATCATCCGATCCTCAAATTACCTTATTTGGTAAAGCAAACAAAATTGAAGTTGTTTAACTCGAGAGCTATGATCGACAAATTGATTACAATAGTACACATCAGACATATTAGAGTAGACATTAACAAATAATTTTATTCTTAGAAAATTATAAATTATAATTTATAATAAATTTACATATTGTTTTTTTCAACATTTTGTGAACTTGAAACAAAAAATTAACAACGAAATACTGTATATTATTAAGAAATGTTATTATGAAAAATATAAATTTATATGCAAAAAATATCAATTAATATATTGATAATTGAAGTATTATTATCTTATGTCGAGTCTTCATATATTGAAAATTATATTTAGTAGAAAAACTTTTAAATTAAATAATAATCATTTTATACGTAGAAATTAAATGGTATATGATACATAGATTTATCATCTTACTAAATATTTTTATTGATTATTATGTTTTTATGATATTGTTATGATAATTTTTTTGTAAAAGTATTAATAAAAGTATTAATTACAAAAATTATATTTAATAATAATCTAACTATAAATAGTTTAACCTATATTGAATTGAAAATAATCATATACTAAATGCTATGATAATATGATAATAATTTTAATACATCATTAATAATTTAAGAGAATTTAAATTAAGCATTAAATTCTTTAATATATGTTCATATTTATGTTTTAGAGTATTAATATCTTATAAATTTTTAAATCTGAATTACTTTGTACTTACAGAATTTGAGTTTTATTATGAAAAATCGAGATACTACGAAAAAATTTAGATTCTATGGTGAAGCTTTGTTTAAATGAAAGAAATTTATATTCACATATAAGCGGAATACTTCTTTAATTATTTGCTAATATTTTACAGTAGGAAGAATTTGAAATTTTTATTTCATCTGAAGCTGCTTATTTATATTTCAAAATAATTGTAGAATTTTAAATAAAAATTCTCAATTATGTAAGAATTAGTATGATATTATATAATGTACATCCAAATATATGTATCATATATTTGGAAATTGAATTTTTCAAAGTATAAAGTAAAGACTGAAAAATTTATATTTAATAAAAAGAAAATATATTATGGTCTTAAAAATTATAAAAGACATAACAATAGAAGATATGAAGATTAGAAAATGTTTTAATTGAAATAATTTACACCAGTAATCAGTGCATTACCTGAAGAGTGGAACAATAAATTTTTTAAATATTTCGTCTGTCTGATACCCTACTTTCTAGACTTCTATTTATTCGCTAGCGTTGATACAATTTTCCAGCACGGTTTTCTTTCGAAATGTAGAGGGTGGTGTAAATGACGTAGGAGAACGAGCGGGACATTCTCTCTTCTCGAATATGTACAGAAAAGACGACACTACAAGGCATCGGAAGAGTTGGCGGTGGAGAGAGAAATGACAGTGAAAGGCGACATAGATAAGGGAGAGAGAGAGAGAGAGTGTATACAGCCCCATATTCGCGCACGTAGCTTATTGTGACACGTTCCATCGCGTTCTCAACTGAACTGAACTCGAGCCTCAACACACAGGGAGAGACACAATAGAGTAGCATGAATAAGTGTAACAGACAGACACACTCCGTTCGCTCGCTGTACAGAAAAGACAGACACACAGGTTGATAGTGAGAAGGAGAAAGGGAGAGAAAGAGAGTGAGAGAGAGAGAGAGACTAGTAGGGGTTGGGAGGAGAGTACAGTATGTGAATGAGGAAACCCTTTGATAACACACCTCCATAGCCACCCACAGTCCATTGTACTGCTTCCTATTCAGCCCTTGCTCTATGCTTTTCGTTTCTGTCTGTCCCAATCTCTCTTTTTCTTCTCTTTTTTATACCCCATGCAACTATCCAGTGAAATCATTTTTTCTTCTTCGACAGTTTATTTTTTTTCATACTAGTTGTCTTCTTAGTCTTCGCTGATGTCTTACCATTTACCTTCCTTCTTTCTGTATTAAATTTTTTTCATTTTTCAGAAGATTTTAGCTTCTTATATTCTACTTTATATCTGCACATAAATCTTTCTTCTTGTTTTCATACACTATATTTCTAATTACTTCCTACAAAGAAGAAGTTACTTTAGTAAGCAGATCAAGTAACAACATTTCTAATTATCAAATGCTGCTGGACTCTCAATATTCTATTTAATTATATTATTATTATCGTCTTTAAGTAATATATAAAATATCTAAAGTATTACTTTTATACATCATTATAATGATTATCATTGAATATATTTATTTTATTTAACTGTTGATTAAATATTACGTATTAATTCAGTGTGGTTCTTTTAATAAATTCTTGTGAGCTTAAACTACTCTTTTAGAAACTTCAAAAATGTATTCATAGAAACATTCTTTTGTATTCAGAAATAGGTTGAATAAGTTTGAATATAAGAGAATTTTATAATCAAACATTATATTGACCAAGTAACTGAAAATTTTCTAATAATTTACGTATTAAGATAACAAAAATAAATAAAACTTATGGTTCAAAGACATTACAAGAAAATTTTTTCTAAACAGTTTTTATATTTTTCTTATACCGATTTTCATTGTTGTGCTTTTAATAAATCTTTGAAAATAAAATCTAATATATATTTTTAAAAAATATGTTGTTATTATTAGTATTCATTTTTCAAAATAAAAATTTACTCTTTCGTAACAAATTTACTAAAATTAAACATTAAACATTAAAATTAAAAATTAAGCATTAAAACAAAAATAAAATTACATCGGATGAAAATTATCGGTCAACATTAAATAGTAATTAAAGAAGAAAAAAGTAGAAGTCAATTTAAGTCACTTTTCCAATGGTACATTGATAAGATTTTGTGTAAATTAAAAGCCTAAGAATAATTTCCTGCTTTAAATGATAAAAAGAGCGAAAAAATTTTTTTTATCCAATGAAGTTTTATTTAGTTATAAGTATATGTAATAAGATAACCGCAAAAGAAATAAAGTGGATTTATCAATGAATTCGATTGATTGGCTACAGTAACTACTTGTGCTAAAAAACGATTTCTTCTTGATGCATTTGCTTTAATGACAATCCTTTCACTTATTTCTTAAAGAGTACGTTTGTAACTAGAAGGAAAGTACTTAAACTATTATTGTAAAAGTGCTTGCTTTCGCCTCTAAGTGCCTCGGACGTGCGAAATTCGTCGAAAGAAGCTCTTCTAGGGTAGCCTCAACCAAAAAGAAAAGTCTCGATCCCCTCTAGATCGACTCTCATACTCGCTCGACGAAAAGGTGACGATAGCGGTATTGGCCGCGTAGTGTATAAAGTAACGAGCTTCTCCGCTTTCACCACCATTATAGCCGCTAACCCGTCAATCTCGGGGGTTGCGGGTTGAGGGTACTGCGGGTGCGCACCAAGAGTTGCACACAGGCGTATGCACGGCTGGACCCGCGAGAATATACCAACAACAATGAGCCTGAGAGACAAAGGCACGTGTACAATGCTGATGTTGAACTCGACTGATTTCGAGGATTTTTGGCCTTTCCATGAGCAACAACAGCACCAGCAGCATCGCGCGAGAAGCGAGCGCCGCTCGACAATGATTCTTGCATACGTAATCATCGTTATGGACGCATGAACTCTCGATCTCTGTCTCTCTTTCTCTTTCCCTGACTGTTGGATGCGCGCTTGATTGCAACGGCTCTCAAACGGCTGAAGGGTAGTTCGGGTGCGACCTACTTTTCTCATAGCTTTTTCGCGTCTTGTACATTCCTTTCTATCTTTGCTAACAATTGGGTTATTTTTATTTTTATTCGTGCCTTTATTCCTTGATTGAAGCATAGATTGCGCGGCTCTTAATGTATTTGCTTTTTACTCATGATTTCTTAATTAAAAAAAAAATCAATCTCTGTCCTCGATGAAATAATAGATTAAAATTGTACGAAGTATCTAAATGTAACTTTAATGAATCTAATAAAAATGGCCACATTTAGGCTTATTTTTACGAAATATATTGTATAATCGATTTTATTTAAATTCAGCGAGTTCATAGTTTTTCTATGTACATAGGTTTGCAAAATATATTATAAAACGGTTTTTTACAATATAAACTATATTATAAAACGCACCGTCAAAATAATTTATGTTTAATATTCAATATCAATAAAATTTCCAAATAAAAAATTAAATTTTGCTTTTAATAATAAGGGAAGCAAATATTACAATGCTAATTTATGAAAATTCATGAAATAAGTAATATCACATTTATGTATCTTTAAAGTTTTCTTTCAAGCATTTAATTTATTTCTGATATTCCGCTATTGATGAATATTTTAATGCTGTACGCAATAATGAAAAATGGAATTAGATGATATATAACAATAATTTATATAAAATCATGTCGAGTAATTATTTTCATATCACATATATATTTATACTCTTACTTGAACATATATAAGATAGATATTTAAAAGAAGTATATTTTTATTGTTTCATGTTTATTCTAGATAATGCGTGAGAAAATTAATATTCTATAACATTTCAAAACAGCTATTCCTTTAAAATTTGGTTAGGAATCAATCGAGCTTGGAGAAGACACGACACAATCGTACGATCATCTCGATTGTTTTGAGTAACTGTACCATTTACGAAATCATCGAAATAGCGAAAAATTGAAAGAAAGAGAGAGAAAGAGAACGAAGCACGTCATGGAATAGATAATCGCAGCGGCTGAGCATCCCTGGTCTCAATTGAATAGATACATTGTACGAGTGCATCCTATTGACGGGCGATTGTTCCCTCAACAATAACAATATCTGAATAGTCGCGTACATCTCACACGCAAAGGTACATAGACTCATACGGAAGTACACGCTTGCTTGTATAAGGATACCTTTCATTTTTTACAAGCTCTTGCTCCTATATATCTCTCTTTCTCTCTTTTCATATACTTCTCTCCTTTTTCTACCCTTTTCCTGAAGAGAAAAGAGGATATTTTTAGATAATTTAGAATAAAGAGGAGTTTTTCCTAATATTGGATATTTTTTATTGAATTATAATAATCTTCTGTTACTTTTTAGATAGTAAAAAAATTTTAAAAATTCACTATCGAAGAATCTGATATATAAATTTACATGCCTTTCTTATTTATATAATGATATACTCGAAAATTACATATGATTTATGATAAATCAAACTGATAATACATTTATAATTTGAATTTATTTTTATTATAACTGTATACTTAAACTATTTTGGTAAGTATTTGTCTAAATTTATTAAGACACAAAGAATTGATGATCTTTTAGAAATAGTTCGATACCTAGAAAATAAATACTAGATTTAAATTAATATAACACATTTTTAATATTACTTTTAAAAAAGGTAAGGACAATTCAGATATAATTGTTTAACAAATTTATCTAATTCTTTGGTAGAACTGATCTCAATGAATGTTTAAAAATTTCAAAGTTGTATAGATTTAAGATGTTGTAATATGTGATTTTGGTAAGCTATTAAAAAAAATTAAACAATTGAACTTGATGAAAATATAAATATTTTTTATTTAAAACAAATTCAGATGTTATGCTTCACGTTCGAAGCATAACAACTTAATTTCGTTAAGTTTAAAAATATTTTTTACGAATTACCTTTATTTTATATTGTCTTCATTCTAGTTTCTCTTATTAATATATATATATATATATATTACCAATTATATTATATAAAATTAATAAAATAATTGGTAATTTTATATAATTATTCTACAAACAATCATATTATATAAATATGCTTTTAGATAAAACTCGGGCTAATGGTCGATTTTTTAAAAATAAATTTGTACTTGCGCCTTTCCTTCTGCATAAGCTATACACGTTGCCTACACTGCACATACTTAAGATACGTATTGAATTAACTTTTGTCGAAACATATATTTTTCTATACACAGATTTTTATAATTGTATGAATTATAAGATGATTTAGAAGTTAAATTTGAAATTATTTCATTTGTTTTTTCTTTTTAATTTTTAAACCTGAAAAATTTCTTTACATATTTGAAAAATTACCTTTGCTATAAAGGATTTCACTTAAATATAAAGGTTCTTCTAGTTTTATTAGTTAATATAAAGTCTCACTTAATTTTCATTCTTCTCGTTTATAATTGATATATATATATATATATATATATATATATAATAAGTTTTGAATTATCTTACTTTTAAAGTTAACTCCAATGTCTACCACGCAAATTTTTTTATAAGATTCAACTATAAATCTAGGGTTCATTTTAATTCTACAATTCAGCAGATTCGTAAGGTGATCATAAGTAGGTTAATAGGTTTGAATTACTATTTTTTAAGTTTGAATATATCAAAGTATGATTTTGAATTTATGTAACATTGATATGTGTCACATTAAATTGTACGTATTTGTAAAAAAACTGTTAAATCAATGGTTGTAGAAATTTTTATGAAAATATTACGTATATGTTAACTTCTAATGTAAAAGAGGATTATTATTAATGCTACTGTTGTTGTTGTTATCCTCGTAATTCTTACTATGATTTTTATCAATATTACTATTTTCATATAAAGGATACTAGTCCACGTAATTATATAATACTTGGTATTATATACCGAGTATTATATAATTACTTTTTATTATTCAATTGGAAGTTTGTTAATTTTTATATTAATTTCTCATTAAGGCTGAGTAGTTGTAATGTTGCAAAAAGACACACATAAGAGAAGGTAACACTTCATTGCCTTCTTATTTTAAAATAACGTTTGTATCGCATTTATAAGACAAATTTACTGAAGCAAAGACAATTTAAGATAGTATAATATTTTTGGCACAGTAGTTACTTGGATCCTAGATATTTGTCGTTTTAAAGTTTTATGTTACGGATTTAATAGAAAATTTATCTGAGTAAGGTAGTGAACTATGGCAGAGGTTACATTTTTACATACAAAGGTGAATTTTATACCAAATTTATTTATCTGGAATAGATGATCCATAATCTTAGAGGTCTATTAATTCCTGATATTTCAATGCTTAAGTTTTCGAATAAGTTATACCGGTACCTATACCCTGGCATCAATTGTAAAAAGCTTGACTGTAGAGAGACTTTTGTAGACGCTTTCTTTTTTAATAAAATTTAAAAAATATGAATATAAGGTACACAGAAGGTCAAAAACTACGCAGAAAATAATTACTGATATATGACGCATTGAATTTATGAAGCTTTTACTCAGCTTAATACAATAGATTAACATCTAGGCCCTTAAAAATTCTATATAAAAAATCGAGATCTTATTAGGTATAGTTAGCTATATTTATTATGATAATAGTAGCAGTTCAGGGTTGTATACTGATATTTAATTTCTAGAAAACAATGCATCTCTATATTCTTCATATGAAAATTTTTGAATATTCTTTCCAGTTAGAGATCGTGGGTGGTATACTTTTATTGTCATCGCTAGAGATATTGAAATGAAACTAACAAAAATTTTTAGAAAAATGAAAAAATGGTGTATTATTAGAATAAAATAGCATAAATCTTGATTTATGTTTCTATGCTTTCAAAAATTGATTAGTATAGCAAAGTTATTATTTCGTCAAATTATGTATAATGGTGGAAGGTATTCGAAGTTATCTTTATTTACTGGGTTACGTATTATATTTTGTATCATTATAATGGACAGAGATTTGCCAAGAAGGATCATAAAAATATCATAGATAATCAGGTTGACTACGACGTTTTGACAAGATTTTGACTATAACGAAGCTTAGACCGACACTTTAGAGGTAAGATAAAAATATCTTGAAAATTTCAAACGTGCGAAAAATTCAATACAATCTTTACTTGCAATAAAAATAAAATTTATTTATTATTAAAGCATATTGTCGAAAATAACTAAGGTTATATAAAATTTAGTAAGTATAATCTTAATTCGAGTAAATATTTACTTAAAATTATCGGAATATTATTATCAATGAATTTTTAAATATTTTTAAATATAATGGAATGCTTATATATTTTCAAATTTCTGAAATTATTTATTTTATCATATCAGTCTTATTTATATTAATATAATAAAAATAATTACATACACTTCTTGCTTACAATTTTTAAAATTATGTGCAATAGTCGATTTTGCAGTGTCGAGCAACTTCTCAAAAAAAAGTTTGTGATCAAATTAGTGTAAATAATGTTTTTTTAGAGAAAAAACTTAAATATGATGCATTTTTATTAATGCATTAGTCTGAACTTTTGTACATACTTTTTACAATATTGATACTAAATTATATTAATCGTAATAGACAGATTGGAATATTTTACATTTAATGTGATACGCCTTTTACACTCTAAAATTTATTGTCTATATATAAACTAAATTTAGGTAACGATTTATTGTTAAATGTAATCAATAAATTACAGAGTTTTTAATTAATCAATTAAATATACAGTTTCCTTGTTATGCTTAAGCCAAGCATGAAAAATAAATGATTATAATAATGGAAAAATATAAACAAAAATTTAAAATTTTTTAAATTTGATCTCATTCAAAATATATACTTGTATGTTTGAAAAATCAATTTTGGCTTTAAGCATATCTAGTTATAATCAATACATTAATAACAGATAATTAACTACAATATAATAACAAAGCATCAAAGTACTTTTTCGAAATAGAATATGTAGTATTTTTTACTATTCTTATAAAACCAAAATAATTTGAAATATGTTCTTTCATCGTCTAAATAATATATAAACATGCAACTATGTCAACATAGAATTGACACATGTATACGCGTTTCCATTTACTTTCATTTATATAAATCATCGTATAACTAAGTACACGTAATCAAAAATATTAAGTAAAATCTACTTAAAATAAAGTAATTTATACTACAATTTGAGTAGAATTTACTTTATATTTCTGATCATTTGAATATGAAAATTAATTAAATCTACGCGCACAAATATTTATCAAATTTGGTTTTACAATGATTTCGCTTAAAAACGCGTTTTAATAATTTCGAGAAAAACCTTCTCGATCTAAAACTTTGTAATATTTTCTTCATACATTTTTTCTTCTTTTATTATTCGCTTCAAAATATTTTTTGAAGTGAAAATTTTTTTCAAGTTATAGTCTAAGTAAAAAGTAGTTTTTACATCAACAGAATGCTGATTCGAAAATAAGAATAATTTTCGAACTCTCGAAAATAACACGTTAAATTTTTTGCTATGAAATTTTACTGAAGAACGAAAGGAAAATGTTGACACACAAATAAAATTAGAACAAATAAATTTTTGTTCTTTTGAAAACAAATATGCAATTTTTTTTTCAGAAATCATTTGTTTCTCTAATGAAAATTTAATTAAATATAGAGTGCCATATTTTTCAAGTAATTTAGTGTAAAATCTCATTTCAATTAACTTAGATAGTAAATTCACTTTACTGAAGCGAAAACTTCACTCAAAAGTAAAAATTGTCTTAAATGTTTCACTATAAAAAAGGTCAAGGATATTAACAAGGAATACCCAATAAATAACAAATGCAGCCCATTACCGGTTAAAGAGATAATCAGTCATTGAAACTATACAACACGAGACTTGAAAGTAAATAACGCTTTAGTGTGACGCATTGTTTTCGCTTTCTTGCCTGTGTACACAATAAATTATTCCCTTGATTAACCGGCTGCCGCTTTTGGTCTATAACTATCACAGATAGTTGAACGTACAACGTTGCGATACTTTACTTAGTATTTCTTGTTTTTCACATATATGATGAAGGTTGACTGAAGCCGCACTTTTGGCAGGTTTTCTAAAAAATAAAATTTCATAATGAAATATTTTATAATGCTGGTATATAACGAGGATACTAACAATTAAAATTATAGAGAACGTTTATAATTTATATGTGTACACAAATACCTTTTTTATAAAATACATTTTGTTATGACATTAACTATTAAATATAAGTGTAAAATGTATCTCATTTGTCATCTACGGTTAATTTATAAATATTTGTATGTATTTAAAAGTGTACAATAGGAATACGCGTGGGTGCTTTTTCATAATTTTTCTACAAAAATTAACTTTGTAGAAGTTATTTTAAATAAATAATTATACACAATTTTAAATTTTGAACAATAATAAAATTAAAATCTATTTTATTAACATTTTCTTTTTAACTTCAAATGAATGCGAAGTTTATTTTATTACGATATATCTTTAAAAGAATTCACAATTTAAATTACCTAATAAATTTCAATAAATCCAGTAGAAATTTACATTAATTTAATGATTAACTTTTTCACAGAATAAAGTACTTGAATTACCAACATTACTAAATAAAAAGTATAGATTTATGCATTCAATTGCAAATATCAGTATTTATCGTTTAAGTAACATGTGACACATAAGGAAATGAAATCTTAAGAAAAACTAATTTTACGATGAAAATCAGAATTGTATGAACTATGAAAGAAATTTACGATAAAACGATCTGAATCTTTTATGTGCTAATTTATGTGTTAATATAAATTTACTTGTTTTTATTTAGTAACTATTTCATAATTATAATTAAATTTTAATACAAGATATAAATTTTTAATTTTACGGTATTTTATACAAGAATTATTGAAAATTTTATAATTTCTTTTCTTGAAGCTTGCATACTTTTAAATGTTAAAAATATTTTCAATTATCTGTAATTTTATTAAATTTTTTTTTATTTATGTAATTTCTTATATACTGAATCTTAACTACATCTTACCATCGGATAGTCCTGATACAGAGAATCACCATCAAATCGGAAAAAAGATCTGTATTTTGAGGGTATACGAGGATTTAAAAAACAAAACAATGGCGACGTTAGTTGCCATTTAAATGGTTGTGTATTTCTCTCCAGATTCAAAATATCACGACCGCAATAAAGAATTCGATCACTGTTCTTGTTTTTGTCATGTTGCAATTGTTTTATAATGTCTACTGGTTGAAGCTGAAATTAAAGAATATTTGTAATTATCCTTATAAAAAATATGCAGAAAAAGCTTTCATTTGTAAAATGTAAATATTAAACTTGATCTGTTGGACTGTTGTACTGGAACTTGTGTTTATTATATTGAAAAGATAAAATAAAAAAGATTCTAGTTGGCATAAAATAAATTATACGTTTTATTTTCTTTAGTGTATTTTGTATATGATAA
This sequence comes from Wiebesia pumilae, assembly GCA_018907045.1. Lineage (NCBI taxonomy): Eukaryota > Metazoa > Arthropoda > Insecta > Hymenoptera > Agaonidae > Wiebesia > Wiebesia pumilae. The sequence goes on along the minus strand of JACCHZ010000159.1, from coordinate 7,106,516 downwards.
TACAATTTCTCATTGTACCATCGATAAAATTAATAATTTATATAAATTTTATACATTTGAGTTAGTGACGTTGTCATTTCGTGCTTAAATTAAAATGAAAATTGTATAACTAGAAAATGTTATGATATTTATTGAAAAAGAGATTACATATTAAAAATTTGAAGTTAAAGTTTCATCGAATCTTTTCATTGTTGACCGACTAGAACTAATGAAATTAAGAATCTTTGAGGGTATGAGATAAAAAGTATGAAAATATGGAGATGCGCATAAACGGCGTACATATTGTAACGGTCAAATCTCGAGAGAGTTTCCACTTATTTCGAACACCTGAGAATGCTCGAGTTACACGCCTTGGGCTCTGTCCAGCTCTCCGAGGGAGAGAAAAAACGACAACAAAATTTTTGTCCGCAATACGTTCTAGTAGCGCGTTTCGTATGCGTGTTTACAGTGTACACTTGTGCAATGTTTATACCGTTTTGGGCGTTACGGAAGAGCAATTGATCTTCGGGGCTGACCCACGTTTGGATGTCGTCGTCGTCGTCTCGTCATCGCCGGTCGAAGATGAGGTGAGGCTGCTGATACCGCTGGATTCGCTGTTCGTTGGGGACGGTGGCCGAGCCCTCCTCAGCACCTGTCGGAAGTCCTTGCTGCCACTGTAGTAGGCCCGTACGTTAAAGAACTCCTCGGGATCGAGATCCGCGAGCTCGTTCAACACCAGCGTTAGGGCGGCCATGTTTCGTCTCGGCTAGGGGCTGAAGGTGCCAAGGCAAACGCAAAGACAAAGATAAATAAAGGCAAAGGCCACGAATTAGGGCTCAAGGAACTCGAAGGATCATAGTTTGCTGATATCTACTGTAATAATAAATGTCTCTCAGTTTGGTGACTAGTTCACGAGCAACGATAAACTTGCAGTGCTTTCGGTCAAAGCAATTTAAAGGAATTTCTTTTCAATTTAAAAAAAGAAAAATCGATCGGCAACATAATTTATAGAGCTATAGGTCAAGCGATCACTTTTACTTGATTAAATTTGTTATTGCCGTTAAAACAACAGCGAAAGAAATGTTAAAAACCTAATTTTTCAAGGCACAGTCAAGGACGTCTGAAATATTAAACAAAAAAATAAAAAGTATACGTGAGAAGATTGAAATTTATGAAAAACTCATTCTACTTCAGGATATTACTTTGGTATACATACTCAAAGAAGGTTTAATTAACGCTTGCACAGCAATAACTAAATATTCCTTTTAATGATATGATTACAGCGATTTAAATTAAAAATACTTTAAGAATCAGAAATGTTGATTCTTATTTAATTGAATTTTAGTGAAACTCTTCAGATTTACGAGAAAATAAAACTCTGATAATTTTAAAGAAAACTTTGAAAAATGTACTTTATGTTGAATGTCAGGTGCAAAGCATAAATTAAATAAAAGAATAAATATTTTGGAATATAAGACTTTTAAGTTTATCAGTAAAGGGTTTTTATTTTAATGTAAGCATAATAAAAGTATTATTCATAAAAAATCTTAGCCTAATAAATACACAAAACAATCTTATTTGTACAATATAGTTACATATTTTTATTATATAATACCTAACATTTTCTTAGATATCGTATTTTTAAATATATTTAGGCATCTAATATTTTATTAATAATTTTTAACAATAGCCAAAGTAATAAAGAATTGTAAGTATAAGGTTGGCTTAAAAGAAATAGGTAAAAATTAAGTAAATATAATTAATTAAAAATCTATAAAATATTTACTATAATAATATGATTGAATACGCTTTTTTATATCATATAATTTAAAAAAGATAAAGTTAGGATAAGAAGGATAAGTCAATTAGAATGACTTAATAAATTATTTAAATATTATTCTTTGATATATTTAAAACAAAAAAATTATTATTATAACAGTTGTGATTTAAAATATTTCAGCATTTTGAAAATACAATGTTAATGATGTACATGCTTTTTCTTTGTATAATTTTCTGTTTTTCTTTTTAAATTTAAATGATTATATTTAATGTTATAATGTACTTTTAATTAAATGTTGTTATATTTAAACGTCGTTTTCTTTTTTTATACAACATTAATAAATTGATGGCTTCTTTTGTATTTTCACACAAGTAAAAGGAAAACAAATATAAAGAAAAATAAAAGAAAAATTGTTATTTACCTTAGTAAAAATTTTTAGAAAAAAATATTTTAAAAAACGTATTTTTAAATCAAATTTGCAATAAAATGCTTTATTAAATTTATTTATACACTTTGTTTAAACAATGGACGTAAAGTTGTTTATTAAAGAGAATTAAGTTTATGTCTATTTTAAAACATGGACACAAATTATAATTTCATTACTCATCTAGTGTTTACGTGCGATATTTTATTATTCTAGATGATTATTCCAATTTTCCTTTTTCACTATTTTTTATCAAAATGATATAGGAATTCGTTGCATTCATTAATTATTTTTGTGTTTAATTTTCTGGGAAATTAAATGAACACAAAATTAAAAATTAAAAATTTATTTAAAATGATTATTTTTAGTATAAAATAATATTTGTATATATAGTATATAATAATTTATATAAATATAAAGTACATAATGCAAATAATCAGAATTATAAATAGGGTTGAACCGTTTACATAATAATTGATTTTTGCAAATCAATTATTAAATTGGATACGAGAAAATTATGTCTATATATTTAGACTTTAAATAAATGTTATAATTTTCTTACTTTGATCCAAAAAAATAGTATAATAATAAATAATAGAAGATTTTATTGTCATAAATATTATATATTAAAAACATCAAATCATCTTCATCGCTCTTAAAATCTTAATTAATGCAAAGACATGTAATTAAATGCTTTATATTTATAAAACATAGTTAACTAAATTCAGAATTTTCCAGATAAATATAATTTTTATTTTTCTTAAACTTTAAAACTTTGATGAAGAGCTTAATCTTTCCAATGTAGATATAACTCTCCATAATGAATAAAGATATGCTTCGGTATTTACATAATTTTCCGTCAATATGATTACAGTTTTATTAATTCGCTTGGATCTAATTATTGATGTTTTGTAATACGGCTATACATATAGACTTATTTATCTATTACCTACTTATCTTTTAGATTTGATGTAAGTAAATATGTTTGATTTTCACAATATTTCAGATAATTATGAATAGATTTTTCGAGCTCATAAATAATAAAACAAATATTACCTGTGATTCTCTGGATTGTGTTTGTGTAAAGGACACCGGAACGTGTCTCCGTGCCCTCGATCTTGCACGCAACGCGACTATACGTCAACTGTTTAGCGCAGGTACACTCAAGCTTTTCAAACGATCATAGAGACAATCAACAGCGCTACTAAGCGTAAAATTACTATATTAATTATCATGCTTGTAATTTGAGCATAACAAAATATAATTTTTTCCGTACAAGCTCTATTAATATTGCTTTTTCATTAAAATTCTGTTTCAGTAGCGCTAGTTTAGTTCTTTAAAATATCTTATCTTGTATCGTGATCATTGTCATTCATTTGAAAGAAATGTAATTCAAATACTTAGAAACCTATTAATATGTTCCATAATTATCCATATTGTTGATTTCAGATGTGAAGGTTAAATCTTTCCGAATCTATATCGATGTACAATTTTGGTTCTTGAATTTTTTGTTGTCTTACTGAATCCTTAGTCCTAAAAATATAAGCATTATATAGTAATATAATTTTTATAAAAATAATAATTTATTTCAATAAAAAATCACCTGTCTAGATTTAGTTTTTATTATTTATTTTGGATTATAATTATTCAGAACTCATTAAAAAAATGAATCAATTGACGATGTATATAGTTATTCTCATATACTTTGCATTTATAATAAATTGTATTTAATAAATTGTATATATAAATGTATATATAATAAATGTATATATAATAAATGTATATATAATAAATTGATTATTAATAATTAACTTGCTATCACGTGTATAACATAAATGAGAAATATTTAAGAATACAGCTTGAGCTTAAACGATGATTTGTAAAGCAGTAAGTTACTTTTCTCAATATATGAAAAAGTCATTTATTCAAATTCGTATACTGACATAAGTAGAATATCAACGATTTTTATTTATCAATGGTAATACTGATCAACTGATTTTGATATATATTTACGTCCACTTGAATACAGGTTATACCTACCATAATTTGCGCAGCTCCATCATATTTCAAGCAGTAGTTCTACCTTTACCGATTTTTATTATCCTTTCGCGATACTTGTAATTTCAGTTCTTATTAACAAGTGGTAAAAATGGCCTCACTTCTAATTTTTTTTTTCTAATTTTTTCTTACTAATTTTCAAAATATCTCGAGGTACAAAAGATATTATAAATAATACATGTTCATTTAATTAAATAGCACAAAACAAGGATTTTTTCAAGATAATAATCCTCCTCCTTAATTACAAAAAAAATTAATAACTTAAAAGATATTACCAATTATTTAATACTAGTATTTAATACTTTTGCATGATAATTAAGATAAGATACATAATTAATGTAAGTTGTAAGCAGTTTTTGCTGAAATATTAAATATATAAAATCTCTTTTTAGTGAAAGTAATAGGAACAATTATAGAGATTTATGTAGGCTGAAGGAAAACACAGATTTGTAGGATAAAAATTTACAAATTTTATTTATTAAAATACACTTTAAGATAATAAAATATTATGTTTATTATTTCTTCTTACATAGTATGTTTTAGGCTGACCATAATTTATCTGATAAATTTTATAAATATAAATTTTTTATAAAATACGATTTATTACTAATAAATTTTTTCATATAAAAACCATAAATATTCTTGAAGGTTATGAAATAATTATCGTATTTGATATATGCATCGTGAATAGCAAAAAATTAATTTTTAATGAACATATATAAAAATGCAATAGATCCGAAAATAGGTAATTTTTCATTTAAAACATAGTATAAAAGAAACGTTTTATAATAAATACATACAATTGTTTAACTATAATTTTATTTATATAACTATATTATATAACTATAATTTTATTTATAAAAAGAGTGCTTCTTGTAAATTTAAATGCACATAACGCAATATACAATGCATTTATGTTAAATCACAAATTAATATTTCAATTCAAATTCAAGTTTTCCTAGAATTATCTTAATTACCATACTATCCTTGTCGCTTTTTACAGAAAGTATTAGAGTATAAAAAAATGCTCTATATAATAAGGACAAACAAGGACGTCTCATATTCATTATTGAATATCTATATTAAAATTCACTTAAAGGATAGCTGATTTGAGATGTAAGTTATTACATATACGATTGTAACGTATATGCTACTCATCTGGAGTTTAATATTCATATATATAAATGCTGATCGAACTGGAGAAAAGTACTCTATAATATTATTTTTAATAATGCCTGAAAAATTTATACAAATGATCATTTTTTTCGGGTGTAACATTAACAGGCTTAGAAAATAAGTATTGTACTAATTACTTTATACTCTCAATTAAAGTATGCTTAAATTTTACTGTTCAAATTCTAAATGTAAAATAGAATTTTATATCTTATCTTAAAAATAAACATATTATTATAATAAAAACTGAAATAAAATACAATATGAATTTATTAAATAAATTTAAATTTTATAAATGTAAAGAAAATAACTAATATCTTAATCCGTTAATTATTTTTATTATTCATTTATCTATTCCTAATAGCAGATTTTCATATTATACAATTCGACTTAGAATAAATCACATATAATTAAGTTTCACGTAGATTATGTTAGTTACAAGGTAAAAAGTATTACACTTCAAATTATTCATAAATCAAATTGTTATATAAATAAACTAACCGCAAGAAAGTATTTTCTTTTTTTCGACAAATTTGATTTCGTCAAATAATAAACAACATTAAATAAATTTAGAAATTTTTATAATAATTTATTAATATTAAAATAAAACTAAAAATATTGATGCGTACTATTATAATCATTGATATCTAAAAATTAGTTATTTTTCATTTATTAAAGATTGGTTGTGCTAAGATTTTCAGCAATATAACTTATTTTTACGTAGAAATTAGATCTTATTAAATGTAAAATGTACATGAATATGTTCATCGTTGAAATGGTATTTATTAAAAATGTCTTTTCGGCTTTTTATAAATAAGAAATCGATTACAAATTAATGTCTTTTATAAAAATTATATATAAAAAAAGTAGTTAGATAAATTGACTTAAATTTCCTTATTAATTTATACTTAAAATGAAATCTATATGAAATTGATAGATAACAATCAATCATTTTGTATGAGGCTAGGGCAAAATATTACGTATTTTCTTTGTGTATTTAATATTATGATTTATTACGAGGAAAGTGACTTGAAAGAGAAAAAGTAGAGAATAATAAAAGATTTTAAGATTTTTGCGTTTTATGTTATCACAACTAAATAAAATATAATATAAGGAATTGAAAGCATATCCTTTAAAAAAAAGCTTTAAAAAGTAGATAATTTCGCAAAGCCACAATTGATATGAATGTGATTGTTGGGTATGCAATAAAGAGTGTGAGTGTAATTTTTACTTTTCTTTTACTTTTATTTTTACTTAAAGAATATGCTGGACTCTGCAACCTTGTAAGTTTTTTTTTCTTATTATATCGATTGTTCGAAATTGTTGTAAATTAAAAAAATCAATAAACTTGAACAGTTGCTTTGTATTGTTATAGCAAAAATTTCTTTTTATACGTGCAAAATTTTAGACGGATGTCGTGATTTATGTAAGAAATTATAGGATGTTTGTAGATATATAGAAAATTCTTTACCATTGAGCTCTATTTTTTCAAATTGGTAAAAGCTCAGAAAAAGATTTCCTTCATCTTCATTTTACCTATAATAATCAAGGTTAAGTATATGCAATAAATTAAAAAGTTGATTATAGTGCCTAAAATCCTTATAAAATATATACTTATATATATATTGTTACGTCCTGGATTCTTCACATATGTTACTTGAAGAGAGGTTTGCGATAAATTCAAATAAGAATTTATACAGACCTTTGTTGGCGAAGCCTTATGGCAATTTTGGTTATTTATTCCGCTTCCTTTCTCTTGTTGTAACCTCCCAGTCCTCGTTATATTGTCTTTTTCTATCCTGGTTATTACTGCTTCCACATCAAGCGCTTTCCAAGCCAATCGGAGGGGCAAAACATCAACATAATTTTTAATAATGACCGTTTCTGTACAATGGTTGCAAATCTAAAGTCATCTCCCACAGCTATGAGTGACGTTCTTATACTTTGAGCGCCGCGCGCAAAATTTGCGCTTGATTTCGAGCCACCTTCAATGGCGCTTCGCTGTTATGCCTTGGTTAATATGTGCATTTTAATCTTAAAATTGTCGATGTTTGTTCCTACATTTACATAATAATCGAGAATGGTACAATATGTATTATGATTCAAAAAGTGCACTTTCGATACGTTACGCGGTACAAGTAATGATACAACAGTAGGTAATCGCAATGACTTAAACCGACTGTCGGTAATTCATTTGCATTAAACCTCTGCTGATAGTTAAGATCCTACTTGAAAAAATTATTTTTTCAGTACTATATTATTTTATTTCAATTAGGTATTTATAATAATTTTACTCAACGCCCTTTAATTAGAGGAATTATCAATCAAATAAATAAAAACTTTGTTGAATCTTTATTAATATATATAGAGACGAAGAATTTGATTATTTTTTTCAGCTAGCGTTAACATGTGATTTAAAAGTTATCTTTTGTTAAAACTATGTGTTTATAAAGTCTTGTTATAATTGCATTTTTACTTAGTTTATTAGAATGTACTTGATAATCAATAGTTTCTACTTTTCAATTGCTAAATTAAATACCATTGTTTTTAACCATACCGGAAACTTTTAGGACCAAGCATATTTCTATTAATATTAAATAAGTGTACATAAGCATTACCTTCAAAAATCTCATTTTTCGGAAAGCACAGTTTAAATAAATATTATTTTAGAAAATTCGAATTGATTGAAATAAAATTTTCATGTATGTAAAAAGTAAAGTTGGACTCATTCTGCATTAACAAACACTACTACTTTGTATAATATTATTACAGAATAAACAAACACCAATTGTAAGATATATGTTGTTAGTATAAATAATTCATTTTTTGAAAGAAATGCTTGATTTATTCACGAAAATCAATACTTTTGTTTACTTGAATAGTTTCTGAATTTAAATTTGTATATTCAAAAAACATGTTATGATTAAATAACCTTTAGTGTTTTCTTATACATAATTTGACTATACAATATAATTTTTGCAATTTTCATAATAGCAAATTAATTTATGTCTGACCAAATGTTGAAATATACGTCTAATCCTACATCCTTTACAATACAGAAATTTGTAAAGAAATATGAATTTTATGTTTCCAAAATTCATTTATAAATTTAAAGTTAAATTTCGAGTACATATAATTAAGTTAATTTCTTTTTAAATTATATTATTTATAAAAAGTATCATTTATAAAAATTATTAAATATTATAATGATTTTGTATCTTAGTAAATAATTAAGGCGTCGCTTATTTTATTGAGGTAATTTTTTAATTAATTATTAAATAATTCTTTGATTTATTAAATGGTCGCAACAGTTTCTCCTTATTAAATCGCGTCTAACCAATGACACAGAGACTACTGAACATCAGACTAAATAATGCTTATAATTACATTATCATAATAAAATCTATAAATGAAAGAATTTTCAAGATGATTTATATTGAATAGATAATTTACATTTATTTTACATAATTTTGATTACTGATGGATAGATCTTAATTATATTTAAACTTATTAAAAAATCTTTATTTTTGCTTTATTGTCTTCAAACTTTAATTTAATGATATATTGCATTTATTGTTTTAATTATGGTATTTGATAGGTAAGTTTAACAACTCACTTGATTTTTATCTGGAATGATACATCTTTTTATAATTGTTAAAATAGAAAAATCATACATTTATGTCAAATAATGATATAATTTATTTATGTTTTGAATTAATCAAATTAGATAATATTTTCGTATTCTTTTATAAAAGAATGTTGTGTGCTGAATTAGTTGAATAATAATCAAATATTGGATAAGATATTTTTAAAAATTTAGTATCATAAAAATCGTTACACATTGAAGAATTAAAGAACTTTGAAGTAAAAAATGTGTCTTGTTTTTAATTATTAATAATTAATATTTTTAATTGATGAAAATAAAATGAATATCAATAATCGATTAATTAGTTAATCACAAGTATTGTCAATAATCAATTTTATTTTATAGATTGTATATAAAGTATTAATACTCGAGTTTAAGAAGGAATTAAATATTATTCTATTTTAATTTTCTTTTACCACCACTTTCAAGTTTCATTTTAATTCTTAATGAAATATAATTATCGGTATCAAATTGTTATAACATATATTACGAAATAATTATGAATTAAAAATATAAATATTTAATAACATATGCGTGTATAAATGGAAATAAAGCTTGACAATTGCATGCGATTTTACAATAATATAATAAATATTAATGTATAAACTTATATTTATTCAATTTTACGTAAAATAATAAATAGAGTAATCTTTCACTTTCGTAAGAATAAGAGCAAAACTTTTAATCAATATACATTTTCAATTATATGAACTTAATTTACATTTATAAATGATTATATTTTTGGGTAAGATAATTTAATAAAATTGATTGTTGTACAGAAATATTATTGATTAATAACTTTATGAATACGAACATTTTCTGAAAAATACTTGCATAGCAGTATTTCAAATTCAATTTTATTTTTATATAGGCAGTTATAGTTGGTATATCTTCCGTAAAAATACGTTGGTGGTATATTCTCTGCTCAGTGTGCGATGTTATATCTGTATGAAGGTATATATAATATATAGAGTTTATCTAAACAAAATACGCCATTGGTGAATAAGAACGAACACTATATATGTATACTAGAAAGTACTCCATCTTATGGAGAATGCGTCGTTTCCTTTTGAATCCCTGCTACTCTTGTGCTCCTTGCATGTCGCCTCTAGCTGTAAAGAAACTTGATTTATTACCAGCTTGATGATTGTCACAATAAATAGGGTAATTAAGACTATGACACACGTACAATTAAATTTTTTATTTCTATGTCTTCTCAAGCAACCTAAGAGAAGTTTAAAAGCTCGCACTCTTTTTCGAAGTTCTCTCAGAAGTACAAATTATATCTTTATTTCTGATCGATGTCTAACACGCCACCATACGTTATTGTTGCAAACTGCTGACTCAATTGATGTGAGAATTGAGCCTCAGTCGATAATACACACTAAACATACTTGTATCGTTCGTCGATAAGTTACCGACAACCACAAACATTTAATGTATTTTATCTACAGCTCAGTAGTTAGCGCAACAAATAATTTTACAATATTGTATACCTGAAAAAGATTATAGAATTCTGATAAATTTGAGATTTGTGCAGAATTCAAGTGCATATTTTTTAATTATTAAATATTTGATAATAGCTACAAGGATTTATTGTATAATTTGATAGTAAAATATTTGATTTATTTAAAGTAAACTGCAAATAAAAAATGTTTTTACAATTAATACGATTTCAAAAAATTATTGTGTACTTTTCTTGAGCCCACGAAGTAATACCGAATTTGGATGTTTTTTTTACAAAGTAAATATAAATTTGCAGACTTTAAACTTTTACAATTATAAATAATTCAGAGTTATAATCTACTACTGTCTCAATCTACTAATAGTCTCAATCAATAGTAAATATATATATTATTCTCATGAGTTCTATAAGGTATCATTTATAATTTATTTCTTCTGGTTAACATACTAAGTCTTATTGTGTACATTATTGTTTTTAATCCGAGTAACTTTGAATTAATTAGAGTAAAAAAATAAAAAATAAAAAATAAATTAGAGTTTAAAAATAAAACTTTATTAATGAATAGCCTGATTAACGAATTATAGTTTGAATTTAATCAATTATCAGCTAACGATTTAATTGAATCTTTTTAGTATATAAAAAAATTTATTGTTCACAAATTTAGTTTAATTGAAGTTTAGTAAGAACTGTGAACGAAGAATCATAGTAAGAGGTGAAGATGTAACAGTATTTAAATAAGAAGTTTATCGTATTTAGGTTTCGGCTAAACGACGATAAGACTGAAAATATATCAATAGAATTTTATTGACATCTTGTAAGCTTACTTCTAATTTGCTTACAAAATAAAAAAATTTTAGTTAAGAAGTCTTTAAAAATGCCTTCTATAATAAGAGTATTCGCATGAAACAAAGTTTTGTTTTTTGAATGAAAACTGGATGCATACATTCATTACATTCTGTACACTGTTTACGAGCTTTCAGATCGCTGTCACAGTACAAAATAAATTTCCTGTTATATGTAGCATCGGTGTGCTGTGGCTATGTAAATATGACGTGCTCTACAATTTGTGATCACTTGATCAGACTATGGGACACAGGCGAAGGAGTGTAGCCTATGCCTGAGGATCGTACGATGCACGTGATGTTATCTGGTTAACTATTAGGAAATCAACTTTTAACTGAAATTACTGCTGATAAATAATGTTAAAGTAATAAAATTAAAACTCGTAATTTACTAACTATAAAGATAAATGTGCTTAACCCACTAACGCTTCTCAAGAATTGTTTATTGAATAAGTATACCGAACATAAAGAAAATATTTTTTAAATGCATTTAGTTTTTCCCCTAATTTCATAAATTACTTTGAAATCCATCTTAATTTTATTTGTTTGGCGGGTTTTGAATTAAAATAGCGGCGAAGTCTGTAGACTATTATTTTCATATAATTTAATACTTTGGGTGCACTATTTTCTAATATTCATTAGAATAAGTTCCATGCTGCACATTTTTGTTATTGCTTTAAATGATTGAACTTAATTTAAGTTTCTTAATTTATTTATATGATTATAATATTTAATATGTGATATTTAAATTATTACTGCTAAATTTTAATACTTTAAAAGAAATAAAATCACTTTTTTTCAGTCACATTTATAAAAATATCGTAATTTATATATTTTTCATTGTATTTCTTAATCGAAATATTTTACGAAATTGCAGATATGATCCTGATAAATTCTAATAGCATTGTTATTCTTTATATTAAAAAATTTCAGAAAGAATATCAAACACATCAGCAAATTTACATATTAGACCTTGAAATTTAACTTTTTAATTATTTAAACATATTTATAATTTTATTTTTAAATGAAAAATCACTTTTTTAATAAAATTTGTAATAAAACAGAATTTAAGGTAGCACTGATATTAGTAATAGATCTCTTAGATCAAAGGAACCAACTTATTATAATTATAGGAATTTAGTGAAAAATTAAATTATAAAAAAAAGAATTGGAAAAATTTAGAGCAAATGTTCTCTGTTGGATAATGCATTTGGATAATGCATACCATGCAATTTCAAAATATGATATGGGAAAAATGATGAAATTATTTTAAATATGTTTATAAATATAAAGTAATATGTAAACAATTCTCGTAAATGTTTCAAATGTTTTACAAAAATTAAGGCATACCTACATACTTTTTTTAGCGTATAAAAACAAAAGGGTAAGTCTTAAGTTAAAATATTCATTTTATGATTAGATATTTAGTCATTCTCCCTGGTCATAAATACGATTATAACAAAATATCCTTTATAGTGAGCTAGTCACTGGTGACACTTATAAACGAAGTATCATTGAATAATTTAATTTTTACCATTTATAAAAATTAATTTTAACAAAGACTAAAGGAAGAGGCAATTTATCGAAAAAAATTTGACTTATTATTCATGGAAATAAAAAGGTAAACCAAATTACCTTACAGAAGTGCCAGTTTCATAGAAATGTAAAAAATGAACGTGCGTGTTCGCATCCTCGCTCGTATGTACACTTACAAAGAAAAAAAAATAGCATAGCTTTTTTGAGAATATATCTTCTCTTGGTACTTACCATTATCAGCCTCTCAAAATTCACCTACACCACTTCTCTTTTCCTTTTTCTTTGTTTCCCTCAGTCATTGAAACAGAGAAAGAAAATTTAGCTAGTTGCGCCACATACGAGGGCAATCATACGCATACAAATGCAAAACTCACATGTAGATGTACAAACACACAAACGTGCATTCCGTCGGCTCTTCGCAAATCCATCTGCTCTTGCAAAAGCCCTAGCAACGCACATGCGCCCTTCATAGTCGCTCCGTCTTACTCGCTCACGGACGCTCGCGGGGATTGGCCCGGAGTAACACCCCGTTATAATGGGTTCAGCCGTCCGAGAGAGAGAGAGAGAGAGAGTGTGAGTGAGTACGATGAGGAGGAGGAGAAGGAGAAAGCGGAGGTAGCCAGCCCCAACTCGCTGGTGAGCCTCGGGGGCTGCTGTATTACTGATGTTGGTGTGGGTGAGAGTTGCAAGAATAGTGTAGCTGAGAGTAACGGAGATAGAGAAAGAGAGAGAGAGGGACAAATAGACAGGCAGAAAGAGAAGAGAGCCCAACGGAAGCCATATTGATTTCCCTATGTTTCCCCGTGTTGTTACTATAGCGTCCGGCCGAGTTGCTTTCGCCAAAGTGAGAAACAAGAGAACGTTGCAGCATTTTTCTCTATTTCTCTCTCTCTCTCTCTCTCTCTCTCTTATTTATTCTCAATCATTCTTCCGTTTTCTTGCTGAATTTTCAGCAAGAATTCTTTTGCTGAACAAAACATAATAGTAGATTTTAATATGTACCGATGAACGATTTTAAAAATAATTTTTCTATGCATTAAATCGTTAATACCCAACTCAATTTGTTTGTCACTTTTTCGTTTTTGCACTTTCTACTTTTCTTTCAGAAGATTTAAACGACCAAGCTAGCTGTATCGAAAGCAATACCCAACTTCAAAATATTATAATAAACTATAATTATAAATTATTTAAATCATTCGTGTATAATTAATATATTCACGCTCACGTGTAAATTATATTTAAACAAATTTTTGAATAAGAAATTTAGAATTCATTTGGAAATTTTTGGTACGATCATAAAATCTTTTATAAATTTAAAAATAAAATGCAATTTACATGGATTTTACAATTTTACCACTAGATTAGTCATTTTATTTGAACAACTACTATTTTGTAAGAACAACAGTGTGAATTATAAAAAGACTGTCTTAAATTTTTAACATTTTTCAATATAATCATGGTTTATTTATTTTAAATATTTATAAATCTCTTTTTTAATATTAAAAAGAATGTATATATATTCAATTGTTTAGCACGGAGTTTTAAAATGAAGTATATCTTTCTTGTAAATATTATTTTATATATCTCTAAATGATCAGAAGCAATTATTTATCTTAGTATATTATAACCATAATTATTTAAACAAATGATTACAAAAGTCACGTAGAAGAGGCACGTATTCCAGTCATGTTTCTGTCTTGTTTAAAGTCAATTCAACAATTAAAACTTGTTTTAAAAGTATCAAGTTACTAATTTTTTAAAATATGTATAGTTTTTGTAAACGATGCTTCTTAATTTTAATTAAGAAAATTTAACAATTCTGAAGAAATGTTGTCATTAAAAAGATAAATATATTATTAATACTGTAGAAAAATTTTTTTTATCTTAAATATATTCGTACTTAAATTATGAAATACGACATTCATTACAATATAATTATAATAAATTGACACGAACGAGAAAAATTAACATCTCAAGAGTTGATACCTAGATAGATTATCTATTATGAAGTTTGTATTATAAATCTTAGTTAGTAGATAACAAATATATTTTTGTAATTAAAACTGCAACGGGAAAAGCATTTTGTTACTTATATTTGTGATACTACTTTTATACTTAACAGCTCTTAAACTGTCGTTCCATAATCTTGTACCATTTCAGAGACTATATTCGTACAGTAATATGATTTAGATATTTTATTTTATTCGCATGAAATTACTTTCAGAAAATATGGATTTTTATAAAAGTCAGTTCATGAAGATACTATGTGATACTTGTGAAGCTCGTGTCTTACGAGTTGATGAAGATTGTTATATAAAGCTGGTTAGTTGAAAATTTGTGACTAAAAAGATTTGCTTAAATTAGGGTTATACATTAATGTCTCAATTATAATTATTTTGTTCTCACAAAAAAGGAAATATAACATAAACAAGTAACAACTTGTGATATTTAGAAATAACAAATAAAAATCATTGAATGAATAAAAAACTGCACAAGAAATACGATTCAGAGTTACTTTAAAAATGGTTTTCAATTTTGTCTCAATTTTACCGTATGCATGATTTAGGTTATAGAGATTGCTTTGATGTAAATAATATAAATACAGTGAAAAAAAGAAAATAGCGTCTAAATTCCTTGACGTGATTTAATTGATTTTAACTTTAATAAAATTTTAAATTTTAAATAATATATCTATTATTTCTTCTAATTAAGAATTCTTATGGAGTATTGTTTTCATTACGAATGTGTAACAATGGAATTAGATTAAATGATCGTTTATTTATTCATTTATTTATTTATAAAAAATAAAATAATTTTTTGAATACTTACTTTAGTAAAGTAAAGCCATCGTTTGAAACTAAGACGGTAGTTTCTGCTGTTATGCGCAGAGAGAAAAGCATACAAAATTTTCAATTTCATTTAAAGAAACTTACCTTGAACTTAACAAAAGTAAATTTACTAATAATACATAGAAGATTTAACATTTAGAATGTAAGCTAATAAAGTAGAAATTATATTAATAATTACGGTAGATTTTAGATTTGTTCAGTAACTCTGTTCTTCATTCAAATAAGTTTTGAATGAAGAAGATATTGCTAGGTGACTAAAACGTATGGCACTTGGTTACGTGTTGAGCAGTAATTTATCTAACCGCAATAGGGTGAGTGCATCGACTCGATTAAGAAAAAATAACGAGGCAATCGCGCGGTATCGAAAAATCCGTAAGACGCAGAGAGTTACATGCCACGAACGAATTTCATCAATTGATGCTTCATGGTGCGAGCTGTCGGTGCACGTAACGAAGAGGGTGTCGGGGCCTTTTATTGTTTCGCACTTGCGCCTGAGTGCAGGAGCGTAAACTACTGTCTGGAGTGCATGTAACGGTGAAATTAGGGTGTTGCACGGCTTATTATATCGCGCCCAATTATAATTTTTTCTTTTATTTCGCTTATTTATTTCGACAATGAGGTTTATTGCCACGCTTCCCTTCTGATAGAGTATTTTATTTTTAATATTCGATATTTGTGTCGTTCAAGTGGCTTAGAGAGTAATGAAAAATACGTAAAAATGAATCATTTTCATTATTAAACTTTGATTAATTGTATTCGAAATACAAAAGAAGGCTTTATTGATAAATACAGAGGGTACTGAATATATTTATTTCGCATTCTTAGAAAATTCTATGCAAACATGACTTCCTAAATAAAAAAAGGTTACTGATAAATTTTGTAATCTATATGAATAAAAAAGAATAATAAATTCAGTTTCTGAAATTCCGTTATTAGAGTAAAAAACAGATCTGAATATATTTAAATAAATTCTATTTTAAGAGAAAGTAAGAGAAGTTAAGTACAAAAAAAAATTTCTATTGCATTATAAATTTTCTGTTGATCGTATCAATATATATTTCAATTACATTAACACAGAATTTTATAAAAAGTCATGCCTTTTTGATCAAAAGCAACTCGGGAATCAAATAATAAATATCGTACCAGTTCATTTAGCTTGATAGATTATCTTAAGTTTACATTTTTTTTTCATCGAAACATTGAATATCTTGATTTAAATTGAATATTTAAATGAAATATCTTGTTAGGTAGCGTGAAAAAATGGAATGTATAAAACAAATATTTTTGTAAAATTTGGTGTCAATAAACGGAGATAAATCGACTACCGCGCAGAAAGTTTCACCCATTTGTTCCCTTACGCTGAAGAAGGTGGAGCAGGAGATAGACGAACCGGCCATTTTACCATTGGAAATCAATAAAAATTTTTATATGCATCCGGGTCGCTTTAGCCCAGGACATTATCTCTATCTCTCTTGTGTTTGTTCGTTTATTTTTCATCGCTGTTAACGAGCCCTACATATAGTTGGTCCGCACGCTTATCCACACATGTTGATATATAACTATAAGAATAGGAGACTGCATATATGTAGAGGTATTGTATGAGAAAGGAAAAGAGCGAGTGCGTGAGAGAGAGAGTGAGAGAGACGTAATGACACCTGGTTGGTCTACGACAGACTACAGAGTTGCTACACCGAGTTAAGACTATAAATTCAGAGCTTTCCAAGACTTATGCGGTAACAACTCTCGATAGAGTAAAGATATATTAAATCTACTATAGATTTGAGTAGCATTTACACCAAGAGAAATTATCACGAGAGAACGAGTAACAAGAAATAAAGCTTAACTTCCTTGAATTCTAATAATTTCTAACTATAAACAACTATAGTTTGTTTTCCACAATATAAATATTACTTTTAGTAAATGTAGTTTTAGTGAAATTATTTTCTAGATTATCTTTACAAAACTTTATTCACACCATAAATATGTTTGATTTGATTTTTCATTATTATTAAATAAGAGCGAGAGTTCATAGATTTTTATCTAAATGATTTGGTTATTATTTCAATTAGACCAGCAATAAAGTTGTATAAGTGAAAATGAAGAAATAATCATTCTTTTCAATGAATTTTTAATAAGAAATTTAAAAATTCATATTTATAAATGTGAATAGAGATATTGTATTTATTTAACACATTTATTTAAAAACCGATGGAAAAACTTGAAATAAATACTAATATACTTCAAGACTAAGATATTTTTAATAGTTTGAATATTTTCTAAAAATCGAAATTAATGAAACATTCCAATTACAATATATTTTCTTCTTTTAACTATATAAACTTATAAAACTCATATTTAAGTTTTATAAAAGTCAACTATAAATATTAAACGCTTATTTTTATTAGTTACAAGCATAATTAATTTTCATTATGGCTAGGGTATTAACGCCATTTCAATGATTTACTGTAATTATTTTTTATATGGACTGCTGTTGATGATTTTTGTCAGAAAAAGCGAATATTGCTAAAAAGAAGAACTGGTCCCAGCTTAATTTTTTGATTTTCTGAATGTTTAATTAATTACACTATAATATATCAGCATGGAACATTAAATAATTATCCTTTAAAACTTATCTTTTTTTCGATTAATCAAAGATGAACGACGTTTGATCGAAGACAATAATTTTTTTTGAAAACTACCACGTATAATTTTTAATTCATTAAATAGTGATTTTATATAATTTAATTTTTATGTATATAAATACATAAATCACATGTAGATTTTTTATAAGTTATCAAAAATTTTTTTTATTTTTGCATATTTGAATTATTATTATTCTTCACTCGGTTATAATTCTAATTAAATAAATTTTGTCTTGAAACTTTTATTGTAATTTGGTATTTTTGTTATTAAATATTAAGTTTTTGCAAAAAGAATTAAAAAAGAATTTCTATTTATATAGTAATATCAATATTCTACTCTAATACTCTACAAACATACGTTTGTTTAGTGCAGTGCATATGTATATTTAAGCTAATGCATGGATTTAATTTATAAAAATTCCTTGATAATAAGTATTACAATAAATGCATAATATTTTTTCTTTTATTGTATAAAAATGAAGAACATGAGTATCTTAACATAAGCTTGTAAATAACATACATTGTCTAAACTATCGTTAAAATTTATAGAAATATAATACTAATTTTTCTAGTACATTTATTATTTCATCAAGTAAATTTTTAATATAAAAAATTCTAAATTTATAAAACAAATCTAATTTGGTACTTTCATCAAAATGAATTGAAAAACTCCAACTAACTGACAAAAATACAATAATCGACAAGGTTACGCAGAATAAAAGAGATTAAAAAATTTAGAATTCTATGTAATACGCGAATCAAAACTGATGGCATCTGAGATAAATTTTGCTCTTTTTATTTTCATAACGGATCTTCATAACAAATTTTGCAATATATGCATACTAAAGACTGTACACGAGAGAGAGAGAGAGAGAGAGAGATTTAAACCGCGCGTGTGAAAAAAAATCGAATGATAATGAGAGAGGGAGAGAGAGAGAAAGAAAGAGATAGGAAACTTTGTGTTGTTACGTAGTGATGCATGGCTCGGTAATAGCTACAATACAAGCAGCTTACAAGAGAGGGGTTCAGTCGCTTCCATCCTGTGCAAGAGCGCGACTTAAGATTTATTGCCCCCTCGGCGTATAGCGGAATCCGAGATTCCCCAGTTTGTCCTTATAAATAGCTTCTATTAATTGACCTGACATCCTGGCGAGAGAAAGAGTGAGTAGAAAAGTTCGTTAAAGGGACAAATTTTTCCTCTCATTTTATCTTGTTGTACTGTATTGTAGGTTAAGCATTTAAATACTCAAGATTTATGTGCTTTTTTGCGATTTATTGATATTAGCTTTAATAATTTAATTATTTTTCTTACGACAAAGAACTTATATAAAACCTACAGGGTTGCAGAATCCCTTCGTTTCGAATTCAAATTTATTTTTAATCGTATTGTTATTATAAAATTCTTGAATTCACAAGGGATATCGAATGTAACAAAAACAATATATATTCTGGATCATCGGACTCATTATTATAAAAACTTATTTTTTCTGATTCACATCTGTTATAATACACGCGATTTTACTCTACAGTATCTAAAAATGTTACTTCTGTAATAGCATTAGTATTTTTATTGAAAATTCATAAATTATACAAGTAACTGCATACATTGTTATAATAACACAAACTTATACATTGATATTATAAAAGACCAATAAAATAATAATATTAATATTACTACGTAGTTATCAAGATTAAATAATGCATATTAAATAAAATATTTCATTATCAAAAATTATTAAAAATAGTTGCAGTGTGGCCAATTATGGCATCATCAGAGTTAGTAAAAATTTAAAATTCTTTTGTAAAAAGTCACCATCGTTTTATAAAATTAATTAAACTATGCATCTATTTAAAAATTAGGTCAAATGATAACCTCATATATAATTTTAGAAGTTTTATTATGAAAAAATCCTATATAAAATATAATATTATTTATACTGAAAAGGTTATTATTTCATTTGAAAGCGTATTTAGATTTCGATTAAAATTTTCTGTATATGTCATTTTTTGAAAAATATTTTTTGATCTCATGCCTTCGTGATAAAATAAGAAAGGCTCTTATTTAACTGTTACAGTCAGCAATTGAGAAAGAAGATAAAAGTGTTTCTCATCGCGCTTTAAACACTTATATGAATTGTCTACCTCGCGAAGTTAATGTCAATGCGCAATTATGTATATTTTCGCGGAGAAAATTACAAGAGCCGTGCTGCACAAAATATATTGAGTTAACAATCTCCGGGGTGGTGTTGGTGTGCCATCGCGCACGCAAAATTCATACGCATATTCGGACGCGCATTCGAATAACGCGAGAGCGCGTACTCGAAAGCTCGATTGTCGGCGCTCGACGTTCTTTTGTTTACGAGCTCTGGCTCGTCACGATAATTGACGGCACATCGACTCGACAATGCCGTTCCCTCTCGTGTGTATCGAGTTCGCTTATTCGGCTCTTTCTACTTCTTCTATTTTTATACTGAAAAAATGTTTTTTTTTGTCAAAAAAATTCTCTATAGATGCTCCCGAATAGCGAATGCTAACTTAAATTTAATCCGGCTACTTTACTTGGCAATAATTGCTTCCTGATGAAAATATGTATATTTTCTATAGTACTGGGACAAATTATCGGTTATGTTGCGACAACAAATTGTACTATCATCAAATCTGAAACTTTACACAAACAATTAATTATTTGTAAAGTTAAGTTATCTCTTATTGACTATTTTACTTACATGTACTGAAATTTAACGACAAAAGTTAATTGACAAAATGAATAATAGCTCTAACCGTTGATTTATTATTATTTATTCCTTTTTTCGCTACAATTTTACCAATCATGTAGTTTTTGATTTGTACTTTTTTGAATTACTTTAGCGGAAAATTATTTTAAAAACTTTGTTTATAACAAAGCTATTTAAAAGTTTTTTTATAATATTTTAACTTTAGTTTTTAAAAAGCTTACGCATTTCTTTTAAATAATATAATCTTTAACATCTAGTGGTTAAAATTTGTTTTCTTTACTTCACTTTACAGTTGAAAAAAGTATTCGGTCCTTAAAATAGTAATACTTATAATATAATAAAACTGATAAAGAATAAAAATAAAAATAAAAAATTTTTTTTAAATATTTGAATCGTACAAAATATAATCTTCTACAGAACATAAGAAATGTGTGTAAAAAATGTATGCTTTACATAATCAGCCTATTTTATATTTATGAGATTGTACTTAACCGGCTTTGGGGTAAAAAATTCCATATATTGAAATGGAATGTAGGACACTTGTGTCCATGTCATCTGCTTACATAAGTAACAAACGCAATTCAAAAAGTTGCAAAAGACATTATTCCCACAAGTGTTCGTCAAAAAGTAAACAATACTGGAGCGGAGCATCATCTATTGAAATAATTCTTTAAAGTTCCAGTCAATCAATTATTCAATTGACCCGCCTTCTTCTTCCATGTGCTCATTCAACCTTCTTAGTTGGTTGCGCCTTGGCGTAAATAGCAATAATCACGGATCCCGCGTTTCGATGCCTCGTGCCGCGAAATTTAAAGTAGCCACGAGGGAGAAAATCGACGCACGTGTCGGACGCCACCGTTCGAAATTAGATCCTCCCTCTTTTGCTCTGGCGGCAAACGGTCCGGCGATGGATGATGGTCCCGGGCATTAAACGGACGCTAATACACTTAATAGCGAGTTTTCGTGCTGAGCGCACCCTTCGGGGTTAGCTTGCGTGTGAGCGCGCGTGGGCGGGGCACACGTCAAAACACGCGTCGACGAACGTACACGCAACTTTTACTTATTTCTCTCCTTTCTCTGCGACTTTTTCTTTTTTCTCGAGCTGTTTTGCCGTTGGTCTAATGGGCGCCGTGTTGCCGGCGCACTTGAATGGAAAACGGAGAGCTATGACGAGACTAAATGCAGGAGCGATGAACTGGCAAAAATGTCGATGTAAGTAATTATGACATGGGATGCAAAAAGTATTATTGTTATGAAGAGCATTGAGAAAAGACTTTTTTCATCTTTAGAAATTCGGATCTTGGGCTTCTCAATTTTCATGAGAACTTGAAGGTATTTTAAGAGTAAGCTTGCACGCGCGTAGGTTGTCATAAGTTTTACCTCTTGAAATGAGAACGATATTATAATAATCATCTATATTGTTGTAATAAAAGAGTATAATTTATTCCATTTAATCCACGTCATATACTTTTAATTCAAAAAGGTTTTCTTAAAGAGAAGTTGAATAATGTAAACTATATATTACACAGTACTTTTTCAACTTTTTAAAAAAAAAATAAAATGTTACTTGAAATTTACGAAATTCACGAAAAATTTAAACGATTGGATAGAAAAGGTCGGTGGATCCCACGCGGTTTGCAAAAGATAATTATAAAAATGGAAAGTAACCATGTCGCGAAAACAGCAATATAGTTAATAGTGTATAACAGAATTAAAGTATTAATAAAACTGAGCAATTGAATACGAGGCTCGTCTTATTTCCGTGAATTAAATTATCTTTCATAGGGGTGATTTAAGAAAACAACTACGCAATTAGCGTGATCAGATATATTGCACTATAAATTATTTCTTACTGTACAGTTTCAGTTTTCAGTGTGATGTTGTATTTTAAGAAACGCAATTTCGTCACATATCGCGGCAGATTATTTTTATTTTTTAATGGATACAGTTATACATTTTAACCAAAATAGCCCAATAACTACAAAAGTTGGAAGCATCTAGCGAAAACCATAAGTATACATACAGAAAGACAACGGCTTTAATCACTCTCGGGCAGAACGCGGACACGTTACGGAAAGCCTCCGTTCGCTCTTGTTCAGACTTTGGGGAGCCTTGAGAGTCCTCAACGAGGACAGCAAGGAGAAAATTTATCTTGAAGGACAAGTTGTGCATTTGTGGTACGCCGACTATTATTACAAGAGGATTAAATTGTTGTTTGACACTTTTACTAAAAATTTATGTAAAATCATGCACACTCAGGGGTTCGAGTAATCGACGACGCGTGCAAGTTCTGCGCGAAGGGATCACGAGATCTAGGAATGCTGTCCTATAAGTTATTGAAAAGGCTGAATTTTCATTCTGTTAACTTTCGTAGCCCGCTCAAGTGGTGAAATTGAAATATTTGCAAGTCAATAGTACAAGTGTGTATAAAGTTCTTGATTTTGAATTAGTTACTTTTTTATATTTTACCTTTTTACCTTTTACCTGGATTTACATAATAACGCTTAATTATTGTAATAACAGAACTTATTTAAGATCTGCTTTCCTTTTTTTTATTTATAAAACATAAATTTATTAAGATCTATTACGCAATTGTTGTAAATATTTCCTCTATTGAGGTCGTTCATTCTAATTATTAAGCTTTCATTTCGCGAAATTATTGACTGTCTTAATATTCGAATTATGAAGATTGAGAACTTGCAATGGAAATTTTCCAATCTTTTTATACCTTCTGTAATTTATACAAGAAAATTATTGATAATATTTATTTAGTATCCAGACTATACAATATTTATTAATATACTTTCTTAAATGAAAATAAGATTACTTAAGATATTTATTATTTAAAAATTTGAACGAAAACGTTTAATACAATGTATAATTTTTTTTCACGATACATTTTAATCGCATTTTTCACGCTTTATCTTCGTTTGATAATCTATTTATTCTGGATTTATTCATCCATCGACGTTACGATAGTACGTCATATAATAAAATTCCATGGTACAGATGAAAACATTGTAAATAATATCGCGTTACGTGGCGGTTCTTCAGCTTTCACGTAGTCTGAAAGATCGGATGCACCTGGACGATCAATTGTGAGCTTATCAGAAGTGTGTAAGTCTACGCTCCACTGAATTTCTGCCTTAAAGTAGCTTAATAAAGCGATATTAAAGCAGCGGGAGTCCAAATCTCGCGTTCTCATGTACATGTTGCACGATTGAACATGCGTACATCCTTAGCGTATGAAGAGACGCGGAATTATTTGGATCTGCAGGAGGGAAGGTATCGCTCGGTGAACTGATCTCCTTTCACCCTTATTATTCACATATCGAGGCACGCGCTCATTCATCCATCTCAGCGGAAAAGGTTGCACTTATTGCGTACACATACACATGTACACGGGAGAAAACGCGACGACGATGGCCAACGAAAAGGCGATGGAGGAATAAGAGGGGGAGGAGGTGTCGGATACTCGTACGAGTTGCGTTATTATACGGTAATCTCGGTGTTTTACATGTTATGAATCGCCTGGTGACACGATGCATCTTGCGGTCTGTACAACCTTCAACTTTGTATGTTATTGCACGGTTGTCGTTGTCGCGAGTGTTCGGGATAACTACGTGCTGTGATGTAAAGCTCTAAACGCATATGAATTTCTATGATTTTACGCGCTGTTACCGGGGCTTTTTCAGCTTGCGCTTTACTTGAAAATACTATTGCGTTGTTGGAAATGCTATTGTTGTTGAACGTGTATGTTGCACAAAAGAGGCTTCTATTAAGATTGACTATTGTTGTTTTTTATATTTTTGTGTAACAAATAAGTTAATTAGTTATACATACAATAGAGAACTTAGGAAGATTATATCTGTGCTAATTAATATAAATATTTGGCCTGCGTATCATATGGCAATTTGCAATTTTCTTTTCTTCATTGAAAATACAGTATTGTTTAAAATATTTGAAACAAATTTCTGTAATTTGAATTTATATAGTATTTGAATTAAGCAAAAATTACGTTTTATTGAACTTAAAAGCTAAAGAGATACAAATGTTAATACTGTATGATTTATTATTTTATTAAAACAGAACAGTGATTTTCATGGTATTATATATAATATAAGTTTCTGTACAAAAGGAATATTTTAATAAATACAAACTATATTATTAATTATGAGTAATACAAGCTTTTATTATAATTTTGAACGGTAAAAAGTATTATAATATTATAAAAATATACCTGGGAATGAAAATAACTTATTTTATGTATCATTGTGATATATAAAATACGAATGCTATTGTCGATATTTATTTCTCATTGAAATTAAGACATGTCGTAGACCGTTTAAAAAATATCTTAAATAGTTAGAACTTCAACTTATTATACTAACCACTATTTTCATAAAATAGAATTGCCCGGTCTCGAAATCAAGTAATATGAAAAACTGTCATCGAACATGTTCGAATAAAAGAGAGACAGATCGAAATAGAGTGAGAAAGCGAAAGAACGAGTCACGTTCTGAAGCAGTTACCATTAATTTTTTTAGCACATTTTTGTCATATATTCTACGAACTCTTTGCTCGCGTTCCATTTTATCGAATCTCGGGAAGAGCACAAAAGTAATATAAAAAAGCGAAGAAGATAAGAAGTCGACAATTGATAGGAGTTGTGTGCAATATTGCTCGGCCGATCTTTTTCTACTCTCTTGCTCGGCGCAATCCCACGAAACAAGGATCTCGAGGATCTATCTCACTCACTCTTTCTCTTTCCACTAACGGTACGCATGACTAGTGCCGGATCCGGCTTAACGGACTCACTGTGTATAAGACACGGGAGAGGAGAAAGACGAAGTGACGAAGAGAGGGAGACGTAGAGAAAAATAAAGAGAGAGATGTAAGTACGGAACAGATGTCGATGCGAATATTTTAGAGAACGGAGTTATGGGGCTCGCGTTTGCGTTTGCGGAGCGACAAACAATGCGAGGCCTGCTTGCGTCATTATCGCAAATTCTCGTCGCGCGTACGCGTTAGATTGCGCTGGTTTCTTTTTATCGCCACGGCGATGCTTGTGCCGGGGGTTTTAGCGTTACGGCGGGGTTTTTAGAAAGCTCAGCCGACTTCCAAATGTTAAATGCAGGCGGGAGCAATTGTCTTTATTTTATCTTTCTTTTTCTGCACTTATTTAACCAGAATTCGTTTCATGAGAACATGTTTCATGGGAGTTTTGAAAGTCGATCATACCCTCGTTCGAGAAAAACTGAAAATGGAACTTATTTTCTTGACTTAAACTTACTACTTGACCTTAATGATATACTAACATGTTCAATAATTCGTATAAAAAATGTTGGAAATATTGAGCTCTTTTGTAGTTATGTGATTAACTTATTATTGTGTACACTTTCATAGAAAATTGTATAAACTTGTATTTCAAGACAATCATTTTATTAGTAATTTCGTGTAATATATGATTATAAAGTTAAATATATATAATTTAAAATTTCATACAAAGTTTACCATGATATCTTTGAGAAATAAAAATGTATTCAGCCATTTCAATGGAGAGAATGTGTAACGCATGTGAAATATTTCAAAAACGCTAATGCGGACAGATGCGCCGATTTAGGAATAAGTTTTCATATTATTCGGTGAAATTTCTTATAAATATTCGAACAAAGGAATCTTACAATGACTGCTTTTTTGTTTTTATTGTTATGCTGTTTTATTGAGATTTTATTGTTGTCAACCCATATAAGCAACACTAATGTTGATGTATTTATAATTGGTACACTACCACTGAGAGCTTTTCAATTTTTCTTTCTACAAGAATACCAAGTTCAGTCCATATTCATGCGGCTGACAATCGCTGCGATTTTGACGTGTCTCCTTATTGCAAAGGTTCATTAAAAAAAGAAAATATAAGAATGGCTGTCGTCGCATTTGCCGCTCGTTAAAAAAATTTCTACACCTATACATACCATCGTACATCCATACGCGCATGCTACTCGTGCGCTTGGCTGTGTGATATTCGATTCCTATCGCGATGCACGTAGAAACTTTGAACACGAGGGCCAAAGAGGTAACAGTCGGCTTTGGAAGGTTGTTGGGCGCACATAAGTCGAGGCGAAAAAAACCGATAGATAGACAGACAGAGAGGGTGTATCTCGTCGAGAGAGAGGGAGAAAGATGAGAGTCTGCGGATATAGCAATGTACGGGTGAAAAAATCTGCTAAACCGCAGGGAAAATCAACCAGAGCGGCGATGCACTCAAGAGTGCTGCCCCTGTATATATCTCTCCCGTCAACTTCGAATGCTCTCGCTTTCTCTATTTTTCTATTTATATTGCTGAATATTCCATTCGCCTTTTTCTTCTTTTATTAATTTTTTGCGCATTTTTATTGTATTGTAGCTTGCAATTGTTAAGAATAATAAGAGTTGTATATTTTGCTGCTACTACAATTATCTGATTATTAACAGAGTTTAAATTCTTTATAAACTATAGATCCAAGCTTCTATCTAGTTCATGCTTCTATAGTTGTTCATTGAATACGTACAATTATTACTGCACAATTATAGTTTTACTATTTCAATTGGGTTTTTGGGTATGAGATTTCTAGTTCAGTATCTTCTTTAATACGTACAACATAGAACGTCGAAAGTGTAGTAGACTATATGGATCTTGTAAGATCATTTTATTCAGTGATAATAGTTTTATCCGACTGTAAGTTATAAAGAAAGTATTTTCTTTTATTCTTTTTCATACTTTTTTGTTATAAGTATCTTGCAATAAATATAAAATAATATAAAATAAAAATTTAACCGTAAGTATGATTAAATTTGAATCACTGTTTATATTAATTCTCATTTGAATATCGTTAACAATTAAAGATAAATAAAGAAGCAATTTAATATTAAAGTCAAGAGTTACGGCGCCTTTAAATTGATGAAATTAACAATTCATCAGTAAAATGATATTTATTATGATATGAGTTACAATCTTGACCTAATTTCGACGAGTGAATGTGCTAATTTTCATTTATATCCATATTATCAGAAGTAAAATGAAACTAACGGCCTCCGTTGAAGAAAACGAATGAGCTTTTCAGACCAAAAACTTCACTCTTGAACGTTCGAGCCTCATTCCGAGCTGGGATACGATGATGGTTGGCCTGTGAACGAGCTACTGCGACCCTCACTATCCTCTCCCTTCGCCACTCACGACTGTTCCTCGTCCTTGCATACACGCGAACGAGGATTATCACGGGGTATCATATGGGGCCTCTCGAGAGAGCCCCATGGTTAGCATCACTGCGGCTGGAGAAGCCGCCGAGAAGGGAGGAAGCGAGCGGAAAGCAAAGTGGAGCTCCCGGTGAGTTGGGCTATAGCGGGCACCGTCAAATCCACCGCAAATACTCTCGAGTACTTCTTCGGGGCTCGTGCGCGTGGATGCGGTGTATGGCAGTCGCACCGGGTACTTGAACTAGTTGGGGACCACCGAGTGGCTGCGGTTGCGTCCACCGCTCCCTCGGTTTTGCTCGTTGCATACGCAGGCTCGTATGCGTGTAGACTTTATCCAAAGTGTGCGTCGGGTAAGCGGGAGATGTAAGAAAAAGTAAGAGCAGAGTGGTAGACTCTTTTGCTATTTCGCCCCTTCGTCCGTCTTTCTTCTCTTTGGTAATGGTCAATTTTAACGAAAGGACGAAATTACTGATGCGAGTCTCGCGATTTCAGACTACTTCTTTGGATGCTCTTTACCTCTAATACCATGCGGATCAAGTGATCTTTGAACGAAGCATATTTTTGTCAAATATACGCAGAGGTCAAGTATCTAAAGAGCATTGCAAAATATTGTACTAAAATCCAGTTTATTTTTATTATCTTTAGTTTTTATTGTTACATTTTGAGAATAAAATCCTTTGATAACTACTATATTCGTTATTAGAACTATGTTTTCTTTTCTGTTAAAGAAGAGTTTCTGTAATTAGAGTGTAGTTTATTCTTAGTTTATATCGATTAAACTAACTCGACATTAACTGGCAAAAATTTTTTTTATCATTTTTCAAATTTGTTTACCAAATAATGGCATAGTGAAACTGAATCTTATTCAACACCTGTAGTATAAAACACTTCTAGGTTATATTCCAATATTTGTATAAACCATCCATTCATTCATTTATAAAAATGCTCGATAATTCATTTAATTTCCTACAGAAAAAGAAAAACTATATTATTATCAGAAAAAGAATTCAACCAAATATAACAAAAAAGAAGAATTAATTTGTTTTCTTTATCTTAAAATTTTAATAACTATACCGGTATGAGTAAAGAAGAATTAATAAAGCTCAGAAATATACTTTTATGCTTAGTGACGAATTTCCTTTATATCACCAGAAATAACAGCCAAATAATGGTAATTATATAATATCGTTGATCGCCGGGTGGAGGGGCAGAAATTATTATTGGTGTGAGTGTTATACGTACGTCATTTGCCATCGGTGGAGCAGCGAACGGTTGTGACGTAGATGGATGCCAATTGCAATACTTTTGATTTCCGACACTAAATTGACAAGTGACCACTCGTTTGAAATCTGAAAAACTGACCGAGTTTTCATATGCGCATGATGACCAATAGCTGCTGATCAGTGTAAAAATTATAACTTGGGGCAATTAACTTGGGAATTATTCTATAATCTAATATTAATTGTGATATATTAATTTGAGTTATCATTTATTTTGAATTTATTTTTATATTATTAAATTATTAAATTTATTTTAATTATTAAATATTTTTAATAAAGTATATAAAATTATTATTTAAACAAATTTTTATTATACTACATCAAAAGAAGTATTTATTATATTCTTATAATTTTTTAAATCTGCAAATGTACGTTTTATTTAAAAATACGAATTTTTGCGTTACTTTCAAAATAAAATGAATGGAACTATTATATGCCTTGCAATTTATAATTTGTTTATAACTAATTTAATTGTTTGTAAAATAGTTCGTTTACTTTGTTATTTATATTAACTTTTATATATACAGTCTAAATTGAGCATGATATCTTGATAATATCACAGATTGCACTGTACAAGTGCATATATTATAAATTATTTTTACCTTAATATATTTTTGAAATTGGAAATTTTATGTAATTGTCGACTACAATATTCAGCACTAATTTTTTTAATTCAAAAAGATTGTACTTGCTTCTGATAATAAGGTTGGCTTATAATTTTTTATAGAGCACATTCAAAGTGTTATTCTAAGTATTTTTGAAAAACGATGTAAGGTAAGAAGATTAGTAGATATTAATTTCGTTTAATGTAAACATGATAATATTGGAAACTTTAATAAGCGCTATATTTATAAATATGTTTATTTTTCAGATATTCTCTATGGTTAAAACCATTCATCTCTTAATTATTAAACCAATAGCTGTTTCATAAATTTTATGAATTATAATTATATAAATTAAATTTTTATTGGCTTAGAATTGTAATAAGAACTCATAATAGATTTAAATTATGACTATTTGAAATCCAAAAAATTATGGCATATTGTTAATTATTCATATGTTAAATAAAATTGTATTATAACTGAAAAAATTAATTCTTATTATTTTATTGTAAATCATACTATTAAGTGATAATAATCACAATGATTTTAAAGCGATGGCATAATAATATATACATACATACATATACATACATACATACATACATATATATATATATATATCAAAAGCTGTAATTTGATTAAACTGACTATATACTTAAAATAAATTATAGAAGTAAAGTGAAGGGTGCTATTATATATTTTTTGTAAATATAACCAATTCAAATGAGTGCTACTTGACATTCATTTATTTTATGCTCAAAATAATAATTAAAGTATGATGCAGTGGTATTCCTTGCAAGTTTTTACCCATTAAGCTTTTTTTCACGAACTTTTTCAGGTGCGCAATAAATAATGAAATTGTGACGAAATTAAGATAGAAAAAAGAGTAAGTCTCGCTCTCTGAAAATCAATCGAATCAGCATTTATTGAGCGCGATCAATGTCCATTACTTAGTGTACGTATATTGAATGCGCATTTGCTTAGAGTTGAGCTGTATATCCATTTGCCCACTCATGTATGCGTACCTATACGAATACCTTATTGAAAAGTATTACATGCATGTACATGAGCAAAGGCATACATCGCTCCGTTTCTCGCATCGCGCAGCAGTCTGCGTTCTTGTGAGAGGGGTCTAGGCTGGATGCTGCAAAATCAATAGAGGGGTGGTGGTATAGGACGCCCTCTCTAGCACTATTCTAGGAGGATAGGTGCGCAGGCGCGTGGACATAAGCCATCCTCTTCGAACCAACGCTCGAACCTATCCATTGAACAACCCTCTCTGCTATATCAGCCCGCTTGCGCACAAAGAGCGTACCAAGGAGGCGACGGACTGCGATGGAGAGTTGTGGAGCTTTTCCTCTTATTTCTCTCTTCTTCTCTCTTTCTCTCTCTGCTTTCTTTCTTTATCTCGACCCGTTGTGACTCGACTCTGGTGTTTCGTTTCTTTCTAGCTCGAGTACTACTGCAAATTCCGCCAGTCACGTGCTGTCATCCCCGGCAGATTCAGGAACTCGGCAGTTTCAAGATCTATTTTCATGGCGTGGCTCTTAATGATAAGCTCTAAATATTACTATTAAAACTACGATAAGCACTGAGAGCATTGGATGCTTTTGAGAATTTGGATAAGAATGTCATAAAATTTATATTGATTTTTTCCTCCGAGAAACATCTTTGTCTGTTGAAAGTGCTTATATGTTAAACGTCATAACTAAGATTTACTAATAATTGTATTCTACTTAATTTGAGCTCTATGTACAAAATAAAGTTTCATAAGTTACTTACAATTTTATTACGGTAATTTTGTATTTGTATCTTTGATAAAATTTGAGTCTCAATTATATAGATTAGTTTGCGTTACAGTGCATGTATATACATTTCTCTTTCTTAAAAAATGAGGATATTGATTTTCAGTATACTCTATACTTAAAAAAATAATTTATCAGTAGGTAGTTACTAAATAAAGGTTTTTTTTACAGCTGTAGACATTTAAATCATAAAGCAACTTATTGATTACAATAACGAGTTGTAAAATATTAAGAATATGAATAATAATTATTTGACTTAAATGCTGATATAGTGAATCTTTCCTGTAATGTTACGTGTATGATCAGAAATTCGAAAAGCTATTTATTGTAAATAAAAGTAACTCTATTGTTAATTGTTTCATATATTTCTCAAAATAAATACATAATTAATTATATTTAAAGTTTAATTGTCAATGGGTAGTATATTTAATTTATTTGTACATTGAAATTAGTAATCTAATTTGTTGGTGTAAAATCAAATATTCTATATTTAAGAAGAAAAGCAAGTCGAACAAAAAAGGGTGTACTTGATTTTCATTGGTAACACAACTTTGTGAAGAAAAAAAAGAAATGAAACTTACCTAAAGAGATGTGGCAGACCAATAATTTGTGTCAATTGCTACCAACCAATTAAAATGAGTAAATTTTTTTTCCCTTTACAACATTGTTATCCCAAGCTACTCGCTTTGTATCAACGTACATATTGCTGCTCATAAGAGGATACATTATGGCGTCGGTAATAGATGAAAGAGATATTAAGTCTTATTTAATATAAAGAAGTTTAATAAACATTTAATTTATTAAATATTTCCAATAAAATTTTCCAATCAATTTGTCGTATTGTAAATTTTTAATATGAAAATATAAATCAGAAATACTGGGACAATTATTAAAAGAACAAATAATATTGATATTTAACTAGATTTAGAACAAAGGTTTATCTATTTAAGAACTAGTGTTATAAAAATTTCTTTTTATATAGATTCTATTTAATTTTTAATGATTTGTAAATATTTATTTAAGAATATGATACTATTTAAAACTACGTTTGTTTTTAACAGAAAAGCATCTTTAAATTGTTCTAATTAATTTGTACAAGAAAACAGAAATGATTCAAACTTTTTTACTTATAAATTACCATACAGGATTTTTTTCAATTGCTTGAATATAGATAAGATTTTCATTACAAAGTTTATGAAAAATTCATAAAATGTTTAACTTTGTTTTCATATTGTACTACATAAACTTTGATACATCGCTATCACTAAAATACAATATCTTGTTGCGGTCATAAGCTTCGTCATTTCGTGTATTTATCAAGACACATGGAGCCCTTGATTATTATTAATGGGGCGGCAAACACTTATTTATCGTCTGTGCGGGACAAATGCCTTGATTTGTGCAGTCCGTAAAGAAGATGCTTTGGGGATATATTTGCAAGTGTAGTCAACGCCAATAAAGGCATTAGCCTACCTGTTTTTCGTGTTTTTTTAAACAAGTGTTGAGATTCTTTTTTATTCTTGTACACCTGGACTTTTTGTGTGTATTTTCTTTAATACATATCAAAATACAAAAATGATTGATGTTATATATCATTACGACATTTATTTAACCAAAGAAGAATTTGTAGAACATTGAAAGAATTTCTTTTGAGCTTTTATAATAATGGCTTATCAATGTAATGTTGCGTGTCTTTAAACATTTGTTCTTTGTAAGTAGCATCTAATGTTTTATAATTTAGATGAAAATAAAATATGTTTTCATCTTTATGATTAGGTACAGCATTCATAAACTTCATTTAATAATTTATTTTTTTGATAAAAAAGCGTAACAAAAAATATTTTACATATTTATTTTATTGTTTTAATTATATTAAAGAACTGTTCAACTGTACTCTTACTTATGTAAATATACGTTTAATTTCGTTTTATATGATTTAAATTAAGTTATCAGAGTAGATATAGATATAAATCGATTTTATTCAATTGTTTTAGAAAAATTACTTGATGAAAAATTAGATATTCGAAATTATATTAATTACTTAGAGTAGAGAAAGTACAGCTTAAATTGTGTTATAATTAATTCTTGGCTAGAATATTTCAGTGCAACTTCATTTTCTTTTGTCAGCATCTTAGATCATAAACATAGATTTTCTTTTTTGGTGAACATTTAAATAAAAATAATATATTCAAATTTAGTTGAAAATTTAATGCCTTGAATTACAAGTAAACAAATAAAAACATGTGAAACATTTTCAGTATTTTATTAATTATCAGATATCGAGAGAAGCTTTAATATTTACACAAAATGGTACATTATTAAATATTCTCTATTTGTGATATTTGCAAATATATAAAATTGAAAAATAAAAATGTATCAATTCATAATGACATAATTCCAATAATAATGATTAATAATAATAAAATACGATCAATTTCACTAAAAGTATGAAATAATTTAATAAACCTCCCTATTAAAGGCATTTTTAATAGGAAAACTCTTATTTCAACAGTGATGGGCAGTGCCCGGGAATCTTCTTTGTCTTTTTACAACGTATGCACTTCCCATAATCGTTCGCTCGTCACCAAAGGGGAAAAATGAGAGGATCATTTATTTCTTTAATAGATCATAAAAGGATCAGAGAGGTGAGCTGATCTTCATCGTCAGGAAATTTACGCTCCCTTCGTAGAATCTAAAAACCGTAAAAATCGGTCGGATTCGGGCCACGCTCTTGATGACTCTTGGCGACTTTAATTGTCATTCTTATTGTGGCCGAGGTCCGAGTGAGTAACGACAGATGTAGATAAACGTTTCGTAGGTAGGGATCCGCGAGCGCGATCACACACACATATATTAATATATTATAAGCCCGATCGATGAGAAGATCATGGTGTAAGATCACGATGTTGAAGGCGCAGGGGGTCAGGAGTTACGGCGCATCGCCTGCTTTTAAGATGAAGCGCGACGGTCGCGTGGCAGCTTTTCTTTCGAATACATCGAAGAGCACAAAAGAAGTCGCGACGAGATGTTGGAAATGAGCGCTGACAATGGGGTTGAGAGTTATAAGGACGAGAAGGGAAGCTGTTGGCTTGGTGTGCGTGTGTGCATGTGCGAGTGCGTTTCGCCAGGTGCGAGAGACACGCGCAAACGCACGCGCTTTATTTCTTTGAGATGCCAAGATTTTTATTGGTCGTAGAGTCTAATACAAAAGTTTTTGAGTCTAGAGCTTCTACTGGCGAGGGAGAGTTAGAGGTGCCTTTTCAATTGAGCTGGCCGCTGGAATGTTTTTTGGTAGAAGTAATAGCAGCAAGTAGTTTATTGTCTTTTAATATATCGTACTTCGCTTTATTAAGTCACTAGTTTTTGAAGTTTACATATATTGCCTATGCAGGTTTTCAAAATTTCAATCGTATTTAATAAATTTATAAATTATTATTTTTAATCAGTTTGTAAATTAGCATTCGCTTTGCGTGCAGATTATTGAATCGAATGCTTATGACTCTTATAATAGGATGCCATATGACTCGTTATCCACATTTTTTCCACGTTTTTTATTGATAATTTATTCAAATTTTTATTCAAATTTTAGCGTAAGGATCATTAAATTATCAAAATTCTTTATATAATTTTTAAAGAGTTTTATACAGTATTTATTATTAGTAGGCACTCATTGTTAATATTGAAAATATGTTGAGAAAGTATAAATAACAGTTCAATTTTAGTAATAATAAAATATTATTACTTCAATATGTTTGAATGTTTATATCGCATTGTATGTATTATTTTCTAAATTAATAAAGCTTTATTGCAGTTATAGTTTTAATAAAGGTTTTGTTAGTTTTTAAAGGAGGAAAGCGATTAATATGACTTACAGTTTCTACAATAATAGGATAATTGAGATGTCTTTAATTGAGACATAGAATATATTATATAAATGAACAAAATATTTAAAAGTTCACAAATACAATATTTTAAGGAATTTTTTTATAAAAAGAATTAAAGCTAATTTTGAAATAAATTATCTAACAGATCTTTGACCTACTATTGTTCTATATTTGTATCAATAGTTTTCTCGTTTTAAAAGCTATATTTGATATTATATAATAATTATTGAAATCTAATATTATTGAAATCTGTATAAAAAATTCTGGTTGTAATATTAAATTTAATATTAAATAATCTTTTATTAATTAGGAGAACTTTGTAAATAAGTAACCAAGAAGTTCAGTTTGTAATAAAAATAAGTTTTTAAGCCATTTAGATTTAAAAATATTATTGTTTGTTTTTGAAGATCTAAAATGATTAAAATTCTATTTTTAATTTTTTTATCAGCAACACTAACTGAATTTGTTACAAGAGATTTCCGACCATTAAAAAGATAAAAGAGAAATATGTCAAGTATTTAAAAATCAAAGATAACAAAAAGTAATATTATTTGAGTTACTCTTGTCGAAGACTATACCTAGAAAAGGAAAAAAAATGAGGTAACATAATGAAAGAACAGGGGTGTTGGGCGAGGGGAGGGGGTATAGTATGTGTCGCCGTTCTGTTGCCGCGTGTGCCTGGGACGACTAAAATTTGGGCAACCCAAGTATTGAAAAGAGTCCTCTTCTAGCCTCTCTTCCTCTTTCAGGATTCGTTCAATCTTCACGCCACCTACGATTAAGGTGACCCCGAAACGACGTGACCCAACAACTTGAAGGAAAAGTCCAGGTGTCACTGCGCAGACTTCCTTTTTGTATTACACCAAGGGCTTCCAAACGAGCATGAACTTTTATTGAAAACGAAGAAGTGAGAGAGAGAAGTAAAAAGAGAAATAGTGAACCGAATATTGTCAGAGGGGGAACCGAAGGAAATCTTACAGATGTTGAGTGGTGTTTTCGTTGTGCGAAAGTCTAGAACATGAGGTACCGTGTATACTTTTGAGAGAACAGAAAAATTCGCCTGTTAGTGTCTTGAAAGTGACGATCAAAGAGGTAAATGGACGGTGACTTGTTTGCACAAATGATTTTATTCTACTATTTCTTTTTTTTGTTTGAAGAAAAGAGCTTTTCATAAGTGGCTCAAGTCGAAAACAGTGAAACTTGTTAAGAGTCTATAAAAACAGTCAATTTTTTTGCCCCGTTTGCATGAGCAAGTTTATAGGCTTCAAATATTATTTATCATTTTTTCTCCTAAGGGTGTTCATATTTTTATGAAATATTTACACAGCTTACTCATTCGCAAAATGAAAAATTATATTATTTGAAATAAAAAAAGTTTAGGAAATAATGAAAAAAAATTCCAAGTTATTATAGATAATAAGCTTAATATTTAAAACTATATAATTTCAGCAAAAATATCAAGTTTGATCGTTTATAGATTTTCTAAGACCTTGAAAACCGAGATAAAAAGTAATTCTAAAGATGATTTCCAATGTGCCGTTTATTTTGAATCATATATGTTAAAAGAGCGCGTTACTCAGTTAATCACGGACTCAAAGAGTAACAGTGTGACATTTTAGAAATAGAGAGGAAGAGAGAAAAAGAGTGATAGAGAGAGAGATATATATATATAAAAGACGCTTTTCTGTTTCCACCGACAAAGGACAATAGATCTCTTTGTTCTCTTCCTTACAGCTCAAAGGTTTCAAGCTCTGCTTTTGTGACCATGATATTTTATCAAGGTCATTCATTCAGAGTTCTTCCTATTCCTTCTTCTCAGCCTGTTACAGTGTCCAATGCCTCGAACGAGTTCGGTTCGCCAGAATTGATGACTCATTTATTAATAATATCCAAACTAAATTGTTTCTATATGTAAGATTTCAAAATTCCATAAAAATGTTCTGCATCATTTATATAAATATGCTTTCATAAACAATGATTTATAAGTTATTGGTGAAATAGTAGCAACAGAAATGTTAGTTTATTTCAGATTAGATTTACCTTAGTAAGGTATAGTAAGAAGTAATGAAGTAAGAAGTAAAGTAAAATTACATAATGTTATTAATATGAATTCGAATACATTTTATGATGCGAGTATATATCTGAGCACTTAATTATAAGTTATTTCAAATTCCTGTAGATGGCATTTGTCTTGTACTTGTAGGATACTAAAAGACAAAATTGGTAAGACTCATGTAGTGAATTCTAATTAAATTAGATTTTTACTTATTTTTATTGTAAAGTCTTCAATCAAAAAAATTATCTGTTGTAAAGGTATATTATTTTCGTTTTTCATTCTATGCATAACTTAATAGATTTTAAAAATTATCTTGTTGTTTTAAAATATTTTAAATACTAGTACTTTAAATTATCACTGTAATATTTGATGAACTTTCAAGAAATATATATTTATTCTAAGGAGTTTATTTATTATAATATTATTTGAGTAAGAAAAGAAAATACTAATAAAATTTTGGTTTTGTACATAAACACTAATTACGAAAATAATTGTTGCGCTATTTAAATGAGAGAACATAATTTACATATCGTATGTACATTATTATGCAAACTGAAATAATTAAAAATGAAGTAAACAAAAAAGTATTAATTATATTCGATAAGTTATACATAATCTTGAATATATGTATATTTAATTTATTTGAAATGTACACATATTTGAAATGTTTAAAAAAATCAAATATGTAAGTTAATTTAAAAATAAATATTTTTGTAAACGCAATCTTAATTCTCAATTAACTGATATTTTGAAAACTCTGAATTCTTATTTATCGAATCTTTGTGATTTTATAGTTAGATTAAGATTTTTATATACAAGTAATAATTTTTTAAGTTTTCATGATTTTATTAGTTATAAAATTTTTATACTGTATTCACGAATATTTTAATTGTTTTAAACTCATGAAATATAAGTTTACAATAGTGATCTAAACTTGTTAAGAATTATAGATTCGTTAGATAATAAATGTCTTAAATTACCTTATAATTTTATAATTTTCTTGGGGTAATTAACTGGTATAATAATTTTGCTCTTAATTACATTAGGCAGACTTTTATAAAGCAGCAATATGTTATACAATGCGCAAGTAGAAATAAATTTTACACTTTAAAAATATATTAGCTTTTGTTCAAGGTCGGTGACTATTTGATTATTATATTAATAATGTACAATGTCTTTTTTAATTGAGTTTCTTATTCAATTTCAAATGCTTTTAAAATATCTGGCTCATCAATTCAGATAAACAATGTATAGAAAAGTTGGTCACATATACGAAATAATCAAGGAAAGAAGCAATGACATTTATATATTTATAGTCTCGATCGATAGCTCAGAAAAATTCAAAAACAGTTCGACGAGAGAAAGGAAGACTTGAATTTCAAAATCGTGACCTCCTAAGTCAGATTCGGTCAAGAAACGTTCGCTGCGTTTCGTGAGTGCGTGCATAACCTATAAACATGTTAACGTGGACTTTTTCCGACACGCGTCGTTCTCGGGCAGTCATTTCCTTCTCCCGAGGTCGTTTTAGCTTCTTCGAGTTATTTGCAACACAATGCAATGAAACCTGTGGTTGTCCATCCTCGTAAGCGTAAACGGCTTGAAGATATCTTGGAAAATCTATTTCTGACAATCGCAAGCTTTAACTCTGTTTTAACTTTGTGCCATACTCTACTGAACGTTGCTTATGAATTTCTTCGAGCTGTATTCTTAGAAGTTCTTCTGGTCTTTGTGAAAGTTTTGGCGAAAAAATTGACACCTTTCCAAAGTCGTATTCATACTTTTGTTGCATTTTTAGTTCGATAGGAATATCTTGTCAATTTTCTGAGAAGTTATGTATTTTAGCAGTATCACTCGTTAGAAATTTTTTATATAAGAGCCAAGTTGTTTTCTTATTGTTTATCATTAATTGTGTAAAAATGGAAGAAGTGAAAAATGTGTAGTGAATTTGATGTTTTTTTTGCATCAAAAACAATAAAAGGTATATGACAGAATGCAGTTATGTTAGTAACGAAAAAATATTAATGTCAGGAATATTCATTGGCTATTTATTATAAATTTCAATTGTTTAGTATTTCAACATTAATCGTTGCAATTTAAAGCTTCATTACTTTTACAAAAATTTTGCATAAGAAAGGGAAGATGGAGGTTAAAAATTCACGAATCTAGAAAAAGTAAGGAAATTATTGAAAAAAAAGTTTAATTATTAGCGGGTAACAGCTACGTTTAAAAAACTTAGCTTGTAGGCATTTATGAAATTTTAAAAAATCCTAAAGTGATGACGTAAAATTTACTTGCAAACTTTTTAATTATCTTAAAGTT
The DNA here is from genome assembly GCA_018907045.1 of Wiebesia pumilae. Lineage (NCBI taxonomy): Eukaryota > Metazoa > Arthropoda > Insecta > Hymenoptera > Agaonidae > Wiebesia > Wiebesia pumilae. Next base: position 7,066,205 of record JACCHZ010000159.1, on the reverse strand, counting down.
TATTTCATGTGATAAAATTCTTTTTTAATATGAAATTTAAAAAGAAAATTAAATTAGAAATGCACAATATCAAAAGGTCGTTCGACATTAAAAATAAGTAGCAGACGGTAGTCTGTATTTTGATTTCTGACGGATATTTGTTTCTCAGTTTCTCATTCAGACGCTAGGAATTCAACATGTACGAATTTTGTATTATTTGACTAGTTTGAGAATCTTATAAGATTAATTATAAGATTTTCTATAGCTTATTTTGGACAATTTCATATAAAAATCGAATATAAAAAAATTGTCTCTATAAGTATTTCACGTATAAAATAATTTTTTTTCATTTTAATCCGATATTTTTTGTCTCGTTAATGATGAAAGTTCTCGAAATCTCGATGTGTAGAAATATCCTTCACATAAACCACATTTATGCTCTTAAATCAACATCGTTCGATTTCATGATTTTATCAGTCACACCAGATCCAAATAGCATCAAGGCTTAGCAAAATATAAAAAAAGAAAGAAAAGCGTTTACCCTTAACGCTTTTCACTGAAACCCGTAAACACAAGTGTACCTCATTTTTATTGCTCACTTAGAGTGAAAAAAAGGGAAAAGACGGAGAAGAAAACGGCCACCAGTTTTCCGGTATCATGTAAATAAAGGCAAAGTTAGCCGTATAGCGGAAATATAAATCTGAGTGCGAGCGCGTGGTTTACCTGCAATTACCCCTGTAGATTTTCGTCGGGACTATAGAGTACTGAGAAAATGCGTTGGAAACTCTCCCTGACACCTTTCGAGGCCTTAGACCCCCGCGGGGTCTGAACCGGTGTGTTCGCTTCTTGACTATGGGGGTGGCGTAGCTCTCGGAGATCTTACGATTTTTCGGAGAATCCCGTGACGGGGGACAGATTTCGGTGCCTTGTCCATGGAAAAGGGATGTAAGTGTTGGTGATCGCCTTTTGTTTATTATTTCACCTGTATAGCAGTTTTTTATTTTGTTAACCAAACAGAGGTCATATTTCGGGCTCTTATTTTTGGATGATTCCAATAAAATTTTTTACGCATTTAATGAATTTTTATAATTAAATTGTACAAGTTTTTACTTTTACTCAAATAGATAAGTATAAAAATAAATAGGGATGTATGTGAAAAATACTATTTATATTTTTTTATTTAAAGCTTAAGAAATTAAATATTGTTATTTTTTTAGGGTAAAGCCAATTCCAATTCTAATCTTCAAAATATTTAAAAACAATATTCTTTTATTCTTTCAGTGGTTAATATTGTTATACAATTCTGAATAATAAAATTATATTGTTAAATTATAAAAAGAAGTTGTTTTTTCCAAAGAGAAATAAATTATTTCATCTACAGAAATTTTAAAAATATAAACAACGGTAATACTTATAGTTATTGAGGTTAGGATTCGATTTAACATTTACAGTTTAGTTTACATATATTTTATTTTAAAAAATATCTTTGGTGTTGCTTATGTATTACTTTTAAATTTATTCAATTTTATTGTCGAGACTGGAAAAGCTTAATTTAAAAAATTGTCTTAAAACGTATTATGATTTTTAAATTGTTTTAAATATATGTTTCTTTTAATTTTTAAACTTAATGTATTATCGTTGCATCAGATCACTTAATTATGCTTTATAATAAAAAATATAGAATAATCTGTACATAACCCTTATACTATCAATGAAATATTAGTCACATCATTTTTCTTCTTATTTAAATCTAATATCAAAATTTAGTAAATTAATTTTATTACGTTTAAAATGAAAATAAAATGAAATTAAAATGAAATAAAATAAAATGTATTAAATAAAATAAAATAAATTAAAATAAAATGAAAATTTAAAATGAAAAATGTTTCGTAAAGAAGTAAAGTTTTGAAAAATATGTGTGAAAATTTAATATAACTGAATTTATGGTGATCCGATTTTATGTTCAGATTCGAAACAGTTATTTTGTATAAATACAAAATTTTTAAAAGTATATTTAAATCCTTTAAATATTAGATTTTTTTCTTTAGTTATAAAAATTTAGATTTAATCAGTTTTAAATATACATTTTATATTTTACAATGTAATAAGTTGGAATTTTGTTGAAAATGTTTGAAGAATTCGTATAATTTATAAGAGAGAAAACACTACAATGCCATAAAATTACAAAAATGATAATAATGCACTTAGTTATTGGATTGAATGTGTATATTTGTACATCTATAATTAAGTAATTCAGTATTTGTATATGTATAGGTTTCAATATTTAATTATTAAGGAAATATTCAATATTTAATTAAGGAAAATATTGAATTAAATATGTTCTGTAACGTTTTTTTAGAATCGTGTCCATCAATAATTTAAAAATCTGTTCAAGGTACTTGAACTTCATCTTATACTTTCATGAAAATCAAAAATAAGAAAAGTAACTGCAGACGTTGATATGCATAACACCTGAGAATACACTCTTTGTATCATTGTATGCCAATTTTTGATTCATTGCATGAGTACAATCATGGCTTAGGAATGATTTTTCTTAAATAATGGAGGCGACAGTTTGCGCGTATCCATCAAAGAACTTCCTTTAAGGTTTTTGTGAATCGCCAAAGTTGTCGCTCAACTCTAAGTGACACCTGGCACAAACCATCCCACTCATTTCCCCTCCTTTCACTCGCTCACATACACATACAAACACATGCACTCTCTCTATTCTGCGCTGTTCGTATTTCGCTTTTGACCTGCGGGATTCGAAAAATAAACAAACCTTGATGATTGGTGAAGGGATGATCTTACGTGAAGTGGCCAGAATCCTGAATAATTTTTATTGATGAACTACAGATATATTTTTGGAATCGTGCATATCGTATTATCTTTACAAAACGCTTATAATTTTCATAAACTAGTTAGAACAATCGCTTGTCGGGATCTTTGAATTTTTTTCTAAATTGAGTATTTTTAAGTAACTAAGTGCTATTTTCTACTTTTGTTCGATCATTGAATTGAATGAGAAAATATGTAATAATTAAGTATAGAAATATATTGATATATTACGTATATTTGATTTTTTTTACTATCTTATTGTAGAGAGGAAGATTTTTAATTGTCTCTATGATTCCCTTAATATTTATTGTACTTACAGTATTATTACAAATGAAAACATCAAAATTACTAGCTTATGCATTAATTCAATGAATAATTATATCCCTATGTTTTCTTTTCAATTTATCATTCTGCTCAAAATCGATGCAAAAAATTGTATATATTTTTAAGTTTATGTTGATAATATATTTAGTTTTATCATTATTTTACATTAAAATATTATTTTATTGATAAAGTACGTTTAATTCTTCAGTAATATTGCATGAAAAAGATAAGAATTCCTATAGCGCGAAATTTTTTCTGTTGTACAAGTACATCAAATTTAAAATTCTTCAAGACATTTTATGAGAAATTATTTACCCAAGTGGAAAAAGATAACAAGAATTTGAATTACATTTTGTAAATTATAAATTATATAAAGCTAATAAAAATAGTATTTTAATAAAGGCTAATAAAAATGATCATATCTTCGCAGTATAATATCTTTTGCTTAGTCTGATATTGAAAATACTTCAAAATATACAAAACAAAAAAACAATTCTTACATATAGATATGTTAGTTTCAATTAACACTTATGAGTTCAATGTAATACAAAAAGGAATCCCTGATACTTAGAACTGTAATGAGAAGGTGATTTGCATACTCGTCTGCAATCGGTGTACAATAAATAATTTCAAAATAACTTATCCAATGATGTGCACCTATTTTAAGGCACGTTACTTCCAAAATCTCTCGTAAAATCAAAAAATTTTCATCATTTCCCGTAAATACTCGGAAACCTTTAGCAAACTTCATCCTAACAAAAAAGACCACCCCCTCAACAGGGCAAAGTGACGCAGCAATTACCTTTCGACAGACGACAAATTTGGATTTCCAACAACATCGAAATTCATATCTCCGGTAATCAAATCCGGACGTTACGACGCATCTTTTTCTCATCTCTATTGCTTTGTATCTTGTGGGTACCTATACACGTTAATATGCGCTTGTATATGTATATCCATTCTATACTTATTATAATATCAGCGGCTTTTCATAGTGCGATGACGCGGTAAAATTCATATCAAAGGATCGCTACGGGTCTTCTTACTTTTTCTCTTGTGGCGCGCTTTATGAGACAACGAAGGCGCAAAGTCTTCTTTCTTTCACGCCTCGATGCTTCGAAAGGTAGTCGCGTGTCGCTTACGTATGTCGACGTACGAGTAATGCTTGTGATGCTTATCCGTATGCTTGTTGAGCAAAACGATCTTCCTGTCGAGCGGATAATGAGGATAACGGTTAGGCTGTAGTCCTTCTTTCGGTTAATGGCGTCTGATTGTGCACTGTTTGAGAATAGATTGTGATTGCTTTGATCGCTTGGCGTTGAAAAGATTAATTGCAAACGTTCTGATAGTTTACGATGATATTTCCATTTAAAAATTGAATCATATCATACTTGTTACACAAGGATGTACTTTTTATGTTTCTTACGTGCATAAATAGGGTATTACAAGAGCAGTATGAAATTATTAAACTATGAAAACCAATGCTGTAGATTTCAACGTTATCTTCACACAGAAGCAGTAGAAGGAGAAAAGAAGAAATTATAGAATAGCAGATGATTCCACGTCTTGCATAGCATCAAATTTTCAGTCGAACAATATTGATAGGTTAAATAATATTCTATGCCTAAGTAGGTAATATTCTAATTATTACATTGAAATCATTTGAATCGAATAAACATTTAAATTATTGATAATATAATTATAAATCATATATCAATTATGAAAAATTGATAATCACGTAGCGTTAAGAAATCAATAGAAATGATATAATATTATATAAAATTCTATAGAAAGCTTATTTTATAGTTCTGTGATTACAAATGCAGAGTTTAAAATTTAAATTAAATTAGTACGTCTAATTTATACAAATGAAACACACATAGAGAACATTTTACAAATATTTAAGAGTATTATAACACGCAATAGAATGCAAAGAAAATTGTTAAATATATTTTAAATTTTCAAAAACATGTTATAGCTCATAAAAAGAAATTTATTTACAAATGTTAACTATTTATAGATTTTTATTTACGTTCGTTTTAATTAGTTACAAAAAATATGAATTAATAATTTGTTAAATTTCGATTGATATTTTATAAATCGAATATTTTATAAATCATATTTATAATATAATCATATAGAACATTTTTTAATATAAATTAATTTTTGATAACGAAAAAACAATTTTCTCCTTTACGTTGAAGATTTGTGTTTGAAAATCGAATGTATAAATTTTAATAAATTTCAGATTAAGGAAATCAGTTATTGTGATTTACTTTTCTAAATGTATCATTCAAAATCGTATATTAATTTAATTTATTGTCATTGACTAAAAAAATATTTAAGTATTTTTTTAATTGAGAAACTTATTTTTGATTAAAGATATTGAATAGTATGTTTTTGTTTTTTATTTAAGTATTAGTTCGTGGGATTTGGATGATTCTTAAATAATTTTAAGAATGTTTATATAAAAAAGTAATTTTATCTAAAAACAGTAATAAAAAATGCATCATTATCGTTTATTAAATCTGTTTATTATTACGGTTTCATACCGATTTAAATGCATCTTGTATTAATTGGTTTTATTAGTTTTTATAATTTTAAGACTTAAACTTATTATAATCTTGTTACTTGTTTATTATTTTTATAATTATATTAATATAAAGTAAATAAAGTTAATGATGTAATAAATTATCCGACGAATAAACTTTAATAAGAACAAACTTTAATGAAGCTTATCAGAAACATTGAAAATTTAAATCTTGTTATCCATTGAGCTGTGATGAAAAATTTATCACCAACCTTGCAAAAGCATACAGTTTAATTGACGTTTCCAAAGAAAATGAATGTCCTCGACTCTTCCCTTTCTGGTCTCTTTCTTTTTCTGCATTTACTACGAGAGTGAAAATTCTAGGTGTCCTGGTACAGTTCTCGGGGACTTTCCTATTTTACTCGATCCATAGGTGAAAGGAAGGGCAAGGACAGGTATGAATACAAGTGACTCTCTAACAGAGTAGAAAAGGGAAGAGGAAATTTATTCGTAGAAGAGAAAAGAGGAAGAACGCATGATGGTATAGATTGTGGTACAGTGTAAGCCCAAGACAATGTTTCAAGTTTTTATTAACTATCGTCCTTATATATAAACAAAGAATTTGGCTTAATTTATTTTCATTTAGGACAGAATTTGAATTTTTTAAATTAAACAGAAATATTTCGTATATTATAAGATCTATACAAAAGTATTCTTGTTTGTTAAAATAAATTATATATCTATTGAAAGTTTTAAAAACAAATTAATTTTCAACTTCGATTAACTAAATAATTTAGAAAAATCCAGAAAAATATTTTTTAACAAATTAAGACGGAAAAGTCAAACGTCATTAGTTTTTGAGATACCTAATTAAGATTCTAGTAAAATATTTATTTCTGGATGAATATTGGAGATTTTTAACAATTTTTACTGGAAAAATTCTTTTCTTTATTACCAATTAAGTATCAATGTATTAATTCCCTTTCTAATAGTTATATTTCTTTTATTCTAACTGAAAATTATTTCATTCCATTTGTAGTAGTATAAGACCAAAATTTAGATATTTACAATTTTTACTTAAGTATAGCTTGCGTAAATTTTGATATTAGTTTCAAGAAATGAAATTGTAAAATGAAAAGACTATGAAAAATACTTTATTGATGCTGAATCAAAATTCATTACCATAATTCCAAAGAATAATTCCTACGAATAAGAACAAAAACAAACAAACAAAAAATTGCATTTCAAATATAGCAATAATATTTTTTATTTTCTTTCGGTTGATGATAATTAAAAAAGAGGAATTCTAATCCAAAAATACTAAGAGTAAAGAGTAGCAGAGACGGATGTCTTGCTGTGTCCTTTCGCCCCCATTTTCAGCCATCGTAAAAAATATCTCCGATATTTGTAGTAGCTGTCGTCATCGTATTTCAAACTCGTGTTGAGGATGACGCGTGAGTATTCATTAATAATCTTTGACCTACCGTTTATAATAAATAAATCTTGCCCTCTTGCTTCGTCTTTCTCATTTTTCCCTCTATCTCTCTCTCTTTCTATCTTTTTAACCGGCTCACGAAGAGGGAAAAGAGATTCGTCTGCACGATTCTGTCGATCGCTCACTGCGTGACACGATGAAAGAGCAACGGCCCTTTACTCAATAAAATTCAACTCGTAGCCTCTTTTTTCTCTGCCTTTCTTAGTCTCTTCGGTACAACGTTAGACCGTCCATCGGTGCCCAGGATTCACATACAAATCGATAGAGGTTCCAGGCCATAAGAGTAGAGAAGAAACTTACAATTATTAAATAAATCATTATAAATATTAACAAAAATAATATTATAAGCGAATTTTGAGCGGAATCATTAAAAATTTCGTAAATATACACAACGCAATCTTACCTCTTTCAAGAAAGGATCTCGCGATATTCGCATTTATTAGAACTTTTAATTGAAATTATTCATTAAAAGAAATTATAAGTGCACTCATTTGCAGCTGCTAGTGCAATTTTTTATCTTATTTAATAAACTTTCTAAAGAATTTAAATATTTAAATTTGAACATTCTTTAAGTTTTTATTTTAATCAAAATTATGTAATGGTAAGTTACAAGTCAATTTTAATATAAGCCTATATAAAAAGTATAAATTGTGATTTCTTTTACATATATATATATATATATTAATTTATTACAGTTAAAAATGCGTTATGAAGGTTATTTTAATTATATATACGCATAGCATTGAAAAATATTTATTTGTAAATTTAATGTTCTCGTGTAATTTATATTAAGTAGATTATAATACTCTAACAATTATTTCATAAAATTCATAATTCACTTTTGTGTTGGATAAAAATAATGTAGGAACGAAGTTTTTACTTACTTTAAATGTATTATTGTAATTTTTATCGTCTGAGATCTATAAGGAGTATAGAAAACATACCCTCAATCTTATAATTTGAATTATAAAATAAATACCTATTGTCTTCCTATTTTAATAATTTATTATTACACACAAGCTGACAAATATTTGATTCAATCTTTTAAAATAACATTTAAAAAAAGTAATCTAAGAAAATAATTTACTTCTACTTTGGATTAAGCGTTGTTACTACAAAACTTGAAAATTATGAAATATGTGTATTGTACAATGGTATATTTTTAAGTATGGGAATATAATTATCAATCTTTGTTTTTTCCAATATTGTAAATTTTAAATTAGACATTTAATAAAGATAATTTTGAAAAGTAATTGCACAGATCAAAGCTATAGTTTACTAGAATCAATAATTTATTATTTTTCTTTTAATATTTGATTTTTAATATTCTTTTAAATCGACTTTTAAAATGATTTACTTTAGTGTTTAGTTACAAATATGGTGACTGTGCAAGTAAGACTCATCACCTGAAGATACCGACAGTAATTTAGCAAATTATCATTCAAGTAATTTATTGAGTGAACAAAGTACATTGAAAATCTGAAAACAAGAGTCTACAACGAAAATAAGAGTACGATGTTGTGGATTTATTTCAAAAACTTTAATATTACCTCGAAATAAAATAAATCTACACACTTTGTCTCTTTATTCTTCTTCCTTTAACATTGAGTTTTCAAATTCTTATCAATTTGAGATTCATAAAAAAATTGAAGGCATTGGCTCTTTTATTTACCAATTTATTCATACATTGATGCGCAACGAAACGTTAAAAAAAACCTGAGATTGTACAATTTATATTTTTTCTGTAAAGAAAAACAACAACAGATTATTTTTAGTGTATGAAGGATAACGAAGAGATATTAATATGTGAAATTATATATTAATTAACTTATATAAAATAAAATTATACAAGTGCGCGCTAACACACATACACACGCACGCACGCTTGCAAATAAATCGTAAATATAGTATATGTTTTAATCGAGATTTGATTATGCATTATATTTGCGGTGCAATGATAAAATATTGAAAATAATATTTACTGTACTATTTATTTAAATCGAATTTATAATATGACAATATTGTAATTACAAGGTTTCTTTTCTGTAAATATGTTTTATTTACATTAGTGGTAAAGAGAAATGCAATAATTATTTTTATTATTAGTTTACCATAATAATAGAACAATAATAAACGGTTCTACCATTGTATTTTAATATTACATTAATAGAGTTGGTGTCATTGCAAAAGTTCTCTATCTCTTTATAATTTCATCATTTATAATTTATAATATAATAATTTATAATCGTATCATTTAAGTAATGTCGATACTCCGAGGAAAGGTGTTTAAAATCTTTGCAAAATAGTGGATTATATTTATAGTAAGGGCTAATGTATCCGCATGTTTCAAAATTCTATATATTTCTTTATATTAATCTACAGTTCGTACATTAGAATGTGTGTTAAAACTATAAATATTCTTAAATTAAATAAGAAGTTAAAAGCATTTTATTTCGAATGTGTGTTAACATTAATAAATTTTAGAATTTTTAATTAAAATAAGATTAATATGTTATTAATAACCTTTAATGCCAACAATCTTTTCTCATTTCATTCTATTTTTATTATTATCTCATTCAAAGATCACTCTCGACAAATGAATATCCTTTTCATCGTAGAAAAGTGAACATGTCCTTCGCTGTATAGAAACGTTGAAATGAAGTTTATGAAAAACAGGGCCAATTTTGCTTATATATCAAAATACCACTAAATTACTTTCTCTTTTAACGATAAAATTTGATGTATCCACTCTTTATTCACTCATTTGTATATAAATAAATAATTTAAAATGAAAGATTTTGTTGCTCCATGAACTTAGGGATATTCCTGAAAGTTCTTTGAGGTATACACGCGTGTACACGTCGTATTTTTTGTCCTTACCAAATCATCTCGTGGTTTGGAATCATATTTTTTTGATATTCGATAAATGAATGAATAGTCGGTGAATTAAAATAATAATAACGGTTGAAAGGAAAGCGGAAGTTACATTGATCTCGTTGTGTTAACATCGGTAGATGTAAGTTGGGAACTGTTGTAGGTACTTGAAATTAGATGTTTTCTATTTATTTTTACATTTATTCGTTTAATTCTGAAGTATTTTTTTAATTTTCCAGATTTTCAATTAATTATACGTGGTTTTAAATTTATTTATAAATGCTTAATTAATGTTACAAGTTAAAGTCGATCTTCTTTCTTAAGAAAATGATTTCAATCATTAATTTTTTCAGTAATATTTAGATAGTAATATTTAGAGTAATATTTAGATGTTATTTGTTCCTTATTAGTATTTTTTGTAAATTTAAGTATGTATAGTATTTTATAACTTTTAATATATTTGATATCTCCATTAACATTACGTATTAATATTTTATTTTATTTATTCAATATTACATGTTGTTTTAACCTGAATAATTTAATCAGAATATTCAACTTCTAAGCAGATAATATGCGTTAAAAATAATTAAACTTATCTTGTTATTTAACTACGTTTATCATTTCAATAAGAGAAACAAATGATATTATAAGCAAATTTTGAGCGGAATCATTAAAAATTTTTGTAAATATACACAACGCAACCTTACCTCTTTCAAGAAAGGATCTCGCGATATTCGCGTTTAGTTGTAGCGAAAGCGCGTGGGTTCTCATCCGTGCGAGGATATAAAAAGAAAAAAAAGAACGAAGAAGCCGATTATTCGACCGTAAAATATTTAACGAGGCTCCAGTAAATCTCTATAGGTATATACATACGTTTTTGTAAACGGCATGAATATCGCAATAAAATATCACCGTCTATAAATAGGCCGCATGCATATATAAATTTAGCTCTGAAGCGCGTCGCTGTCGCAATGAATGGCTCTGAGGATCCATAAAAGCTACCCTAGGATCTCGCGCTTTTCCTGGTTACCAAGGGATAGGAAGGAGGACATACAACACGGATAATTTCCCGTAATGGGAGGCAAGCACAACGCTTAATTTTAACGTTCTTCTCCCAATCTTCCTTCATTCTTGCGTAAGCATCTCCTTTCGTTACATTCAGCATTTTTAGTGTACGTCGGGATTAGGTTGTTTATATATAGAGTAATGTTCAATTATTTTAATGTGCCTAGACGCTCATGTTTTTTCTTACCATTTCAGTTGAATACCATAGCTATGTTTAAGTTTCTGGGCAGTCGGATATGCACTCAGTGATCATTTTGATACTTGCATAGTGAATAAAAAGAATTTTCTGGTTGTTAAAAGATTTTATGATATTGCTTTGATGATTTACTGTTTGTATACATAGAATATGTATATTATTTTTCTATCTTTTATTAAAATTATTTAATTATTTTTAGCTAAATAATATTATAATTAAATATAAATATAAAATAAATAAAATGTTATGCAATATTATATATGATTTACTTAAAACTAATTTGACTAAACTCTTAAGTAAATTTAAAGAATTATTCATTTTCTAAAGCAAGAATACATTGAATGTAAAGAAAATTGTAATGATTTAATTTTGACTGTTAAAATGATTAAAACGAAAAATTTATACACATGTGCTGATAATGCATTTATGAAAAGAAGTCGGAATAAATATAAAAAAGGAAAAAAAATTCATTCAATCAAAATTGTGATAGAAGAAGAATGGAAGTTGATATAAAAGCTATGCTTGGAATTTAGATAAAAATGTAGGATTAAAAAAGAAGAACATGGTGAAAAAAATAAAACAAAGTGAGTAGAAGGTAAAGAAAGTTGATTAAGTATTTAATTAGTAATTAGAAACAAATAAATATGTAAAGATGATAACAAAAACTCAATTTATTTTGGGTTCAAAATTAACAAGTTTCTTATATAATAGTTAAAACTTTAAAAGATTTTATTTTAAAAGATGATCCTAACTTTAAAAGATAAGAAATATTTAAATTAAGATTTATAATATATCATTTATTAATATTGCTTTTAATTTGAATCAGAGAAATTTATCTAAATTATAGATCGCTTCTTAATCATAGGAAAATATTTACGTAATTGCAGGATAAAATTTTTCATATTTGTAACGTATTATATGATGTATACACTTCTAATAAATAAATGTAATAATAATTATATTAAAACATAAAATTACTTTGGTAACATAAATAACATTTTAATGTGCAATTTGTTAAATAAGATAATGTTCATTCTAAATATGTATAGGACAGTATTTAATATATATTTTTTAATCTAAATTTCAAATTTCCTTACTTTTTAAATATATGCAAAAAATAATTTCATATGGTATACAGAGAAGTCTTGATACTTATTTGTAAATATACAGAATATATAGAATATACAGAATATACAAAAATATTACAGAAGCCTTGATACATATTTGTAAAAATTATAGGTTCCAAAACTAAAACTTTGAAAAATATTTGTTTAGTTTAGATTTCCTTTAATAATATTCTAAAATACTTTTAGCATGAAAACGCTTTCTTGTTTTCTCTATAATGAAGCATTAAGAATGCGAAAGATCTGTTTGAATAGAATAATTTTAATTTGACTGTTCAGGAAATTTCTATATTTAATTAGTTAAATTTAATGCTTCGAAACGTTAATTAAGTAAATATTGCACAATAAATTTTACGATGTAATTTGATTAAATATGTTTTGTTTAAATTTTCGATAGTTTGCACATTGTACACAGTGACGTACCATACCGACTGAACTTTAATAACTCGGTCCAATGAAAAAAATTCTATATATTCGAAATTGAAATTTCTGTATTCTTAAATGGGATTTTTCAATTCTGAAATAATATTGATACTCTGTATTCAAGAAATAAAACCATTAAGAAAATATTTCTTATTGCTGTTTTGTATTTTTATCAAAATAATAAGAAAAACATAATATTCTTTATTATCTTTAGATTCAAATTTTTATTGATGTATCTGATTGCCGTATTTCTCGTGCCATTCGAGTAAATCAGTAACGCATACAACCGCAAAAAAGCTTCGTGTACGTATGAAAGTGGAATGTCAAGACCTGTAAAAGTTGTATACATAAAAGGATAGGCGCGAGAAAGTAGAAAACACCGAGTCACATGCAGAGGTAGTGGTAGGAACCGCAGTGAGATGACACTCGTTGTGCCGTGGTGCTAATTGGGCCCTCGAGGTGACGATCTCACTGGCTCTTTCTCTGCTTTTTACATTGTGGGGGTACGTATGTACATTTAAACACGTGAACTAGAATGTCCTTCATCGTTGCTCTACGGCAGTGCGCGAAAGGAGACTGAAAAATAGAAGCTCTAACTAGAAGATGTATAGGTGGTAGGTGTTTGTTTTGGAGATACAATAGAAATCATATCACGCCAGGGACATGAATAACCAAGAATACAATGATAGAAAACTGCAAGCTTATCCTTTAAGTTATTTAACATTCAAATTTATTGTCGTATTTCGAGTGTACAAGACTCAGTATGTAGCTTGTTCCTCTGTTCGAATATTAATAGATTTTATTATGGAAAAATTAAAATTATTAGGTGACGATTAAAAAGAATTTTCTTTAGTTTCCAAAGTTTTCGATTAAACAATGTAATTGATGATACTTTTTACTCATGTAACTGTTACTTAAAAATCAATATAGATCAGCAAATAAAACTATTACCTAATGAATTTCATTTGACATTATTTACAGTATAATTTAAGAAAATATTAATTTTTGAATATCTATTTATAAATCATACACCCTTAGAAAGCAATCTCCATATTTGTTTGAAAATATTGATTTTTAATTATAAAAGTTGTACAAAGCCGTAATTGAACGACAAACGAACTCTAGCTTACACGTTAAATAGTAATGTGAAATATATGTCTTATTCTGAAAATCAGGTTGAGAAGAATAATATTATAAAAATTTAATATCGAATATCTTCAATGCAAACATTTTCTCAGTTACTGATGATAAGAATACCTTTAGCTGCAATTTATAAAAATTTTTTGAATAACTTATATTGAAGCATGATGTACACTCAAATAGTCTAATGTTTTCCAATATTTGAGAAAATATCCTTTCTTCAATAACATTATCTATTTCTTAATAAACGTAGTTCTTTATAAATATAACATAATCTTGAATGCACACCTTTCACAACTCTTTATGAAAGTATTAATAAAGTGTCTCACTCAACAAAGCCGTTTATTTTTCTTATATTTTCAATATGAACCTGTATGATTTTTATGCTTGCTTTTAAGTTATCATGCTCGAACGAAGAGTACGCTTGTAAAAAAACGGTCACCTTTAATCGTACATGATAAGATGTTACATAATTCGTATCAACTTCATGTTGCAAACAAAGAATTCCTTGAAGTAAAAGTTTTAGTTGAATGATTTTACTCGTAAATAATTAAAAAAGTAAAGAAATATTGAAATTAATTATTTTTTGTTTCTGAATATACATAATCTAAATCTTTTCGACATATTATGGATTACAAATATTTCACAATCTAACCAATAGAATTCTTTAAGCTTTTTTAATATCCATCTATTTTAGAGAATACTACGTTTTAATATATTTAATATATTTTACTTCTATATAAACCAAATTAGCTACATATATTAAAATTAGCTCACAAAGATAATAACATTATTTTTCAAGAAAAGCAGCTTTAAAAGAAATAGAAGATATTTGTATTAATTATACTATGTTATTTTAATTAAACAATAAATTTAATAATAATTTTTGTTAAGGTAAAAATTTGTATACTTATTTTTTAGAAAAACCATATTTTATTTTTATTAAAACACGGATTTGTGCTTTACGATTTTTTAGAATTCGATAACATTTTACTAATACATTTTCATTTTATGTCTCATAAAATTCTTTATTCTCTTGTGACTTTTTGTTGATTATAAATCCCACGTAGTCACAGTCGTAGCAAGGTCAAGTTTTCGCTTCTTATCTTAACCTTTGTTGTACGAATGATTAAAGACGTTTCCTGGTTCTTAATATTAAGAGTGAATATATATTTTTTAACGATATTTTCTCTCTTCAAATAAAATGTAGCATTTATTTATAAAAATAGTTTGTTTGCGTTTTTTTATAGAACAAAAATAAAAATTCGACTTAATATACTCTAGATTATTTTTATCATTTTTATTATAGTTTTTAACATTTTTAGGTTAAGTTACATCTTAAATTCTTTTAAAATATGGATTTAGTTCATAATAAATCTATTTAAGTTCATTATATATAAAGTAATTGCAATTCCTTTTGTGAAAATATTTATGAGAAATGAATTTATTCGTGATATTAGAACAAATATATTCCATGAATTGTGATTTATTGAATATTAACGTACAACTTATTTACATTTATATTTAACATAAGTTTATGTTTTCCGTATCAGAAGTTTAGTATTAAGTACTCATGAAAATGTCGTTTTTTTGAATAAATTAATAATTAATTGTAAATTTTCTGACTTATCACATATTGAACTATTTACAAATTAAATTACACCTTACCAATTTAAATACATAATGTCTATATCAAAATAATTGTAAATAAATTCTTAATAAACCCATTAAGGACAAATTAACTCAAAATTTAGAGAACTGAAAATATAAAGTTCTAAATTTATTTCGTTGATTAATGTAGTAAATTTTTTTTTAAATGAGTACAAAAAATGTAATACAGGAATTGCATGATAATACTAAACCATTAGAGATGATCTGAGTAAGTTTTTCATGGGATTACTGCTTATATTTATTAATAGCGATAATTCCTATAAATATATAAAAAAAATTTTTAAATTGTATCATTATATATATTACAGTATCAAAGTAGTATTTGAACGTACGATCCTTTAAATTAAGTTTCGTGTCCTATCGATTGAACCAATAAAACTGAATATTTTGAAATACGAAACTACTTAGTCTAATATGGACATCACTGTTCTTTTCTAATAATATATTAGTACTTAATTCAGATACAGTAAATGTTTACTAATTTCAATCCATTAAAAATAATAAATAAATATACGCTAAAGGAAGTGTTTTTAACGGCTAGTTTTATTAAAATTTAATATTGAATGAAATTATTCATTATCATTTGCTAATATTAATAAGCTACTATTAATAATAATAGCTAATATTAATAATATTAACAAAATATAATTAAATAAGGATCTTAACTACATATATTGGCATTTACTTATTTTTATTATTATTCTTGTGTTGTATATTTTTCTCTTACATAAATGATTCACTTGAGGTGTATTTTTCACATATTCATATATTCATATTCAAACGTTTTTATTTTTTAACAAAACATAAATTGATTATGTTATAAAACTGATAGCCAATAATAACAACAAGAATATCAATAACAATACTATGAAAAATAATAAGTTAACGCTATTTATAGAAAATATTATATTGAATAGGAAATAGAGGATCTTTTTACTTTTTTCTTTTGGGTAAATATATTAATTATGTCTGAAATAATGAAAGCAATTTTATAATTGCGATACTGATAAAATTTTTTTATTATTTTCTGTTTTATTTCTATTATAAATATGTTTTATTGCTTTTGTATAATTTTGGTAAATTAATTATTTTAAGTTTATGTATTACATTTTACACTGCACAATATTAATTTTTTGGTAAATTATTACAGAGTATAATGTACTTTCAAACGTTGTTTTATTTATTTACAGATGTTGCAAAGAAGAGTTTTGAAAAAGTTAATTAATTATTAAAAATTAGTGATTCATTATTAAATAAGCTAAATTGTGTGATTTATTTTATGTATTGATGCATGTACAAGTGTATCCCAAACTATCCTCAGACTTTACACATATATGATTGCCGAAGAGGCACTTCGTGCTGCAGAGTGCAGTCTGCACACCATTGCATGGTTCACCAAATATTTTTGGTATCACTGTAAGGAAAAAGCGTATCTTTATTATTGTTATACATATTTAGGAGTAGTTAATGTTCTACAATACATAGTGGGAGTTGAAATTATAAAAAACTATAGAATATATAAAATGAATGAAAGAGTAGTTTTATGAAAGCATAAAATTACGCAAGTTAGTTGTTAATTCGAAAGTAAACATTTATTCTATTTGCAAATGAAAAAATGAATAATGTTAATTTATAAGTGTGTTAAACAAGCTTGTAAGTTTTGTCAATAAAGCTCTATGGCGACATTTAGATTTTTTATCAATTTGTACTTAAATATTATATAAATAAATGTGACATATAGGTGTTTACTGTTTTTATAAAAAATGGTCAATTTTCAAGTTAAACGTATAAATAAGAAGTGGACATTAAAGCCTTTAGTTTTATAGAAATTATGCTTGATCAATATATATATATATTTATAAGGATTATTTGCTATATATATTACCTTTATGTATTGTTTCTCTGTATATGAATAATTTAAAATGTATTATATAGCTTAATTGATATCATTTACTAATGTATATGTCATTCATATTTTGCTGTTATCATTCTACTGAACGATTATAGAAGAATTGGTTTTAATTAAAAAATTGCTTCTACATTGATGTGACGTGATGTTATCGTCCTTCCGTGCCGAATTTATTAACTATTATATTTAAAATAACTTTATTGTTTTTATAATAATTTTTAAATTATCAAAAGAATCTTTATATACACTATGTCAATAGTTTGTTATAATTAAAATGTATTTTAAATTAACGACAATTACATATTATTAAATAGCTAAAATAGAGATAAAATAGAGATAACAACCATTATATTTATTATGAATAAAATACATATAAAGCGTTAAACCTCATAAATATATAATAAAAATATTGTTTTAGGTCATATGAAATAGTAGAAAAGTTCAATTTATCTATAAATACCTTTGGATAGTGTCTACAAGTAATTTAGATATTTTGTGTTTAATTACGAATGAATTTAATATGAAACAAAATAATACAATTCGACTTACAATCAGCGGTGCTCATAGATACAGCGATCAAAAGCAACAATATCAATATCTTCATTTTCACACTTTCACGAAAAGCTTATTGGGTTGTTTTCAGTTGGAGAGTTAGAAGTCTACTGACGATTCGCATTACTGTACTCTTATATTCGTTGGGTGAAGAGTTCATGGTGATAAGGCAATTTAAATTCACAGTATCTAGTGCGTGAAGAATTTTGATAACATTGATGATGCAATGTTAATCTTTCAGAACATCGTGTTAGCCTATATAATTTATAATGGTTTCCTCATAAGTTAGGACAATATATTTGTTAAATTTAAGCTATTATATATGTTTAAATATAAAACTACATATTTATTAACGTACGTGCATTCATAGGTCAAACCATTCGTATAGGCGCGCGCGCGTGCGCACGTACACAAACTTACCTTTGAACAATGGATTACATAATGATACCACTTGGCAATTTAATTTGAATTTGAATATTTGGTTTTTATTTACAATTATAAATATAAAATAAATGATTTTATGAGAATATTTGATTTTTTTTAATAAGATGATTAATTAAATTTTATATATTTAAACGTTCATAAGTATGATATCATTTTCATTATAAATATTGTTTTATTATGTACATTTCAAAAGTCAATACAGTTACTTACTTCGATTTATCAATGGTATTTTTCTTATTAACTACGTGTATTTAGATATTATGATGATGATTATTATTATCGTTATCATTATTATCTTCACTATCACCATCATCACTATTATTATTACTATTAATATTGACATTCTCATTCGTGATAAAGTAAAAAAGAGTTTGATAAAATATAACACTGACAGGGAAAAATACTGTTCATACATTGCACTTACTTAATTAGAGTACATTGAATTATTTGACGCTATTTTGATTCAAGCTTATGCATAAATAAATAAATCTATCGAATAAAGGTTAGACAAAAATTTAAGAATTTGTTAAATCCCATGCAGAATTATAGGAGAGTATTGCACATGTAATGCTAAAAACTAATGGGAAGAAATTTATAAATTAATAAAAGTTGCTGTCTAGGGATAAACATTTTTGACGGTCGCAAATGCAATTATTTGCGATCGTCACGAATACTAGCTAGAGTCCCATTTATTTCTTCTTATAAAGGTATTTAAAATTCCTCGCGGCTTCATTCCTTCCTAAACGCAAGCGACGACGCCCTTCCCTCTTCGTCATCTACTCTGAGCGTTCGTCTGAGGAACGCCTATACGTAATCTATAAACGCGAGTGCGGGGGCCGCGCATTATACAGCTGCGGCGCGCATAAATACGCGCATTAACCGTCTCTAAGCCACTCGTTATTTGCCCACCCTTGCTCTTCGTGTATCCGCATCTCTAACAGTAGAAGCGCCGGCATTATCCAATTTTCCAAGCAGATATATCGCTATATAATAATTGGGCATTCAGGGAAGGCGCTCACACCGAGTTTACTGGATTTTATTATTATCATTGCTGTTGCTGTTATCATTTTTGTTATCATTATCATAATCATCATCATTATCATCGTTCGCGAAGAAATGCGCATAAAACATTTTCTTCTCTTTTTTTGTGAACTCGTAGAAAGAGGATATGTAGGAGCCAGTATTTCAGTATTCTTTGCATGCTGTAGGTGGAGCAGCAATTGCAGAGGTAGTTGTTGGTGAGGGTCCTTTTAACCGTCACTAATTATAGCTAGCAGTAGCACTAACAGCAACTCGCGCAAATGTGTTTGAGATGAAATTCTTTTCTCTTTTTTTCTGAACTTTTAAGGAGGCTTTAACATCTTGAAAATTATTACTCACCTTAGCTTGTTTCTCAATTTAAGCGGGTTGCATGAGGCGATGCTTCTTCTTTTTCTCTCTTTTTTTACAATAATATTTCTTTTGATGTATTCAACCGAGTATGATGCAAATAGATATATTTTTTCTTTTTGCTCTCTTTTTTCCCTTTCTTACGATCTTCTCCGTCAGATGACTGATTTGTGTTGGGCTGCAGCTGCTTCTTTTCCAAAGCTAAAGTTTTTCGCTCAGACTGAATGCATATATTTTTCTAAATCAACTTTGTCTAAAAATGAAAATCTTTATACACATTCATATACAGGTATGTAAAAGTGGCAAAAAATTCATGTAATGTTGTATTTTGAATTTAATCACAGAAGATAGTCATTGTAATCCTGATTTGCATATACAAATTATAATTTAAATTTATAAAAAATTATGTTTCTCAATATTCTAATTATTAGAAGGATGCGATAAACTTTTGAATAATTGTTTTTAACAAAATAAACTATAACATTACAGTAATATGTATTGTTACAGAATATATATGTACTGTCATAATAATAATAACAACAACAAGAACAGCAATAATAATAATCCACTTTATAATTAATCGAAAATAATACCAGAAATTTAAATTTATTAAAATTGTTGACATTTGTAAGTATTTAACACAAATTAGTTCATAATGTATTTTAATTTAAAAGGAACTTTAGAAATTGCATTTCTGATCAAGAATAAATTTTTATTTTATAATTATTTTACGAGACTTCTGTCAAAATTACTCAAAAAGTATACTCTCTTAAGTCGATTAAAATATTTTGGTTTGTATAAGTGAGTGTAAACATTCATAATTTAGTTTATAAGTAATATATCTGAAATATTGTTTTTAACAGAATAAAATCATAAAGTATTTTCAATGTTGTACTAAGAAATTCATTGTAATAAGCAAATAATTCAAGTTAGACTGTTATTATAGTAACTTAACTTATTTTTTTAATATAATTAATTAACTTTGAAATTATTTAAATCTAATACATTAAATGTTTTTTAATTTTAAGTAGTGATATTTGAAATCTATTCTCGTAAATGGATAAATAAATTATTTAAATAATTTAGATATTAGTTAATTCCTTTATGATTTTTTGCTTTTTCAACTTTCAATTATTGAGTAGTTATTCAGTTAAAAAATTATTAAACTAGTATTTCGACATTCATGGTCTTTTTTACCATTTGTTTATGTTTCCAAATATTAATAAAAATATTATTGTATCAATATAACAAAGATATTAAGAAAGTTTTTGACTTATTTAACTATTTTATATCCAAAATCTCATAGTATAAAATTTTTGTTTATCATGAATGATTAATGGCGAGAAATGTTTATAATAATTTTATAATTTAAATAATTCCTTAATTAATTAAGTTTTTAAGATTTTACTGTCCTAAAACTTATTTTTTGTTTAGAAATTATGTGATGATATTAAGATTTATTTTTAAAATACATTATAGTACAGAATATGTATATACTTATATTTATCAACTTCATATTTATATCTTAAAATTATTTTCTATTAATTTATAAAACGTTTATTACGTCATTTAAATATAATTATCGTTATTAAAAAACTAAATTTTACAACTAAATTTATTTAATCTGATAACGGTATTAAAAGAATGTAATTTTTATAGGTTACATTAATTTTACATATTCTTAGATATTGTATAAAAAAGGTTTAAATTATAATATTTATCATAAAAAAATTACAATATCGTTAAACTATCTTCACTGTAATGTTTTTTTGTACTTCTATTTTGTAAATATACATTCTGAACAGTACTTACCTAATATACGTCTCCGTATTTAAAATCCCTTGTCCTTCAAAATTATAGTTTATATAAATTTCTTATTAAAATAATAAATTTTATATAAAAATTTTTCATAACATTCTTTAATTTTTATGTCTAAATTTGATAGTCAATAACTTTTTTTTCTCAAAATCCCTCCTCCTTTTTCAGCCTTTCAAATACGCAAATTCATCAAACATCAGATTAAACTATTAAAAATATAATTATTCAAAAAATATAATTGTTTTCCAGAATTTCTGAAGTATGTATAAATCTGAGACTGAAAGAGAAGAAAAATCAATTGGTAGTCAATATAAAAAGAAATATCCCAACTGTAGGACGCGTGTGTCTCTGATTGACAGCTGAAGTAACTCGCTCGAAAGCCTTTCTTCCGTTTTCTTTCACACGGTATCCTTTCTCTCCCTCTTTCTCTATCTATCTATCTGATATATACAACTGAAGGAATAGCGCATCTTTTCTCTTACTCCCCTTATTGCATCGGTATAAAGAGGCTTTTATTATTGGGATCTTTGGGGCTAGTTGAGCAATGAAACCCCGGCTTGATTCCGAGAATTTATAGGAGATAGAGTAAGATCGAGTGTATGATATGATGATATCATAGAGGAAGCATAGATGACAAATGAGAGCGTACATTCTATTGTTAATATTAAATACGAGAAAAGAGTTTATTTTGTAAATTATCTTGAATAAAGATGCTATATTTAGTTACTGAAAAATTACTTGAATTAGATAAATTCACCATCAAATCGTACAATTTTTTAAGTTTCGAGAATTTATTTGATGCCCTGTATTAAATTCATCTCTGAAACTAATTTTTACGAATTAAACTCGAATAAATTATTATTATGAATAATGAATATTATTCATTATAGGGTTTTTATTATAGTAATTGCACGAATTAACAAATATTACTTTAAAATTGTACAGTGAATCAATGTTAATTATTTAGAAACATATTCATTGTTTTATGCAGAAAAGAAAAACATAAATAAAAATAGAAAAAAGAGAGTAAATGTGTGGGCCAAAAGGGCAATGGGATGAAGGAAGCAGATGGAATACATGCATGGAATACATGCATATCTGCGATGCGATTGCAAGTAACTCTACAAACTTTCGATTTATAGAGCAGCAGCATTGTTAGTTAGGAAATAAGAGATTATCCGTACAGTGTCGGGAATATGTCGTTAATGTATTTAAAATATGAAGAGAGAGAGAGAGAGAATGAGAAGGTAGACAATAATATGTGCAGTATATGTGTTTTAAGTGTAATGTAACATCAATTGGTATTCTGTATTTTGAAGTTAGAGAAGGGAAGGTATTTTTTATTATTTGATAGTATTCCCAAAATTGTAATCAGATTCCGTACATATATTTTTATAAAAATATTAGTTTTTTATACAAAGTTGATCATTGTTAAATTCTTTACAGTAGATCATTTATTTTACGTAATTCAAAATAATGTATTGTAAGATTATTTAATCATAACGAATCTTACATAGCTTCAATAATACAGCCTATTTCTATTATTATTTTATTTGAATAAAACTTGAAAAATAAGTCAACTTTGTTAATTAATGTGGACTGTTGATGTGTTTTATCTACAACACATAAATAATTTGTAATAGATAGTACTATTTAAATACAAAAATTAAATATTATTAGAAACTACGAAAACAACCATTAAGTAGCCACTCACAAATAATTTTTGTGTTAACGCATATCCCGCCTATAACATTTGATGATATGATGCTTAGTAATACACAATGATTGAAGTCTGTAGATCGAAGCAGTGAAAATCCTTTGCAGGAGTTAACTTGTTTTTCTTCCGTAAATTTGTCTCCATGAAAATTTTTTTTTTCACTGAGAATATGTTAAGTATCAAAGAGTTATTTTAAAATGTGCGTGCAAATTTATCCTACGTCACTTTGTTTTTTTTCATACCTTTTCATTCTCTTCCTTTGACAGTCATGCGCTACAAAATTATAACTTCTTATTAAACTATTAGTAAAAGAACAGAGATATACAGTGTTTTTTTAAAAAAATGTACCACATTCTTAGGAATTGCATGTAAAAAAATATCACGGTTTCTTATTTTTAACACTCACGTTAAAGTTTTATTGCTGTGTTGTAAAATTTTTTAAAAGATTTTTTCCTTTCGTCATATATATTTTTGCGTGTATTCAGGCTGAGTTGGTCTATTGCACCAATTTAAGAGACAGAGTCGCCTCGAATTATATGCGAAGATTGGGTTAAAAAATTGAACAAATGTTAAAAAATGATTTAGTGTGT
Organism: Wiebesia pumilae; assembly: GCA_018907045.1. Classification (NCBI taxonomy): domain Eukaryota; kingdom Metazoa; phylum Arthropoda; class Insecta; order Hymenoptera; family Agaonidae; genus Wiebesia; species Wiebesia pumilae. The sequence continues at coordinate 7,042,127 of JACCHZ010000159.1, read as the reverse complement.
TAGTGATTCTCAGGTGTCTTACTCTTCGCAGTTGAGGCGCTTTCTTTGCTTCTTTTCCCGGGTTGATTGTCGAACGTCTTGACCGGACGATAAGTTACTCTTCTTCTTAGCCTTCTTATTAATCACTTTGTTAATTAGTTCCTTCTCTAAAGTTTTTACATCTATTTACGTGCCTTAATTATCTTTTGGAAGATGTTTCTTAGCAATCGATGTCTGAGGTTGCTGATCCAGTTTTTGTCAGTTAGTTGGCCTTTTGTTTCCTAGTCTACTTCCTGGATTGATAAACCGTCCTTAGTTTCAATACTGATCACGTATTTGAGTGATTAACGTAGAAGATGATGATTTTATAATAATATGTGTGGAATGGATGACTTAGTATATAATTTACCTTAGTTTAGTATTATTTTTATGATTGAGAATTCTTATATTGTAATTACTGGCATTACAGATGATGCGTTTCAGTATCCGAAAGGTGAATAGCCTTGTCGGCATACGAAACAATATAACTTGGAAATTGTTCATAAATCTTTCTCTCATTATTTAATTAAGATATCTCTTAATTGGACTCTGTGAAGATGCTGATTATTATTGTGTATTTATATTAATTAGACATTATTTAAATTTTCTTTAGAATTATTTAGATTATTAATGTATCTACTGTATAACAAATTATATTATTTTTCTGTTCAATTTGAACTGAAATATAATTATGACTTTCAGAAAATTTTAGTAGCAAGCGATCTTCACTATCATTTATTAATTTAAATTTAGTAGTAAATAAGATGTACTTAGTATTAGTTGTTATTCAGTAGTTGATAAATCGATGTATTAATATTCCGATATTCGGTGATAATTGTTATACTAACAAATTATTGTTATACTAACTAAGCTTATTAATAATCGAAAAAAACTTTCTTTTTTACAAAATAATTTTGCCTTTCTACACTAAAATATAAAATCATGAATAGCTACTTTTTTCAAATTGTACTTTATTTTAATTAATATTCTAATTAATTTGAAACAAATTAGTAGTAAATAGAACAAGACTGTTTTATATAAAGTTATAAAATATAAATTGAAACGTTGGATTCCATTTTTTTAATACAACTCTTATTTATTATTTAAAATGTTATAATGTTTTAAAAAAAGGTTAAAATACTTCTTTAATTATTATAATATTTATATTTAGTATGTATAATTTTAGCTGGAATCATTTGTATTTTTTTATATTCGAAACATTTTGTATTTATATTGCAAACATTTATTTTGTTTAACTTAATGAATATTAACCAAATAAAAAGTAATATTAGTGAACAAGTATTGATCTTTACAAAATCTTTAAAATTCATGAAAACAATAATAGAGAAAACAATAATATAGATAATATATAATGTTATTATATCGACTTATGTAATCAATAAAAGTTATGTTTCTACATTTTATTAATTTTTACTTATCAAATGATACTTCTTATTACTGTTACTGTTACATCTTAAATATATTTCTTCGTTCTTTTTCTTGTCATTTTCTTGTCGACTTATTATTTGTCAATACAACTATGTACGAAATAATATTGATTTTCATATAAGTGTACATTAAATTCTATAATTATAAATAAAATTGTTTATTTAATTTTACAATTAATTTACTTAAATATTAATTTAAATAAGTTGAGATTAATTTTTGACTGTATTTTTTAATTTATTTTTCTAATTTTCTTTGATTTGATTTATTTAATACCTATTTGCACACATACATTGAAAATGAACTTGATACAATAATATAGTTTAGTATTAGAGTAAAAGAATATACGTGAACTTCATATTTTATTTTTATCAATTCAATAAAAGTTAAATTTTCTTAGAAGTTTAGCTTACAAAATGGAAGTTTATAAAAAATAATTAGTATTTGACAATAATTATTATGTATTAAGGTAATCATGATTTACTTGATTTACACTTAAATTGATATATAAGTTATTAAAACTATTTTTTTAAAACTATAAAAGGTAATTTATAATCATTTCTGATGCGCCAAATCGAGAATAAAGAAGTATCAAGCAGATATAAACAGTTTAAGCAGGACGTACGACGAGCTTCTTAATCGAAAATCTAATATGGCTTATTAAGTTTATGTCTACATAAATATTGTGTATGTATGTCCTCCTAAATTTAGATTCTTTTAGTGCTACTGATAAATTTTGCTGATAAAATTTATGCACGTATTTCTACTTTTAGAACTTTCTAATGTCGATAGTCAGTTTTGCTTGTGTACTTATCCTTTTTTTCAAATTTTCCTAGTATCTACACTCATTTTTTCTTGAAGTTTCGATGTATCAAATTGCTATTATTACTTTAGGTACTCAAATGGTTAAAAAATCGAAGTTATGTAGATGTGAGTTTTACGATAATCGATTGTTAATTCTTAATTGTAGTGCGTGCATTGATAATTCGTATAAGTTTCTGTATTACTTAATTTGATACTATAAAAAAATTTGTTCCATTTATAAAGTCATTTGATTTATTATGATCAAATGAGAATATAAGTATGGCATATTGCTATAAATTAATTTATTTCAATAAAAGCTATGTAGCAATTTTAATAAAATTACTGAAATTATTTTAAAATTGAATTATATTGCTAATATCCAATAATGAAATTAAGTAAAAGAATCGGTAGAGAAGACTGGTAAAGGAACTCCAATAGGCTAAAGGACCATTACATTAGCGAGGTATTTGATTATTGTAAGTTATCAATATCTTAAACTTCTTTTAACTGGGAACATTAAAGCATATTTTCTGAAAATTTTAAATTCATTAATTTATCAATTAAGCTTAAAAATGTTTAATTTATCATGTTTTCTTGTGGATTTTTGTATTTTTGTATAAAAATTTATGTCGAATTAAATGTATCTTTAAATTCCAACGGAGTTTTAATATTTTAATGGCTATTCGATACATCTGCTATTTTACAAACATTTTTATATAATTTATACATATATAATAAGTTCAGAATGCCTGTAGAAAATTCAAGTATCAATTCTCACAATTATGGTACGATAATTATAATAATCAGATAATAAATAATACAGTGAAAATTGAGAAAATACTCTAAATATAAAGGATAATTAAAACAATAATAAAAATTATGTAAATTAGATGTTTATTTATAATATCATATACTTATTATAGGATACTATCATTATTTTATATATTGTAACTATAATTATTCTATTATAATAATGATTTTATACGTTATATTAAATTACTTTAACATTAATATACAATTATGCAATAACAGACTCCGATGTTTCTTCTCTGTCAGAGCTAATTATAAGATTGCGTGCTTTTTTTGCAATCTACACATCTAAGCACGCAAAGGAAGAATAAATTCACAGTTTCTCGCCTGCCGAAGGATGGTAGAAAATCAACGATCTAAATGATAAAAAGACGATAATATTAATGAAAAAAAGAAAAGGAAGAGAAAACGGTCTAATTAAATTCATTCTACCTACTCTATACCGATGTATAGTGTACCGATGCGCTTACGTCTCTCTTCCTTTGTCTTTCACATTTTGTAGCTTCTCCTTTTTATTCTTTGTTTCATTTGACTCCAAAGAGACGTTAATTAACATGCTGATTCTTGTATGCAGAATGTGTGAGGTCGTGGGGGTAGAGTTCACGCAAAAAATTTCAACGCCGAACTGACTACCTTTTCCTGCCTACTTCCCGTAGTCCTTTTCACTGGAGCATTTGATTCGGGGTTCCGAGGAGGCGCGAAATTCACACTTTACTCGACGATGTCAACTCGTACCATGCATTATTAATGCATGATATTCAAGGATGTGACTGAGGGAGAGATGAAAGTACTTCATCGAAGGAAAGAGAGGTAGAGTTTACTTAGGGAAGTGTATTACTGGTAACTACTTAAAGCTTGAGTATTTCTTATTTTTAATTATAGAAAGTTAACTTGACTACTTGAAAGTTCAGTAGCAACCGTCAAGAAATTTCATAATAAATTTTTCGTACTTTCTGTCCGAATAAAACTTTAAGACTGTATACAATATTTTTATTTTAGACCTTGAGCTCATAAAAATAGTTACCAGACTACATAATTTTAATATGTATATAAATAATTATATATATAATGGATTATTACATTGCTGATAATTAGTATCGCTTTAAAATTCTAAAATTCTATTTCAATATTTTTAATAATAATATTTATAACATTCAAATGTGTTGTTAAACATAAACAAAATAAATACATTAATACACGAATATAAATGAATACATAAATTGCTGTTCATTAAATTATTACTAATGTGAAAATTATAGTAGTATTCAGATTATATATATATATATAAGTGTCAATTGAAGCCCTATTGATTAGAACAGTAATATCAGTCTTTCTTTCAATTTTAAAATATTTAAAATCATTTTTTTTTAAATATATATCACGCGTTTGTATTCAATTCAATTGACTCAGCATTATCTTTAATGTTATACATAGCTTTTTACTTTGAAATGTTTTCGTCGCAATTACTTATACAACATAAAAAAATCCATTGAATTATCTGAAGTTATAGTAAATGATTTTTAATGTGTTATGTAAAACATTTTGAGATTACAAATAATTAGTGTACGTATCTAAAAATATAATATGTATCAAAGAGTGTCGGAGATAGTCTAGTTTATGAAGGACTAAGGAATTAAGAAAGAGATTTACTTATCAATGTTTTTTCCCTTTATTCTGTATAATTGTCCATTATTATTTTTATGAAATTTGAGTTGAATAGTTATTAAAAAATTGAACTTTTCGATGTTTTTTTCGATCTTAAATTTATAAATAATTAAAACGAAAACAATTTTGAATTTTTACATAAGTCCGAATATTTTCTTTTGAAACTATAAATTTTGAAATAAAAAAAAATTTAAAAAGTATAACATCCTAATAGTATTTTTCCTTTAATTTCATTCAATTTTTAGTACTTAGATTTGTACATATAATTCCTTAAAATTATCATGAATATTATATTTATTTTATTAAAATATATCACGGATGATTTAGTAAAGTTTAAATTATATTCAACACAAAAGTAAAAAAGAAATTAAAAATTTTTTTAATAGTAAACAGATATAATTAAATAACTTCTTAATATTCTTGATATCTTACACAATTTATAAATTTTCTTTCTATTTTATAATACTTGCAATTGTAATTAATTATAATAAATTTATAATTTCTTTATGTATAAAATATAGTTGTTAATTTAAAATCATTTTTGAAAATATTTATAATCTTTAAAATTTCATTAAATTATTAAATAATTAAATTTATAAAATAATTCTACTTAAAGCTACTAATGAAGCATACATAGATAGTAAGTAATTCCATATATATTTATTAAAAATTAGTTTAACTGTTTATATTATTTAAAATTTTTTGCTTGTAGCTATATTCTAATTTGAGATATTTTTGTATTTGAGATAGTATTGACATTACCAGTTGAAAAGACAAAAATTTAGTCTTTTTAATTATTTAAATGATTAAGTAAATGATATTTGTCTACGTTCCATGTTGTATTATTTTGCAGACGTAAAACAAAAAATTGCTAAGAAATTCTAGTTCTTAGTTGTATAATAGTACGTGAAATAATAATTTAAGAATGTCATGTATATTAATAGTAGCTGATAAATTCTTTTATTACCGTTCGGTTTCGAGATAATGTAATTTTGAGATACGCATGTTAATACCTGGAATTGGTTGTAATTTTAAATTATTTTAAAATTTTGTCATATTGAATATCAGGATCCTAATAAATAAAAAAATTGAATTAACAGTATTTATTTGGTGTAATGAAGCTTTAAGAAAGCGCGGCATGGTTTGTCGATAGGAGTGTAAAAGCTTAAGCATCAATGTATTATAATGTAGTATATTAGGTAAAAGCAGAAATTAAAACCATGACATAAAAAATCTTTATAAGTAATTTATACATAAGTATTTATACATAAGTAAATGATATTTGTCTACGTTCCATGTTGTATTATTTTGCAGACGTAAAACAAAAAATTGCTAAGAAATTTTAGTTTTTAGTTGTATAATACAGTACGTGAGATAATAATTTAAGAATGTTAAGAATGAGAAAATAATTTAATAATTTAAGAAAAAAAATTAATAAAAATAATTTCCTCTTATGAAATTTGTCGGTGTCAGAAAAGGGCAACAAGTCACGCGCGCATTCTGATTCGCACTTAGTACGAACTGGATTGTGCACGAGCGCGTGATTCATGGAAACGCTGAGATGGAAGCGTCGGTTCTCACACCCGGAAGTTCATGTTGTCTCCAATGCACGTAAACGAGGGGATGGACATGCAGCTCTTTTTCTTTTTTGCTTATTTTTATCTTCTTTATTTAGAGATCATCATGGTGTTATTTTTTAGACGAGGTTTCAAAAAGTACCTGCTGAAGCATCTTATAAAACTATTTATTCATCTTTAGCACGTATATAATTTCATTTAAAGTTTCATTTTTATGAAGATTTATTATATAATAGATTAAAATTTGTATGTTACACAAAAAGTTAATTTTTCTAAAGCGATTAATATATTTTATAGATTGAGAGTGCAGGAAATTCTCTTACATGATTCAATGGAATATCTGAATTAAAACAAAATTACTACTTACTAAAGATTAAGGCGAGCATTTAGAAAAAACAGAAAAGCAAAGAAACAATAACGTTTTTCTCAAGAAAGTTGATATTTTTACTATGAAAACGTCTTTACTAACTACAATGCGATGTTAAGAAAATGAAATTATAGCTGCAGTGAAGAAAATTATCAATTTGATTATTATTATTTCAACGCGTTAAACTTATTATGAAGTCAATATTGAGAATTTCATTTAAATCATTTATTCAAGTAATTTATATTTAGAGTTTACATAAAAAAATTGTTCATACAAATGCATATTTATACAACATGTAAATAAGTATGAAATATATTATCGACAGATATATTTAAGAATTCATGATGTTCTGCATAAAACATTAAGATTTATTTATTTAGTGTAACAGTATATTCATTCTATAATGTCACTCTTTTTATTGTCAATTTCATCGAAGTATTTAACATACAGCTATTTCATAGAATTAATTATTTTCATCTTAAAATCATAGCAGAAATTTTTTATTTATTCATCTTTTATGTATTTACATGAGATTTCATGTTTCATGCAGAATACATCAATCGGCTGTCAGTATCGTCGCCCTCAAAACTCATATACATATATTTTCGTGATTTTCATATGCATACATTAAAGATACAAATACACGAATCTGTATTCAAACAATACATACGTATATATACATAATTATACGTATTCGCAAGTATAATATAAAATGTGAGCGATGGTGCAGTGAATACTACGAAATTAGCTCTGGAGCTAATTACGGCGACAACGAGAGTTGCCGACTCTTGCATCCGCATATGTATGGTGTTGTATAATTATTCTAGTAATTATGCATAATCGGTGCGCTTCCTTGCCGCGAAAACGGACAAGCATGTACGCTATACACGCTTTCATTTTAGTTTTTAAATACCCGCACGATGGAAGGTATGACATAGACTGTTCGGATCAAACGAAAGTATATAAATAGATACAGAAAACTTTGAATTGAGATTCAAGAGTCGAGCTTTTTTATTTAGAATTCATTTTTTATGTGAAGGTTCAACGATGCGTTTCACTTTCCTTTTTCTTCACTGTTTTATTATATTTTATACATTTAATGGTTGTTGCATCATTTTATATGAATTTGAACTGTATTATGATAGATTTTGTATTGATTTTAAGGCTACCAAATAAAGCATATTATTTGGATTTCCGAAAATATTTTTGATATGTATATTTCTGTTTTAGAAAAAAATGTTCGAATTATTAGATATGAAGCTAATATAATGAATGTCGTGTATTCGTTAAAATCTTAAATTTTTAATTAGTCAACAAACATTAAAAGGATTAATTAAGAGTAGAATTTTATTGATGGAATTTTATTTTTCCCTTATCTTGTATTAATGAAGAAACCTATCATTTTAATTATTACCGTTTGTTAATGTGTAAAAAATTATTATACAATTCAATGCTGACAAAGATTATTCCGAAATTCTTGTGATTTAGGTCGATTGCTAGAAGATAGTAATATAAAAAATATATATAGTGATATAATTTTTCTCTAATTTTTAGGAAATGTAAATGTAATTGTTATAATTATTTCGTAAAATATTTATTTTATTTTATTAGACTAAAATATTTATTATGTTTTTGGCTGACTTATTTTAAATTAATAAATAATTTTTAATAAATAAATTAATAAATAATCTATAATTTCCGTGATAAATATCATATATGTACATGAAAATTGAGACTGAGAATCCAGCATTGATTTTAACAATTTTACATATAGCACTAAAACAAGTAAAATAGTATTTTACTTTATTACTGAATGATAAAAGAATATTAAATATAATTAAACAAATCAAGAGTACATTTTCAATTGTTCTTGAAAGTAGGAATATTTATTTCTGAATAGAGAGTTTTTTTTATTAGTATATTACTTTTACGCCATCAAAATTTTCTATGTAAATAAAAATATTTATTTAACGTGTTTTATTACTCATTTTCATTTTTATACAATCCTTCGTAAGCCTTTCCCTATTTCTCTTGTTACATCCTTTTCATAAAGCCACGACGAAGAAAACTCCTTTGATAGCTGTGACGCTTTTATCGTATGATGTACGACGATCTCTCATAAAAACATGTTTACATCGTGCAAAATTGAAAGCTGCAAAGGCAAACGTTTTGCGAATCGCTTGGTGTATATTCATACGTTGCATTTAGCGACGCGTGGAAATTTCACGCTTCGATTGATTTTCCCTTTTTTATTTATTTTTTCTCTTGACTATGTACATATAAGCTCATGAAGAGCAGCGGTGCCTGACTCAAGCGCGATCGTTACTACTGGAAATTCTTTTTAGCGCCATCGGAATTTTTAAGGCGTTTGTGTAGTATGATGAACAAAGTAGAAGCTAGTATATGCAGAATTGAATAAAGAATACTTTGTAATTATTCTTTTCAAAGTCAGTCAAATGTGATATGATTCATGTTATTTTTTAGTATATATTAATGAAGGGCCTTTCTATTTAGAAATGCATTTTCGTTGGACCACAAAAAAATTTTGAAAAGTATGGATAACTTAAATTATTTAAACTATTTAAGTTACAAAAATTTTTTTGCTCTTATGTAGAAATATGCAAAGTTTTTTAGTAATTTTAATTATGACGATATTATTAATTTAAGTTCTTCAGAAATTTATACATATGTTTAGTGATACTATAACCATCTTGCTAACCGTCTATTAGTTTAGTAAATTAACATTTTTTTGGAGTTCTCTCAAATAAAAAGATTTGATTGAATTATGTGAATATATTAAAAAAATAATAATAATTTCCAATTTAAAAGTTACCAATTCTTTCAGTTCTCTATGTAATTCATTAATAATTGAAAATAATAAGGCTATTAAATAGTAAAAATATAAAACCTTTAATCTTAGATGATAGAGAATAATTGCTAGTCATCTTTTAAGGAAACATTTTTAAAATAAACTTGCAAAATTTTCAAGAGTACCCTAATATATGTAACAAGCAATGTGCAAGAGAGCAAGAATCTTCAAAAATAACGAAAGTAGGTGAACATTTTGAGAAAATTGTTATCAATTGTAGCATGTCACCTGTTTCGCGAGTGCTTATTAAAGTGCTACGCTGACACTGAGGGTAACAGAAATATAAAGCCAAATAAAAAGAATGTAGCAAAGAAACGAGAAAAATGAAGAAGAAAGAGAAACATAAGCAATAAGGGGATTCGAGTGGGGAAAGGTTCCGGAAAGACTATGCAATGAAAGGAACAAAAAGACGAGGTGGTGCGGAGCCGGTGAACCGTACGGAAGAAAACTGTCTGTGACACATTCACAAGAATTGTAAATGATGGACTTGTTATATGAGCGTTTCAAGTTACACATACATCATTTTTCAGACCTTGATGTATAGGCGAAAAACAAGTACATGTGTTTATGTAAAGATACGGACAATGGGCGAAAAGGTTTAGGAGTGCATGATGATCAACGGAACGAACCACCAAGAAAAGGGGCAGTCAACGATTAATACAAGAAGATGCCCACTTTCTATATTTGAATCTGGTACAACATTTCTCAATTTGATGAAAATATGCTTTGGCTTTAGATATTCAATTCTTTATACTTTTCTTTAGTAGCCAATGTAGAATAACGACAAAGGAAACGATATTGAATTTCTTTATAGTATTGTAATTAATATTAAGTTTCATTAACTATGAAATCCAAACATTTTATTACATCCAAACATCTAATATTAGCGGTTTACAGAATTTTTTCAAACTCCTTCAAACAGATTTTTATAGTTTAAGAACTTGTTTACGTTTATATTGCTACAGTGTAATTATTATTATAAAAAGGTACATGTTTAATATAATAAACATAACAGTTGATGTAATTTATTTACATGAAACTATATTTAACACTTTCTAAAAATCTCGAAGACTTATCTTCGTATTCTACACTATATTATGTGCAAATTTCGTACAATAGAATTTATTAATTAATTAGTTTGAGTTTGAGTGATATCATTAAATATGAATTATAATTGCTGCAATTGATAGATTAATAAATTAAGGAATACTGAAATTTGTCTAATAAGCACAATATATCACAATATTATTATTGCAATTGATTTACAATATTAGGTAAATTTTGTACGTTATTAAATACTTTTCAGGGCAATAATTTATAGAAAATTGTTGTTTGTAAGTTTGTTTCCATTGTTCCTTAATAGGTATACGTAAATACATAATTATCATTTGCGTATATGTACATAATTATACGTTGCGTATAATTGTATCAATAATTATATCATTGCATACATAATTATCCATCCTCTTATGACCAAGTAACTTTAGTCTTCCCATTAAAAAGAAAACATTCGATTCTCCGACATTTTCATCTTATACAACCCACGTCCATACTGCCTTTCTTCTTTCTCTTAGCTATGGTTTCAATCGCACAAGGCACTCAAGTATCTTTATCATTCTCCTTTCATACGTGCGCATGTTTACCTTCAGGTTTCATTATTAGTATCCGCATGGTACGTGAGCTTATTAAGAGAAATAGCTTCGGAGACGCCGGAGAATGACAACTTAGAACAATGTGTCTAGCTTCGTCCACTAATCGTTGCTCTTCCGTGAAGGATTTTCCTTGACTCGCAGCCTCGTGTTATACGAAGTACATACTCGCTATTTCTCAATATTCTTTATTCCTGTCTTTTGTCTAAGCTCTAAGATTTTCTTGGCTACTCGTGCGCTACTAGCGTTGTTTGTAAATCGGAGGGAGTATTCTCGTGTAACACGGTCCTTATATTCTGAGCTAACACGTATTGTGACGTGCATTGTCGTTTTGCAAAAGTGGTTCCTTCGTAAAACCTTTTCGTTGCTTTATTTCCTGCTAAATGAGAAGTCTTTCTCGTTTCTAACAGGAAGGAACCTGAAATACTATTTCTCTTATATATCTTGTTATGGATTTATCGTACTAATTTTCTTAATAATAATCCAGACACTATAAATTGTTGTTGAATCCATTCCTTAAAAAATGTCATAAAAAAAATATGATTAATTAATGCTTAATTTTTACTTATTTTTTATCGTGAAAAAAATTTTCTTATAAAACTGAAACGTATACTCAGAATAAGTTAATGACAATAATTTTAGTTGAAAGATAATTTTACAAATATTAAGGGATATTGTTTGCTTCATGAAAATAAGATAATCTGTGAATAAAAATGAAATTAGTATTTTGTAATTATAAAAATATATCTATTTTCTCAATTCTCAGTCAAAGCATTCATGCTTACAATAATGAACTAAAAGAGTAGATTAACTTTACATATATAGACTATAAGATTTATATTTTTGCTATATTGGCATTCACAAGATCTTTCAATTATAAATAATTTAATAATATAAGATAAATAATTTTAATATTCACGTTGATATTGTCATCGGTTAACGTTATAATAATGCTCATATTAATAATAAGTATTTATATTAATATCGCTATTATTATTGTTATAATAATAATAATAATAATAATAATTATTATTATTATTATTATATCTATAAGATTATAAATGTTTCAATTACTTAAATTAAATTAAATTTTAGAAGCTCATTAAATTTATATTTTATTGTAAAATATTAAACTTCAATCAGTAAAAATTTACTAATTAATTTTCGTTATAATTTAGTTGCAAATAATCAAAAGCGATCGAATAAAAATCGGAGTCAATATCTATACAAAATATAGGCATTTAATTAATATTTAGTACTAATTTCAACTGTATTGGAAGATTGCACGTGTTTATGAAATCTGCTGGTAATATGTAGATGAAACTTTCTTTTTCTCCAAGATAATCACTTGTACGAAGAAATACAATATAAAATTTCAAAGAATAAGTTATATGATAAAATAAAATATTATTTTAAGATACTGAATATTATTGTTTTAAGAAAAGTATTGATACCATATTCCATCTTATAGGGTAAGTTATCATCTTGAAATTTGCGATATATATATAATTACCAGAAAAGATCCAGAGAAATAATTCTTCCATTTCGATATTCGCTATCGATAACAATTTCCTTCGTCGCGCTGTGAAATCTACAGCAACTCTTCTTATTGGGAATAACTTTGTCCTTTTTTCAGTACAATGATACTCGATGATTCATGAACTAGATTTTGCCTCGGCATTTGGTAATCTGTCGTTGGCAGAACAGAGATGGAGTGTCGAAAAATCTCTCGAGAAGAGAAACATCGGATGACAGCAGTATATTGCAGTTGTGGACACGAAAGAAATAGGTTGGAGATTGAAAATCTTATGATAAACCAATCAAAGAGTACGTAAAGGAGGCCAAAGAAATTTTCTTCAATATTTAAATTCGAGATTTCTAAACCATTCTCGCTAGTTTATTTAGAAACGGAAGTCTTTAATTTAACAATCAATTTAAATCAATTTTTACGTGAATATCTAGTAAGAATTAAAATTTTTTATTAATATTTATTTATCTTTTGTTTGTATTCTGTTATAACTTGCTTCATCTGATATTACTTATTATATATTTATGGCAGTAATATCTAGAAAAATGTATGTACTTTTTGTTCTTTTATAATCAATATAAATGACTAAACTACATTAAACAGATATGATGGCTGTAAATTAGATTTCTGCTATTATATAATCGTTTTAGTAATTTAGTCCAACAATTTCTGCAGAAAATAAAATGTAATATTTTAACTTTTAATTTGTAAATAGATAGTTCATTTATTTTATATATTTAGCTCAAATTGCTAATAAGAAAAGCTTATTGATAGAAATAGAATAGCGGAGCATTAAAATAAATACAAAATAATAACAATATTTAAAGATATCAGTTTAATTACTATGATTTATTATAGTAATTATTAATGACTTATCGTTGACTATGAAGAAAAAATTTAAAGACTAATAATGCATTTATTAATACATGTAAGGAAGCATCCTAAAACTTTAATATCAACTTTATATTTTGTATTTGAAACCTCACAAATAATGAAAAGAAATTTTCATAATTTTTTCTTTTCATAAATTTTCATAAGTCATAAATAGTGACACACTAAAGAATAATTAAAAATGATCTAGTATAATTGTTAATAATGAAGCTCTATTTAATTTATTATATTTTATTTTATTTTATTTTAAAATCAGAAAAATGCTACAAACATTGATTTATTAATAAAACTATAGAATTGTAATCTCAAATAATAGAACCTTTTAATAAGTGCAAAAAGCTATACAATGTCGATAATTGGATTTATTATTACAGAGTTCGATATCTGTATGGGTCATATATAATAATATATCAAGTAACAAGATCATTAAATACGAATATTTAGATAAAAGCAATTATCTTAAAAAAACTATAAAAAATAAATAATTTTTATGAATTAATATAATTTAGGGAATTAAAGACTTATGACTAATGCTTTTAAATAAGTATTAAATAAATTATTAGGCTAATTAACTTTTAAATTTCATAAAGATACTTTTTTAAAGTACGTAAATCGTACTTTTAATAAATTATACATAATTATTTTTTAATGAATTATCTTCTCTAATTAATTGCATATTTAACGAATGAAATTTTATAAGTTTGTTTCGATGTCAATAAATTCATAACTTATTTTACTTTATCTTATATATTTTATTATGATATATCTTAAGTCTATTTTAACTAAAAATGTGAATGCTGATTTATGATTTGAAACGAAATAGGAACAAAAAATTTATATTAATTTAAAAATTAATAAAAAACTTTAAATAATTAAAATTTAAATTACATTAAGTAAGTCGACCTTTTCATTTTAAATTTTAAAAAACCTGCACTAATATATATATTTATTATCTGCACTTATAATATATTTTATTTCCTAAATCTAAAGTACTAAATATTTATATACTATAAGTTTATATGTTTAAAAATTACAATTTTTTCTTTTTCTATTTTATTTTATTAATAGAAGTTTATAGAAATTTCCAATTAAAAGTATAAAATTTTCCGAAAAAATTAATTTTCTGAAATTTTCGTGAATTAAAAATAAAAATTTTAAATTATTCACTATAATTGTACAAAATTTTATCTGACTACGTACTATACTGTGAAGCTCTTCTCATAATAAAGCTTGAGAGGACGAGGTACTAATTTAATAAGGTTCATTTCATACTAAAAATGAATTAATTTCCTTAATTTAAAATCCGTTTCGTCTGATTCTTCATCCTTCCTTAATAGTATACTTCTACGCTTTTCCACGCTTTTTCTAAAAAATAAAGAAAGATGATAAAGAATAAAGAAAGAAAAATAAAAAAAATAAAGATGTAAGAGAGAAATAAAAAAGAAGCTCAAAGAGAGCATGAGAGCGAGTGAGGAAATCGCCGCTTTCGAAATTTGTTCTCTTTCTCTTTCGCTCCTTGTACTGCATCAAGAAATGCATTCAAAAAGGCAGCTCAGTAAGTAACGAGCTTGCAAGCTCTTGCACGCTCACACAAATATCTCAGGCAGTAAAGGCCAAACGCAAGTGAGAGAAAGCGAGAAAGAGAGAGAGAGAGAGAGTCTATGGAACTTCTGTTTTCTTGGCGGCCAAAAGGAGTTCCGTGGAGCACTCGACTAATGGATGCTGGGAGTCTTACGGGTAGGAGAGACTACGGTGACTACAACGACGACGCCAAACTTTAACTCGTTAATTACGGGTGCGAGGGCAAGTTCTTGCGACGCCACGTAGCGTTCTCGAATATTTCAAACTATTGTGTTCGTAAACTCCCCGAGGGTTTGGCTCTGCAGTAAGCTTTGCCTTCGTCGTTCCTGCTTTCTCTCTCTCTCTTTTCCTCTCACTTGGTTTCTTTCATTTCTTCGTTTTCCAATTTTTAACTTTCTTTTTCTTACTCTCCGAGATCACCTTTCCTCTTCAACGATTTTCCCTTTTTGCATTGTGATTTTTTTTCTTATGTTTACTTTCTTCGCTTTCTTGACCATTTCTTTACCATTTTTAGGCATATAGTTTTATACTTTATATTTCGTTCATTCAATGTACTTAATATCTGTATTGGGTTTCAAGTAACGTAAGCCGAATGAAATTCTTAAATTATAAGCTTAATTATTTGAAATCTTAACCATACAAAACTGTTTGTTTTTTTAAAACTTTATTGTATTATTAATATTAACACTATATTTTAAATCTTTATAAAACCGGAACATAAGTTTTAGGAGAATCGCTTTAACTGGCTATACGATATCGTCTTCGGTAATATCTGTTGGTAGAGATTGTTACCTAAGAAGCTTTCTGCTATTTAAATGTCATTCATTTTCTTAGACTACTTTTTGTAACAGATTGTAGTTTATAACATTCAAATAAATACCAAGCTGGATATTATTTACAATCAAGTATATCAAAATTATTTAAAAATAATTTTTTAAATAACAGGTTTATTTTCGTTAACCTTGAAAATTCGAACACATAGAGAAGAAATTTTAAAGCACGATTTTTAAGTGATCATAAAATATAATTTTATTTCTTAGTAAAGTTATATTTAACTCGTAAATGAAATACGATTCTTCGAGTTTTTAATGTAAGATATTTTGATCTGTTTGATATTTTACAATGAAGATATCGAAAATAAATTAGCTTAAAATTATTAAAATAAAAAATATTGCTCATTTTTCTAATTACAAGCTTCAATTAATCACGGTTCACGCCTTAATAAATGTTAATATCAGCAATAAGTTAGTTAGCACTAAAGCGTTTCATATTAAAAACTATCAATTTTAGATAATGGTCGTAAATTTTTTATATATTTAAATCTTTTCTATCTAAGCAAAGTGTTAATCGAGTTTCATAATAAAAGAAACGTCTGTTCGATTTTTCACATTTTCTAAACAAGAATTCTTTAGCTTGAAAATAAATTATATCAACTTGGTTGTGTGAAAACTTTTAGCGATCTAGTTGCGAACAGGGAAACATTTTGCTTTTCCGAAATGTACGAATTGCCAAGCTTGTTGAACTGCAAAGATGAGAAGAGAGAAATAGAAGAAAAATAACGAGGGGTCAGTCCAATAAAGTCACGTAAGGCAGTCATACAAAGTCAAAGGCACGTAAGGTCATGTGCTTCTGGGTCAAGTGGGTGCTCGCATAGCGGTGCATGCATAAGCTAATGCCAGAATAAACGCTTCTTATTAGAGTAAATAACAAATGTTCTGGCATCCGATAAGCTTTGGGATTTGAATGCATAAATACTCTCGGGTTTTCGTGTGCATAAATATGGCCGCGACGTATATATGCGCGCATCTGTGTTTACATAGGGGAAGATCAGCCGAGGTCATTAAGCGTGCGTGTATTTTATATTATATAATACATCCTGTGTGTGTACTTATTTATGTTAATTTAAAGATCATGATATCCGCTTTCTAGTCTGTTTATTCTACTTAATTTTTCTATGCATTTCTGGAGAGCTACAACGAAAGAAATTTTTGCTAATTTAATTAAATGTCCACTAGGTTCTAATCTCGTTGTTATCATATACTATATTATCATATATTTATATATCATATAAAAATCAATCATTTTTCAGTCACCCTTCTGTTTCTAGATGATTTATTCATAATCCGTAATTATCAGGTGTTAACTTTTGTACATTGATTATTATAAAAATATATGTTTTATATCAATAATTTATTAATATTTATTCTGAATATTCTCTTTTAAACTTCAAAGTTAAAAATCAATACTTTATTATTTGTACACTTTCATTCGTTCTACAGAACTACGAAACTAACTTATATTTGTATCAATCATAGTTTCTGCATTTTGATAAAACTTCTACCATCAATTGCAGCAGTATAAAATGATACATACGTTTTCAAGTACTAGATAGAAAGTTAGAAAGTTATGATTCATAAATAATTGTTTATAGATGATAAATACGTTTATTGATTAGCAATGTATTTTCCATGAAATTTCAAATAATAAAATTAGCGTGAGCTTTAAGATGGTTTTGTAAAAAAAATATTTTTATGCTAAGTTTATTTTGACGGATTATTATTCTACTTTATTAAAAAAGTAGCATATTTAGATATTTTCTTCAGTATTCAGAATTTAATTATAATTATAGTATATTATGCATAGTGTTCAGGATAATAATATATTTTTTAACATGTATCAATATAAAATAACAAAAAATTTATCAATTTTGGTTTATGTTGGTACATAATACATTTTTCATAATAACTTATGATAATTATGAGAAAAAGTTATCAATGAAGAATGCATAGTTGAAATTATAATTTATCATTACTTATAAATATAATTATTCAATCCATCTATTAATTACAAATGAAGTATTATTGTCTTGTTACATAGATAAGACCTTATTGTTGTATCTTTTGAACGTTAGTTTGATAAAATTAATAATTACGAGCATTTTATATATATAAATGTAAATTTTGTAGAATAATATTGTTTTGATCTTCTGAGAAACCTGTATAAATTCCCATTATGGTTTCCATTTAACAATTAATAAATACATATTATTGAACAAACAAATATTTTGTAGACTTAGCACCAATTTAGCTACTGACTTGCTTCATAAATGCAAACATCGTCAACCAAATGATTTACAATACGAGAGATGCAGTAACTATCCCAATTTTATCCGTGAAAGTTTCTTATGGTAGAATACATATTATATTATAATATAAATACTTCTAGTCAATGAATCGCTTATTATTTCACTATATTTTCTACTTTCTTCATTTCTCTGATGAAGAATCGTAAAAGTATTATAAATATTTTAATGATAATATATTTGTTACGAAAGCAAATTATAAAACTCATAAATATGAAATACACGAATATTTAAAACAATCACCACTTTTTACATCGAAAGTTTTTTTAATTTAAGTATGTACATCATATATTCAAGAAAGTACATTTATTACATAATTATCCATATTTATAGCTATTTTAATTTTAATTCCAAATAAAATCTTTAATAATTGTCAAAAAATAATTCCACTTATTAATAAAAATGATGAATATTCTGTTTCTCGTCTCTATTAAAAATTAAACTCGTATTTTTGGATTTTTAATGTCCTAAACATATGAAATTAAAATCCGCTTTAAAATAATAAAATAAGTAATTTTCAAAATTTTAAATTAAAATAATATTTACGTAAATGTTTTAGAATTCATAAATATTAAATGCATCTCTTGAAATATAATTAACTTGAAAAATAATAATTGTTTTGAAATTTAATTAGTTTATTATTTTATTAAAGAGTAAATAAATTTGATACTTTTATATTAGTCAAATTCCTTAAATTAACATATGACTAATTATATATACTCAATAAATTACTGCGAGTATATTAATAAAAAGCGAACTTTAAGTATGAGATACCTTCTTGTTTATTTTTTAAATTGAAAAATTTATACTTAAAGAAATATTGTATCATTTCAAAGTAACTTTTGGTATTTAATAAATCGACATAAGATCTGAAGAAATAGGTTATGCTTTAATTTAGTTATGGATATTAAATAATTTATCTATTTAATAAATTATATTGAAGTCAACATTATTATTTGAAATAAAATTTTCAAATTTGATTGCTTATTTCACTAATCCTAAAAAAGTTAAATTGTTCGATTCATTATTTATTGAAATAAACAAATCGATACATAAATTTTATAATACTTTTTAAAACATATATTCTTTAAAAGTAAGTAAATAATACTTTTAAAGGGAGTAATTAATATAATTTGATTTTGGCAGTTGTGTTTATTCGCTTTCGTGAGTCAAAATGTATTAATTTAAAAAATCTATATAAAATCTACGATTTAGAAAATAATTTACTAATTTTAAATAAAACTGTAGATTTGAGAAATGATAAATATTTTACTCTTCTTAAGAGCTCAAAAATAAAAATAATAATTAAAAAAAATCTTTTCTTTTTATACATTAACCTAAAAATTACCAGGAAAAAATTAATAATAATTTTTCAGTCAATTTAAATTTCTTTACCCATGAGATTAATATTTTGAAACCTGAGAAAATGTGATAATAAGAATAAATACAATCCGTATTTTTTATATTATATTATATCCACTTATTGATATCAATTAAAAAAAATTATATTTAAAAAATAAACCTGATGTAATCATTAACTTGTTCTAATTTTAGGATGTATTTTATAATATCTATGCACATTAAACAAAATTTCGGAAAAGATTCTTTATCATATGTAATTAACAAATTCTAATAAGACTAATTACAATTTGAAATAATAATTTTGGCCCATAAAAGCAATATTCTGTATGATACTATACGAAAAAAGAATTTCTTATTAACTTTTGCTTTTAAAAGATGATGAAATTTTTAAATTTTTCCAGCAAATTTAAAAGACTAAAGGTAAATTATAAATTTTATCTACATATTTTTAAAAAGTCACTATAGACTAAAAGAATCACTTGTAAAAGCTATTGAGAAGTGGATATAAGAAAATTCCACGGATTTATTAGAATTGGCCATTTGTGAGAAGGGAAACAGAAATGCACCTTTGAGAAGGAAAAGAGAATCCCAGTGGTAAACAAACTGTCTGGAACACTGCAGTGAGTTCTCCACAATGTTCGATTGCGTTCGCAAGGATAGTATTATCTCCGCATACATATTTAAGTGCTCAAAGACCTCATTTTCCTTCTCCCATTCACAGTAGTACTTCGACCTCGATCTCCATGACTGCATCCCCTCGTTGTCCTAACCGAGTCCTCCTTTCCCGAGGGTAGACTGTCAGATGCAGTCCTGGGCGGGTCATCAGATAGCGCTCTATATATACATACATATATATATATATATATATGGATCACATGCTATTTTCGGCGAGTGCCATGTCTTTAGTAATCTTCTGCAGAGAGCAGAGGTGCAGATTCGTGGCTGTAAGTAAGGGCACAAGTAGCTGGTGTGATCGCGCATGTTTTCTTGCGGAAAGGCGAAGCTATGAAAAATGAGATTGTGCGGCATTCGATCGCCGGAATGAGTAATGTAATTGGATTTTTGCCGTTGTTTAAAAAATTCAAGTGGTTACTATGTATAATATTTGTTTTTTATGTCTCTTTGTTATTTCAGTTTTCAGATCATTTATTGACTGAACATGACTTGGAATATTTTATTAATAAATTTTACATTTCAATTTATATATGTGATTATTTCAATATATTAGTATAAATTTAATATATATGTGTATTCGCAGCGGCAGTAACTTATGAGAAAAGCGTATATTTGCTCCAATTCGAATCGTGTTGAAACTATTTTCTAGCAATAAAATATGAATACGTTTGTTCATGTCTAGTAGAATTCCATTAGTCAAAAATTCAATATTAGTTAAAATATAATTTTAATCTATTCTTTTGGTGTATTAGAAATTTTTCATCACTTTTTTCGGATAGTATTTATAGACAATAAATTCATTATTAAACTTTTACTCATATCTAATTAAACTTCAGATATTATATATCATGAATAATGACGTAGCGAAATTTCTAGAACGTTTCCTCTTTAAGTTATACGTTAAACATTCATTTGGAAATATTACTTTACCTGTTATTTATAATTAAAATATCCTAGACTCAAACTGCATACAAAGATTGATAAATTTTTATTGCTTTTACTATTAGAATTAAATACAATAAATGTTATGGATATATTAATTAACTGAATTATACATATTATGTGGGTTGATAATTCGATAAAAAATATATAATACACCCACTGTTTTAGAAAGTAATATATAATATTATAAATGTGCTACATCTCTTACCTACTTTTATACTTCTGATAAATTTCAACATTCTTTTACGTATATTACAAGAATATGTTTACATTAAATAAAGTATTTTATAATAGAAAGTATAAATCTTTCAAAATTAAGAGGTAAAATGTATCAGTTTTATAACCATCATTTCGTCCTTTTTATATACATTATATGCAAATAAATTTAAAATATTGATATATTTATTTCTCCTATAGAAAATATAACGTAAAAGTATTTGAAAACTTTTTTACTGCAAATCCTATTTTTGTTAAATCGCATGATTTCAATGCTTTACATCAATGAAGCTCAAGTAAACGTATAACTTTTTAAGACACTTCGAATGTAATCTACTGCAGCCGATTTAATATTAAAAAAGAAGATTAAAAAGAATTTGATTCAAAATGTATAAAAAACCAATGAACTGATTTTAGAATTATTCGAAAAGAATGTAAATTATATTTAGGAACAAAGAGAGAATCTTAGCAAGTGAAGAAAATAAAGCAGAATAGTGAATGTGAGGTCGAAGAAGACTAATAAAAGTCGTATATAAAAAGGAAAAAAACAAGAAGGGCCAAAATTCGAGAAAAGAATACATTGAAAAGATGTCTACTATCCAGTTGTTAAGTTTCAGCATCCTACTCCCGTATTTTTTCTTTTTGCGTCGCGTGTTCTCATCCTAGAGTGTCCTAGAGCGTGGTGAAGTCGAGTACTGCGCTTGGTATTGTTCGCGGATAGCGTTGAGCGTCTCGGTATCTAGCGAGAGTCGTCTTAGCGACGGAGAATTTTCAAATAGAATCCCAGTGTTAGAAATCTAAATTTCTTTTGACAATGTAATTTAACGCTTTTGATTTTGTATTTTATATTTTGAATATTCGAAAATTCTAAATTATATAAAATGCTGTCAAATAAAAGCATTGACTGATCTTCATTCGAATAGTATAGTCCTGAAACAATATTGAAATACACGCATAAAACAAGTTAATATACTGCTTTTTATAAATTAGGTAGTATATTTATCACTTCATATATATTTATGTTTTATATCTCTTTGTTATTTCAGTTTTAAAATCATTTATTGAGTGAACATGACTTGGATATTTTATTAATAAATTTTACATTTCAATGTTATATATATATATATATATATATAAAAGATTATTTCAATATATTGGTATAAATATGAGATATTTATTCATAATAAAGGCCTTGCAAATTAAATTTTATTTTATTTTATTTTATTAAATCAAATTAAATTTTCCGAAAATATATAATGAAAATATAATCTTTTAGATATTTGTACTATATTTGTACTATATATTTGTACTATATATTTATACTATATATATTTGTACTATATGAACCAGAAAGCACCATTTGTAAAAAAAATATTATTTACGAATTAGGAAGCATAAATAATTTTAAACTAAGAGATTTAAAGAAGCAATCAATAATCTATGGATTCCTTATGACTAAATGTACCAAATAAGTCTACTAAAGCGTGAAGTAATAAGCGTTAGTATACAGATTATCGATGCAAAATTTAAGCTTATCACGAAGTATGTACTCCAATCAGAATCCTTTGAGTGTCACGATTATAATGATCGGTGGTTTCGACAGTCTTTTATTGTTCTGATTACACAGTGCCTGCCAATCTCTCTCTCTCTCTCTCGCGCTCTTTCTCTCTCTCTCTCTCTCTTTCTCTCTCTCTTTCCGTTAACGTGATTTTAAGAGAAATAAAAGCTAATCGTTAACACGATTGAGAAAGAGCAATCGTTATTAAAATAATACGGTTCGGATAAAACTGGTGAGCCATTACGCCTTTCGCTTTGCATATGCACAGGTGACAATAATACCGACAGCATCGACGCCATTGATGGACGGCGACTTATTAAGTATTTTTTCTTTTTGTTACTCATTTGTTCGTTCCTTATTGTTATCCTTCGTAGGTGTATGCGGATTTAACAAGGCAATTATATAACGAGAATGGGAAAATGTTTGCTATTTCGCTCTATGCTTTCATTGTTATTGTTCTAAATCATTTGCTTGTACACGATTTTGTGGTGTTATTCGAAACTACGAGAGGATAAAATAATCGGCACATTACTATCTGAGGCTTGCGTTAATTAACAGAATTGATTGCAATATCGATGTCACAAGCTCGGCGTTAAAATTTGTCACTTAGTACAGAGTTTTAAGAGCCTTTTGTTCTGCATGATCAATGACTGGCTTTCAGAAAATTGATATAGCTTATGCAAATTATTTTTAGCTGATGGTAAAGAATATACAGGAAATATTTTTATATAAAAATTAATTTAAAATGTATTTCAAAATTTTTAGAACATTAAAAAAGAAATTCAGAATGTATTCTGTAAAGTTTTCTTTTTATTAAAATAATAAAATTTAGAGTTAGAGTTAGAAGTAGCTTATTAATTACATATTTGATCATTACTAAGCAGTTCACTTTAAAAAAAAAAAATGCAACCTTCCGTAAGTATATATTTTACTTCAATAACTTATATTAAAAACGATAGTTAATATTAATTATGACTATAAATACTTCTAAAAATTATTGTTATTATTATTATTCGATTAATACATAAAAGTAATTCAGCAAAAATAAATAAATAAATAAATATATATATCAATAGTGATGTAGTTTCAAAACAGAATTAAAAATTATTATACCTTCGAAATTTACATATATAATAATTTTTAATTTTATTTTTGAAACTATACCACTTGGTGAAATCCTAAATATTTGAAGCAGTTACTATTAAAACAGTAGTCTTAATATAGTGATAAATAATGCAAAAACAAGTAAATGACTCGAGATAAATATTTGTTTCACTTTGACAGGTGAATCAACATCATTTAAAATAGGATTCCAAATTGACTAGGAAACTTAAATGAATGATTATAAAGAGTTAAAAAGACAAAAATAAATTTTTATAAATTATATTTTATAAAAATAAAATATTTTATTTAAGAGAAAAAGACCTCAAATTAAAAAGAAGTTAAGAAAATTAAATTATATTGCAAAACATTCGATTTAGATTATTAGGATTATTATATAAAGTTTACCAAGAATATCTTACAAGAATGAGGCTTTTCAATATTTCAGTTTAATAATGAGCATGAGAAAGAAATAAAATAAAAACTTAAGAATAAATTTAAAAAAATAAAAATAAATAAATAAATGCTTAAAGATATTACTTAATTCTTGAAACTTAAAATTCACGTAATAATAATTTTAACTTCTTTTTATAATAATAAAAAAGTTCGTTTATAAGAAAAAAGAACAAATTTTTACTTTTTAAAACAATATTTGTGAAAAATGAAAATGACAAACAAAAGTAGGAAATTACAAAATCATGAAATAAA
Organism: Wiebesia pumilae; assembly: GCA_018907045.1. Classification (NCBI taxonomy): domain Eukaryota; kingdom Metazoa; phylum Arthropoda; class Insecta; order Hymenoptera; family Agaonidae; genus Wiebesia; species Wiebesia pumilae. The sequence goes on along the minus strand of JACCHZ010000159.1, from coordinate 7,017,218 downwards.
AACATCAGAATTTATTCACCATTACAAAAGAAGTCAAATCACATCAAAAGAATTTAACAAAAAAATTTGAATTTACGTTAATTAATGAATGTTTTTATCTTTAGGTTTATTAAAAATGGACTATTATAAAAATGCAAAGATAATTACAAGATATTTTAGAAGTACTGCAAGTATAACAAATTTTGTAAGCGTATTTGACGCAAAATGAAGAAAATAGTGTTAATTTCATCATGAATGTTCGAATTCTGATCTTCAATTAATTAATAATACTGATTAATCAATAATACTTTTAATTAATAATAATAATATTAATTAATTGATAATACAATTAATAATATAATCATTTTAAAGAAAACTTTATTTTGAAATTTTGATTTCTAAATATTATTTTTTCACCTTTTCTTTTTATGAATGAATAAATAAGAAATTTGTTACTGCTTGAATTAGGCTTTATTTTATGTAATTATTTCTAAGCATATAAAAATGAAGTAAATAATTTTAAATAAATATTAACACAGAGTATAGATATCAATCTAAATTTTTTGCGTACTTTCATACCTACTATTAACAGGAAAAAATTGCCATGTAAATAATGATTTCCGAATATTATCTATAATTTACTTTTAGTCTCCAGAATTTGGTTATTGAATCATATTCTCTTCCGTTGTCACGGTAAAATTTATTTTACGGCTAATAAAAGAAGCTCTCGATGAAACTTGTTTAACGCGATTAAAAAGGGGCGACGGTAGCTTCGTCTAGATCATTACGATGCAAGGGTTATTGGGATCAACGCAACGAAGATCGCACGAAAGATGTAGGCTGTAAATTTCTTGTTCGCGCCGTGCGAATTTTGCGACCCGCCGTTCCGGCAAAAGCCGTTTAATTTTGTTTATGTGAGTACTTGAAAGGACATAAACACAGTATCTCAATTCCCTAATGTAATTTTATTCAACGCAACTCCCTGATATCTGTTTCTCGCTTGTACAGCTCACCCTCACATCTATCCCTTCTTCTCTACATTTTTATCGTATTATTCTTTTACGTTGTCCTGATTTTTAAGCAAGTTGTTGTAGCTCGTATCTGAACACATAATATAATCTAGTTTTATATTGGAAAATTTACACATAACATTTTAAAGTTTTTATTACAATATTTAATTAACGCGCTGAGTAATTTATCATAATACGTAATTAAATCAATCTGGCATTCCGGAAATTAATAATAAAATTTCTTTTTACTATCTTATTAATTCCAACTTTACATTTAGATAAATTATATATCATATAAAAAAGTAGTTTCTTTCAGAATTATCTTAATATATTCAAAGTGTATTTATTAAAATATAAATATTTTATATTTATCGTATAGAATATTGCATTTTTAAAAATGTACAATTTCGATCATTTATACATATATTAAATATTTTAACGTGTATTAAAAAATTTAATTATAACTATAATTTCAATATTTGAGACAAACTTTTAAGGGACTACTAAAACGTTACTTAAAATTTTATTAGTACCTAATAAAGATCATTTAAAAACTTGGATGGTGCACAAAAATTTCTATATGCAGTGTACAATCGGTAAGGATGATAGAAATCACTCGAAATTTTGTAAATAGAAAATAAACATGCGATATTAAAAAAACAAGTTGAAGAATCAACGCAGTAAATATTCTAGAAACTCCTATTCGTAACATATAAACATCGATATTCTAGCAAACATTATCACCATCGTCCTCTCTTTCACTCTCTCCAATTTTCCCCTTCAAACATCCCTACTGACAGTTTCTGAGCCTTCTCTCCGCCATTATGATTATGGCGTAATCATATCGGATTGTTATTATGGTTGATGGGTTGGTGGGAGAGCATGCCAAACTGCTTCGCACAACTGCCTAGGGTGGGCTTATCTATGAAATATGCTGATAGAGCCACGTTGCGCGTCTTCTGACTCTTCTTTTGCTTCTGCTTATACTCCCTTTTACTTTTTCTCCCTCTCTTTCTCACTCTTTTTCTCGCCTTTTTTCTTTTGACTGGTCTCGATGGATACGAAAATATGAGATTCCCTGCCAATGATTTTCTTACAGACACTGACGTTTTATTAGTCGAGAAGTCTGGGGGATGCAAAATTATTTTTGAATCTTCTTGTTTCAAAATTCTTTTGCAAGGTTAAAATTAATTGCATTTTTCATTTTAACATTGAGAGAAGACTATGATTTTTCATTTTTCTTGTAACAAAAAGTTTTTTGCTATTACAATTAACACTCACACGCACACTCATAATTATTAATAATTTACAAATTATATAATATATATCATTTTAGATTTTTTTCCGAAACAGTTTAACATAAAAATTTATGTTCGTAATGTTTTATTCTTGAATATTATTTGGTATTATTAAGATAAGTTACTTCTGAATTTTATTAAGGGATATAATCAACATTGGAAACATGAAGCATTATTTGCTTCAATATGTTACAAACGTGAATTATGATCTTTTATAAATGTCGTATGGTTATAAAACCAAATTATTTACAACCACAAAATTACAATACATTTAGTTCGTAAAAATATTGAATGTATTTAATAAAATTGATTTGAAAGATAACAATGATGATGATGATGATGATGATGACGACGACGACAAGAAAAACAACAATGTTGATGTATTTATATAGTCATTCAATAAATTTTGTAAATTAGACACAAAATCAATCAGATTATTAATTAATTTTTTGGTTATGAAATTTATGTATTCTTTATGTATTATTAACAAGTTATTGACGAATAAAATATAATATATTTTATATATACATTTTATCTTAGTTTCTTTATCATAACGGAAGAAAAAGCTAAAAGAAATATCAGGTAAAAAATATGCATCATATGTGTAATATAATAATAGTTCTACAAAATCCATCGTAAAATAAGTAAAATTTGTTGATGAATTGAATATCATTTAAGAACATAGACTACATCTATTTAATTCTAACTTTTCAATACACGAGCTTTTTACCTTCTCGATGGGGCTTATATAGGATAGCAGTAGTATCAGCAACCTCTCGGCTTCGATTTCTCAAAAGCCGTAAGCGTAAGATCTTTATCGCGACACAAGGTGCCCTTAAAACCATTTGACACTAGTGAGTGAAAATATAAAAAAGTAGTGAGAACACTCACAATAATTTCGCCATTTTTTAACTTCGATCTTTAATACCCATCGCTTATCGAAAGTAATCGCAAGTTTTTGTATTCTCCTTTTCTGTTTTTTTAGTTCTTGTATTTACTTTCTCCGTTCGTTTTTGTTTGTGAAATGACCTAATTGAATCTTATTATTTGGAATTTTTTTATTGCCTTTGCCCATATAGATGAATTTTTTAAATAGCTTTTGTATTATTACAATAAAACCTACATAAAAGATAGAATTTTAATTTATTTTTAACATCCACTAAATAAATTTTGCAGTTTTAAACATATATCAAATGCTTTTTAAAAGTAATTTTGTTTATTTTGCAAAAAACTTTTATTATTTATTTCTAATGACAATTTCGGTTTTTAGTTGTTTTTTTATAAAATTTGTGTTTTCAAATTAAATCAATTAAAGTAGAAATATTTTTTGAAAAAGAATTGCAAGAAAATTTTACTACAGTTCAAATTTAATTTAATTGCGTTTTTTTGCATTTAATTCTATTTTAAGTATTATTTACTGAAATTAATTTAATGTTTAAGATCATATTTGGTTCCAATTATTTTTGATTAATTTCAATTCATTTTTGTAGTTATTTTCATTTAAATATATTATGAAATACTCTATTTTAGTATTCTTTGTCTTTGAAAAGGAAAATTATTGAAAAAAATATAAATTTAACTTAAAGAAATGTTTCCCCTAAAATTATTTATTTGCTTTATTTATTTTTTAATTGTATTTTAAAATAAGTAATATTAAGTTGACCATTATTATGCAGAGAATAACTGTTTGAATCAAATATTTTGCAAAGTGATTTAATATATTTAATTGTAATAATTACATTTCAAAATTGATTTAAATTACAATTGTTTAAATACTTGAAATAATGACATTTTATAAACTAAATATGATATTGTATCGAAAAATAAATTAGTTATCAACTATTATGTCTAAATATTTAGTTTTATTATATCTATATGATTTTTAAATTTATAACTATAAATTTCCATGAAACATAAGATTTTGCTTGTTTGTAATAATAATTTAAAGAATACGTTATATCTACAATATAGTTATCTACTATTTATTCGATGGTGTTTTACTTTTAAATTAATGTAAACTTAAGTTTCATTAATGACCAATTCATCTTATTCTTGTAATATCTTTAAGTTCAATGATAGTATTTTGCTATAATTTTACTCCTTTCTCGCTCTTTCTCTCCCAACGCACATGCTCATTCTTATTTCTTGATTCTTGAACCCTCACTTATCATCGCCTTTCTCTTGAAGCACTAACCCCTCGCGCGTATATATGGAGTAATGGCTTCGGCCTGATTTTCGTTAGTCGTCTGTTGATTGAAACGTTCTGATTGCGTCCCCTAGGGGGCGGTATGCGGTTATCGGAGAGCAAGAACAACGAGGGCCGATCGAGTCTCACCGCCCCCGCACACGTACGTACTTATTTGGTAGTCTAATGATCAGTGCTGACGACAGCGACGCCGGCGTAAAGATCAATGATAATGATGATGACGATGACGATGACGGCGACCACGACGACGACGACGACAACGATAACGATGACATTGATGTTCTGTGTTTCATTGCTTTTGCATTCGACGCCGTTGTTAATATTCTTGTGGACAATGACTACGCAATTTTCGGGATCTTACGGAAGGTACAATTATCTTATCCTTTATGAAAGTTTGAGGCTGTAGGCTAGAAACTTCAATAAATTTTCAGTTCATTGAGTTAGTAGATAAAATAGTAAAAACGTATATTCTTTATTGAGGCAGCGGTTGATGATAAATTTTTGTTTATCTTTGTGTCTAATTTTTTCCTATTATTTTTTCACTATATTACTTTTTATTTTACAGATCTCTGAAAGGTTAAGATGATGAGTTTAAATTTCGATAAGAGAATATTTAGAGAACTTTCAAAAGTACGGGCATAAACAATCTTATTCATAGCTCTAACAATAAATTTCAAATTATTTTAAAAACTTATTATAGCATGCTATCTGAAATTTTTTTCTAAGAAATTAAACTGTACCTATATTTATTTAATTATTATACTTTTACTAAAATATCAAACATTAAGTACCACAATTACTTATTAACCGTAATATTATTTCAGATATTTCTTATATGAATCATGTAACTCATTAAAGAAAATTTATAGAATATTTATCACATTCGAAGTCAATGGTAAGTATTTCAATTCTATAATAAATTTTTTACAAGTATTTATTATTTATCAATACAATATAAATTGGTCAAAAAATAAGATTTATTATGTAATTTGTTCTTAAAATGTTTATAACCGTGTCTAATTTCAATGATAATTATTATATCACTTTAATTTGGTTCAAATTCAAAACATAATTATATAATATAGGTTTTATCATATTTATTTGTATAAATTATTCCTGTAAACATATTTATCAACGTTAATAAAATAGTAATCGGTTCGATAGATTCAATAACTAAAGCAAAAGTAGATAAGTACAAATTGTATGTTCATTACGTATCAAAAATCTTATTAATATTCGAATATAAAAATTAATTTATAGTTAGAAAATTAAAATAGAAAAAGTTAATGAATCTAACTGAATCATACCGACTGAGTGTAGAAAAAAGAAAATAAAGAGAGGGTGATCAAGAGAAGTAGAGATAGAAAATGGTAGGGTTCGAAGCGAGCAAAAATGACAACCGATGCACGTAATCATTCCTCGTTATGAAAACTTGGACTTATTTCTCTCTCTCTCTTTTTAGTGTGCATGTACTCACTTGCTCTATTTCATGTATATAAATATATATACCTCACATTGACGTAATCTGTGCGGACGCAAATGAATGGCAAATGAATGGGGCGGTGGTTACGACGTCACGGCGAAAGTTAATCACGGTTTGCCGTGTCGTCGATCACGGGGTGAGCTACTCTCTCTCTCTCTCTCTCTCTCTCTTTCTCTTTTATTCTCTCTTGTTCTCAGGGAAGAGGGTGGATGGGAACTAAGGATTTCTTGATTATATGGGCGCGACGCGTACATATATGTGATTTAAGGGAGTTCACTTCGTCGAAACAACGATCAAAGAAAAGGTATATAAACGTTCGTTATAGGTTCGTATATTATTACAAACGTTAACCTTTGTGAAGAGAGTGAAGAAATTAATGTAAAAATATACTAAAAAAATACATTATGTTGATCTGGAATCGAATGCTTTTTCTAAATTTCATTTATTATTAGAAAATATATCTGCTTTATAAGATTAGATTAGATTGATTAAATAATAATACATAACATTGCTATTTAATTTCGGTTTCATCTAGTGTATTTATCAATGTTCGCTTTTTTCTAAGTTAAGAAATAATAAATACTGGAATTTATTTTGTTTTATATTTTTTTTATATTAGATAAATGAATTGATACTCTTTGAATTCAATAACAAGATATATGATAAGAATATACTTTCGAATGAAAGATAGTTAATTTTAAACTATATTTGTACGATAGAAGAAACTGAAAATGATACATTAAAAAGATATTTAATGAAAATAAGCCAAATTCAAGACATTATTTTTTCATATTAATAATAATGCTTCTAGTGTATAAAGTTTTACATAAAAAATATTTATAATAATATGCTTTGTCTTATAATGTTTGCATCAGCACTATAGATATTTATGAGTTACATTAAAATTTTCAAGGCTTTTGTAATATGCGGTAACAAGTCTTACGTATATATTGAATTAACAATACAAGGGATTATCATAATAAGATAATTTCCCATCACATAAATAATGGAAAAATAATTGGAATGACTTAATTTAATAATCTAGTATTTCTTTAAGTAATAGATATTCTTATATCAAAGCAAAAAATTTTTCCTATAAAATCGAGAAAAGAAGAAATTAATTGAAATGTTTATTATTCTTAAGATTCTAACTGTTATCGAGTTTAGTGCTTGACAAAAATTCTTGAAGAAGCATCTGTCAGAAAGTCATCGAACTAAGCATCAATGAACAACGAAACCAAATATCCTCTCGTTTTCACGGTCTCTCAGTGTGAACTCCACTTGAACGTTGGTTGAGTCGACCCCTTACATCAGTGCTTCACTCGGTCTTTTTCGTGTTGCTGTAACGATCTGTTGTTGCTGTAACGCCATATGGTCGTGTTTGCCTCCTTGTTCACCATCGAAAGTCATAGATAAAAGAGAGAAGGTGCATACGTTACGAAAAAATTATTAATAAAAGTCCTGTCCAATTGCGTAAATGTTTCGCCGTACCAGTACCCGGAATTTATGGTTAACAGAAGGGATGGGAGTTCGCTGTTCGCTTATTCCTAGCTACTGTTTGTGAGAAAATTTGCGATGTAATGTACAATAATAGACCAGGCAATAACAATTAGAGGCAGGGGACCCCAAGGAGATTATCACAACGTAGTTTCTACTGGAAATTCGTAGTTCTACGCTTGCCTGTATTAATAGTCGTCGAATATGAAATATCGCGGTTGCGTTATGCTACATTTATTGATGTAAAGGCGTAATTCGATGTTTTCATTATCTATTTATGATCTATAATCGCATCATTATCTATAATCGCATAATATTTTTGTAGTCACTTGAATTATAAAAAGGTTATAGAGTTGAAGGATGGAAAATAATTTAATATTTTTATTTATAACACTGTAATATATTCGTTATTGCACTCAGCGAATTGTTATTGTAGTCATAGTAATCGATTAGTTATTTCGTTGATTATGAAGTAATGTTTTTATTAGATACATGATTAAAAAGTAGCGTACCGCCATAAGAATTGTCTTACCAGGCGTAGTTATAATTCACAGCTTAATTGAACAGTATTTACTTATATTTTGAGAAAAATAACACTCTTACTATAATATTTTGTTCAATTTTAAACATTTGTAATAATTTTGAGAAAATTTACGTAGAATTCAATAGTTCTATAGAAATTATTACAAGTATTAATTATATACATTTCAAATCATTCGAAATGTCTTGAAATGTTACATTATTAAACTTTACCACCATGGTTAATGAAATAGAAAATATGAAAGTGTATTTTACTTTACAGAAGGGAAAATCCGTTTTTATAATATTGGTGAAGACTTTATTATTTTAGATAATAGAAAATCACTCTTTTAATTTAATTTTATGTTGATTTCGACAAATAATAATAAATTATACTGTCTAGTTAATATTTAGTTGTTTATACTTGGGTATAGGAAGCCCATTCTTTTCGACAAGTACGATAATCTAGACACTCGATACAATACTCTAGTACAACGATACCTTTATCCAGTCTCGGTAAGACGAAGTGTGAATTGTAAAGTAATTACATAATATTAGTGAAAACTTCGACGTGGAAGGCAAGGTACTCTCCGATAGTTATTTTCAGTCCAATGATTCTCAATGGCTGCTCCGCTTTAATTCTACTTCTGTCTCTAATTTTGTTTCTTCGTTGCCCTCGTACCCACTCAGCCCTTTCTTTCTTTTCGCATCTTCTTTCTCCTGATTTCTTTTAATATCTTCAGCTAAGTACTTTGATTCACGTGCCTCAACTGCATTTCAAAATTGAACTAATACGTTAAGATATCGTTTTCCAATATTTCAGCATTCTCATTCTCCATTGCACCGATTAAAGACGGAAGCGCAATCGATCAAAAATCAAGTAATGGACCTTCTGAGTCAACTCTGCACCAAGAGTCTTTTTTCCTTTTATATTCTCTTGAATATGTACAATTATCATCTTCGTTTACAGTAAATAATATGACTTCGCTTTAGTATTCAAAGATTTAAAATGCATAATTTTTCTTTATTATGCTTTTTGCAGTTTTTGCATTCTTAAATGACAGCGCATTCTTAAATTCGTGTAAAATTAGACAGATCATATACATTGAATAACTTATATATTATTTAATATATTATATTCTTAAAGCATACTTATAAACTTATAAAGCTTTTGTAATTACTATTTTGTGAATCTTTTTTACCACTTGATAATTTCATAACGACGTAAAAGACTTTCTAAAAATAATTTAAAATATTATTTTCATTGTATAAATAATAATAATTGATAATATTTAATAAGATGATAAAATATTACAATTACTCTTTTAAATAATTATAAGTAATAATAAGTTAAAATGTAATGCAATGTTTAATTGAGGTATATAAAGATAAAATAGGAAAAAAAAATAAAATTTCATTTATAATTAATAAAATTTTTTTGATGTATAATTAGTATATACTACAAACTTTTTTATTATACACACATATACAAATCCATAAAATTAATTTAATAATTATTTCCTTTTTGTTTGTTTACAGGTGAGTACGCGATGATATCTTGAGAATGTCTAAGCTCTTTATTTCAATGTGAGTAAAAAATTGCTTTAAAAATTGCAACATTTTTAGATTTTTAAAATTTATAATAATTTATTTAATCAGAAAGATCGCGCATAAAATTTCTTTGGTGCATTACTTCAAGAGCTGCTTTCTAAACATTTTCTACATAAATAAGATTTTCTTGTATTTTAAGTGCTATAATTATTTAGAATAAATTACTTACATTTATATTTTTAAGATTGACCAACACTTTTATCAAATGTAATAAAATTATAAATTTTTACCTTCTAGAATTTTTAAAAATATGATCTTTGCATTAATTCGTGTTCGAATATAAACTTAATACTTTCTGTCATTCATGATCCTTACATAATCGATATAAAGTAGTAAGCTTCTATTTATGAGTGTAAAAGCAAGGAAATAAAAAGAAACTTGAAAAAAGAAGATAAAAAGACGATACAGTCTTTAGACTAAAAGAAGGAAGAAATTCGAGAGCATACGAGGTTGTCGGAATTCGCGGCTTGTAAAATATATTTATAACAAAATGTATCTGTGCTATCTTTGGAATTCTAATAAAGCAAATGCTTTAAAGCTGGAAAACTAAGTTAAAGAAAAGAAAAAGAATTAAAGAGTTGCAAGGTAAAAAAATTTTTAGAACTTGAGTCCAATAATTGATTTATATTATTAATTTACAATAAATTTGCTTTTATTACGCAAAATGTATGCTTTAGCATTAGAAAATGTATGGAAAATATAAATAAACGTAAATATTAAATATAATATAAATTTCTTACTAATATATTTCTTACTAGATAAGAAGTAGCATTCATGTTTTCTTCTCTTATTGGATTAATCACGTACATGTGGCAACGTGTTTTGCGATTACACACAAATTGAACGAATAGTTAAATGAATAGTTTATCTAGCATCGCATGCTGGATACGCATAGCTTCAGAAATAATTATTTAAACAAAAGTCGAAAATTAAATAACAAATTATAAAACTTATATCCAATAATTTTCTAATCTCAGTCTTTCGCAAAATGGTTCAAATATTCATTCTAAGCCCTCTCTCTCAACTTCACAAAATTTTATAAAAATACATATACAACCTAAAACTTGACTAGAACAAAAAGATGACATTATTATTATTTAGAAACACTATTTGTTCTTTGTTATTTAACAGAGGCTGTTAAACTACTTAATTTATTTTCCAAAAATCGAAGGTTGGCGATCATATCAAGTAATTAATATTAGAATGAAAAAATACAGGTAATAAAATAAAATAATAAAAATTTTATTTATATTTATTTGTGAAAGTATTTGAGATTTACTTAGTACTTTTTGAAGCTAATTATACAAATAAACTAAGATAATATTTTTATCATATAAAACTAATTCTCAATTATTAATTAGATCTATTTCAATTTAAAAAAAGTTGATTTTTAAAATACATAAGTGAGATTATTTATTAAGAAAGTTTTATTTAACTTGAATGATTGAAGCTGAATTCGTAAATACTTAAATGAAATCAATTATTTAATATTTTTTCCTTTTATCGAATAGCTAATTTTCTCATCATTTGATGCATTATAAAAAAGAGTGCTAAGTTGAAAAAATATTCTATTAATACAAGCTAAATTAAAAGCTAGTAATAAGTTAAATTAAAAAATTTCAGAGGGTAGAAAGTTATGTCTGTAAAAAGTTCTTATGCAATAGAGAATTGTAATCTGCTTATTAATTGACTTGTTTAAGATACTTAAAGATAATCCTTGCATTTACTTATGAGATCATAGCAGCCATGTTATGCACAGTGAAAAATAATAACATTTGTAACTATTTGGTTGGGTATATAATTAAAAAATTCTGCAATGTTAAACGGTAATATTTAAGGTTAAAAATTGCCGTCTATATAGAACGATGAAACGTTTCTTTTTTTCGTGGGAATTTTTTATATTCTCCGATAGCTTAAAAGGAAGATCTGAGCTTTACTAAGATGAAAAAGCGCTGAACCGGAAGCTGATCTAGATTCGAGGAGCCGCTATTCGCAGTTAAATAAAAATGACAGAATGGAAAATTTGGCTTGAGAATAAGGAAGTTGGACATGAAGGATAAAGAAAAAGCAGACAAGTTGAAGTAGTTTTTTGTGTCGGATAATAAGAAAGGACTGCAAGACATAGGAAGTTGGGGACCACGTGACAAAGATAGGCGCGCCGTCGAGAGCCAAAATCGCGCGAACAATGTCTGCGTAATGGCAGCCCCAGGCTACTTTTCGCAACGAAACCTCATTCTTTTCAAAGCTAATGTCTGCGATAACACCTCTGAGGCATCTCTACTCTCATTTCTTGCATCGTATTTATAGGTCCTCGTTGGCCGTTTGGTTTGTGCTTGCCGAGTTCTCTCATTGATCAAACGTTAGGAGATATACAGAGGACTAATTTGACGGGCTTTGAGTATTTACTTCTTTACCGTTTGGCACTCTGCGTATTGCTCTTAAAGTGCATTACTTTCAAACTTTCATTCAATATTATCCCGTTGGATCCATTCAACTTTAATTTGCATTCAACTAGCAAACTGCTTCAAAAATTATTTCCTAATTAACTTGTGAGGTTGGTAAAAAGTAGAGAACAAATGTTTGAGGAAATAAAAATATGTACACATAAATAGTATTGCGGTTAGTGTATATGTAAATAGGTTTATTTCATTTCAATAATACTTTACATACTCTTTGTCAATTTCTTCAATGTCAATAATAGTTTCATTAAATTTGATAATACGTCTCTTTTGTACATCAAAGTATAATTACGATTTTTTATTAAAAGACAAAGTCAAAATGCTAAAAATAACAGTTACATAATTATTGATTACAGTTGAGAATATATAATTTAATCGGGAAATAAGAAATTTCGGCTATGAATTAAAATTTTCGATTGAATGATTTGCTCATACTTTTTCATCTATACAAATTCTTTTAAAAGTTTTTATCCTTTAAATATGTTATAAAGAACATGACTCATTTGTATTTTTAAAAAATAATATGTGAACCTTGGCAAAATCTGTAATTTCAAAGAATAATTTTTATCAATTGTATGTTGCGATTAAGCTTAGAATTAGAAACCTAACAATCCCTACTTTTTTATACTTACTATTTAAATTTTTCAGTTTTTATCGAATACTTAAAAATATTTGATATAATTATTTATTAGCATTTTATATTAAAAAAAGATTGATTTTTTTAAATTTCCTAATAAACTTTTCAGCAGAAACGTTTTTATGAAAGTTAAAGACTAAGTATTAAAAGTATTTGCTTTATTAGATCACAATTGTAGACAACGGTATTAAATCTGAATTTCATGAAAAACTAAATGTGACATATTAATTATGTTTTAAATATTAAATTTATTATAAATTTTAAAGTAATGTCATTAAAATCTAATAAAAATAAACATTGCATTATAATATTCGTTAATTTATGATTATTAAAATAAATATTGAATAGAAGAAAAGAAAACTGTTAATCTTATAATTTAATGGGATATTAAATAATTAAATATTAAACTGTATTATATCACAACTAAGAAACTAAGAATTCTTTGACTAAATAAAATGATAAAATATTATACGTGTTAAATTATTATAAAACAAATAAAGCACAATTTTGTTTATTAGATTTGACAAAGAATTTCTATTTGAATAAATTGTTTTCTTGTCTCTTGTATAAGTAGACAGAGATAAAAATTAAAATAAAAGTATTCTCAAGTAGCGCGTCGCACTATACAAAAATTTTATCCCCTCGCGTATATTAGAAGGAACTCCGCAAAAGGAGCACCTCGACAAACCAAATACGATATATTTGTTGTGTCAACAATTTAGCCTGCGGGGATGAGGGTGCGCTCTTGACTTAATGCGAGGCAAACGAGCAAGCAAGTGAAAGCAAATGACCGACAAGGAAAAGAAGTTCGAGAAGGAGAAGAAAGAATGAGAAAAAGAGAGGATACAGTGTACACATGGAAGAATGCAGAGGGTTGGGAGAATTTGAATTAGTGATTTTAAATCGGAATTTGAATAATACGATTGAATATTTTATGAAATCAATGGATAGAGAGGTGTCTAAACTGATGAGTAACTATTTTAAAGACCCTAGAATCGCGATGAACTTTAAATTGATTTGTTGTTTCGTATGAAGGTTGTTTTGTACTTTGTAAAATTTCAGGTTATATTATGTTGTCGATCTTATTACATTTTCAAAAGTTTTTAAATAGATATTATGAATTCAACGATAAAATTAAAAATTGCCTTAATTAAATTACTGAACTTGTTTTTTCTAAATTTACTACTAGATGTATTTTTAAGACATTTTTCTAAATTAACCTATTTAACAATTTCTGTTATACTGAGCTATAATAAATTCCTTCATATATTCTTTAAAAATATATTTATATTTATGTTCATTTATAACGTAAACGATTAAGAATATTATTCGTAATATTGAAATTGTGGTTTTTTAATAAATGTAATATATTAAGAAAATTTAAAAGGTAGCTCCTTCAATATGAGCTTTGTTATTTAGTACAAAATATTAAATACAATCTAGAATATTTATAAATTGTTTCCAAGATCTCTAGCACTAAGTTTAATATCATTAATTTCTAAATATAATCTGAAACTAGATAGATATTTCAAATATTATGGAAGAACGGCATGTCGAATTTAAAAAACTATGTTAGCTTTTTGGAATGTTTGGGGTCACATTTTACAACAACATAGATTAATCCCTTGGAAAACAGATGCTTTTAAGAATTAAGCATTTAGAAAAAGACTAATGTAATATCAGATTGAACGATGTGAAAACTCTGTTCCAGTTATAACAGACAGAGACGGCGCAAAAAATAGAGCCTAGAAGTGGGAGGAACAGGTCCTTCAGTTTTAAGTCACCCAGATCTTACCGCCCATGTCTCTGTTGCCACGTGAAATTAGGGGCGAGGGTCGTTCTTCTATACGCGCGCCTCACTAGGGATGGCTAATGAAATATCCGCGCTACTTTAAGTGAGTTACAAGTTCCTGGAGCAACCCCAAAGGGCAGACCCTCCGTGTCTCGTGTTGTCACTGCATCGTGGTCCGCCCGACGAAAGCATATTGTTCTCGAATTTGCAAAGTAAAGCGCGAACATGCATCCAGTGGTAGTTCATTTCGATTTCGCGAGGATGTTACTTTCCTACCGCGGGGAAGGTTTCGTCAAATTGAGTGCGCGCCAAGGGGACAATGATCGCTTTTTAAGGATGAGGTAATTCGATTTTCTTCTTTTCATTGTTCGAAGTTTTCACACTACGAGCACGAAACACCAAACACTTAAATGTTTCTTTTCATCGCTTATACTAAAATTACTACATTTCACAAATATGTTGGATTATTTTTGTCTTTACAGGTTTTACTAAATACACGAGTTATACTATATTTCTTAAGTATTTCATTATAATAGTTTAATTTAGAATTGTTAAGTTGTGCAATTAAATTAAAGTAAGCAATAGTCGAATATTTTCTAAAATGTTAGAGAAAGTTTTCGTTATCCGTAACTTTAAAAATCAAATTATAAAATTTATAATTACATCAATCATTTACGCATCATTATAAATATGAATGATATTTTTCTAGGATCGAGAAATTTCTAGTTTTATATTTCAGTTAAGCAAAAATCTGAATTTGAAATTATAGAAAATTCTAGAGTTGTGTGGTACTCTTTTTACTGCGATTTTATTATTGCAACTAATTGGTTTTAAGTTAAAAAATATAAATTACTTTTTCTCAGTATAAATAGGTTTAGAGTGGATTTTTTATTTAAAAATTTAAAAAATTCTTTTATAATATATTCATTGCAATTGTTTAACCAAACGAATGATTAGGAAGTATGAAATTCTTTTAACATTAACACAGGCCTTTGTAGTAATATAAAAGTTTAGTTGAAAATTGTAATGACTTTTACAAATAACATACTAAAAAATATATTCGACTTATTATATTCCAACACTAGGTAGATTATGTAATTATATATATATAAGTATTAAAAACTTTTAGGACGCATAAGAACGATTCGTTATCTTTACAATATAATAAAAGTTAATAACAATATAATAGGTCTTAATTTTACACTAAGAAGTATTGAAATATGTGTGAAAATATATTTTAAAATTGTGTCAAAGACAGCTATGATTATAAGTCATATTATTATAAGTCATAAACAACACTTTGGCACGCAAAATATCATTCTGGATACGTTAAATAGATATGCTTGTAAATTACTTGTAATCTTTTACAGATTAATTTAGCGTGTCTTTAAAAACGTGAAAAGAATTCCATGTGTATAAGTAAAAAAAACCTAGGAAAATGTACCATAAAGAAAATTAAGATTTAGTTAAAAATTCAAACCAATCTCTTTTTAGTAACACGGTTATTCGTCGATTGTTAGTCTCATGATAGTTGTTCTACGTATAAAACGAAGAAGTTGCACTTTCATGGTAAAAATAAGTAAAATTAATTACAATCACAAAATAAGATTAAACGTATGCCTCTGAGACTTATCAAAAGGAGCATTTTCAATGAATCTTAGTACGGGGTCTACAGTTATACTCTCAGTGTAAATCCCGCGAGATTCTCGCCCTTTCGCTTGATGTTAGATGAGGAATTATGTTGGTCCAGTGTCCACTGCGAGCTTAGCGCGCGATTGCTTTTTCTTATATCAAGAAGAAGGGCTTACTTGCATTACCATTTACTTCCGTGTGTTTCAGTTACGAAGAATGCAGTGGGTGTTTCAGGCTGCTGGGAAGCACCGAAGAATGATGCGTCGCAGCGGCGTCGACGAGTCCGACGAATGTGAACGTGGATAAAGTAGCTCATGCAGTCACTTTATGAATGAAGTAATCTTTCGGAGCACAATATTTTTTAGACTGTTGAGCTGTCGAGGAATAGAAAATCTAAAAGTTCTATCGACATCTACATTACTTAAGCATGAGTAATAAATTAAAGGATGCTTAAACAAACAATAATTGTAATAATGTAATTTTCTCTTTATGTAAAAATATTTTGTTTTCTCTTAAAAATAATTTGTAAATAAATAAATACTTCTTACAAAATATCTACTTTTAATGAATATTTGAAGGATTTACATTGCTAAAATAAATAAAACAAATTGCTAGTATGATGCGTACGGGTATCATAATTAGCTGCTTCACTATAAATGTAGGACATCAAAAATCTGCAAGTAAAAATATTACTTGTGAAAGCGCAAAAGAATTTGCACTACTTTTTCAATAAAACTAATCGTCATTTATTACATTGTCAAGACTTGTAGAATGATTCAAAAAATTGCGTAGTGATGTTGTTTTTTCCTTTTTCGTCTTTTTTCTTCTTTATTTGATGATACTTATGCAGTCTTGCATAATACACACGTAGATACAGAAGTCAAACACTCCCGCGAAGTGAAGTTTTTATTAAATTTAAATAAAAATACCGGGAGCAGAGTTGTGCGTTCAGAAGCCGAGCCTATAAACCAGAAGATAGCCAGTTAGAGATAATAATACCTTACATTTATGCTTCTCCTTTCTTTCTTATATAAGCCCTCGATTTTCGTATTTTGCGTGAGCAATCGAAAAAGGAGTAATAGAAGGGAGGTATATATTCGCCTCTGTTAATCGATGCCCCTTTTTTGAAGCATAGGCCATCGTTATTATAGTTTCATTTTTCTCTAGTATATAGATTTGTTCATTCTTAGATGTAGTACTACTTGTCTCTTTTCTCTACTTTACCTTTCTCGTAACTAACAAATATATAAATATTCTGTTTAATGCATATAATATAAAAGTATAAAGAGCGTTAACTAAGATACTATTTTAATTGATCCATATGTATAATAAATATAAATATTACAATATTAGCTTTTTATATATTGCCTTAAAATGGAAGTTTCGTTTATCACTCTTTAGAAAACTTTTCATCTTAATTAGTTTTATCTTTCTGATTCTATATTATTTATTTTGGTTATAATTAATGGGTATAATCATATATATATATGTATATGATTATATAAATTTGGATCTACTTTGTTAATCAATCAAAATTTATTTATTACAGAAAATAAGGTTACGTTTAGTACCCCTTGTCTAAACCTTTGTCTAATATATCACCTTTTATTCCCTTAGAAGGACTTACATTGTATTTGATTTTTACTAACAATTTGTTTCTGAAAATACTTACTTCCAACAAAAATATTAGCTATTACAATACAATGCAAAGTATTACATGCATTTTTTAGATAAAATTGTTGCTAAAGGTGCTAAAGCACAAGGTGGAAATTTTGTATCTCAAGTAATGAAAGAGCGTAGGCGATTATGAATTGAATAAACTAACGCGTAAAGGTGAATCTGTTCTTCACAGAACGGGGCATACATACATAGATATATAAATATGCGGATAGCATCTTGCGGTGGCAGTGCAGGGTGTGGTATCAGGTTAGGCTTTAGCAACTGTAGTAGTAATGAGGACGACGATGAGATAAATCACTCTTTCTCTTGCTCCCTCCTCCGCAAGGATAATCATAATCCCAAAATGCGATATTGCTCCTGAGCGAATCCCGCAACTCGTTTCACTGAATTTCTTTTTATATTTTTTCTGCCTTTCTATTTAAAATTCTTTACTTCTACTATTCAGAAAATTAATTCAAGTATACAGTGTATAATCAGAAAATCGTATAAAATTATAAATAATTTTGTTGAATTTTCCACTCAAGGCTCAAAGCTACTTTGTGTATTTACGATCTTTTCAAACGAACTTTTTCTTTTTTATGTGTAATTATGTGTTGTATGAGACGCTATAAAATTAAAATAAATTCGAAAATTAGAACTAAACAGTTTTAAAAAATTGATATTTTAAAAAATACATATGTGTATCTTTTTAAAATTATTTATGAGTCATCTAATATTTTTACAAGTACTTAAGGATGTTTAATTTTATTCTTACAAAGAACATGAAGCTTCGAATGTATTAAACCAAAGTTTGTGATCTACAATAATGAAATTAAGGTTTTAGTGCAATTGTACTTTACTGTTTGATCAAATAATTTAATAAAATATTTTCAGTATCTAAATTATTATACAATATGATTTAATAAGGAAGTATGCTTATATTATTAATAAATATAAAATACTTACGTAATAAATGAAAACCTTGATATTATGAGTATACATATGATTGAAAAATTGTTATTAATATTTATATTTCAAAAGAATATTTAACTTTCAACTGAAAATTTTTAGAATTAGAAAATCAGTTTTTGGTCAATTTATAATTTCTATTCTGAAATTAAAATAAATCAGCTTCAGTTATAAATTACTTTAGATTTAGTTGGTTCATACAGTTTATAATTATATAAGAGAAAACGAATATGAAAACATATTTATAAAAATAACGATGAACATAGCTTTACGGGTTTGGTGTTAATATGAAATTGCACTAAAGCATTTATAATAATAATAGTAATTTTAATAATTTTTAAAATATTCTTTTAAAGTAACAAATTTTCTAAAATATGATAAACGTCATATCCTTTAGCCTTTATTCTATCGTTTTTTTTTCATCTTTCGAGCATCTTTCTCTTTATTTTGTCCTCGTCCTTTAATGCTACCTTCTTTCTCTTTTTCACTCTCTCTCTTTTTCCACTCTATTTCTTATCCCTTTTCACTTAAACCTCTCTCACACTCGCTCTGTTTCTCTCGACGCCCTAGAGGCGGAATTCATTTTGCTCGTCGAGCAAGCTCTTTCCGTCTCCCGAGAAATCTTTCTCGTTCCTCCTTTCTTCTTGCTTTTTCTTTTGCCTCACCCTCTAGAGCCGAGTGCTGCATGTTTCCTTATATACATACGCCGCGTTTTCTCTCCTTCTCTGGGTATCAGCAAAGAATCGCGAGCAGGAAAGGCGCGTTAACGTAAACTTGAGCGAAGGCAAAATTGACACAGAGAGGGCGAGGAGAAACGTGGAAATGTCTGCTCGTTTTTTCGCTCGCCTCTATTTCTAAGGAAGAAAAAAGCTTCTTCGTTAAGTTCTCTTAATGAAATTGAAATTCCATGAATGCAGAAATAGTTACTATAGATATGTTTTACTCGAATTTCCTTCTCGAGTTAAATATTTTTTAAAAAATTCAATAAAAATATTGATTAAATTTCAGCCAAAATGTATTTGTATTATAAATTTTCATGTATTCATTGTATTTTTCTACAAAATAATTATTGTGTTGTAGTTGGATATTTTGTAGAGTATTTTTGATAATACCAGTTTTCTTAATTTTCTAATACATCTAAAATTTAATATAATGCAGAATTAAAATCAAATTTTAATATATAATCACTTTTATATGTCTTATTTAAACGCGTAATAAACATCAATATTATATTTAATTAATAAGTTGTAATGGATATTTGAACAAAATATTATATTTAGTATTTTATATTGTATCTGTTTCTTAAATTCGATTCTCTTCTTAGAGAGTTTTCAAATTTTAAATTGTTATGATTTTATAAAATTTTAAACTTATTGTTCTATTTAATTATGATCATTTTTTCAAATTTTTCTTGTCCGATAAAAAGTATCACTTAACTGTTACTTATGTTTTTCCGTTATTGTGTTTCTAATTTTTCACTTAGATTTATTGAATAATGCATTTTAGAGATCATAAAAATATTCTGATTAAAAAAAATTGTTTTTTATAAATCATTATAATTAGTGATACTACTATAATTACTTTTAGGATATGATGAATGCTTCATATTAAAGAGTTATTACAAATTAAAATAAATTAATTATTCTAAGGGTAGTTATATTGTAAGTTCAGAAATAAAATGGGAGGAAATTATTTATTCTTACATTGGTAGAAGGAATTTAGCCACACTTTCTACTCTTAGCAAAAAATATTGAAAGAAATGAAATACTTTTCAGAAGTTGAGGTGCATGAATAATGTTTTTCAATAATATATTTTCGTTGTCGACATTTTTTAAATGTATAAATTTCATTCATCATTTCGTACATGAAATAATATTTATTGAAGAATATATATCCATCATTTTCATACACAATTCGTATATACATACACATACGTGAAAATAGTAGAAGAACAATAGTGAAAAAAACTATCTGACCACTATTTGTTTTTTCTTATTATTATGAAAGGCGCATATCTTAGTTAAAATTGAAGGTAATCGCCAAACCGACTCTTTTGCTGTACATTTCACGGGTCAGCGTAAAATGGAAGTAAAGCGTAATTGGAACAAAATCATCAGTGAGAGTGGGAGTACTTTTTTTGCTCCTTAAATCCGCTTTATTGGTCAATTAACGTTTCTTGATCTGTCTTGCTCTCCGGTCGTTGGTGCCTACTTCGCCGTGTCCGCCCTCTTTCTTCTTTACTTGTTCCACCTCATAAGGTTCGCGCGCTTGTTTCGAGATAAGTTTCCTTAATCTCGCTCCGTATACTCGCTTGTGTTGCGTCGGTAAATGTGAAGTGCGCTCAGATATTTTGGAATAATGAGTGTGAATGGACACACTGACGGATAAATCATATTTATAAAGCTTCTACTTTTCGGTTGACTGTATGTGTAGAAACCTCGACAGTCTTTCTAGAGAGTCAATGAGATGATTGGGATTTGAAGTAAGCTGTGTAATGGGTAGCTTTGCATGTTTCTCTAGAGGGCTTCTATTTTGCAGAGTTGAGCGAGTTTAATTTTTTTAAGAATTATTAGGCGAGAAAATGATTATATCAATTGTTTTTTATTTTTAAAATAAATCAAAATATAGGAATAATTTTTATTATGATTTCCTCATTATTTATAAAATTATAAGTTCTAAGTAATTACGAGTAAACCAGAATTGTGGTTTTATTTAAATTCTTATTTAGTTTTTGTAAGTCTCAAGTTGTCAATTCTGAGGCATCAAATACAAACTTAAGTCGAACTTCATATATTTCCTTATCACATTCGGATAGTTGGCAAAAATATTCACATTTTCATATTGATTCTTAAATTTACATTTTATTTCATAAATATTAAATTAATAATTTTTATTAGTATTTAATTTCTTGGAATCTACATGTGAATATATTATTCTTTTATAATTATTCTATTCAGCTATGTTTTTATATTTTTATTACATGCACATTCTATTAGGTTCGAAAATTAGTTTTTTTGTCATAATTTTATTTCTGTATCATTGTAAAGAATGCTTTCTGATAAAATTGTAATTTGTAATCCTCTTCGTAGTATATTAATGTTCATATATAAAGAATTCATATACTTTATTCTTTGAAACATTTAAGCATTTCTAACATATAAATCTTGGTTATTAGCCCTAGTTTCATTACAAATTACATTCATGTTCAAAGTACTCTTTAAGATACGTTTCTGTTTACTTGTAAAAATTTCATTCTCTTATAAAGTAACGATTATTTATTTAACCTCTTTATTAAATAAATAAGCCATTAAAATGAGAAATCATTTTTTCACTACATTAAACTGAATGTTTTTTTTAGATCAATTTTCGATACGGTATAGTCTATTCTTGTGTAGACATGTCAATAAGCAAACTCTAAAAGCTCTCAAGCTTCTGGAAGGTTCTTGAAACTTATTTTGTCACGAAGAATATAAAATCAATAGCAAAGAATGTATAGATTGACGGTTAAATTCAATGAATTAGTAATAAAAGAAATATGCAGTTTTAGTCTACATGTGTACTATTTTTGTAGCAACTGGAGAAGACAATGTAAATAAGATTTAAACTATTTGTAAACTCATACTTTATAATATTTTCATATACATATATCTAGATACATTATTATATATTATTTATTATTATATGTAAAATAATTTTGCATATGATTATAAGGGTTATTTTATTAGATACAGTAATATTTATTGAACGAAACGGTATAAAGTTTTCTTTTATGTAAGTGATTTTTAAGGTTATCCTATTAATTTTTGAAATTTAAGTATTGTTTAAATTATTGGTTAATAATTTCTTTATAAAATTCTTATTTATTAGTACATGCATAAAATTTTATTTTATGCATAAATACTTATTTATTGTAGGTAAACGTCTTGGCGTCTCTCTTGACAGTTGTGGATTATTTTAAGTTTAAGAACAAACTTTATTTTAAGTTTGTTGCCTTAATAAAATAGGGAATGTTTCATAATAATAATATTCGTAGTTTTGCAAAATGTAAAAGATTAAGTAATAGTTGTTGTTGTAATTCAAAATACTTCGGTACAGAATTTTTATTAAGTAGAAATAAAAATGATTATTTGTAATATTTTAATCATTTTCGTATAATCTTGTGTAATTTAATTAAACTAAGAAAATATAATATTTCACATTTTTTTAAAATCATCGTTTTATAATGTTGCTGATATATATTTTTTAAATAGTTTTTTTTAAATATGAAACAAAATTCTGCTGATAAAATTGTATTAATAATTCCATTGTAGTTAAAGTCAATATTATTCTTAAAATATTCTATACGTAGAACTTTTGTAATCAGTAGAGTTAATATTTAAATATTCTGTTAAATAAGTATCTGTATACAATTGTATTAGGGAATTTTAAAATGGACTCTAAGATAATTTCTTAAGTTCTTTGATATTTTTTGTATTATATAAAAAAAATTCAAAAATTGCTATTTGATGCATATATTTTTAGTAATACTGTAGAGGATTGAATAATCGTACTCTAGAATCTATTTTTTTATTTTATTATAAAAACATTTTAGGAATAATGGATAAAAATAGAAATATAACAAACAAGGTATCCACTATTTGAAAAGTTATTTGAAACTGTTATCTAATTGAATAATCTTAAATTCATATTATATTTAATATGAATTACTTTTATGAATATTTCTGAATTCTGAAAATTAAACATGCTTTTCCATAAAAAAAAATAATTTTGTTTAAAAGTGTGATTAGATACTTTTTTATACAATTTGATACTTATTGTTTGACATTTTGAAAGTGGAGTTTACTTGATTTTAAAAAAGCAACCTCCGCAAGTGTCCAGTTTCAAATGATCACTCATAATAATGCAAAACAAATTCCTTTATTTTAGGTAGGTAAGAGCATCACTGCATTATCATTGCAGGTACGCACGTAGATATTATACCCTTCTTAGCCTTCCTTTACGTTCCTCTGTCCTTTATTTTCACACTGCGAATCAGCTTCGGGAGCTGAAATACGGTTTTCCGATACAAGGGCGGTGCACGGCGCAGAATCAATTTAGTTGATTACGATTGGTTCTACCGAAGTTCCATGGAAATTTAAAATTGGTTTTCGGCAAATTGTATTGGCTGAATGGCAAAAGAAAAGAGAAAACGCACCCATACCTGGGCGGTAGCTAATCTGGACTTTTAATGAATATAGCTGCTACCAGTGTTGGCACTGTCATTACCGGATGAAGCGAAATATTGTTACATGTTTAATAGAAAAAGAAATAACTTTTTAAGGGATTTTCTTCGTGAACTTATGATTGTATTAATGCACGTACGATATAGTATGTATATCACTAGAATTTTTTACTAAATGAATTATTGGTGCTATATTAATTAAAACAGTAAATTAAAGTTTTTAAATTTCTACATTTTATTTTAATTATTAAAGTTTGAATTTGATGGTTTCATTTCAATCATATTCAGTTATTGATATATCATGAAATCATCAAATTATTACTTGAAATAATAAAATTATATATAAGACGTTATGTTGTGAATATCTTTAAATTATATTTTTGAAATTAACATTTATTTTTATTACAAAATCATTCGTCAGAATATTTAATGCACGTATATAATTTAAGACACATTATACATGAATTCATTTAAAATGCGTAATTATTTGTATATTTAACGCAAATGTCATTTACAGTATTAAATAATATATTCTTTCTCTTCAAAAAGATATTTTAATCATATTTATATATCATGTAAGAATTTTATACTGTTTATTTATTATTTCAAAGATCGAATTCTCTTATAATAATTAAGTGATCATTTAAAAACATGTTATTCATTTTATTTAAAAATTTTTTTAATTTAAACGTTTAATCTAATATAAACATTGAAGTCAGATTTTAACATTATCACTTTGAATACAAGAATTTTATATTTTGAACTTTTAGTCAATCAAACAATTACCTCGGGTTACTCGAAGGAAAAGAAAAATAGACTGGAAAAGAGTATAGTTTCATTTATAATGGATCGTCTAGTTAGGGTCGTCTATATTTGGAATTGAATTACATCAAATGTTTTAAGGTTTTTAATCGGTTTGCTAGGTTTTTCTGTGCGTTTAAGTTTGCTTTGAATTTATTTGTATTGGACTATATTCCTTAGTAAAGGGAAGCTAGTGTAGTAATATTCGATGTAAATAGTTTAAAAAACCAATGTAAATATGTATTTATAAAGCTGTTACATTACCTAAAAATCGAGCAGTGTCCATTTAACACTAAAAACTGACTTATAGTTTAAAAAGAAATTTTTGTCTTCTTAATGAGAATTTAAGCATAACTTTCACACGTTTAAATTCTATCATGACAAATATAGCGGGATTTAGTTAAATTAATTACATTATTAACGAAAACGTATTTTATACATATAAATTAATTTTTTTAACTAGTTTATTAGAATGTTTTAACTTAAGGAAAATATTAAACTAGAAACATATTGATGTACATTATTTGTTATACATGTGCAAATTTTGTTTTTTATGAAAACATACTGATATGTAAAAAAATTTAATGTTTTGGTTATATCTTATTTCAAGAAGCTCATTAAGAGATAAAGATATTTAATGGCACCGAATTTCATTTTATTACATATTTTATTAAAAACCTTAGATTATTAACGTAAAATGCTATCCTTTTCTATGTT
The DNA here is from genome assembly GCA_018907045.1 of Wiebesia pumilae. NCBI lineage: Eukaryota > Metazoa > Arthropoda > Insecta > Hymenoptera > Agaonidae > Wiebesia > Wiebesia pumilae. The sequence continues at coordinate 6,991,728 of JACCHZ010000159.1, read as the reverse complement.
AAAGGATTCATAAAGTAAAAACATCACTTTAAGATTTCAATAATATTTTCTTTTGTTTATATATCGTTTCAAACTTAATGTTTTCTGATATTGATAAATGCATGAAAAATGTAATTAAAAATAGAAAGCTATTCGGATATTTATACAGTAAAAGTATATCACTTCATTTATGCAAAAGGTATTTTACTTATAAAGATTTTTTGTACATTATTGGCTACACACGTACAATATTGATTTGATAAATTAGAAACTAATGGATAAATCATTTGCTAAAAAATAGTTTTATCGAAATAGATTTTAAAAAGATAAGACAGTCTTCATCATTAAAAATGAAATTGATATTGCAAAATATTTTTGAAACAACACGCTGCATAGAATACTGAGGTTTATTTGTCAAGTAATTTTACGAATGATAATTTAGAAATTTAGAAAGTAGCGACTACAGTTAGAGAAATGGAAAATTTATCCCATATATGTGATATGATATCGACGTAACTAACTGTATTAAAAAGTAATTACTCAGATGACCAGTGCTACTTTGTGCTTGGTGTAACAATATTCAAGCTTTTTATCGCTTCTGAAAACTGCAACGTTTTACGAAATCAGAGCACATGTTTATGGTAGAGTCGACCGATGACAAGCAGCAATAACTCGAGCAGCAGCGACAGCCCTATTGACAGATGTATACACGCCCTCACGTGTTGCCCTCTAAATTAAATGCGCGGTTGTCGCTAGGCTACACTCGAGTTCCTTGCTTTGACTGCTGTGGCCGAACCACATCACGAATGATAGTGGAGAGGGAAGGGTCGAAATAAAATTTGGAGAATGAAAGGGGATCTGTAGCCGTGATAACGGAGATAAAAAAGGAGCGCTAAAGAGAGAGAGAGAGAGAGAGAGAGAGAGAGAGAGAGAGAGCTATTTCATTGGTCAACGAGCGATATTTTTTCTTATGGAAGGGCGAGGTTGATTCTCTTTTAACTCTTCTATTTGTTGCGACGATTTCTGTTGATTCGCATTATTAAAAGTGACAAAAATACTGTGTATGATAGATGAATTTAGATACTTGTAATAATATTATATCATACACATAATTAAATTATATTATTCGTTCAAACATTTTTTCATTATCTACGTTTAGTACCTATAATTAATGATACCGCTATTGAATTTTAAAATCTTATTCAAAATATTTTAGGAAAATAAAGAATTTAAGTAGTATCATTTTATTTTAATTGGAAAAACTATGCTCTTTGCTATTTAATTTTATAACATTGATATAATCAAGTATGATATAAGTATATTTTAATTTAGTGTAATACAAATCTGTATTTTAATATTATCATTGCATAAATATAGTATTGGTTGTGCATTATATGTAAGAATTTGAATTGTGAGGAATATATTAAATTATTTGTTTTTATAAAACAAAGCTTTCAAAAATCCTTAAATTTGTTCTGTAATAAATAAAATCTGTTTAAATAGAATTACGAAGGGCATAATCTCTTCTTAATGGTTCGCTTACCCTTAGTTTAATATCGTTTAATTATTTATCTGTTTTTATTTTTATTTTTAGTTATAATAATGAAAAAGTTAACAAAGTAAATTTTAGCAATATTTTTATAAAAAATTTATAAAGCTTTAAAATAAATTATTACAACTTCTTCTATAAATCTAAATGCACGATTAAAAGGTTCATAAAGTAAGGTTTCGATATTTATGAAGATGAACTCGTTTTTAGCAACGTCTACAATAACCACAGATATAATAATACTATACAATAATAAAAATAATTTTAGATGTAAGCTATTTAATACCTTAATTTTTATCGTTGATGTTGTAACGCAATTGAATTAGAGCTGAGTGGGAGAGACTTTGAATTGAGTGGGTCTTTGAAGACCGCTGATCTTCTTATTACTGCAGACGATAGTTGCGCGACTTACCCGTGCGATCAACGCGAATTACTTCGCGGTTTGGTGGCCGCCCTAGGAAAATCCCCCCTCTCACTCACTTTCAGTTTGAGATTAGGTAGATTAGTTTCCGAGACAATTGATCTTGAGCTCCAACCATTCGTACGTCCTAGCGCGTGCTTTACGTGTAATTAAATCTCTTGGACTGCCCTACTTTAATGATCTGAATAAGTGCGTATCCTATACTGCATGTATTTGCAGAGCTAAAAGAATGAGTCAGAGAGAAATGAAATTTTCAAGAGACTTATGCATGATTAATATACAAGTACTTTGTTATATATAAAATATGTGTAACGCAAGCAGATCGTTCTTATTAACTATATGAGTAAACTTAATTATTTCATTTTAGTTATTTGCTCTGTTGTGTTGATGATAAATCATTCTATTAAATTATAGGGGATCTTATTCATTAATTCAACGATTTCTTATTAAAGCATTTAATAAGAAATTACGAAATAATTTATGAAATTTGTAAAATCGATAAATTTAAGAATTTCATAATTATATTTTTAATAATATATTAATGTATCCGATGTTTGAAATACATTGTTTTCATACGATTGCAAAAAAGAACAATTACTTTAAGAGTATTATTAAAACGTTCGTTATTATAAAAATTAAGTTTTTGCAATAATTTTTAACTTAATGACTAATAAGATAACGAATTAAAAGTGAATTTCTCATTTTCTATCCGCACATACATAAATTCGCACACGCAGGTCGAAACTTCTTAACGAGTTAATTAGGTTGAGATAAAAATAGATAGTTCTCAGCATGAAAGAATCGTTTCAGGGACTTCGAAGTGCGGTTTTTGTACTACTTTTTTTGAGGTACGTTCTACATCCGTTGGCTTCACGCTAATTCATCCATAGATTAAAAATAAAAATAAATGGGTAAAAATGAAAATAAGTGTGCTGCTGAACATAGCAAACATCTTCTATAATGTAGACTGCAAGTTAGCTCGAGTGATTGGAAGAAGTGCTGTTTTTATTATTTTGTTAAAGTAAAGAGAGAACCAGGAAATTGTATAAATTGTAGTTTAATGATTATTATTTGAAGGGTATGTAGTCGTATAATTCTGATTTATTATAATTTGTTTTTTATAGTTCAAATATAAGCTATACAAAAACTAAAAAGGCCAGATTCTTGACATTTTCCATCTTCTCACACTCTACGGTTTTACATTATTTCTTTACTCGTACACATTTGTATATCACATTTATTAGGGCTAAATGCATAATAACTATAAATTACCTAGTTGAATTATTTATTGTTTTTTATTTATAGATTGCATGTACTTTATTATATCTAGTGAAATATAGCTGCTATTCTTATTAATCTGTATAAATTTGTAATTAATTTTAAACAAAACCACAATCTAAATTTCGAAGCATGTTCTTTATAATAATATGCAAAAAGAGTTTTTTAGGTATTATCAGAAAGGTTATTTCTCAAAATGAATAGCATTGTTTTTATTGTAAATAGAAAAAAAATAGAAAAATTAAAAAAACGATACGATTCCCAGGTAAATTTGCTCTAGAAAAACTGGGTGATGTAAGTAATGTAGTGCATATTTCGTGTAAATCTGCGATGAATTGGAATAATGAGTTGAAAGAAGAAAAGCATAAGCAAAATCGTAGTAACTCGTGTAAAATCAACTCTGTATCTAGGACAATGCAAGTGAGACCTAACGAATTAATTTCCGGCAATGCGCAGCATTAATTGCAATTATTTCTCTCACTCAATGCCCTAAGAGCGGTAAAAATGCATTACGCACTCCTCGAGGACGTAATGTACACGAAATCTGAGTAATTATCCAAGCACGACTGCAGCCTCTCGAGTATTAAATCGCGGGAGTAGGAAGACGCGTTGCATGGTGCTCCCATCAGTCCCTTACTCCCCTTACTTTTATTACGGTAATTTACTTATTTGCCAATCATCAATTAAAACCTTAGCCTCCATTGCCTCTCGCATTTACTTATTTTTTTATATTTACTCGTAGATTGTTTCGTTTAAGATTGCTGCTTTTCTTGTGTTATTCTTCGTATTTCTTTAGTATATTTTATTGAATTTATATAATTCCTGAAATATATTTCTTATTCTTCTCGTTAATATCAGTCTATTATGTATTACTATAGAAGAAAAACTTAACGAATACTTAGGTTTTTCGTTGGTATTAAATTTTATGCATATTTCATGGATTCTTTGTAAAGTCTAAGTCTTCTTTACCGAGCTAACGGACAATTTTGATAAATTTATGAAAAATTATATTCTGATATTACAAAATAAGTTCTACATACTGTTCCTGTATTAAGTTGTTGGTTTAGTATGACAACTCAAATTAAATGTTTCTTTTTCGTAGAAAATTATCTCGATAAAATTCGATTTGCTAAAAATAACCATACGCAACAAAGTCACAATGTGTTATCATTGAGAGAATGAAAAATAATTTCCTCTACTGTACAAAGTAAGCCAATAATATAAAATAAAATACTATTTAGATGAATTTTATAGTAACAAAATCTAATTAAATGTTGATGAACCAAAAACGCGGAACTCAATTAGTTTAATTTTTTCTGAAATTAATTTTGCAATTTTGAATAATGTGAAATTTTGAAAACAATTGCGATTTAATATAAAATAATTAAACTGAAAAGTTATTATTTTAATTTAGATTTTATTACATAATAAAATTTATTATTTATAATTTTATTACATAAATATGTGCATCTAGTAAAATTTTTTTTTACCAATATAATCTAACTTATAACTATAATTGTCTATAATTTAATATTTAGAAAAGACAGTACAGTGAAGATAATTTATTATTTAAATTAACGAGATTCTTTTTGAAATTAAAGTCAAGTGCATTGCTTTATTAGTTTCCGCTTTTCGGTTTTTTATTTACGTAGCGAATTTTATGAATAAAAAATTAATTTTGTAACATTGACTGTAGAACTGAGTTAACCTCTGATAATATAAAAATGTAATGTATAAAATTTAAATATGAATAGAGATTACTCATATATTTTCACAAGAATAAAATGTAATGTTTTCTGTTTTACCTCCATTATTTTAAAGAGTAACTTAATTACAGTAAACTTGGTTACTTTATTAGTAGTTAATACATGTTTAACTGACATATAGTGGAAAATTGCTCGTACAAATAGTAAAATATTGAGTATTAATAAGTATTAAATTTCTTCTATAGTACATTAAATACGTTTAAAAAATTTAGAATTTCAATATCTAATGTCACTACTTGAATCTTTTGTTTTAAAATTTATTGTTCGGCTTCATTTTCTATTCTTTCACCATTGATTTCGTCGTATCTCCATTTACGGAGTGACGCCAAGTATCTTCGCGTCTTTCAAGTATCATCGTTTTGCAGTCTCCACTATCTCAATCAAACTTCTCTTTCTCCTTCTTTACACGTCTTTCACAACTGTGGATGTAATTAATTAATACTTCGACGACCCGCAACGTGTACATTGCTTGTCACTAATTAGTAACTGAACACGTGTGCACGTAATTGATATTTGCCAGTTGTCGTCGTTGGCGCTGTTCTTTTATGTATGCATACGTATATATTTATTTGAATACAGAGATCGAAAGGCTAGAAGAATGACTGCATGCACGCGTGTGGTCAATCAATTAAATGTAGATAGAATTGAGGGATGAGTTCAATGCTAGTGCGTGAATTTTCGTCAAATTATTATTAATTTCCCTCGTTACGGCCTTTCACATATTAGTGCATATTCCTGCATTTTGCTAAATCCCATTAGTTATTCAGCCGCTCATTCAAGAAATAGAAGGATCTTTTATATTTTAAGATCTACTCTCTTTCTGCATAGTAATCTACTAATGTATATTATGAATTAGACTTTCGTTTTTAATAGCATAAATATTATACTATATGGAAATGTTAAGGCTTAAAATATTGAAGTTAATTGTTCTCTATTTAATCTAATGCAACAAAATTTCAGCTTTGAATAAAATACTAAAATATAAGAATATCAAAAATACTTCTTTTAATTTTGAAACGTTGTACATGATAGATTGGAGGATCAAAGTGAAATTTATTAAGAATAAATTTATATGCATAACGATATACCAAAAATTTAAACTCAAGTAGTTTTTTCTCACTTTCAAAATAAACCGTATGAATGAGATAATAGTAATTCTATATCTAGAATAACCGTTATAATTTGAGTGTTTCACTCGTAAAGTCGCGAGAAAAAATCCCGAAAAAGCTAGTCTTTATTTTGTAGTTTTCGTATTCGAGCCACGAATTCGCTATGCGTTTTCCAGTATTTTCCTCTTTCTCTCTCGCCCTTCACCATCGTTCCTCTCGCAGTCCCTTTACTTTCTCGCTGACTTCGCGCTTGACCCGCATTGAGCTTGCAGTTTGAAATCGACGAATCGCTGCGTTTCATGGAGAGTGACAGAGCCAGGATTAAATAGAACGTAAAAGGCAGGTGGAGAAAACGAGAGGATCGGAAGGTTTAAGGGCAATAGCGTTACTACGGCGGCCTCTGTTGATAATTATTATCGCTCAATTAGCGTCGTTCTTGAAAGCTAGAGTAAGCTTGCTGAGACAGAAGGCCAGCTTTTTGGAAGAATCAGCGGTTTTTTGTCTTTTCTATTGCACCGTCGATCTTTTAATTGAGTCGCACTGGTCTGTCGAGCGCCATTTTCACTCACCCAATCAGCGAAAGGCGGAGACGAGAAATGAGGGAGTAGATAGAGATGGATCGGAGCGATGTATTGGACGAGGCGAAAGGGTAAACACTTGTAGATTTAGCTCACGTTGCGAGCAAATGACCGAATAATTGATGAGTTTCCCGCGAATCAAAGCGAAATAGTGTGAAAACTATAATGATGCGCCTAAGCGAATGGCTTGTTACACATATATATGAACTATTTTTTATGCATGCGAATATAATGTTTTTTTTCTTTTTTAATCTCACTTTAATCTTTTTTTTGAACTACTTCAGTTTAATATATGTATTAAATGGAAGCAAAATTAATCATCGCAACGAACAATATTTTTTGATTTTATTACTCTCAATTAAAACGAAGTGAAACAGTAAAATTTATTGAGTGATGATAGAATAATTAATGGTACTAGTTTATTTAATTGCAGAAGATCATTAATTTAAACTTTACAAGGAGTTTATATACGTAGTTTTTATTCTTTTACTATTTATTCTAAATATATTATATTTAAGAAAAAATTATGTCATATAGTTATTAAATATAAATGTTTTAAAATAATTTAAAAAATTTGAAATTTACTTAAAAATTTCGATTTATACTCAGCAAAATAAATTATGAATTTTAGTGAAATTTGATTTATTTCGATATATTCTTTATTTTAATATTTTATTCATGTAAAATAATTGGTAGGCTAAAAAAGATAATTATATTTCTTTGATTTTCATGTTTCATGAAAGTTGAAGAATGAAATTAAAAATAAAAGTATTCACCGGATAATTATTCGTTACTAACAGTTAATCTATTATAGAACTCATTTATACTTCTAATTTAATTATTTTTATATTTCGTATTTTATTATTCTATTTTATACATAAAATTTTTAAAAGGAACTTGATTACGTTTCCTTACCAAATTGTGAATTAATGCAAAACAATATTCATAATCAAATAATATACAAAATTATAAGAAAAGAATAATTTCATTTATTTTGGAAATATTTTGTACTAATGACAAATATGTTTATGTGTTGCTTTAATGCATCACTGTAATATATAGCTTTCTAAAGAAATAGGTGATATATTTTTATTCAGAACAGGTATTTTTACAAACTGAAACTATAGATTGCAAATAATAGCTTTAAATATTGGTTCGATTAACTCACACGCATCAAAACTCATACGAACGATCGTAAGACTGCAAATTTAGAGGTAATTTCAGTATTTCGAAGTATTACATTTTAAAAGGTTAAATTATAGAAAGAGAGGTTCCAATTTAATTTTGTTTGTTAGAAAAATCATTTCTATGAGTTCTTTTAGATAGTTAAAACTTATTAATAAACAATTTTAGATTTTCTTATTATTTCATAAATAGTATAAAAAATATAAACTTTAAAAAAATTTTTGAGCTGAAATCTTAGAATCTTACCTAAGAATTTCAAAATATTTTTATAAATTATAATTGCCTAAAAATTTCAAGAGCATTTTTTAAATTTCAAATGTTTAAATCTGCATAAATTCTTACACGGATTAATGGTGGAACTTTAATTCATGCCAATGCAGGTACCAATCATGTTTCGAATATAATACTTATAAAACTATAAAAATAATAAAAATATCAACCGAATATATTAAGAAATTAATAATATAGTCATAATTTAATGTAAGACTGCTATAAATCTACTTTTGAATTATTTACAAGAATAAACAATAATAATCAATGAATAAATTAGAGTAAGTAAATTAGTTTCTACTCGTTTAACTATGTATTTAAATTATTTAATTGTGCTTAAATGAAATATTTAATTGAGTTTTAACTTGTCATATAAGACTTTGTGCGATAAATATGAATTTTATTTATACTTTGCAAATTTATGTGTCCGTAATAGAAAAATATTAGAAAATCCAGAAAATTAAAAATTTAGACTGAAATTTCAAAGAAAATGTAAATCTCATAGTCAGAATTTATCATATTTGTTTATTTAATATATGAATTCTTGATAAGGCTAAATTTCTAAGAATAACATCAATAGTTCTGATAAATTTAAAAGAAAAATGTTTAAAATGTGATTTAGGTTAAACTGCTAAATCGATTTGCTCTTGCCCTTGTGCTTTCTTTTGCTCCCTTCATGCCATTACGTATCCTGTCAATTTTCCAGATAGAGACGTTAGCTTTGCCTCGATAACGAGGTAAAATACTTTAAACTAAGCTTGAGCCATCGCTCCCCGGAGACGATTTGACGCGTGAGAGTCTAAAATGCCCTAAGATAGAATCTCTTGACGTCATTTTCAACATACTTTACGACTCACCCGCAAGTCCCGCAGGAAATTTAAATAGATGATGGCAGAATAATGAAAAATTTTCCATGATTTTTAAAAAAGAAAATCAAAATAACTGTATACTTTATTACTTTTTCTTTACAAAAAGTTGCACATAAATATTCAGTATTAAATATTAAGGTTGTCTGGAGATAGTCTGCATTACACTATATTCTTGTGCATACTGCATATTTTTGTTAGTATTTAAATCAAATTTATATTAAATTACGACTGCTTGTTTTAAAAAAAATGTATAAGCTTTAGAAGTAAATAGTTTTAAAATAGTACCGTATTTTATAGTATTAATTGATTTAATTTTTTATGTAAAGTGTTATTATTTTCTTTCTTCATAGAAATAACTGAAATAAGAATTAAGAATTAGAAATAAGAATTTAACTGATTTTATTATCCATCTCCATGAAAACATTATCTGCTTTGAAAGGAAATTTAAAGTGTCATTTATTTTTATAAATTATTGTTCTACGCACGTATTAACTTAAAAATTAAATAATTTCATTAAGTCCTTAATATTTTACTAAAATTAAAGCACAATATTTTCTTTTAAGCTTAAATAGTTACATTATTGCATTTCACAGCATTAGTTATCAACGTTCCATTTTATTTCATAATATAATTTGTAATGAAGTTCTTGATATATTCAAATTATTTACAGAATTTTATATATTTCAATCGTTTACCAATTCAGGATTAATTCCTAATTTTTTCTAATTATGTATTAGAAATTTTATGAAATTGAAACTCATCTACTTTCAAGTGGAAATAAATGCGTGTTGCAGTAATTATAATAGTTCGTTAAATTTATCCATAATGAGATCGGAACTACTTGTTATTTGAGTTCGCAGTATCACTCACATCCAACCGGTATTACAATTTCCGATACGTTGGCCTAGTACCGCAAAGAATTATTCCCTCGCCATTCGAAAAAAGCGTGCAACAGGAGGGTAGTCTTGCCATCGTAAGATTCGGGCTCTATGAATGTTGGAGTGTACGTCACCCAGTAGGCATGTGGGCTTCATTGTTGATTTTGAGGCCCCGGAATAGAATTTACTATGCGTGAAACAGGACTCGGCATGAACCTCTTTGTATATGGGAATGTATGTAGATGAACGATCTGCAGATGTGGTATAGTAATGTGGTAAAGGTAGTGGTGTGGTAGAGAGAGAGAGGGAAAGTAAAATGTCGTGAGCTGTCAAGGCAGTTGACACGTTGACAACCTCCCCCCGGGGGCCATTATTTAGCCAACACGAGGCCAACACAACCGATGGGGTGTTTCGACTGCGTTTGGAGGAGCCCAGGGTTTCCTCTTTTTCATGCCCCCTCACTTTCATCCTGATTCTGCGTTTCAAATGAAATAGTCCTAATAGTAAATATATGCGTAGTTTGTGATTGACGCCTACACAGCTATTCAGAGTTGCAGTTCATCATATGTTCGTATTCAGACTTTCTACTATTTCTCTTTTCTTTCTCTCTCTTTCTCACTCTTATCCGCTTACTCAGAACATCTAGTCTATTCTTTTACCGAAAGTCAGTGACAGCGCACTCTGTTCAGCGTTGCTGAGAACGTATTGCATTAACTGTTACATTGATTGCTGCGGTGTTAGAGTGTGAAACGGTATAACCAACGTCAGATTTGAGGTTAATATGAAATTGAATTAGAGTAAAAACTAATAATATCATTGTAGAATTTTCAATAATATTTTATAATTAATCTTAATCTTGAGAATGTTATTCTTTACATATATTTTTAAATAATGTAGGAATAAATGTTATGCCGAACATGTAGTTTTATATTTGTATATTTTTTACATGTCATTTATTAGGTACTAATATGATTAATAAATAATAATAGTGGCGATAAAAACAATATGGAATTTAATCATGTTGATTATTTTAAAGCTAATATTTCATACTCACATACTTCATGCATTATAAATATTATAATTTTTAATAGCCTATAAATTAAAAATGATCAAAATTACCAGGCAAAAATATGAGCCGTTTATAATAGATTCTGTTATGCATAGACTCTAATACTAGAAAGTCTGAGGTCCATTATTTGACAATGCTTAAATATTTGCATTATTATTTGTACAATGTAAGAGAATTATAAAACTTTTTTATTTTGTTATTTCAAGTGCTATAATATATTTATCTGACAATATTTGCAACGTATGCCTATAGCATGGAAAATTTGAAGCTAATTTAATATCGAATTTAGTATAGAATTAAATATATTTAAAATTGTGTTCCGATTTATTTTACAAATAAAAAAGTACAGTTTTTCTTTACCCAAATATTAAATTTAGCAAATATGTTTTTTAATTCTAGATTTCAAATATTTTGGTTTGATACATATTAATTTCCTGTAAAATTTCGTACTTCTTTTGAATTTCTACACCTTAGAAGCTGTGACATATTAATCAATACTTTATTTTTTAGTGGTTTTTGAGAAAAAGCTTCAATATTATATACTAAAGATAAGGAAAAAGCATATTGAATTATTTTTAAGCAGTTCCTATTCATCTCGAATGTTTCTTTCTTTCTTTAACTTTAAAGCAAGTTTCAGTGCAATAGCTGAACGTGAACTAGCATAAATATAGTAATAACACATAACAGTCAGACAATGATAGGTGATATTTTTCTTTAAACAATAGGAGTGCATTGCTTGTAGACCTTCGAATTTGTCGCTTCAATGTTTCTCTTTAATGTCTTTGATGGAGTGTGGCACTTTTATGAAGTATACAAAGCTCTATACTTGGCCCTAGACCTCGTTCTCTTGGAATTATTTATCTTCTCACGAAAAGTCAGCCTGTAAATATGAGAGAGAAGGAGATAGACGCCTGACCGCCTCTTTTTATACCGTAAGACAAAGAGGATACATGTAATTAATTTATTGCCCTTTGTCGAGTCCTTATTAATGGAGATGAAGGAGCATTACTGAATGGTATAGCCATGTAGGTGAAGTGTTTATTAGCGTAGATGCTGAATTCGACGTGTAAATAGCGCGTTTGGCTATTTATACGTCGAAAATGAATGAAAGTATGTAAAAAATTGAAAGCTCTTACTTTGTCTAGCGAATATAACTTGATATTCTTAATTGCCAGTGTTTGTAGATGATATGTGTGCTATTCTTGATCGGTACGAAAATTATTCATATAAACGTAATGTATAATGCTGATGCACTACGTCAATTTTTCCATTAAAATAACGTTTTAACTGACTGTTTAATTAATTTATCAATTAACGTAATTATTATCCACGAAAACATGTAATTATGAGAACTGTAAAGTATTACTTATAACGGAGGGTAACTTTTTATAATGTACTTATAATATACTAGATATTATACTTGATATTATACATACATGAATAAACTTCATAAACTTGCTTAATTTTATAATAAATAAATATTATTAAAAGATTTGGTATTAACATAAAATATTTGAATAAATTATTAAATTTCTTATAATTTTCAAGTAATAAAACTTTAAAAGAAAAAGAAATAGTATTGTATGTAATTAAACACGAGCCGGTATTTAAATAACTGTACTATTAAACAGTACTTTACTTCTTAGAATTAAAGCTTAAAATAGTATTCCATTAGTTACTTACCTCTTCCTTAAGCTGATAAAATATTTAAGCATAAATGATATATTGACAGCAGTTATATCGAACACTAGTACTGAATGAATCTATAGATGATATTGTGCTCAGATAGAATGAGTCGGCGAGTTAAACTGTGTCTAAATAAAATCGCGCATAAGTCGTCCGATCGGCGTCTCATCGAAGGGTACGAGAACTCGAGATACATAGAAGAGAATTAACCAAAGAGTTCGTTATTGGGGGGTGACGTTTTATATGTAAGAATATATGCGATGGTTAGGGTTAGGGTATAAGCAGAAGGGCGCGCGATCATGACGAGCCAGTGATGGAGAGTAGAAAGGGCTCTCATGTTAACTCGGTGCTAAGTGAATCTGAATCTGCGGTTCCACTTTGGGGACTTTGTTTTCCTTAAAGGTGTTTGTGTATGTATATATAAATTTTTGTGCATATTTACCTATATGTATGTATAATACTTGTCTGCGTAGGAGAGGATACGCAAAGGTTCTTTGAATTTTACTTTCTTCTTTTACTACTTAATTTTGCTTACTTAATTTTACTACTAAAAAAGGGGTAACTTCTTTTTTCATAAATTTTCTTGGAGCTTTTAATTTGTTGCTTTTTTTCTGTTTTTAGTATTGTCAATGAGGTGAAAACTAATTCTTATTGGTTTAATAATGAAGAAACTTATCTATTTATGTTAATCGTTATTTATGTTAAATTTCTCTTTTGTTATTCATTTGCTTTTCAATTCTGAAAATGAGAATGTAGTTATAATAATTTTGCTGAAAGTATGCATTTTAAAATAATCAAGAAATCATAAGGCATATAACGTAGCGCCAAAAAATTGAAAAAGTAAATAAAGTTTGAACTTAAGTAAAAAAAAAGAAAAATTATAGTAAAACTCTGTCATTGTATGCAATTGCGATAACGCGTCACTCTGACTTTGCAGGAGCCGCCCATATAACCCTATGAGGACATGCGTCTCGACTGAACTTGACGCACATCCTGGCCTCACTTGAAGTACATATCACCCTTATCGCCTTGCAAGTGTATCAAGTAAAACAAGCGCGTTAATTCGTTCTACCCCTTGCGTCTTTTCTCTCCCCTTTGATTTAATTTTCCCCAGTAAATCAGAAAAAATTCGAACGAACCCGAGGAGAACGAAACTAACTATCGATATCTTATGATAAAATCTAGATGCGTGATAAATCGGATTACGCGGGCGAGCGGTAATCCGCAGGCAGGGACGAATGGAAAAAGCATATGCCCGGTTATATATGCGCTGCATATTGGGACGTACAACATCAGAGTAGATTATCGACACCCGTAGATAGAGAAGAGTGCGTAGGGAACCCTTGGTTGCAACGGCTTCTGGGGTGGCCACTGTGAGATAGTTAGAATATCATCGAGACGGGCGCACGTCGAGGTGGGCTCGGGGATCCTGTGGTTCCATGCCACCCTCGTGCTCCTCGGGATCCACTCAATCCGTATTTATAACACACCCGGTCTGCTCGTGTCTCTCCTCCACCCTCGTGCCTGGACTCGAGACACGGAAACGATAATTTACTGTCACAAATCACAAGGATACTTTCGACTCACTCTCTCTCTCTCTCTCTCTCTCTCTCTCTGTCTCAACATGAGAGAGATTGCGTGTATATATGGGTAAGGAAATATTTAACCGTAGATATTGGTTCATGTATAGACTTTAATAATTGGGATGAAATTGCAGGAGCTTAAACCAGCTTCGTGATGAGAAGTCAGGATGGACGGCCGTATGCTGCCCGTCTGCCTTTAATGCGTGCATTATTGCTAACAACGTACGGAGTGCAAGTTTTGATCTTGGACAGTTTTGGAACAAATACTTGAATACTTTTGAATTTTTAATGCTTGTGTGCAATGATGGATCGCTAGTAACGAGTTAAGCGCGTGTTTAGATATTGCATAATCTTTTATTATGTTCTATGTTGATTTAGTTCTTAAGACTTTGCAAAGTGCTACGTTTATACTTTTTATTTTAACAAGAAAGTATATTTTTGAAAACTGAAAATTAAATAGATTTGACTAAAAATAGCTTAGAAGGGATTATTAATATAGTTATTAATAATGTATTACGTAATATTAGACCTACAGTAAAACGAATTGTACTTGAAAAACGAAAGTTGAAATTATTGAGGATGAATAAACAGAAAATTCATCCAGCTTTTTCTAAAATTGCATAGATTTCATTCTATATTATTCATTTTATTTCACTAAAATGAATTAATAGTGCAATATCATTCTAATAAAATAGATAAAATATCGAATGAATAAATGATGTGATATATTATGTAGGTAAAATACATTATGTAATTATATAATACATTATATAAAAATACACTTTAATAAAAATTGTTAAAAAAATAAACCAAGTAAGGTTGTATCAAATATTAAGATTAGAAGCAGTAATAATTTATAATTTGTTAAAAATAGATTAAATAATTCTTTTAATATATGTGATCAAATATTATAACATAGCGATTAATTGTGAAATAGTAAAATAAAAACTGAATTTTACATTATAAGTATTTTAAAACTTTTAACGCCAAAAAGTGTAGAAATTATACAACTGCACATAGGTCTACTTCAAAAATGATTAATTCTGTAAAAATATTTGGTATCATATTTAATTCATTTGAAATGTAATAAAACTTTCTGACTTATTTTCAATTCTGTATAGCGTAATGGTTCTTATTGTACCCTTAATAATGGAAAATACAAAGCAATAAATAAGCATTACGTTAACCGTGTGACCATTGTCTATTTAATTAACTTTGTCACATGGCATTGATTCTATTATATCATTTAATAAATATAGACAGCAATATATATGCCGTTTAAAATATTTACTTGAATATTTTAACAATGAAAAATTTATGATTAAATTATTATTAAAATAATTTAATTCACAAATTAATTTTAAGAATGAAAAATAAAAAAAATACGTTACTTGAATAGATTTAGTATTGATGAAAAGTTCATTAATACAGTTATAATTATTAGAGTTAAAATCATTTTTTTATAACTATAAACATCTATCAGTTTCATTATAAAAATTAAAGTTTTTCAAATATTATTTGCCTCGAATTTAATACTCATAAGAAATGAAATTATATTTATATATGTGAATATATTGTTTGATTCAATGATCTTCAAATTAATACCTCACTGTAAATAATAATTTATTTTAATAAATATATATTGTATCACATGCAAGTTTGATTGAATAAACTGAGGAAGACTTTTTTAGTATATCTAGATCAAGAAAAAAAAACAAAAAACATCAAGGAACCTATCTGTCACGTATCACCAAAGAAAAACGAGTCTTACATTGGGAAAATCCTGCCTGCTGATGCATAGTTGACATAAATATTTTTTTTCCTCTGGGTAAAACTGCAAGACGATTCATTAGGCATTAAATTATCTTCTTGAGCGCAAAGTAGATCTATTTTTGAATTTTGCTAATAATTTTCTTGGTGCGCGGTCGATCTGTCGCAATTATCCTACATTTCGTATAGTAGAGGAATAACTTTTTATAGTTTTCTGTAATTCTAAATAAATAACGGGTTAACAGAATATTATCAATCATAAATTCAACAAATACTGATTTCAATATTTATTTTACATTAGAAGGATATTATCATCTTTATAGAATAGAAAGTTAAATAAAACCAGTTTTGGAAAATCATTAAAATCATTAAAATATCTTAGGATTTATTTAATTATTTTTAATTCAAAATGCAGACTAAATCTTTTAAATCAAAAGTCTTAATTTATTTCTTGAACGAATCACCATCTAAAATGTAATTCCATTCGGGTAGTATAAATAATGACTTCCGTATTTTTGCTGAACACATTTACAGAGAAACAGTAAAAGAACGTCACTACATTAAGTTCATTTGCATACGGGTTTTATAGGTAAGAATTTATTTCTCAACTAATACTAAATTTAAATTTTTTGCATACAACCTACTATTTTCTGAATGGATTAAAATGACATATCATTTCATATTTCAGTGTGGTAAGGGTGAAAGCTGACATATTGAGTTGAAGCGTTTATTGTTTTATAGCGATATCTGTTAAGGAAAGACTTTGACTAGAGTATAACTTCATGATAAATTGTGATTGAAAAATAATATCTGATCACTGAAATATCCATTTTAAAACTGTTCAAAGAATTGAATTTGAAAACGATCCTGGATTTATAAATGAGAAAATAACTTAATTATAATAAATTGTTCATCTTAAGAAATTTAAAAATTTCCTTAAAATATGCGAGCTGAACGTTAAGTTATTAGCTGGTTTGAATTAAATTTTTGTTTCAATTCAAAGTGATACTTATTGCCTTAATTAATGAAAAATGAATTAAAAGCAAACCTTTTAATAATCGGTATTAACATTCGAATTAATTGGATGTAAGTTTACCTCGACGCATCTCGTACTTGACATAAAGTTAATATATTAAAACAAGCCAGCAAACAGAAAGCCACCTATTTATTGTATGGTAAAATAATATGAAAATATATTCATTTTTTATAGCAAAATATTCAATTTCCAGCGATGAATGTTTCACAGAATTAAAAATATTACCCCACGAAACATTGAACACACCATGTATTTATATCCGTTAGCCTGTTTCCGTCTCTCTTGTAGCAAATAGCTACCGGAGCAAAAGGCCAGCCAACCCATAGAACGCAATAGCGAACGACTGTGCAAGAATGAGAGAGAAGGAGAGAAAGAAAGAGGGAGGGTGGGAGGAAGAGAGAGCTACTAATCACGTACCCCGCTGAAGATTTATAAGTGAAAGAGTGTGCGAGTGAGATGAACGAGAGAGAGAATCTTGCGTCGCGGCCCCCCGCAGTTTGCATCGCTCTCACTCTTCTGTTTCTCTCTTCGAACCGTGGGATTAAATCCGTGCTCCTGCAGACGAGTGTCCATGTGTGCATGTGCACTCGGAAAGTGTTCACGCGCGTGCGCGCATGGCGAGTCTCTCGCTTGCGAAGCATTACTTCCGGCCTCTGTGAGAAAACGCGCCTCTATGCGCTCTGTAACCCTTACCCTGTGAATCCCTTCCTTCGTCCCTAACCCCCGTATTTTCTATTCCTCATTGGTTAAAAACAATAGCTGGATTTTTTTCTCTTGCATTCTACACCATGATATCCCGCGGGACGTATGGAAAAACGCAGTATTTACGGGCCTCGAAGATTAGAAGGCGTGCCGTGAAGGTTTTCTGGATGTCTCTCTGTTATTGTACGAAACGTTTGCGTACTTTCTATGGATGATTGATGAATGAACTCTGATGTAGATTGAACGTATGCAGTGAGCTTGAAACTTACCGACTCGAAAATTTACTAATGGGCTGTATGGCTTGTCTAGTATCATAAGAATTTAAAATTAAAATTGTTGATGTTTTGAGTTTTAAGTTCAGTATTACTAGGACTGAAAAAGATAATATATCTTTTAGTATTATTTATATAATAAGGAGATGAAGTTAGTTAATTAAAGAAAAGGTCGGTACTTGATCAGCTGGTCATCGTGAAGCATCATAAGTTTTTGTAAAATTACGCTATAACGATTTGATTATAATTTGTTTATAATGGTTCTATTTGATAGTTGTTGTTGGATATACTTGAGTTAAATAAAAAAATTTTTTTCGCAATAATATGTTGCGAATGTAAAAACTAATGTTTAAATGATTTTCTGCGAATTTTTCTCATTAAAATAAGAACTAATCTAAAAAAAAATGAATCAAAATCTATTTTCAAGTATTTTATTATGTTACATTGTAGAAAATTGAAGTTATTTAATTAAAGAAGTCTGCAGATTTACCAATTATAATTTTATATAAAAATGTACATGGAGTCAAGGATGTAGAATGAAGTGAAAGGTTTATATAATAACCTAGAATTTTCGCAATTTAAATATATAACCTCGATTCCATATGATTTATTCGAATAATTTTTATTTTGCAAGATACGTGTACGACCATGAAAAAATCTACCAATCAAATCCTCTAGAATTTTATAAAATAAAAATACTAGAATATTGTATTTTTAACCTGAAAATAGAATTTGTAGCAAAGTAACATTTAATTTCAAAATATAAATTACAATTTTTATTAAATTGTTTACACGGCTGTAAGAGTTGATACTTGAAACGATTTAATGACTATCTTATTATTCAGAGGAATTATAGAAATAAAAGAATTTTCCCGAAAGCTTGTATAATAATTTTAGAACTGTCAGTTTGAGTATTTAATAAACTTTTTATGTCTATGAAATTACATAAGAATTAAATAAAATAAAATAAATTTACATTATATAGGAATTAAAAATCTCTTTTAATATATTGATAGTATTTTCCGGGATCACTATAATTTTTATATATATTATTTTAATAGTTTAAATTTATTCTTTAATGCCAGACATATACAATTCAGTGATTAAAGACATGGATCGCAATGGACTAGACTAGATAGTATAATCTGCACTGGTCACGGTCACGTTCACAAGTCATAAATCATTCTAATTCGCTCTAGGAGACTCTATGTCATGCGAATGTGGTCAGCATGAGAAAAATGTTGTAAGAAACGCATATTATATTAGATATCATATTATTCCATCAAATAAAATTAAATCTTAGGATGTGCTACTACTTTCATAGATTTATATTTTATTCTGTTATTATACTTTCTTACTTAGTAAAAAAGTTCGTTCTTTCTGATAAAACAATTAATAATTTTTATTCGATAAAAAATTCAGATGAAATGGTACACTATAATGGAGAACTACATTAAAAGAAGGACCATAAATGATTTTAACGCATTAAATAATAATATATTTAAACAGAAATTTAAAGATATTTACTAATTATAACTGAATATATAGCAAATATAGTTCATTGTTGTACAAATTAAAGATTATGTACACAAATTTTTATTTCAAATACTATAATTCGATTATGAGACTCCACTTAGTTAACTCGTTTAACTTATATAATGTACATCTATTTATAGTAATTTATATGTCAGCGGAACTTTACAATGATTTTATAACCTTTATATTAATCTTCTTACTTTATCAAATTATGACTCTGGAAGTATGAGCAGATGAAAACGAAGATGAAGAATTAAGAAACTATAGTTCTATAAGTTTTATCTGATTAAATATTTAATAATGAAATTGATTTTTTTTATATTATTATGCCGCTGCATGTTTCTTTGTCAATAAAACGAATTTACTGGTATTAGATATGATTCAGGATAAAATTTATATCCGATGTATTTATAATACAAAAGCTAATCAATTAATGAGGAATATTAAATAGAATTATGAAGCATATATTTAGATTCCTTTACGTTGTAACGAATCACAACCTCATTTCAGAACAACTTATAAAAATTCTACGATCGTAGAACTTATAAAATCTACAAAGAATTCAACTCCGTAACCGCAAAGTGATTCATATTCAGAGAGTTACTTCTTTTTAGCCCACTCTGTCATATAATAATATAAGTCTGACCATCAGTCCCAAAGAGAATCCTCTTTATAGTTATTTACGGTAGACACACTGCATATATATAACTCTGCCACCATGTACGGAGCAGTGCGTATATCTACGTACATACGTGTATCCAACATAGGGAGAGCAACAAACTTTATTTCCTTTTTCCTCCCTCTGGTCACGGTTTCTTTCTGTCTATCTTTTTCTTTTTTTTCGTCAACCCCTGCACTGACGAGGTAATAGAATTAGAGAGAGAGAGAGAGAGAGAGAGAGAGAGGTAACCACATATAAAAATTGCTTCATTCAATAAGGGCGGGGGGCGGATTGCTTCTCATATTACACTTAGTACACCATAACGGAATTGCTTTATTAGAACTTCTCTTTCACTCTCTTTCCTTGTGCTTCTTTCCTTTCCTGCTTCACCTATACAAGTTTTACACACATTCCTTTTACTCTTTCTCTCTTTTTCTTCTGTCTCCTTTTTCGTCCCTACTCTGTCTCTGTTACTTGTCTTTACCTCTCATAACTTTGCATTTCTCTCTATCTTTCTCTCTCGCTCTTTCTCTTTTTTCACGGCTGGTTGCTGCTGCTAACGAGACAGCTCGACACTCAAGCGAGCGAACGAGTGGCCTGGCCAAGCAGCTACTCTCTATGTATCCTCATGGGCTACCAACAGCAGTTTCTGTCTCTCTATAAGCTAACTGACCGTGTATATACCGGACCTACTAAATCAAGATGTACATTGGTTACGGGTATACATACGGCGGGTCGGTTCTGTTTCTCTCTCTCTCTCTCTCTCTCTCTCTCTCTCTCTCTCTCCGTTATAACTATACTTATGAAACATTGATTTCACGCGGTGCAGCTCGTTTTCACTGTCTCTCCTGGAGTTTCGCTACTGGGTGTTCTGAATGCACGCCTCGCGTTCGCGTTTTTTGTTCCAAAGCTTCTGCATCTCCTTATTCGTTCGCTTCTATCGAGGAATATTCATGTCCGTCCTTCTAATAAAGAGACGCTTATTATGTTATTAATGAGAGGGGGTAGAAGAGGGATGTGGATGGATTGGACGTTGCTTGTATACTGCGAACGTGGGGTTGATTGTGAATATAGATAGGAAAGCGGCTACTCATTCGGTGCGTACGAAGTCTACTTGTTTTTCTTTATTTTTCTCTCCTCTTTCCGTATTTGTACATGTGTGTGTGTATGTGTGTGTAAGTTGTAATTTTGGTATTTATCAAGTGAAATAGATTGAAGAATTTCACAAGATAAACTATCTCAGCTTAGTGTCGAATTTCCTTTAAAATCTCGGTTCTTTAATTTTTTTAATTATAGCCAAATCTTAATGAATATAAGAATAATTGTTCTAGTTTATATAGAAATAATATTTTTAGTCCGTTTTATGCAGTTCATAAATTACTTTTTATAAATGAGTGTTAATGTATTATAATTAATTTATAATACCATTAGGAATAAATTATTGGTTTTTAATAACACGTAATATTAACCCATAATCAAGATATTTATCTATATTAGCAATTGTAAAAAGTTTTAGTCTACTGAGCAGCTTAAAACTTTTAAATTAATTTGTTATTTCTAACAAATACTTAGATTATGATGCGATTAATATATCTATGTTACTTTTAAAAGAAAGAAGTTATTTTGTTTATAGAAGTTACATAATGCGTAGCTTTCCCGATTAAGAGATCTTCTTAAGATTAGAAGATCTTAAGAAACAGTACTATATTAAAATGTTCATAAAAGAGGAAATGTAGAAAGCATCAAGTTTCATATCATTTACTATATTTATTTAAAGTTAAATGGACTACGTCCTAAGGAATGATAAAAAAGCTAATCCACAAGTTTAAAGAAGTAGCCTACGCTACTTCTCACGAAACTCGAGAAACACGTTGATCGAGTGATCATTGAGTTAGATTATGGTATAAGTCATACTTTAATTGTGTGCGGCGAGAGTTTGTGGAATTCAAATTTCTTTGTGTATCCATAATGCACTCCCTTTCATATGTAGTTATTCAAGAGTGATTTTACGTGTTGTAAGCCTCCAAAGGCTCTCGCCGAATAAAAGTCCTGCAAATAACACCCTGTATAAGATTTGGGAAGTAGCTCA
This sequence comes from Wiebesia pumilae, assembly GCA_018907045.1. Lineage (NCBI taxonomy): Eukaryota > Metazoa > Arthropoda > Insecta > Hymenoptera > Agaonidae > Wiebesia > Wiebesia pumilae. The sequence goes on along the minus strand of JACCHZ010000159.1, from coordinate 6,969,442 downwards.
CTTGTCCCCTCTTCCTCCTTCTCTTGCTCAAGAGGTTAGAATACCCATTTCAATAGAAACTAAACTCGTTATCCAATGAGAAGATGTATAATCCCAATACGTTCCCGTGTTTTTTCCCTTATATAACTGGTTTGAACGAAAGACGCTCGAGAGACTAGCGCAGGCATTTCTTGTACATGGACAATGAATCCAGGCCGCGTACATAACTGCTCGCGATCTGCAATAGTCGATGTCGATTTAACTTGGTCGAATGACGGCTTTAAGTGGCTCTTTTTTATCTTTCTTGGGTGTTTGAAGTTTCTTACGTACTTCTTTTATTAAAAACAGAGTAAGCCGTGTCTTGTTTAGCCTTTATTTAGGAAAAACGTAAAATAATGATATCATTGTGTAAAGAAAGGAAGTCAAGGAAAACAGTTCCCGAGAATTATATGATATAATATGTTTTCTATGAATAATTGATATTATAAATGATTTACTTTCATATCGCTATATACGTTTAACTGAATAAGTAATTAATAATTTATATGTTTATTATAAATCCAATTTAATGTATAGAATATGCTTCTTAAAGTATATTCACCAATTAGTTATTTTAATTTACTAAATTCATTGTTTATATATTATATTATAAGGGTTCAAATACAATTGGTATTTATAAATTATATGCTCCTTGAAAATAGCTACAGAGCAAACAAAGTTTACGACTCACACATATATATAGACTTTATTTTGGCTTTTCTTCTTCAACACGTTCATCTCTATATTTCTGTTTACTATTTTTCTAATCTTTCCGTTATCATTCAATAAGAATAAAATATTATGCACAAGCGATACACAAAAAAATAGAATCTATCTTCTTCAGATCTTACCGTTAATATTGTTTTATTTATTTAAGAAAAAAGATGCGTATATTGGTTTATTGAACAAGTTTTACTTACATTTTTTTTGTAAAACTTATTCCATCGATCAACATTCAAAATATATTTCGTTTAATATAATTTTGAATACAATACCTTCAACATCATTAAATTATATACATTTATTTAGTTTTACAAGTTCCTATAAATTAAATATGTATGAAAATAATTAATAAATGTATGTAAAACTTATTGATCACGTAGGCAAGTAAACTGAAGTTAACTAAATTGGTTATAAAGATAAACAATTAATATATATTATAATGTAAAAACGATTGTCTCTTTACTTACAAAATAATAATAATAAAAATGTAACAAAATGATTAAACTATAAAGTAAGGATTGAATGTTGATGTGATATTTAAGCAGTAATAGCCTAGTTTTAAATGATGCTCTTATTAGATATAGCTAATATTAATATATTATACAAAATGATCGGTTATAATTTTTTCAGAGCTTTGCCAGCTTTTCCTTGTTTTTTCGTAGATGCGCTTCTTGAGAGTGATTAGCGTTCACGCAGGGCGCAATACAAGCAGAGGGGAACTGGAGCGGACAGGACAGGTCAGGTCAGATCGCCATCGTCGTCGTCGTCGTCATGGACGGTTATCGCACGAGCCACAGATCATTACCCGTGGACGACATACAATCCTTCGCGGACCGAGAGATTAATCACCTACGGAAGCGACACGCGATCCGACGACAATATCGCATCTGATAAGACGCGTGTCGCTTGTCGACCATGAGGAGAGTGAAGTTTTTCTCTTGGATGCTGACAAAATTGAAAACGGAGAATTCGTGCTCGCGTGTTAAGCAAAAGAAAAGGATAGATAAGGGTGGAGAACTAAGTTGGTTCGATGAAAAGGGGCGAGTAAAATGTCAAAGTCGCGAGGATTCTTTTTCTTTTAACTTGCGCAGAGCGATGTTTTTGAATGAAGGGTGGATGTCGAGTCGACGATTATCGATGGATAATAGCTACGCCGTGCAAAAATATTCACTGTCTGAAGGTTGATGTAAGTTTCTCTGAAGATACCTTGGCATTAGAACTTTAGACAGAAAGACAATCTTTTAAAGAGATGCGCATATTCGAGTGATGAATTTACTCTAGACTGTATTAACAATAATTTTATATTTATGATGAAAGTACTTGATAGTTGAGAGCTAATTATTTTAAAAGACGTTCATTCGTTTTTATATTCCATGTATTGCGAGTTAAAATAACAAAAAAGTAGAGCTTGAAGATCCTACGTATATTCGTAACATTTATTAAGTAATATTCAGAAAAGCAATTTATAAATACGTAACTTGGTGACTGTAATAATGATTTATAAATATTATAAAGATTATAAGATCAATAAATTATAAAATTATAGTTCAATAAATTATAGAATTATAGATCAATAAATTATAGAATTATAGATCAATAAATTATAGAATTATAGATCAATAAATTATAGAATTGTAGATCAATAAATATTATAGATTTATAAGATCAATAAATAAATAAAAATGTAATGTTCACCAAGTTGTCTTGAGAAAAGAAATATTTTTTCGCTAATATCTTAGCTATCGATCAAATTTTATTTGATTGACTTTTCATAATAAATAATTATTCATTGATTACGGCGGTAACGAATATAACAATAAATTACAAGGGACAAATTTTCATAAGGTAAAGGAGTAAAACGAAAGAATTGTATTTGAGAAAAAGTGACGGATGAAAATCTCTGCCAACGAAGAGAAGGATGCAAGAAAAGAAGAAAGAAATAAGAAAAAAGCAAACTCGACTCATTAACACTCAGTCCCATAAAAATTACGCTCATTTTTATGCACGTAGCCATGTATAAACCACAAGCTGTCTTTTCATCGTTCTCTCACTATCTAGATTGTCGTTACCCTGTACGCTATCATTAGTTTAATTGGTTCTCGTCCCTCTCTCTCTCTCACACACTTGTTCTTTTGCTCCATCAACCCTGAGTAAGGGAGTAATAGCATGGCGTTTGCGGTCAAGTCACATTACATTGTAGGACAAGCCCCAAATAAAAGAGATGACATGATGAAATGTTAAGGGTGACTTTCTATCTCGCCTTATGGACGAGTAGCCCGAGCAGGTCACAATATATATCGTGCAAATAATTAAAAACAGTCTCTGACTTTACGATTGTGACTCGCCTTCGATCACGAAAACTTTGTGCGCCATAATTGGCCATTCTTGTAAGCGTCTCATGAATTTGCTATGCACACTGAGTATCTCTTCACCCTTGCGAGCGCGCGCGCGCGCGCCCTCCGTCGTCCAGTATAACTGAATCGTAAAAAGGGAATGATGTATTAGAATGAAAGTATGCAGTGAAAATTTCTTGAAGGTAAAAAAGCAGAACCTTTCTCTTCCTCACTTCTGGGATTTAGATGACTATCATGGATGATGTCACTGCGATGCACCGGCGGCTAAGTCTCTTTTGAGACGTGAGATTGTATTTGCATGCAGTGACAGTATGCATAGGCAGACGGATAGGCATTGAATAAAATTAATGAATTTTTAGTGAGTAGGCCACTCGCTAAGAGATGGTCATTTGATATTTTATTGTTAGTGCTATACGCATATGTAGAGGTAACCTTTATCAAACGCTGTTTAGAAGCTGATGCTTGTTTGTTTAGATCTATGGAGGGTTTAATGAGTATCTACCGAATTTAGTGCAATCAAAACATTCCTTGATTTATATCTAAGTAGTTACTTTCTATGTTAGAGGCATAGGAATATCGTACAGAAGAATTTTTTTAAATGAGCTTGTATTACGTAGATTTACACCCTAAGTAGCCCTATTTGTCAATGAGATAATTTAACTCCATAATGTGCTTTTATTGCTACAATTAACAAGAATATTATTCATAATGTTTTCGCTAATTGTTTTATAGTCTGTAGTATTAATAGCAAGTATTGAAAAATAAGTTATTTCGATAATTAACTGAAAATCATTTAAGATTGTATTATTTCAAGATCCTCAATGAAATTTTATCATTGATCGAAATACGTCTTGAATAATAAATAAATCCCTGAAAATATTTGTAGTCATCAATTTTAATTACTTATTTTAAATGATTTTAGTTATAGTATGTGTTAAAATAAGGATCTGTTAACAAAGTTTAAAATGTAGTTTAAAAGGGCATTTGAATGAATATTAATTTTGCTGACATTATGCATAGAAAATTCGAAAAAATATTTAAGTTAATTAATTTAGTAGAAAAAGTCCATATGTCTTTAAAATAATATTATATTTCCTACTAAATGTAAAATAAGAACAATTAGTAAGTATATACTGAACCGAATTTATAAAATTTTCAACAACTTAAATTATCATTTCATGGTAAAATTTATCATATTAAGTTGAAAAATTTTCATCTATGAAAGATATGATAACATTATAATAATTGTTAAATATTTAAAATCACGAAATCGATTATAGAAAGAATTAAATATTGAAATATATTAACAAATGACTGAAATTTACATTTAATGGGACCCAACTAAAGAAATGGCAATGCAAAATCTGTTTGTACCGTAATACATTTTTTTAAGTGTTTAAAGCGACTCGAAAATTTGAAACGTATCTGGTTCCTATCATTATTTATTTATTTCGTATCTAAGCAGGTTAGCAAATTTTATTTTAAAGAAGCTAATTTCAGCTCTTGAAAGCTTTAGGGGATCATTTCGTACAAGATTAAAATCATTATACAATTTGAATAACGGTTACGGTACTAGTACAAATCTACTTATTAGAAATTATTTGTAATGTAGAAATAAATTTAAATTTAAAATAAACATTTTTTTATAAAATTTCAAGAATATTATTGTTAAATAAATTATAATGATTAAAGTGATCATTAAATGATTAACAAAATTAATACATTCGCAAGAATAAAATAATAATAAAATATTTTAAATAAGATTTCACACAATAACATTGCATAATATTTATTATCATTATCTTTACATTTTTATTTCCTATTTATATTTATTATTTTTATTATTTTCAATATTTTTATCTGTAATTTTTACAATTACTGTAATCTATTTTGCCGTATAATAGTTTTTAATGCATTTAATAAGAAGAATGGGTTTTACAAATTTAGATTCTGAAAAATTTAGTTCATTTATCGATTCAAGTATAAGCTGCTATTTACCCGAATTCTAAATTAATAAATATGCGTCAAGCGAAGCTACGTACGAAAGTTAAGGTAGTAAGTAATCGAGAATGGCATTAAATTTTATTAGCTTGGAAGTTACAAGTTTGCACGTCTATTTGCTTTAGAGAAGTATTGACATGACCGTAAATATTGTAGAAAGAACGATTATAGTTGGCGTTGTACCCGAAGCTTAACATTAACATGGCAAAACTCTTGAATTGGTTGGGACATGTATATACACGTACGTCCCTCGAGGCGAAAACCGCGACTTGCATTGTGATACTTCGCGATACATGCGAACACGCTTGTACACATATTTAAATAGCACAATAACGTATATGTACTTTTAATGTACAATATTCGAGAAATTGCATCCTGTGACAATTTTTGCGAAAAATTATTTCATATATTAATCCCTACATTTATAATCGTGCAAAATTTATAAGTAATCTGGTTGAGTTTTCTTTTTTTATTTATTAGGTCGCTCATGTATTAATCATAACGATCGCCACTATGATTTCTAATAAGCACTCTTTTAACCTTCGTTTATGTGCATAATATCTCAAAGATATACTGAGTCATATTATTTAAAAAAATTTCACTTTTATTCAAGTATGTAAATTTTTTTTATTTTATAATTTTTCAACGGTATTGTAGTCAATAATGAAAGTTTTTTTATATTTATCGATAAATTTGTCAAACGTAGTTTGCAACATGTATTTTGCTGCTTTATTCTTCATTCTTATTATTTTAGTGTTATTTACATAAAATAATAAGTAGAAAACTTTCCATTATTTTAAATTCTTCAAATATTATATTTATTTAAAACTACATAGACGAATGATGTTTTTATTAAAAAGTAAATGAACTAGTGATTATTAATAGAGAATATGAGCGAACGAAGGTAAGGTTTAATACTAAAGTCACTAAAATGTAGGATACGCATTAAATGTTTGTATAAAGATTTTGGGTGTTTTATTCGAACATGAACACTGTAGTAAATTTTATAACTAATCAGTTCTTTTCTAGAAGGTAATGGCTAAAAGCTATTTATTATAATTTATTATTAATTTCATATGTAACATAAAACTGTAAGTATATGATTGTAACTTCATTATATCTAAATGATGAAACAGATCATGATTTTGATTATGCTTCAATTGTTAAGAAAGAAAGCATATTTTTCCGATTTTTTTTTTTGAAAATTGCAATCATATTCTCATTTTCATTATTTCGATTTACTGTTCCAACATAACATATTTATACATAGCCGAATGTGTGAGAAATCTGTAAATCTGTAAATCATTAACTTATCGCGTATTTGGCTTTCACTTTGACGTAAAGCATCGTTTCGCAAGCTCCATACTTTCTCCGCAATATCGCATATCACGCTTTGAATAGCATAGTCTAGCACGGTAACTCGTCATCCGTGAAATGGTAAAACGCTCAAACGTAAAGATGAAGGTAAAAGCAGAAAACAAAAAAATAAAAACTTCCTCGCTTGTTTCTCGCGAAACAATTATTGTCGGTCTTCGTAGCCATTGCTCGAGTCGTGAACGAACTGTACTACGTTCTGCAATAAAGAACACCTGGAGAGCCACTCTCGCCATTTTTCTCAGTAAGACGCGTGTCCACGCATCGTCACACCTGCTTACGTAAAGCCTTCGCCGTTTCTCGGTGTTCCGTCTCCTTCCTTTCCTTCTTCTTTTTCCTCAGCATCTCACGACAACGCGATCCCGAGTCGAAGAAGGAATTACGCGAAGCGACGAGTGTGACGGTCGGTGCTCTTCGAGGCTTAGTGGAATTTTACTCGAACGCATGGTCCATGAACGATTCGATAAGTTAGGAGGGCCTTTTTCTCACTTTCTTCTTGACTTTAACATTTTTATACGTGTTACGAAGTTCAGTGAGACAACTCCTTATATATGTTATAGACATATGTTTTATCTGTTCGTTCTCTTTGAAAATAGGAATGTGTCGTGGTTTTAACGAGCATATTAAAAAGCGGTAGTCTTTGAATAATTATATTTTAGTCGAAAGCGTGCTAATTTCAACTTTCACCATATTTTCGAGAGCTGGATTTTTAACTTAAAAGATCTTTTTCAAAATGGTATTATCTGTAGTAAGATAAAGAATTATGAAAATACGTTGATGTAATATCTGCAAATTGCTTACAAATAAAGAAAGATGAACGTCTTAGTATTACCAAATTTTAAAATAGCGTTACGCTATCTTTAATCATACTTTGGTAGGTTCATACCATTTATTGAAATAATGTATACGTAAAACTCGAAAGTTCTTTAAAAGAGTCACTAACAGTTTTAATATATTATGATTAATATCTTTTAAAATCCATTTATTTGTAGTATATATGGCTTAGAAAAATTTTAATATTGCACTTAGAAAAATATTTGAGTTTAGAATCATTCAAGAAACATTAATAAACATCGAAACTGCTTTTATACATCTTAAGATGAAGCATTTAAGTCGTCGCGTATGTGTCAGCATTGTTGTTTAAACTTTATTGAAAATATAAAGAGAGTATAAAATCTTTCTACATTTTTTCTTAGTTATGATTGCTTTCTTTATCAAATATATCAAAATTAATTATTTTTACACGTGATTAAGAAATCATGAGATATACTATTTTTTCCATGTACACCAAGTAAGTACACTAGCTATTCCGTTTGCCTCAGAGTACGGATTACATTTTATTTTGTAATAGGTGTAAAATTATTTAATAAATATACTATAAATTTTTAAAGCAGTTTAGATCTGTTTTATGATGATTTAATTCTATTAATTCATAACAGATATGATTCGTTGCAATAAAATATCTTAATGTTCATATAAAACTATAAAATTATGAAAATCAAAGTAATATCAGTAAAAAGATTACTTTTATTAATATTAAATAACATCATTTCAAAGTAATGAATAAAGTTTAATAAAAATCTTTTTTTACATTTTTATGTTTATATTTTCGATAGTGAGTTTGCTAATAACAAATCGACGTTTTACTCATTCATAAAAAACCAAAAATATCGTCATATTATTAATTATGAAAATCAAACATTATACTGAATGTAATAATTAAAATTGACTTTTCATATAGATCAGATAAACTTCTTATTATTATTATTTTTAATTTTTTAAGCTTAAATTATAAATTATAAATTTTATTATTATAATATAGAGTATTCTTTATATTTTAAATCATTTTATACAAATACCGATAAGTAAATAATAAATCATAAACAGAGTTTTAAAAGTAAAGATAAAGATAGTAAATATTTATTTAGAACTAATAAACTTGTAACAATTTTTATACGATGTGTTCTGTTAGAATTCTATTTACGTTTTTTACAATACCTGTTTCATTTTCATTTAAAACCTTCAAAATTGTAAAGAATTTTTACGTAATATTTATATTTAATAGATGAAATTGTTGAATAAATTTTTATTTGTGGAAAGAAATAAATTTTTTATATTGCAAATTTATATGCTAAACTAGTCTGTTGAATATAAAATTTACTAGTTTATTTTACTGAATAATTGTTTTAATGCAGAACTAAGATATATAATAAGTTTTTCATACGAACCTTCTTTATGTCTCTTTAAATATAAAATACTGAACTTGAAAAGCTTAAAGCTTTCCGAAGTACAGAGAGATTTCACACCAAGAACTTTGACAGTTGCGAATAAGTTGTCGAGAATTACAATCTCATGCAGTGGCGTCGCTCAGCGGATTTGTAAGGCAACTGCATTGCGCATTGCTTGGCCCAAAAAGAACTCGACTCGAGTAATATGAGAATGGAATCGAGATCCGAGTTGTGGAAGAAACTCTTTTCGCAACGCCCTTTTTTGACTTGGTTACCATAAACGCCAAATAAGCAACTCCTACACGCACTGGGACATAGTCTCCTTTTCCTATGTTGTGCAATCATGATTCTTTTGTCTTTTTTCACTGGAAGACTATCAGTGTGTAAATGTATTAGTGCGGACGGCAATTAGAAGATATAACAAAAATAAATTCATCTTAAATCCAATTGTAATAAAAACAGAATGACTTTCATTATTAAGGCCTAATATAATGCTATAAGCATAAAAGTAGTATGCATAGTTGCAATAAGTACAGAAATAAACTAATAAAAAGTAACAATATTATATAACGAACGATTAAATAAAATTATGCAAACTACAATTTTTATCAATGCATATTTTTCATAATCTTTTATAGTTACTTATACATATATATAATTAATATATTTTTCTATAATTAGTCTGGGATTTTTCTACGTATAATATCTATATATTCTTGGCATAGGAAACTTTCTATACTAAAATGTTTTTATATTATTGACTGATAGTTTTGTCATTAACATAAGGTAAAAAAACTAATCAATTATTAATGAATTCACTTTGTAAAATTTATATTTCTTATGGTATGAAATAATGACTTTCGATGGCAATATAAAAATTTATATCTATATTATAAAAGAACAGAGTTATTTAAAATATCAAAGGTAAGTAATAGAATCCTACGACAACCATCATTGTCTTTTGTCATTCACTCTTGCTATTTTTTTTATTATATATTTTTTTTCTTTTTGTATATTGTTTATATATATATATATATATATATATATATATATATATATATAAAATACAAAAAGCAAAAAATATACAACGTATATATTTATTATATATACAACAATAAAAGACAAAAAATTTTGTCTTTTCTTATTCCAATTTCTTGTCACCGTTATACACAAAGTTAGATGTTGGATTGTAGGGATCATTGCACAAGCAAGATTAGACCAGGTGTGCGGTCAAAAGCTACGCTGTAGTTGATCGAAAAAGAGAGAGAGATAGAGGTAGTGAGAGAGAGAGAGAGAACATCGAGTATCACCTGATCGGATATATTCTTCTCTCACTCACGCCGAAATCGAATAAACTATATGTACATGTCGAGATGAAAGACAAAATGCGCCACGCAGTACGGAAAAGGTACGGCGAGACGAGAATTCTGTTTTTTATTTTCATTTGGTTATTCTTTTTTCTCTCTCGTTTTCTGGTCTACTTTGTTAGTTACTATTTTTGTCGAACCTTCAAGTGTCCTACTTTTTCGACATCGACAGCTTGCTTTGTCGTACAACTTCTTATTGGTGCTATTAGATATCAACAAAAATGTATTATTATGGTATTATTTTGAATTTTTGCATAAATGCACATTTTACTTTTACTCGGATTTATGGTTGACTTTGGTTATTTGAATGCAATTTTACATCTGTTTACAAATAAAAATTCACCGTATGTAATTAATGTAACATTGAAATTTTATATTTATTTAAAAACAAAACTTATTAAAGATTTATATATTAATATTTCAAAGTATTTAATAAATCATATTTATATTGATGAAACATAGTGTTCTTATTAAATTACCAATGAATTATCTTTTTGCAAATGCTATATTATCTTAAAAAAATCAAATGTTGATAAGTAAAATTGGTTAGTACTTTCATTAAATTGAAAATTTTGTTCAAAAAAAGTTGTACTTAGCTTTAAAATTTCAAATTATTCTTATTCATACATACTGATGATAATCAGACATATTTATGGTATGCGAATTGCGGAAGTTCATGTGTCATAGAATCGACACATTCATCCTTTTCAATTTATACGACCTGTTGAAGAACTTTAAGGTCCACACATAAGATACGGAAGTGTGCATACAACACAACCACGCGACATCTTCCGGTGAGACGATTCGTCGAGACGTATGTACATGTATTATGTACTATTCTGGGAGTCTTAGCTCCTCCTCTTTTTTCGCTTTTAAAGCCACTCTATCGGGAGCGTATCTGCTTTCACTTTGCCTTCGTATTCTCAATAGATTGTCAAGGAAATTCGAAACGGAAAAAACAAAATATATTTCACACTTTCTATCCCTACAAGTGCTTTTATAGATTTATTTTATTACAAATTTAACGTCATTTAATCTGATGCTTTTCTTATTAAATTCTAAAAGAAGTGCAACAAAATATCTTCTTAAATAGCTAAAAATATATTTTTATATTGTTCCTTTAACAAAACTTGACTAGGTTCAAAAACGTATGCTCAAATCATTATTTTTATATAAAAATTTACAGTTTACAGATTTAGAATTTATTCAATCCTTTCATTTAATGAGTTTTTTAAAAACTTAACTTACACAACTGATATAAATTGTCTTAAAAATAAAAGAAAAAACAATTCACTTGAAAAAAAGTAAATAAATTTTGTCAGTGAAATCTCTTGGATGTACCTTTCCCTTATTTTGCGCTTGATGACAAATAGTATCGTAGTCTCAGGAAAAGCTGAAAACGAGCGTGAGTGATTAAAAGTGAAAAAGAAAAAGGGTTTCATCTTCTTCTGCCTTAGTTTCATATATTTCTCTTTGGCGTCGCAAAAGGGGTGAATTGTAATTCTAGAGGAAGTATGAATGACAGTGAGAATTCAAATTCGTAAGCAAGCGCGTGAGAAATTATAGAAATTATAGAAAGAAAGTGCACTTTACAAAGAAGAACAGGTCAAGGTGACATTTTCAAAGATGATAGATTTATTTTTTTTAAATTTGCGGGCATTTGTCTTCCAATCAATTGAAATGTTTCATTGATTTTACGCAAAGGAGGATGATATCCATCTTTTATCGTTAATTCTAAGCAAATACCTTGAAATTAAATTTACACTTGTATACGAATAGTATATTTTTGCTTTTATATCGGAAATCGTATGCTTTCGAAAAATCTATAATACGGATGCGTTTAAGTGCGATAATTAAGTTATTCATTCCTTTTAAATTTCATTTAATTTTAGAAATATTTCTATCTAGAATTAATATTACTTAATATTTTTATTTTAAGTATTAATTTAAAAATAAAACAGTCATTTCTGATGTAAAGAAGAAAATTATTTTAAAAAATGTACGTAGGACGTTAGAGATTAATCTACTAGTAGTATGTATGCATTTATTTGAGTATGCATAAGGTTCTTATCAAATTAACCATTTTTAATATTTTACTTTCATCTTAGCAATCAGTTATTTTTTCTTAATCAATTTATTAGGTAATCAAAATATTATACAATAAATTAGAAAGGCTTTATTAACTTTATAAGATAGAGCTATTTTAATTTTTTAAACGTTGATCTTCTCTAAATACAAGTATACACCTAATAATATAAAATATAAAAAGAATTTTAAGCTTGATCAAGCATTAAATTTATATATCAAACTTGAAGTTAATTATATAACATTCGGTAATGTAAGCCTTATCTGATAAGAACAAATAAATTATTATATATATATATATTTAGACACAATAAACTGTACAAACATTATTTAGAAGAAAAAAGTTTAGATTTAATTGATTTAAAATCTAATGACTGTTATAAAATAAAGAAACTGTACATGTGAAAATCTATACAATTGTTTCGTTTTATAAGTGAAGCAGTGATCCTGAAAATGTCTCTGAAAAGTAGCTCCTAATATAAAAAAAGAAAAAGTGAGTCCGCCTTGGATAAAGATCGTTTCCTCACCTCGCAGGGAGTAATAATTAGTCAGGATTCGAACGAGATAACAAGATCCCAGGGCCTCTCTGTCCGAGGGCGCCGTTCATGCGAAATCGGAGCGTTCGCCTCGCTTCTCTTCCAGGCGGGGCCGCGCCCCCTATCGCTGCCTAGCAGTCGCCTGAGGCTCAGCGTTTGCTGTCTGTCTGTCCTCGTTCTCGTCGACGGAGGTTGGCTCGCGCTGCCGACCGCTCCTCATCGTCCCTAATTGGAAGACCAGCAACTGACTCTTAATTACCGCCTCCACTTCCTTGCCCTTCCTCTTGCGACTTCTGTTCGGTTCTTTATTTTACTTCTTTTGCAGTTCACTTTGTTGCCTCTCTCTTTTTCTCATTCTCTCTTTGGTATTCACGCACGCACACACACACTCAAGCACTCACGAAAGGGGCGCGCACACATAGCGAGCGCAAGTATATACCGACATACCGTCTTATGTGTTCTAATATTTAAGATCACCATATTCATTTTTTAAACAAAATCTTTTTCGTTCCTGACCAAAAATTATTTTTGAAATATACAGCACAGTATTTCATAATAAAATGAAACATATAGATTTATACATTACAAGGATACTTTTTTTGGGAAACTTTAAAAGACATTAATTTCGTTCAGATTTCATATTCTGTACTACAGCTTATCTTACGAGTATTAAGCATTTCACTGAATAAAATTTTAATAACGTTATATTAAATAAAATTCTGGATAAATTATTAAAATAATTAAAATAATAATTAAAATACTGTAATCTTGGCATTCTTCTTAATTTATACAAACATATTATGTGATTCCATATATGAACTTTGTAGCCAGTATTTCTAAGAAAAATAAAAAATAATTTTTTCAAAAACCAAAAACCATTTTCTAAATATTGTTAGAATAAGAATATTACTACACGAAATTTTATGAAAATATATTTCTGTCTCTATCTAGAGTGAATGTCATTCTAGTTGAAAAGAAAAACCTGTCGGTATGCTTTCATCAAAAGTAAGCTTTGGCTTAAAAAAATGACTCGACTCCAAGAAATTTAGCAAGTTTTGGTTCCACTTTTAATTTTACTTTCGTTGCTGTCTACCTTCGTTGTCGTTTGCGCTTCTTCATTAGTCTTGATGGGAACAGGCGAAAGTTGAAAGCTCAGAGAAAGGTTCCGGCGACTTAATTACACGGAATAATCGAGGATTAGATATAGCATAAGCAAAAATGCTTCCATTTTCTTTTACCTCTTTTTCATTTTTGCTCTTCTCCATTTTACGCTTAACTCTTGCTGTATGTGCTGATCGACGTTTCTTACTTATGCTTCGCGTTAGGGCATACGGAGAATGCCGATGACTTTCCTCCATGAAATTACCTTTTCTATCTAGTCTAATTCTTTCGATGATTCAGGTAGATTAATTTTTAAATTTTCATTTTTATGACTATGCAATTAAATGAAACTTAATGAAAAATTTCTTTTTCAATGATTCATTTCATACCAAAATAAAGTGTTAATATACTCAGATTATCTATAATTATCCTTGCTATTTGTTTTATTATCATATCTATAAATATAATATTTAGCAATAAGTTTTCAATTTCTTCACGTTTATATCAAATATTATTGTCATAGAAAAAATTTAAACTGATAATAATCAATTAAACTTTTTAGTAATATTATATATCTAGTATTATAAAAAATATAATTTCTTTAAATCTTATAACATGAAACATATAAAAAAGTTTTGTTATTTAATTATAATTAGACAAAAACCTATTCAAAATGGAATAATTTCGAATAAAACATTGGGATTGTCGACCTTAAATGTTAATTAATGAAAACTTTAAAAAATTTTCAGAGCATAGTTTGAAAAATTTAAATTATTTTTAAATTATTTATAATTGATCACTTATTGTTCAATTTTATAGATATTAAGTTCTTTACACAAAATTCAAGCGCATATTTTTTTAAAAATGTAAAATGAAAAATAATGAAGTTGAAAAGATAAATTTAATTTTTAAAAAGGAATACCTTTCTTATGTAATATAATGTAGCAAGGAGGAAAAATATTTTACCTTTATACAAGATCTAAATTGATGTATTTCCAAGTAAAATAATACAGGAAGAATAAGATTTCGATACGTATGGAGTTCTGCAGTATACATTGTCAAATATATTTCATTTGGATCTCGTATTATAAAACAAAATAGAACCATAACCGATAAAATATAGTAATGTTCATCTATTATTTCTAGGAATTGATCCTCGTTACCCATAAACATGTATGAAAACCAATAAGCAGAAGAATACCTGTACGATCGGGATCATAAATATACGGTATTATAAAAATCATTTTTTCTCAAATAACTGTAAGGAAGGAAGTTACTTCTATTCCTTCCATTTACTGAAAATGAGAAAGAAATTGTTGAATTGTAGGAAGATGATTTTTGGATAAAGCATCGAGAAAAGCAAAGGTATGTAGTTCCACTTGTTTCACTAAGTGATTCAATTCAGCTTGATATGAAACATACAATAACTTTCGCCTCTGATAAGCCTCTATTTCAAGTTGTAATAGCTTCCACTGTTAAACTTGAATATGCTCAATATAAGTTTCATTGAATTAAGTGTAGAAATTCTAATCCAAAGAAATATAATTTTCTTGTACGCAGTCATTAAAAATTTATTCGATTGAGAATTCAGAAAATCTATTTTATTTGCAGAAAGGATCTTATCACTCTATAAACTTAATTAATGTTATATTATTACTTAAAGTATATCAACTTGTAATCGAAAGGTTCTATAACAAAAAGTCAGTTTTAACATTTTAAAACGATTATTTAAAATATTGTTTATTTATAATAAAAATCATATGATTTTATACATTTATAAATATAACTTTTAAGTAAACTTACTTTGCGAGTATAATCTATAAAATGATTTCTTGTTCGATAAATAATTAAATATTCTTAAATATAATTATATTCGGTATTTAAAGGAATACAGTCAGTCTTATATTTTCATATTTGTTATGAAAAAATTATAGACAATAGTATATAGATTATAGACAATATTATAACAAATAATTCAATTAGTTTTTCGGAGAAATTTTGATTCTAATAGACCGAGATCAGTGGTTAACGTGTGATTTTGTTATCACGGTTTCATTCGAAAGCACAATGACAGACTCCATTGACCACAATACTATAGGCCCTTTAGAAGGTAGGGTATATAAAAGGGATTCTTTTCGTGAAAAGAAATTGTAATTTTTTTCTCCATTCTTCGTTGTATCAGATTATAAGGACCTGTAAAGTACTCTTGTAAAAATAAGTTTCGAATTGATCTCAATGTTAATTGAGTGAAAGTCGAGTCTTCCTTTTATTGCCTTTGTAATGTTTTTCTAACGAGTATATTTCTTCTTTTAAGAAGCATTTTAAGTGAGAACATATTATTTCGAGTTACGATATTTTTTTATATTGTAATATACTATCAAAAGGAGCATTTGAATATCTTCAGGTTTTTCAAATAATGAAAGTACATGTAGGAACGTTTTATTGAACCACTTTAATATTCACAGTCATTTTATTAAATTTTTAAGCGAGAAATGCATTTGAATCAAATAATGAAATAAAATTTTATACTCTATATATACCTGAATATGTATAAACGAAATATTTTTTAAATATTATAAAATACTTCGGTTATATACATAAGATATTACTAATTTTCCTTTTATTAAAGTTTAAAATTATCACTATTAAAAGTACATACTTTTTTAACAATCAGAGACAAAATCTTACACTTATATTTAACCCTTTATAATATTGTTGAATATTTACTTCAACCCAATGAGAAACTGTACAAAAAGTTATACTTAAATTGAGTGTAACAAGCAAAAGTGTATACACTTAAATTGAATGTCTACACCTATATAATTTTATCTTGGAAACAATCTTTAATTTTTGTAGAATACAAAGGTTATTGAGTTACGGTTATAAATTTTTGAGTTGTTAAAAAATGTAAAGTTAATATTTATAGAAGTATATCCAATGTCTAGGATTTATGCTGCGTTGCATGCAAAAATCTAAATTTTAAAATTTATTTATATTTAGAATATAAAATTTAAATTATCTCTCTCTGTCTCTGTCTGTCTCTCTCTCTGTCTGTCTCTCTTCCTCTCTCTCTCTCTCTACTTAAAAATACACCTTGAAAATAGAAATATAGAAAAATATATAAACTATAAATTAAAAAGTTAATTTTTTAGGCTTTGAAATCATATGAATAAGAATTTATCCGAATGAAGATAAATATTCGAAAACTACAGATTATTAACAATATATTAAGAAAGTGAAATTTTAGGATTTACAAACTCTAATGAAATAAAATTATTAGTTTATTTATGTAGTATAGAATATAAATTATTCTGGCAAAAGATATAATATATATCGCGATCAAGAAAATATATAATATATTATGAATATTATTTTTAGATAAAATGAAAGATTATGATTCAATCTTCAAAAGAGCAAAGTTCACTCTTCTAAATATAATACACAAAAGCTTAGGACTGAATTTCCAAATCTGTTTAATTGAATATTCAGAGATTTAACAGTTGGTTTAATCACAATGCTAATAAAATTGATCTTAAATTCAGAGAAATCATTATTGGTCTCGCTTAATTTACAACTGAAATTCAAATAAAATTCTAAACAACAATTCATAATTTATTCAAATGAACTAAAATTCTCGAGGATTGAGTAACTGCACTTGAGTGGCTTACTTTTATATTCTTTCACGTTACGAAGAAAAATACTTTTTCTCAGAGTGCAAATTTAACTCGTCAAATCTAGCACAAGATACCGAGCCTTCGGAGCCTTCCAACCTTATTCTTCTCTAGCCTATCACTCTTCCACATCATCTTCTACTACTCCCCCTTTAGAGTTCGGTCGATAAGAGAAGGAGACAGAGTGTCTCGTTGTCTCTTCGTCTGACCTCCTCAGAAACGCGCGGGTGTGTGCGTATGCATGTATATACGTATTCCTCTCTCATGGAAGCTTACTCTTCTCCCTCCGACTCACGAGGGTCCGACAAAAGCCCATACCAGTAGTTCTCATTTGATTAATAACCAGACACAATAAGACGGCTGGGCCAAGCCACAGTGGCTCTCACTTGATTAACGATAAACGACAAGCACTTCCACAATGGCTGCTGCTACTGTTAATCCAGCGTTCCCTACCAGGATGTTCCTGTGCCGCCAACGACCACAGGAAAAATGTAGAGTTTAATTGCAATAGTGTAACGCATACATTGATGAAGTAGTAGCCGCTGCACACTTGAAGCAAGAATCTTGTATTATTATATTATTTTACTTTAGTTATCTAGGCAAAGTGAACAGTCCAGATATTGAATTCAAGTATATACAAATTAAAATTTCAAAGAAATATTTTTAATAAGTTAAAACTATGTTAATAGTCACTAATGTGACTTAAATTATATTATAGAATGTATAATTAAACACATAAGGTATTCGTTTTGACAATTATAATATATTGAACGAGTTAATATCCATTCAACTACAAGATCTGAATACCTTATTTTTGAATTACGACAAAAACTATTATCTATCATACCGTAACAAAGCATTGATAAAAATAAATCTAACATTATCACTTATGATATGAAAATAAAACTCGTCTTATAAATTATCTGGTAGTTTCCAATAATTCATAATTTCATCTATTAAATTTGCATTACCTGTACATAGGTAATACATAAGAAATTTATAAAATATCTATATATCAGTGTAGAATATTTATTTATGTAAACAAATATCATACTAATTTAATGAAAATAAATAATGTTTCATAACTTTAAACATTACATTAATATATTTTCAGTACATTAATAATTACAATAATTATTTTAATGTCATTTAAGTTTAAGCATATTGCGACAGTAAAATTCGATAAATAGCTACAATTCGATAGTATTTTATAAATGCTCATGCATGTACTTTAAGTATATTTTTGAAAATTTATAATCATTGTATAAAGTTTTATGTAATTAAAAATACATTTGTTAAATTTCTTTTGTGATTCATAGACAAATAATTTTCTTACATGTAGTTACACCTAAAATTTTTCTAATGGTAATTTTGAAAATAATAGTAACTACATGTTGAGAGTGCGTCGACTAAATCTATTGTTGACTCTTTTGACGATTGCAAACATAATAGAAAGAAATTTTGTGAGCAAGTTAAAATCGTGATCTATCTTAATTATTATTCTATTTATTATTATCGTTTTTTATTAAATGGCAATTTTATATCGTTTAAAAATATATTTAAGAAGACACTAATCTTTTGAAAAAATACATTGTACAAAAAATATTCTGAATAAACTAGTAATTTGTAATGTTGTTTCTATTATATTTAATCTTCGTATGTAAATAAAAGGAAACGAATAAAAACTAAACTGAATTACCTTAATTGAAATTAAGGTATAAAATTGTTTTTAATTTATATCGTTAAATATTTTTAAAGTTACAATAAATTTATGTAATAAAAAGAATAAATAAAATGTATTTTATTAGAATATTTTAAATATTTTAGAGTTATATTTTAAAATGTAAGTATATTGTTACAGGCCAATCATTTTTCGTTACAATTATTTTTTAGTTACGTTTGTCATTATAAGATTAATTTTATATGTAATAATATAAATTACATAATTTAAATTAATCTGTGTATAAAAATTTGTAATTTTTTTATATTTAGAAATAAACTACATATAGATTTAATTATTTTACTGTATATTGTTACCAATATGCAATAAATGCTATTTTCAAAACGTAGTTTTTTCAGGCAAATATTAATTATATGTTTCTGTTAAACTATTAATTTTTAAATATAATTTCATAAATAATAAACACATTTAAATCTGCGTATTCTTTTTCGAGTACTAATTTAAGAGAAGTTATTTAATAAATTTTGTAAATTTACAAAGAGTAGTTATTAGTGACTAATAAATTACATCAAGCTGTTATTGTGATTATAAATATATTTTGAAATTATACAAATTTGAGAAGAATTGAACATGTACTACAAAGATGTATAAATATTTTAGCATACTTATAATAATAATTAAAGTTATATAAATATGTCTGACACGTTGAATATCGAATTTTAATTGCATTATTTATTTCAAGGAGGTTTGAATTTTCACATTAAGTTAAATAATATTTATTTACAGCGGATAAATACATTAAAAACAAACAATTTGGTGTAAAATTCCACCTGAAAAAGTCATTCGTAACATTAAGAGAAAACTATAATATCTACATTAATACGCACACAAAGATCAGATCTATATAATAGCTACACACTAGAGCGCTTCGAGAGCAAAGGCGTTGGACTATAAAAAAGAAAAGAGGGCGAGCCAACGAACGCTTAACAAAGACACGCCGTACGTACAATAATAAAAAGTAGCAGAGTGCAAGTGCTGCTGTGCAGGTAGAAGAGAAGGAGAGTCAGGTGCGAAACATGCGATTTCCTATTCAATTTACGGGGATTCGTGCAGGCGCGTTCGAGAACACATACATACACATGACGACACTCATAGAGGCATTTAAGTTTCTAATTTTGTCGCTTTTCTATATACCACTTATGAATGAGAGAGAATGAGAAGGTTCAAATGTCTTTTTTCGAAGGTTTTCTGGTGTTTCGGAAATCACAGTTATATAAAGGACGGCCCTTGTATTCAAGATGGCGTTTGTCTGCTCGTTATGCGGCCAAGCGATCAGACGTCACTGTTATTTTCTCTATTGGTTATTCAACGACACCGATCCTTTTTTTAAACTCTCGAGTTTCTTGTAAAGCATATGAAATTGAGAAATTTAAATTTATGATCATTTTTCCAGATTAATAAAAAAATTACCAACTTATTACTTTGGATCTCAACAAGTTAATTATAAGCAGGTAGATTTATGAATAGAATTTACTAAATTTCATCAATAATATTTTTTATTTATTTTCTAACTTAAACAACTGTAAAATAACATGTAATAAAATATAAATAAGAAACTTTTGTCTAGTTCTAAAAGTTATGTGCTTTACGAAAGAAAATGATTCAATCGATAAGTTTTCTCTTTAAATATTATAATGAAAATAGTAATTTGTTATCCTAAATAAAATATTCATTTTAATGAATATCTTTTAGTTAAAGAAGAAATATATTCTTTGAATGATTACCTTTAGTTTTTTTATTGATATAAGAAACATATAAACAATAAAATTTTATTCTGTTAGTTCAATTTAACTTAGATACAAAAATGAACAAATTAATTGAATATCTTTTCTTTTACAGAGATAGATTTCCTGCATACCTTTTTATAAGTAATTGCGTTTCTGATACAAAATATTATTTATATCCTAAACTAATAATGTAAAAAAATTTTAAAGATAAAGCTTAATATTTCCAAGCAACTGTACAAACTCAACTCGTCAACTTTTTCAATATGAAATTTATTTCTGGGTACTAATGGTTTAATTTACACATCAACTAAATTGTTCACATCATAAATTTTATAAAGCAATTTTTTAGTTTATCCAAGTCTTCACAATTAAGAAATATAATGAACACAATGGTATTGTAAATTTGTTTGTGAATTTTGAAATATACAGCTATTAACTTTTTTAAATATTGTGTATATGAATTTACAACTGCATCACAAAATTCATATAATTGACATCTATTTCTCTTTGAATTGCAACTCATTTATACTTTTCCATTTCACTTCCTAATTTTACCATCCTCTCTCTCTCTCTTTCGCTCTCTCTCTCTCTCTCTCTGTCTTTCATAAATGTCTCCCTTCTTTGCTGCAAGTATATCAGTATCTCTCTTACTGTCTCTCTTGCACACACACATTGATACATCCAACATCGTGGGAACCTTTTTTTCGCTAACTGGAGCACGAAGCCTTTTTCTCGTTCTATCTCTCTTTCTTATTCCCTTTACTTTACACGTTGGGTCGACGAAACATGAGCAGGTATAGATGAAGTCTCACATATGTACGCGCGACTACTCTGTGCTCGCGACTGTATTTTCGTACTGCGAATTGTGAGAAAAATCGTTCTGCCCCTCTCCTCATAAGGTAGTTATGTCGTTCTTTCTTGCAATCCGACCTGTAGAGCAAAAAATGTAAGAACAGAGAGAAAGAGATTTCAATTTTTATACGTCGTATGCAACTAAGAGAACTTCGTAAGTCATTGAAAAGCGATATATTACAAAGCCGATTTTTTCCATGGCGATATTTTAGCTATTGATTGAGAAAAAAGCCATTTATACACAGAGAAAGAGAAAAAGAGAAAAAGAGTGATAGAAAAATAATAAATTTACATGCTTTAAGTTTAGTATTTATTCAATAGTTCAATATAGTTTAGTATTTAAATTCAACGTGATAATCGTTTTGTGCACATATGTAATAAGCTTTAAACGTAAATTTCTTGAGTAACAGTAAATTGCGTGAGTAACAATATATTTTATTCATAATATGTTTTTATAGATATAATTGTTGTATATATAACTATAGTTTCTAATTTATATAACTATAGTTATTATCTCATTTTATTCATTTACAGTGTTTCGTTAAAATTCGTTAGAATAA
This sequence comes from Wiebesia pumilae, assembly GCA_018907045.1. Classification (NCBI taxonomy): domain Eukaryota; kingdom Metazoa; phylum Arthropoda; class Insecta; order Hymenoptera; family Agaonidae; genus Wiebesia; species Wiebesia pumilae. The sequence continues at coordinate 6,947,104 of JACCHZ010000159.1, read as the reverse complement.
TAAAGTAGAATAAAATATTTACTCTTTTTTCTCATTTAAATTTCACTATTTCAAACCATTTAAGATTTTACATATTTGTGACTAATTTTTCAACGATTTCAAACAGCTTACTTTGTTACGCAATATGTGTGTTTCGCAGTTCCTTCGATACAATCAGTTTCAATATATACGAGAATTAGTTCACTTTATTACTTTTTAATAGAAAGAGAAGCTAATTCTAATAGACTAATATAACTAGATAGTAGAAATTTCGGAAGAATTAGTAATTTATCATCATTTATTCATTAATATGCCGTTAAGAAAAAGTTAAAATAATTTGTTTCATTACTCGTTGAAATGAAATGTATTTTTCAGAAGCCAATATATTTTGTATATAAAGAAAACATACAAGTTTATATATTAATTATAATTTATAATAGACTGAAACTATAAATGCTAACTGCAACAAAATAAGGCTTAACTTGTAAACTGTCAATGAAGACCAATTAGCTTCTATAGCGTTTTTCTCAATTCAACGCGTACTTAAATCTGCCGGTGCAAATCCTCTGGAGGGTTTGCTTGACATTTGTTTATTTTTCGTCAACGAAAGAGCAAAAAAAAGCTCACGATGCAAGATTCTCATATATAAAAGGGCGTATGATATTATTGCCAGTACACCTTTGTGTTTCGTTTCGAGTCTAATGAAATTAACGCCGATCGACGGCGCGTTTAATGCTCTAATAAACAAAAGTGCAGTTTCCCGTGATGTACACAGATGAGCGTAGAAAACGTTAACGTGCTCTCCCGGGAAAAAATTAAACAGAGTTGACAAGGGAACGAGGGTTTAAGAGTCAATTGAATCGCTACTTGCTGTTTTATGACTGGGCGCAAATGTAGTAATTTTTGCTTTTTACAAAAGATAGAAATGACGAGTCATCCTCCTGTGAATTGACGTTGTATTGAGATTTTAATCACAATGAATGAAAGATAAGCGCAATGAATGTACTAATGGACAGTGATGAAATAAAGAAATCATCGCGTTAGTGATTTTAAAGGAAATAATGCCAATAGTCTTTGAATTATAAAATGCAGATTTACTATTTTTATATTTTACTTTTCAGTAAAAATCATAAGGATTCCTTTATTTTCTTTTTTCTTTTAGAAAAAAGGTTTTAAATGAAAGTAGTATTAAAATGTACAATTTTAACAAATTCTCTTTTTTTATAAATATAATATATAATAAGTTGAAATACAGATATAAAATCAAAATTATTGGCAATTTTAAATTATTTACTTTGAAGAAAGAGCACTTTGTAAGTGTACTTTATTTTCAAGATCATTTGTAAAATAACAAATAATTTATTGAATTTCTAATTTTAAATTTTAATTGAATATTTCTATTTCAAATTCTTTTTTCAATCTATTTTTATAGAAATTAGAAAGTGTAAATGTATTTTTAAGCATAAGAATAATTATAAGGAAAGTATTATTTTTCCTATTATACATGTGTTAATTTTTTAAATGAATACTTACTATAAAAATTGCATTCAGTTTGCTATTTATAATACTGTATTTTCAATAAAATGAGGTTTAAGAAGATAATATAGAATTGAAATTATATAATTTTAAACCATCATAAAGTATGATTTCAAGCTCAAAATTTTACCGGTAATGGCAAGGGAATTGAAATAACATGCAAATGTCAATGCAATAGTAAACCTTCTTTATATTTGCAATATTTTAATCGCAATTTTGGTAGTTCAAACTTAACTGTGCAACAAGTTTTTTTCTTCACGTTTACCACTGAAAGCGCTTAAATTAAGTTATTTTGCCTACCTCTTTTCCTTTTAAGAATTAATTCGTAATATTTTTTCTATAAAAATTCAATAAATTCTTATAAAACTTATTATTCATTTTTCAACAATATTTCAACAATATTCAACAAAAACTCAATTAGTAGGACATGTACTCTCAATAATTATAATTGATTGTTTGTAATTAATTAGATTATTTAAGTGTCCATAATGATTTTTTTTAATGACTTAATCTCAATACATTTTCTTCATTAATAAGAATTGATCTTTGAATATAGATTTAACTTTTTTTAAATTAAGTTTTTTATGATTAAGATATAATTAAAAATCAGTAAGAATCAATACACTTATTGTAAAGACTTGACTTTTTTCCAACTACAAAGAACTTTTAAGTAAATGACGCATAACGACATCTTTTCAATTTACGGTTAGAAATATTGTATTGAAATGTTCATGTATCCTAAGATACTTTAATATCCAAACTTGTACACGTTGTTTGATTAACGAATCGAGAGTGTGGTAACAAACAAGCCGCAAGCGGTAAGTTTCGGAAACACACGACGAAGTTAAATCCCGAGGGTATAACGACATTCAAATGATCCTTTTTCTTCTTCCGCTACGAAGTGGAAAACTTATTCGCGAAACTGAGATTAACTATAGCGCACTTAATGTTTGCACACACATAAGTGTATTTTTGCACACAAAAATACACATAATATACTCGTACTTAAATATTCCTCTGTATCAAATTTAGAAGTACAATTATACGAATATCTACAAGAATGAAATGTACGTTTGAAAACCAACATTTAAATCCTTATTTAAAAATAAAATATGATTAAATTTCTATAATAAATTCTAAACAATCATATATATGGTTAAAAAGTATAAAATTTTCTGGAATTATGAAACACTGAAGTAACGAGATAAATATTGAATGAAGTTTAATATAATTTCAATAGTAAATACAATTCACTACGTTGAAATATTGAATTTGTCGTACTGTCGTAATTTTTATACATTAAATATAATATAAACGTATTCGAAGTGAACTGATCTTTCGGCTATCACACAATATCACTTGATTTTGACAAATGTAATGATTATTTTTCCATCCTTCTGGCGCTCATTATCTTTGCACATATATAATTGTATACACATGTATAAGCAGGCTAGTTGTACAATTGAATCAGGTATGTTCTTATGTATAATGATAGCCAATATAGGAATGAATTAAAAACTGATATGTCTGTTTAGCAAACAAAGCACATAATTCTTGATTGATATTAAAACTCAAAAATTCTAATTTAATCGTTGTTTTTAAAAAGTAATGATACTATGTATTTAAATCAATCATTCCCATGATATGTTGATATATATAATTGTATAATATACATATTTACTATATGTATAAACGTACACATATTTATGTAGAATATTTAAATATGCGTTCTAAGGGTATTTCTACATAAAATAAAGTTAAAAGTGAAAATTATGAAAACAATTATTAGTTTTAAATTTATAATGTTAGCGGTAAATTGCTTCGAATTTTCTGTGATTATGTATTAAATAATATTATAATTATGCAAATTTTATATTAACTTTCTAGTTATAGATAACAATTGAATAATTTTGTGTGTAAATTAATATTTAAGTTTAAGTTAATTTATGATCTGTTAGATATAAAATAGTTTCAATAAAGCTACTGTAAAATATTATATTCATATTAACTATTTTTATGAATTATAAAAATATTTTATACAAATTATATTTTATTTTAACTGTTGTTAAAAGTATGCATAAATTGAGATCTATTGAAAAATGCAACTTTCCTTAAATAATAGTTTGGTCGATTCAATTATAAGAATTGAATTTAATATTAATTTATAATTGAATTTAATATGATTGCTTTGAGAACTCAATGATTTTACACTATCATGAAAAATTCGTCATGATAATACAATATAAGATAATAATTCTATAATATAATCAAAAAGTGTAAATTACATAATAAAATAAAAAATGTCTAAATTTAAACGGTATATTTTACTGCTGCAGTTGCTTCAAAAGTTTTTGTAGTTCAACAGTTTTAGAAAGATATTTTATGCTTATTTTGCTTGAATTCAGCACTTGATGAAAAACAGCTATTCAAAAGTACATTGGAACTGTTGCGTACATACGCCTCACTATAGGCAAACGGTTGCTAATAAAGCTCTGAAAATACCGCACCAATACGTGGGCTGATAAGCAGCCCGAGGGTTTCTCTTTCTCTTTTTCCCCTTACTGCTCATTCGTCCTTCTCTCTCATTTTTCCATTTAATTTTCTTACTCTTCATTTTTTAAAAAACTTTAATTATCAGTTGGTAAATGTCACATATATGAGAAAGTAGTAAATCATTATGTAATAGTCAACTTTTTTGAGCATGAGATCTTGCGAAGGTAGCTGAATATGAAATTAAAACGATAAAACAATATATAGTGTGAATTAATTTTATAAAAATCAACTGTTGAATCGTGTTTTTATAATGACAAATAAAATAAGTTACTAATGTATTTGTTTGAACTAGAACAACATATGTATGTTACTATGCATTTATTACTTTTTTTTATCTTATTATAAGACAAATAAGACGTGATAGGATGCTCTTGTATTTCTAAAGTACAAGGTCGAAGTGATAATTTTCTATTCAATATTGTTTCTATGGTTTTCAATTTAATACTTCACACTAGAAAAAATAATATTTTAAGAAAAAATTATTTAATTCTCTTTGGTAAATAAGTAATTTAAAATTGTTGAAAAAATCTGATAGTTCTACGTATAAATACTTAAAACAAGTTTCTGGTATTATAGCCTTTTACGCATGGTATAATTTATATGCTTATATTTCTTCTTAGTATCAGTACATTATTTATCTAATTACAAAATTAATTAATTTATACATCTTTACAGACTTTTATCCCACCTGTTTTACAATGATATAGATATTTCACATAGTTTTTTAACTATGATACGAACAAAATTAGTGACAAAATAATTATTCTTTTTATTATCATTTACTTTATGCGAATTTGAAATCTTATAATGACATTTGTTACTCTTTTACAATATATTTAATATAATTAAAAAAGTATTTATCTAAAATTCCTATGAGTATTCATGGAATCACTATTTGAATATGGCAATTATTGATAAATTGAGTTATAATTTTGAAAGTCATTTGGAGTGTTCGAAGCATCGAGAAAACATGATATTCTGCTTCTAGGCTTTTCAATTTTCTAAAAATAATTGATCACATTTCAAACTTTTTCCATGTTGTATATTTAATCTAATACGTGTATTAAAATAAAATGGTAAGAAATTATTAATTATTATATGTTGAATTTTAATAATAATTTTGAAATGTGGCAAAATCTTATCTTATTTTTATAATAAAAATATAATAAAAAGTTATAAGAAATCTTAAACTACAAATATTTGACATTATCAACAAGTTCCACAACACATTGTTTATATTATATTTACATCCTTTTTTATAATATGAAACTATTATTTTGTATTAAACAGTTGTATTTTTCATATTACAGATTTTTGAATGTGCATACCTCACTACTTTTATTTCCTTCTATTTTTCTCTTCTTTTCATTCCTCCCTTCCCAATCCTCGAGCAATCTCGCACTTTCTCTTTTTTTCTCTTCATTTCTTACACTACTCAGTCAATATTTTCCTAAAGTTATGTTTGTGCACAATCCGGTGTACTGGCACATATTGGATTTGAAGTTTATAAAGCGGAAATTTTCGGGCATCTCTACAACTTTTGCTGGCTACTGCTTTCGTTTTGGCTTGAATATACCCTAGGGAACGAACAGATCTAAACGCCGCTTTTCGGCAAAATGTGGGCATTTAAATGCTCTATTAAATTCGTATACATTGTTTGAACTCTGGGAAGTTGGTAAAATTCTTATTATAATTATGTTCATAAAATTAAAGAATGCGCAAGTTCATTTCCATAGATTCTTTTTAAAAAATCATTAATTCACCGTATTCTATGAAATATTTCTTACTTATTTATTATTAACTTTTGTATAATATTATAGAAAATATATCTACTTCTCTGCAGAATTATTAGAAAGAATTGAATGAATTTTTATTTTTAATACCTTAAAAATATACCTAAATTAAATTCATTGTATTGTACTTTTAAATATGTATAGCTCAAATTGTTTGACGAAATAATTTAATTTTTTCAATTTTTCTCAAATGACAACGAAGTAGATACATATGTATTATCAAAATATTTATCAAATTTTATATATCATCGCAGCGCAAACTGTAGCATGCATTAAAAATATATTAAGAAATTCAATGTAGCATAATTTTAATACCGATAAAATATAGTATAATAAAACTTATTTGCAACTCAATTTATTGAATATAAGTCTTTGTACATTGTATAATGATGAATGAAACAGAGTATTAGGTCTGTAGGAGTCCTCATCAATTATAATCCAAAAAAATGAGAGATACCCGTCAGCCATGCATATGTCTATGGTAAAGGAAGCGAGCCTTACTCACTCCACAGTCAGCTGAACTGTATTTGTCTTTACATACCTTCTTTCTGACGATATTTCAGAGAAATTTTTTAATGAATGAAGAGCTTGAATTATTAATCCGACATGGATTCTGTTAGTAACAAATGTTATTTAATAATAAAGAAAAAATGTATTTCTGAGAACTCGTAGATGAACGTTTTGAAATATATTTAAATGGTAAATGGTATAGAAAATTATGTAGCAATTATAAGCTTCAATGAAATAAAAATATTCATTTAATATGTAATTTTATTCAATTGGGTTACTATTTTATAAATATAAAGATTATAAAGATTATTAAAAATATTTTTTACTCTTTTATGCCTTACTATTAATTCAATACATTAATTGTATGAAAAATAAATCATTGGTTCCTTTCCAAACTACTATCACAATTATTACAATCAACTTTTCAAATATTAAAATTTACTATTTATTTTTAAATATATAGATCTTATCAATATACCTACAAGTTTAAGAAAGGGCACTTATCGAGTTCAATAATCTACGCTTTATTCAAATAGAAAGTTTAATTTTTTAAACTATAATGGTGAATCTTTCTCTCTCTCTCTTTTTCTTTAAACACATATATACATACATATATATACATAAATATATATATTTATATATATTTATATATGTTTATATGTTCAGTTCATTTGCCCATTAAATATTCATATTATATCTATAAAACAATAAAATGACAAACTAATTATAGAAAAATGTTGAATTATTAACGCTTAGATAATTAAGGTATTTATGTTCGTCAAGCATGATAAGTTAAACAGACATTCTCATAAAACCTTGGAGCTCGGAATAATCATAAAAGGTAATGAAAGCTACGATAAGAAATGCGTCTTTCACACACTTATTAACTTTGGAATTTCGGTGCGTCTCAAACCGTGAAATCATAACGATGTATTCAAAAGATTTTTAATAAATTGTCGAGTGGTAGCTAAGATGTAACACGAGTACGTCAACGAAAGAATCCTTTATTAATTTGTAAGTAAAACTTAGACCTTAAAACTACTAATGGAGATAGAATTATCCATTCATTTTATATTCTCACGCGAATGAATAGTGAAGATGCAGGATATCAGATTAAATAAAATAAACTGAACAATTTGTCGACAATATGTCTGTTTTATACTAGAAGATAAATAGTGGTTGTATTCAGTATTTTAAATTTGCTTCTTTTGCACCTTCATATTTAATTTTTAAATACTAAAAGCATAAAAATCAACGATCGTGAAAATGAATAAAGTATATTAATGAATACAAATATTAAAGTATATTTATGTATTTTTTTAATAGCTTTAAACTTACATTGATAATAAGACTTTATTTAAAATTTGTATTGATAAATTTTTCATTTGCAAGCTAATTATTCGAAATAGACGTCTACTACTGTATATTCATTATGCAAATGCTTTAATTGAATGTGTGCACAGTTGAAAACTAGACATGAACTGTTAATAATAAATAACAGGCGTTTGTCTATTTTGAAAAGCAAGTGCTTATTATTTTAATAAGCTTCTGTATTTAAGATAAAAACTTCATATAAATTTATTCTATTATAAAGTTGATAAGTTTTTCTCAGACAATTTCGGATACAAAATCTTCATACGTAGAAATCACATGTATAGGCTTATTTTACGTGTCAACAGATAATGTTAAATTTTGTTATAAAATTGTTAACACTTTAAGAAGAAGCAACACTTTAGAAATTTATCTATTTCAATCCGTTTTCAGCATTTCTTTTATTTTTTATGAATTTACATGATATAAGAGTAAGACGTATTATAAATTTTTTTCGTATTGTAATAACTTGCAAAACAAAATATTTCGTGTAATTTGTGAGACATGAAATTCTTAAATTTGAGGTACGATTACTGGAAGTCGAATTATTGTAGTAACTAAAATAACTAAAATTAATTCAATTAAAATTTCTGTAAATGTATACTACAAAATTTATTGCTTTTACTTTTCTCCAAGTATTTTCTGAGATCTTGTGAATCTATAATATATGTCGGTCTATATCTTACAAAAAAAGGTTTGTTATAAAATTCTTCTATTCAATTGACTCTCTACAGTTATCTAAAATATAAATAAAAAATAACGAATATGTCTGATAAATATTATTTTTAAAATTAATTTTAAAATTTTTAATATTGCTAGTAATACCAGCAATAAATCATAATGGAAAATCTATTTTAAAGGCAAAGTATCTGAGTACGCACTTTGCAACGTAACATGTAATGTGTTTTAACCAATGAAAGAAGGAAAAAATATATTTGACAGCCTAGCAGTGTATTTTAATACTTGTTGTAATTTCAAGGTTTCGAGGTCTTATAATTACTGATCGCATGTATCAGACACGCAATCAAGAATAAATTATCGCGAGCCACGCCTCTCGCGCTACCGATCGCGCGTCTCGGACCCTCAACAATGCACTCGCATCACAAACAGCCACACAACTGTCGATGATGTGTGTTAATAGCTTCTCCTCCTTTTCTCCCTTGGCCATGACACCGCTCGGTATGCATGTGTATGTTTGCGCACGCGTGCACGCTTGTCACACTCTTCGAAGTATCTATGGGATACGTTTCATTCGTCGACACTTACTGCTAGCTCTTCTAGTTGGTTTTGCCTTTTTTGTTTTTGTTTTCGTAAGTCCAACTTATTAAATGTATAATAATAGAAAATTTAGTTTACTTTATTGGTAGCCAGAAATTTTTGAGTTATAATGAACTGATAATTGTTTTTAACCATTTGAGTATTAATTTCAAATAAAGTTTGATGCAAAGTTTTAGAACATAAGTATAATTGTAAGTTAATTAATTTTACTGATAAATTACTACATAAAAATTGCATTAGTATTATAATTTGAAGAATCAAATTAAATATCTATATAAAAAAATTTTAAATTAAAACGCAGCATTTTTGTTTTAAAAATGTATAATTTTATCACATGTATACTTTGAACCTGATATACGTATAAAATTTAGACGAATTAAAACAAAACAAAATAATTTCTATTTTCTTTCTTTATTTTCTAAAAAAAGAACAAAAAAATTAAGTTAGAAATTTTATATTATATATTTTAACGACCATCAGACCGAAAATTTTTACAGATTGATTACAGCTTCTAAAATAATACATATAATTCAATATTTTATTGACAAAATGTATTTTAATGTATAATATTCAGCGATAATTTCGTTAATTACTGATAATAACTTATATTAATGAAGATATTTATAAGCTTAGAATATACAAAAAAATAGAAAAATAAAATTTTTTTAAAATATCCCTCTTAGATTCATTAATAAATCAAAGAATCCTTTATCTTGTTAAAAAGAAATTTAAGTACCAGATAATACCAATAAATACCAATCAATAAGTGATTGATAAATTAAGCCATTATACATGAATTGAACAAGGTTCAATATATCAGTGTAAAATATTTTTTTATTCAAATTTGTATACTACACTGAGTAATTTTATTAGGACCATAAAAATGCCATATATTTCGAAAAAACCCTTGACTATCTTTCTCTCTCTCTTTCTCATCCTTTTTCTCGATACGTGCCGCTGAAAATAGCATTCTGTATTAATTCAAGCATATCCGGCGACCTAAAATCATCGCGGAAACGAGTAGCGATATCCGTCCTCGTGCAAAGTTTCCGGCTTCTCATTCTCTTTCCTTCTCTCTCTCTCTCTCTCTCTATATATATATATGTCTATCTATCTATCTATCTCTCCTTTTCTCTCTCTCTCTCTTTTGTTTTCTATACGCGCGTACATGTATACTATTACAAAATGAAGTAGCGATCCTTGTATAGTTTCTCCTTCTCTTTTATACGAAGGGAAGCGACAACGAAGCTCTTAAAACAATAATCCGTGAAAAATTGCTAGGAGAAGGAGGAATTGCAGGGATAAAGCTGGAGATTTCAGGATCATAACGTAGACCAATAAAGAGAATTCTGAGCGGAGGGAAGTGTCGCTGATGGCTGTTTATGTTCCTCTCCCAGCCTTTGCGTTGCGCAAGCATTTGTAGATGCCATTACCGGCGTCTATCATTGTAACACGCGTTATGCTGACTGTCTTGTTTGAGGAGAAAGGAGATAGAATTTACTTGAGAAATATAAGGTACAACCCGAATTACGTCGCCGGATGTCTTGGAATATGTGGTACAATGATATGCGATAAATAAGAGTATTCTACACAGCTTAAACAGGCTCAGTTATGGAAAATATTAACTTTATTCTTTGCTTTCGTACAGATCAAAATTGTTTTATTTTTAGTGTACCCTTGCCACGTTAATAGCCAGTTTTTCTCAAACATTAATCACTTAAATGTTTCGAATGCTAATGAAACTCTACCTTTTCAAACTCTTTTTCAAAACGTAGGATTTTTTCTTATGAATTAATCATTGAACAAGTATATCTCGTAAACTATCGTTGTTTAACTATATCAGAATCTATGACGTCTCACTGGAAAAAATATGTCCGTCTATCTATCTTAAAAAGTAAAAAAGATTGTTATTTAGCACTTTTTTTAGTGTAAAATACCCAATTCATCTTAATATGCAAACCTTTTAAAATTATTTCTTATCTTCTGAATGGGATTAGCTTGCATTGTAGTCAAGCAATATTATACTGGGGCTAATTAATTGTGCTCGCACAGAAGAATGTATAAAAAATCTTGCGCATTCGAAAACTGAATGCTTATTTACAGAATCCTAGTCTTGTAACAATCGGCAGTGTGATGAAAATTTCTTAGTATTAGAAAAACGTTTGGCGTTTGTGCAGCACACCTATCGAATTTAATGCTCTCGCGATATAATAGGAGCAGGGTGCAGTAAAATTGTAGCTCGGTTCACTTGTTCACATGAGTTCGATAGTTCTCGAGCCTCTCGATATTACGCGTGCAGTTTGTCGATGTCTATATGGGGGATGAGGAAAGGTGTTGATGACTATCGAACGAAGACCCAATCACGTGTATAACGCATGGATTATTAATCGCGGGATAATTTCACGTCGAGGCCTAAGCACAAGCACGTGCACTTATATTGCTTGCATGATATAGAGAATTCAGCGCTTTATCCCATCTCAGCCCTTAGATCGTCGAGCCGAGTTATTGGCTTTGCAGATTTGCGCTAATGTGTCTTCAGATAGTTCGTGATGCTGCGCAATCTAAATAACCGTGAACTCATAACTCATCACCCTTTTTACGAACGTGCGCGTCATCTATACGCTTTTGTTCAAGGCTGGTTAACTCGCTTTCTTTAAGAGGCTGCTTTTTAGGTGCTTAGTTGGTGTAGTATTCCACGGTTGACGACAGCATTGAACTTTTATTGTATATCGCTAATGAATATCTATTTGGTTATAGTACATGTTGATTTATTTCTTTTATTTGCACTTTATATCAACCTTAAGAAAGTATTTAAGATATGGGAGCGTTGAATTGTTCTAATATTAATAGTTATGATATAACATTTTGGTGTTTAATTTAACTTGCATTTGAAATTATATATAACATTGATTCTCTTCCATTTATAAAAAAAGTCCAATCATTGTTTATTTCGTAACAAAGTGATAGCAATCTAATTTTAGGCTATGAATGATAATAAGGTAATATATTTATACTGTTTTCAAAATCATTGCTATTTTAATAAAAACATCAAGCAAAAAATTTAAAAATTTTTTAATAAATGTATTATTACATTAGTAATATTATAGATATTTAGTTTTTATAAAAATGTTCATAATGAAAGAATAATTCAATTCACAGGAATAAAACGTGTTCTTGAAAATTTTTGAATGATACAAAAAAACTGTTTACTATATTAGATTGTAATTTAAAAAATAATAATTAGAATTTTAAAAATAAATATAGAATGTTAAATAAATAAAAAAAATAATAATTAAATATTAGAATATTTTTAAAAATTATTTATTCATAGATATGGATGTTGCGTTCATATGCGTACATATTTGAGTACACATGTAGTATAGTACCAGTGTTGAATTACGCGCTACTATTATGAAATGAGGACGATTCGTAAGAAGGAACTCATATTATCAATAATTTATTTGAAACACAATCCAGAGTTCGACGACTGTCGATTGAATAAAGTCACGAGCCACATTTTTTAAGTCTTTCTAAAGATTATTTTAATTGTAAATATTTACATAAAAAGTTTTATAACATAATTAATGCTTTATCATTGAAAATGTATGAAGTAATATGAAAACTCTTAGATAAAGATCAACAATAAATAATACAATTTAATTTCTTATAGACAATAATTATGCATTTGGCAATATTATAAGTTTCAAATATTTCAAGTTTCAATAAATACTTAAAATTGAATACTAAATGTTGCTTTAATTAATTACAAATATCAAATATTGAGGTACACATAATACATTTTACGATAACATATATAAAAAAGAGAAAAGGAAGAAAAGGAGAGAAAAAAGTGAAAAAAGAGAAAAAAAAAATTACAAAAGTATCAAAGTTTCAAGACGAGAAACTCTTATAACTTGTAATTTTATGTGCTCTCATAAAACCTCTTGAAGTAGCCACAAGTATTTTATGGAATAGTTATTTCTGTTTCAAAGTATTGTTCTGCATATTTAGATTTATTAATAATACTTTGGTACAATTTATGCAGTGCTAGTGTAAAACTACCTAAAACCATAAAGTATCTCAATAAAAAATCTTCCAAACATAAAATTATTAAAAAATATATCTTACGAAGTTAAACGACTTATTTTTAATATCGCGTAAAATGTAAGAATCGAAGGAAAAGAATTATTCCTCGAAAAGGAAAATCGTATATATCCAGAATACATGTACGTACGCGCCAACCTAAACTGCGTTGCACAATTTCTCTCATATAACCAAAGCGTCTACATCGTTTGCGTCGTCGTTGTCGTCGTCGTCGTCATCGTCTCTCTTTCTCTCTCTCAATTTCTTGGTCCCTTTTTCCGCCCCCTTTCTTTTTTTAGCACACGCATACTGGAACGCTGCTGGACGACTCGACCCATAAAAGCTGAAATAACTCTTGGTCGTTGTCCGGGGGTTTGCCTCCGATGTCGGCAGCGATGGCGTTCAGTACTAGTAGCCGCTGCCCCCCTCGTCGCTGGTACAATATTGGCCCGGTAATAAATTCGCAATTTCCTTATTACGGATAATGCTCCGGTCGGATGAGCGGTCGCTCCACTGCAATGTCGTCATCTTCGTCGTTAGGGAAAAAGACGGAGAGAGAATATAAATGTTAGTAGAAAAAGATGTAAGAGCAAGAGAGACAAGGTGAACGAGTGTGAGAGAGTGAGGGCGGAGTGAGTAGGATCGTATAAATATCCTGAGTTCCGGTGATCCTGTGACTTCCGGTCAGCCGCAATGACTTATATGTGTAACCTCTAGTCTCTCTCTCTCTCCCTCACTCCTTCTCGCTATGTGTCTTTCTGGTTTTCCCCCAACAGTACTTCTAGCCCTGAGTATATATGTAAGCAGTGGATGGAGGTTGCTGGTTGACCAAATATCCATCCCCTACGCTGTGTCTTTTTCCTTTGCATTCGCGTGAGAGAAATGGAGCGAGAGGAAGAGTAGAAGGAGGTGGAGAAGGAAAGCGACGCTCGCAATGGAATTTGTCGGAGAGGTTTCCGCCCAACAATGACCGCTGATAAATTTACTGAACTTCGCTTTTTGGCTTGCGTTCTATGTGTCGCTTTTTGGATACGATTTTTCCCCGCACATTTTCTTTTCAGATTTGCAGTACTTCCCCTGTCTTCCCCCCTATCGCTCTTTATCTTTCTATCTTACTCGGTCTTTCTCTTATTCTGTCTAGAAAAAAGAGTCACTCGTAGAGAGTGATATAGAGAAGACTAGTTTAAGATTTATACTTCTTAGACTTAGATTTCAGCCAGGTATAAACATAGCATTACTAGTATATACATTGAATTTTTTATTTTGTTAAAAGAGCAATACGGTACATCCTCGATGTTTTGTATCTTAAGATAAGTTTTCTTATTTTTGTAGACACAGTGTAGGTTGCAAAAATTATCTCTGATAATAATTAATTTTATTCCATTTAAAAAAATTATAAATATATATACATATTTCATTGTGTCAAAGGTTGAAAAAATCGTCATAAATTTAATATTAATTAAATGTTGAATGATTCATAATTACAAAGAATAATAAAATTAATAGTTATTTATAATTTAATAATTCAAATATATGTAAATATATATAGATGGAAAATTTTCATTAACAATTATTGTATAATTTGTAATAGATTCACATGAAAAAAATAAAGATTTCTAACTGATTGGTAATTATTTTAATATAAGTTTTTCAAGTATATAAGATTAAATATATAAGACTAGAATAAAATGGTTTTAATTTATTGTAAACAAAATATGAAATATTAGTATTCAATCTATCCATACGGTAAGCTTTCTTAAAAAGTATGTTGTTCTTTTAATAAGATTACATTTAAACTGTTTTATAACAGTTTTTTTCATTTAAATTTCAATTGAACATATACTGCAATGTAAATATTACATTTTACATGGAACAAAAGTGCTATTTATCGATAAATAAAATAAAAATAGCTGCATAAAAAATAAGACCGAGCAGTTTATAATAGACCAGTTAAGTTTAATTGTTGTCGAGTCGTTTATCCGAAAATTTGTGGCTTACGAGGCTAAAGGGGGCGCGTACAGAACACAGAGAAATAAATACGTACTTACAGGGAAAACTTTTGAATGGGCGCGTGTCGCGCGTGCGGCATTTATTGCGTTGCTGGTGCATTGGTCGTTCTGCCGTTTCACTTACTTTCATTAGTGACCTTTGGCTAATACCCCCTGCTTTTAATATACCATATAAATATCGCAAATTTACAGTAATATCTGAAGTATATATTTGCTGTTATTATGAGAACCAAATTTTAACGAAATCGATGCAAGGTTCAATGCATCTTATCTAATTGTTTTGTTCCGTATTGATTAGTATTTATTAATTTTCATAACAACCTCCATAATTAAACGATAGACTTAATTATAGTTAATTATACATAAAAAACGAAATATTGTTATTTAACTAAAAGAATTTGCTATATTCTAAGAATACGCAAATATTCTGAATAATATTGTATGTAGTTTATGTATTTCTAATTTATAAGGTGTTTTCATACAATTTGAAAAATTTAAAATATTATCCACTAGCATATGTTGATGAATTTTATCGTAAACGAGGAAAAAATATTTTTAACTTAATGTTAAAAGAAAAAAACCATTTGTAAAGTAACTTGAGCAAAATGTATTTGCTTAAGAAAATAAAATTTTTCTAAATTATTCTTAATTTTTGAACCTCAATCAAATAATAAAAAATTAATGCTGTAAATTTTTATAATATTTTAGTATATTATCTTTACTATGCATCTGTTCAATCTCTATCAAAAATTTATAGCGTTATTGTAAATATTTAGAAATTAGTTATTGACGCAAAACGTTTTGATTAATATTATTACTATTATTATATTATAACTATTATTATATTATTATTATATTATATTATTATTATTATATATTATTATAACTTATATTTCTATTCCGTCATATAAAATTAATACTTGTGAATTCAGAAAAGTATTAAATTACAGGTATTAAACAATTACATTCTTGGCTCAATAGTTCCGAGTTATTAAAAAAATTCTCGAATTTTATTTTTTTATCAATTGGAATATATGTTTGCGAATGTCTCATATCAGCAGCAATACAATGCATGTATGCAATATTTCCCTTTTCATCTTTTTTTATACAGACATGCATAATTTTTCTGCGTAAAAATTAAAAAGAAATAAAAGAGTTTAATTCCTTGAAGAGTGAGAAGGCAAGTCTGCATCTATATCTCGCATCGCAAAATTCTCATGCTAAAGTAATTATATTCGACAGTAAAAGATATATTTATAATCATGTTTGCAGGTTCTCTTTTGCTTATTACAATTAACAATGTAATTTAACAATAATTGTTAAATTATGAAGCCTATTTTAGTAATATTAAGTTTATTTTCTAATTTGATAATATGTCACTTAAAAATGTTTTATATATAATACACGACAAGATTTTGATGAAACAAAAATTTCTGTGAAAATAATAAATGCATGATCATTACATTCAACTAGAATTATTTTAATTTCTGTTGAAATACATGTACAATTTTAATCGGTTTCTTGATCTAATTAATTTGTATCTTATGTTAATACATAGATTCATTTAAATACTTAATTTCTAAAAATATTTTTCGTTATCACGAATTTTAATTAAAAAAATAGTGCATTAATATATGAACTATATATATACTGTTAAAAATGTTTTGAGAATATTTAAATAAATTTCTCTTAGATCAAGATAAACGTAGACACTTTAATTTTCAGATATCATAAAATATCTATTACATATTAATTAAAAATTGTAAAATGTGTATAAAAACGTTTACCTATTAACTATATTACTCTTATTGTAATTTTATATATGTTTGTGAAATTATTGCAATATTTTATGAGCAAAAAAATCATCATAACTTATAAGCTATTATTTTTTTCTTATGCAAAGGTTTTTCATAGATATTTCTTTATATATAAAAAATTGTAAAAAAACTTATAATATTCTATAGTTCATCATAAGAAAAATTGAATTAATAGCATATAAAATACAAATTGTACTTTGATTATGTAATGTTTTTACTTAATTCTATTGGCTAAATCTCTATAATATAAAAAGAAAACTTATGAATAAATTTTAAATGAGAAGGGAATTATGATGGCACGAATACAATATAGATAGGAAGATAAGATTGATATTAATTTCGTATTATTAAAGCTTCTATAATTGTTTCAAATGGTAAAAGTAAAATAATTTCAAAAAATTCTTGTTCAATTTGTAATTACAAAAAACTATTTTATATTCTGTCTTTAATTGTTAAAATGAAAAAAGTGTTTTATAATAATGGATTGTTTGAACAATTATATGATGATCTATAAAGAATAATTTTTTAATTAAGTTTTGATGAATTGAATTTTCTTTTAATAAATTAAATATAGTGTTGATTTAAAGTAATAAAAAAAGTATAAATAGTGCATAAAATAATATATCTTAGTATTAAATTATTTTGTCATTCGCTATTGGAATAACTAATAACCAATTTATTCAGCGTCAATTAACAATCAAAATTTCCTTAATTAAAATCGAAGAATTGTAGTTTGTAGTTCAAGTAATTTTAAAGAAAATTTCTAGTATTAATTAAAATATTATAAAACATTAAACTAAAAATTTTCAAAGATTACAATAACTTTATAACGTCTAGTTTATTAAGGGAATTACGTGGACATTGACTAATGAAAATGTAGGATATTATGTATTTAAAAAGTTTTTTAAATTTAAAACTTTCGTTTTTAATTATTTTAAAATATAAGAAATTTCAATGTTACAAAATTATTCAAAACTTTAATTTTCCGTTCTCGATATTGTATCTATTTACAAATAATAAGCCTCAAATATTTCTTTTTTATTCAAGGCAACTTTGAGACATCAGCTTCTGATGATTATTATGCATCGGATTTCATTTTGCCATAGCAATCTTGAATCGATATCACCTACTGAATATGTCAGACACTTTCGAGATGCGAATTTTGTTATACTCAGTGCACGCGCAATAAGGCAGTGCATGCACGCGCTTTTATACAGAAGCAATATGAGCGAGTGAACCCCGTGGCGATGTGAGGCCCTCAATTCTTTGACGCCGGGGCGTCGCGCAATATTGCGTGTCTCACTGGGGCGTGACGGCCACTTTTTTTCTTCTTCTCTGCGTGAATTCTGAGTTCCATAGTTTCTCGAGTATAGGGGAGTCATCGCCTGCTGAGCTTTGAATTTCGTGTACAATCGTAAGCCGCGACTTTCTCTCTTTAATTGATTGGCATGGGAATAAGGAGATACATCGATGGAATTGTTTACAGATTAAGCCGAGAGCAATGCCTTTGTGTTTTTGGAAGCTTGTACGTTAAAGTAACTGAAATGAAGGCTTTTCGAGTATTAAAGCATCATTATTTGCCATACGAAAGCAATATTACAATTGGACGAATGAGTAGTATACGAGTCTTTTAAATGTTCTAAAGTTTATACCTTGGTAATTCAATTCTAATGTTTCGTGTTAGATGGTAGAAATTTAAACTTATAATGTATAACTTCGTAATATATGGACTATGGTAATATTGTTTAAATAGTATGGGGGATATTTGCAAGAAAATATAAATTACTAAAAGACGTATTAAATAATAAAATACTTTGACTTTAAACCTTAAAAAACAATTGAAAATTTCAGGTTTTTCAAAGTGAGCATTTTTAGAATCTTTTATATTAGTCAATGACGTCCTTTAGGCTCGTTTCATTATTAAAGTATAAATTCTTTACCGCAATAATTCTAACATTGAAATATTCAATTATCTTGAATTTTATAGTAATTCCAGAATGTATTAATTTTAAGAATGTAAAACTAAAGGAAAATATTAAAGAAAAATTATTTACATTGTTTCATCTAGAGTAAGGTAAAAAGAGAAAGCCTACGAATATGGAGCTGACAAATATTATTTACTTTAAAATATCGAAAATGATTAAGGTAGAAACTTTATCTTATTAATAAGTGAAAATTTTGCGTAACGTTTCTATTATTACTATAAATAAAGTCTTCTGAAAGGTTTTATATTACGATTATCATTAAATATAACAATATAACTTTTTGTTTAAAATTATTGTATATTCATTCATTTCGAAGGCTATACCACTTAAAACAATATAATAAACTTAAGATAAATGAGCCTCGCTGTAGCTTTTTTATTCCACTCATTTCTCAACTATATATCTTATTTCAATTCATTCATATTTACGTTTACTCGTAAAATTAAATTTATACTAACTCAGACGAGTAGCAACATCTACATTCATACCAGTTGAGTGAATTTGCGGTAAACCGAGCGTAATCTTCCTCTACGTAAAAGTTGGCGGTTGGTCATCAAAAAAAAGGAGAAAAATAAAAAACTGAGAATATTCCGTATATTTTTTAAAACTTTTTTAAAACTTTTCTTCCTCCCATTACTACTAAGATACGATAAAGTAATAAAGTGTAAGGGAGCTGGGGCAGTTTTGAGATATGGTCACACAATCTTTGTAAAACATATGACTAGATATATTTTTTTCAAAATGCTTGTCGAGTCACTCGAGTGTTTGTGCAAAACTTTACAATCAAGATATTTTCTTTTTATAAGTATTAAAATGCTATTCGGGTATATGCAAAAGTATGTGATGTAGGTTCTTATATTTTCTTCGAAGAAACTAATTTAATTAATTACGTTTTAGTCATTTAGTTGATTTAATTCACACAAATATGAAGAAAATTTAAGTAAAAATTAAAATAATTTTATGATTTCATTTATTTATTTTAATAAATTATATTTATTATAATACATTTAATAAATTACATTTAATAAATACAAAAATTTTAAATTATAAATGTTAAGTATTAATGAAGAAAATTATTCAATACACAGAATATTTTATATTAATAGCAGAAATATAAAAATTTAATTAATTCGAAGTGAATGAAGATATTAAAATTATATTGTCGGATTATATATTTTATAGTTATTGATTAATCAAATTAGTTATATATTTCTTTTAAAGTAAACATTTAATTTATTTTTTCTATATTTCTTTTATTATTCGCAAAGCATCAATAAGAAGTATTTTGAATGTTCGAAAATTTGGAAAGTCTATTTTTATAAATTAGTCACGAAGTCCGATTATCAAGATGTCCGACAAACCATCCGATTTAAAAGTTTATTTTGATTAGTAGAAGAATTAATAGAATTGACAGGGTTATGAGTGGTAACACGATATAGATACAACATATCAATAAATAATCAGTTGGAAAAGTAGGACTGTCGCAAATTCTCGAATTTTCTTCAATCTTACCTAATAATTTATCTTGAATTGTAATACTTCTTATTCCTTTGAAACTAAATATTTAAAAAATAATGTATATGCTGTATGCGAGTTTATATAAAATGTATTCCAATTGTTAAACGCGCATTACCAAAAGTCATGAATTATTTTAATCCATTGGCTGTTTATAGTAGATCCTTCAATGATTCCTTATATACAAAATACGCAGTATGTAAACTATTTGATATATGAGAGGCGGTATACTAAATCGTATATAACATTTTCTTATTAATTGTTTCTTAGGTGTCAGTAATATAATTTGTAGGGTTTGTTGAATTTATATTTGGTTACTTTTACTGTTTTCAAGAGTTTTTTCAAGATTTGTAATAATAAATAATAAATTTATTATTACAAATCTAATATTAATAATAATAAATTTATTGAATAAGTAATAATTAATAATAAATTTATTGAATTTTATCGAATTAAGTTTCTATAATAACGGAAAGGTGAAATTCCATACCTCTAGTTCACGGACAAATACAAAATTAGCTATAAAAGATTGAATCAAACGAGTTTCCTACAATTTTCACAAAGGGATTTAATTTTGCTTTAAAATTGCCCTTTTACTAAAAACGTAAGCCAATGATACAAAAAAAATAAAATCAGAAATATTAGAGCAAGTAAGCAAAGTAAAAAAAGAGAAACTAGAGGATGTATGTAGCGGGTTCGACGAGATTGAAGCGAAAGCGCAATAGCGTAAGGGAGGGAGGCCAGAGGGTAGACGAATGAGCGGCTTATGTTTAATGGAGGCTCTCTTTGCGGCGTTAGCCGAGAGTAGTAGTAATAATAGTGGTAGTAGTGGACTCGGAATTTATCTTTCACCCTTTCCACCTACGTCATGTTCTTCTTCGTAGTTGCTCGGCGCCATCTTGGACACTCCCATTCCTCTCGTCTTGTCTCTTTCTCTCTTGCTTCACATTTTTCCTTGACTGCACTGCTGCTTCTTCACTTCTCACTTTTTACTTATCTCCCGAGCTTACTACTACACTTTTTTATTTATGTTTTTTCAGTAATTATTCATTCTGCATAGCATTTTCTTAATTTTTTCTACTTCTTTTCTTTTCCTCTTTGCATACGATTTTTATAAATTAAGATTTATCTTAATTTGTTCTATTTATATAATAAGCTAAAGCTTTATAACTATCGAGTACATTAAAAAAAATGTGTTGATGGAATTTGATAAGAAATAAAATCTTACGTTCTTCATTGCAATCATAAATTTTTAATTAGCTTTAAATTTTTCAATAATAGTAAATCAATATGAGAGTATTTAAAAACATACATTTTAAGCTTTGGCCGATCTTTACCGATAATTTAGAATAAATTAAGATTTAAATTAACAATTTTTTGAAAGTTTATTAAATTTTCACTAAATTGTTAATAGAAAAAAAGATTTTTTTAGTTCAAATTATTATTAATTTATAATTGAAGCCAAATGTAACAATTTTTTCAAATAACGCATTTATGCGTTAGTAAAATTCGACTTTTATAACAATAATCGTTGAGTTCAATCTAAGACATGGAGTTTTGACTTTTAATTATTCAATAACCAGTTATTATAGAATTATGTAACTTTAAGAGTTAGTATTTCTTTCTTTGACTGAAATCGGTAAAATATTTTTATTTTTATTTGTTGAAAAGCATAATTCAGGAGAAAGGAAATTAAAAACTAATAGCTACATATACGTAAGTATATAGAAAATATTTATGTAATAGAATCTACTCAATTAAATAGGATATAAAAATAAATAGTTTTATTTCTGCATTGATTAAATAATATTTCTTGTTATCTGCAATATTTTCAGTATATTTTTATTATCACTTTGTTTTCCTTTATTTTTCACTATTTTTGCTTTAAATTCTCAGCTTCTTGTGCATTCTGAACTTACATCCTTTTTCTCATTTCATCACAGGTTCGTGGATACGTGCAATGCAAGGCGAGAGCCACGTCTCTGTTATCTCTTATCACCGATCCCCTCCGACTCGCGTTGCCGTCGATTCGAATGCGTGCTGGGAATAGTTGCCAATTACGGTAAATTGGAACCAATATTATACTCGGTTTCTTCGTTCGAATAATGCCTGTTTGTGTAAATAAAGTGAGAAATTTGAAAAGTGAACATGGAATTTCAATGTATAAATATGCTTACCGAATAAATAAACGAATTTATTCTAATTAAATTTATTACTTATCTGTATGATTATAATTAATTACTGTATTTGAAGATAATTCTGTATGTGTTATATATCATTTTCCAACTTCTCCATATTGAATATTACAAACGAATTTTTTTCATCTGTAATTATGAATCGTATGCATTTTCAGAACTGTTGCTCGAATCCAATACGAAACTCAATTTAGTTATATATGTAATTGTTGGGCAACGAATAACTAAATTGATTCGATGACTAATATTCTATTTTTTCTTCTTCATTTTCTATATTTTGAATAAATTTTCATTTGAATAAATAAATCATTAATCAAACATATTGTTTTGAAGAATATATGCATGAAGGACTAAAAATTCATTTTTCTTCCTCTACTCTTTTTGTTTAAATAGTAATTAAATATTTTGTATTTAATCCTAAAATAATTTTCATACAAAATATACAGTATATCGAAGATTGTATATTTTAAAAATTGTCAATTTTCATAAAAATCGAAACATTCACTAGAAAATATTACTAAGTAATATTTTACTTTCCACCTAAATTTTATACTAGATTAGAATGATACATAATATGCTTGAATAGACAACGTCTTTAAAAGCTGGAAGTTACGATTAAAAAAGAATCAATAAATTATATACAATAATAAATTCTCCCCCTCCCTGCTACCAAAATCAGTTAACTACAAAAATAATCCGATTATTAGTTCACAGTTTCGTCAACGATTTCCAGATCTTAGTGCTCCAAGCTTGCAGGAATATTCAAAGAATTGACCGTCAAGTCCTCAGGTGTCCCCTCGTTGACCAGTAGTCTGAGATTCACGAATTCTCGGTAGTGAACCAGTGCTTCGTATCCAACAAAATTCGCCTCTTCTTGGCCACAACGATGTAGGCAGAGGCGCCTTAGTTGATTGTCCGAATACGATTCCCTCGACCATTCGCGAAATATTATCCGCTGTAACAAGTTTTTGAGCTCGTGCGAATGCGATATTGCATACCGTGTTAAAACCTGGGATTTTGACCTCCTTCACCACTGTCGTACTCTTATGCTTCCTGCAAGAAAGTACATTCTACCAGATTTATTTTTAAATAGATTGCCAATGAAGTAGTATTGTCAAGGAGTAAGCACATAGTATTAATTATCATTATCGCTTGTATAGTTAAGCACTTAATAAATATTTAATATTATATTTATAATAGTATACTAAGATTCCTGAAAAATTTATATTATAATTCAATCTATAAAACATAAAATATAAATATATAATCCCTCATCCAATACTAAATATATTTTGTAATCATAATTTGTTTTAGAATCAATAATCACTAATACTTTGCAAGATTTCTGTTCAATTATAACTAATAATTTGGATTAAAAGACTAAGTATTTGTTTAAACTCGTACTTTTTCTAATAATTTAAATGTTTTATTAGAAAAACTTTACTATATTGAAAGATTTTTTTCATTTGTTAAATTTCTGTACTGAGAAACACGAGTAAGTATTTTGTCATCAAAGAACAAATTATTTATTACATTACTATAGGAGCGACAATTATAATATTTTAGGGCTCAAACAATATATCGATCCACTTGATGTGTACATTACGTAACAATATCCTCGTTGTTTATGTACGCCTGCAAATGTCTGACTTGCATTATCTAAGCTTGCGACGCCATTTTGGTGAACCATGTACCTTGAAAATTACATATATAGCTTGTGCATTGCATGGTCGTAAATATAAATGCATTCACTGCGTATGTATGAGCGCGCAAGCATACGCACTCATCTATAGCGTGCTGCTCCAATCGGAGTTTATTGACGCATGCACATATTTCATACGCCCATGTGCGTGTATATACGCTGCTACCGACGAAAATTTTTTTGCATCCATCGTTTCGTGCATATGTATAGGAATCCGTTCAAACGCGCTCCTGACAAGTGTGTGTATCTGTTGAGCGCGTATCGGTGGCTGCTGCAACGAACGAAAATACTCCTGCATTCATGAATCCCGGGTCGGTTCACACCTGAAGGGTCTATATATATGTAGTTATTTATACGTGTACGTGAGCGATGTTGGTCTAGAGATGGAGTAAAGTAAGAGTGAGCGAGAGAGAGAAAGATCGAAGCAGCATAAATAAAAGTAGAAAATTCACCGAAGAGAAAAGGAAGTAAATATGCTGGACAGAGAAGTTGATGGTGCTATAAAAATTACTTTTAAGTATGAAGATATTTTAGCTTTAAATTGTTGTTAAAAGTCAAAGAGAAAAGCTATGTGATTCAGGATTTATTTAACAGAATAGTAAATAATAATGATTTCAAACAGAGAAATTTATATTGTGGAAAAGAATGAAATAATTAATAACAATTAGGTTCAAATGTATTCTAGTAAGATTTATTCGAATTGTTTTGTGTTTATCTTTCATTACACTTCTATAAATGAAATTTAAAAAACTTTCAAAATCAAGTTTTTGAGAATTACAGTGTGAATTTATAATAATTACTCAATACAATGAAATTTATATCAATAGCGCAAAACAAAGACAACATAAAAAAAATTGTGATAATATAGGAAAACAAGAAAATAAATAAAAACATAAACGAAAAAAATGGAGAAAGTAAATGCGCGCGAAAGAAGAATATGAGTCCGTGCTTAAAACAGCACCTACTCAGTTGAAATTACAAGTGATCATTTATTTCCGCAATTTTCTGCGTACCTATTCTGCAGCTTCGCTACCGCTGCATCTCGTAAAGTCGACCCCTCGTATTTTTGCGACGCTCAATAAAGTCCATCTGGGGCGGTGACGCCTCGCAAATTTCCCTGTTTAAAGCTCGACGAAGGTTTTTATTGCGCGCGAAGTTTCTTGTGCAACGGACATTTTCTCAACTGTGATTTTTGCTATTAAAACACGAGACGGATGCGCTTTAACTTAACATTTTATGTTATATTGTTAATCCCCGTTTATTTTTTGAGAAAAATCAAGTTTTTATTTATAATGTTGATAGATTTAATAAACAATTAATTCATTTTTTCGAAAAGGACAATGTTCTTTTACTCGATAGTTAATCAATACAATTTTAGAATGTAAATCATATATTTAATATGTATGCATATTAAAATTATATCATTTTACTTCATGTGATGATTATAAAATAAAATATTCAGGTCCATAAATCTAGAGTATAGAAAAAATTTTGATACTTTAGTTTATTATAAATAAAACACACGAAAATAAAGACTGAAAGATGATTAAATGTAAGATAGCTGTTTGAAATTTTTAAACTTTTGGCAGGTAATGTCAAGTATTCTTTGAAATAAATTTTTCTATCATACTTAATCTATTTTTTCGAAGTTCTAATTATTTTACTTTCGAATATTTTGAATTTATTTTTTCGTGTTTACTAAAAACTTCATTGCATATTCATGAAAATCTGTAGGTAATATTTGTGTTGTATGCGTTATATTAACTGTTTATTACATAATTCTCATCGAC
The DNA here is from genome assembly GCA_018907045.1 of Wiebesia pumilae. Classification (NCBI taxonomy): domain Eukaryota; kingdom Metazoa; phylum Arthropoda; class Insecta; order Hymenoptera; family Agaonidae; genus Wiebesia; species Wiebesia pumilae. The sequence goes on along the minus strand of JACCHZ010000159.1, from coordinate 6,920,988 downwards.
ACTAAAGATCAAGCTGTTTCAAAAAATGAGAAAAAAATATTTTTTATTTTCAAATGTATATTGCAAAAAGCAATTGCTATTAATAGTACATTTAATCTTAATTCATTTTCTTATATCTTTATTGACAAAAAAATCTATGGAGCGTACTTATTATTAAATTTTCATACCCATATAATATTTATATTGAAGATCAAAACAGACAATTCAAAGAAAAATATATTAATCCTGTATGGTGTTGCAATATAAATTAATTATACGTAAGAAATCTATTTTACGTGTCAAGATACGCTATCTTATCAAAAATCTGTGTTATGAATATTTTCGCACAATATATATTAACAGTTCACTCTTTAAAAATTTTAATTTATAAATTTTCATGTTTAGAAATTTAATAATTATGTTTAAATATATTTTAACGTTAAGTTATAGAATTTTAAAAATATTTATTTTAACGTATAATAGATGAAAATTAACTTTATCTTTTTTGTTGTAGGTTCACAAACATTGATCAAATAAAAGTCATCGATCCCTTACAGTAGGTATATTTTTGTAGCCTATAATACCCATTTCTTATATATGGTAGTCGATTAATTACTCAAATTTAATACATAAAATAAGAAAAAATATATGAATACAATGTAATTGTTAATTGGGTAAGTAAAGTATAATTTTGAAATGATACTTTAGCATTGAAAAGAATTTAACGTGGAAAGTGAATCGGAAAAATATTCTATAAGCTTCATATAAAGTAAGTATAAGTATGTATGGTATACACGTACCCGATATGTATAAACACCAATACATATTTGTCTATTTTAAATATCATTGCTTTAAAGAGACAGAATGCTGGCAGCGATTTCTGCAATCAAACGTCAATCTCAGGAGAGTAATTTTCACTTAATTTGCCTCCGCGTACCACTTCATCTCTACAGAAATACGAACTTTAAATTTTATCGTGCTTGCAGCTTTCTTTTATCTTGATTTATTCGACTTTATTTATGTGAAAAGTTCGTAATTTATGCTTTGGAAAAAATACAATAAAATTATTTAATATAATATTACTTATTTCAATTTTTGTTCATGAAATCGATTAAATATTAAATTATTTATTGTAAACTGACCAAAGTCAGTTTTATATTACTGACTAAAATCAACAACTGACTAAATATTAGTAGTATATTAGTAATAATAATGATAGCATTTAGTGAATATTAATATATTTTATATTTCATCTATAAAAATCTGCTCTTTAAATATGAATACTTTTATTATATAATATGCCAAGTTAGTATTATCTTATTTTTTAACTATTTGTCTAAAAATTTCTTTATTTAATAGTTGTTTCAGGCATATAATTTTTAATAAAAATTTGACAAAATGTATTTAATAACTTCTTTTTTAATACTGAATGTATAAAGTCAATGAATTTTATATTTATTACAAATTAAACAATTAAATAATTGCAATATATTATATATATTTTATGCACAATTGATTAATTGTATACAAGATTAATTGTATATATCATACATTACACAGTATGAAGAATTTATACTTTTAGTATGTATTATTGTAACCTTATTGTAATTTTGAAAACTTCCCTTAATATACATTGGAAGATTATTATGTGAGCATAATATTATCAACAAGATAATAAATCTACAAGCGCAAATCTACAAGAATTAACAAATGTATTCTTTAAGATACCTTGTTATATATTATACATAGATTATGTTTCATAAGATAAAAAGAAAATATTTACACACTTCTCAACTTTAATTTTAAAAATTAAGCTTTCTATTATCATATTAATATACATCAAATCATATTATAAGATAAAACTGGTACTATTTTATGTTGTATTTTATAAATTGAAAGGTAGTATTTAATAATCAGTAGCCGTGAACGCTATACGGAAATAATATTACAAAATTTCTAGCATAGTAGCTTTATTTCAAAACTTTATTTATTTAAATAAAATTTTCGTTAACAATACAAATACACATATACAGAAATAGATTAATTATTTAGGTTTTATTATTATAATTATTACAAAATATAAAAATAATTTTAAATATTTCAAGAGTTTATAAAATAATATTTTATTTTTTATTTTGTATATATCAGAAAAAATATGCAGTGACAAACCTAAGAAATTAAAAGAAGTACTTTAATTGTTAAGAAGTATCTATTTTAGGAAAGGAATATAAAGTAAAAAAATGTTATTGAGGTAGTAGCTGAATAAATAACGACACTTTCGGAAAGACAAAATCTTTGCTTTCTTTTATAGATCGCAGTAGATACTTCTATATAGCAGGAGACCAGAGAAGCAAAAAAATATGTAAAATAAAGCATCGTCGATTTGCATCCTTTTTCTTACTTTCACATTCATCAAAAAATTTCCCCTATTTTCTTTTCTTTCATATATCATGTGCATGTATACGCATGTTTGTACATATCCATATAATTATAGTTACATATCGTAGCTGTTTTAGAATTTACACGCACCATATGTATTTTTTTAAGGTGATATCATCTTGATAATAAGAAAATCAGCTATTATACGAGAATTTGTGCACAACTTTTATTCTGAATAAGTACAAAAACTCCTTTACGAAATTACTGTAGTCTTTTTTATTCATGTACCTAATGGAATGATCATTTACTTGTTGATAAATTTTTGAAAAAAATTCCCGCTATTTGATACATTTGTTAAAATTATTATTCTAGAATTTCGAAACAAAATCATCTAACATTTTACTCGAAATTATATACTTAAAGTATTTAAAATTGTAGTTGTAAAAGTTTGATTTAAAAAATTGAAAAATTATGAAAGATTGGTTCCAGTATTGATTTTTTCATAAGTAAAAATAATTTGTTTAAAATTTATATTTCAGTATTTATGTGGTATACTTATTTATATATTATAGCATATTTTTATTTATATATATACTAAATTTAATTTAATTTAATTATTATTGGAAATAAATATTTTCTAATAATAGTTAAAAATAAAATGCATAAGATCTGTTACATAAGTTTTGTTATAGTTTTGATTTCACCTTTTGTATAATTATATTATATTTGTTTGCTTCATCTTTCATTATTCGCATAAAAAAATCAGTCATTTGAAGAAAAAAGTTCTTTGTTAACATGCCACTAAAAATGAAGGCATCAATAGAGGTAGCGAAGCGCATAAAATAGATTTAAAGTTATTCGCGGACTATGAAATAAAATAAAGAAAGAAAAGACGAAATAAGTGTATACTTCTTGAGGACTACAGTAGTCGTGAAGAAAACAATATATAGATGACTGGACAATTATTTCTCTTATTTAAGATAAAGAAATAGAGAGAGAGAGAAAGAGAGGTAAATAGACAGAAAAGAAATGTCTGTCGTATGGTCGTTAGTTTATCTCTCTCTTTCTCTTTCGTTACCTTCTTCACTTAGCACTCGCGATTTAGTCGAAGTCTAATTAAAGTGCAGTAACAAGTTAAATTAAAAGACGATAATGTTACCAACTTCTCTGCTTTCTCTTGAGAGTTGTGTCGTTGTCTGACTCTGCGCGTCTTGTTCTACTTCCAAAGAAACCGTCGACGCGCCTGGACGATTTTCATGCGATCAACGAAATTGTGTTTGCTTGTATACACGAATATTATAGACCCAAACTTTCTTCATACTTTTCTCTTGTACTTTATACATTTCTTTTCAGTAGTCGGCCACCCTTGGTTCGTCTTTGGCACGTTACGTGGGCCAGCGACAGTTATCTATACATTACTTTACCAATACTCGCCAACGAACTTCGAACGCTTGCAACCAGTCTATAATCCTTTCACGCTCGAAGTGAGGCTGAAAAACATCAAGTAAAACTAGTTTGCTAAGTATCTTGCTATCTCTATCTGTTTCTCACTCTTTCTCCCTGCCCTTCTCATGCTCTCGCTCTCTTTTTCTTGATTTCCCTCTCACTTACGAAAACGGTGGAGAAACAGAATGAAAGTGATATGCCAATTCATTACGAGTCTTGGACTGTTTGATTCATTCTTTCTTGCTTACGTATGCTTACGTGTAAGTTTATTTGTTCACATGTACACATATACAAGCGTGGATATTCATGAAAAAATATACATATTTCTCTTTAAGTTATTGTGGGTGTGTTTAAGCGCGCGCGCACGTATTGAATGACATATGGGAATGTACAAATAAAGATGCAGTCGTAAATCTATCTTTATATAAACTTATGTTTATATATTATACGCAAAGAAACATATATTTTTATATGCACAGCTATTACGTATACGTAAGTTGGTATGTTTAGAAAGGTACTGACTTCATAAGCATATTCCGATATAGAGCTATATAGGCTTGGCTAATTAGATAAATCGTAAAAATAAGAGGAGTCATATACTCTCACTGTTATTTATTCTATTTTAAATATTAAAATTGATTATGCTTAAATCACTTTTATCTATAATATGTATTAATTTTAGTTTCTATTTTAATAAATATCTTATAATCGACGAGAGTCTTCTTAAATTCCGTTTTAACTGTATAAGAATTTTTTTTCTTATTCAGGTTTCTAGAAACAAACTATTTTTACATAAATATATTTACATAAAACATACTCTATTCACATTATGTACATGCTTGACTTTAATTATTAACTTAATAATTAAAACTTTTAAAGATAACTAAATGCTATCTGAAACTATTTAAATCCCATAGTTATACTTTATTTTTATTTCTTACTCCATTACATGCCTCACTAAGAAAGAAAAAGTTAACTAAGTTGATTTAGTAGAAAAGCATAAATAATAGCATCGATTCGTGAAGATGCTAAATGCGGGTCTAAGATAATGTTCTAGAGCGGGAGAATGAGAAAATCAGGATACTCTCTCCTGCTCTTACTTTCTCTCTCTCTCTCTCTCTCTCTCTCTGTATCTTTCTATTTTCTGATGTGTATTGCGCTTTTGCACCTCAAACTGCTTTACATTGTTTGAGATAATGACATTGCGGACACGAGACTTGTAAGTTGATTTTCAAAAGCGCACCTCTATCTCTATTTAATTAATATGGAAACTGATTCAAACTCAATGTGCGAAAGTGAGCACGAGAATTATCTGCTGTTTCCTTATATTGACTAAAAATTTAATATTTCTATTGAATAATGAAACTAGGAAAGAGAGAAAGAGAAGAGAAAGTGGATGAAATTGTAGTGTAGTTAAAAATAATTATTATCACCAAGATTGACACTGATAATTCCTTTGTTTACTATATTTTATGATCTTCAAAAGACGTTGAAAAAAGAATAAAGAATTTAATGAAGCTGGAACAAAATAATTATGATACACTATCAATGAAGCATTAAAAATTTCTCATTTTGATATATCTAACTGTACTTTGTATTTTAATTGATGGACATTGAATCTAGAATATTTTACAAAATAAAAATGCTGAAATTATATACTACATCTATTCATAATTTTGAAAATGAATTTATAAACTGTAATATATAATTTTATGTTTAAAATTTATGGATGAAAACAATTCCATTTGACAAAAATGTTTGAAAAAGTGTTAATAGAAGTACATTACTTAATAATGTTTACAGTATTTTATAAAAAGAGAAATACAATCTATAAATACTACTTAGAAATAAAAATTATTTAAATATTAAAGATGATTCTCAGAAATTAGTATAATTATTGTGCCGGATTGCTATAATCGATTAAAAAGTCACTTTAAATTTTATCAATATTGATCTCATTGTTATAAAAGAGATCATATTTCTTAAACATTTTCAACTAAACAATTGAAAAAGAAGAAAAGTATAAAAAAGGGTACCATACAGGTTAAAGACGGTTACAAAATGCGCAACAATGTGGATTCTGTCATTCAACAATACTTACTCGTCATTTCAGCAATAACGAATAGTCGCTTAGCCACGTTCCGGAATTTCGCGTGTTAAAAGTGATAGTTAAGCTGTTCTAACAAAGGGTATTTTCGCTAAAGAAGATCGAGTAAAAAGGACAAGAAAGGTGAGCTGTTTCGGTTAGGGTGGCATAGTAACACGTAACGTGGCGATTTCATCTATGGGCTTTGCTTTGATAAACAGTCGTATGAGAGAGAGAGGGAGACAGTCAGCAACAATAGCGCGCACCGGAAGACCGAAGGCAGATTTAATTTTCCCCGCGCGATTCCTAGCAATTACGAAGTAGTGCCGACGCCCGATGTCTATCTCTCTATTTGCGGCCACAATTACTCCGGTAATCGAGCAAGTGAACTCGTGATCTATCGGCACACCGACAAGAGTCTGCTACTACTTGACTCCATGTACATGTGTGTGTTATCAAGATTATATTCTCGACATCGAAAACCTAGCTTCTTTTTATCACTCTGTGAATATTCAGAAAATCGGAATATCATAAGGATTTCTGCTTTACTAACACTTCTTCTTTGAGAAGATTATCAGCTTGAATTCAACATTAATAGCGTGTAGAATGTTCATCATTTACAAGCACTTATAAATCATTAGTATTTCTAGCACTAGAAAATCTTTCATTCAAATCCAAATTAATACAAATGAGAAACTTGAATAAAAATATTCGTAAATTTTATTTGTTATTGGAACGATATGTATTTTCTATTTTACATCACTAAATATTTATTAAAACCAGATTTTTATCAGATTTATTATAACCAGATTGTAAGATCCGAATATTACTGCGATAAATTTTCTACATTTTATTTACTTTTCTTGACTGGATAACAAGTATAAAAAGAAAAATTTTTCTTTTATAATTTCTCTTCCCTTTTTTTAATTACTATTTAAGCTAAATTACTATTGCTATAATTTTTCGAAAAGTTCTTCTATTTTTTTATTTCTATTAAGAAGGATACATATATTTTATATATTTATATATTTGTTTAAAATCGTTCAAAATTTTATATTATTTTTAATTAAAACAAGGAATTTAACAAATATATTTAAAATTAAATTAAATTTAATCTAATAATAGTCCGTACTTTTAGTCATTTAAATAAAAAATCCATTTAATTAACATAATTTAGGTACTTTTAATAATTTACCATTAACTTTAAATATTAAATTTGAAACTGTAACTTAAATAAAATTCTACTTTCTAATTATTTAGTCTGCACATGACATTGTATAGATAATAAAACGTTAAAATTGTTTAACTTCTGAAACTATTACTTCTTAAGTAATTATAAATAGAAATATATTATATTAAAATTGGAAAATGTAGACGTAAATATAATTAAGCTGATGAAAAATTATTGCAAACGTTTTTTGACGTGTGTATAGTAAAATACTGTCTACTTAAGAGTTCAATAATGTGTACAATTTTTACCAATTATCAGTCTATTAAAATTAAACGTAGCAATTAATTTCCTTTATTGTTGAGAAACAAAAATAAGCTTAAAATATATTTAATTAGATGTATTCAATAACTATTTTGCAAAATAAAGTGCATCCCTATATTATTTTACATGTTTGATATTTTTATATGAAAAAATTTACATTAGCACATTTAAAACAATTTTTACTTATTTAAAAATAACAGCTGATAATATACTAATGTTTTTTATATGTAGTTATTCTGTAGTTTTATAGTTTATAAATTATTATGTGGCGTAGAATAATTTACTGTGATTCAAAGTTACGAACAGATTAATCGACGTTTGGCACAACCATTCAATGTATGAAATAATTAATTAAAGAAAATACTTCATCAATAATTTCAACGGTTCATAAATTACCAATCTGACTTTTGTATTTTCTCTATCAAACCTTTACTTAAGTTCATTTTACCTCATCTCCAGCCATCTATCCATCCATTCATCTATTTCTCTCTTTCTCTCTCTCTCTCTCTCTCTCTCGCTCTCTCTTTACGTCACGCATGAAAATTGTTATAGAGTATGTACACATCTCATCACATCCCCCATACGCGAAGCATAGCCGACCGTAATAATCATGAATTGATAATGTCTAGAGCGAACTGTATTTTGAATTTCGTAGGACGGCACGAGAGGCCATAGTCGTACGTGTACTTGCACCCTTCCATCCGTATGCAAATTGATTACTCAGTAGCCGTAGAACGCACTAACTCATACATACGTTTTATTCTAATGACGTTTTTCGACTGTATGACACGTGTCGCCTTGCCGTGATGCGCAATTGATGAGCTGGTGGATGCTGTTGTAAAGTTAATTTATTCCTCAAAATTTTCGTTTCCAGAGATTCATTAGAGGTGAGAATATATTTACATAAATGAAACTGCTACAAACTGTGCGTGACTTAGTATAGATAATTGAAGCAGTATCGTGTCATGAATTTCTCTGTCCAACTTGACTTTTCTTGACCTTTACAACACATTCTTCGATTCTAGTATATTTATTAATAAGTTATGAGTACATTTATGGACTCTCCTCTTCTATTAAATAAAAAAATTTCTTATACTTGCATTTAGGAGAAAACTCTGAATATTAATAAACTTTTTATTTAATTATTTAAAGTGAGGTTAAGTCCAATTGAAAATAAATTTACTAAATATAATTTAATTTAAAAAATTTTTTTGTAAGTATATCTAAATAAGCTATGTATTTAATTGATTTCTTCGATTTTTTGTAAACTATTCTATTCTTATAGTTAATTTTGTTTACTTTCTAAAATAATTGAAATATAATGAAATCATTATATATATTATATATCTTCTTAGTTTAAATAATTTAAAATAATAGAAATAATTGAAGATAGAATAAAATTATTACAGTAGGGATTTTATAATCTACGTACTACTACGCACATAAGTAAATTTACTTAGCCATTCTTATTTTAATTTTAGACATTTACAATGAAAGTTTTGATAAATATAAACATTATAATTATATTGTTCATAGTAAAATATTTTTAAAATTAAATAAAGTCTTCATAGTGTGTAATAAACTACATTTTCTAAAATTAATCAAATAATATAATGTCAATATTTTCCATCAACTAGTATATTTTATATTGTCGTGCTAACGATAATGTATCGATTTAAAAATCAAATAAAATTTGATGTAATAAAAAACTAACTTCTATAAGTTTGGTTTTTTATTGAAAAGTTGTTTAAATTGAATTATTCAATATCTATTTTGAAAAATAAAATTCATCTAAAGCATGGAATTTTAAAAATGGCTATCATTCTCACAATTCATTATGCGGATACTGAGAACGTCGCGTAATGTCCTCGTAAACATAAAACATGTACTGGAGCAACCGCTGGATGTGGATGAAATGCATTAATCAAGCGAGTATGATATGCGTCTTTAATCCTTCCTTCTTTGAGTTGAACTTTATATACATCTGTGGGTGTCCATAGACGCTTGTGTAGGAATCTGTGTGATGGCTAGCTTCGAAATTAATTCACGCGATACGATGTTCCGCCGAGTCACCGTTTTGCGTATACTTTCGTTTTCAGTCAGCATATCACGTATCGCTGTTTTATTGGGTTTGAAACGTGAAAACAATATTGAAGGGATTGCACTTCAAATATATAGATGATATATGTGCTTGTGGCTGTTTTGAATCGCACGGTCATGATTACTAGGAGTTTCGGCTTCATTTCTTCGATCCATTTTGCTCGTTCTTGTTTTTCTTTCTCGCGGCGTCTAATGGATCGAAATAATTTAACATTGACGAGAGGCTCATAACGATTGATTTTTATTTTTTAAATAAATGTCTTTTTTCTTCGCGTGCATAGAGTAGCAAATGCAACGTCCTCTAAAACAACGATTAAATAGAATTGATCCGATGATTTAGATTTAGATTCTAGTAATTTTAGATTCTAGGAAAACTTTGTATAAATAGTTAACTTGAATATATAAACATAAGCTTAATCAATTTAGTCAGTCTCATGTTCTGTATAAAAAAAGTTACATTTTTTATGAATTTTTAGTATTATTTATTCGACGATACAAAAAATTCTGATTAATCATGATAGAAATTTATATATATAAATATATATAATAATAATAATAATAACTTCCTTATGTATTTCAACAACATAAAACTTAGTGATATTTAATTAGAATATTTCAAATTTGATTGTATATATTTAACATGTTTTTTTATTTTATATAATAAATCTTGGGATTCTAATAGTTTATAGTATTAAATATTCTCTTAAACGATTCACAATTTTAAAATCTCAATCGAACATTTATTCAGTTATAACTTCTTAAATGATTTCATCTTCTTTGTTCCTGGATTTGTTCTTAGCAACTATAAAACATCGTCCAACTATAAATAACATTAAAACATCTACCTTGTTCATTTAGCATTTGTTTCTTCTGAGAAACAAGATGGAATACATGAATTATCAGTTATATCTTATTAATTTAACACACAAAACATCAATTTCTAAAGACACGCAATTGCAATCAAGCAGATGCAGGCTGAACCCTTCGAATCAATCGTAACTGAATCCCTATCCAGCAAAGGTTTTGCTCTGAAAGCCAGCAGTTTCTGAAAAACTCGGATAGAACGAGAGGTTTGGGATGCCATGGAATATCTTTTAACAGGTACGAGCAGAAAAAAATACGTTGGTACCTGCTTGCTCATGAAGTACACATGTATTAGTGGACTGGTATACGAAGTGAGCTGTAGGCACGAGTGTGCGTAAGCAAAGAGGCTCCTCGAGCGTCGCAACATGACGCTGATTGCCTGAATAATCCATGGCTAGCAGTAATGCATATACAAGTATATGAGATTTAAATGTATTCTATTTCTCTCTCTCTCATATTCTAGTATACTAAGGGTAGAGTATATAATGTAAGTATACGAAATGCGTTTTTGGTTAACTGATTCATACAACGTCTAGTCCTCAAACACGTACACGTGTATTCAATACTGTTTAGAATCTGTTTCATTTGTTTTTCTAAAATAATTTATTAAATGGTAGTACTATAAGAGATACTTTGATAGAGAAAAAATTTTTTTTATAATCTACTAGAAACCCAGTGTTTAATTTTTATTTCCTTTTAATACAAGCAAATGCAGTCCAATGGAAAATTAATATATTAAATAAAAAACTCTTCTTTCTTGTATTTTTCGTATAATATAATCTATAAATCTAAAGTAATATTTATATCAGATAATATATTTAAAAATGCAAATAGTGCTTTTCTATTTTCTCAAATATCTTCAAGTTAATTTATGTTTTGATTTGTCTGTAGCTATATTAAATTAAGTTAGTGATGAAAAAACACGTATATACGTATAGGTATAAATTTTACATTCGGTACAATATCATTTCGAAAATCTTATGCATAATCTGTCACAAAATAATAATCCTTTATTTCATATTTATAGGTTTTGAACGACGACATAAAAATGTTTTCATATCAAATTATCCATAAAAATATTTTTTAAATATTTTCAGAAAGTAGAAAAATACTATTTACGTTATACAATTGACCGACTTTTACAAATATTATTTCACATAATATTTATAACTTTATTCTTAAAAATAATATTTAACAAGATTTATAATTGTATGCAAGTATAATTATAAGTAAATAAAACTTTCTCATTCTAAGCTATATTGTGTATCATTACATTATTTATTTTTAACAGTGTACATTTTATTAAAACTTTATATATATAATAAATAGATTTATATAATTACAGTTAGTATTTAATAATATACAAATATTATTTTTTAATTGAATTTAAAATTTACTCCTTAAGAAGTTATTAGTCGGTATACTATTTTTATACTATTTAAAAACGTTCCGACTTTTAACATTTCTCATGTAGTATTCGTAATTTCGTTTTATCTTAGAAGATTTATAATGTTTAAAAAATATATGATATTGTGAGAAACTTTCAATTTTTTACATCCACCTATAAATAAATATATATATACATGTATGTATTTATTTAGAATAGATAATTAGAATTTATTATATTTATAAATATTTTTAATGCTATAAGTTTTAGATTGAATCTAAAACGAAAGCAAGGTTTTCAATCTTTAATTCTGAAAAAATAAACTTTAAATATGAAAATTGATAAATAATAATCTTTGAATAGTTGTATGTAAAATAGGTAAGATTTATACAATTATGAAATAATTATTGTTTATATTTACGTTTTACTTGAATGTACTAACTTATTTGCAGGTAAGTAATCTTTTAATGCTCATTCTGAAATTTGAAATTTATTTAATTCAAAACTCATCACTTAGATGACATTCGAGTATTTGAATTTAGAATTTATTGCTGTATTTTAAACTGCTAAAATAAAATTTTTTAAACTCTAGTTGTATTAATTCTTCTTTAATAAATTCTTTAATAAATGATTAAATTTTAAAAATAAGCAGGTAAAATTTTAGAATAAAAGAAAATGTATTAAATTAAAGGAAGAAAAAGCTATAAGAATAAGTAGTACACTAAGAAATGATACAGAAAAAAAGAGTGAGTGAGAGGGAGCGGGGAGTAAGTAAGAGAGACCAGCGATGAGTGGTACACGTTCAGAAGGAAAGAGAGCAAGAGAACGTTCTTTCAAATGACTCAAAATTACTTTTTGGATAAGCTGGATTAGGCTCGCTGCTATCGTGTCTCGTCCAAAATTAGACCAGTGACATACTCCCTCTTTCGCTCTATCTCTCTTTTTCTCACTGCCTTTCCAACGAAGAGCAACATAGAAAATAAAATAAAAGAAGGATACTCGGAAATTGGTAAAATAAATAGATTTGGTTCTTTCGCTTCTTTTCATGTTCTCTGAACATTCGGATTCCATTTTTTCTTTTTCTGGGATTTTTACGAATTTCATTATGCTTGAAATTAAAAATTCCCTTGTAGGTACAAAAATAAAAAATTTCCAAAACCTAAATTACATTTTTCGTTAATCTAATATATTAAGTATTTAAAAACATATTAATCAACTCTATGTAATTTTAAGATGAATAAATAGTTATGATTATTATTCTACGCTTCATCATTAATCATGAAACATTCTCTGCACATCGGTTGTCAATATTTGAGTACTCCAAATATGACATATTGCTAATGGAATTGAAATATTGAACTTGCTACAAAGTTTCCTGCATTTAATAGTCGACCTAAATAATGTAAGGTGAATAGAATCAATATATTTATATATGCATCTTAATCTATAATGTTATAAATTGCATGTATTTATCAACATTTTCGTCTCCAAGTTCCGAATAATATTCACGAAAAAAACTTTTTACTAACAACGTTCAACGTTCATATCTTGTACGAATTCTAAGCAAGACGTACTTATGTAGAGGTCATAAGTCAAATATTCTAAACAATGTTCTTCATTTTTGTATTGCAAAAGTTCTGAATTTTGAAGATAAAATACGAAAGAAAACAAATAGCGCGACTCCCAAGGTTCCATTAAAATCTAAGCGCGGTAAAGTCGCAAAGTGGTTCTCGTTTCTCTTTCAAGAACTGGGCACTCTCAGTCGATGGTTCCAAGTTAATGGATTACTCGAAAAAGAGAAGAGAGAGAGAGAGAAAGAAATAGGTACTGGATACGTATTCAATAGGGAAGCATGTGAGGTTAAAGAGAAAAAAGAAGAGTACACAGAAAGTTACATTAGTAGGCACGATGCGCACGGTGAACTTTAAGAGGGTTGCTTTGTCGAAACATTCGCTATACCCTTTGAATCGATTCTCTGTATTTCTCTCTCTTTACTTCTCTTATCCTGTCTCCCTCTCTTTCTATTCTATTCTTTTTTTCTTATTATCTATTTACTCCTCTACCCTTCTCAACTTTATTCATCTTCTGCTCTTGGATCTTAATTAATCATTATCATTATATTGTGAGAAATATCAGTTTCTCATTTATGATTGATAGCGAAATATTCATCAGTTCTCAGTTATAACGTTAATATCTATGCTATAACTTCTTGGTTTTTAAGATCATCTTATAATTTAATTGTGTATTTGTTTTAACATAATAATTTTTCAGAATTTCATTTCAGATTATTACTATCACTAGAAGGAAAAATATAGACATTAAGCTGCGCCATAACGTAGTCGTAGTGTTCTATTACATTTTTTACAAGAATAACTCTTAAATAACGAGCTAAGCCATTATTAACTGTTTTCTTTATGATTCTTCTACTTTTTATTCCATTTCTCAAATAAAAAAACAAATTTTCATTAAAAATTACTTAACCTTTATATAAACTTTTTTAAGAAATTCAATAATGCATATTAAGCAGATTTACCTTCTGAATTGAAGCAAAAATAACTAAGACTTAAGTAAACGTCAATTCATATTAAGTGAAAAATGGTAGTAACTTCCAAGTTTTACTTTGAAATTTGATTTGTAGATTCTTATACAGAGCTTTTCCCATACGGTTTTTTCTTTCTATCTTACGTTCTTTTCTCTCCCTTTCTTGCTTCGTCGCTTTCTTGGTTTCTTTTTTGTCGTGGCTCTGTCGTCAACGTTTCTCGTGTCCGTCGTGGTCGCGAGTTTGAGGAAATTCGAGGGCGAAACCAAGGAGACCAGATTAGAAGGAAGAAATGGTGGCAAGGAGAAAGGGAACTCGAGACGCACTTTGGCTTACGGAGACTTGCGCGCACGGGACGTTCGTAGCTCGATTCTCTCTCTCTCTCTCTCTCACCCCCTTACTCTCATTGTACAGTGGTTGTTTTATTCTTGCAGAATGGGCGAATTCGCGACAGTTGAGGGACGTAGATTTTACGCGAAATTCTGCGCTTCTTTGTACCCTCATCCCATATTGGAAATCTCAATTAAATTTCTTTTGTCGTTCTTTGACTAGATTGATACTTTTTTCGAAATTACAAAATAAGGGTTAGATATTTTTTTTCTTTATATTGATACTTATTATAAAGTTAAGTCAACGAAAAAATATTTTCTTTCATGAAACTTTGTTGTGAAAAACACCACAATATTATAAAGTATTATTGTGCTAATATTAAAAAGATACAATTAAATATATAGACATAATTTCTTTCAATCTTCACAGAAAAGAAACTTTCCATAACAAACGCTATAGAATAAGTGTCTCTATTTGAATGCTAAAATAAAGATAAAATCTAGAAATTTACTTATTTATCTTGCTATATTTATATAACGTACTGTATAATTTTTAATATTATATAATTTCTATATTATTTAAAATTATATAATTTCTATATTATTTAATATTATATAATTTCTATATTATTTAAAATTATATAATTTCTATATTATTAAAATTTTATAATTTCTATATTATTTAAAATTATATAATAATATATAATTTCTAACAAAACGGAGATAAGAAATAATGTGAATATTGTAGTGTAATTCCTTAAATTATTTTGTTCGTAATACACAATAGAATTATTAAAACAATTTTTAAAAGGGCTAAAATAAATTTAGAAATTTTTAAAAAATATCTTCGAGAATAAAAAACTTTCATTCTCACTTATAAGATATCGATTTTCGAGCTATGTAGCATAGTCAGAAATGCAGTATTCATTATTTTTTGACACCATTCAAATTGTCTCATTAATCGTTGCTGGCCACCATACCTGCATTTGTGTAACGGCTTTTGGAAAATTTCGAATTCGTGAATCCGCCTGTGAGCTTTATTTTTTATCGATTCGATAGGGATGAGACATACATATGTGCCTCTTGTATATACATATATTTATGTTGACTTTTGCACATGTGTAATGGTACGCCACGTGCGTGCCAATACTCGCACAAATCGGTGTTGCTGCAATTCTGCTCAGGAAATTGATTGCGTTCGTTAATTACGTTCTATTTATAAAAGTTTTACAGGCCTGATACATATATGTTTGCATGCGATCGTATACCTCTGTGTGCGTTTGTGCGTTTAAACGCGCGCGTACATGTATTCGTGTGTATACAGAGAAATGCTGTTGGCTAATTCTGAGCCCGAATTTAAGTGAATTCTACATTTTAGGACGTTTTTAGTAAAAATATGAAAACATATTTTTACTATTTCATGAATTGAATGTGTAGAAAAACTAAAATAAAAAGAAAAAACTTGTTAGACAATAACAATTTTTTGGAAACCCAGTATTTGTCTCAGCAGATTTTATCTACATTTATATGTTATAAAAGACTTCAATTCAATCGATAATTTATATATATGCTTGTTTAATTTTATAATGATAATAAATTTCACATATAATTAATTATATACTACGTTTCTGCATTACAATTATATTCTAATAAAGTTCCATTAAAAGATTGTTCCATTATGTACGTATTAATTTAGTAAAAAGTTTGATTTTTACTAAATCATTTGATGAATTGCCAAATAACTTAAGTAAAACCGATATTTTTTAATATGTATGAAAAATTCACAAATCTCAAAACATTGCTAAGTATTTAGAAATAATTTATGACAAATTTAAGCAAATATGATTTCATATTTTTTCGTATATATTTTATGAAAAATATAATTATGTTTCATGTCTTTGAAAGTAATAAATAAATAATCTTTTAATTTTTTCGAAACTACATTTGGTTCTTGAACCGGTACTTGTTACATCTTATAAGTAAAAATTTATAATGGGTACTTATAATGGGTATATTATATCTTTAATTCATCATTGATATAGAAAATTAATATTTTTTGACGTAATGGAAAAAATTACAATTGCTCAAACGAATTTGGTATCTTTTTCACATTAATACTATTTGTATCAATCTAATACATTATTATTCTGTTTCTTAAAGATACAAAAGACTGAAATTAATATAATTAATATGCATTCTTAAAGAACATTAAGGTCATAAAAAAAATTTTAAAAAACAGATCGTAGATAAAATTTTGAGCAGATGTAGAAATTTCAAATGTAATCATACGAAAACGATATTCGCAACGTTTATGTATAACAAACATTTGCAAGACCTCATTCATAAGAAAATTCTATTCTTCGATTTTCAGATTTTCTTCTGCTTCCATACAACGTGCCAAATCTTTCTTACTTGAAACGACGACACGCGTCCGCCATCGTTATTCTTTCTCTATGGCCGTTCTGTACCCTATTCATGTTATCAGTTACGTAATACAGCGTTAACTTGCGTTTACATTTTAACAATTTTTAATTTTCATAGGGATTTTTATTTATGAAACTATTGTAAAAGCTATAATTTTTAACTTAAATATTACTTAATATGATTGATTTTTCAATCTTTAGTAATTTTATTTAATAGATTTTTCTTAAACCATGCTTATCATCTTTTATTTTTTAAATATATATGTATAAAGAGAGCATAGCTTTATCCAAATATGTAACATCAAAATAGTACTACAAAAACTCCTGGCTTATTTTCTATTAACAAAAATTAAAAATTTTTAAAACTAAATGTATGTCATTGTTAGCTTATAATAAGTTTTCTGTTAATAATATTTAGTAGAAATTATTATTATTAATATCTGTTTTAATTTTTATTAGAATATACAAACAATTCTTAAATATATCAATATTTGAGGTTCGTAGGTTGTAGTTATTTAATAATATTTGTATAAATAAATTACAAAATATATACTACAGTACTTTGAAACTTCAATTATTGCAAATATAACAATTAAATACACCGAGAGAAAAAGGTATTGAAAGTAACCAAATTATTGAATTGAAACTCATTGAATAATTTTAGTACCTTTTATTATCTAATTTTTCTACTTTCAGATTTTTCATAAAAAGATAGAAGACCATTTATTCTTATTTATTCGAAATATACAAATTCATAATACAAGGTAAAATTTCTTAATCATATTCTTTTATAAGAAAAATTTTATTTTTCAAAATAATGTTTAATGAATCTTATAGAAGCTCATTATAATACATATTATAAAATATTTTGTAACAGCTTTATAACTTAAGAAAAAAATGTACTTTTTAATTTAAATATACTAAAGAGAAAGAAAAAAGTATAAACAATTTTGAAATATGGTAATAAAATAATAATTGTCAAAAGCGTATAAAAAAGACATATTTTTCACCAGCTTCTTTGAGCTTGTTGTGTGAATAAACCTCTTTAGATGAAAAATGACGAATAATATTTTGGGTTCATGTATATTTGAAATGATAATAATAACTAAAATAATTCTCTCTAAAAAAGAAACAGTTCTAAATAATATCATCATTATTTAATTTATGCTAAAAATTACGTACTTTACGTATTTCACAAATAGGTTTACTTTTTAGGAATTTTCGCACGGTAAATCATAATTACTATCCCATACGGCAACTCAATGAGTTAATAAAGAGTAAATAAAGAGTAGGTAAGTAATTTTTGAAGAAAAAAATAATTTTCGCAAATATAACCAATCTTTTTAAAGAAGTCGAAACAAGATCACAAGTGAAAGAGAAAACCTTAAAGTACGGTGATTAGCAAAGAGAACAAAAACGCTGTAAAGTGAAAGGGAGAGAAGAAGATGAAGCGAGTTATGCGACGGAGGAGGAGAAGTCCGAGGGAGAGATAGAGTGAGAATGAAAAAGATGAGACGAGTAGCCCTCCGATTGGTTCAGAGACCGGTGGGGACACCGACCGCCACCTCCTCCTCCTCCAACTGTCCGCTCGCGCCACACGCATGTAACACGGCCACGATCGATACGCACTGCCCAAGTCCCCCTCCTCTTACTCTCTCACACCCACTCGCTTACTCTCTCTCTCTCTCTCGCCTGCTGCATCTATGGCCATCCTCGTGCTACATACTACACACGTATGTACATGCATTCGTACACACAGAAGTGCGCTCTATACAAAGTTAAAAAGAGAAAAAGAAAATGAAAAAGATAGTTACAGTCAAGACTGCAGCTACCTGGTCTCTGTCTCCTAGTTTAGATTATTCACTATAGCCAACTACTGAATGTTGCAATCGATCTCTTTCCAATGTTGATCTTGGCGCCTTGCATTTTACTTACATGCTTACAATGCTTGTGCCATCGTGTTTTCAAATTTATAGCTAGATTATCAATAATTTCCATGTTTAATGATTCAAAAGTGCACCATATTTTCCAATACAATCCATGTTAAAAGATTCTGACTCATTTATGCAAAGAATGATTCAGAGATAAAGTTTTCAATATAAATTAAAATTGATTCGTCTGCTGATGTTGAATAAATGATTAATAACAAGCAGACTTTATTTATTATGTTAAAATCGAATTTATCATTTCGCTAGATTATTAGAAAAGAAAGATTCTTTTCTAACAAATTCTTAGATTTTTCAAACTAATTTTTATGGAAACAATATGTAGTATATCATGGACATAAATGTATGATTAATGTATGTATTTTGGTACCAAAAATGTGCTCAAGCTTTAAGAAATTTATCATAAAATTATTCCAAATCACTTTCTAAAATAATAACTTTTAAAAATTATGTATTGAATGATACCGATAAGTCGATTTGGATGAAAAAATAATTCGTTTATAGCCCAATTGTAAAAGAAATAAAGCAAATAAAGCAATAGGTGCATCTTTTTACCGAATGTTTATTATTATCATTTACATTGAAAAAAATCCGAAAGTTATATGCATGTTTACATATTACAGACTTATATGTTGTTTAACACTTCAGTCAAACTAAAAAGTTAACATGAACTTTTTTATGGTATTTTCGTATATAAATGATGCATGGTAAAATCTAGAAAAAAAAGAAGAAAATTTGATTTTATAAAATCAAATTTCGGACATTCAATTTCGAAAATTTGTAATTCATAAAATTTATTAAATAACGACACATATTTACAATATGCTCAAGTTGATCTCAGCTTCCATTGAGAAGTTAAAATTTAAATATAAAGATGAAAAAATAATGGCTGACAATATACTTTAGAGAAGTTTTACTTTTAAGAAATTCTATTAAGGAAATAGAGTATTCGATTTCTTAATAACACTAATAAGTGTATCATCAAATATTATAATATATTCTACTTTGAATAATGTTATAACATAAAAGAATTTTCTACGATAATTTTCATATTATATCAATATTAATATTTTATTATGGTTTGTTAAAGAACAAGTACCTGCAAATATTCAATAATAATTACTAAAAGTATAAAATAATGATTAAACCTATTATAATTGAATTAGTATTGAAAATTAAAATTCTTACAGCACACTTATGTTATTTATAAATTATAACTGAAGTATTATATGCACTATATAAATAATTACGAGTACTTATTATACTTTATCCATGTTTTGAGTCTCACTTTTCCCAAACTTAATAGCCAATAAGCGCTAATTTTCTTATTATACAGAAGGAATAAATACATTGTATAAAAAGTCAACGGAGTAATTGTCTAGAAATTACAATTCCATGTTTATTTGGGTAATAAACCAGTATTGTCAAAAAGTTTTAATTGCGTACATTGAAAATAATATAGTAATTGTACTGAAAGGATAGAATAATTTATGTTTATTGATAAAATTACTGTAGATTTTCATATTCATATTCATATTCATTTTCATATTCATTTTCATATTCATCAAAACTACCTAATTGTATATTACTTTTATCAAATCATAGTTAGATATACATATGTATTATGTTTTGTATAGTATTGATAAATAATAATGATTTCAATGTTACCTTAATTAAAATGTAATTTATTATTAATGTAAGGATAAGATATAGCAAATTTTATAATTAAAATTTGCTTAAATTAATTTTTTCATTTTTATTTACTATTTTTTATTCTATTTATGATGACATTCAAATGAGTATATTATAAAATGTTATTATTATAAAGTGAATTAAGTTACATTAAGTGAATTAATCTGTTCCTATGTTCACAGGGTAGATCTTAAAATTTCACATGAAATTATCAATTATACATTATTTAAACAAATCGATGTAAAAATAAAAACATTAGTAACTTCTTTAAAAGAATAATCCAGGAAAAAGGTTAATTGTAAAATTTCTAAAAAGTCAAGTAAAATGTGAAAGTACTCGCTGACTTACAAAAGTACATTGGTCATAGTATAAGAAACACTTGTACTATAATGTTGATTTATTCAAAGTGAAAGTATCTCGGCGCACGTTAAATCATCCACTGAACGTTTCAAGTTATCAAGTCTACTTGATTATATATATCTATATATTTCGTCAGTAATTTGTTCTAACATAACTATATTTTTGTTTTGTGAATTGTTTTTTGAATGCAGATCATCCTGTAGTGAAAGTATCATATAAGTTGCGGATATATTCGACTATTTTTAATCAAGCCATTTTAATCAAGAAAATTGCTTTGAAAGCATCTGCGTATATACACACATATGAGACTATTCGTGTTTGTATGAATCGACCATTGGCTTTAAGGAAAATCTATAACAATTTCACGGTAGATGAAGTGAATAAGAGTGAGACAGACAAGTAAGCATTTAGATAATCAGATAAATAGATAGACCGATGAATAGATAGAGATACATAGAAAGATAGATATATATTTAGAGAGAGAGAGAGAGAGAAATAGAGATTGACAAATCAGTAAAACCATTCTGGATGGATCATAATATAGGATATGATTCCAATGGTAATCGTATAATTTGTTTCTCGATGATTTACTGATTTATTCTTAGTATTAATTTTATTTCTATGATTTATTATATCTTTTTATATTGCATTTTTATAAAATATGTACAACAACCATTAAAGAATCGCAGAATATATGTTTATTGATTTTATTGCAGTATGAACGCTTTTAGAATAAGACATTTACCCTACAAATAAAGTGCTTTAAAATCAAAATATGGTCTTGAAGAACAAATTAAATCATGCAATAAGTCATTGGTGTAAATGATCTAATTTAATTACAATACAATTATAATACACACATACAATACGTTTGTATTTTATGATGATATTTTAATAGAAAATAAATTAAGTAAATCTTTCAGTTGAGTCTAACTTTTTTGCGTAATTAATAATTAAACAAAATCATACCAGTTGATTTGATTACATACCAAAATTTGCTCTAATTAGACTTGAGAATATATATTATTATTAATCATGTACTTAAATAGACTAAAAGATAAAGAAGTATTAAATGCTAATAGTTAAGAGGAATGCTTTTCTGTTATGCCTGATAAATCAATATTTGTATTCAAATTAATAAATAAATGATTGCTCAAATTCAAATCTAATACTATCCTTTTTCTTAATGAAAATGGAGATTCATTTATAATTTGTAACTTTTGAAACAATGCCGATAGTAATTTTCATAACAATCAAGTATAAATTTTATGCAGATTTGAAATTGAATAAGTTGATAAACAACATGTGCCAAAGAAATTAATTATTATTATTGAATATATTAGTCCGATCGTAGAATTTCGTGTCATAATACTTTTTTATTAGTAATTCATTATAAAAGTATAATTACTAAGCCCTTAAGTATGACTGACAAGAACTTCATCCAAGTTAATATTTACAATCAATCGATTTCTATAAATTTCTACATAGCAGAACGAATCCCTTAATACTTCGAGATATCTTCGTGCGAATTAGTTGAAATTATTATCTACCTTTTAGTTCCCTCGAAGCGCTGACAAAATACTGTCCCCTAACTTCATTGAAACTCAGCATAAGTCGCTGATCTCATAACTGTCCAGAAAACCGAATAGGCGCATAGACATAATGCAAACCCTCGCCACCCGCGCTGATCACACGCACGAGCTTAGAAAAGTCGCCGCATCGAGAGACGAGCACTGAAAGGAGCCTTTGTCCGGCGCATTTCTCACGAAGATTCAGAAGGTGTTCAGCAACCTTTTGCCGCGTCTCATTTTTCATGGCCGAGCGGACGAGGTGAAATGGCGCCCGTCGACGAATGAAAGTCGCGATCACGTGCGCGTAATCCAATAGAGAACAGAATCAACAACTCCTTCTGGACCTGTGAAGTATTCTGAAATAAGTTTCGGGATGTACAATAGCGAGTTATGAAGAGGTGGACAATGAATTAAGTTCAGTTAAGGGTGCATAGAAAAGTTGTTGTCTTTTTGTTTCTTCAAAACGACAATCTTCCCGCATTCTGTGAGTCTTATTGTCTCATAGCCGGCCGACTGGGCCTTCTTCGTTTCATCCAATACGTCAACGATATTTGCCGGAGGGCGGAACGCTACGTGACATTATTAGCTGCGGCGTTTACGTAACGACCCGTGAATACAAGATAGACGTCCATGATAGATATGCCGCAATTAATCGTCCGATGACGACGACGAAGGCGACGTCGACGTAGGAGAGAAATCGTCGGTGAATGACGTGATGAATATCCATCTTATCTTCGCGTTACTCTTCCTCGCGTTCTCTCTCTCTCTCTCTCTCTCTCTTGTTTTCTCTTTTTTTAAGCCAGAGTAACGAGGTTATGGAATTTGTGTATATGTGAGACGTGATAAATTTGCGGGTAAGCAGTCCGACCGATGGTGTGAGGAAAAAAGGTTAGGTAGGAATTATGAGTTGCTGTCCTGGTTTGCTAAGCGCGTGTTGCGGTGTTTTCGATTATCTTCATGAGTGATGCATTTTTATACAATTTACACTAGAATATTGAAATTTTCATAATTTATCATAGTAGGTATCGAAAGCAGAGACTCTAAAACTCTAGAACTCTAAAATTGTTCATAATCGAAGTTCAACTTTTTATTGATTTATATTTTATTAATATATTATCTTTCTTATGTTTCTCTATGCGTAAAAATGCAGTAGGTTTAACATTATTATTATTAATGTTGAAATAAAAATATATTTAAAATTCACAGATTTCAGAAAATAAGATCTTATGAGATCTTATGAGATATCTTATGAGATCTGTTTCTTGTGTTGTAATTATATATTTTATCAATATTCAATGAAAACTAATACACAATGAAACAACTAAATTAGTTAACTAAAATTTTTAGATGCAAGTACTTTTTGTAGTTCTAGAAAAAATAGTTACTATCGCGAGGCTCTTGGAGGATGGAAATCGTTACTCATAACTGTTCTCTTCATCTGATGAATTACAAGAACCAATTAACAGATTGATACTCGATTCGACTCGAATACGTTTCCCCTCTATTTTCTCAGTGACTTTCGGAAATTCGCTATCGATTAGCAGCTATGCCGCAATTTCCTTTAGACCTAATATAATTCGGGTTAATTTTGTTAATCTTCTCTTAGATTATTACTTGCTTGCTTGAGTTGATTTGTAACTCAGAATTACTTTAGCTTGTATAATTTTACTTATAGAACATATTTTTTATTTTCGCATGCAATAATTTAGGAAAATCAACCAAAAGTGGGAAGCTTATTTTGACGTCTTTGTACTGTTTTTCTCAAAGGTTAATTTTTGCATAAATCTCAAGTACAAATAATAACCAAAGAAATTCCTTTAATTGAAGAAATAATAGAATTTAAAGAAATTGTTTTTTAAAAGGACTCAGATTTGTGTCAATTGTACCAAGTTAGCTATTTACATGAAAGTATGAAAAATAAACAAGGAAAATATTTTTTTATAATATATTGTTCATTTTATAATCTCTACATAAGGTCATACGTCCATTAATTACTTCAGCTAAAAAACGGCTTAAACCGCATCAGCTTTCAACGACTTACATTTTTCCCTTCCCGAGTAGTCGAAAATACGTCTATTGAATCTCTCGCTTCTACAACACTTACCCCTCTATATCTTATTCAAAATAGTGAGATTTACATTTTTTCTTTCTTTTTTCTGACTCATACGATTGCCTTCTTTGTCTCGCGCTGGACGGATCGTCCATCACGATGGCCTTCGGCTCCCAGCTCATGACTTTCGATGCCACGAAGATGATAAATAACACAACAGAATATTATCCACGTCTTGTTATTATTTGGAAATTCCGTTATGACTTATCTTCTTAGGGGCTTGTCAAGTTTTTCTGAGAATAAAAGAATTTAAAATTTATTCGCTTCATACTTATAAAATATTAAGTGTAATTTAAAGTGTAATTCATTCATTTTTTAGTAAATAGAGTTTTAGAATTAATAGATAGCTTATTAAATATAAAAATTATTAGTTCACTAATTTCTTTAAATAGAGGTTTGTAATTAAACATAAATTCAAAAATCAATATTTTCGTGTAATAAAACTTATTTTACAGTTATGCACATATTTATTGATTACTTTATATATTCAAATTTCTAGAAAATCTTCTTACATAGATTATTTTGATATATAAAATTATGAAATAAACTTAAAATTCTTAAGCTTTACTATTATTATAAAACTAGAATTTACATTATGTTTGTATGTATTTTTAGTGCCTACACAGAGTTTTGTATGCAAACAAATAGGGCATACATCATTTGAAAATTTATTCTTCCTATTTCAACTCATAATATAGACTATACATTTAAACATAAAGATGCCTTGACAGAAACGTTTCTATTAAAATAATTGAAATTTGTAAATATCCATGGAAATTATAAGTTTAGAAATGTTATTAAGGGAGTTTTAAATTATTATATTTTATATTTATTCTTTTAAATTAATTTATATAAATTAATAATAAAACTATTTCTTTTTAATCCTTTTAATTTCTTTTAATAGTTAGTAACAATGAATTTAAATTCAATATAGTTGAAAAAGAGTTAATGCGTTTAAGAAAATTAAATTTTAACTAGAAAAAAAAAGAATATTCAAATTTTGTAATTATATTTCAAATAAAGATAAGATTAAAGAAATCGTAGTTATAATGATCTACCTTTGATTAAGTTATTATATATCATACAAAATCTTCAAAAAATTAAATGATATATTTGAAGAAAAAATATTTTAAAAATTTGTAAAAAATGCTACTAACAGGCATAAATTCAAAAAATTTTAATTGCACACTTTAGGAATATCATATACTTTCCATATAATTAGTTGACGTTAAAATAGAATTAAAATCACTTTGAACACTTCTTACAAATAATAAAGATTAACAATGTTGAACTTCAAATATGAAATTTGCCAAAGTCGACAGTACTTCTAAAGTCATATAAAATGCAAAATACGTATCGGATAACAGACGCATTAAAACAAGGTGGCAACGGAAATTTGCATGAGATAAAGAAAAAAACTTGCGTCCCAAGTCTCGACACTGTCCTCCTTTGCAACATATAAATTACGACGCTGCATTTCCACTTTACAAATAAACTACATGCAAAAGGTCAAACACATACATTTGTAAGTGACATGCCGTGTAAAAATAAAGAAAGGAAAAATTTTAATGCTGAGAAAAACCTAACGAGTGACAAACCGCTTGTGCCCCTGTCTGTATATGTAATTCTATGTGCACTTCAAAGATCCTGTTTTATAGATCTTTCCTCGGGAATTTTATTTTCCTCTTTAGTCATTCTTTATTTTCGGAGCTTGCGCGTACGCTTGTTTAAATTCACTCTTGTTCGCTACAAAGTTTCAATACTGTTGCGCATATCTTTGTAAAAATTTTACTTTGCCTCGTGTGGAGTTTGTATTTTTCATGTAAGTACAACTATGTGTAAAGGAAACGAATACTTGGAAATCTTACAACTTCAAAGTGAAGAAGTTCAGTGAAGAGCAGCTTGTTATACCATAAAGTACTTTGTAAATTTTGTATCGAACTTTTTACAATTCTTATAAATATTTTCTTTTTTCAATCACTCATTAATTCTTTTCCGACACTTGTCTTAGCAGAAGAGGTCTTTTGAAATATTTAAATAATATTATATAAATATGATTATTCTAAAAAATAATTTTTTAGTCGTTTTTATTTTTTCCAAAACGCTTTTACAATATTGCGTGAAAAAACTTTTTAAACAATAATTCGCTACATTTTATTCTATGTAATTTTTTGATAAATAACTGACTATATAAGTTATATAATTTATAAATAAATTAATATATTAATATGTAGGAAAAAGTTCCAAGAATATAATGGATCATACGTAGAATAATGTAGATCATATTTAAAGAAGATAAGATTTTTTAAATTACCTTACATTAAATTACTATTAAAATAATTTTGTTTTTTCTAGAATTAAAGTTTTATTTACGTTTTTGAAAATTTTTAAACTATTAGAACTATTAATAATATTAGATGTACTTTGTATCATAATAAGTTTTTACTTTTTAGATGAGAAGTCTATTATAAATAAAAGAATATTTAACTTTAAAACATTAAACCATTCTAATGTAAATTTTATAGAACTTTCGATAAAATTTAAGAAATTAATCTCAAGCAATTATGTGAAATTTTAAAAAGTGATGTGAATAGATAGTTTTAAATTGTTGATTTGTTTAATAAAGATTAGGTTAAATTCTGCTCGGCTGCTAGTGAATAAATATCTTTTTTTACATTTCAAAAGTTGTTATTTCATGATGAATTAAATTTATATGATATAATGTTAAAGGAAAATTTTTATTGTCAAAAGTAAATTGAAAATATAAAATAAAAAAAATTATTGGAAAGAATTTTTTAATCAAAAAAATATTTCCCACATGAGAAAATGATAAAACGAACCCCCTTCTACGTGTTATGTGACATATCATTTCCCAAGTGCAAATCTACCGAAAATGTCCGCACTGCTTACTTTGTAAAAGAAAATAAAAAGAAAATCAGTGATCGAGGATAGTGAAATTCCTCGTGTCCCGTTATTTCGCTTAGGAGGGTAATAAAATGTCTCGTTCGTTTCGCTCTCCCAGCTGTTGATTCAACATACGCGTTACATCGTCCGCGATCTCTACCATATTTCCTCGACGAATATCATTGCGAATGCCCTTACGTATTGGGTGCCTCGTCCCCAATGGCCGAGAATATATTCGAGAGGGTATACGGATATATACGGATGTATGAGTCTAGGATGCCCTGTTTCAGACGAAGGAACGCAGACGTCCTAGCAATTACATAGTCATAAAAAGCCATGAGAGAAAGAAAGAATATAAAGAAATTTCTTAGTGAAAAAACTTTTTTATATGCTATATCTACTGTACCTCTTTTTAAACTTTTTTGTGATGTCGATTTTTCATGACTATTTGCCTACAAAGAAAACGGAAGGGCTACGAAATCAAACTCTCTGCTTATCTTAATAGGATCGACAAAGGACACTTAGGGGGACTTTCCTACCCTTCTTGAAAAAAATATGCCATATTGTGGGTTGACTTAAAGATTAAGTTGACTTATTATAAGATGCGAGATATCAGCGTCACTGTGTAAGATTTTTTAAGCTCGAATAAACAGACGATATCACTTTACGGGGGCAAAGAAAACTAAAGTAGATATCGTTTAAAATGTGCTTTTCTTTTGCTAAAACTGCATATATAAGAGGAAAGATTATAAATGCAATTTTGTCGTGAACAGAAAAATGTAGAATGTATTTGTAATAATATTATGAAATATTTCTAAGAATTAATAGTTAATCAATAATATACTTAATTAATTAATCTACGAAATGAAAGAGAATATACTAATATTACAATGTTTTCTTTAAGTATAAGTTAAATATTTACGCGTATACAATATAAATAGAATTTTGCTTATTTTTAATTAATTGATCAATTATTGAAAATCGTTAAGTTTTTATCAATTGTTAATTATGAATGTACAGATAACGTAATAATTTGTGGTACGAAATATTATTCGTTATGAAATTACCAATCTTCGAAATATTTTCTAACCTTCATCTTTGTACATTAATAAACTATATATAACGTCACATCATATTAAAATGAAATAGTCAAATTTAATTTATTTATTATGATTATATTATACCATAAAATTATATTATATATTATATATTATATATAATTTTATTGTTTAATTAATTTATAGACCTAAAATTATATTAATTTCAATAATTATTTATAAATATTATATATATATATATATTATTTTATCTTCAGTTAAATTTAGATATTAATTTATATTTTAAAGAAATAATATGAAATAACTATTCTCATTAGTAGTAATGAGCAGTATATCTCATAAATCTATCAATTTAAATCAATCTAAAAAATCAAAAATAGTAATCTCTCGTAAATAACGTATTAGTAAATTGTGTTATAGATTAATTTAAATCTTCCAATTACACTTAAATATTACCTAAATATTATGTTCATACGTTATTCTTAGATACAAAAACGAAGTTGACATTAGTTTATTATCCTTTTAAAAATTACCAATTTTTATTCGCGACCAACGAAGTAAAAAGAAATACAATGGAAAAAGGAAAAGCCTTCACTTCCTGAATTAACGAATATCAACTTAAGTTTCTCGATTAATTAAGAAATTGATCTGCGGGGCTAGCCCCTTAAGTTAGCGAAAGGAGCTCTGTAAGGCTCGTTTGCTCTCTCGAGCGACTCATAATTAAAATTTTAATTCCGATTGACGCGACTTTGCGAGAGAACGAGTACTTACACCAATAAGTATACAGAGTGATCGCGGAAGGAGCAATCGAATGCAGCAAATTCGATTTGTCCACCTCGCTTTCAATGATTTGACAAAAAGAACGAAAGAACACGAATCCTAAAGATGGAGAAGATTGGGAGACGAAAAGTCGAACGCTTTCTCTTTATAATAAAAAGGAGAAAACAGAGTTTGAGAAAAAATGGCGTTGAAATAGCGAAAAGGCAGAATGGAAAGTGTAAAAAAGGTGCAGAGACGATGGAAAAATTAGATCCACGCTTTTTCCGAAAAATTTTCATTCCTTCACACTATTTTCGAGTGCTAGAGGGTTTCAACGCTACCACATAATTAGCATGAGAATAATGCTACTACACGTATTCTTAATCAAAACTTTTAAATAAGATTTTTTAGTAGAAAATGAATGCCTCAGTGGATTGTATTTTTCTTTTTTCCTTTTCTTGTTAATGCTAAAAATGCTAATTGAGTGCGCGGCCAGATTACCGTTTTATTTCGGTACAATGTTCCGTTTAGTTCATCTTCGAATGATTCTATAACGAAGACTGAAAATAGAAACTCATTGCATAAATGCTGATCCTTAATTGTAATATGGTAACGCGTCATCTGTAGACATTTAGTATGTTTCATTAAGGATGAATCCATATTTTGAGATTTGAAAAAATCAATTATTTGAATCATTGGTTTCTCTTGAAATACTTTTTACATAATTGTAAAATTATAAATTTAAATTTCTAACCTAATTAAAGCAAACTATATTTTAAGAATAAATAAGACTATAAATTTTAAAAGGTTAAATATACATGTGTGTGTGTGTATGTTCTCAAATTAGTAAATTAAATTATTTTAATTGTTAAGAAATTGTATCGAAACATTTTCTTTAATTCAATAGAATACTTTTCGGATTGTTGTGTACTACGTATATATTTGAATGTTTTTTATGTAATATTGTGTAGTTTTTTCATATTTTTTAAGAATACTTATTATTTCTTTTCTTTTGAATAAATAATGCGCACAGAATCAGTTTACATATATATAACAATATAATAATAATATATAATAATATATAATAATATAATAATAAGTTCCCTTTATTAGACTCTAGAGAAAGAAACGGACTCTGAATCTTATGAAACATGAACTATACCTAAATGTAACAATAAGTCATGTCACAACAATAGATCTCAGTATAAGTATTATGTAAAAATTATCTAAAAAGATCGAACCCCTAAGGAGCGATGGAAAAGACCAACAAATTAAATTAAATTCAATAGAAGTCAAGACTTCCTAAATTACTAATAACAATTGTTATTGCAAAATGTAACTTGTAAATGTTAAGTTTAAGTAAAAGATTAAAACTATAAAAAGCATTATTTTGTAATATAATACAGTAGTTTGATTTACGGAAACTGATATAGAACAAAAGATTATGATGAAATTATAATAAACGATAAAATTAGAATAAATAATATCCAGAGAAAACATTTTCAAACTTATTGCATAACATTTATTAAAAAAATTAATTCTTTTGTTCAGACATATTCGCTTAAAAATTATACAGTTTTATAGAACTCATGATTATAAATTTAAGTTTAAAATATGATCTTAACAAATTAATATAATAAAATAAAACAAGCATTTTTTGCGTAATATTCTAAAATGTGAATCGTACTGCCAGAATTGATTAAATTTTTACATTAACTATATTTATACGTATATATTTTGTATTAGAATTGATTAAATTTTAAATTCACTCCATCTTCATTTATTTATGTATTTATTTAGTTTTTCGAAGATCTTTTAATTATTTCAATTTTTAGTACAACTTATACAAAACTTTTTGACCAATTTTAAAATAGATGTTCTGCTTTTTATAAGGTTCAATATTACTTAAATTTATATATTATATAAACTTTGTATGTTTTGTATTTTATAGATAAAACAACGGGTTTCTTAGTATAACAAGACGCGATTATGAAATATTTTAACAGGATTTTAGTTTTTAGCTGTTATTCTTGTACAAATATAAATAGTTATTTAGTGTTCCTTCTCATTTATGATGTATAAATTTAAAACTTGTATATAAATATTTGTAATTGTAAAAGTAAAGTTTAAATATTCAAGTTTACTTGAACATGTTAAGATGCTTTATTCTTATAATAATAATTCAAAATAGATTTCAAATATTACAATTAGTAAAATGATAAATTCAGTAATATTATTAATAATTTATTTACATTTTTTATTTTTGTCTTTTACAAATTTAGAGCTATATTTAAATATAAATTTTAATATTCTCATAGTGAATACGGACTATAAATTTGTAGTAATTATTTCGTAAATAATAATAATAACTCAGCATGTTTATTTTTAAATTATAGTAATTTAATTATATATTAAAATCCTTTAAAATTTTTATTGTAATAAATTACATTTTATATTATGATTCTAATCTTTCTGGAATTTGACTGATTCCAAAAACATATAACAGCAGATTCATTTTTCTGTGACTATATCTATATTTTATTATCATCACAATTATTGCTCAGTTTTGTATGGAATTGTGATATTATAAATGAAATTTTTGTGATTAACTTTAGTAAGAATAAATGTGTAAAAGTTATACTTAAAATATCAGATAACTATCATTTGGAATACTGTGTTTCAACTATTTTCCTCTACGACAAATACGTCAAACTAATTCTTTATAACTTTTCACGTTTATGTATAAAAATTTATTTTTTTATACCTACACATTATTAAACAGTATCAGTACTGCAAATAATTTCCAATATTTAGTTTCTTTAAAACTTAAATAAGATCATTTTATTTAGTTTTGTTTATTTTGTCATAATTTATCAGCATATTATTCCAAGATTTTAAACCTTTATCAAACAACTCGACTTATTCTAACCTTATTTACATTAGTATATACGAATATCTTGTTTATTTTACTATGTTTATATTATTTATATAAAAAAAAATTTTATATACGATATAATTGTACAAGATAAAATGTATAAGCAGAATATAGAATTAGCTCATAAAATTATACTTGTAAAATCTAAAAATAGAAAATCTTTAAGCAGAACGAGATGAAGATAGAAAGATAAAATACTATTGAATTTAAGTAGGAAATGTTCGAACCTTTTTGGTGAATTCGTCACAAAATAAAAACAAAAATTCCGTTACGTTGATAAGTTATCAATATTCTAGTTATTAATGCTAATTAAATATTAATATTCTTTATTGTAATATAATTTGGAAGTTCAAGAGTATCTTAATAATAAATTCAAATTAATTGTTAAAATAGTTCTAAATATCAGTTGTTCATAATGTATATAGAAAGCACATAAACTATTAACAATTCTGTACGCTACATTTTGCTCAAGATAAATAATTACTTGCTTAAAATTTATTCTATGAAACAGTAATTGCATTTTTATAAACAAAAATTAAAATATATGAAACTATATTCATAACATCGATGTCAGAAAAAGAGAGAAATCGCTTCAAGTGGACGACGATACATCACTAGGACATTTATTAGCTTACTTTACCCCTGTCACGCGTATTAATCCTACTCATACCATTGAGCAACCCACGTATACTTATACATTATTCGTATATACATATATCGACGACAGTGTGATGCGAATCGCCAGGGTGTCACGGTATAATTCAAGCGTCATTCGATTCTTCACGCTCGCGGTCCTTTTGCGGCCGATCCGGCTTTCGTGTTTTGCGCCTCCGGATTCTGACTAACTTTATAAGGGTTGATGTGTTATATGTGATACGATGTTATATGATGTATTATACAAAGAGTATCATTCGTGATTTTCGTTGGTATCATTTTTTTATAGTTTACGCAGAAACGGAACTGAACTAGAATTTTTTAAGAAACGCTCAATAAACAAAAATTAAATTAAACTAATAGTGCTTATTGTCGGTGGAAGACTAATTACAATATTTTTGAACATTTAATTTTCAACTTGTATTCTTTCATTCATATTCTTTTAAAGCTAAAGAAATTTTGATTTTATTTAAGCAACTCTTCAGTTTACAAGTATCATATAAATTAGATTAGAAAAGAAAAAATATTATAATTTTTTTTATAATAGTACGATTCAAATTCATATTTTATGTATTATAAATCTTTAAAAATGTAAGTTATATAAAATTATGTAAAATATTATATAAAATATGTTATATTTAACTGTTTCAATAATATAAGTTTATTTTACATTCATAGATTTTCATAAGAGAAAGCTACACTGTTAATAGTTAGATCATTAAAACGTGTTGTTCATTCTTATTTATTAAGCAGACTGACGGTAAAAATTTACTTATAAATACAACTGACTGCTTTTACAGTTAAAATGATATAAATGATTTAAATTGAAAACAGTTTTTTCCAGTAATTTTTTTAAGATGTTATTCACTTACTCCTTTCTTTCTTTACTTTTTAGGATATTATTTTATATTAGTATAAATAGCTATAACCTGAGATTTCCGAATTCGTTCATAAAATATACTGAGAAAAAAATAAAAAGCAGAAAGAAAGAGAGAAAGGGAGAGACCCAAAGAAATCAATGTATGTTTTGAACTGACAACGTTCTCTGATCTATGTGACTCGAAACGTCGATTTCTAGATCGTAAATTCTTATAGGGAAATGTCTCTAAAAGATTGCTTTTTCTGTTATTGGTAGACTTACTCCACTTTTACTTCATACAGTCATTTTGTTATATTAACAAGTGAACTATGTATTCACATAATCAAAAGTGCAGTTACACACACACACACACACATATACAAATTTGAAGCAATCAAATTTAATCGAGCATGTGTAAATTTAATTATGTTTAAACTCTTTTCATTTGTAAAATCAAAGGTTATCTGCAAATAGAGATAATTTTAAAATAAAATATATCCAGTTTAAAGACGCTTATATTTATCATCCTATTCTACTTTCATTGTAACTCACTGTACTAGTTTATACTTATGAATCAAACTTCAATTAATAATATAAAAAATTTTAGTAAACTGGAAAATCTTGAATTCTAATTGAACTAATTATTTAATGCTAAAATAAAAATATAAATTTATATTTTATATAGTAACAATGCATTTAAAATATAATAGTAGCAAAAACTAAATGGAATAGTAATTTGCAATATTGACTTATATCGTAAAATAACTTTTTTATTAGTTTCTCTCATTTCATATTATTTGATAATTATAAAAATTAGTTTTAATATTTTTACTAATAGTTAAAATGATGTTTCGAATACTATATTATTCATCATAAATTATATCCAATCAAAAATAGACTTTATAACATCTCAAAAAGACATTACAATACCTTTCAGTATAAGCGCTTTCACGCTTATTCATACTTCATTCTTATTAATATTTACATTAAGCATATACGCTTTTTTCACTAACTTATATCAAAAGAGTGGCATTGACATATATGTTCATTGGAATGAGAATGAAAAAGAAAACGGCTCACACCTGTGCTAAGACACCACTGCTTAAAAATTAATCTCAAGGAGAGAGAGAGAGAGAGAGAGAGAGAGAGAGAGAGAGAGATGGAAAATAAAGGGAAAAAATGACTTATGGATATAAGATGAAGATATGTGTTTTTTCAATTTGACGCAATAAAATTTATCTTCGTTAATGTAGAGAGCTATAAAAGAAATTATATTTAAAAAATAATAATAATAAAATTATCGAAGTACTAACGCTTTTCATTTTAGTTACTATGCAATATTTCGAATACCGATAAGAATAAAGATTATTATTCATGTGATGAAAATTTAAAAAAATTAAAAATTTAATTAATGTGAGGTAAATATGTACTTCTACTTATTATAAATTATTTTCGATATTTTTCATAAAAATTAATCAAATTCAAAGTTCTAAATACTGACAGTAATTAAAAGAAATTATATAATTATTTAATGTGTATAAGATATACATTAAAGCACATATTATATTTTTATTTTAAAGATAAGCCAAAAATTTATTTATTTTTATATTAATATATTATATTATTGATAATTTTTTAAAAATAACTTTAAAAATAATCTTTTTGTACATATTATATATATATATATATATATATATATATATATAATATGTACAAAGAGATTCTTAGTTTATATATATATATTACGGTACACCTGTCTATTTTTTCACTTACCTATTACTTTAACATTATGCTAATACTTTCATAAAAATATTAGTAATTTATTTTTAATATAAATTGAGAAGGACCAATTTCATACAGTATTTTGTTAATTTATAATTTGTAATTTTTAATTTGATTGGAATATTAGTAAGTAGTTTGATAAATATTTAAACTGAAAATTAATATTAAATTAAATAAGCACGTTATTCTAAGAATGCATATTTAGCGCATAAAAGGTGATATAAATTTTTTTTGCAAATTAAGCAAGCATCTAATCAATCAGAGCATTACACTCTTTCAATTCAATTGATTCTTGGAGACGCGGACGCGTACCGATACATTATCGGTAAAAAATATATATTTCGTAAGATCCGTTTCCACGTTTCATTAACATGTTTTTCGGTCGTTTCAAGCGAAGGATGCGCTCGGATGACAAACCGCAGCGACACAATGTAAGCTACTTATTTATTTAAATGCGGCATCCTGTTCTTTCATTCGCTGTGACGAGACACCAAAGATTTATGCTGCGCGCGAACGCCGAGCCGCTTAATTGCACCGGGGCGGGTCCATTATGCCTCGATAATGATATTCCACACGCTCGTTGGATGGAATATTTTATTATCCGAGGAAGACAACGAAAAGGAGAGGACGTTACAGTGTCATTAGGAATGCGTGAAGCGAAGGCTTCGTTTTCCTCTTGAGCGTACCACTTCTTGCGATATCTCCGTGCTCTGTCGACGATAGTCATTTTTACACCGGATGACGGATGGAATGACGATTTTTCGAAAAGCAATTTTGTCGATACATGATTGCATGCGTGTGAGTCTTCTTTTGTTTGAAGTACTTGTCCTCGCAATCTTTCTTTACCGTAACGCTTTTATTTCTTGCGCGCTTGAATACTTTGAAATAATTTGAAATTTACAAGCTTTTATATATAAAATATTCGCAAATGGAAATAGAAATGGGAAAAATAACGAATTAATTCTTACTCAACTTTCTTGAATCTACATCGCCGTAAAAAATGAATTTATATTCTATAATAATAAAAAGATGTATGCGAGTACATTGAACCAAGTAAATTTCATAATAACTATAAGTATGTATATAAATTGAAATACAGTGTATAATCAAAATTAGAATAGAATGCACATTATCATATTAGAATTCCTTTTATAAATGATGATAATTCTTTAAGTTTTGAAATCTTTCTTTAAATTGACACTTTATGTTACTTTAGTAACATTAAATGATACTTTAGTAATATTTCATTAATATTCTGGAAATTATTTAATGGCAATGTCAAATCAATCACACGTATCATGTATTCGATAATCTTTACTTTATAAAATACTTTTACACGTAGTCCAATTACCTTCGGGAAATTATAAATTAAATTATATAGAATTAAAAGTAATTAATGAAAATTAAATTAAAATTGCTTAATTTTTTAAAAACAGCTTCATTAAACGTGATATAATACAAATACAGAGGGAGATAACATAGTTTTTTAAATATAAAGAAGCAACCGTTTAAAGCTTGACAATTTTGTAAACTCAACATGTTACATACGCTGTCCAAAATATAAAAGAATTCTTGTTCTCTGGCTTCCGGTGGCAAGTTTTACTCTCCCACGTGCCGTGTACATCGGAAAGCTGTATTAAGGGGTGCGTATACATCGACACTCGGGTTACGCATTGAAAAAAGCAAGGAAAAAGGGATGCCAGTGCTTCCTCTCTCTCTCACTCACTCTCTCTCTCACTCACTCTCTCTCTCACTCTCACTCTCTCTCTTTCTCTTTTCACAGAGTTGTATACAATCAATAAGGCATCGGCAATGCTCTTTCGACCGACAGCCAGCTACGTCCAGGCCCCATGAATATCTTTCGATAGATTGCACATGGCGTGGCCGCGCCGTCAGGGGCTGGCGAGGCGATGCGCAGCCACGCGTCCGTGCGGTTAACTTTTTGCAAGAGCGGGAGACGCTCCGAGGTGTACGTACACGCTTCAACGCTTTTTCCCTACTCAAGGGAGATGATGTGTATGCGGGTGGGGTGACGTATATGCACGGACAAGAAGAAATAGTTTTGATGGATCTCGTGGCGCTGGAGAGCGGAGTCGTTAGCTTGCGAATACAGGGTGCGTGGCACTCTTAGTTTTTTCATTCGTTTTTTGAAGCTTAGATAATGGCTTTAGAAGCTGCCAACTAAAATTCGTATTTAAAACTAAAATTTGCTGTGAAAATTGAATATACATTATTTATCTACTGCATTAAGCAAATCTATCTGCTATAGTTTCAAATTTTATGTACAGATTTAGCAATAGTTCTAAAAAAGTCGAATTACGAATAAAATAGGTAACAAATGTAATATATAAGAAAGAGTAGGAAAAAATTGAAAACTGAAGAGCATTTGTTCAAAAAAATTTGATTTTATTTATCTACTGACTAACCTAAGTAGAAATATAATTTTAACTAAGAATATTATTTGGTAATAAACCGAAATATTCAATCAATAAGAAAATTTAAATTACTCTGACTACATTTCTCCTAGTAATAAAATCTATCTATAAATATACACATGCTTCAATAACTAATAAAATGCTACGTAATTATAGTTGAAATTAACATCATTGAACGAGATACATATAAAAAATCTTCAATTTTTTTCTAATTTCACAACTAATTGCTACAATTAATATTATATGTTAAAGAAAAATATTGCTTCATTTTAAAAAATAATATATTTTCATTTTAAAAATTAATAATAGATTTTTGAGGTCACGTGCATTACTTGTATGCAACATAACTGAATTTCTTAATGTGCTCTTTAAAATTGAAATATAATTCAATATAATTATTCAATCACAATATGTATTCAATGTAATTGTAACTGATTATTCAGAAATGGTGTTCTACGTACTAGATAGTAGTCCTAAAACAAACTATTTAAGTATTTCTCTAACATTTATTTCTTAAAAAATACAATAAATTGTATTTGTATCAAATGCTGAACATGTAGAAAGATAAATAATAAAATAATTTCTTATGGAATCGTTTACTACGTTTACTCGATAAAAAAGGCAATGAAAAGTTACTTAATTACTCTTTTGCAATGCATTATTTTAATTTATGTCTTCGAAAACACTGAAATAGAATGATTTAAAAACAAGAAAAAATGAAAACGATAGGAATAATAAGAGAAAGTAGAAAGTGATCGAGGGTAACGAAGCGCGCACTATACGTTGGTCAAGTCCCTGGGAAATCCTATTAAATGAAAAAAGCAAAGCTGATCTAAAAACGTACAAGAATGAAAAAATTAAAATGGAAGTAAATGCAACGTATCTCTCTCGTGAAATTTACTGAAGAAATAAATCTAAGAAACTGAATCTTTAAACAGTAGCAGAATGATTGAAATAGTAACGATAAATTTTTAAGAACATTATCAGATGGCCAAACAATGGGATGAATTTTGCTGCTTTTATTGGATTAATATCCAATAGTAATATTACATAATTAATTATTAACTTAACGTAGATAGTCATTTTGTAAAAGTAAAAAAAACTTAAATTTCTTTCTTTTAATTCAATAAACAAATAAAAATCTTCACAATATTAGTAATTAAATTTCTTTAAAAAATAAATCGTAAGAATACATAGTATTTTGATAAAATACATGAAATTATTTTGTAAAAAAATATATTAATATTTTGTAAATTGGTCAATCCCAATAATTAAGTCAACCAATTCGCAAATATCCATAATTTATATACATAAAAAATATTTTCGCATGAAAATCTACCTAAGAAAATGTATATCTTTAAAAATTTTTCTTGTAAATAAGAATTAATATAAATGAACGTACATAACAATCAAATATTTAAAAAAATATATTGAAAAGTAGATAAAAATATATAAAATGAGTTTGTGTTGTAAAAATTTTTTCATGCTTAATATTGAATCGTCCAAAATCAATGTACAATATATCGCAACAAATAAAAATAATTCAAAATTACAAACATCAAATAAATTATGTTTTATAATTGTCAGATTTTGTTTTCAAATTTTATAATTTTATGTTTTGCGTCGATTTCCAGTCTTAGATAGTTTAGAATCACTAAAAAGCATTTTTATTTTATATTCATCGATGATTGCAACAGTGATCAGTTTCTTATAAATTGAGCTCATACAATTGGATTTTGACTGATTAAAATAATCATTAAATATCAGAAAATATCTCTAAAAGTGTTATTAAAATTCATGACTTGGAGATAAAACTGTACTTATATCGAGTTTTTACCAGTTATATAGCGATAGCAAAAATGCGTTATATGCGAATGACGATATAAAAAATACTGTTCTCCGTAAATTATAATCTACAATGAGTACCGTTCATTAATATATTAAATCGAAGAGGCATTTGAATTCGTTGCTAGCTTCTGCTACAGATGAAATTTATGGGGCACTTGCAAAATTTATACAAGGCCATAAACCTATGCCCAACGAACGTTGTCGCCGTTCTCATCGATCCATAATATAACGACTACACGTAAACTTATACGCGTACACAAATAAACACAGAACATTGATGCACATATACGCAAGCAACGGAGCGAACGTATGTCAGGGGTCAGCATCTCGTTTTCGCTACAACTACCCTCTATGCGTACTACGCAAATAATGGCAGCTTGGAGCTCACTCAGTATAATTATTTTCATACGTGTGCGTATTCCACTGAGCTTATTAAATTAATAAGAGTCATTTGTTTCTTCATTACATCGATATAATGCAAATATTCGTGTATTAAATTTTCTTTCTTTTCTTTGATTTAAATTTAAATTCGTCATAATTTTCTTCAATTGTTGAATGCGGGCTGAAGCACAAACTTATATATAAATGTCATAATTAAGAAATAGCTAAAATTTAATTCAAAGAAGCCTTTCTTTTATTTTAATAAAATATATCAAATATAACGAAATATATAAAATTAATTAGCTTCACTGAAGCTATTTAACGATGATATAAAGAGAGATGGATTAAAAATCATTGAATTGTATAAAAGATCTTGCAATAGTTTAATTATTAGTAATAATTAGTTAAATTTGACTTATAATTTAAAATATAAAATTTTATACTGGAAGCAGTATACGTATATAAAGATATTTACAGAGTAAAATACTGTATTATTTAGCAAATTATAAACTTTATAGAAAATGTATATAGAGAATCCTTTACTCGAGAATACAATCGTTTTATATGATAATTAAATATAAATATATATGAAATAATTTCTTCTGTTAGTTCAAATATTCCTTCCTCAATATTTTTTAAGAAATTTAAAATTTTCTCAACGAATATCGCGTATTAAAAAAATTTATTTTTCAACAAAAAAATTCTAATGTACATTTTAATAATCAAAATCGAGTTTTCATTATTCATAGAATTGATAAATGTTGAATCGTTGTATGAACACTTCACTAATTTTATTAGTTATAAAAGTATGGTGTGTATATGCAGTAAAATTATAAAAAAATTTATATCGGATAATATGCTAATAATATAAATATCAACTACGAGGAAGATCTAGAATTTCTAACTATACAAAGAGATGCTAAATTTTAGTTTTTTTATTAATACGATATTCGAGTAGTATCGTTTTTATCACCAAGAGTATTAAGTTTAAATTATTTATAAAATTCTTAAATTTGACAAAGCTTAAGCGAGAAAACTTTTCATCCTGTCGACTCAATCGTAATGAGCAATATAAATACTTTAAGTTCCGGTATTCAATCTAACTCCACTTGCCTTCTTGCTCCAGTCGAGCTGTTCTTCATTGTGTCCCACTTGATGTTTGTTGTCGGGTCGCGGTCATTCTTTTGTGCCGAATTTTTTCTCTTCTTTCTCGCTAGCGTCATCGTAACTGCAGTCATCGAACGGCACGACCCTCTGTTCCGTTAATTATTCGTTTTTGTTGCCTAACAGCCACGAGATTTCTCAAACCAACAATTCACTTCATTGGGTCAAAAACTGCAGTCTGATCCGAAACTCGTACCAACGTTAAATTTCTAAATTATGTCACTGAATCGCTGGAATCTGAGAGTTTCTATGAATGGAGGGTTTGATGCCCGCTTCTGGATTACGAGCAAGGTTTCTTGTTATTAATATCAACTACTTTTCTTTCTTATGTCATTATTATATTAGTATTTTAATAGCGTCGATGATTGAATGACACAATGAAATTTATATTATAATGGGGCGTACAGAGTTTCATTCAATTATTTATTTTTTTTCTCGCTTAATATCAAAGAAGACAAAAAGAACAAAAAGGTACTCAATGAAGAAGACTCTTTTGCATTTTATTTTAAATTATAAATTATATCGTAATTACAGATAAAGTTAAAACCTTGTTAATTTGATATTCCAAAATGAATAGTTCAATCATTTTAATAACAAAAGTAATTACAGTATTAGCTGATAACTCAATTTTATTGTTATCAACTGATCCAATTATTTATTGATTTTCAGAATCCATCGGCAATATTATTTTCACATTTAGTCCTCTCTGTACAGAACAATAAAAAATAATTATTTATTTTTCATCGGTAAATCATATTTAAAATTATGCACAAAATAATTTTGGTGCGTAGACTATACAAGAAAGAACTGAAATAAGCAGAAAGTAACCTATCAGAATCGTTTATTCTCTGATTAATTACAACAAAATTATATAATATTGATGCTTTTATCAGTTTGAATTTAAAATATATTATTAGATTCATACAAGAGAATAAAAAAGGAGTTTTTCTAAATTTCTCTAATCACAAGTTAATAGCAAATATAAATAATTTAGATTTACTAATAAATAGTAAGAGAATTATCATTGAAAATATAGGACGATTATTAAGAGCGAAAAGAAAATGCTTAAAAAGTAAGTAAAGAAAGACAACTAAACTATATATAATTACTGTCAGATTAGATTTATGTTGTGAGGTAATATGAATTAAATAATTTTCGTATAATCAGAGGAATCGAAAATTAAATTGAAGATATAATTCTTATTGGAAGTGCATATATTTACTCTGTGAACGTATTATTTAAATATCTATTATTAACACGAAATTTAAAAGACAGCATATCAACTGAAACTCTGGATATTTTATGCATCATTATCAGAAGCTCATCTTAGTTAGCTTAATTTAATTACTCAGACAATGTTAGATTATGTACAAGATTTTTACAAGCTTATATCTTTGAAACTTGTAAGTCTGTACGAGACTGACTGTAAAAATGATTTACAGAAATATAATTAAATATTTATTAATTATTTCTTACTATTTCAGAAACACGTTGTACTGTATTGAAGTTCGACACAATGCATCTGGGAGCGTTGTGATAAATGTAAACAATACATACAGAACTTTGGATAAAATTAAGAATCTAAGTTAATAAGTCTAAAAAAAGAAGGTAATAATTAAGTGAATTTAAGAGAAGCAGAATTAAATTACTCCTCATTAATAAACTTAATATAATCATAGACACGAATAATAATAATAATAATAGTAATAATAAGAATATTAATTATTAATATTTTCATAACTAAGTGTAAATGAATCTATACTTCTCTATTTATGAATACTCTCCATATTAAAGCTCTGGAATAAAGAAAATATATGGTGATTGAGCGACGCATGCAAGTAATT
Organism: Wiebesia pumilae; assembly: GCA_018907045.1. Lineage (NCBI taxonomy): Eukaryota > Metazoa > Arthropoda > Insecta > Hymenoptera > Agaonidae > Wiebesia > Wiebesia pumilae. The sequence goes on along the minus strand of JACCHZ010000159.1, from coordinate 6,877,662 downwards.
CAATAATGCTACCTTTCAATCAAGTTAAGCCTATCCCCGATTATTAAATCACGCGATCACTGACCTCCAACGAAATCAAGCGACATCCCCAAACATCTTTGCTAAGCTCTACTTCCCTTCGATCTTTGATCTACGTAAAGAAAAAAACGTATTTTTTATCAAGTATCATCGCTCGACGTGAGCAGACGCTTGACATGGGTTACTCAATCGCAAGTGTGCATTCCCTGCCCCCTTCTCTCGAGACTTCTGCGGCTACTCTTGGTTTTGCCCAGGCCCCAAGTATGAAGATCGGCGATATTTAATCACGATTTCGGTCGATCGACCCTTTTTTCAACCACGCGCCCTAGGATCATCCGGTTTGACAGCTATCGCCCACGGGGGTAATATACACCAGTGATGTTCGCGGATTCTGTGCACACCATCAGTAGGAAAATACGCCCACTCATCGTTCCACTTATTGCTATCCTTCTCGTTTCTCCATGTTGGCTTCGATGCATCGACTGGCACACACATTTTATATTGTCTGATGAAACGGTGTGCATTTCTGTTTATGTAGCTTCATCTAACATAGAATACCAGAGGAGGGATAAGCCTTATTTCACTTATTGTTTAAAAATTAATCATATGGAGAAAATTAGATGGTAGAAAAAAGAGAATTTTTTGCCTCTTGTTAACAAAATAAAATAAAGATATCTATTAGCTATGACGAAACATACTGCGAATAAGTGTTATTTATTTTACTACTTCTATGTATTTTTTCAGGTATAAAAATTGACCTAGGATAAATAGAATCTTATTTATTAAATCAGATATCGATTTACAGAAAACAATTGTCCTTAAAAAATATAGTAGATGTAGTATCTAGATTTTTATTTAAGTATGAAAAATATTAAGAATGAAATGCTTTTACTTTTATAATATACACTTTTTCAGATAGACAGTTGTTCTCGCAGTTAATATCTGAATTCGCTTATAAATATGCAATATCTTTTGAATAATATTTATAATTTGATAGGGCCTCTTTAGTGGTACTCAAATTACGTTCCTTGAAAGTCAAAGGTAGTTTACTCACACAAAATGAAAATTTTCTTTATTCGAGTAACGAATGTATTTTATTCTGAAATAAATATTTATTAAAATATTTTTAAATAAGATACGTATTATATCAATTACTAAGAATTATTATGCAAATTCAAATTTATTATTGCCCAAATCAGAAAATTATATTTTTTCATCGAATGGCTAGAAACTTTGGTTTCAAGAGAATTTAACCATTTTCAGAAAATAGATTTGATTCTTATGAGAAATATATTGTATTTACTGTTAGAAACACTTTTGTAGCTTAAAAGAAATTTTTAAATTTTAAAAATTTAAAAAAAAAAAGAAATTACAAAAAATCATACTAATGAAAATTTGTAATTAAAAATTACAAACAATTTATATTTACTTTATTCGGTGTAAAAAGAAAAGAAAAATACATTTTTTATTAATTGAAAGGATTTTTTCAAAATTTTATGCATACAGAACAATAAATACATTTTATTCGTGTACATTTAACATATTTTAGTTCTCTCTTGTTTATGCTTTCTAATTTTTTAATTTTTTTTTTAATTTTGTTACTTTAAAAGCATAAAATTTAATTCAAACAGATGGAATAAAGTTGAAATAAAATTATTCGTGTCATAAGAAATTTATTTATTAATCCAATAAAATAGATATATATTATAATAAGAACTTATTAGTAACGCAATTAATTGTTCAATATAAGTTATACATAATGTTTACACATTGTGTATCATAATTCTAAATAAGAATTTTATTATTAATTCATTCAAAAAATGATAAAAGTGCAATATTAATTACAAATTTTACTACCACGCAACCCGATATACAGGTATATTCGTCTTCTACTATATATCACCGTCATTTTATTGAGAATGATGAACCAAACTCGTTGTTATATCCTTCATTCGAATTGAATGACTTACATCAAAAAAGCTAAATATCTCTTCAACTTTACTAGTTTATTCGAAGTTACCAAAATCCAATGATAATACATGATAAGTGTACGACATATAAACCAATTTACTTGTATAATCAAAATTATACATATGGAAAATTATGAGAAATATCTTACTTCTATTCTTGACACCCTTAAACATTTAGAATGTATTCCCAGGTATTTTGTTTTATAGTATCATCCAGAGTCTAATCAGTTTCATTGTTTATCTAATATTCTGACTTTTGATCGAGGTAGGATTGAACAGTTGAACAGTATAAAAGAAGAGGGCGTTTATCGAAGTTCTCGATTATTTGAACATCGAACCCCTGTTCCATTCAGATTCTCCAGATTGTTTCTCACTTTAGAATCAGTTGTCTTCTCGTCCACAGCCTCACACCCTCCGTCAACTATCCTTCCTCTCGTTCTCGACTTGTTCCCTTTCCCCTTTGTTGTGCGACTTCAGGCGCTCTCGTGGCGACGTCGACATCGTACCCGTCCAGGCTAAGTTTAATGACGTATAAACTATGTGCCGGATTAGCGGAGCCGGAGCTGGCCCCCGGGGGTTACTCCTTCGCATGACGGACGTCGACGACGGCGGACGACCCTATATCGTGTTATATGACGAAGAAAAACCCCGGGAGCAGAGGATGGCTGTGACGGCGGACGACAGGCAGATTATGGGTAAGCAGACTATCTAGTCGATGACGAGTTGCTGCTTCTGCTCGTACTTCGATTTTATTTACATACGAGAACGCAGTTTTTTCACCAGTGCTGACCAAGTTGTACTTCAATTTTTGTATTTTACAATAGTGCTTGAAAGATCTTGTTTCATTAATTACTGGCTTTACGACATTTCATTTGAGCAAACAAGGTACTTTAACTTCTTATAAATAAAATTATTTCAGGAATAGAAATACATTTTATATGTAATAAAGTATATCTAGTATTATTGTTTTAATAATTAATGTTTAATAATTAATAATATGAGAATAAGTTAAGTAAGTCATTACTAAATTTGACGATGTATAATAAGAGATTTATTTAAATATCTCAGTAAATAACTTTACGTATACTGTAAACAGTTTATATGAATACTTCATTAAAGAAAAAGAAAATCGGTTCAGTTAAGAAATCATCAAAATCATACTCACGTAAGCAAAACGTTGATTACTTACAATATTTGTATTATTCTTATGTAAATAATTTTTGTGATTATACAATTTTGTTATTGTATTAAATCCAATTTTAAACATTCTTTTTCTAATTATAACATGAAGTTAAATTTAAGGCTAATTGTGTAATATTAGTTTGTTTATTTAACCTCATTTCATATATTTTTATTTAGTATAACGGAGAGTTGCAGATATCTTTTAAAAATTTTTATAATTTTTAATAGAAATTATATGTGTTTTATACATGAGAATTATTTATAAAGTATTTTTATTATCTTGTTAATAACTCTGCGCGTAAATTGTTTTGAATCTCAAATTAAATGAATTATATTGTCAATTATTATCAGATTTGAAAACATATAAACATAGATAATGTATTTTTTAATGCTCAATGACTAAATAGAGGTTTTGTTGTATGATGAAATAATTGCAAATGATTTTCTATACTGTATATTGATTTCTACAAAAGACAACAAAACATGTTGTCAAATCATAATAAAGTATTTATTTTATGATGTATAATATATTGATAACATTTTCGTAAATAATAATTATTTTAAACATAATTTATAATACACAGTATCATTAATCAACAATAGTAAAAACATTTTTTTCTTTTATTACAAAAACATTAATAAATTCATACTTCATTAGTAAATAAAGACACATTTTCAATATTTTGGCATTGAATGGTTAGATTATTAATTTTTTTAAATAAAACTTCTCTCAATAATAAAAGGTCAATTTTTAAATCCAATCACTATCTATATTTCTATTATGGAAACTAAATTTTAACAAAAAGAAATAGTATCTCAATGTAATATTTAAAACCTTAAATCTAAGTAGTATAACGAATTTGAACATATAGAATATTTGAATTTATCAAAGATATTCGGTAGTATACGTATTTTTTTATATTTTGTAATAGTCAAAAGATAATTACCCTCGCACAACTACATCATATTTTTTCTACTAATAAAATTTTCTATTGATACGAATACAGCTACTTGTTGTAACACTGTAAAAACAGATTTCTAATCTATTCACATTATTAAACAGAACTACAATAATTCTCTTACTACCCATACATCTCCCTGCATTTTTTCATAAAAAAGCCAATATTTTATAGCTTTTCTGGAAACTTTGAAACAATAAGGACGAGAAACCGTGAGAATAAAGCTTCTGAATCTCGTAAATTAAGCTAAAGACGTTTAAAAAACCCGGGACTATACATATATAAATAAATTTGCTCTTCTTCCAAGTTATCAGTGTGCACGTATAATTATTCCTTGTTTTCTATGAGACTGGAGGCGAATTCGTATAGTGAGATGCTTATAAACACATGATACGTATGAACTTCAAAAGAAAACACACATCAACTCTGACGTATTCTAAGGACCTTACGCTACAGGACATTCTGCACCTTCCTGATGCGCTCGCTCTCTTTATTTCTTTCTCTATCCGTAAAAGAAGGCGTTCACAATTAAAAACTGGTAAAAAAAGAAAAGGAGGAAGAGAAAATGGGAGAGAGAGAGAGAGAGAAAGAGACAGAAGAAGCAAGAAAAGAGAAAATGCGGCCCCATTGCCGACGCCTTCGTCGTCGCAAGGGCATCATTCTAATTGCCCCGGACTTCCTTTCATCCCCTTTGTGCGACCCCCGGTTGCGCGTTTCCTCATCCATCCCTTTTCACCTCTTCTCGTCCTCCAAGCAGTCTTTTTGCGATGCAAGCTCCACCACCGTAGCCGTAGTCGTTGGACTAGAGACTCTAAGTCATTTCTGCGATTAATTTTTCCTTCCAATTTGCACGCGGCAGTAATTAAGGAGCCCGGGGCGCAGTACATCATTCCAAGAGAAAGGGCAAAATACAGAGAGAGAGGAGAGAGAAAGAGAGAAGGAGAGAAAGAGAAACCGAGAGAGACAAATGGAAGAAAATTGCAAACTGTCTCTATCTTGCTTTATATTACCGATCAGCATACAATTTCTGCGCTTGAATTGTCGCTCAAATGGAATTAAGCACTTAAAGCGAACGTTATTTCAATTATCTGCTATATTTATTTGATCAGAATTAACATGTGTTATTACGGTATGGTATTCTAGATGTTTTAAACATTATTAGTCCAAAATATTTTACAATACTTTATTTTTTATTTCATAAACATTTCTAAGTTATAAAATTATATACGCTTTTTATAAGTTCATTATATTATATTATAGTCATCTTTAAGCAAATTATAACTAAGATAGATTACAAAATCATATATTAGTATGTATTAAATAGAATTGCATCAAGTTAAGCGTTATTTTATTGAAATGAAAAATATTTTTTTATTTATATGAAAAAGTATAATTAGGCACCTCATACGTATAATTTTTAATTTTCTAAAAATCTTAATATCTTACTTTATTCATAAATAATTATTGTTAAAAATGAACGAGAAAAACAAGCTACTTTGAAGACACTCAGACTATACATCAGATAGCTACACATAGCTACACTCAGATAGCTACACATCAGACACTCATGTAAGATATTTCAGGATGCATGCACTTTCGTATATCTTAAAAACAATGATGCATATTTCCACCAGTGCCCAACTAGAGAAAGGTAAACATTATTTGTATTGTAACTTATTGAGAGACTTTGGAATTTAATTTTTATTTAATTAAAAAGTGATGAAATAAAAATGAAAATAAAAAAATTAAAATAAATTTTGAAATAAAAAGTGATGAACTTTTCTTTCAAATAAAGTAGGAAAACTGAGATAATAAAGATTTAATATTACGCATTTACAGCATTAAACTTTCACTTTAAGAATGAAAAAATACGAGAAAGTATTCAAGTTTATTTAATTTTTATTAAATTATAAATTTTATTAATTTAATTTATATTTATATTTTATATTTGAATTTATTAATTTTTTAAAGTAATATATATATATATGATCTCTTAATTTTTGAATAAATACCAAGAAAAACTCGAATATTCAATAATATTGAATTAATTAAATTAAATTCCATATCGCACATATCACACAAAAAAAAATTTTTTTGATACAGAATTAATTTTGTGCATATTTAAATCAAACGGTGTGAAATCGTTCTTGAAAATGGGCAATTTCATAGTTCAAGAATTAAAAACGTAGCGAAGTATAGAGAGTAACAGTAGCAGGGAGACTTTTTGAGGTGTTTAATAAAGATAATGCCCTAGATAGGGTTGTTTGGTACTGTCTTTCTCTTCGACTTTCTCTCTCTCTCTCTCTCTCACTGCCCCTATTCAACTGACTCGCAAGTTTTTCTATTCTGAATGCACTGAATGCTTTTTCTCTTCTCTTATCTGATGCGCATACTTTTCTATATCTACTTTTACTAGTTCCACTTTGTTTTTGTTTTCTTCCAGTCTTCTCGTTTTTTTATGTTCCCGCATAGCAAGCATTTTCTTTCTTACTCACAATCTCCCGCTTCTAAAGCTTTCGCACATTTTTCGAGTTAAACCCTGGTCGCTTGTAATTTTACAAAGAGACTCAACTTTTCCTTCAATTCGTTTTTTTTTCTTGTAATTATAATTTAACGCAAAAATCAAATATTGTACGTTAAATCATATCCATGCATAAATCTTGGTATTTGTTAAAGAACTTTTTAATAGGATAAGAATATATTGTATTTTATTGGTTTTAAATAATGAATTTATAAAAAACAAAAGAAAATTACAATTTTTATAAGAAATATTTTAATTATTATACTAATAGCGTAATCTCATTTTTACTTAATAGTATTATGCACAAATTATATACATCAGTTTTTTAGATACTTCTCTAGCTATATTTTATTTATTTCTTATTAACTACTTACCATTATCTATATTATTATTTTTATTAAAAATTTAAGTTTATTAAAAACAACGTTCACTACTTATCATAGAGATTAGAATTCAAAACGTATGAAAAGCCACCAATGATATCTAAATAAATGATCGTTGACAATCTGTTTTTAATCAACACTTGAATTTCTTTTCAGTCCATAAAATAAAGCATCTCAATGACTCATAATTTTTTTCATACTTTTATCCAGCAAATGAAAAGGCTAATTACTATATTCACTGCTAATTTTCTCTCTCAAAGCAATCTGTTTTGCATTCCAATATGCAGCGGCTTTCCATCTTGCCTCCCCCTCAAATGAGTATGAGCACGCATAAATAGACATTTTTAATCATCCGAAATCAGGCAAGGTCTACAAAACTTCGAAGGCCGCAGCAACATCGTACAACAGCTGGACGTCAGTATATACACAAGTGTTACTCATAGCGAGGAAGATGAAGAAGCCACAACCGAGGAAAAAAGGTGCCCGTCTATGTATAGCTCGCGCATCTATCCTCAAAAATCACAGAGGCTCGAGACGTACCTAGAGCGAGAAGGTAAAAAGAATTACCGTCGGTGGATGGAAGGTGGGAGGAATAGAAAGAGTCCGCGAGCGTTCGGAATTTTGATGCTCGATGCGTTCGTAGCACGTCAGCTAATGAAAGGGTAGTTTTGAGCTACCACAGGTTGGCTGCTTTACGATTTCATGGTACTACGATAGACTCTCGTATGTACGCGTGTACAATCTGTAACCGCCTCTGATTTTCATACGCTTACTTGATTTCAATGTAGAGGGTTGCATCGAAATCTGAAAAGTAAGTCCAGAAGAAGAGCAATAATGCACCTCACAATGGCCACCGACTTTTCACTCATTCGTCGACGGTAAATTCATATACATGTATATATATGTAGACATACATTTATTTACACATGTACGCGTGTGCGCATGCCCATACACGCAAATGTACTACGTAAACGTTAGGTTATATGTGTGGATACACTTCATCTCAACCCTTACATACTCATCCATATAATAGTATATGTGTGGATCTGACGGAGCTGCAAAAATGAAATGACAAGGTAAGGGAATGGAAAAAAGGTGAATACGCGGTAGATCATCAACTAATGGTCCATACCGGAACTGAAATACCTATTTTTCCTCCTCTATCAAGAAGTTCGTCCCTCTCTCTCACTCTCTTCCTATCTCTATATATCTATCAATCTATCTATCTATCTATCTATCTAGCTGTCTATCTATCTATTTATTTATCTATCTAGTATTACTTTACTCTATCGTGTCTGAAGGAAAATGGTATTAATGTCAGAAAAAGTAGAATAGAGAACTTTAAATTGACAAAGAAGAAGAATGAAAATTATATTCGTTGAACTTGATTTTACGCTTAACTACGTGTATGTGTCAAGGAAAATTATTATGTATATCTATTATGCGTATATAAATAAACGTGCAAGAATTGACTCTTATGGATTAGTATGAGTGATTGGAACTTAAAGCAATGTAGGTTACAATTTCCGATGGTACACGTATGTAGTTCGCTACTTCATTTTTCTAAGCGATATTTAATGCTCCGATAATATTGTGGACTACGATGTACATTGTACATTCTTTTTAGTATTGAATGCTAGAAAGAAGAAGTCAATTATTGAAATGTTTCTCTTCCCTAATTTATAATACATTAAAATGATAATTAAAGAAGTAATTAAAGGGGAAATCCTTTCATGCATGTCAAATCCTAGTATTAATAACATTGATAATAATCTAATTCAACAAGATGAAGAAATAAATGAGCCAGATAGAATAATAACTGAATAAACATGTCAAAACTTTATTTATCAGGCCATAAAGATCGATCATGAGTTTTTATTAGAGAATTAATAATTTTGTCTAACTTTACTCATATATTTCGATTCTTAAATTCTTTCGATATCTGAAATGTAGATATGCTTATTAAACTCATGATTCGAGCTTAATATTGGTAAATAATTATGCGTAGTAAGCAGACTCTCCCAACTTTCATCCCTGACAATAAATAATGACAATAAATATTAACGATATTCTGCTGGAGTAATGATGCAGACTGAACTACTCAACACAGTCAGATACTTTTTAAAAATGTCAAAGCGTTAGATGGTTTCGTATCCCTTCCCGCACAAAAACAAGTCATGACAGCTCGTCACTATCAAATCGTAGGAGACATTAATCGAAAGAAAATACTTTTATATGTTTGTAATAGAAAATGTAATCTCACACATGACTGTGCGATTAATAATATGTTTACGTGTAAGGGTATTTATCCACGCATTATATGCTGAGTGTAGGTGCATGCGTGTAGAATGGATGGGTGTTTGTGAGGGCGTGCACATATGTGTACATCTGTGCATGTTTAGAGTCAGACAGAGGAAGTAGTAGGGTTGGCTATATGCAGAGAGGGTGGAATCGGAAGGAAGGATTCGCATAAATCCACCTCCGCTAACGTTGAAACCACCCTCGCTCACGTTCCAGGCGCGGACCATGAATATTGATCATTCCTTATTCTCCGCTCGCGCGTTCTGTGTCGAACGCACTTTCCTCTTATCGTATCGTTTCCTCTTTCCTTAACCTGGGCTCCTCCATCACGAAACTCTATCGCATCTTCGTTCCGCAGATTGACTCTCGCTGCGCTACCTCCTCCTTTTACTTAGGATTCTTTCGTAGTTCCCCTCTCGGATTTTAACGTACCCTTTTATCCAGTCATATTGTCGCTCCTTCGCGTTCCGTTTTCATTATACTTCCTGAAGATTTCTTCAGCCCGGGGGAAAGGATTTTGAGACTTAATATGGTATTTTTATCCCTTGTGTTTGTTTTTGACTTATTAGTATTGAATTCTGACTGTTTAAATAAATCTCAAATATGATGAGTGAAAAAAAATGTATAGAAGCAAAGATTTGTCTGGAGGAAGACAAGAAAAGAAATCTCTTGCAAAAATAAATTAATTAGAAACAATTTTTTGTTCATAGAAAAATATTGACGAATTTACAACTTATTTGCAACATTAAGATAAAATTAATAATATATAGAATACATTCTGAAAATAAGAATTAGTATCTATATTAAAATAATAATAAATTATATAAGTGAAGATATTGCCTTTACTAAATTTTATATCGAAATTTTATATCATTAATTATGTGCAATATAATTTTCAAAAATTTTTCTTTGCTAAAGAATTTGATTGTATAAATGATCCTACAAATTTTAATTATTAACATATAATTTAAAAGTTAAAGTTTATATAATTGTTAAATTTTTTTTTTAATTTAATTTTTAAATTAAATTAAATTAATTAAATTTAAATTAAAACTAATTTAATAAAAATTTAATTTAAAAAAAATTAAAGAATTAATATAATTTAAATTAAAAAAAAATTAAATTTATTTTTAATTTAATTTAAAAAGTTAAATTAGTTAAATTATTCTGAAAATTAGTATATTAAAGAATCATAAACAAATTAGAATGAAAAACGCTCATACATGTGAAGAATTCTTTGTAATAATTATTTTAAGAAATGGTTATTTTTATATTTTACCTAAATTATCAAACTAATAAAGTTAAAGTAAGATAAATTGAACAATGTAGGTACAATAAACAAAGAAAAACTAAGATTTTGAACTTTATTAAAAAAAAAACAGCAAACAAAACAAAAATGATCATTGAAGTGATGAAATTTACAAATTTATATATTTATATAGAAAACTTATAACTCTTCTAAATTTCCAAGTATTATAAATATGAAAAATATTCGATATGTAAATTTTCTATTCTCTTATAATCAATGTTTACATTATTGTAATAAAACAAATTGTAAATAATAGACTAACTAAAACATGTTTTTAATTATTTACATTTCTTTAATTTTTTAAAATTAAACAAAAATGTGATTGAAACTTTTATAATGTTTTCGAATTTTAATATCATTTTTTATAATTTGCTATGAAAGATATCAGCAAGATTATAATAATACATGATAATATCCGTTTTACTGAATTTCTTGTATTTAAATTTCGGAATCGCAGATCATTTGTTTCATAGCATTTGAAGTTCTGCCTCTCTTTTCTCTTTTAGTCCCCGATTGCTTCTCCCTCTGCTGTTCCAGCTCTTTTCAATCTCTCCGATCTCTTGCCTTGCCCCTCGTGGCCTCTCCTCGATGAGCGCACAACTACCCGCGACAGGCCGCGAAAAAAGAACGCACTCTATTTATACTCGACTTTATCTTGACGTGATCTAGTTATGCCAGGCACGATCCATTTACTCTCGCTGCTCGCCCATCTAACTATGTATACCGTGTACGTGTACATGCGAGAATTCTCGTTGTACCAAGTAGACGACACCTCGCCTGTTTTGCTCGTCCCGTCATTATTACATGCTTCTTCGCAAAAGAAGAAAAATACTGCGACTGAATAAATAGCATAGGTTGTAAGTAGTTTGAGAATTGATAGTAAATTAGAAAAAGTAAAGCTCTACAACTTCTTTATCATATTTTTAAATGTAAGATTCAATTGATATTTTGACTTTTTAAATATCATACCATTCCTTTCAATGTAATTACAAAAGATAACTGTATGTCGAAAATGTTAGTCAATTATCTTAAATGATTCATTTTATACAGATTTTTATTATTAATTCCATTTTTGAAAGTATCATTAGACATATCCATCTCATTTATCACGCATAATAAAAAGTATATCGTCGATTTTTAATTATTACTCGTAAAATGTTAATTAATATAAAATAATATATAATTATTTTACAAATCAATAAAGAAATTGTATATAATACAAATACATGTAAAAGTCATTAGATAGAACTATTATAAAATTATTTAATTAGTTTTAAATCTTAAAAACCAAACCAGTAGTTTATACGAAGGTCGATCAAGCGCCAAAAATTTGATCCAATCATAAATTCTATAATAAACACAAACATACCAATAACTATCATTTAATCTATTATTGCCAAGTAACGGTAATTTCAAAAATGAGATAAAAAGGTAGGTAATAAATAAAGTGTAAAGCGAAAATGGGAAGAGGAACAAGAAAAGAGATTCATACCAAACTGCTTCATGCAAAAAAGAAGACGAAGTTCAAAGACGAGAGGGGAATGAATTATGGGAATATAATGACGAAACCATTGCTAATTCCCCTATCATTTTTCTCTTTCTCGCATTATCGCATCATTATGTTCATATCTTTCTCTTTTCCTTTCTCAATCTTTTTCTAAGTTATTTGTTATTTCTTCTTTCTATCTTTACCTTCTCTTTCAAATTTTAACGAAACATTACGATGATGCAATAACAGACCATTTGTTGTAATGTGGTCTGTTAAAAATGATATAAGGATTGCATAGTTTAACTAATATATAATAATGTGATTATACTTTAATTATAAACAAATGAATTTGATTTATTAAAAAATTAATGCTTCAAATATATAAGTAATTGAAGTAATTATTCATTAGTAATATTATACTGAATTTGCTTTAGTTTATATTATTTATTTCAATATAAAGTATAATTAAAATATATTTTTAAATATAATTTTAAAAATGATAATAAATGTTTTCATTTTAATGAAGAATACAAATTTATATTACTAACCTCCTTAATTTACTTATTTGAGCACCTCTACATTATAACATTGACAAGAAATCAAACGATTTCAATATTTTCTATCAATGAGAAAGAGACACTTTTAAAATCAAAGAGACTTTGGTAGCATAAACCTAGGGTGGACATTTCCTCTCCTTTTTCCTCTCGCAATCTGGCTCTTTCTCTCTCTCTCTCTCTTTCCCTTCTCTCTCTCTCTTTCCCTTCTCTCTCTCTCTTTCCCTTCTCTCTCTCTCTCTCTTCCCTTCTCTCTCTCTCTCTTTCCCTTCTCTCTCTCTCTCTTTCCCTTCTCTCTCTCTCTCTTTCCCTTCTCTCTCTCTCTTTCCCTTCTCTCTCTCTCTCTTTCCCTTCTCTCTCTCTCTCTCTTTCCCTTCTCTCTCTCTCTCTCTTTCCCTTCTCTCTCTCTTTCCCTTCTCTCTCTCTTTCCCTTCTCTCTCTCTCTCATTCCCTTCTCTCTCTCTCTCTTTCCCTTCTCTCTCTCTCATTATTTCCCTTTCTTCCTCTCTTTCTCTTTCTCTCTCTTTCTCTCTCTCACTCTATTTTTATTCTTCGCTTGACTCTCAGCAAGCGTAGGGATTAATAACACTATACCTCTGTCGTCATGGCAACGCGCGCGACAAAAAGTCTATGTACGTTGCTGCCTCCGATCGTCCGTTTAATGTCCTTTCAGTCACGAAGTTGACCCAAATGATGCATCATAAAAATTAATGAATGAAAGTTTTATTGTGGAGCATCTTAAGACACAAGTTTATAATAAAATGCAAAGTATAACGATCAAAGCTATTTCGCATTAAAGTCTTACAAGTTTCGAAAACTGTTTTTAGAATGACAAGATATTATCTAAACACATTGCCAATGAAGTTTAAATTATTATGAATATAATTCGATTTTAATAAAAATATTTTTAGTTTTGAGAAATATTTTTAAAATGTAACTTATAATTTTTTTTGTGCATTTATGTTATATATGTAGTAATAATTTACTATTGAATAAAAAATAAGTTCAATTATCTGAAATAACGAATTATTTATTTTGTTCGTTCACTAATAATTGGTCATTTTCATTTTAATGTATTAAAATGAAAGTATAATATTATTAATGTTCCTTTTTAAAAGACAATTAATGAAATCTAAAATTTACTGATTTAATTTAAGAATTGTTATCTCTCTCTCTTTTTTTCTCATAAAAAAATTTGTTTAATAATTATTATGAAAATAATATTTAAATTCAAATTTAACTTTTATTTTATGCAGTAAATAGATTTAACATTAAAATGAAAGTATAAAACATGAAAATGTGTATATGATTAAAAATTAATAAAATAACTAAATTCTTATAAAATATTATAAATAAATAAATCTTTAAATCTTTTATACTACTAAAATTTTTATCATGAAAAATATATGAAATGATATAAGAAGAAAAAAGTTTCAAAATTTTAATATATTTGTTAATAAAGTAAAAGTAAAAAAAAGTAATCTTAAATGAGAAATTATTAAAAAATTTTAGTACATCATACTTAATTTTACTGGAATAAAAAATAACTTGTAAATTAAAAATTGTAACATTATAATTTATAAATATTTATAAAAAAGCATGAAAAATAAGATTAATGTAAAATATTCATATAATTATTTTTACAATTATATAAATATTATTACCTAATCTTTTCATAGCCTTTCTTTGATCATTATTTTCTATTATTATTCTTTCGTATAACATATTTAATACGAAGACATGCTGATTACACAATGAAGGTATATAGAATATCAATAGAAATTATAATATCCCTTTTTTAATTTTTTTCAAAAGCTGTATTAATAATATTAATAAATTAATAAATAATAAATAATATTAATAAATCTTCTTAATTTTTTTCCATATTTTTGTGTCAGAATATTTCTCTAGCGATGCTTTACAGGACAGTGACCTTTGATGGATGCTTACACTTATGCACATGAGAGTCGACCAAAATACGATGAATATTACTTATCATGAGTTTCTAGTCTTGAAAATTATTCTAATAACATTCATTATTGTGCGATGTCAAAAATAAATCATAAGCATAAGCATAAAATAACATTATAGCTTTTGTGTGATAAAAATATGAAGACGAAGTAGGAAAAAAATTTTCAGTTTAAATTTGATAAAATTATTTCAACTTCATATAATGAATGACTTAAATTTTTGTCATTGATTAAGCCACGATATTCTTGGCTTTGAACTGAATGTTGATAAAGATACTATCATCAAAATAGTTTTACAAAATCAGAACTTGTTTTCAAGAATTCAAACCGTCTAATTTTAATTTATTATATCGTTTACTTATTTTATAAATAATGCATTTATAAAATAAGTTTTAAAATTTAAAAAAAATGATAAAACTTGTTCTTTACTTGGTGCGGTCGTAAAAATAAAACATTTTTAAAATGTAAATATTTGTATCAAATATAATAATAATGATGATAACATATTTGATTTGAATTATAAGTATAGTTGTATAGAAATCACTATAGTAGGTGGATTACAATAAAATAATCTTGAAGGTTCTTATAAGCGTGAAGATAAGTATTTTTAAATATATCCAAATATATTTTTAAATATATCCAACGAAAAGTATCGATTTGAAAAACGCATATTCACAATAATTATACAAATTAATTGGAATCTTCTCCAGCCTATATTACTTAAGAAATGTTAGTAATAAAAAGACTAATATTTACTCAAAATATTTTAGAAACTATGCTTCTTTATTTGTTTTTTGCTAATCTTCTATATCTTTCAAACTTACTCATAATAAAACACTTTTGTGATTTTCTAAAATACTAGCTAGACATTCTTTGACGATGAAAGACATGCCGAGCAACGTGTTAACTAATGTGAGTGTAATTGTGTGTGAATTTTGTGCATGAATTTATGAAGACGAAGATAGAAATAATGGTGAGTTAAAAGAATGAAAAAGAAAATTATACTGGTCAATTAAAGAAAAGAACGTAGAGAAAGTGATGGAGGATAAAACAAACGGAAAGCGAAAAAAAGGTGGAGAGAAAAAGAAAAACTACATTTGGGAAGAGGAAAAAGAGAAGGGCATAAAGAATGAAACGAGGTAGAAAAAATCACGATAAGGGGGTAGAAGAAAGAGGGGTACGTCGAGTGCAGAGTCACACGGGCTTTATGAATATTTGAAGCGATATTCTGTGTTTTCTCATTGCTTTTCTTTTTTTCTTTTTGGACAAGAGATACACAGAGAATCGCCATTTTTGCGATTTATCGCTGACCTGAGAGCGTACGCGTAGTTCATGCCAGTACATTCGTAAAAACGAGCAAACGGTAGGGATCCTGGCTTTGGTTTTTTTATCTTGCAAAACTTGACTGAGCGCTTTTATTTACTATTGGAATTTATTTGCGAACGATGTAGGTATCTACACTGACTAGAGTTACAGTTTTTTTTTTAATTACATTTACATGATAAATCTTTGAACCAGAATTTATATACTTCTATGGTCTAGAAATATCGCAAGCGGAAAG
This sequence comes from Wiebesia pumilae, assembly GCA_018907045.1. Classification (NCBI taxonomy): domain Eukaryota; kingdom Metazoa; phylum Arthropoda; class Insecta; order Hymenoptera; family Agaonidae; genus Wiebesia; species Wiebesia pumilae. Next base: position 6,861,445 of record JACCHZ010000159.1, on the reverse strand, counting down.
AAGTAACGTTTTTTTGAGAATCCTAGACCTAATAATAACGTTCTTGGGAGAGAAATATTTTTTTCTAGGAAATACGATAAGAATAATGAATGTAAAATATATTTTCAATTGTGACTCAAACAGTATTAAATAAATAAAAACATACGTTAAACTAATTACGTCTAATCTTAATATAAAAATTCCAGAATTAAATAATTTATACTTTTGATTGAAAAATAATATAGTTTAAAATTAAAAAATTTTTAATAAATGAATGTTCGTTACAAAATTAAATTTGCAAAATTAAAATAAAAAATGCAATTTGGTACAAGGTATGTTTTTGTATAGAAATTAAAATTTTGCTTTAAAAATAAGTACTGACTTATCTTATTTAGACTATTCAGAATAAATAAACTGTATTGATCGGTATTTACCTTCTTACTAATACTGAAATTAGTTATTTTATTTAAATATCGTTCAACATTTAACTTATACGAGTACATGAAGAACTTTTAATACTTGTCCGACAATCATTATTTATAAGTGTTATTCTAAATGATAAAATCTGTTCATTATTTATTTGAAAAATTCGTGTTTCATATATTCTTTAATTTTCAACATTAATCATTTTAAAATGCTTAAATTAATATTCTTTATATAAATATAAAATTTTGTACACGAATAAATATCTAAGTAAAACCCAACTAAAATGGGTAACACAGAAGTAAAATCTTGTATAAAAGTATCAAATAAACGAATCATTTCAGTCATTAATATATATTGAAGGAACTTACATTTATTTTATTAAAAAGTAAGCCGTAAAAACATAAGCTTTTCTATTTTTTACAATTATTTTATAATTATTAATATAAATATTCAATACAATACATGTAGAAATATTTTAATTCAAAATGATTTATTTATGAAATATAAATTATTTATGAAAATTGTAGTAAGCTCTTGGCATATAGCATTCTTACTTTAATATTATTTATAGTCAGACTTGGTAAAAAAGAATATTGCTGTAAATTTAGATATAACTTTTTAAATGTAATAAATTCTTATATTCAAATGAAAATAAATTACACATTCGGCTTTTTGTAATTAAATTTAGAAAATTATGAAATAATATATTCTCTTATATAATTTCCGTACAACTCATTTTAAAAGACCTAATCAAATCGATTAAGTAAATAATAAGAGTTTATGGTGATTTCTAATACCACTTCTCCATCTCTAATTATTTGCATAATGAATTAAAAATAAATTTGTTTTAAAATAAACAATAATTCAAACAAAATTTATTAAGATTGCATTAAAATATTTGCTATCCTACACAATACTGACCAAATAAAGCTAATTACTACTACCACTGCTATTTCAATAATCATTTTTGTTTTTGAATTCAAACTCGAAAATGTATATTTCGACTGCGGATCTTGTTTGTTATAATTAGTAAATATTGACTGCATAACTAATGTCAAAACTAAAACTAATATAGTAATATAAAACCATTAAAATAACTACTTAAATACAATTCAAGGCTCTGAAAAGCACAGAGGATTAATAATCAACGGTTACACGATAATTCGCCAATTAAATTTTCGTTCTCTATCGATTCATCGATCGATCATTAAATCCATCTAGCGAGCGAGAGAATCGAAACTGGCAAAGACCGAACTGCAGCTTCCGGTTGGTACTGCATTATACTGCGATTGCACTGTGTGGAAGATTGGTAAATGGAAACTGGTGGTGGTTAAGCGCGGGAAGGGTGAGATAGAAGGGCAGCAGCGGGCGTCACTCCACCGGAAGTGCGTCTAATGCATCCGTCTGGGGTCACACGCGTCGTTTCGCTTCCGGTAGGGCCATTACTGACGAGAGTTGCCCGGAGAAATACACGAAGAGGGAGCCACGCAAGAGAAAAAAAGGTAGAAATAGTATCGAAGTAATGCTTTTAACGCACTATAATTTATGCAAAATTATAAATATAATTATAATTTGTAAAATTTCGTGTAAGAATATTGCCCGTAACACATGAAAGTTAAGAAGAAGATAAACTTTTCATTGTTAGAGAAAGAATTAAACATGCTACACAGACATTAAATAAAATAACAAATATGAAACATTTGAAACGAGTCTTTAAAATTGTTATCAATTTATGATAAGATTTCTTATCATTATTTACGAATTACGAAACTTTTAAAGTATTTTATATATAAAAAATTTATTTTTACTTTTTAACACAAAGATTATGAGTAATGATTAATTAATTAAAGCCTTTTTATATTATTTGAACTATTGTATCTTTGTTACTTATAACAAATTTTTTTTTGCGTAAGTTTACTTGAGTTACATTAATCGCATTATTAACTAATTAGTATCTTTTTAACCAATCGAAAAATTAAATTACCTATGTTACGTAAATAATTTATACCAAATCTACATATAATATAGTTAAAAATATAATTAATTGTAATTTCTAAAAACAATATGAAATACTGATATGTGAATTGAATCATGTATGCAGTTATTACTTGAAAGAACAAAATAAATGTGCTACATTTAATGCAGAAGCTATTTGTGATATAGAGAAAAATAAAAATTCTAAATCAAATATGATAACTTAGTAATTTTTAAAAAGGCTCCACAAAAGTTGTTATAGTTGAATAACAAGAAAAACCAGCTTGCATATACAAGCAAGGAAGAAGAATATTAAAGTTTCTAATTAAATATTTTATATTTCATTTTAATTTATATTGGTTATAAATTTAAATTTTTTATATTTTAAATGGTTATAAATTTAAATTAATATATTAAAATTTTAAATCTTAAATTTATTTAATAAAGTTAATTAAACAAGTTTCATTAATAAAATTTTAGGAAATACTTTATTTTGAATGAAATATATTGTTATTATTATTGTAAATTAATTATGCAAATTGGAGTTAGTAAAAATATTGACGGGCAGTATTTTATTTTTAATAAACTTCAGTAAACAGCTTTTTAAAAATACCAACGATCAATAATAGTCTTGAACATTATTATTGTACGGCTTTTCTGAAAACATGTCATTATTTTTCTCAGTTATTGTTATTAGTTATATTTTTACAATTATATTTTATTTAAGAATGAAAGCTCATAAGAAGGTGATCAATGTGTAGCAGTAAGCAGAAATTATAAAAGAAAAATAGGTGGTTATTAGAAATTATGTATAATTAGGAATTGATTATATAACCACCTGCAACAGAGAAACTACTCGACTTCATATAATAATTGTATTATATGTATATACTGTTTCCTTTATACACCGGTCATGTAATGTATCTGGGCAACTAGTAATACATTAAGTGTCATAAAATCCATATATATTCGTATATTGAAGTACCAAGTAGGCTTCAGTATTGCTGCACTATTATACATAAAAACGTCTAAATTTTATGACATAGTGTAAGGAAAAACGTAATACACTTATAAATCATAAAATACTAAAACAAATTATTGCTCAAATATAAGTGAAGTCATAATAAATATTATTATATACGGGCAATAGCATAATTGACAAACATGGAACATACATGAAATTCCTAATAAAGCGATCCTCGCCATATTCTTAATATTCATAAAACAAAATTAGAATCGCTATCGATCCACGACGACAGCTGATACTGAAATGCGGATTTGTCAAGATCACCGACCTGCCACGGAAATTTCAATTGTGCCAGGTCGAAGTTCCCGAACACGTGTACCAAAATTCCAAGGCACAGCATGCGCACGATTTGGTGTCCCGCATGACTCCAAAAGAAGATTGGCTGAGCAGCCAATCGTCCGTCCGGCCCTTTGTCTTCGGAGATTGGTTGGCGCTTTGTTTCAAGGGAGGCGGTGCACTGCTGTCGGTGCGCATGCGCGTCTCATTACGTGGGAGGTCGCCATAGCCGTATCCACTATCCACGCAATACGGAATGACGACGCATGCAATGCATACATCTATAATACGACGATTCTACATTACTACGTCCCGCGCTGGTGAGTCGTCGAGCCGGCGTTTTCTTGACGCGTTTTCATTTTCGCGTTTAACCGGGATAGAGTCGCTAGAATTTTCACGCGAGTAGATTCTACGTTGAGCTTGCTTTCAGTTTCTCATTCTTCCATCGGACTTTATTCTATTTGCATGCTTGTTACGGTTTAATCACTCTTAAGGGATGTCGAGCTTACCTACGGATTTTTCAGTAATTTTTTAAATGAAAAATCCGCTCTCTCTCTCACTTTCTCTCTCTCCAGGCGAATGATAAAATCCTCTTAGGTTGTAATTTAGAAATGTGCACTTAATTTATTAGAGAGAAACCACAACATGTTTCTTATTATTAGAGATCGAAGCATATGGTTATTTACTTATTTTTAAGCTAATCATTTAAATTAAAAATTGAAACAAAAATGTACCTACTATTAATATTAACCTAATTCTTCAATGACTTCAAGTACAGATTTATATTTCTTCTAAATTAAAATTTAAACATTGATTTGCTTATATTGAACATCATTAAATACAGCTCTTTAAAAATATATGCATTTACACACTATTAGGTTTTGTTCATTAGTAAGTAATCGTGATATACTTACATGTGAAATAATTACTTTTAATTTTAAAATAAATTACGAATAATTGCTGCGTAATGCATAATTAGGCTTTTGATTGTGTATAAAAATCAAATTACAAGTGCGTATAATAAAATATATTGTAGTCATATCATTTCATACAAATTAACTATGTCTGTATATACCTTGTAAATTGTTAAATAAAAAATTATATAATTTATTAATAACTAAAAATGAAAACAAAATTCTTTCTGATAATAGAAATATTTCTCGTTAAAACGATAGAAAAGCAAAAATTTTGAATTTTGTTCAGGTAGTACTTTCAAATCCTAAACAGTAAACTTCTTAATAAATTAATAATATATCAGACTCGTAAAGCATCGTACAGATTGGGTTAGAAGCTAGTAAAGTATTTTAATTTAAGTGACCGGACAATTTCAAAAAGAGGATTCCGCGTCTCTAACCAAATCTTCCTGGCTAAACAACTTCCCAACGGGCGTAATACGACAAAGCGAGACGAAAGAAACTCGGCGATGGCCGTCTTAAATTGCTGGTACTTACTGAGCAAGAATACGCGGACAGGTAATTTTCTTTTCTCACGCGAGGAGTACAGCGGACTTAGCGTGTGGTAATCCATGCCACCGATGCCGACAGCATCTCGTCTTTCACGCGATCATCCACCGGATAAATCGATAATCGCCCTTGAGAACCGGTCTCTTCGAAAGAGAGAGGGCCTGAGAGAGAGAGAGTGCGAGTAGGGATGAAAATAGAAATCGAAGGAATGGGCTTAACTGCCCGGCGCTTATTAGCGAAAATCCCCGTAGCGCGAGGAAAAAGCTTCCACTGCTGCCAACAACTAAGTCCACCTGCCTTCAAAAAAGCCGACTCGTGTTTTATCTCTCTATCTTTTTCTAATTGTTATTGTGCCATAGTGCGAAATAAATGCTCCGCATTTGAAAAGAAAAAGGGCAGGAAAGCTGCTCTGCTTGTGCTCTTGTGCCGCTTCTTGTATGGTCAATCTTCTGTTTTTTATAAGAGTTTGGAATGGACTTTTTTATTTTGGAAAACTTAACGTATATCGATTGGCGCTGAACTGAACGTTGACTGACCTTACCTCACACGATGAAGTAATTAATTAATTTTATGATTATGTTTCTATATAACGAATATTTTGGAATATATTTAATCTTATTACAAAATTATCCAATTAAATATTACCAATAAATTTATCTGATTAATTTGAAATATCAAATTTGAAAGCTTTTGTACACATTAACTGCTTTCAGATATTTTTATTATAGATTAGTAGCCACAAAAATATAACTATGTTCATTTTTACGATAGCCTATGACTATTGAATTAAATTACATTCAAAACTTTTTTCAAATGAATAATTTGTGACCAGAGATACAAATAATTATAACTCATTTAATAGAATAATTTTACACACATACACACACACAAGTTACAAAAATTGTAATTACATACTTTGTATACCAAGTTTTTTTACGAAATAGAATTTTATTCTTAAAATAATTAAACTAATAATAAAAAAATTATTTCCTTTAAAACTGGTCTCGCTTTCTTAGTTATTTGTATTAATACTATTTTGATTATTCAAAAGAAATCTAAACCATGCAAACTTTATCAATTTGGAATAAATATAATTTTGTACTTAATATTAATTCCAAGAAGGCTCTACTGGCACTGTCAGTATCCAGAAACGATTTATAATAAATATCGACACTCTTTCAAAAAGCTTTCTCCAAAAAAGTTTTATCAGAATCTCAATGTACCGGCAACGTCTGCATGCCAGCTGCATTTTCCATGCACAATCCAATATTTTAATAATAAATGTCGTCAATACTTCAGTACCACGTTATACTCTCCACTTTTTGCTGACAAAAACTATCGACTCGTCGCCAATATATATTTATACATCTAGCCAGCGTGAGTGTACATAGTCATACAATAATACGACGAGAACGAGTACAGCGACGCAGCATCGCGACAGATGGAGGAATCATAAAACGCGCGAACGTGGGCGGGAAGCCACCGCTGTTCTAACCGCCTGCGTTAAAATCATCCGGCATATTATCGCTCGGTGGACAGGGCGTGTATACAATAACCGCGGGAGCAGCTTGTGAACAATACCTGAAGATTAGCTGCTGCTGTTCGAAGCGAAAAAGCGATGAAGCGATCTAGTTTTTTATTGTTCTTTTTTTATCTTTTCTTGTTTTAAATAAATGGATAATGAGACGAACGTTTAAACGGTCAAGGTGAGAAAACCTTAGAGTAAAAATTATGGCAAAACTTTAGGATGTATTGGTGTTTTATGTTTAAGACTTTGTAGCTGTTCATCTCTTACTGGATTTTAATGTTTTTATTACGTTTTAAAAATTTCATACGATAGTTGCATAAGTAACAATATTATGAGTTGGTTATATTGCATATTTAATCTTTGTAAAAAAGATTTTTCTTACTATAGTAACTTCATTAGATCTCATGTATAAAATCATTTTCTTTAGAATTCAGAATCCCGTCGGCTGTTTGAAAGTCATCCTTATAATAAATAATCTTACGTAGAAACTGATGTCAGAGATTGATTTAGAAAGGTGTTTTTTCAATTTTCCGTTCTGTTACAGTTAATTAAAAACTTTTTAATATACAAAAATGGAAAGTACGTCTTATTGAATAATAACTTTGTAGAAACTCTTAAAATATTTTCATATACATTATGTCATACGTCTTAATTGAAATACTTAATAAAATATTTAAATATTTCCAAATCTTTCTACATGTATGTAATAGTTAGTCAGTCATTTGTAAAAATAGAATCTTTGAGTATTTCAGTGGTTAACATTCGAATGTTAGTACATGTGATAATTATATTTATCATTGAAAAATGTTACACTACAATAAAGGTAATTTTTCTTCTTATAATAGAAAATAATCATTTTCGTGCATTATATTTAGCATATTTTTTTTCCATGAAAAAGTTTTTTATTTATATATCGTTTCATATCTATTTACATTTTTACATCTTTATCTTTCTTCGTGTCTCTCTTTTCAGCTTTGTCGTGGTTCCGACACATCCACGAATTTCATTTAGTTTTAGCGTGACGAGCCGCTGAAAGACGAGCTGACAAAAGAGTCCCTAATATATTACACTTATTAATATTTCGTCACCTCACGCATTCCAGTCCTTTTCTTTTTCTCCATCTCTTTCTTTAATATGGATTTTTTAAAAGATTGAGAGATTCAGATACTTGAATGAACAAGTTGAACCTTGTTCGTAATTCTTTTGAAAAATATTTTATATTATTAATATATATGATTTAACTTTAATTTATATTCGCTTTAGAAATAGAAAAAATTTTTTTAACTAAAACCCATAAATTAGTAACTAATATATCTACCGTTACCATTATTTATAGAAATGATTAGTTTTAATACTACAGGATCTAGTATTACTATATTGTAGTTTGTTTACATAATTGCACTTTCCAAATTCAGTAAATCGATTGCATGCAATGCATATTAAAATGCACTGATATTGTACAAAAATCGATGTGCGTGCATTAGTATATGTCTAATTTATTTAACGGTTTATGCTAAAAATTCTTTCAAAGTAGATAACAAAAACTTATAGAAATGCTTTATATAGTATTAGTAGTAATAAAAATTATTTGGATACTATAAATATTGATAATTTAAATAATTAAAAAATTAAATATAGATAAATTATTTTTATTTTATAATAATTCAGCATTTTCTTATATTTTCGAAAAAATATATTTCATTAAAACTTACTGTATTAAGAATATAATATTGAAAAACTATTAGAAAAATAAAAAAACGTACTATTAAGACTTACCGTACAATTTTCTTATTCGTCATTTATATAAAAAATTCATACTTTATAGAGTATAAAAATTTAATAGTACGAAAGTCAACATCATTTTTTAAAAAGTATCAAAATAATGAATGGTCTTCATCTTCATATCTACATATAATTGTATTCAATGAAAAAATTTCTAATCACTTCACCTATTTCTACCATCAAGTACTTCAGCCATAGCAATATGTATACGCATACGTATACGCATACTTGAGGGCGTTTTCATCGCCCTCTAATACTTGAGCACAGACGGAATCTCGTTTCGGCGCGATCTGTCCTCCAAGACCAAAGATACTCTTGACAAAGAACTCTGTAATAAATTACCCTTATTAATCGGTGTATTGCTCTCTCTCTCTCTCACGCGTGCGCGCGCTTTCTTCACGACTATTCTCTCGCTTGTTTTCATCGCCCTCTAAAAGCGAACGCAAGAGAGAAATATTAGTTATGCCAATGCTAAAAAGCCTTCGGAAGGGTGAAGCAGCCGACGAGAATTTTGACGAGAGTAATGCGATGGTTTCAGCGTACAAATGGGCATGAAAACGCGGTCTGACTCACAAGATTTCTCTCTTTCTTTCTCTTGGCCCGAGTGGTCCATTCAGCAGAATTTCAAACCAATAGGTACGACGACGCGACGTTCCAATTCGATTCGATTCACTGTTCCTGTAACCCTCTCCCCTTATCTTTTCTTTTATTATTTCGATTTCAATTGATTCGCCTTCTCTCATGCCTCTATTTTATTGTCTCTCTCTCGCATTTTCTCATTTTCACCCGCGAACCTCTCCTGAACTACCAAATTTCTTTTCTCACTTTTTTTGGCACATTCTATGTACCATCTTTTTCAATATATATATAAAAGGTGGTTTTTAACTTCATAATTTCGATTTATATTGCATTACATTCTCTCAAATTCGTCTAGCTCATACAATACATGAATTTCTTTTGCGTGCTCCTTGTTCTCTCTCTCTCTCGCTATCGACTCCCAATCTGCTTTAGCATATAATTGGTAACAGGCAACATATTGGTAGTTACACCGATTTTTGTCGCTTTTTAATATGCCTCCATTGTCCTGCCCTGTTGTTTTATGCATGTATGCATTACTTTGGGGTGGTGAAATTTTCGTCGAAGCTTCCTTCGACGCTCCTCTTCTTGAACGCCCATAGGAAAGAATTTGCGAAACGACATAAACACACGCACGCACATATAGGCATACGCAAGTCTCAATGAAGGGAGAGGTTATTTTCGCGTGATACGTATACGTGGGTGGCAAGCAAATGTGCACACAAAGCCAATAAAGTATATTGTGCGAAGATCGTTAGCAATACGACTAAGTCGACGGTATTATAAACAAACGACGAGTTGCCGGCTACTCTTATTATACGTATGCGTACATTTCCGACTGTATTTGGCGTTGCTTTTATCACGAGATGTTTATCACTTTTGCTTTGATGCATTTTAACCATCGATGATCCTTTTTAAATAAGCGTACATTTGCTTTACGTCTATATAAAGTTAGGTTTTGCGATCTTACAGGGAACACAAGATCCGGTCGTTGAAGAGGGTTTTAGCCACACTGGAAAGTGAAATGTTGTGTTACTATTACATAACAGTGAATAAATGTAAGCGAGTAAATGACTGTTTAATTTTTCACGATAAATGACTTTATTTGTAAAATTTGTATAGTGCACTATGTTTTTTTTTACCTATGTTCCGTAAACACAACATTCATTTTCGTTTCTTGATTTCAAAAATACAAAGTGACATTGAAAAGTATAATGAAAGAAAAAACATACCCATAATTTGCTTAGTTAAATACAACATTTAGTAAGAATTAAGTGGTATTAAATTTTATAAGTTTTAGATATATAAGTTTAATATAAGATTATATAGATATATATAGATATATAAGTTTTAGATTTATAAGTTTAAATGATTAGAGTTAAAAAATAATAATTATTAATTATTTTATTGATGCTTATATTGATTAAATGACTTTAATATGATTAAGACTTCTTTAAATTACTTGTAAAACTTTTATTTATTATAGAAACATTTGTTTATAGGTAAGGCGTGTTTATCCGTTTGTATTTTATGTAATTATTTTAAAAAACTTTGGTCCGGCATTAATGAGCAGTTCGATTCAATAACATATTTTGTAATATTTTAAATATATTTAATAATGTTTCTAACGATAACGAAATAATGCATATTATATAACATTTCATATTATAAATTCAAAGTTGAACTGTATTCAATGGTACTTATTAATATATATTATTGTAATTAATTGTAATTTAAATAAAATTTGGTATAATATCATAATATTTTGTTTGAAGAAACGTGGTTAAGATTTATGAAATACCTTTTTATATTTTTATAACAGATACTAAATTTTAATACGGTTAACCTATTTCAAAAGGTACATGAAACTACTCGTCGATGTAAAAACTAATTAACCTTAAAATTAAACGCAAATTGTCAAAAAAAAATTTAATGGAAATTGAAATACCAATGCAGGAGAGGTAAATGATGAATCCTTGCCGACTTAGATACGTTGACATTTGAAGGCATGTCTCGTTTCGACTTCGCATTCATTACTCTTCTTATAGAACTTTTCAGTTTATGCAAGATTTTTCCACTCTCATATACCATTTTACACACCTTTTCTAGAACGGATACGTATGCTTCTGATGCCACGACCTCCTTCTTCCTTTCTGTTCTCAAGTACTATGTTAAATAGCTTCGTATGTTATTATACGGCCAACTTATAGAACCAATTTAGGAGTCACTTTGTAACTTTTCATAAAAATCGAAACAATTGAATGTGACTTGACATATGATGATTGTTTTTTTTGTGAAGATTAATCGTTGATACAGTTGAGTTATGAAATTGAAATTAACTTTTAAGATCTTAGATCTTATAAGCTATATTATAATACAAAATTCATAAATTCTTATATATTTTCTAACTAAATATTTACAAATTAATTTTTGGTTCATTGATGTATAAACAAATCTATAGGGTAAAAATAATCTATCAAGATTTTAAAAAATAGAATAAGGATTTCGAAAAATGTGAATAACAACGATACCTAATATTTGATTCTCTAATGTTTTGAAAGGTTATACTTTTTATAGTAGGAAAAATCCTCTGAATAATGTGATATGATAAGTCTAAGTTCAGTCATGCGATTGGCAATGCTTCTGTCCGGTGAAGATGCATTGGCTGAGCTGTGGATCTGGATCGCATTGGACGCGTGTACAATCGATGGTACCAAACCATCCGCCTTCTGCCTTCGGTATGATAATTGGTCGTCACCCCTCCTTCCAGCTTATATAAACACAAATAAGATTCATACATATAAGCGCGAAATTCGAGGGAGACCCACAGAGCAACGGTGCGTCTATGTTTCCGGTTCTCAGCAGCGGCAAATTAATAATAATGAAAATTGGTTATCAGTTGAAACGAGCTCAGCAGCGACAATCCGCACGAAGCCATTGGTGTTGCTGGCACTGAAGCGCGTAATATCCTATTGGCGAGTAGCGCGCACAGCGCACCGACAGACGCCGATAGAGAGGCTGGGCTCGAGAGAGTGCAGGGGAAACCGGATCACGTTGACACAAAGCGCCCGTAATCCGTTTATCTTCTCTCCGAACACTGCGAGAATGAGACGGAGAGACAGTACAGAGAAGGAGGAAAAGAGTGACAGAGCCGGGGAAAGAGAGAGAAATCGCGTATGTGTGCGCGCGTAGATCGCTTGCACGGTTCACTCCTCGTCTCGCTTTTGGGCCACAAGGTTCGCTACTTTACGATGGATAGCTAATAGACTGAGCAAAATTATTTTCAATTTATCAGAAGATGGAAAAGAATTGATGTTTGTTTTATACTTCCTGTGCATAGTTATGCACAGAGAATTCTAACTATCAATTTTCGAGGTACGTTCTTCGATGTTGGAATCGCGTTCTTAGAATTTTTATAAAAGCGCGATTACAGTTGATTCGACTACTTGGCAAAGATTTTATCACCGTTACATTTTATGAACCTTAATATATATAAATTTATCTAGGAACATCTTTAAATAATTGAGCCATAATTTTTACATCGTTATTTACAATGCTTTTGATATCATAGTTGTTTCATTTTTACAATATGGTTATATTTATAAAGTTAGCGTTATAATTTAGTATAATTAGCTGACAATGATTTTTTAAAATTTCTTAGTCTACTTTTAGTTTTTCTTTTGCTTAATTATAAATATTTAAACTTGAAATGCTTAGGTAGTGTTTATGAATATTCTACTCTGATAATTGTATTTTAACTGCAAATTAATCTAGAATTGTAAGAGCAATAACCTTATGTCATTCATATAAATGATAAATTTTAAAAAATATGTTTTAATAGATTAGTTGTAGTTGTAGTTTTAAAGCTCGCTTTTTATGGTATAGTTTGGTAATTTTTGTTTCTTCTTTCATCTATGAAGCATCCGAATAATTATATTTCTAGAGTACAATGGGTAATTTTTGTGGAAATTTGATATTAACGAGTAAATGACTATTAACTAATAAATGATGATATAGATAAATAAATCACTAAATGATTCGTTTTTATTTAAGCTATCTTCTTATTCTGAATTATATATCTAAATAAATATAAATTAATAATTACGAAAATTTTTTCTTATTGATAAATAAATTAAAATTACTATTTTGTGAAAAAATAAAAGTTGCTTTTACACCGCGAGTACTCAAAAGTTTTCTACAAGTAAACTAATAAACAGAAAATAATACAATAGATTTAGAATAAATTTCTAATAATTAGTACGGATGATATTATCACTTATTACAGGTGATATTATCATTTAAGCATGAAAAATCATTGTGTTATTGAATTTTTATTTCAGTTTCACGCACTAGCTGTTATTCTATATTGATATAGAATTTTCATTTAGCAACTTTTACCCGACCAGCGTAAAAGCTATAGGTCTTTACTATGAAATATTGAAGATACACTGCTACGTACTCGAGATAATCTTAGAAACCGCTCCTAATTGTACTTTCAGTCGCGGCGACTTTTGAGAAATTGAGAATTGTCCTTGCATGTTATTATATTTATCTCTAATTAATGAAGTACGAGGCTATTACGTCTCTCACTTTTACGTTTCATTGATATTAAAAAGGGCTTCTGCTATAGTATTTTACGATGTTGAACAAACGAAAAGAAAGCAAAGCATTCAATTGTCGGAAGATAATACGCTGATTGTAGAGTTGGCTAATAATTCATTGTTACATGGTAGCCAAATTTTTGCAGCATCAAATGAACTTTCTAAGTGAAAACCCTTCATTGTTGCAAACCCTTATGTTGTATGTAGTCTTTTGGTTTTCTAAAGACAAAAACATTTTAATTTTTTATTATTGAATGGAATATAATAACCTAATAACAAATTCCACTAACGTCCATCCGAACGAATGCAATCTGTTTCACATGATCGTTTGAGACGATGAAGATATAATCCACTATGAATGATAAGCTCCACTTTCTCTATCTTTCTCTATTCTCGCTTGGATACTTAGTAAATTAATCTGTATGGGTGCCAACCCTCGTTAGCAATAGTACGCAGGTATTTCATACTTAGTTCGAGCTGCTATTGGTCGTTGTACTCTCCATTGTGTGTCCACCCTTACTTTAATCAATAGCACGGATACTATCATATTCCATTCTGTAGCTCTCTGTCTCCATGTTTTAAAAATTTTAATCCGGGAATTTCTGGTTTGAGATTTGATTATTAATTAGTAAAGACTTCTGCCACAACTAAAAAATAACTCCTTAGCGCAAAATTTTATTTACTGTGGTATCAGAATATTTTGTACTATTTCTATGCACATAATCTTTTGCTTTTTATAGAATAGAATCAAATTTATTTTTTAAAAAAGAATTTTTTAATTACACTTTTAGCATTAATAAACTAATAAACTAATTAACATCTTCGAGATTATATAATGTATTAAGAAAATTTTACATAAATGTATATATAATATATATTGAATTAAGACTGAAAATTTTACATAAATTATAAATTATAAATTAATTATATATTGTATGTTAATCATCTAGTATTTATATACTAAAATTATTAGTATTATAAAAACAAAAGTTTTATTTCGATGTATACTTAATTGTATGTATATATGTACCTTTACTCTTTGCTTTATAATTTATCTTTACAAAGAACAACTTCTTTACAAATTTTTAATGTTTTGAAATATTTTACTAGTTTTTTTATCTATACCATTCCAAATGAAAGAAGTCCAAAGTATTCGCTTTGCATGGTAAAAAGATTGGTATTATATTATTCTTTGATTTACGTTTTCTACTACTCAATAGAAATTGGATATGTAATGCATTTATTTATTTAATATCTCGTCAGTCCTGATAAAGCTATAAGCTTAAAAATTAGAATACATTATAATTCTTACTGGGTGACAAGTATCAATCATGAGAAACATGTAGTCACAAAGAAATAATTTATGAAATTTAATATAGTGCTTAGACATAGTTTAATCTAACTTAACTTTCTATCAACATCACTATTAAAATCGCTCCCTGCTCGAGGCGTATCAATACAAGGCCATTCCCGAGTTTTCGAATCGCCATTACATCTCACCCGGTTATCATCCAGCTCCAATAGCGTTTGCTTTCGCTTCGCGGGATATTTGCATGACAACGGCATAGTTGTCGCTAATTAGCTGACGGCACATACCAGCTCGGATTAATAAGAATATTGCATTTTTAATAAAAGCCACCCGCAGCTCCGTCCCATGACACCAGTAAAGATGACTCGTCTCGACACGCAATTTGCAAGCTACGGAGCTTCCGAAAATATATATCGAAGCACTTTGATGTACTTTGTTCTTATACACACGTAACGATTATTCTGATAATGACACCATCAAAACTTCAAGAAAGAATGATTATTAAGAAAAGTTATCAAGCAAAATGTATTTGTTATCGGAGTTAAATGTCCCATTTTTAAATATATCAATAACTTAAAATTTTTCATTTTTAAGATAAAAATTTTGAGTAAAGAAGAGATATTAGGGCAAAGGTGTTTTTTAATTTTAATTTTTAAACGGATTGTTTTCTTATAATATGCCATTTCTTAATGCGTACTATTAAAAAATGTGTAAGTTAATTATTTTTTTCAATGAAATCTTTTCGATCTTTTCAAAATGCGTTTTAGTTTCAAATATATATATATATATATATATATATATATATATATACACGTATAAAACATCTAATTATTTTCATCGTTATAAAACTAAATATTTGATTCAGATATATTGTGTATCAAAATAAGTATAACTGTAGAAGGGTTTTATATCTTAAGTTGAATCAATGAAAACTATTACTTTGAATAATTAATTTATAATTATTTTTATAAGCTATTACATATTGAAATGTAATCGTTAAGTGAAATAATTTATATGGTATAATTTATAGTTTGCTTATTATTTAATAGTTTAGAATCAACAAATGTAAAATATTTTATAATATATTTAAAAAAAAGGAATTTTTCAAGATATTTGAATTTCCATAAATGAATAGAATTAGATTATACTTCGAAATTTCTTCAATTTGAGAAATAGTAAGTTTTGCAGAAGAATTTGTCAAAATTATTACAGAACGAAGAATTATGAATTAAATTATTCATTTCAATTATAATCTTTATTGCATTAAAATTTTGTATACCTTTACATAAATATTATATAAATGCAGCTATTATTTTCATTTCAATGTATATCGTAAAGCACGTTAATAAGATTAAATGAATTTGAAGACACTCTAAAACAGTATTTTCATTAATAAGTATGAATTAGTGAAACTGACCATTTTATGATTCAAAGTTTTATCTACACAGTGTGCTTTAAAGATTGCTTCTTTAGCTCATTTTTCATCTGCACTTGCACTTTGTCTTCTCATGTCTACTTTAGCTCGTATACCATCTCTGTCTCTCTCTCTCTTAATTTTTCCGCCACTTGCCCCAACCCCTTAAGCCAATATTTTACGATGATGCTTGATTTATACATTCAAAGAATTCGCATACATCTCTTGCTAGCTTGAGCAAAAACGTGTACGCGTGAGAAGATGAGAGAAAGAGAGAGAGAGAGAGAAGGCTCGCCACCGGCTGAGTAGCTCTGCTGATTGCTGCTGCATCTTTGATGACCTCGTCCAGACAGAAAAGCGAGAAGGGTCGGGTCGCTGCTGGTACGCTGATGGCTTTGCACGCCCTCGACTATTTTATGGCAGACAGCAGCAAAGAAATGGAACGAATAGAAAAGAACGAGGAAAGCGCTAGATGAAACACTCAGCAAAGAAGAAAAATGTCGAGATTGATAGTGTAACAAATTGCGTAATGATGGTAGGGTGGGTATAACTTTTTCTATTTATTCTCACCTGCTCTCTCTCTTTCTCGACGACCAAAGAACGCATATTTACTCATTTAAACGAGTCAATTAAACGACTTTCGTCGATAGATTAACGGAAGATAAAGTATGTTCAAAGGATGGAAACTTTCTGTCTGAACAAAATTCATGTACTTTTCCTTCAAATTTTCCAACTGGTGATATCTTAACAGATACCACCAGTTGAACTTTCTATGAACTAGAGTTCAATATGCTATAGATGACGTGCGGTACTGCGTTTCTATAGTATCTGAATTTCTTCAACAAAATATTTAGATCTCTTATATGTGAGGCTTTACTTTTATGCATTTTATATTATGAACTTGCGGTGCCACTTATAAACAGTTGTTTATTAATTTTAATTTAATTTAATAAAAGCTAATTTAAATACTGAGAATAGACAAGTAACCATTATTAGTTATTGTTTTTTGAATTAATGTGATACTCGAATTCAAACTAATAAACGCTTTTATTAATAAAATTTATCACATAAAGACAAGAAGTTATGAAAAAGCCTTCAAAATACTCATTTGTTTCGTTAACACTTAAACACATAATAACACATAATCATTAAATTATAACTAATTTAAAATAAACAAGGTCTTTTTTATCGTTATATTTTATTAGTAAGAAACTTTCTTCATGCTCTAAGAAACATGTATATTTAACCATTTTTATGACGGATAAGCCAAAATGAAATATACTAAAAAAGATTCGACATATTAAAATACTTTTACTTATTTTTTTTCAATGAGCTTTTCAATAAATTTTAAAACAAATGTTTTTGTTTTATGTTTTTCTCGATAATATACGCGAATGTAGATTTTTTAAAACATATATTAATCTGTCTAACTTAATGTATGTTGTAACGTATTATATAACATATATTATTGTTATAACGTATGTAACGAAATTTTATAAATTTTAATTTATTATTCTAGACAATCTATAGGTTATTATTTGCATTAGAACTATAAATAATATTACGAAGAAAATTGCTTGACTTTTAATATGCACCGAGGGTCGCTTTTTTGTTATTTTCAGGCCGGAAATGGTAGCCGTTTTGGCTCGAGTGTATAAAAAATCCATGAACACTTGTGACTTCTCGCGTTTTTTTCATTTGTTATTTCACATCCGAGGTCAGAAAAAATCATCCCAATAAGAGCGCGCGCGTGCTATCTACATGTTATATGCAAATACCTGAGACATGAAAGCGACGTAACGGGCTTACTTCCGCTTCTTTCTGTCGGTCGAACGTCCGCTCTTTCAATGTCTCTCTCTTTCTTCAATTTTCCTCAACCCCATCGTTGTCATTGTCCCTCTCACTTCTTTCTTGCCTGCTAGGCGAATTGTCGCTAGCGTCAGTTACAATGACTGGGAGAAATGAAAGGGAAAGCCTGCGCCACGTGGAATTAGTGGATTTTCGAGGAGTGTGCCGCGGCCGAGGGGAGTGACGACAAACGCGGGGCGGGAAAACGGGGACAACCTGCTGAGTAACGAAGAAGGCGGACTCGGGGAAATAAAGCGACTTTTAATACAAAATGGAAAAAGAGATAGCAAGTATGTGACAGATTAAAAAGGATTGAAGAAATGTGCGCGTGAATGTGGAAATTTAATTAAATTGAAAGCTTTATATTAACAGCATTGCAACAAAATAATAAGTTTATTTTTCAAATATTTAAAAAGGTTCCCAATATGCGATATTAAGAAAGAATTATACGTTGTGATTCCTATATACAAACGTACATTTTTCTTACAATATTTTATTACTTATTTGGAATTTTGAGAAAGATATTTTGGAATTTCTTTTAAAGTAAATGAATTAGCATACGGAATAAATTGTATATGTCAGCAAAAAATGCTTTTGTACCATTTATATGGCATATATAAGAAGTTTTAGCTGATTTAAAACATTCTTTTGTATTTCAAAATAGTAGTACAACATTTTTATATTGAAATTGTGGTTTGATCGTACGTTAATAATACAAATTGAATAATCTGTTTAGAAATTGTATTTTAAATAAGATGAAAATAAATCTTAAATTTCAATTTTCTTATAATCGGTTACTCAAAGTAGTATAAAATATTTATATTACTTTTATTTCAGCTAATGATTTGATCCTATCAATCAGATATTTAAATTTTATTTAAAATTATGTTTCTGGTCTGTAAAATCACTAGATAATATACAAATTATTAACCTGTAAATCATTCACAAAACATCAAGAGAAAAAAATGAACATTGAAATACATTCTTTTGCGAAGAAAATCATTCTAACATTTTTAGTTCCTTAACATTATTGACCTTAATTCCCGCACCATCTCTTTTACAAAATTAATAAATACCAATTTAGAAAGTATATAATATATCCATATAAATTACGCATCGTTGAAGTATTCGCACCTTTGTGCTTCAGTAATGCACGATTGATCTCATTAATAAAGTAACTGAATCCTTCCACTTCAAGAAAGTATAAAAAAAACAAGAGTGGTACACGACAAAATATTCTTCGCTTTTCACCCTGTTAAAATAAAAACAGTAATTTTCAATCGTATATATGGATGCTATATAGAAAGGGGACGTTTAAATTATCGATTATTAATAAAGCGCTTCAACGCCTTCGGTTCCATATGACGAATATATATGTAGCAACACTCACACGATACTTATGATCGAGCCATACAGTAATTCTTCTGAATTAGGCAACTAATATTCATATAGCTTACTTTGAAAAAATTCTGTATATATATTAAGTAAGAACTGTCGTTAAAGTACTCAAAATTTATTGTATATGTGTGCAAATACAAATTTTTAAGTATAGAAATAGTAATAATCGTATTGTTAGGATAAAGATACTACAATTATCCCAAAATTAATAAGCTTTTCATTGTAATAGTTTAAGCCGATAAATTTAGTATATTGGTGTTTATGTACTTTCTTTTAATTTGTCATTCTTAAATATAACAGGTAAATTATTATACAATAACATCTACTGCTACTATTAACTTATATTCGATAATACATTAGATAAATAACTTAAAAATTATTATTTGATATAGTATTATGAGAAATTTAAGTATTTTTATATTATATGAGTGTAACAGCTCTGTTTCCAAATCAACTTTCTATAACTTCAGAAATTACTCTCTAATGTTATAGAAAAGACTTTGATTAAGGAATCCACTGAATAAATTTAAACATATTAAATAGCTTATATAATTTAGTGAATAAATTACTGCTGTTAAAAGTATTAGTAATAGTTGTCTTTGCTTTATTAGTTTCGTAAATAAACAATATATTTATTTAACTACTTTTATTTGAAAAATATATCGATATTATTTTTTTATTAAACTGCACCAAAAAATGATATTATTCTTTATTACGATTTCTGAAGATAAATGAATACAATATTATTGAAACTCTTCAATAATACTGTATTCGAACACAGGCAAACACGTAAAGTAATACATCAGCCAAGGCAGGATGCATTTTAGATTTTGAATTGCGCGTTCTTACTTGCTTGTAGCTTATTCTTTTTCTCTACTTCGATGGTTCGGCTTGCCAGCAATGACTTGATTAATAATGCCTCAACGCTATGGCAGCGTCTAATAAGCTTTCCGAGCCTCGCAACGGAGGCAAAGCTGTACTTGCGTTTGCCAACCTATACGCGTGTACGTTTACATTGGAGAGCTTATGTGTGATTCTCCCAGGGAGTAGCTAGTTTACTTTGATTTTTCCCGCTTCAAGGGTCTCTCTCTCTCTCTCTATCTCTCTCTTTCTCTTACTGTATTGTAGCTTCAAAGCTTTCACACTCCTCTTTCGTACCATGCATATGTGACTTACATACGTTCAAAGGAACTTCTTTTTCTTCTTCCACTTCACACTCATTGACTATATATCTACAAAATTTGATGATTTCTTCCCTCTCACCTTCCTTATATGTTTTTTTATCATAACTACTTCGAGATAAAGGAAAAAGATCAGATATTACACAAGTAACATTTAAGCTTATATAAAATTTATATTACTTTGATTGCATTATAGATATTTAATGAACCTGCAATCTAATACAAACTAAGAATGGATTAAAATATCTTATTTTTGAGAAGTGAATATTAAATATTTGTTGTATATAAAATATAAATCTACAACGCATATAGAAAGAACTACACTACAAAGAATTATTGATAATTGTAAAATACATATTTATGTAATGAAATCGTTAGAATTAAGTAAACATTTTAAAGATTAGCTTAAACAACTTTTATGAATATAAATATATGTACATTACAATTAATTAATAATCAATCAATAAAATGTGTTTATAAATTGATTACTAATTACGATGTCGTTATTTAGATTTCTAGATGAATAATAAATTATTTATTAAAATAAATAATAGACACTGTCACACAAGAATCGTTTCTGTTGAATATTCAATTTTAATGAGAATATAATTGTTATTATTTATTGGGGATACATTATTGATTTATAGCTTGGATATTTTGTTAATCAATTTTCATAAACAATTTTATGAAAAACTCTACATTATTTAAGATTTCATTATTATAAAACAATTGTATGGTTTTAGGATTGAAGTAATTTTAGAGTTATCGTATTTTATTGATATGAACTTCCAATATTTATTTTAATCTTAAATTATACGATGTATAACGTATTCTTTCATTATGATGCTCAACACTATTTTTTTAGATTATAAATAAATCTTACAAGTTTTGCCTTTTATAATTCAAACAAAATCTACGTTTATTTCACTTAATTAACAAAGTTCTAATTTAAATCAAAGTAAGTTTAAATTAAAGTGTTTAAAGTAACCTCTTAGTACCGTATTATTACGATATAATTTTAATATTTTAGAAAGATTCTTATTATAATAATTTGACGAGTATTTTAACATATAAAAATTAACTGAAAAAATGTTGCTTTACCATTGAAACTATAACGCACTTAATATGGAATTTAATTTTCAAGAAATGTATATGTAGATATAACATCGATGAAGGTCGAATAAGATCGTAGGATGAACATCATAGGTTGCCTGAATATTTCACGATCTCATGAGGACCCTCATTGGTTTTGTTGCCTACAAAAAAAAACGAAAAATAGTAATAGAGACCTAGAGAGGTAGAAAAAGAAAGAGAGAAAGATAATATCCCTGTCCCTTAAGGATCGTCTCCTTTAATAGAAAGAATCAACGTGTGTAACCATCAAGACCGATAATCGATGGTTGCTTTATATGTTTTCTGAGCTATTCTTTTCTAAGCTAAAATATTTAGTCAAGGATTCAGTGTATGAAGAGACAATGTTTTTAATATATTAGCATATAAGGATTGCATACATTTTAACTTCTCCTTCATAAATATCCTGTGAAATTATGTAATTAAATTCCTTGACTGCATTCATGTAATTGAAACGACGTTTTAAAGCAATTATTAAAAAGATATAATAATGACTCTTTTGCTTTTATCGCTGATTAAATACGATACATTGTATATTTAATACTTAAAAACTTTATTGTTAATAGTAAATATTTCAATAATATTTTAAATAATATAAAACTATAATTTTTATAAAAATGTAAGTATTAATTAATAATTTTTTATGTACATTCTTATCTATTACAGCAAGAATATTTATCAACTTATACTATCTTGACTTGATTATTTATACAATATTTGAATGTGCTGACGCTACTACTTGTAACTTCTCAATTAATATCTCAGACACATGTAAGTAATTATTCTTTTTTAATAATAATGTCAAGAAAACTAATTCAGTTTCTCTAGACTATAGGTATTTGCCTACATTTTTTATTTTAATACTTATATGAACATTGCATAAATTAAGTTTAATATTTATCTATGAGAAATAGGAACTTTGTCATTAAACTAATAAGGTTTAACGATTATAGAAGGTTTATATGTAGATAAAATAAAAAGTTTTATCAAAAGATATTAAAATATAATTTGAGATGTTATATTTATTATTTATACATTAATAAAATTACTGGGCTATTTAAAACATTACATTTATAAATGAAGAAGCATAAAAAGGTTTAAATATTTTGAATGTCGCCTATAAATTATTCGACAAAGATCACGCTATGTTCGCAAAACAGTAGAGTTACATCATTCAAATATTTCTAATGGATCTCTTGTTGAAAAATAAACGTAGGAATACATAAAAAAAGACAAACGACGTGTCAGGTATAGGTGACGCTATGTATCGGCATAATACAAAGATTTCTGGGTTCGTTTGTATCCACTTTCAATCGCCGTCGTCGACAGCCGCCGCGAGACCAAACTTTTCTTTGTT
Source organism: Wiebesia pumilae (assembly GCA_018907045.1). Lineage (NCBI taxonomy): Eukaryota > Metazoa > Arthropoda > Insecta > Hymenoptera > Agaonidae > Wiebesia > Wiebesia pumilae. The sequence goes on along the minus strand of JACCHZ010000159.1, from coordinate 6,838,175 downwards.
GGTTAAATAAAAGAGCGGTACGTTTCGACCGACTCATATGAGCACACTACAGCACTTCTTATACGCATACTTCCTTAAAAATAGACATTGATAGCGGCAGCTACGAATCATTAAGAAGTATCCATCATGCTACGTTGATCCTACATTGATCTTTAATGACCAATTCTCCGCTCACGGAATAAGTGGCTATCTCGAAATTATTAATCCGTCTTTTGCGTTAAGTCATTCGTCATGCTCGCTTGCGTCTTTGGAGGTCGTACAGGAAGTTTTCGTGCCGATTATCGTTTAAGAAGATTTCATTTTCACTTTATTCCTCTGCAGTTTGATGGATTTCTATGTCACTTGTTGTATGCAAGTTTTTTCTTATCAATTTTGTCTCTTACTCGTTTTAAATTATTCGACAATTTGATGAAATATCTTCTAGGATTAGTGACTCACAAATAAGGTATGATTATATTAAATTAACGAATACGTATTTTTAATGTGCGAAGATTAAATAAAGTAGTATTCTAGCATATTATTAAGTTCATTTTTCTTATCATACCTTTAGCTGAACCTTTAAATCGACTCTTATTTAATTCGAATATTTCTGCTATTTATTTTCATTCACTTTATTCATTTTAAATAATCAGAAAACTATATTAGATTAATAAAAAAATAGTTATTTTCAAGAAATCTAATATCTATATTATTGTAGTGAAATTGAAAATAAAATGTCAGTTTAGGCTCAGTATAAGATTATTTACATAGTTAGATATTTCTGCAAATATTAATAATTACTCAAAAATGGTAAATTGACATCGTTAAAAAAAATATTTTTTAAACATACTTCAGTCTAACTATTAAATTTTATTTATAACTAATAAAAACGCATTCTATATATGCAGATGTTAAATACTCTAGAGTAATATGTAGTTGATAATAGTCTGAAAATTTCGGCTAACAACAGTATAAAGACGCTTTAATTCTAGTTCACTATAATGAATATATTGTTTGTAACGGTTTAGTCGAGTTTCGAAAGAAATGTTCAAAATTCTCAATATTTTCCTGATTATAACGAATTTCAAAATCAAAAATTCAAATACATTCAAAATAGTAGATTCTTTCATGAAAATCTGCATTAAATCCATAATTAAGAAACGATAACAATAATTATAGCAAGCAAAAGGAAAGCACATGAAGATTTTCTTACAGTTTCAACACATAGCAGTTAGATACGGTGACCCTTCAGTATTGCGTTTCAAACTGCTAGCGACTATAATTTGAGTAGCGTCTCGCAATATTCTTGATTTTACGTAGTTTCATTTCGTAATCATTGTAACTGATACTTTCATCATTTCACATAGATTATAGTGATCAGAAATATAAAAAATTTTAAATCTATTTTTCTTGGTCATTTCTGTATTAAGAAAATTAAAATAATGTATTGATTTATTCAAATAAAACTATTTGTAATAATTTACTTCTTTTATTTATATTTATTTCATTAAAATTCCTAAAAATTACTAAAAAAATTTGTATATATTAGTGTCACCTAAATTCCAGTCATTGTTACTGCCTACTTAAGAGAAAAATATTTGGTAATGAACAAATATTTATTTGTTTTCTTTTACATCTTTTCCTTAATTATGATATTTTTTAAACGAAGAAAATTGTAATCTCCATCTTACACAGTAAATTCTTTAAATTTTCTAGTATTCTCAGGGCACGATGCGCGTTATATTTCTTAAGCCGGGAGTTGAGAAATGTGTTATGTTTTTTTTTTGCACACAGAAGCGCGTATCTCAAGTGCACATTAATGTTGACGCACACGTGTACATCTTTTGTCGTTCACACCCAATGCCCGTCCAACTCTTTCATCCATGCTTACGCCTTGCCTACTTGAAGCGAGCCTCGCCTTCCTCTCCTTCTTTTTCGCTCCGTTTGGCATGCCTCTCTCTCTCTTTCTTGTCACTCCCTCATAATTAATCATTCCCTTCTCTCTTTCTCGTCTCCCACAATCTCTCCTCCTTCTTAATCTTCTCCTTCCTTCTTTGGGCGTCAAATAACAGCAGCATCATGGCCGCGAACCTCCAGCTAAATTTCTGGCTTTCTTCGTTCACTGCATGACAGTTGCAATGTGTGCACTTCGCCTTCATTTACACTCATTCGATCGTTTTTTCTCGTCTTCTGCTACTTTTTCTAATATATATATATATGTCTTGGAAACTGCAGATGTGCTTTGACAATACGAAATGGCTACTGATTGCTTGAAAAATTAATCCTACGTTTCTATATATGAGATAAAAATAAATACCAGTGCAGTGTTGCAAATTTTTTTTATCACTTCTCAAGAATTTATTCCAAAGTTCAGATTTTAAAAAAACGTTTATTTATACATAGAAAATTTATCATATTCTAATTTTATTATTCATTAATATTTTATAATTAGGAGTAATATCATTAACAAGATATGTAAATTGACCGATATAAAATGATGTTATTTTAGCAGTAATACTATGTTTAATATTTAATTAATTTTTTAAATAATCAACAAATAATTTTCACTTTACTTTTGACATCATAAAGTAGAGTGAAATCTAAAGTAAAAATATTAAATAATAATGAGCAATATATAAATTCACAAAAATATTAAATTTTTTTATTGTTTTTAATACAAGCACGTATATATATGCATATATTAACTTAACTGAATATTTAATATCAATTATTGGTTCTTTTCCACTCGTGTACAATGAATGTCGTGTTTACTTTCTGTCCGATTTTATTTTTCTATTTGTCGTATAAGTATGGCCTCACTCCATCCAAAGCCTTTTAATGAGTTTCACCAACGTCTTCGTTATTCAACTATGTATCTGTTTCCGTCCTGTATTAGAAAAAATAAAGGAAAACCAACTCAAAAGAAAAATAGGGTTCGTAGAATTTCGCAACTACGGAGCTTAATATGAGGCCTGTGGGTGATTGAGAGAGACATCGCTGTGATGTGCAAAACAAAAATAAGAAGTCAGAAAACTGGCATGAAAATCTCCGGCGAGTATGAATATTTCAAAAGTAAGCATTGCGCTTACTTTTCTTTTTATTCTACGTAATTATTACTCTATTTCAAGGAAGAAGAATAAATAAAATAAAAGTTTTATAACAAATGAAGAAAATGTGAGAAAATTAAATAAAATTTAAAAAGCATCATTTCATTTGTACTAAATTTTCTCCTGTTGAAAAATATATTGCTCTTAAAAATTAAATATTCTCTATATAATTACATTTAAAATTTTATTGTTACATAAATAATTTATTATTGATATTAGTTGAAAAGAATAATGAATTTTATTCTCATGATTATTCAAGCTTTATTTAATCGTATTTTATTGTAGGTATACAGAACTATGAACTTTAAATCAATTATTAAGCTTATGATAGTTTGTGAGCTAATAAAATATCGTGTACTGTTAAAAAAAATAAATGTTTGAAATACAAACTAAAATAATTGTATAATATAAAAGTTTTATCATTAAAAGAATAAATTATTTTATATAAATTATATTATATTTTATGATTTTAATTTTTACATAAAAATACGTGTATATATTATTGCTGTTTATTGTCCCTGTATAATATTTGTCGCATTTACACACATTGAAAACAAGTTTTTATAGTTAAAAATATAACAGTAAAAAATTGAAACTAAAAATGATGGTAAAATAAGTTTCATATCAAAAGTTAATATATAATATATTTGTTATATTTCTTTACTTTTGAAAAGAACTCATTGCATTTAGTTTATAAAAATTCAGTATTACAGTTATACAAATAGTTATTTAATGAAAATAAAAGCAAGTAAAATAATTTATTTTTGAAACTTAAACAAACTAATATTATTTTCATAGAAGCATTTACTGAAACTGTACTGCAATCTTGTATTATTTTTGTATTATTTACATTAAAAAAACATTTTTTATATAATTTTTTTCTTGTAAATACTAGATATGTATTTAAAGACTTAAAAATTATTAGGGAGAGGTTATTTGAGATGTAGATATTGATAATTTATAACAACAGAAAATAAATCATATTAATTTGAGATAAAATGTGTTGATGTGATTTCCGTAATTTGTACAAATGAAAATTCTTTCGTATTTGACAAAGTATAATAACAATAACAATAACAATAACAATAATAATAATAATAATAATAATAATAATAATCTATAAGTTCCAATAGGTTGCAATTATTAATTACATACATGTTATAATTTTATTTACTTTTACGTATTACAGAAGCATATTAGTAAGAGCCTTAATTGTCTGTCTTTGCTCTAGTGGCGTATCTAATTAAAATTAGTAGAAAGTAAATCTCTAAGTCTGCCTTTTCATTTTATTCAGAATGACTACAGATATTATACAATATTTTCATTGTAAAATTCCGTTTTTACGACTTTACTTGCTTTTTTATGTTTAAATACATTAAACAATATTACTATATAACTACATAACTTGATTGCAATAAATATTAAATTAAACTCATTATATTATTGAATATTAAAGATTAACACTTATACTTGATAATATTTCGCTCTAAATTTTCATTATATAACATAAATATAATCTGAAAAAGCAGATATTTTTAAAAAATTTTAAATTTTATCTTTATCTAAATTTTAATTATAACCATTATTTGTTGAAATTTATTTTGTAAAATTAGTACAAATGTATATTTTTAATTATGGTTACGGAAGAATGAATACATTATTACATTTAATTTTAATATTATTGATGTTTAATACGTTTAAGTAAAAATGTTAATATAAAAGATCTTTTGAATTAGTTATTTTTAAATTTAATAATTTTATATTCAATTAATATTAAAGTTATTTCAAAGAACTTGGTATTTGTTTATTCTTTTTCTTGTACATATTGATTACAGCTGTATTATCTGAGAAACAAAATATTGACACAAGAGCAAAACATTAAACTGTTTTCAATTCGAAAAATGTACGAACAATGAAATGGTAATATATTTAAATAATAATTGAACTGAATAGGACCAGACTCTCAAAAATTAAGGCAATGGCTTGAACTAATGAACCTTCTAAAGATTTTTATTGATTTTACAGGAAATCATATAAAAAACGATGTATAACAAAAAATAAGTCTAAGATCATAAGGGTTGGATGGTTTTCCTTGTTATCACCACGTGCCCTGCAATTCCCGTGATCGTGACGAGGATCATCACGATTATCGTCGCACATATCGTCGGCAACAAACGGAATACTCATTCGCTCTACACTCGCTTGCCAATCCAAACGAATTGGATAATTTGATCAGCTCATTGCTCGGGCCTTTGTTGGGCCTCCTGAGAACTTTTCATAGTTCTCTCTCTCTCTCTTTCTCTCTCTCTCTCTGTCTCTCTTTCTCACTTTTCGTCTTCGTTCGTCGCCTTCTTGAAGACGGAAAAGATGAGAAGGTAGAAAGATAGAGAAAGAAAGAAAGAGATCATACTCCTCAACGATAAATAAAGAATATACGACGTTTCCTTTCCAACTGAGGATATAAGAACGTATAAGTAGACGTACGTATGTACGAACATAAGCAGAGGCTAATAAGAACGACAGACGTGCCGATGAGTGTGTCTGCTGATCTCCCAGTCGGAGTGGCGGCGATTTCATGCGTGATGTGATATTCAATGTATAAAATAGCCAATCGCCTCTGACAAGGTTTCCGCTTGTATCTATCCTCTTCACTCCCTCATACTTATACTTTCATATTAATTCGCAGTTTTTACAAGCGACCTTAAATGGCATACACTCGGATTTCACTTTCTTTATTAGCAATTCGACAATCGCTGCACTTTTTAAAGACTTTTTGCTATTTTCTTTAAAAGCGGTACTAACGAAATTACATAAGATTTGATGATGAAGTATACTTTCATATAAAGCAAACTAACATACATTTAATTTCTTCTTATATTGATAAATAAATCTAATTAATTTGAATTATTTTCATAATAAGCTGGACCTCGTACAATTCCATATTCTACTTGCTGACCACAAATTATATTAATGCAATCTTATTATATAATTACGACGATTTATCCACCAAAATTAAAATAATTAATTTATTTAATATTATAAAATACTTAAAGGCTATTGAAAATTAGAATAATGCATATGAATAAATTAGAATTATAGCATAAATATAATTAGAAATATAGCATAAAACAGCTAGAAATATAGCATAAAACAGCTAGAAATATAGCAAAAAACTGATTACATGATATATTTCATATTATACTGAAGTGAAATGAAATATAATTACAACTCTTAACTTAATATAATTACAACGTTAACAAGTTTCAGTTAATAAATAGAATCTGAAATTCATCAATATTTTATCAGAATTAAAAATAATTACAATATAAATAATGTCTTAAGTATCTTATTTATACTTTAATAATTAGCTAAATTAAAATGCTAATCTTTTAAAACTGATTTATTTGATATACATATATATCACTTGAATATAAACTTAAGTAGAATTTGAATAATTTTCAATCATTTTAAATTGTGTTTGAATAAAAATATAATTATTGCTGAAGGTTATTTAGATTGTTTCACATCGTATATACATATGAATTTTATTGAATATGGAAAGTTTAATGAAAAATGTATGTTGAAAGCTGATGTAACAGGAAAATAACAAACTTATAAAATTATCTTTATGACATTCCAATAATGAAGAAATTTGGTACTTTTTTTAATATAAAATGTTAATTATATTCAAAATGATAAATTAAAATAGTAAATTTGAAAAATATTACAAAATTTAAATATTTATCTAGCGGTTAAAAATACTCCATGTTGTGAAATTCTCTTTTTGAAAATAATACAATCCAATAATACAATCTAAGAATTCACTAGAATTATAAGTATCAATTATATAAACAAAATATTAGTTATAAAAAACTTTGAAATTCCTAAGATTATTTAATGATATATCATAATATACCTTAAATAGTATCAATTGAATGAAATTTACTTATAAATATATAGTTTTGAAAATTAAATAGCACTGTCATTTTAACATTTGAAAATAATATAGTCTTAAATATTAGAATATTAACGCATCATTTGTTCATCGAAACAATCAATCAGAAATAGATACTGTTTTGTATTAATTAAGGAAACGGTAAAAAGGAATGAAAAAAGATTGTAATTGCGAATGTCGAAAGACCTCAAGCGTCATTCTTCTCGTTACTGTTCTTGCTTATCTGACTTACGTCTACTACGCCTCAAGTGGCTTTGCGCGTCATTCAGTACTTGGTTTGTAATCGCCGTTCAAGGAATACCAAAGAATTTTACCTCGGTTCTAGCACCATGGTTTCATTGTAACTTCCTTTGCTGACAGTCTTTTTTATTTTTACACTTATCGCGACAAATGCGTCTAATGAGAATCGCGGATTTCTTGCACTAATTTGACTCCATTTCTCCTATGCTCTTGCGATTCTCACTTCAAAAGATTGCAGAATTATATTGGAATCGACCTTATTCTATGGATCTGAATAATGAATAATTTTAATATTTAGTAGTTGGTTGAATGTTGAGTCAGGCACATCAATTTTGTTATACTAATATCACGTGAAACTGATTAAGGTTCAACCGAGGATCGATAAACTGAAAATGAAATTAAACGTTCTGATCCTAAAAGACTCTAAGATTATTTGTCAAAAATTTACTGCTCGTATATAGATACTTGAATATTACTTCATATAAGTAATTGAATATAAGTCATTGAGGTGTACATACTTTAAAAATGCCTATTTTCTCAATATTGAAAAAGTCAAGATTAATACGGCGATCACTAGTAGACAAATCGCTCTAGTTTTTTCCTATTTAGTCAGTATCGCATATTCGTTGCTTCATGAACTCTAAGCCTTCCCGTTACGTAAAATCGCACCCCTTTGATCACCTCTCTCTCTCTTTCTCTCTCTCTCTTACGGTTTCCTATTTCTTTATGCTCGTTTTTTTCCAACTCTCTTGCGCTACTGGATTATTCAAAGGAAGAGTGCGCCGAGATTTATCGCGTACAATGCACCGTTGATTGACCAATTCTGCAGGGTTGTCGCTTGAGTATCAGTATGAAGTCACTATGATGCACACTCGTGCACTGAATGTCATCCGACGTCGCGATGCCACGGCGTGAAGATGTCGCACGAGCCGATACGGAGCTCTCATGTAAGATCTTCGGTGGATCTCTTTCTCTTCTTGTGAAGCGAACCTCGTGATCGTATAACAGGAATAAAAAGCAGATCTTTCCGTGATAGAATCATGAAAGATTATTGCGATTCTTTTTGACATTTTGAGTACTAAAATGTGCTATTTATGTTTACTCTACTAACTGAGTGCGTTCGAATTTTAATAAAATACTCAGTATAACGCAAATTGGAAGTTATTGTGCGATTTATTATAGTTGAAATGACAATTAGTTAAAGTGATTAATCATTAAAGTGAATTATTATTTCAAAATACGCGCTGACATATAAGGGTACGAGTTACCACGTATCTATGAATCTGCATTGGATACATTGTGTTAACTTATCATAGACTGTAGATTCAGAACATTTTTATGAATATACTTACTAAAGGTGGATTTTTTCGATACTCACGCTTCTTAAATTTTATTAAAATTATTTTATTAAAATTATTTTACATTACTTTATTTAAATAAAATTATTGATAAAAAATAGTTAAAATATAGATATATGTTAATTTTATACTGACTTTTCAGACGATACCATTAAATTAAATTTACTTTTAACGCACGAAAACATTATTTTGAATGGAAATTGCTTAAAGTATTTAAATTATATTCTTTTGTACAAATGACGCATTCACAGTTATATACGTTAATTTAAGAAAGACTATTCGACAAATTTACCTTCTAGAAAATATAAAAAATATTGTAGTACTGTAAATAGTAGTGAAAAATAAAGTTAATGTTGTTAATGCACATGCAACTATTTTATGATCAAAGTTATAATTCATATGAGTAACAATGCTTTAAAACAACATTTTTTTCATTTAAATACACGTAAGTATAACAACTTTCTCGTCGTTGTCGTCGTTGTTATTATTATTATTATTGTTGTTATTACTGTTGTTTATTACATTCTAGTCTTCAAATATATATATATATATATATATATATATATATATATATATATATATATAAGAAATCTTGAAATTTCATCGCGTCATATAAATAATACACACGTACATGAGATCCACTTCGACTTTCTCCTTCCTCGCGAATGACGTACCACCAAAACGAGACACAGACATCCGTTGGTTTCCCTGCGAGAGAAGCGAGATGACAACTTTACGTTCATCTATGTTCATAAATATTTACTAGAAAATAAGTTTCACATCACGGCATAACCATTTCGAGCTGAATCTCGCATTCATGTGATCTATTCTCTCCAATTTAATGAAGCGCATCCCCTTTCTTCTTGCTTCCTCAGTAGGCCATGCTTACTTGGACAACGAATCTTCGGTATTTAATTTCATTACTAGCATTATTAACAGAAACAACAATTTACAGACTTTGAGCAATGAACTTCAGCATAATGAGTTTATGTAACAATCATGATAAAGTATTCCGTAATTTCGAATGCTTCTTATGTAATATGTAATTTCAAATGTATGTGTAAAGTACAATATATTCATTTTGTATAATTATTACAGATCTTCAGCATAGATTTTCTATTTTTTTTTTCAGAGATTTTATGTAAATAAAACATGTACATTAATAAATATTAATATATTGTAAGATTCACGGATTTGACATTGTAGAAATTGTCAAAGGTTTTTTGACAACATCAAAATTTTTAAAAATTTTCTATTAAGTATACTATTTTTATAATTTTTATGTAAAATTAATATAGAGTTATTTTAATGAAAATTACTTGTATCATAATTTGAAGTATTGTAATATTACAAATATAATATAATTATAAAGAGCTTCATACAATCATGGAAAGCACAAAAATTGTAAAAATTAAAAAATATCAATCAATATAATCGTATTATCGGTACTTCATAATTCGAAGTTTCTTGCCTATTTGAAACTTAACGATTAATGATTTCTTTTTCGAAAAATCTTCATGTTAAAGTTTTGTTTATTGCATGATTTATTTTTTAAAATAAACGAATGACTTATATTTATTTTATATTTCCTTGTATCCGATGTACAAGGATAATATTTTGAGGTTGAGGGAAGAAAGAAGGGATGTGTATTTGTATGTATATGTGCAAGAGACTTGCAGGATCGAGTAAGGTGTCAGTTGGTCTGCGAAGACGAATTATAGCGAAATGACGCATGCTTTATTTATGATTACAATTTCGATTTCTCTCTCTCTCTCGCTCTCTCTTCACTTCCCCTCTCCTTTTCGTTCGATATACATTTTTCCTCCTGGCACTGCCACCGATATGCTTTTACGGGTTTCGTTTTTGAATCGAGGCGGCGATGAGGATATTGCCTCGAGTATTTCTGCTGACTTCCTTCTGTCATCGCTTCAACCGTATGTGCCTGGCGATCGATGAATCGCGTCCTATGGAATGATTATTTATGAATTTTACATATGCCGTATGCACGATTCTTTGCTGTACGATCAATTTCTATTCACGAGAGTTTTATTAAAATATTTATACGATATATTAATAAGTATTATTTATTAGAGTTAGAGTGAACTTTAATTAGAAAATTTTGTTTAATGTGTAACGTCTTAATATATTTAATTAACCATTAATTATATTCAAGTATTTAAGTATTTTATAGAATTTTTCATTCTGAACATACATTTATGTTCCACTTACTATTCTACCTTATACATATTTTTCATTCTTTATAAAAATATCGTTATAAAAATTATAACGAATTGTACATCAGACTTTTTAAATCCATTCTAATTATTATGCTAATTAAGTTGAAAATATTTACATTTTTAATAAGTTAATTTCAAATATTTTAATTGCACAACATCTATTGTCGCTAATATGAGAAAATATAAATGTTATTGAATGTGATTATATATATATATTCGTAGATGTGAGTGATATATACATAAAGAAAATATAATAGAGTTTATTATGTTGGATAGATTTAATTTCATGAAAAAATTGAAACACATCTATTTTTTCTTAATAAAAAATATTATTTTTATATACATTCGTTAGTATTATCTATTGCTTTTTGGGTTATATTATACAATTATGTAGATCATCTAATCTTCTTTTAAAATTTTAACTTTAATATTAAAAATTTCGTATTAACCCATAATTACGCTACACTCCTAACTTACCCAAATCTTCATAAACCAATCAAAGCGAACAAAAGAGCCCATATAATCACATTCCCCTGTGATCTCCATGAGCGCAAGTACACGCCCTGAAGTCAGCATCATCATTTGTAGAATCATCAGTTCCCAATCCGTGTTTGCGCAATGCGCAATGTATTGTAAGCAGTCATCTGAGGGGTTAGAAGGATGCTAGCATGGTAGTTCTAACTATGCTAGTCCTTCCAAAGTGTTGCTATATGTATGTTAACCAATGGACCGGCATGTGTACAGCCCACGTATAGGAGTATATTGCATGTACTTAATTTTCAATGTAGAGTAGGACGTGCCTAAACATTTATACGCAAATACTCTACCGATGATAGGAAGGAACAACTTGTAAATGCGAAGGGAGTTTGGTAAGTTAACTTGTAAAATGCAATTAACGACTCTGAGAGAGCTACGTGCATAGGCTTTCTATATTTAATCTATGAGAGAGAAAGAGAAAAGAAGGGGCAAATAGAGAAATAGCAAGATAAAGAGAGACTATGAAATATGATAATAGACGAAAAGGATTCCGGGAGTGGAAAAAGTTATCGCCATATAAAAAAAACAATTGCCAAAAATTTAAGTGACGGATAAGAGCTATAAAGTGACAGCATCAATTTGAGTAACGAGAGCTAAATTTCGTTAGAGAAACTTTCTGCTTTATCTTGATACTTCTTCTTTTGGTATCTTAATTCTATCCTTTGATGTTAAGAATGGCATGTACGGTTACGATTAATGCAGTTTTTTTTCTTTTGATCTTCATACTGATATTCACTCACATCGACTAGAAAATTAGTACGAGAATGAAGGGAAAAAAAGAATTAATCTTTAAATAAGTGTGCAATGTTGAAGAAATGAACTATTTATGTGTTAAATTTTGATACGATACTATATAATAACAACATAAAATACTAGTATGAAATTTTATTTTCATAAAGATTTTTAAGTCATCCTTAAATTTATTATCAATAATTAGAATAAATAAAAAAGTAGTTAATAAGTTTTTAATTTCAAACAATTAATCCGCATAATATCAACATATATTTATAACAAATTTATGCTTTCACTTTTTATTCGTTTTTTATTTTATATTGCTAGTTAATAATTGTTGCATAACGAATTATTTCCTACATCGTTTATGTAGGGAAATTTTATTTTATTCGAAAAATATTTTCTTATAAAAAAGAGTTGTTTTTAATTTATTTATATATCAAAATTATATTACAGATAAGGTTATCAAATTATTATTATTATATATAAATGTGTTTTCTTACGTTAGATTATATTTATAATATCTTGCATAAAAATTAAATGACTATATTACACGTTATAACTGGATGTAAAAATTTTACTTGAGGAATATTTTTAAAATAATAACGAAGCATCAGTATTTAATATCAATTAGGATATTGGCCACAATAACATTATATGGAACTATTCTGAGATTACTGAGTTTCATAACTTCTCATAGTCACATGTTTAGATTTCGCATACTTGTTCAATATTGAATTTCTTGTCAATTTTCTCCATTCTCTTATCTAGCAAAAAACGATGTCTGATACCGTTTTTCCTCTTTTGGTACCTATTGATTTCCTTCTACCACCACTAGTTACCACTGAGAGTTTTCTCTTTCTTCGTTGTCCTTGGATCGATGGTATAGTAGTCGCATCTCAAGGTCATTTCTTTATTCTTTGCTTGTTGAATAGACCAACACGCGCGTCTCAGTGACAACTAGAAAGGGGAGATAGTGAAATTGAAATTGTAACAACGAGCGTACGCGCTTCATACTGTCAATAAATGGACCAAAGAGAGTCCAGCACTTTTTTCATCATTGTATTAACTTCTGCCGCTCACTTTTCTTAGTCAGTAATGTCAAGTGTTTTGTTGTTTTCAGCGTGATTCTTCTTCTTTTAATAAAATCTAATTGCAGATCTCGGTAGTTCATTATTATCTTGTATGGTGAATCATTTTAAACCTCAATTAATATTACGGTTCTATTGAAATAGTGAATATTCGGATGATGGACAAATAATTTTGTAACTATGCATTCATAATGATAAAATTTAGTACGTTTGTAACTTTGAGATTAGATTGTACATGAATACGTTCACTTGCATTTATCCAGTTTTATGTATAAATTGACATTGTAGCTTTTAGAAATTTCTATTATTCATCAGTACGGAATTAGAACATTTGATAGATGATACTGTATTGATATATTATGATTTAGTAGAGACGACATAGCTGTAAACCTCGATGTGTTTGATTTAATTGCTGTTATAATGATTCAAAGTGATTAATTATACTGGATTACATAATCTATGATTTCCTTTTGAAATATACGATCAATTTATATCACATTTGATTAGATTCAGTGTGAATATATTTTATAAGATTTTTTTAAAAGAGTTGACGAATTTAATGATTCTATATGTATTTGAATTTTTTTTAATGTCAAATTAAACTACAATTACAGAAATTTTATTATATATTAAATATTAAAAAATTTTTTTTATTTTCTTTATATTTTATAATATTATATATTTCTTTCATAACTATAGTATTGTAAATATAAGAATAAATTGCACTTTTTTATATAATTATAAATAGAACATAATTATATAATTTTTTATAATGAGGAAATAATCGTTTTTATATTAAAAACTATTGATATGTTGATATTTTAAGAATTTTTTTATTATTTACTAATGTATTATTTATTTATCATAGGAATTCGTTTATTAAAATCTATGTATGTAAAAATACATATAAACTCAAAAATTCCTTTATCTTGTTCATCTACAACATAATTTAATTCATAAGTAGTTTTACTAGATTAAATTAATTTGTTTTAAGTATATTTGACATTTTCTTAAGGAGTTTGAAACTAAGTTTTCATACTTAAATTTGCTAATCTCTTATATAATATAGTAATTAGTGATTTTCCTTTAAAATAAAATTCGATCGAAAAATTATAAATTTATAAAAATCTTGATTTAATGTAAAAATTAAAACATAAAGAAGCATTAATATATTTAATTTGAAAATAATCTTTTCGTTTAAATTTGTTTCCATAAAAACAATTATAGAGTACAATTTTTGACCAATAAAAATGTAATCTGTTCTAATAGCGGTAAAGTATATTTTTACTCTAGAATACTTTTCCACTAAATATATTGCAAATAAATAAACTTTTTTCTTTGATTTTCATTTATTATATATCTACACTCCATGATTACACTGTAAAAAATTATAATCAATTAAAGAATTTACTCATTACATTGCGCTTTCTTTATTTCCAACAGCCCTTATCTACATAAAAGAAAAAAGAGAAAAAAGAAAAAAAGTTCAAACTCTCTTCTTGCTAAATTGTTCTCAATCCCTAATAAATGATCAGATTCTATTCTAATATTAATACAAGTAATGATATTCATGGATAGAAGGTTTTAGTGCGCCTGTAGTTGTTCTTTTTTCTGCATTTTTCTCCGCCTCTTTCTTTTCTTCTTCAATATAGATAGTCAAGAGTATGAGTCCCAGCAGCAGCCATGTATACATATATATATGTATACATGCATGGGTGTGTGTACACCTTCTCTCGAAGAATGCTTGTCCGGGTGCTCTAGAAGTTAGACGTACGTTCATATCTACGTACAGAGTAACAGGTCGGATGAGCCAACTGACAGGTCTGGGTGTTCATTAGCCGCTATTCACGAAAAAGAGAGAGCGAGAAAGAGAAAGAGAAATATGCCAGGATTCTAACGATATTAGGGAGTAAACTGAGGGTACAGAAAGGAATCGAAAAATGCATTTATGGAACTCCTTTGGAATGTTCCAAGATCTGGACTAGTTACTTTATTCTCGCGCACATTCTTCTCTCTAAAAATCAGCGTTCTGTATTACACAACTAAGTAATTAGAATGTACTAAAATATATCAAGCATTGAAAATTTATTGTAATTTTTCAATTAAAAATCTTGGATATGATACCAAATGACTTCTTCATTCGATAGTTTTTAATATATATATGGATAATTGTAATATAAAATAAAGTTTAAGTATTTTTCTTACCGTTGAAATAGAGATTAGTTTAAGGAGTAAAAAATATATAGTTTGTGATTATTAAATCTTAATAAATAAATAATTATATTAAAACTAAATTTTCTTTAGATCCTTTAATTTCTTTTACTAGTTCATTATTTAGTCCTAGTGAAACTTAAATGTTGAAGTCTTTGTCTAATAAGAATATAAATAAATTAAAATAGTTGAAAAAAATACTCATTTTATTATAAGTAATTTCAAGTGAAATTTATTAAATGGTTATAATGTTACGTTGGAAATTTTGCAAAAATTCATAATCTGTATTTATATAAAAATACTATTTATGTTATAAGAAAATTAAATTCTAACTTACTGTACATATACAATAAGAATCATTTGTTGAATTTTCGTTTATTTCAAATAACTTATAACAAGACATTTAATAATTTGTGAATTAATTATGGAATATATTTGGATACGTAAATAGTACTAATATATGAGGACCCTTAAAAAATACTGAAATTCATACATCGTATTTATTATGAAATTTATTTTAACAATATTGAATACAACAATTTACAATTACCTCTCTCTGAAGAAGACATTTACAGGTCTTATAAAATAAAAGAATCTTATCACAATAGCCAATAAGCGTATTGATATTTTAACTCTTATCGCTCGTTCGAGGCGTATAATTCGTTCAAACGTATACTTGGAAATTTCCCTGGAATTGTACACTTAAAAACAAAAGTTATGAAATTCAGTAAATCTATTTAGCCATATTTAAAAGATAAATATATGTATACCCATATGATATGGAATATATTGCAGCTTGTAATAGTAACATGTATAGCAAAATGGTAAATTGGAAATTTATAACTGATGGCTGATTAACTTCTTTTGTATATAAGAAATTTAAGTATATAGATAAATAAAATACAGATATTGAAAGAAAAATTAAATAAATTATGAGAAATCAAAGAGTCTACTTCATATCCTTTAGTAAATAAAAGCCTATAACCTGGTTCATTATGATAAAATTAAACAAATTAAGGGTTCATGATGTAGGTATGAATATAATTCTATAATTATTTTTTAAATTAATTTATTGTAGCTAATTAAAAAATAATAATAGAAACTGAAAAAGCAATAACATTTGGAAAATATCAGACTTACTTTTGATAGGAAAAAGTGTTAAAAAACAAGATAAAATTGTAAAGCAAAGTACTAGTAATTGTACTACAATTATCTTTTGATTATTAGTTCAATACATAATATTCTTTTTAATTAATAGTTAGTGATTTGAACAACTCTAACTTTATATGAGAATGTAAAATCACTTACATCATGGAGTGAAATGTAATATTTCTTGAACAAAATTGTTCGATTGATATTACTCAACAGCAACATTGTGATTTATTTCAATTGAGTTTATGGAAAGTAAAGTATAATAGACCTTACCATAGCTTAATTACCACTAATTGAAGAACGAGACTGGAAATTACTTGACGAATTACTGAGCAACAATCACTATCCAATAAATATTTCATTGTATAAAAATATAGAGAATGATTTTATTGAGCTTATGTCGTACAAATTTGTAATGCAAATTAAAAATAATTCTAACACGAAGTTAAGTCTGGTATACAAATTCTAAAAATACATTCAAATAAAAATAAAAGAAAAATGAATACATTATTGAAGTTTTATCATAGTTTTCAAATTTATTCGAAAAAATTAAGGCTTCATAAGATCAGAGATTTAGTAGCAAAAAAATTCAACATCGAGCAAAAAATTTGCATCCAAATGATCATCACTCGTACATAATACCAAAATCAATTAATAATATTCTAGAATAATAATTGTAATATAATGTAATTATTACTATCAATGTTTTAATTAACCTTATTTATTAATATTTATTAATATTAATGTCTTAGTTGATATTATTTAACAATGTACATAAAAAGTAGATCTTCGATACGTATTGTAAATTATATTGAAATATAATGTATTTATAATTATAGTGTAAATAACTGTTTGTGTCAATACAGGTGATCGTTAAAACTACATAGATGCTGAAGCTTAAGATGAATAAATTATAAAAAAGAATTAAAACCTACATATCTAAATGAAAATAATAAAAATTATGATTTTCTAAGTAAGACAGACACATTTGAAATTTGTTTTTAATTGTTTTATGCAATAATGATTTAGTTACAGTGAATATTAGTAACAACAGTAGTTATAACCAAGAAATAATTTAGAAATTTTACTTCACGTATGAAACGATATACAAATATATTTTATAATGTATTTTTACATAAATAAAGTGTAATGAAATCTTTCTGAGAGACTTTTTTTCTTTAAATTTACTTAGAAAATGTTGTATTAAAAATATGTATTACTAGTAAATAATGATAGTTTTCATAGATAGTAATCATTAAAATTTATAACCAGATATAAATATCATTTAAATCAATTGAATCATTATGAAATTTATTTAATACAGATAAATGATTTGTAATTATTTGTTGATAATTTTATCAGTTTAAAGCTTTAATCACAATAAGTTTATTGTTTCAAAAGAATATCATTTCATTCGCGTAGATAAATTATCATAAAATGTGCACATAATGATCAAAATCCTCAGATATTACTAACGTTATCGGTATAAATACATGTCGTATATCCTTTACTACATTTTATCTAAGTTAATGCAGGAATAAAATATTAATGATGAAATTAATGGATTATCTACGGTGACTTTTATTATGACGTTTATTTATATCAGGCTATATGTTTGCAAAATCAAAGGTTGCAGGTAATTCATTCTCAGATTAGCTTTGACTCTGACAAAATAGCTAATCATCCAATTGACTCAATGCGCCATTTGACGTCGTAGTTGTACTAATATAAGATTAAGCTTCGTGATCATCTTAACGACTTAATGTCAAAAAGGTCGTATGCACTGATGCACCACGATAATTAAGACTTTTTAATTGACGACTAATAGACTAACATATAATAATTGACTAACATATAATAACTGCTTTACAATTTCATTTTACAGTGAAATGTATTTCATTTAAAAGTATATAAAGTTTTTGGATTTATTAAATACCTGATGAAAATACAAATATATTTTGAAGTAGTTCAAAATTAGTTTAAAAAATTATTAGTTTATTCTGTGATAATGATAGTGAAACTAGTTGACTTTTATATTAATCCGAGAATATTAGGTATCAAGGCTATTATCGAATAATAGTTTAACTGAATTTTTAGATTATATATAACTTTGAATAACTTTAGTAAATTTATTCAAAATAACAATATGATGTAGAGAAATCTTTGGAGTAAGTAACTATTTCGTTAACTTTTTTACCTACATTACTTTTCCACAAATTACTTCTTGAGAATGTGAAATGATTTTGTAATAGAAATTAAATAATTTTCGTGTCGTTATAAATTAAGGGAAAGCTCGTGGATTCTCTCAATTAAAAATAATTTTGTTTTTTTTAATCTAATGGTTTCATTTAATTTTCTTAAATAAAAAATATAGCAAAGGTATATAATATTGGGCAGTTATTTCCTTAAACTTATGAAGAATGTTATTAAATATGATTTCATAAAATTTTAAGAAAATAGACATCATTATTTTTTTTCGTGATGTCCTCCATTTAATTTGCAGCAGGTATCCTGATTTGAATTCACTATTTTAACTATGTCATGTTTTCAGTACTTGATTTCATATAAGATGACAGATTTTATAAACTCTGAACAAGAAATTTTGTATAATATATTAAGAATACTTCAAAATAAACTAAAACTATTTAAATATGTAATATTAATGTCATCTTTTACCTTTAGATAGATATTTTATTGTTCCAAATTTAATATAAAATTCTTTTCTGGTTTAACTCTAAATTACTATATATTAAGGGTATTTATTTTTATAATACTAATAATAAATAATACTTAAATTTTATAGGTATTATTTATTGTTTACTTACATTATGACAATATAGTGCAGTACATAATATTTTTGTTAAACCATAATTAAAATCATAATTTTATTGAAAATTACTGAGAAAAATAATCTTGTACTATTTTTAATACAAACCCAATCGAAAAAATTATAGCTAACAAATCAACTATAAATTAATTTTATTTAATTTTACAGAACTAAAAAGAGAACATAAAGAATAAAGAAGAAAATACTTAGAAATTATGCATCCTCTTCTTTGGAACGTCATTATATTGGCAGAGATAATTTTTGATTAACATAAATATCAGAGTTTAATAACACCTTATGTTCGGTATATAAAAAATTATGTAGATGAAACCTGTTCTCGAAAACTGTAATAACTAAAAATTTATCGAATTCGTGTAAATTGCGATAAATATCAAGACCACTTTCAGTTTCTATCGTGTTTATAAGATAATAAAACTAACTTCGCTCAAATATCTTTATTATAACATCTATTTATTACCATGTATTATTATAATTTCATTATAATATTAAAATATAAGGTAAGTCATAAAATTTCTATTTTTTAAGTATACCAAATAGATAAACAAATAAGGACAACTCTGATTTTTATTATGATTATTATTCTATATCAATGATTGATTATTTTCATTCCTAAACATTTAGAATTATTTTTCAAAAATTGTATTCGTACCTTTTCGCAAAGCATGGATTATTTTATTTTAATTAATTTATTTTAATTAATTATTTTAATTAATTATTTTAATTAAATTTTAATTAATTATTTTAATTAATTATTTTAATTAATATAAATTACTATTTAGACTTTTGTCACTAGTTTAGAAGGTGTGGAAGGTGTTTTCTGAATAACAACTTCAGGATTATTTTTTAAGATTAAAAGTTGGGATGTATGAACATGTATATATATATATATAGAATAGTAAATATCACGTACTATTCTTACATGTTGATATTTTATAAAGTTTGTATTGTACAAATATTCCAATTCGAAAATAA
Organism: Wiebesia pumilae; assembly: GCA_018907045.1. Classification (NCBI taxonomy): domain Eukaryota; kingdom Metazoa; phylum Arthropoda; class Insecta; order Hymenoptera; family Agaonidae; genus Wiebesia; species Wiebesia pumilae. The sequence goes on along the minus strand of JACCHZ010000159.1, from coordinate 6,817,756 downwards.
ATTTTGTACAATTAATGTGAAATAATAATCAACTAAATGAAATACAATGTTTATAGATTAAAAATATAGCAAAAAGTGAACATGTACATTTATTTCTGAAAAAGTTGTTTAAATGTAAAAAATCCACACACATGGTGAAAGAAAGGACTTCCTTTGTTCGAATTTAATTGAAATGGCTATTAACAGCTTCATTAAACTTAAACTGATGAAAAATTTTATATAATAGAAAAAATATTGATATATAAAAATATTTGTTGTAATTCTGATGTATATAAATCATTCTACATTCGTTTGAAAAACTTACTTTCAAAAGCGGAGACTCACGTAAGTCGGCAAATTTATCAAAAATGAAATACGATTTAACAAAAGTAATCAGTAAAAAAACGTTCGTTTCTGGACTGCCGGTTTCTAGAAACCATTGTTTTCCAAGATAAGTGTGTTATTTCTTTCCCCTCCCTTACTCGCTCACTCTCTTATTCTTTCTCTCTTTAACAAACACACACTCGCCTACATACTTGGAAAGATACACCTATGGACAAACGCGCTAATCTCTTGCGTCTTGTGTTCAACTCATGTACACACGTACACGAGCAACGCGCGAACTCGGAACCGGCCATTCAGATTCAAATGGGAAAAGCTCTCTCGGCTCTGCCGTCCCATTAAGTCGATTTTATTCGCCGGTCCTTAAAATCCACGCAAGCGTCGTACTGTCCAACTGCCTGGCTCGGCTCGTTATCCCGCTGTATGCATGTGGATATCCATACCCACATTTCAAGCGTGTACACGATTCTTACGAGGCGAGAGAAGAGGATTGTGAGTCCACAACCACAGCAATAAACGAAAGCCTTGTTTTATGGTGTAACGCTTCAAATAGCCTCGGAGGTCTATAACTGTATACTGAAAAATCTTCAGAATGAATATGTTTAGACTGATAAATAAAATTGCTTTGGCGTTGACTGCGCTGTATAAAGATAACTTTATCTCAACGTATATAGATGAGAAAGTATAAGACGTAATGTCCCGTAGACAGACAGTTATCATACTTCTACTTGTGTAATTGGCATGATTATTTTTTTACAGCAAGGCAATGAACCTTTAAATCACTAATTACTATTTACTAAGTATTAACAGATTTCTAACCCATATGTACTAAAAGACTCATATGTCTAATTCAATTAAAGATGAAATTCACTTTTTTTTTAGTAACGTAACTGAAAATGTTTAATACTATAGAATAAAGTTATCTGACGAAACTTAAATAAAATTACAGATTACACATGTCGAGGTGAATTTTACTTATAACTTTTTTCGCATATACACAATGCTGCTGCAACTCCATAATTCTTATTTTTTTCAGTGTCTCTAAATTTGTGTGCATAAGGAATACGTAAAACTACTTGTATATTCAAAACACGATGAAAAGTTCAAGGTAAGATTTATCCAAGGTTTAGTGAAGTTTATTCAATGAATTAACTAATATATGTAAATCAAAATTTACTTACAACTTAAGTAAATTTTACCTAGCACGTTTTTTAAGTTTGATCAAATATAAATTTATATCAAGCGAACACAAAAGAGAATTTTTTTTACTTTAGTTCACTGGCATGTAGAAAAATAATTTTTTTAGTTATTTCTTTAGATTATACGAAATGTATCAATGAATATTTTTTTCACAAGATTTTTACAAGACTGATTTTCAAATTCATTGATAATTAAAATTAAAATGTTTTTAATGTAAATATAAATATTTTCTACTTATATGTAGAAAACATATGCCTTATAAATAGAACTTTTTACATCATTTTAGATTTACTTAAATTTGTTATTTCTATTAATTCAATTGGCAAAAAAACTGATTTTAACTGCCTCAGTTATAAAAATACAACCACGATTAATACCTGAGATATTATTCAAAAAAATTGAAACGAAAGACGAATACAATCTAATAAAAGATCATAATATAGTAGACTACAAAAAAGTCATAAACAAAATATTAATCATGAAAGGAAAAGAAAAGACATCTTGAATTTCGGTAACATATTTTTCTATCCTCTCAAATACTAAATTGCCAGCAAATTTCCATTACAAATATATTCGATCATGACTTGTGATCGTAAATGAAATATACACTCTTCTATTGCATTATGAAAACGTACCTTTAAACTACCAAGGCAATGAAAGGAAACAAAAACGAAAATTTCGCGTGCGATTATTTCCGGGAAAAAAGAGTGCACGCGACGAAACAATGAAGCAATGGCAAGCGGTCGACTTTGTTCCCGTCGCTTTCTTCGAGAGGCGCACGCATTTCTAAAGAGTTAAAGGCATGATGGAAGGGCTTCAGTATATATATATATATCAAATTGATTAATTGACTGCGTAAACCGAAACCTTCTTTTTTCCTTTTGGGTGAAAAAAATTTTTATAGACACATTTACGAAGTAGATATTTATTTAATTTTGAAATTAGAATCAGAATCACGGTTCACACATTTGTTAAAAATGCATAGGGGAGTTTCGTATATATTGTATAAAACGTACATCATTGTAAAGAAAACCAGCAAACTAGCGAACCACTTGCGTTCTTTTTATGATTTATTGTATTTTTAACCGAAGTCAATCCTTTATGGTTTGATACGATATATTACATTGTAAGCTTTTCCAGTTCAATTTTGACCGCTTTTTAGCAGTGTTCTTAAAAATTACATACAGATTATTCAGCCTTATAAAATATGATAATCATAAATAATGATAAATTATTTATTTTTTCATAAGTATATCAATTCCAATCATTTTTATTAAAAATGTACATAAGTAAAAATAACCTGATTAAAATTTACACATATTTAGTTTCGTTTAAAGTTTGAGAATCAACGATCCATCTGATTGTGTTCTGCTTACATATGATATGTTTATTTTTAAAACTTTTATTAACTGCAACAAAAAAATAACCTAATTGTTTATAAGTAAAGAACAATATGATCAAAAACCAAAAATACATAGTTACTTTATTTTTGTGATTATCAAAAACTAAAAAACGTGGATATTTTGGAGAGAATCACATTTATAATCCCAACTGTTTAAACTTCTTTTATTAAAAATCTTTAACTTTCTATAAATTTAAGAATTTTATTTAATATATAAAGTAAATAAGAAATCAATGTTTTGCTGAAACTTGAAGCTGATGTGAATGTTTTTGTTAAAACATACTGTACATACAACTTTAATTTATTCAAAGAAGAGAATTAGATTTTTTATTAAAGAATTTGATTCCAAATTATTAATTTCATTTTATATAAATGTTTTTTTACAATGGTATATTATTAATACATTTGTACATTTTAAAATTACACAAATTATTTGAAAATTTCAATCGTTTCTTAGATTTAAATTTATACACTAATCATATTTTATTAATGTTTATTTACAATTATTAAAAATAATTAAATATTTTCATTTAAAAATTTTAAATTTAATATAATTAAAAACTTCGTTTAGAATTGAATAATGACAAAGACCAATATAAAACTTTTATATCCCAGCAAATAATATAAATTTTATTTCTTTATCGTAGTGTAGATTGAAATTCAATTGCTTTGAATATATGTTCAGTTTATTTATCATATGTAGATATATATTATTTTATTCAAATAATCTTGTTTATTAAAAGCAAGACTCACGTTATTGAGTTGTAATATATATTTTCTTCTTAATTATTGATGAAATGTACTTATTAAGTTAGTAAGAGATTTTCTAATTTTGAAAAAACTGTCAATATACATTGTATTATTTTAATATGATTTTAATTACCCAAATGGTTAATTTATGAAAATCAATCTGTTAATAAGTTTTACTTACAATATAAGCTTTAATAGATAAAACTAGAAGACATTTTAATATCTATATATGTAAATTAAAAGATATGTAGGCAAGTATTAATATTTTCCAGCAGCAAATTTTCATTAAACTAATAACAAAACACAGATCCTTAAAATACAATATCCTACAAATATTATTAGTAATATGTTAATCGCTAATATATGAAATTTGTAAAATTAGCATGAGCCATTAAATTATATAATGTGTCTACAATTGACTGTATACTTATAGTGTTTAAAATAAAATGTTTCATTTTCTGTTACATACAATAACGATTAATCAAATATTTAATAATAAAATAAGATCAGCACGTGTTAACCTAAAGCTCTATATACAACTTCAGTCTTAACTAAGAATATATTTCAGGTAATTTTCACAGCTAATTAAATATTTAAATACATATACAAAGGAATATAAAGATATATGACTATTTTATCTTATTATAAATTTATATTCATAATGAACTCAACAAATATTATTACACTTGAAAACACAAGTTTGATTCAGAAAATTCCTTCCTAAGCTGTATGAAAATTGTGAAGGTAAAATTATAGTACAATTATTATTTTAGTCTTTGGTTTTCAGTCACAAATTATATAGTTTTTCCATATTCAACCATTATAAAATATTTATTAATGGCTCTTGCTGATGTTTTTTTATGTAGCTTAATTTTATGGTAAAAATAATGATTACACTTACTTATGTAACTATATATAAAACAATAAATAATCATAATTATTATTTTATTGCTCTTTTTACAAAAACTTCTTTTACAAGAATCTTTTAATAAAAGAATCTCTCTTTTCAATTATTTTCTGTTACATAGAAAGATCTTGTTTTTTATTTATTCATTAAAAATTTTTATCGCAGTGCATATTATTATTGTAGTTGTTGTTACTTATTATTCTTACACTTCGATATTACTCTTTTATTATCATTTATGTATTTTTTGTTTATTTTGCATAACGTTTGATACAGAAAATAATAAATGAAATTCCAAATACTCTGATTATAGAGTGAAACATGTGATGAAAATTATTTTGATCAGATCAACATACTTTCATTGAATATATTGACAAATTTAGTATTTACGTTGATTTATTTCATATTAATTGCTAACATTCTAAACTTGCATAATTTTGAAAAAACTCTAAAAAATTTTCTTATAAAGTATAAAATAAGGTTAGCATTATCATTGCACATGTAATAGTTTCATGATCGTTTTAATTTAACGGCGTTAATAATAAAGAGATTACGTTCTTCTTTTAATCTTTATCTTAATTTGAAATACGAAATTTAATGTTTAATTTTTAATTTAATTTAATCAATGATAAAGTTATAGGATATTTTTTACGATTAGATAATAAAGATTTTTACATAACAAATGGAAATTTATAAGAATTCTAAGGTTAAATTACATAACTGTTATTTCATAGCATTAGCAGACAAGACGTGATTATATTATTCGTGTTATTTTCCTCAATACGTAAAATTTTGTTTTATCAACATTTAAGTAAACAAATACCTGTGAAAGAATGAATAAAATGAATAACTTTTTAAAAGTATAAAATACCCTCAGATTTCCAAATTATTTCAAGCTGTACTTTTCCTTTTTGTAAAAAAAGAAAATCAATTAAGAGCAAACAAAGTCCAGCTCGACATCAGTGATTCCTATAAGATAGAACTAGAATTCGTTGGCGAATGAGAAGAAAAACAACAGAAACTAACCAAAGAGAAGAAGAAAATAGGTAAGAAGGAGATAGGTAAAGAAAAATGAGGAGAGGGAGTAAAAGAGAAAAAACTGAAAAGAAGCTGTAGCGTGCACGAGCCGCTGAAGATGGAAGAGGAGGAGGAACGTTGCCACATTGTCTGGCGATTCCTCGGGGATGACTGGTTGCATTCAGTTTGTCCTCGATGTGTGTATCCATCTCTCTCAAGAGAGACAAAAATAGAAACAGAAAAAAGAGTGAGAGAGAGACGGTAATGTGGTATAACTCAAAGCGCTCACTGTGCCTAAGCCGTTCCTAGAAAACGCATGCACACGCCGAGCGATCGTCCCTCCGACGTTCCTTACTAACTTTTCTTTCTTTTCTTTTATGTTTAAAGGTATCGATGGATAGCTGCTTATTCCATTTTAGATGAAACCGTTGTATAAATGTTTTTATAAGCGCGCGCGCGCGTATGTATTTGCGTTTGAATGTGTCAAACAAAATTTATGAGAACTTTAGATTTATTTTACTTATTTTTAATATACTTTCAACCTATTGAATAAATACATATTATTATATAAGAGGCTTTATGGAGTTTAATTTTCTATTTTCAAATTTAAACTTGAAATAAAAAATTTAAACAACTAATTTAACTTAGCTAAAGAAAGTAAAAATTATTTCAGATAACGAAAAAAATTAAATTCTCTAATTATACTTGCCTAAAATAATTTTTAAAATGCAATTAAATTAATCAAGAAGCTTTTCTATAAAATCGTGTTCTTTCTAACACTCTTTTAATTAATGCTACGGATCTTACTATTCTTATTTTCATAATTGTTAAAAATCTTATTTTCTACCTCATATCCATTAATATTGATTATTATCAGTATTATCATTATTACTCTCAAGTATTACTATCAAGCGACATAAATGTTCCATAATGTCTATGATTATAAATTTTTTCATACAAAATAAACATTTAAATTTTACGATAATTATAAATACAAATTTTCAAAAATATAATTTATATGTAGGGATCATAAACAAATTCTTTGAATTTAAAACGTTAAACCTTAAAAGTTTTGTTCTTTAAAGATAATCAGAAAATTTTCTATAAATGTATACGTTAAAAATTTCTTAAAAATAACTCTAATCTCAAGCAAAACTCTTGTGATACCATAATTTTAGTGTTAAATTTGAATATTATAATAAAGTCAACATGAAAATTTACCAGTCGTTCACGTATCCAAGTTATACTCTACAAATTTTTCACAGAGTATCATTTAATATATTTTAGCAGAAGTTATAACAAATTTTATGTTTACTTTTTTATATAAATGTTTGAATAAAGTTGTATGTCATTCCAATGTATTAAATAAAATTATTTTATTTTTCAACTAAAAAACTTTGTCCAATCTATGCGCTCTTATCTTAGTAATTTTATCTTTATGATAGAAAAAATGATCTCATTAATGGCTTATTTTAGACAAGACAAAAGTTTTGAAGTTTTAAGCCATTTTTAAAGGGATGACTAATATTCTATTACAATTTTCAAATGATTTCTGCTTAATATTCTTCTAATTCACGTGGTAAACTAATTTAGACTATGACTAATTGCTTGTATTCGAAAGATGTTTTCAAACGCTATACTTATTATATATCACAAAATAAAATAAGCATCTACTTAGGAAAACTTACACTTTATATTAAAAAACTTGGTTTAATTTAATTTCGAAAAATTTTATTCTATATTAAAAAATTTCTTTTTTAAAAAATATGCTAATAATTAATCTTAGATAAATTTTTAAATGATAAAATAAATTTATTTTATAGTTTACATTTAACCAGTCACACAAGTTCTTTTTATATAAAAGAAATTTCGCATTTAATCTTTCCTCTCATACATTGATCGGTATTAAAAAAAAATTAATTCATTTTAAATAATATATCATGAATTCTAAAAACTTATCCAATGACTTATACGGAAAACTATAATGATGAAAACCTACATCTGCATTTAATAAACAAAATAGATTAATTTGATTTACGTAAATGCAGACAAATTGAAAGTAAAAAGGCTAATTTTTTATTAGTTAAATCATTTTCTCTTCTGTTTGCGGATGAATGAATATTAACAGAAGTAGATTGAAATTTGAAATATTTTTAAAAATATTATTTCTTGCGCGTAATAATATTATTAAAATACCAAAGTATTTTGTAGAATACCGTTCTAAATTTTTAACTTCAAATACTACTTAGTTAATTTTTAAATTAATTTATACAAGAAATACATTATATTTCTTTTAATCATTTGAAAATTACATTTAATAATCTGTTGTGATATTTGAGCAGTTCTCAAAGGTAACAAGAATATCCTCTTAACTAGAAAACAGTATAAAAGTTTTGGAATAGTCATCATGAAGTGTAACTCAAAAGTATTGAATTATAAAATTTGCAAATTCTAGTTGATAAGTTTTTGCACGCATTGTACGTAATTGTACGATTACTTGATCAATTATACTTCAACAAGCGGGCATTGCAAAAATAACGTACGTCCGCACTTTGGTGTGGCGTCATCTAGATAGTTGTGTCCGGTAGTAATTAATTTCCTGCACGCAGTACTTCGACTCAACTAAATGCTTTATTTTTGCGTGAATATGCAACTTCTATATGGCGAGTTAATAACATGCTTTACTGAATGCAACTTACAAATGAAATTGCTCTATAACTGCCGAAGTTCGCTTTTCTTTTTATTCTGTATGGTTTTCTTGTTCGTGATGAGAGAAATCAACTTTTTTATAAGACTTATAATGAATTGAAATATTAATCGTAATATATATTGTTTGAGTAAATTCATTGATTGATATTTATGGTAGTTAATTGAGCAATTATTTATTTCATATTTTTCTTTTTCATGCGGAACGAAACTTTCATATATGTAGTGTCAAGTTCTATTGGAATTAAATTTTCAGAATGATTGTACACTTTTGGCTTATGAATACTTTAATCATTGAAATAAAGATCCTACAAATTTGATTGCTTGAATTATTTTAAAAGATTCGTAAATTATAATTTTTACTTACATTTGTATGTTGCTTTAGATAAAATGAAAACTTTACAGCGTACTGTAATTTTTATTAAAAATATCAAATCAACGTGAGATAAAACTAAGTCTTTGAATTATTAATATAAATATAGCGGTAATATAAATTCACTTATAAATATAGCGTTAATATATATTAACTAGCGTTCATATAAATTTATATTCGTTAATATAAATTGTTAATATAAATTCACGATCTCTTTCAATCTAATAAGTTTTTTAAATATATTAAATGAGAACTATTTTTAGGTAAATTAAGAATGTGCTTTGTATTTCTTATTTTTAAAATAGTTAAATATAATAGTAAGACGAATTTTTACAAATTTCATAAATCTGTAATACCAATACAAGTACTAATATATTATTTTATTAATAATAGAAAAACTAGGTAATTGGTGAATAAAATGTAATAAATGAATTCTAGAAACAAAACTAGAATATATATAATGATATGTAAACTTTTCAAACGAATGAATCTGTGTAAGATAGGACAACATATTTTATTATAATTTTGATATTAATTATCATACTAATATAATTATTGCTTTTATTTGTGAATTTCGATCAACGGGACAGAAAATATATTTATTGTTTATGTATTGAATATTTTTAAAATAGTCACTTTCTACATGTTCTTAAAATATTGTATTTTGTGTGAGCATCAAAATGTCATGACGTAATTTATAATTCATTCGCCTTTTTCTATTCTTAAATCCAAAATAAAGTTTCATCTGAACCAAGAAGAATACATTTATAAATAATATCATAAAATAGTATGACATTAAAATCTGAAGTAGTTTGAGTATATTAAAAAGGGCGTCCTATAAAATCTAAACATTTTCCTGCACTAGATAAATTCAGATAAGATTATATCTACATTTATTTTCTTTAAGGTCAAATAATTATTAAAATAATAACCGTGCATCCGTTATTCAGGTATATGATAAAGTATTTCACATAATCTTCAGCCCGAATAAACAGCATCGAGAATTCAACTGTCTGACCAAAAAAGAAAAAAAATCCTTAACATCTTGCAATAACCGAATACATAGAAGAATGTGTTTATTTCAAATGATTTCAGTTATAACCCAGAAAACCACGATTTGATCTCACTACATGGTCTTACTTTTTACAAGGTCAGGATAACTTTGGTACCAATGGGAAGACCAGCAAATGCGGGTGTCGCGAGCCGCCGTTGCGATTCCTGGAGCTGCGAAACTACCTCCCTCGTAAACGAAAACAAGTACAATTTATGTAGTGGCGTTTCCTGCGCATTGGCGTTCTTCCGCGTCACCGAACCATTGTTCAACGGAGACATCCATCAAGCGCGCGAGCCAGAAACTCCGCGAAGCATGAGAGCGAGAGAAAAAAGGGACTGGTACACTCGAAGCTTTCTCTCGGGACAGTGCGCGTACACGCTGTCGGGGGTGCGCTCCTCTACTCCTCTGTTCGCTCACTCTCGCCTTTCTTTTGGGAATCGTTCGAATTTCCATGAGAAATAAGCATCTACCCCCGGGATTCTGAGTAAAGAGATCGCGCGCGGTAGTCGAAGCGCGCGGTAGTCGAAACGCGCGGCCAGGCGGTGCTGAAAGGAGGTAGGCTCGCAGGTAGACGAAAGGTAGGGGGAGAAGACGAGTAGGTGGACGCGAGCCACGTGTATTGAGTCTCGTAGCGGTTCGCCGACGATCATCTTCTCTCCCTTTTTCTCTGTATATGCGTTGCCGCGGGGGATGTGCGTTTCGCGCGAGCTGGAATGCCGCACAGCATAGCTGCACAAAGAGACCCACCGTCCTCCATTCATCGGAGCTGCTCGGCCCTCATAGATTTTCCCATAGGCGAAAAGGTGCATCCGCAGCGAGAAGAGAGAGCAACTGGGTAAGGGGGAAAGAGAAGCGGATAGAAGTTCCATCAGGTATGAAGGAGACACCCCCGCGGCGCAGCCTCCGGAAATCTCTACTTACTCGCGCGCTTGAATGGCTCCTGGACCGAGACTCGTATCTCTCTTTCTCTCTCATTCTGTCCTTCTTTCTTGCTGTCTGCATCCTAGGGCTTCTGTATTATTCCATATTTTTCTTTCTTAAACTTATCTTCTTGGATTTTGCTCCGGTACTTAGTTATTGATTATTTTTTTGGTTTGTTTTGTCTTAATGTATTATATTATATATTTATATATATTTTATTTCATTTACAAGAAGTTATAATTTATTATTAATACCGATTTTAAATTTTCAAATTTTATTCAAAAAACATGCAGTTATTATTTATTATTACCAATTAACTTACGATTCAATATTAAAATAAGAACATTATCAATGATACACGCGTTCAATGCGTAAACAATAGAAATAAACTTAATATGTTTATGGATAATTTTTATGTCAGAAATATTTAGAAACAATAACTACCTTTTCAATATCGACTTTTCACGTATTGAATATAATATGCTTTTAATTAATGTAAAAGTAAAGACACATTAAATTGGTATTTTTATGATATTCCAAGAATACAGCTGATTTTATGAACAAAATTCTCATGCTAAAGGTATTTTCTCATAAAGCAAAAGAGTACTCGAAAGTATAGGTATGCATTTTAATCGTCTCTCATAAGTACGGAATTATATCGTTACTGCCATACTACTATAGTGAGTACTACATACTAAGTACTACCATACTCCCATAGTAATCATTAAAAAATGTAAGAAATGCTTTAACTTAAATGATGCAGTTACATGATAGTATCTACACTAAAATTTCTGATGAATCTTGAAGTACACGAATACATTTCTGCATTGAGCAAATTATCCACGTACCCTTACACAAATGCTTGATCTTTGTTCAATCTTTCCTTTTGATTCCAGTGATCATTCTTCGTTTATGAGTTAAATTTATACTTTAAATATATACTTTATTTACCTATGAAGAATTCTAAAACTACTTGAATTCAACTTCAAAAATGAAAGTAACTTGTAATTATATATGTATATGTATGCTAACATGTAATAATAAAAACAAAACAAATACAAAATCTCATAATCCGTATGGAAATCAACAGCAAAAATGAGTAAAAATATACATAATATAATACAAAGTAGTTTCAATTTAGAAGAAGTATACGAAGAAAAAATAGAAAAAAGGCAAATGATGTTATAACCGTTACAATTTCCAGACATATTAAGGGAGTGCCCGAAAAATTTCGCCCTCGGAGCGAGTATATGAAAAATCCTGGGCCGCTTTTTTATTCCGTTTCTCCTTCATTTCTTGTGCTTTGATATATTTTACACAGGGGACCCATGGGAAAGCGATCTTAATTCCGAAACAGTTGTGTACCAGCCCACTCTAAGTGGTCCATACTTTGCGACAAGAAGACGACCCCTTTTTCCTCAAGCGCGGGGGACTTGTAGTCACTTTTCAAGGTATATTTTTGTTGCACGTAAAGAAAACGCCACGCTTGTTTTGTGCAACTATAAACTCCACATGTTACAGCTATATATAAGATAAGCAAGATCGATAAATATTGAGAACAAATTTCTAGGTTTATTATCGTTTATAACCACTAGTAGCCATGTATATAGTTCCCTTCGTAAATAAGCCTTCCTTAATTGGCTATATAATAATAATAATATATAATTATTATATATTATTATAATAATAATATAAGAAAATAAATTGTCAACATTCTGAAAAATTCAAGAGTATATGAAACAAAAATTATAAGTGATGAATATATAAAATTGATGCACTCTTAATTTTTTCATATTTAAATGAAATATAGACTATCGAGAAGCATGTATTTTTTATTAATAAAAAAAAGAAACTCATTCTTCTTCAGAAGTATTTATTATTAAATACCACTTATACGACATAATACCTCATGAAACATTTTTTAACGATTGAAACTAATATGAAGAAGAGAGGCAAAATAAGATAGAAAGAAAATAGTCATGTAATAGACAAGATGAATTTTGATCGCTAATATTTGAGGTACAAGCAAGAAGAAAGAAAGGGAACGTGTGTTAGCGCACAACGAAAGATGGTCAGATAAAAATGACGGAACTGTACAAGAACTAAAGAAGGAGGATCGTAGCTTTTCGCTTGTCTTTTACATTACGAATATGAATGAGAAAAATATCGGTAAATGAAGAGAAAGGGTTGAGGAGTGCCGACACACGAATCCGTTTAATTTGGACCATTGCGCACGTGCGCGCGCACGTCATATTCGATAATCCTGCAACGGATATATCTGATATAAGTCTCACAATGCATGAGCTCACCTCTTTCTTTTCAATTCTTTTTATACATTTATACACCCTCAAAATGTTACCTACACGGCTTGTTTCTAAATATTCTTTCGTCAGATAACGCAAGCATGTTATAATGAATATCGCTGGGGTCTCCCTTTTTTGTCATGTTTATTTCCCTTTTTTATGACATTTGGCTAATGTATGCCATAAGATCGTTTTAGAAAAGAGAGATAAATATTGTATGCTTAGATGTCTGAAAAGTGATTAAAATCATGTTTCTTTTATTTTGGCAATAATGTATTTGAAAAAAAATAATTGTAAGCTTACGTAAGAAGGGACGCTTTAATCTTGATACTATTAAATTTTAATTCGCAAATTGATTAAAGGAATTATAACGCTATGAAAACATTTTTATCTAATGTTTCTATAATTAGAAATTTATAATATCTATTTTAAGAATTTCAATCTTAATTGTTTTTAAAGAGAAAGTGAGAGAGAAAGAGACAGCCGTGTGTATTAATCTTATAAATTAAATATTTAGATTATATTCAAAATTATATTATATTACGTATAACTATTAAAACTTTTGGCTACAATAATATCTGAAACAATCGTTATTTATTTGATAGCAAGTTGATAAACTTAGTACACTAAATATGCTATTTTAATGATGATAATTAATATTAATTATAATTGAAAACCGAATGAAAATATGAAATATATTGAACATTAATTATGATTTCTGTACTGAATAATGTTTAAAAAATTGTAATTTATTTATAATATCGTAACTATAAACAAATTATTAAATATTTTAAAAAACTGTGGAAATCCCAATATAATTAATTCTAACTTTAAATTATTAGTAATATTATTCAAATATTAATGTTTATGAGAACCTCGTTTTGGACCATTTGATCTAATTTTTTGAAAAAGTACATGAGTGCGATGGTATATATATATATATATATATCTTGTATTATTATTGCTGTTATAAATAAGTAACAGAAGATTTTTTAATGGCTTATTTAATAAAAAGTTAATTTATATTTGTCATGCCCTTGGTAATTATATAATTTTTATGAGTATGCAAAATAAAAAATAATAAAATACTGATATTAAATTTAATTTTGGGTGTTAAAAAATAAAGTAACTTATAAAATTTTTTTTATAAAAAATTATAGACAGTGATTACTAATTTCCTTTAATTTAATTTGACAAATGACTTATGAGAAACTTTCAATAATGAGAGAGGTTACTGACCGTCGTACACATCTTCCCAATCCAAGATTTGTATACTTATTGTATCCAACATCTTTCACCGGTGGCTCTCAATTCTTCATTTCCCTTTCCAATAGAATTCGCCATCAAAGGATAGTGCTCTATCGCGTCTCTAGTTTTTTCCCTCCCCACAGAAATAGAAAAAAGAAAAGCAGAGGTTTAAGATACATTACGCAGAACGACTTGTCTTTGATTGGTTGCTCATTTATTCAGCGTGCAAATAGCGCATGCATATACGTATTCAACTAATAAAACAGGTGATATGGAGATCGGTTCTATTCGTAGAATAGAATATGAAATTCTTTTTGGCGTACGAAAAGACGCGGAAAATGAACCGGAAAGAGAGGAACGCAACAGATCTTCCACGATCGAATTCACATTATACACCGGCAACTTATACAATGCAATTCAGTAATTTAACACGCCCCTCACAATGTGATACGGCATGGTGGACGTATTTCGACCCGAATGAGCCAATAAAAACATTAGAAATTGAAGGAGTTATGATGATGAGTAACTGAACGCTTGTTACAGCTGCGAGATTATTTATAATTGCCTTACTGCAAGCACGTAATCCCATATTGTTAAAACGATTTGCTTATTAATTATGAACAGATAATGAAGATTCTTAGTAATTGCAGAGGTTTTTTTTATTGATTAACCTACAATTATATAGAGTTTATTTAATTGTATGGTAATAATTAAATAATTATAGTACATTAATCTTACACAATCATAATGTACACTAATCATTAACAAATGTAACGTAGTATTTTATAAAATTAATAGTTTCAAATAATATTTATAATAACTAGACGTTAGAACATTATACGATGAAAAATGATAAGAAAGTTATGTGTGTATAATTGGCAGCGTGATTCACAAATGTACACAAATCGAATAAAATAGAGTTTATTGATATGACGGATATGTGTAGCCTCAATACTTCGTAAAGTAACCCAAATATTGCCTTAGCTTTCGTTTTTTACCACTTATATAATACACTTAAAACATAAAACTCGCCTAAAACAAAAGGGTGCTATCGTTATTAGTCATGGACTCTAGATCGAATTCCGTCTATTTTCATTAAAGGCTTTATCAGAAAATTATTTGTTATTGTATTTAAATTTTATTTTAATTAAAAATGGTAATTTGTTTTGCAAAGACTATGTCTTTGTGTATAACTTTACTTATTTAAATTTAAGATTCTTTGTAATAAAATTACTAAGTTAGCGATGTTAAATTGAATACTGATTGAATGTTGAAATAATGTAACGGATATTATTTAAAGTAAAAATATATTAATCCAGTATAACTATCATAATATTAACCCGTAAACAAAATTGTATACTATTTATGCATACAAAAGTTAGCAGCTTCAAATACTCTACGATTTTTCATCAAAACAGTAATTTGAGTATAACTATCAAAGTGATCACAAAGTATAAAATATTATCATAATTTTAAATGAAAAATTCATAGTACCTGACGAAAATTTTCAAACATTTCTTACAACATTATCTACACATATACGTTGGCAGTGTAAAGTAACACTTGTGAAGAGAAAGAGAAAAGATAGAGGGTATCCAACCACACCCCAATTTAAACGGAGAATAAAAAAAACCTCCTCCATGCAAAAGAAGAGAAGAATCCGTAACGTCTTGATCAATCACAATTGTCTGTCTTTGTTTACGCTACACATCCTGGAGTACAAAAAAGAAACGTCAATAAAAGTGCAAGTGCGCCCGAATACAGTTCTACCTTTTTCCCATATATACATCTTTGACATTTCGCTTTTTCGGACCGCCCATGTATCCATCGACCTCTGGATTATCCATCTTAAACACTTCATCATTACATAATACGTACTCAAACAACATTTATTTGTGCGTGCGTATGAAAGTTTTTCAACAAACGATGGTAAATGTGTTTAGGAAAGTCAATTTCTCGGTTCTGGTAACGGCGCAAATTCAAGCCAAGAGATCCAATCACCTCGCGTGCGCTTTTTAACGTTTTCTATATATGTATTGTGCACAATGTGTTATACGTGCATCGAGGTGCTTTTCTATAAGTGCACATTATATAGACGCATTTTCATTCTTGTTTAGGTGTCTTATTGTAGAGTCGAAACTACTGTTGCTATTACTACTCGATTACAAAATAGCTGGCATTTGAATGATTTTAAATTCTTTGTGTTGTCAAAGAAGTGATGCGATAATTGGATATTTATGGACTATTTTACTCGTCAATATGTACTCTTCTAGATCGTTCCGATTGATATTTTTGTTCCCAAACTTATTAACTATACGGTAGACTGTAATTATTGTATAATGATTAATTGATGGTTCGATAAAAATTAATTATACTAAATGAATTAAAAGTAATGAATTCTTTATTATTGATTAAACATTATTAGGTCTTCAAAAGATTCTTATAAATTCACTTAACGATTAAGTTGAGATGAAATACACATACTCGTGCGAACATTTTCATTACAAATGGATGAAATTATCTATGTTACTGAAAGATACGTAAATTAAATCAAACAAAGGTAGTACAGATTATATCTAATATTAGTTAAGCAATTGTATTTACTGAATTGTATTAACTGAAATTAGGCAATACATTTTATACAAATATATAATTTGCATAAAAGTAAATCTTCTTTTAATTAAATAGAAACTCGTTACTTTATATTAAAATATTCAAACTATATCATTCGGTGAATATGAGTAGTTAGTGAATACAAATAATAGATGAATACATACGGTAATTACAAGTAGCCATGATTACTGTTTAAATAGTAGAGAAAAAAGAGCAAATCAATCGCAAAAGATTTTATAGATTTCAGTGTATAATTAGTAAAAGGAAACCATTCACATTTTATCTATCCACTTCAACATGCCGCGGTTGTAAGAAGATGCAATAAATTCACTTGATTCGGGGGTTCTTCATCGATTGAGGGACGAATCAGTTCTCTCTGTGCTATTTGCTTAATCAAGTGTAAAATCAGAGAAGTTAATCGAAGAAGATCAAGAGAAGTGGCAAATTTGCACTCTTTCTTTCTCTTGATTAAACGTACTTTTCCATCTTGTGGCACTTTTCGTATAAATAGCTCATAAATAAAAATCAAAAGAGATACTCAACCTCTTTTACGGAGTTCCAATGGAAAGCAAAGATATTTGTTCAAATTGGATACGAATAGGACGAATTTTCATGCCCTGGATGAATTTTAATGAGCTGATCTCTTGTTAAGAAATTTATATAGTTGTTTATTTACGAGTAAAATTTTTCATATTATCGCGTGCACTTTAATTATATAAATAATATAAAACATAATACTTAATGAGTATTAAAGATTTACTATAATCAAATTTTCGTCTCGTGCTTAATCTAAAGCAATATCGTTGTTATTATTATAAATAAAAAAATTAATACTTCTTTTTTATCTGACATTTACCTAAAATAAGTCAAAATATTTTTTTGCATTACACACATTATTCTGTGTCACTATCAATTGTCAGTAATACAACTAATAATAGAATTTTATTTGATTTTTAGGTTTATTAAGATTTTGTTATTTTTAATTAAAAGTACAAAAGTTGAAAAAGTAAATATTTTTTACTTTTTAAGTTCGAATGAGTAGATAATGTTCTTTACGAATCATTGAAGTGACTTACTTTTATTAGCTCGGCCAAGTTAATCAATAATAAACTTCGGCATAGATGTAACCACAAGTATTGATCGACCTTCGTCAGTTTTCAAGAAGTGACCTCTAGCAAAGAATCAAGTATATCCAAGCACTAAAATAGAACCTGCCAAAATTTCACCCATATAAAATTCTCATTCGTTAAACAATGTGCCATACAACTCTACGGCAAAATTCCAAAAAGAAAAAATCCCCGTGAAACCAAATGCTCTCTCTCTCTCTCTCTCTCTTACTCCCTCCCATCCCTCTAGAGCAGCTTCATTCACAAAGAAGAATGCGTGTAGTTTCCGGTGCTGTCCGGTCCCTTGTCGCAGTGCCGCTTCAGCCCTTGATCAGGAGAATGAGAAGAAAGCTCACGCACATTCGGCGCAACGCTGTCTAGAGCGTCTGCAGGTATATGCCAGGTGTGTGAGTTTGAAGCCGAAAAATATAAATTACCTTCCGCACTTCCAAGAACGAGGCGAAGCGCGCGAAGCTTACCAAAGCCGCCACTGACCAAAATTTACGAGCAAATTAATCGTAATATCGACAGTCGGCGTGGACCCGCAGTGTCTACCAAGACCGGAGAGCGAGACTTGGGAGACACGAACGTGGTCTCCGAGATTATATTGCTGGTGCGGGCAGTTGGTTGCACCTTGATTTTTTCTTCTTTCAGTTCGTACCTTCTTTCTTTTTTTGATTTTTCCTTCTTTCCTTTTTTATTACTTTGTGGACACCAGGATTGGAGGGAAATGGCGAAGAAGTAGTCTTAGTTCTAGGTTCCTAGTCCTAGTTCAATCATTTTATTAGGAATAGACTATCTTGTAGGAATATTTTAGTCGATAAATGATTGATGATCAAACTTTTTAGATGGCAGTATTTAAAAACTGAATAATCTAAATGTTTCGAGTTGTCAGTTGGTACTTACGTCAAATTAAAAGGCCAATCTTCAATAAAATATATTTTTACTGCAGCTATTGTAATTTCGTGTATTCAAAAAGTTTTAAATCGTACATTCGCAGGAAGGTTTTATTTGCGTGTCAGCATTACCCAAATTCAAAGGATTATATAAATCAAATTTATAACGAGTTTTCCATATTTTATGCAGGTTTTTGACAAGCGTTTATCGTCAGCTGTAGCAAAAATGTAGATATTTATATTTTTCAATTACTTCTTACTTTATATTGATATAATATGCTTTCACATAGTTCATATAAAGTATATCACTATTCATTTATTTTTATTTTATATTTTTTTTTATAAAATATATTTTATATTTCATTTATATATCATTTATTATAAAGTTTATCACATTAATATAAAACTTATTCATAAATCATAGCATATTTATGTTTTAATAATTAAATTTTTACTAAAATAAGAAGATATTACATAGACTGTTCGATTTCTTTGTTATGAGTTTTAATATACTAATTAATCTATTATGCAATTCACTAATATAAATTTTAAATATTAAATAATATCCATTTCATACAAATTTAATTTCTATATCTTATAACATGCTTAAAATTTTAAGCATTGACTCAGAACACTAATATTTTTTTTAATTTTTATTAATTTCATCGATAATACTTTGAATTATTTTTGTAATAACTAATAGAATTGTAAAAGACTTAAAAAAACAAAAACGCACGAAACAAAATATTATAGGTTGAATGTAAGAAATGTCCTACTAAATACGTAATATATAAGTAAGCTTTAGCAGTTTTTGAAATATTTATTTCTTTGAATTCTGTATCGTTTATAAAATATCAAACAATACCTTAACCTTCTTCCAAAAAAGAACTTATTCTTGAGTATTCCTTTAACATAAAAAAATATAATTGCGCACTTGATTAACTAAAATCCAGGTAATCTTTTGACTTTTAATTGGAAGCTAATCTATTTACTATAAATGTCATGATTGCTTTGTTGAAAACACAAAAGTATTCTTTCAGATCGACCTTCTAATCCGACCAATGCATAGAACTCATCCTTAATTCCATATCATAAATAAATATAGAAATGACATGGAACAGAAGATACGAAGTCTAAAATAGGAAGTGAACAAGAAGAAGAGGCGTTAAGTGCATAAATCATAAAGGAAGAACACTAGCTGCTTTTGCAATATTCACCGCAAGAAAACAACAAGTGCAGTATACTTCTATATGCAATATAAATGTCGGTAAGACACCTGCATGTTGATCGGACTATCCTCCGTTGTAGCGATGATTTATGCTTTTAGCAGGTGGACTGGAGACGATGAATTTTCGAATGCCTTCAAGGAACTTTTGTGATGCCATTGTCACATTGGGATTTTGCGATTTGCTCTACCGAAGAGTGTCGGGAACTGATTCTTAAAGGTCGGCAGAGTGAGAGAAAGAGAAAGCAAATTCAACACGCATTTCTTAATAGGAGATTGACCGTCGATTTTCTAAATATCTCGTATCACTTTTTCTTCCTTCTACGTCACTTCTTTTATATTACTTTCTTTCCCTTTTTCACATTATTGGATTTATTAATTTCATTAAATATAAAAATATTTATTATATAATTCTAAATTTGAAACTAAAACAAGTCAATAAATGCTATTTGAATTGTACACGCTTTGATAAGTATTTATTTTATATAAAAAGATAAATAAAAAATTATCTAAATATAAGAAGATATTACCTAAATATGATTTAGGTCAATAAAACTCGTTCATCCGAATAAACTATGGCTTTAAATAAAGAAGAACGTGTATCTTTCTAGATATTAATTCTTTTTACGTAGATTTTATTTTTATAACGTGTCTAACATTTATACGTCACACAAAGATTGAAAGTATCAGTATTATATTTATTATTGAATATTATTTTAATTCTTATTATGCTTAACGTACAATAATCTACAAAATCTCTAGTTTCTTGAACTACAGACACCTTAAAATAAAATTATCTTTTTATTTTAACATTCTTACGAATAATAGGATCATAAAAATTTATTTACTACCTCAGATACTTTAAAAAATCTCTAGTCAAAACTATATTACAGAATATTATTATATACATTATTATTATAACTATTACATTATCTATGGACTATATTACATATTTTCAGATATATTTGAAAATAAAAAATTGTAATTATAGTAACAAGAATAATGTAGAAAAAATTACTGTGTCGATTTTGATTTTTGATTGCCAATACAAACTAGTAAATTCTTTATTTCAACATTGAAAATATTTAACAGTAGTTTCATACTTTTTATAATTACATATATACTTAACTTGGCAAGTTTTTAAGATCAAGAAAATGAGAGACAAGTATATGATCGACTAGATCTAATCAATACAATACAAATCATTCGTATTTGCTTGAAAATCTATTCCAATTTTTCGAATGCTAGTTGCTGATTCTTTTAAATTAGATTTGTAATAGTTTCTTATTAGAAACATACAGTGTTAATATTTGTAATTGTATTAGATAACGTTGAAGGCATACATCGTGTAGTTTACTATCTATTATCTGTAGTACTAGCCGGTATTGTTATTTCCCTATTTATCTATAATTCTACTACATATTGGCAGAGTATTATTTTAAATAAAATTGTTTTAGAACTTAGTTTAAAAATATAAAGATGACTTATTAATTTTACAAATTGAGATTAAAACCCTGCAATATGAAATCATTCCGAGCTTAAGAAGATAATTAAAAAAAATATTTTTATCTATGTAAACACAAGTTGCTGTTATACTTTAAAAATTTTAATCGATTTTTCACTATTCTTAATAAGTGATTCTAATTGCTTAACTTATGTATCATATTATTAAAGATTATTAAAAATTTTAATCATTAATGAACTATTCAAAATTTGAAATATACACGTCAACCATTTTACGCAAATTTGTTTTACACTGTTAATATTTAGCATTCAATAATGCAGTAAGTACAAAATCTAAGTAAATTCAAATTGATAGTATTA
This sequence comes from Wiebesia pumilae, assembly GCA_018907045.1. Classification (NCBI taxonomy): domain Eukaryota; kingdom Metazoa; phylum Arthropoda; class Insecta; order Hymenoptera; family Agaonidae; genus Wiebesia; species Wiebesia pumilae. The sequence continues at coordinate 6,795,893 of JACCHZ010000159.1, read as the reverse complement.
ATATAGTTAAAAATATGCTTAGGTAGAAGCAGTATGAAGTGTTGAAAGTTAATCACATAAAAATCAATGAATACAGCATTAATTTTTAAGAGTAAATTTGAGCTCACGAATATTCAAACTTTAACTGACCTAATGTTTAAGTATTGTTAAAATTCTTTTAACAATATGTATAAACAATTTAAAATAGTTCTAGTTACTAAATAGAATTGTGTAATCTAAAATAGTCAATAAATTATTTTAATCTATTTATTGCAACGTAAACAATAAATGATTTTACCGAGGGTGCATAAATTATATTAATTTATGTAATATAATTCGTAATCGAGATGTAAATAAATTTTTAGTGTAATATTTAGAAATATCTTTACTAAATCTGGAATAAAGAAACCACTATGTATCATATAGCAAATACTCATTCGTATTTTAATTCTGATATTATTGTATATGTCGGTAAAATTTATTACTTTATATTTGAAAATATGCAAATTTTCAATCATAAATATTCTCTGAGCTCTTTTAAATACATAAAAATTTCTATTTGAAATTATTCTTTTAATAATTGATAAAAATTACCGAGTATTATAAAAAATATTACAATTTCTTAATATTGGTGATTGTATGCTATTAAAGTATACTTTTTATATTTTTAGCTATATTATTTTACTCTGAACTTCTTAGTCTTTATAGTATCTGACTGTTTCATTTATAGAGTATGTGTTCCCTTTACTAATTGATTTCCATGTCTTATATTTGCTATACACCTCTTATGTTTTTCAATGTAAGTAGAAATTTTTAATATATTTTTCTTTAAGTGTATATGAATCAGATTAATTTAGTATTGATAGTGAAATAATGAAAGTCAGATAATCAGTTTTATACTTGGAATTTACAATTTTCTTGAAACTCAATCGATACTTTAAACGAGTAAATTTCTTGTACAAGAAAATCAAAGTATAGTTTATACTCGAAAGAGTTGAGCTATTTTCAACTGTCTAGTGGCTTACCTATTTTCAAATTCTTATGGATGACCTATCCATCGTTTACACCTTAATTATTTCTCTCTCTATCTCAACTACCATAAATCTGCTATGAGAGCATCGTAAGGATTTCGGGATGTTGATTTTTGCTGTGTCGCACTGCGCTTAATTCGGCTTACACGAAGGCGATCCCATCCTTCGCCCACTCGCTTAAGGCGAGACTGTGAAAACATTTGTCGGGCGCCCGTTTTGCAGGGCCATAGAGCCAATAATACAATCCACAACTGGTGTAGTTTCTCCGACATCAGTAATGATCTTTGTTATTGTTATTTCGGTGTTATCCCTACTTAAGACTTATCGAATTGGCAGCCGTAAGTACTGTTTGGATCTCACTCGAGTGGAAGAGCGAAGCTGATCAGCTCGATTCTACCCACAATTTTCGTGCATACCGAAGTGTATGCAGACCGATTTTAGATATGAGATTTTTAAGATCGGCGGATTATAGTTGATAGTAGGAGCACGTATTTAGCCAAGAAATTCAGAGTATCCTTGAACGTGTATGGTCTTCTTTTATTGGAAGCAACGCTGATATCCACTGTTTCTTTTTACCTGTTCGATTATAAGTAAAATATAAGTAAAATGCCAAAAAAGATATTTGTTAAGAATTATTATAGCATAGATCATAGAGTAAGAACAAAAATTCTATCAAATGAAATATTAATTTTTATAATACGCTTAATAATAATCATAGTTGCCGGAAAAAAGTAATATATAAAATCCTTATTTAAATTTTAAAGGATATTTATTCTTTAAATCTTTGCAATTTATGTATAAAAATATAAAATTATACCGTTGATTAGCATGATGAAATAATTTTTTTCTTTTAATACTTATTTTGTAGAAGTATTTATAATTGAATTTTATAATAATATTTATAATATAAAGTAATATTTACTTTTGTACTTCTCGAAGTAACATAAATCAGAAATTTTCATATGTAAATAGCAAATATAAAATAACAAATGAATTTAATAACAGAAAGCTTTTTTAATTATTTAAATTGAATACAACTCTGATGCAACAAACAAACCTTGAAACAAAATAGTGAATTATTTGTTTCTTTTTTTAAATTAGTGGAATACAAAATTTTATTAATAAAAATTTACATCATTTTTCAAAAAATGAAAACAAAATTATCACCAGTTACGATACTTGTAGTGAAAATATTTTCGCCATATAAACTTATCTCGCAAAATAATCATATTCACTAACGCTGAGCAAGAAAATTTTTCAATATGACTTATAACGTGAGAAAAAACTAAACAGAACTAAACATAACAAAACTAAACATAGAATAAAAACAGTGCGCAGGTAAAAGTCGAAAAGAAGTAACGAAGAAGAACAGAGGAAACGAACAAATGCGCGAGTTAATAAGCCTAATCCTGTAATTCTACGGGTGCAGATTAGTCTTAATATCCTATTGAAAGAAACAGTTGTAAAAAGAAAGGCACGGACTGGGTGAATAATAAAAGTATAAATTCGAATACAATCAGCAATGTAAATAATGTTGTAAAAGAACAGATGTGGTAAAAAGATTTTGTTCATAATAATCAATTAGCTTTTCCTGTAAAACAAAAGTCAACACTCTTCAACCAATGCACAAATAAACAAAGCAATACTTTATATTTTATTAAATTTATTACATTTATTAAATTTATACTACTTAAGAAAAACGTTTATTTGCTTAAGTAATCTAAATTTCTTATTATATTCTTTGTTATTTTATTAAATAATTACAGTAGACTTTAATCTAAAGAAAAAATATTTATAATAACTATTTTGATCAAATAGTATCGATCATTTTTCTATTCAATTTTCTATTCTTTTAAAAAAGAAATTAATAATATGATATTCTTTTATTGTTTATAAAATTAAAAATTGGATAATTTAGTAAACCTGTACAAGTAAAAGTGCAAATTATAACAAAATTTAATATTTGCTCAAATGAAACATCTGATCACTTCATATAGCAAGTCTTTTTATTACGAAAGTCAATAAAATGTCAATAACACATGTGTGCATAGGTTGAAATCGAAAATAAGAAAGTTATATGTTCTGCCTTCGTGTACTTCGTATAGACTGTTAATCATGAAATATTTTCAGTCGTATCCATACATATGATACAATCAGTAATGCATCTTCAACTGGTACATCTAAACGCAGGCAATTTACTTGTAAACTAAGGAAAAATCTACGTTCTTAAAAAGAATTTGCAAAAAATGTTTAAATTAGAAACTAAAATTTATTTGCGTAGACCGTCTAATTATTAACAATGTGCACTTGTATGACGGCCGGTTGCTCTATCTTCGATGGATCCCCCGGTGCGTCCTTGAGCGAACGCGTGCTTTTTTTTAGAGAGAAGAAAGGTAGAAAAAGAAGAGGCAGAGAGAGAGAGAGAGTCTGAAAGAGAGAGAGAGAGAGAAAGCTCAAAGGCTCAGTGAACGCGTAACCGCTAGACAGCGAGGAGCCGCGGTTGCGAGCGAGAGCGTCGGGCTGTCTAGAAAGTAACGAAACAATGAAGAAGCGCCGGAACAGAACAGAGCAAGAAAACTATACACGTGTACTCGATAACGAACCTGTCGCCGACACCGGTAAAACTCGTCTTTTCTATCAGCTGCGAGAACAAATCATTAACTCATTGCGTAAGCGCTGCTTTTTTTTCTTTAGTTACGTTTTCCTAGCGATGTTGAGGTAAACGTTCGATACACATTACAGCCTGCAAAGTTGACCAGCATCACATCGGGACAAACCGACAGACTGTTCGGCCTCGTTATACTCGGGAATAAGCATGGGCATTTCTACTTTATTGCAAGATTCCGTGAGCATATATCGAGAATGGTAGACGATGTTGTATTTAACGTTTTACATTGTGCATTACTTCTCTTATGTGGGACTATATATTTGGTCGGGTTCATCTATATTCAAAACATAAAAAGATTTCTTCTATGAAAATTAACTCGAGTTTTTAACGTTCTTTTAACCATTTATACAATAGATTTGTCGTTGTAAATCAACATCTTTTCATGAAATTTTAATAATTACAAATATTTTACTTATTTGTACACACCTTTTAAATGGACAAAGCTTTAAAAACTAATGAAATGTATATTATGATTGTGAATCTAGAAAACACCTGACGCATTATATAGCGTTTTCATGCTTTAATCGTCTGTTTATTAAATATCTTTTTTAATAAACGTAATAGTGCCATAATATCCAACATGAAAACATTGATCAAGTTTTAACAGAAACGTCTGTCACTCAAATATGCTATTGCAATAATAGAAGAAACCACACGGTAAAAGGAATGAAAGTTTCAACGAAAGAATCCGCGCAGTGAAGACATTTTTTCTGGCTTAAAACTGACCGATTATCTTCATAGATTCGCAACCTGTAGCAACTCAACATTTACTAAGATCGATCTACATCGATCTTCATGACTATCAGCTACGACATCATCCTCCGTTCGACGGAAATCCTTTTTGAAAATGTCCGTAGGCCTTCATGTCCACCCCGAGAAACTCGAGCAACAGCAGCACTTCGTTTTCAATTATTCCCTCATCTGAAACAAATCGACAGGCTACTCACCTCGTGGTTTGAAAAAGATGTGAAAGACCGAGAAGAAAAAAAGATGCTGAGAGATGTCCTTTCGAGATATAACATCGGGGTCATGAATGAAGTCCTTCTTCTCCCTCTCACGCTCTCTATCTCGCGCTCACACTTTCTCTCTCACTCTCTCTCTCTCTCTCTCTCTCTCTGTCTTTCGTTCATGGTTCGAACCAGCAGCAACGAGTCTCTCCAGAAAGATGAGATCGTACGATAAGCACTTTGGTCCATTTATATTTGCACCACCTACTTCCTTTTTGAAAGAGCGTACAAGCCCATCGTTCTACCTGCCGAGAGCTCAAACCTCTTTCTACAAATGATTTATCAACCAAACAATTTAAGTATACGCTATTGTCTATAAATGTGAGTGTTTGTACCTCGTGTATATGAAACCACATAAAAATATGTATCCTGAACGTAGAAAACGATAAGAACATCATTCATCAATTGATTTGACCATGAAAAGTACCATTTTCAATATACGTATACCTACACAGATATTTTATATGGTTAAAATGATACGTAAGGGAATGAGTTGTTTCCGGTGAATCTTATGAAACTCATAAAACGTCGAATTAGACCTACAAGTGTAATTTCGGTTAGAGAATCGGTGTTATACAACTAAGATTGCACATCTGTTATTAAAAAGTTAAAATAATATTGAGAGGAAAGTTTTTATATTTATGTATTTCATCAAAATTACTTATCATGTTATAAAATCAAGTTCATTTTTTAAAAATATTATTTATTAGTTCTACATGTAATTATTTGTAAAATTTAGCAATAAATTTTATTGTAACTTCAAGTGAACTTAAGAGAAATATTAACTTTCTAATCACAAATGATTTTTATCGAAAATCACTTATTGGATTAAGATGAACAATAAATCGTATCTTTACGAATAGACGTTTTCTTTATGAAATAAATTTTATAATTATTTTCACTTTTAATTAATGTTTAACAAATAAAATATTAAATTTATAATTTAATATTAAAATTCGTATTAAACTCTAAAATTACTTCGGAAACAATATCACATAATATAAAATAAAGCTAGAGATGATATTTGATAAATTCTGTTTATAAAAAATAAATCCATGCAAATTAATGATAATAAAAATTTAATAATATGTATAATATTTGATTTGTTAAAATGAAATGAAATCTTTAAAAATAAAAAAATATATAGTAATTGATTAATTGTTTTATTCAACTATACATATACTACGACTTCTAGTATAAAAATATATTAATAATACAATTAATGACAAATTTTTGCGAAGAATGAATCAGACATTTTGAAATTTTGAATAAAATATCAAGCTATTTTTAATCTCATTAAATAATAAAATAATATGTTATAGAAAAATTAAAAAATATTTAGAATGTTTAAATGCATATAATGTTTGTGCAATAACAAATATAAATATAGATTAAAAAATATTTATTACATAACTTTCATTAATATAAAGCAAATAATTTTATAATTCGTAATTATGCACAAGAAAAAAGCAATTCAAAATTAAGCAGACTGTATAAATATAGGTTCTTGGAATGTTTAATGTTACAAGCATTTGAAGAATTACAAATAAATATAATTTATTAAATAGCATTGATAAAAAATACTTATTCACTTAATTTACCAATTATATTTTATAATTTTAGTTACGTATAATTCTAGTCAATAAAGCTATTTAATAATAAAAAATAAAATACTGTTTTTCAGCCTAATTTTTAAATTGTCATCCCAATTGTCATTGCTGAATTTGCGTTTTAACTTTTTTTTCAAAAACTTTTATGGTAAGACGTAAAACATTTCTTCATCAAAAGCGAAAATTGAAGGAAAGATGAAAAATGAATGAATGATTTTTGTGAATGAAACCAGTTCGACTTGCACGGTGTATAACTGAACATTTGTCACTAATCACGGGAAACCCATAATATTTCACAGTTCGAAGGATGGAAAAAAGCTGGAGCTAAAGAAGAGGAAAAAAAAGATTTCGGAACCCTGACACCTTCTCGAATTCCATTCGAAACGACCGCTTGACTGCCAATTCATCGACTTCCGCTCCGCCTACCGTTTAAACTCTCCCTTTCCTACGGCGCACTACTTCTTATTTTTGCGGTTCAAACATCTTGAAGCTCACAATGCAAATCTGCTCTGTCGTCTGAGAATGCAAATCTTATTTATATTCTTTAACTATTGTTGGAATTGATAGATTCTTTCATGTAACTTGAAATTTTTTAAAACATAAAATTTTCTAATATAATATACTAGACATTTTTAAATAGAAATCGTCTTACACTGCAATTATTTTTAAAGTACAACGCTTATAATAAATAAAAATTGTTATCTTGTAAATTAAGATGTGATGATAAAAATATTCCTTGTTCTTATAAATTAAATTGGTAGCTTAAACCAAGGGTTATTCTAGGTCAAATGTTTTGTTTTAATTTTCTAGTATTGAATGCATTTACTTTAAGAAAGTGTGTAACATTATACTTTTCCAACTTTTTCTCCTCATGAATTTAATTAAGTGTTTAGATAATTATGGTTTTTGATCACATTAAAATTTGAACCATATATTTCGATTTTCTTCATATTTACTATCTTAAAGAATAACCCCATTATCTGGTTGGTAAAAGTATTTTATCCACTGAATTTATGATTTTATCCTTAGAATTTAATTAAATAGTTCATAAATAAAAAGATATCGACAAAAATTATACATAAATTTTCTGTAGAACTGTAATATTCGAAGATTAATAATTTTTAAATTGATATCTATATAATTGAAATAATTGGTAAAAATTCAATAAAGAAAGAGTGCAAATGTTTCAAACATATTTATTTTATAATTTTATATTTTCTCTAGATATTTTATATTAGAGTATTATGTTCTGTATTTCAGAAATATTTAACTTTGATCAAAGAAGAGTATAACAACTTAATCACATATGTTTAATTTAAAAGAAAAATATTAAAAAACAATGTAGAGTTATTTATATATTCATTTTTAAATTATTCAAAAGTAAAGAAAAATTTGTTATTATAAGTAAAACTTTGGAAAAAATACATGAGAATACGGAAATATCATTCACCGAGACCGCTACTATAGATTCCGTTATTTCACACTCATACGAAGATTGCGCGAGAAAACTGTCTATAATTTCTTCCTCAAATGTCGATCACCACCCCTTTACCTGAAAAATCAGATTCCTTAACGGTCCATCAGCGAATGACCCGTACAAATTTTAGGTCAGGATCTCTAACGTCAATGTTCTTTCGTTCCATTCATGCGTAGTCTTAAGGACATTGGAATGCCGTAAATTTTGGAAGAAGTTTTTCGTAGAATCGCCGCGTGCAAAGTTCAACACTACAGATATTCAATGGACGAGCCGGTACTTAGAGCATAACAAAAAAATCTCGTTCTTCGCTAAGAGAAGTTTGAAAGTGAAAACGTACCGGTTTGGATCGTTCACCAATTTTTCGTCTTCTTTCTTTCACTCTTTATTTTTTATTGTATTCTACTTTGACTATTTTACTAGTCAAAATACCAATTATTATATAAATAAAAAAATAAATAATTATAAAAAAATATTAATCATTTATTTACATAATTTACATTTAAAAAATGTAAAAAATATAAATTTATGTATTTTATATAAAAATATAAAATATAAGAAATTAAATTATTTAAATTTTAAAGATTTCAGATCCTAAGTTACTTAGTATAACAAGAGTATACAAATTAAGTTTATTACTTGACTTTACGAACGCTCATTATTAATATAAAAGTTAAAAATTAGCATTAGATATGAAATATTAAATTTAATATTACCAAATAAAAATCAAATGCCCAACTAACTAAAAATTCTAAGTCTAATCGCATAACCAAACATTATTGATAAGAACTTTGTGCTAATTAACGAATTTTCGAAAATAATTTTTTCAAGATAAGTTGTTACACTTAAAATTATTTGTAATTCTTCTAATACTTTTTTTTATTAAAAATATATTTTATAAAAGTGTGCAAAAACAGATGTATGTTGCATTTAAGTTACATATCTGACAATAAATTGTTTTTTAATTTCAGTAATATAATTTTCATCGTCGCTTTGTACAATATATAGCAGAATAACCCAATAACCCAGTGAACAATAAGAAAATTATCATGGAAAAGGAATATCAAATTGATTTTTATTTTCTCTTTTTTAATGATTTCTACGATAATAGGTAAAAAACATAGCTTATTAAGTAAATAATATAATTAGTTTTTATTCTGTTGCAAATGAGATTCTGCATTAGCATAAAATATTATACCTAATAAATTAAAATATTTTGCGTGTATGAAATATGACGTGCATTATACTTATCTTAATTTATTGTAGAAGTTTCTTTTCAAAAACAGAGTAAGTTATATGACATTGTTCGAAAAATTTATATTCAACACTTTGATTTGATGAAATAGTGGCATTTATTAATCAAAAGACATTTTGTATGACATTTTCCAAATTCAACTGAAAATTATAATTTCGAACTTTACCATCTTTGTTTCACCCTTGAAATATCAAACTCTCCCTTATAATCCTTCTCAGAAACTCTTCCTACTTCTTCTTCCAGAAAAAGCTATCATCTCTCTCTTCTACCTTATATTTTTTTCTGTATGCATGCGAAGATGCGGATGAGAGATCACAAAGAATACCGCGCACTTGTAGATCTAGCCCAACGATCTGACGGACAGGATCTCTTAAAATTGTATACTCTTGAATGGCACGATACGTGACGCAAACGCATTACCACCTTTCGAACTGGCTTCTATTCTCCTACGAATTAAGAGTTGAAAGAGAAAGAGAGCAAAAGAAAAAGGTAGTAAATGGAGACGAAGTGTTCGGAAGCTGCCAAGGAAAATAAAAAGAAAGGATCTTTTTTGACAGCACGCGGGCATCGGGTTACGCGCGAAGCTGTAATCGCAGAAAAAAAGAAACGGCCTTTTTTTCTTTTGATACGTTTTTCCCAGGAAAAAGACAGAAAGAACAACGAATAAATTCAAGCAAAACGACTGGCTATCAGCTACTGGCAAACTACCGTCTTCTAGAATCGAAATTTTAACGCGCGGTAAGACAAACGATTTCGGATTGTATAAGCAAGAGAAGGGTAAAGTACAAATTGGTGCGATGAGAGAATAGGCAGTTACAAGCCTAGAAACAAAATGAGATTACATATCACGTCATGGACATACACGCACATAAACAAGCTTGGATTCAGTCAATCATTAATTTATCTGTTCAAAATACTACTCTCGTAATGCATTATATATTTTAGGATTGTTAATCAAATCATTCAATTTGTTCACTGCAAAATTATATAATATTTTTGGCTTATCATAAATATACGTATATCCTCTCTCTCTCTATCTCTCTCTCTCTCTCTCTCTCTCTATGCGCACGCGCTTTAATTGCTTATCATGTGTATATGTAATTAAAAAAATAAGTACCATTGGTAATTTATATTATTAATTTGAAAAAATTATAAGAAAAATTTCAAGAAATATTACGTTCTAAACTCTAGTTTTGAATTCTAATGTTTTAAATAATAATGGAGCTCCTCCATCAATTAGAAGGAAAAATTCTATAAAAAACGTACTAGAGCTCATTTAGATTTATTTAAAATTTGCTTATATATAAAGGAACTGATCATTCGAAATTTTTAAGTATTGTAGTTTCCTTACGCATAATTACTGATAAATTGCAAAAATGGATATATACGGTAATACTTTTCGATTAATACAAATTATTATATAATCCCTAATATTACTATTTAAAATAATAAACATTGGTACATGCATACTTATAAAATTAAATATAGAAGTGTAAGTATAAAGTATCTCACACATTTCTAGAAATGCACACATATTTATAAATACACCTGCAAAAGATTGTGAAGTCATACATGTAATCTTTTCAATTGCAACTCGTTAGAAAGGATGGTCGTAAATCGAACTACAGATATTTATGTATTCGACCATGGAAACTCCAGTATAATTTCAAAAGATTGAGATCAAATTCTCTTTTTTTAAAAAAAAGAAAGAACTGTTACAATAGCAGATGCTGTGTTATAATATTTCGGACGACCGTTGATACATTATTGAAATTGATACTATACACTTTATTTTAAATTTTTTTCGTGATCTAACAAAAGCTTGGAAGAGTAGAAATAATTTTTTTTATATACGCTCTGATTTTTGTAAATAATTTAACGCATTTTATGCATATGCAAAGAATGCATTTTATATGCTCTTGTAATATTAGAATTTTAGATTTTCAAATGATGCATAAAAAATATTCATTGTAAAATCTTTACATTTCTTCACTTAAATAGGAAATTGAAACTGAATTTGTATTTTAAGAAATTCAATGTTTTATTGTCTACCGCCATATTAAATGTGGAAGTAGTGCATGTTAAAGCAATTATTATATTTATTCATAAGGAATTTTGTAACAGTCGCTTATTATTAACATTAATTCAAGAGAAATTAACCTAACTTATATAAGTATTATATATACACATTATGTTGAAGATCACCATACATATTTTCAAAAAAATTTTAAGTAAAAGTTTAAAACTTCATATATATGCATTTTGAAACCAAACGATATTATCGTTTCTAATATAAAAGAAATATAAGTACAAGAATTTAAAGCATGGTATTATTAATTTTCTAAAAGAATAATGTTTATATAAATTTGTGTTTAAAGTTTCTTTGTGTGATAAGCGCCAGCTTTTATAATATGATAAACAATATTATTTTAAATAAAACTCGTAATTTAAGAGTTCATAAAAAACAAATCATTATATAAAATTTTTTACGCTATATAAATAAATTTAGAAGAATAAAATCATCGTAAATAATAACACACTACTTAACTCTAAACAATAGTTATTGGCAGACTCTAAAAATTAATTTGATTTATATCATAGAAATTTAAGTTTTCATTCAAAAGATATTTTTGAAAACTTAGAAATTTAATTTAAGTTATTTTGAAAAGAATAAAATATATTACTTAGATTATATTAAATTATTTGTGGAGTTTATTTTTAATTAGACTCAAGTATAATTATAAAGTATAAGAATATTTTCGCTATAATTGCATTTTTCACTCATAATGAGTCTATTTATAACTTGATGTTAATCGCGTTAACGTGCACCGATGCAAGCCTTCCTCACGTATCAAATTATTTAACCATTCGCCTTTAATCGCAAAGAAAATAATGAAGAGATGTTGAATGGTTGAAACCATGGCCATGACAATCGTTATCGATCGTGGATAGTAAAGTTTTCGGTGAATTATGGCGTTGATTTTCTCGCGCAAAATATCAACTCCTCTCGTATCCTCTCGCTCATCTAACTCGAAAAATTATCACGTGTAATGAGCAACAAGAAAGAAACTTGTGCGGTTAAACAACTAATTCGTGTAATTATTACATGCATTTAAATACGAAGAAAAGTAATTTAAACGAATTAATGCATGTATAAGAAGAAACCCAATATTTGATTTAGTCGTTTATTATACCATTGCGGACTCTGTTTAATTTTTGTAAATAAATTTTGAATTTTAAGATTTTAGTACAATAAACTGTTACTTATATTCTATCTAAGTGTAACCTTTATAAAAAAAAATCAAATATATAATAGTGCTCAAACGATCTGTACTTATTCTTTATGTGTTTGTATATGTGTAAAATGAATAAAATACGCATAATGACACTTAGAAAACATACCCTTATGATCATCACAATATACTTTTATTATAAAAATGTCGCTAATTTCACTTTTATTTAAGAAACCTTAAGAACTTCTACGCTATCTCTTGCAATATAAGCCAGTATAAATTTGTTCATCAGTAATTTTAAAATAATCTCTATTGTATTTTCTTTTATTCAGAAAACATAATTTTTTATGATTTATAAAGTATAATATTTTTTCTATGTTAGTAGATACAAAGTTATCAGCCGTTAAAAGTTAATTAAAATCTTCGTTAATCTCCATTATATAGACGAAGTAGAATTCAGTTTTGATCCTACTTTTATTTTTTAGAGTAATCTTGATCAGGACTCAGCTTATTCTAATCTCGTACAAGGGGTTTTCAAATTCAAGCATGTGATTGTATTTATTAGTCAATTTTTAAAAAGTTTTCATACATTTGTTTAATAATAAATTCGACTAATATATTAAAGTATTATTGTATACTTTTATTCTTTTAAATACAACTATTTCAACGAACTGTTCATTTTACAATATAAATGTTTAACATTTTATTTAAAACAATGTTATATTAACAATTACTGAATTATACACTACTAAAAACTAAAATTATTTATACATCCCTTATGTATAACGAAGTTGCAAAAATATATTACTATATTCTATTGATAGTGAACATAAGTATATTGTACATAAATTTTAAATTATATATACAATTTCTAGGTATCAGGTCTAACAAATTTCTAAGTTAATACCCTGCCATTGTTTACCAATAATGAGACTATAGACACAAAATTCATAAAAGAAACATCCATATTGGATGACCATTAAATTTATAATAAATAATAGCGAATTTCTACGTCATTCTTTAGTAGAGTCTACACTAGTATTTTTCTTGATAGAATTCACAAGAACGTCTACAGTATAATGGAATTAAGGATTAAAAGCCGAAAGGTATTATGAAAAAAGGGTGTTAAACTTTCGTTGAAAAATGTATCATTCTCAATCCTGTTTCCAACAGCGTAACTTCGCACTCAACTATATTTTAAAACTTAAATCGACACCGAATGAAATAGTACTCCAATTAAATAAGCATAAAAACCTTGCATCAAATGTCCAGAGAAAAAAAATTATTTTGAAAGGCTTCAATTTCCATTTGGTTTGCTTTTTGGTTCTCAAACAGTTAAATCTTTCATTTTGCTTAAGGACGACTAGTTATTGTGTACGCATGATTCAATCGAGTTCTTCTAATTCTTTCTCTTTAATTGGGCATATACCATATGCAGCCTTAATCGAGAAGTCCTGCAGAATTTTGCCTATAATTTTAACGAAAGAGTTCTCGATAAAAAGTTGTGTTGATAAAGGACTATTATGGGCCACTGTATAAGTCGAGTTTCGCGATTGTATTATAACTTTCTACATCGTTTATTTATTATTAATAATCTTATACTATATGATGTCGAAGTATTCACTAATTTTTTTATTAATAATATTTAAAATAATATTTCTCTTTTATTATTTGCTAAATACGTAGAATTTTAAAACGTATTGTATAAAAATTATTGATTATGTATTATGTAAATAAAATGTATTAAATCCCTGTAATAATATAACATTATATAAAATATTATAATATAATTATGTAATAATATAAGTAAAAGTACTATAATACTTTTAAAAAATTCAGTTTGAAAATAAAATATTTTTTTCCATCAATAATCTATAAAGATAGATATTTCAATACATGTAAATCTACCTTCAATTAATGCGACGGATTGATTTAAGATCAATCGATATTATATATCAAATTTAAAATTTCAAATTGAGTCTACAATAGTGGATGATCTTATGAACAAAAAATAACATTGAATGAATAATATCAATTTAAAATATTTGATCTAATTAATATTTTTAGTTCTTTTGTATTTGAAATCATTATTTATATAATTATGAATTTAATTAACTTACCTGATCTTTCATTCAACAGTTCTTCATTTGATAGATTTCACATATTATTTGAAGATCTTAACTAATAATTTTCGACAGAAATACTTTTTATTTGTTTATAATTTTTAAACTTTCTATAAACTATAATATTATTTGGTTTTCGTTAAAAAAGAAAAGAAATATTTCGGAATGAATTTAATTCTTGATGGGTAATGTGTTTAAAAAATGAATTACAAATAATGGAAGAAATACCGCCACATTGAAAAGTTTCTTTTTTATTAATCTGAAATTTTCTGAAATGCTCAGAAACGCTGAAGACGTCGTAATATATATCTCTCTTTCTCTCTTTTCTTTCTGTCTTACGTAAGAATCTCAGCATTCTATATCTTTCTGATTCTGACAGTCGATATCACTGGAAGGGGCACTTGAAAAAGAGAGAGAAAGAGAGTTCCGTATTGCAAAAACAGGGAAAGGACGATTTGACATACGTTTATATGCAAAAAATTATATATAGATAGAATGTAAGAATAAGAAAGAAAAAAGGATAGAGGATTTATATTTTCTCCTCACTCCACCAACGCTCTTTCTCTTTTTCTTACTTTATTTCCCTCTCTCTCTCTCTCTCTCTCTATCTCTCCATCTCTCTCTGTCTCTCCCTCTCTGTTTCTTTGATTTTACTACAACCTCTGGACACAAGGTATCATATTTTTCGAGTAGAAGAAAACCAGGAGACTAGGCGCAGCTGCGTTTCTGTCTCTCTCTCTCTCCCTCTCTCCCTCTCTTCCTCGCCACTCTCACACTCTCTCCCTCTCTCGTAAGTATATTACTACCAATACTAATGTATCCGGACTATCCAACTCATTGTTTGACTGACAGTTGAATGGTTGGGACTGCAGGCACAAACCGCGCGCGTAAGGATACCCAGTACTCCTAAATGCAAGCATTCGTTCTTGACAAATACTGACGTTAGGTACAGGACAAAGAGAGAGAGCGAATTCATATTTGCCAAATGAAATAGTACGTTACTTTATTTGTAAGAAAGAGAACTTCGTGGATAGCTGTATCAGTGACCAAAATACTATACATGTATCAATCTCGTGCATCACTTGAATTGTACTTTCGCTATTAAGACCTTGTACCGATAACTGAAGCACATTCTGTCAGATGCAGTTCTTGAAGATATGTGTAATTGTTTGAAATCGGATAATAATAAATTGTAATATGTTCTAATTAATAATAATTTTTAATTACTGCCTTTAGAATATCAAGGAGGTGAATTTAATACATCACGTAAATCAGTCTGAGATTGATAAAGATTTTCTATAATACAAATAAACTTACTAATTTGTTTGTTACTAAATTACTAAATTCTTTACAGAATATTTGAAGTTTTCATATAAAGCACGGTCTATTGTTTATTAATTCGTAATGCTATGAAAAAAGACTGTTTATAAAACAAAATATATTTTATTCTCAATGGCGTTCATTCTATTAAAAGATTTTAAATTTGGATGCGATTTAAGAAGAGATAACATTAACTTGATAATAATTTTACGAACATTATAAAATATCAAGTTAATAAAATTATAAATGTTAGTATTTTTACAAGTTTAAACACATCATTACAGTTTAAAAATATTCGCATTTACCATATGTAACTAACATTTTGTAAAATTTTACTTTAATTTTCCAAAAATACTTGAAGTTGGTTAGAAAAAATGACGTTATCCTTTTAAATTAATTATTGCTTGCAATAGTTCGTTCAGACAGCGATATTTAGAAAAGAATTATTCATTCTTTATACAAAAAGATTTGGTTTCTAACTTTAGAATCTAATATTAAATTTTATTATATTCATTAATATTAATTACATACAAGTACTAACAAATCTTTCTTAATTTATAACCCTTTATAGGAACTTTACTCTAATTATGACTAATCATTTTTCAGTTAGTATTCTGTTCATCTTAAGTATTATTTTACTACTGAGAATCGAAGGTGAAGTAAGAAAACAAAATGTAGGATTGGAAGACCTATGCTAGGGCTAAGACGAGAACTACGATGACATGGAGCAGCGAATTGAAAAGGAGCCGCTACCACTGGGCTGACAGGACGTCCGTTATGTACCGCGAGTACCCTCCTCCTCCTTCCCACCCTTGTACTCATGCCTTCATTTTCGAAACTCCAAAGATAGGCGTGTAACACGAGATGTATGTGGTCTGTCAGGAAATCCAGAGGTCGGAGTAGCAGCTCAAGATCCAGCCTCCGCGCGCTCCTGCGAACCGGGATAAATATTGCGGCGGTAGCGGCTGTAGATCCTTTTTTTCGTCGAGTTTTTGGTTACCAGATTTCAGATTTACTCGCTCACCTTCGCCTTCGTTGCTTGCACTTTCTTTTTTCTTTATTTGGGCCGTGTGCTGCCATATACTCATGTATGCTTTCGCCCACACGCATACGTCTTCGCGATTAGCTCATACAAGCGTATAAACTTCTAGGATTTTCGAGAAAGTTTATATTGTATTTTAAGCCTTTTATATTTAATGTGTAACGTTTGTGTATTAATAAATATTTAAATAATCCGTGTCGTTTCCTTTCAAGAGTCTTCTCTTATAATTTCCAATTTAAATAAATGCAAAGACATCTAATAGTTTGAAGCTTCCTATAAAATTTGTAATGAGAGGCAAAGTGGGTAGTTGGTATTTTATGAAATTGTTTGGATGTACCGCTACTTAAGTAAATATACAGTAATTGGCATAATAATTTTTTTACGTTATAAAGATTATTTTGACAAATTAAAGTATTATTTCTTTTGGATAATGACCGGTAAATAAAAGATCACTTGTGTAATAATACATGAAATACAAATAGTTGTTTAATACTTATTAGTTTAATACTTAGAAATTAATATTCGTGGAAAAGTTTGCCTGCCCTCGAATCTACATCAACTCGAAGACCACTATTTGAAACTTGTATCTATATAATTTTACTTTAAAAATATTTGGGAAAAATAAAACCTCCAGTAACGCTACATAATTTATTTGCTTTACTACGAATACAATAAATTACGGCTATTCAACAAAATAACATTATACGTCCGTATATTCGACAATAACGTTAATCAATAAAACTACCAAAAGTCTCAGTGATTATTCATTAAAATCTAGAATACATTTATTCTTATAATTTAGTACCGAGAAGAGAGGGAGCGCATTAATATGGTAGAAGTAATAACGCGTTCAGCTTGAAAGCGTTGCATAAGTGATATCGAGAGAAAAGCTAGAAAAAAGTCATCGTAAATGCCGGGAGGAGAATAAAAGGTGAGCAAAAGTGGAAAATAGAACCGCGTAGATAAACAAGGAAGAGCCGTCGGTCGTCCCGCTTGTGAAACGATAAGGGAAAAGCACTGCCCGTCCAGCGACTCGAGCACGTAAACGGTTGGAGGAAAGCAACCCGAAGTTGAAGCTCAAACTCACGCCGAAGCTTCCACTCGGACTGAATAGAAGATTGGAACTTTTTCTCCTGTGACGGGTACACGTCCTTCCGGGGCTAGCAGGACGATGGAAGGCGCGCCGATAGTGCCGGCTATTTCCGCCAGTGGACGACGTCGCTATCGCGGTCCGCCCGAGGCCGCGTTCATACCTCCCTCCTACATTCTTCCCGCTTCCCGCGGAGCGTATCGTTAGCACCGTACGATCCGTGCTTTCGTGCAACGTGCAAGACCTTAAACCCCGATGTCATTGCAGTCTCGAGAAGAAGCAATCATACCAGACTGGCTATCGCCTACTTGCCTCCTGTGAAAAACAAACGATCCTCATTTTCTTTCTTTTTTTTTCTTTTTTCTTTCTTTTTCTTCCTATTTTCCATATCCTTTTCATTATTCCTTTCTTCTTATTGCTCTTAGAGTTCTGTTGTTGTTTTGTGCAAGTGTCAACAGATGGCACAAACGCGCCTACGTGAAATACTCTTTTTTTCCCTTTCCGAAAGAGTATAAGATCTGCAGTTGACACAAACTCGAACTTTGTACAGGTGCTCCTTCTTGTTGTTGGTATCGTTGCCGCTAATTCCACCCGGTTGAAAATGTTGTTTTATTATTCAAAAAAAGCAAGAAAATAAGTGGTGTATTATAAAAATGAGAAGTGAAAAAATGTTTCGTCGTGATTTCAATATTTTATCAGATTCTTATGAACGAAATATTGTTAAGCAAATTGTAAACACAACAGTTATCTGAAAAATTTTTAGAGCCTTTTCACAAATCAGCCTAATAAAATTAAAATTCATTTTCAATTCTCAATATTGAAACCTTATTCCTTTAATAGATTGCAGTGTATTTAACTAAATTAATTTTTTAAGATAAAAAGTTGTATAACAGACCTTTTTGGATGAGAATTTATACATTCACACTCATATTGTACTTAATATAACATTTCTGATTGTTCGATACAATATTTTCTGTTATTAATCATTCCTAAAAAAGATATACGTACATGAAAAAAGAGATAGATTAATCCTTTACCGATATTCTCTTCTTATATCGATTATAAAATATATAATTTCGCAAATTAAGATACGAATAATTCAATTGAATTAATTTAATTAAATGATGCCTACGATAAATGTTAACTAGACAATTCTTATTTATTACTTAAAAATAGATTTTTTCGTACCTATTAATAAATTAATATGCGATTGGAAATTCGATAAATGCAAACTGAAATTTTTTTAATTAGGCAAGAATAAATTAAAGCTTCAATTGATGTTCAAAAATGAAGCGAAAGATTATCCTTAAAAAAGTTCAAGTTATAATAGAATAGAAAACAAGGCTTGTTCAGCATAATAAGTGGTACTTGAGAAAGGTGTAATCAGGTACCTGTATCTGGCCGCAATTTACGAACATGTAAACAATTCGGCGCACTGGTACTCAACACTGCATTTTTTCTTTTGTTTTTTTCGCGAAGAATTATAAAAGGCATAGATATTTAAAATGTATATCTTTTACTTCTATTTACACTATTTACAGGTTATTTGAAAGTAACTTGAGATTATCAATAAACATTGTATCATAGGTTAATTATATTTGTCGTACTGTCTATCTAAATGTAATTGTAATGATAATTAGATATATAAACAGCTTTTCTGATTTTGAATATTTTTTTCGGTTAGCTAGAAGCTACTTTTGAAATCGATGAGTACCTCGTATAAAAATAAATTAAGTCTCAACATTCGAGTGAAGATTATTGCAGCGAAATTGTACTTACGCAATTTTTAATATGGATCGATAAATCTATCGCTCAAAAAAAGCCCAGTAACATCAGTCATGAGATTCGCGCATTATTCTAGACATTCTGTTTTTCCATTCTGGTCGTTTCTTTATCCTCATAATCTTGCATCCATCAAGTCTCTGAGGTGTGCGGAGAGGATCGTACCGCGTACAAGGAGGGCGAAGGCGACTGATCGATGCATCCCCGTGCGCTTTCAGTCGAGACACCCACGTTGTCCGTCGTAGACCGTCGTTTCGATCGCTACCTCGCTTTGCAGTCTCACAAACCCATTAGATGTCTCTTCTGTACCCACATATAAGTGCGTCTACAGATGAAACTCAAAAGCTACTTTTTTCACCAGGCGTAGCAAGAAACTAAGTCCAAAAAATGAATTGAACTTTTCTAAAAATAAGATTTGTAATTAGAAATAGATAACGTATGAAATACGTAATGTAGGTGTACATTTGCATTATATGGCAAAAGAATATCGTACTATTATTTCAAACTAATTATGTATGTAATTTTCTAATATATTTTTAAAAGATCGTTATAATTTTTAATAAAAAATGAAAAGTTATTTATAGTTCTGAAAACGCGACTGTTTTAGTTATTTTTAATTCTGTTTGTAATAATTATTGTCTAATTTTTATGACCATACCATTACGATCTTCTTTATAATATTTTCATTTGTGTCATTTCATACTATTTTCAAAAAAGAAAATCGACTTAGAAAAATGTCATTACTAGATTGAATTTTTGTTCCAAGAAAATTATAGGAGGTGTAAGCATTAAACAACTCATTTCATTGCGCGTGAGAAAATATTTTTGTTCTTAATGAAGAATAAAAAAATCTTGTTTAATCTTACCATCCCTAATTTCGTAAGCGTTAATTTTAGGAAAAGCAAAACGATCATCGTGTAAAACCAGGCGGGTGAGGGATTGATCGATAGTACGGCTCGGACGCGTGTCCCTCTTTTTTTCTATGGATATTAATGGTTTTCTTGGACGCGATTGAATCTTATCTGATTAGTTGTTTACCTTTGCAGTACTGTGTTTGGATTGATTTCTTATTTTTGAGGGTCAGGTTTTACATGACGTGCTATAGATTATTTTTGATATCGTAACAACTAATATATTATTTTATGATAATAACAAATACGATTTACATGTGATTTACAAAGTTTTATGCATTGTGATTTTATACTTATTTATGAAGGATTTACAACTTCATTAATTTCAAATAAACATTTTGATCTTAGCAATTTTTCTTTTAGTTTTTGTTTTTTGTTATACTTGAGATTTAATAAGATTAACTATTGAATATTATCAGATGAATATTATCAGATTATCAAAAATAAAATCTTGAAAATAGTAGATCAATCAAAATTTACCCTGATTAAATCATAACCTATAGTATAATACATTAATATTATAATTATTATATTTTGATTGAACATACTGTTAAACCTGTATCATATTAATAATATACAAATAATAGCGATCAGCAATTAAAACTCTATATTGTTTATTGATTCTAAGTATCAGATATACGTATTTTCGTAGATGAATTATTTAATTTATAACACTTTAACAAATAATTGAAATTAATATTATTAAATTATCATGCGATATTTGTAAAATGCTCCCCAACCAAATAATTAATAGTTCTATTAGCACTTGCAATGACGAAACAATTCAGACAGATTTCGTAATTAGAATATGCAACCGACTATAGGATTAAAGTTTTATAAAGGAAATATAGTCAACATAAGTATCATATATATAAGAATTATATAGACCACTAACAAGAATTTCTTCGAACGAGAGACCGCTAATTACTCGCTGACCCTCGAGATAATTGCAGACGCTCTTCGGTGGATTTAGTACAACGCCGACAGGGATTATAACGGTATATCGATGCAACTCTACTTCATTTCGTGTCAAGGCTGCAGGACTTATGCTTTTATTCAGGCACTCATATACCCACTTTGAAATCAATTGAATTGTGTTTAGAATTGCATGTACACCTCATACAAAATAGCATTTATACTACGTAAAATTTAGAAATTAATTATGTCTTAAACACCATATTGACAAACGAAGGATGATTCCATGTTAATTACTCTATTATAAATATAAGAATTTAATTTTCAGACAATAATATAATAGAAAACAAAATATTTTTTGAATAATAAGTTATAAAATCAAAGTATAGTCAGCATATTTTAGAGAATTATAATTTTAAACTTGATAAATTTAATATTTAGAAATTATTTTCATACCTAATACTATGGCCATATATAATTTTATTAAACATAAATCATAATAAATATAAATTCTATAACATTTTAATAAATATAAAATATATTTTAATATTTGTCAGTATATGTATATTATAAGTTAACTGGCTAGGTATACAAATTTCTAAATACAAACATTATAAAAGCTTCGTACATTTGAAATTTGTGTATGATTGCACATATAATAAAAAATATAAGATTGATTAACATTGATACACACACTTTTACGTATTTATAGTCTGAAAAAAAATCTGGTATGAATATACGTGAGGCGATAATATAATATAAAAGAAGAACCTGATATTTAGATATCAAGATATATTTTTAGATAATACTTATTTAATTAGTTAAGTTATTTTAATGTATTAATGATTGTTTCAAAAGTTTTTCTGTTATTCATTGACTTTTATGAATTAAAATGTCGTAAATATCTATGTTAAAAATTTCTCATTCTAAAAATATATTACTATCAAATATTTCGTGATAATACTTCAAAAAAATAGAAAAAAAAAGAATCAACGTCTTTATAATGCAGTTATAAATTTAAACATTCTAGAGCAAAAGTTTAGCTCAAAACTTACACCCACGTATGTGTAATGGTTTCAAAGCTGGAAACTAGGGGTCGCTTGACCCTGAATTATTCAACGACTTGAAGACCCGCCGAGGACTTCATAAAAATTTCAGGCACCGTGATTGCTGCGGTTCGTAAAGGCTGTAACCCCTTTTCAGATTTACCCTCTCCTTTCCGTTTCTCTTGCACCCTTTACGAACATATTCACCGAAAAGTCTCGATGCAAAAACATATTCGCAGAACTTCTGCCTATTCCTTTGTATCTTTGAACCTTGTAATTTTCTTTTTCTAATTTTAGAGCAGCGCTATTGGATCTTACTTAGCAAGGATTTTACACAACACATTCGTGATTCACATTTTTCATTTTTAACGTTAATTCTATTGAAATGTGTTTTGAAATTCCTTAAAGTTTTAAAAAGGATGGAATGGCTCAAAATTTGTGGCCATTTGAATGAGAATAAAATATTCATCGTCATTCATTTAATTAGTTTACAATATTAAAACGTTAAGTTTTCAGTATTGAAAGAGTAACTTTCCAACCGACCAAGAAACCATAAGAACGACTAAAATAAAAGAAAATCTACGTAAAAAAATAATCTATCAAATGAATAAATAATTATTTAATTTTTTTATCAATATCATTAAAAATAGTTTAAAGTTTATCAGTATACAATACTTTTTCTGAATTAATCATCATTATGAAATGTAAATAGGATAAATTTATTTGATGAAATTAATACGTTATCATAAACTTAATAAGAGTAATTGATTAATTTAAAATGATTTCCTTAATCTCTAGCTATTGTAAAAAATCAATAATGATATCTATACATAAATTCCTTAAATACGTTTTTAAAAACTCTTGAATCACCAGATCTGAAGTATTTGGATATTTCTTATAAGCATATTAAATTTAAATATTCCATTAATTAATTTTCTATTTCTAACTGTATAATATCGCTAACAACTAGTGCTGTTTAGTTTAAAAAATTTAGAGGTCAATTATATCTTGTTACTGATCATATTTAATGCTAATTAAATGTTGTCCTAAATAACTAATTTTTTATAAAGTATTGTATAATTACGAATTTTAAAAGTGGACTATAATATTGTAATTAAATATAGTATACAAATGATATAATATGTAGAATGCAATACGTATCTAAAATTTTTCGAGAAACCACTTAAAAGTTGATGAAAAATTAATGAGCATATTAGCTGTTACTTCTGCATCGTCAGGTCTATTAACTAACATTTAATAATTATTATTAATTATTAATCTACTTAACTATACTAATAATTTACTTAATTACTAATCTACTGAAAATCTATAAATATAGTATTTAACGATATGTAAAAACATCATTTTTTTCCTGTTACTATGACTTTTATACGCAAAAAATCTATAAAAAATACCTAATGGTTTTTAACAATATTATCCCAAATATCACTTCATATTCACAAGAGGTAATTTGTTCTCGAGAAAGCGAAATTCTACTGAAGCATTCTCAAAGCACTTCAGCAGCCTATCCTAACGCTAGTAAGAATAAAAATTCGTATTCCGCCTCGACCACCGATCGGTTCTTCACGCTTTGCGCTCGCAGTAAAAAATGTAATTGTACCTTGGCTATGTACAAATACACGTTCCTCCATCTAAGCGTCTTCAAGAGCGAATGCTGTATAATCGATCAGGCACTTCGATCAATCTGATAGGCGATTCGTAACAGTCGCGAACCGACCTGTGCACATAATGTGGAAATCGTGTCGTGCGCTATTTTCTTCGGAAGTTGAATCTGGACGATTGCGCCAAACGTCGTAGAAACATTTCATGATGAAGCTTTTACTCTTTTCTCATTGCACAACGTGGTGAGGTATTTATTTTACATGTGCAAAGCTGAAAAATGTACTTGGATTGATGCTGTATGAGTATATGTCACCGGTCAAGTCAACGAACTTATTATGCTTAATCTACCGTTAACAGAATATATATATAGTAGTATCATTTTTACATTCTGACTTTTCTGTCACTTATTTAATTCCTTTAAACAACCTTATTGTTTAAATAAATAAATAAAATAATTCATAGATATTATTCGGATTGAATTTATACATTGAATTAATTAAATTATGTTTTATTAACCAAGAACTTTCTACCTTTCTTTCGTTATTACACGTTAATTTAAAGGCGAAATCATGAAGAATAAAAGCCATTATACTTAGCACAGAGAACATTAATTTTACACATTAAAGGAAATGTATTATAAGTTTTTATTATTAAAACTAATTTGTATTATAAGAATGCGTATAAAAATTATTGTTAAATTTAATAAATTGATTTTATAAAATACGTATAGAAGCTTAAGGATGTTTATTAAAAAGTTTTTTCCTAAAATCTATAAAAATGCTTTAATAAATAAGCAACAAAAGAAAATTGAAACAAAACAGATATTTTAATTAATCTAATAAATTTTCGAAAATACGTTCGATTTACTCGTCAACAAATAGTTTGTCTTTGATATTGGCGGTCCAACAGCACTATTTCATGTAACGGGGTGGCTACTTTTCCTTCGTCCCCTAAGGGTAATAAAACGCCAATTTAATTCATACACTTGATAAACGCCATAAGCTGCCTTGTATGTATATACTTCGATAGAGCCATAATATAGAAATGGAAGGGCTTATTTCGCAAATCATCGCCTCCACGGTAATATATATTCTAGGCTGCTGGGTTTTGCGTTGGCGTTCTCTAGTAAGACAGAAAATGAGATAATGTGTCTATAGGGAAAAAGGAGCAGAGGGAGGAAGATCGACACACAGAAAAGAGAGATAGAAATAGACTATTCAGTAAAACAACCCTTCGATTAAGCAATATTACATATAAAACTAAATGACTAACTGAAGTTGCCCAGATTTTCGCTTTTTAATTCATTTTTGTGTACATTTCGAAGTCGAATGGCTGTACAGTTGTAAACTACACATGTTTTTCGTGGTACGTTATATCTTCGTATTTTCAATTCTAAAGTTTATATTTCCAGTTTATATATATGTATATGTTTAAAGATTTTTTATAAAAACAAAAAGATTATTTACACATACACGTTTATTTCATTTAGATTAACAGATTAATGTACTCTTAATGAATACGGCTAATTCTCTTATCCGTATAACAAATTCCATAGAAAAAAATATATGCATACCTTATATATATATATATGATAAGATTGTCAGTAGCAAAGTCATTTGATGAATATATTACATAGAAGCACTTCGGAAACTGTCTTTCTCTGTGCATGCGTGTCAAATGCAAAAAAAAAGCTGAGCTAAAAAGAAATCGCGAGATTTACTGGTAAGTCCCTCTCTCTCTCTCTCTCTCTCTCTCTTTCCCATCCTCTCTCTACTGCTGTAACACTCAACGTTATTCGCTCCTTATTGTACTGAAAACGTAACTGGTACTTCAGACTCGTACATTTGCATTCACTTGCAATGTGTTCGTCCACTTCTCTATTTGATAGGTAAAATAAGTACGTAAATGCAGAATCAATTGAAAACATAAAAATAGACCTAAAATGATTAAAAATTAATTTCCTCTTTTTTTAATATATCAGTACGTAAATAAATTCTCACTAATAGTATAACATATACTATATATTATAAAATTTCTTAATGAATTTTTACTTGCAAATATAGTTTTCTAAAAGATTTAAGTAAAAATATTTTTTTACTCTTACGTAAGCTATAGACTAAACTTCTTTAAAGTTAAATCAAGATATATGCTTCTATTTTAATACTTTTTTTAAATTAATTTAATTTTAATACTAAATAAAGCAAACATTTTTTTAGTGATTATTTAATTTATTAGAATAAGTTTATCTGGAATAACATTGAAAATTTTTTGTAATAATTTTTTATATATATTGAAACAAAACTAGGCAGTGAATATATACACATTACTCGTAATATTTTCAATATTCTCAGTGTCTTGATAAAACATTCTTGATTTATTTCAAAAAAGGGAAGTAAACTCAAAATAACATACTATTTACTATATCGGGAACAGTTATAAAATAGAAATACTTATCTCACTAAGTTAAATTTTTTTATTTGTTAGTTTTATATTTAATGATAAAATATCTATGCATATAAAAATTTAAAAATGACGCATAATAACTAAACATCCTTGGAAATCTCGTGTTTATTCGTTGTGTCGGTCTATAAAATAGAAGTTCTTTACCAAGGATTTAGTAAAATTTGCAACGATGAAAGTGAGCAATTTAAACATAGTATAATATATACAAGTTATAATAAGCTCATTTAAATAATACGTTCACTTAACCCTCTTAACATAAGATAAAATTATAATAATTCCCATTGAATATTAAAAATTGATAGTTTTTCTATAAATCCATTGTATTTTCGTAAAATAATCTCCAAATAATTTTAGCTTTAATAAATAAGTGAAGACACTAATATCTTATAATATAAATATTATTTTTAAAAATTGCTATGAATTGACTAAGTATTATTTAAGCTCGAGTTTTATTAATGCTTAGACGTCATTGTAATATATTATAAATACCTTTTTGTAAATGAAAAGGTAATTCATTGTTACTGCAACAAATTTTAAACGTTACATTATGTATGTTTTATTTTATTAAAAATATTAATTAAAAGGTATCAGATATTTTCGATAGGAGTTATATTTACTATTTAGTTTTTTTCTGTTAATTTATTCATAGTGCAAAATATTGCACAAAGGTACATTTTAACTTTGTTATACATTAAGTTTTGAATAATGAAATAGATTTTTTATAAAATCTCTTTTGTATAAATTCTGCTCGATTATATCTTTGATTTGGTGATAAAAATTTTTGATACTATTTTATTTATAACTAACTACATTACAATTTTTTAAATGTATCGGATATATATATTTTTAAATACTTTCCATAACAAAACAAAAATTTAACAATACTTTCCAATACTACGATAACCTCAAATTATAAATAATTTCTTACAATTTTATTATTGATATTATTCTAATTATGAATTCTCTTGTAAGACTTTTATAAGCTATTGTATATAATAGTAATAAAAATGAAGGAGCTATTTGAAACTCTGAATGATAATTCAAATTAAATTATTGTAAAATTTTTTTACTATATTAGAGTATTTGAATTTCGATTCTACCTTGTAGATCTATTTAGTATAAAATGAATGGTTTTACATGGTTCACTAATTTGTATTTTGGTACTTTGTTAACGATTATTAAGGAAAATTCTACGAATATTCATTTTGTATGGTAGAGTAATAGATTGTCTTACTTATCCTTGTTATTATTTATATTCTATTATTATTATTAGATTAATTAATAATTTAAATTTTTATTTAGAAATCTACTAATGGATACTTGTAATTAATAATTGATATAGACGATTAGTTTTATTATCAAAATCGGAAGGACTAGAAACTTTTATTCAAACACGACAAAGCTTTTATTATTATTTTTGTTCCTTCAAGTTCAATTTTAATGCACTCATAATTCAATCCCCGCCAGATTTTTTTTTTCAAAATCAGTAGTTTCTAAACATATTTTTTAATATAATAGTTGATTGAGGTCTTAATAGTTTAACAGATTATTTCTAATTACATAATCATCTATTATGCATTAATAATAATGTAAAATGAGTCTATGATTCTTCAAACATTCAATTCAATATAATTTCAATTTAGTTAAAATATATTAAATAGAAAAAATTACAAAAATCAATATTATTTGTTATTTCGACGGAATTATGCGCATAAATTTTTTTATACTTTCATTGTAAAGCAGATCGCTTCAACTATAATATCAACCACATCTTTAGAATGTAAAAGTTGTTGTAAAACTGGAAATATAACTCAACCCATCAAGGATACAAACTAGAACCCTTGTATTGCAAATGCATGTACCCAATGACAAATAAAAGTCGAATTGAATGCTTTGCACGTTGAGAACCGTCTGTCCGCGCGTGACCGACTGGTCCCGCACATCGTGTCGTCATCAATCCCTTTGACGCAGGGAGGGGGGATCGAGAAGTTGCAGCACGAAGGGAGTTTTCCCGGGTGTTGGTGGTCAGGGGTGGTGAAGGGAGAGGTATTGCAGCCAGCAGCAGCCTGGTAGCATTCATAGCGATGCAGATGGCTTCCACCCCTCGCTCTCGTAGCAATTCCTCTCTCTCCCTTTTTTTCGTCCAGTCTCATTCTATGTAATACACGAGAAACGTGAATATGGTAAAAAAGTAGTTAGATTTGTAGTAAATATATTTGATAGATTGCTTTATAGAAAATGTGTGAGAAAATGCTGGATGCGCAAATGATCCAATCTATTTGATTAATCAACTGATGAAAACAATAGATTTAAAGTTCGATTTAGTTCTTTTATATGCTTTTTTGTTATTATAATTTCACAGTTTAACTATTTCCTAAAATTTATATTATTATTATAATTTCACTCTAACTATTTCCAGGATTTTTTATTTTATTAAGTTTTGTCCATACTTACATGGAATCAAAATTTTTTATCTATAAATTTCAAAATTATGTACAAAAATCAAATTAAACTTAATACGTAATGTACGATATCTATGATTTAAAATATAATCTTGCAATCATTTATTAAATTAATATCAATCCACCTAGAAGAGAAAATTAGATATTTAATACTCTGATATAATAGAGACAGTTCTGATCAACAAATATTCTATACTAACATCAAATCTTCAGTAAGTGATACGATTGTGAAATTCTATTTTCAAAGAAGCTTTTAAGCAAATGTACAGGTAATAATCAAAATTAATTTTCAACATAAAGAGCACATTTTCACATATATCATTACTATAAAAGCTTTTATTAAATTTAAAATAGCATTTATAGCACAATCAGTAAAATATATAATATGCACGTTTAGTTATTACTAAAATTTAATTTATTAGAAGTCTTTCTTTAAATCTTCGAATGTACATAAAATTTAATAAATTTCATTCAAACAATTTTCAAAATGTGATTGAAAGTATACGACAAATCTATGGTTGACAAGTATAAATAATTTAATCGTTGATCTTATTATAATAGAATGGGTTTTCATTAGTATAAAAAATATATTGATGCGGAATAAGATACAATTTAGCGTACAAAAAAGTCATTGTTTAATATAAATAATCAAAGCTAGTAATAATTTTTTAGCTTTATTACAAGCACATTTTTCTCTTTAATAAAAAGAATAAATTGTATATAAAATATAATATTTTAAAATAGAATGGTAATATTTAAAAAATATAAACTTAAAACCTTGATCTGAACTTCGACTTTGTTACAAAATATAATTCCTATACTATATAGCTTTTATACTTAATGCTATTATACAACAGTGTAGATACTTTTTCTTTCTCGGTCTGTTTAAATATGAAAATAGTTGAATATAGTGTATACATGTACGAACAATATTTGTATTTGCCCTAAGTAAAATTAACAAATTGTAGGTTATATGGATACAAATCATTAACAAATTAAAAATGATAAAGACCGATTAGAAATTAAAAACAATGACATTTTTTGTGAATAATTAATTAATATATAAATTTAATTATTTAATAGCCAAATTTAAACAAAATGTTATATAGTAAAATAATAATAAATTTTAATATACTTAAAAGTAATTTTAGGTATCAAGACACTCAGTACTGGTGTCAAGACACTTAGTACTACGCGATAAAGAATAAAACCGAGTTAAAATAATCCGACAGTGTGAAATTAAAGTTATACATTATTAGTGTAAAAAATTATTCGCGTTTACAATTGTGCAATAAAACTTATGATTTTGTGTGTTGTGTCGCTGCAGCGTGCAAAAAAATCTCTGCTTAAAACATGAAGCCCGGACGGAGTCCATAATCCCAACTATTTGTCATTCTAACTTTTTCTTTATTCGGCAGTCGCTTTTCAAACTATATATATGCTAAGAAAAAAGAAACTGAAATTTGTAACAGATAGAAGAGTAACCAAGAGTAACATTTTGCTACAAAGCTGCAAGCTCCAATAACGCGAAAAAATGTTCTAATTAAAATATAAATCGTTAAGAAATTTTTAGAGGGAGCACCCGTAAAGGGCATATACATAGCGCTTGAGGCATATGAATCTCGTTTTCTTGACGGTGTGTTTCAGATAACTACAAGCAAAAATAATACAGAGATTGAGAGAGAGAGAGAGAGAGTTATATTATAAAAATTATCGTTCATACGAGAAAAAAAGAAATAGACGTCTATTTCTCTGTCACAAGAAATAAAGAAGGAGGGATTAAGTTATATACCCTTGTCAAGGATAGTCATCATGATGACAGGTAAAATGCAAGGGAGGGAGAAACGTAGCATCCCTCCTCTCATGCACATAAGTATATACAATGTATAAACGGTACATATGAGAAACGCGCGTTCAATCTCCGAGACGCGTCACTTTCTCGTTTGTTCGGAATCTGAGAGAGAGGCTGACCTCACGAAAGAGAGAACATGCAATGGCAGCCGCTCGTGCAGAAGGCATGTTTTAAACTTTGCTCGGCCATGGCTGTCGGAAGAGTGCATTTAATTTCCTGTTGCGCTCAAATGTATGCAGACATATACGTCACCCTTCGATACTCCGCGTGTACATCAGGCAGTAATGCGAAACTTATTCTTGGTTTTTGTTTCCGATTTAGCTACATCTGCAGCACTTGTTGCAGGAGGTTGACTTATAAAACAATTTACGGAGTTTTCTTTGATATTTGTTTATTTTATTTCATAGAGCTGGTAAAACATTTTTTTTCTTAGAACGACAATGTCAGTTATTGACCTATCGATGTACGTTGGCTTAACAATGAAATAAACTTTTTAAATATTAGCCCTTTCCTAATATTTAAAATAAGTATGTAAAATAAATATGTAAAATAAAATACTTAACTTAAATATTTTAATAATGAAGCTATAGAAATAGTGTATCGTATTTATGTACATAAAAAACACATAAATGTACAGGAATCTATTAGTAATAATAATTCAAACATTTTTTACCAATAGCTATACTTTATTATTACAAAATGAAGAGCACTATGTAATAATTTGGTAAAACGACGATATTGATAGTTTAAGTAAGTGATTCATCCGTCTTCAGGTAACAGATTTTAAATTTAATGTAATTATGATTGCTTGTTTTCCAAGTATCTGATATTTAACTTGAAAGCAATGAAATTATAATCTTAATATGTCTATTTACATATGAGTAAAGTAATTTAGTATCTTAAAAAATTCTAATAATAATATATTAATTATATATTATTAATTATTATATTTTTATATACTCTTCTTAGGAAACTTATGTCAGCAAATTGAAAATTAAATGTTATCAGTTACAAACATGTTCCATCATACCTTACAATTCTACATATATTGTTTATTTCAATTAGAGAATTAAGTTATTCAAATGAAACATATGTTTTTATTAGCTCAAATTTGATATGTACTTAGTTTTCTAATTTTTGGTGACTTGTCACATATTAAGACTTATAATACATGATAAATATCACGTATTGTAATATTCGTCTTGTAATTATAAAAATTCCATACTAGAAATGCTTGTTATAAAGATCAACCAATTATTTTCTCATCGAATTAAAAATAAAGACACGTCCATATATCACACAAGAATTATCTGAGTTATTGTTAAATTACAGATGTATAACGTATGACGTCTGCGATTCACTACTCAACTCGCTCTAAACGTCAGGACCACTTAGCACGTGTGTGCCTTTTCATCTCTCTCTCTCTCTCTCTCACTCTCTATCTATCTATCTATCTATGTATCTTTTTTACTAAGCATGTGGATTAGTCATCGCTATCAAAAAAAAAATGGACGCTGTACTTTTACCTCTATGTCAAACTATTAATTTGCATGTGTCCATTTCTTACTTGCTTACACAAGATTCGGCAAGAACTCTTAGTATACAACAGGGACTCAACACCCTTGGTCGATTATCCTTAAAGTTGTACAAGAGAACAGGAACCTCTCCCTCCCTCTCTTACTCTGTCTTACTCGCTCTACTAATATGCTTGCAACTCAACCTTTCAATATAATTTGTTTAACAGTTAACGGGTTTAAATTTTACGGTCTCTAGAAAGAAGAAAGCTAGAGAGACGATCACAAGCTATCTTATGCCTAACTAATATATACAATGTTCTTCTGGATTATGAGTCATCAGAAATGCATAACGACATCAACATCAACGACTTTTATACTCAGAAAACAGTGTTAAGCCATTTTTCATTAAAAAAACGTTCATACCACTTGTAAATTTTTCTCCCCAATTTTATTTATTTAATAATATTATGCAACATTACATTAATATAAATAATGTAAATAATAAAAGCGATAAACTTTATTGCCAAGTTTTATTTTATTAATTAACTGAGTAAAAGATAAGAATGAAATCCTTCATGAAGTCTAATTCTCGTGAGGCTTTCATTGAAATTTAGCCAGTTACTCAAAACGTAATTGTGGGTTAAATGTTCAAAATTACTTATTTGCAAAACTACTTTTAAAAAATAAATATAAATCAACGTCCAAGTAGTTGTCCTGTACTAACAATTCTAATTCTAAAAGAATGATTATAACTTTATCACTTAATTATTATTCATTGTTATATGAATTAGCTCTTAGATACTTCAATTCAAAGGGGAAAATGACAAAATTAGTATAATTTGTAGGATAAGCAGAGTCTTACGTGCAGGTTTCTTTTAATACTGGTATCTTAATACCTACTATTATATGTTATGTTAAATCAACAATAATTAAATTCAATTATTTAATATTAAAAAATAAAAATTTTAATTACTATATTACAAAATATAAAATATTAATATTCTTTTCGATATAATTTTTAAACTACTTGTTGAATGTAATACTTTACATGTAATACTTTACAAATATACATGGGTACCTCAACGTATTCTAATTTTCAATATTATTATCATTGTTAAAATTGCATCAAATTTCAGTAGTTTCCAGTCACCCAATTATGAAATGATTACTATGAATCAATTATCGTTATTCACAGATTTAATACAATAGATTTAGGTGCCACGTTAATAACAATGCAGTGTTGCAAAATAAATATATATATATATACTTAAGTGCATTTGTTGCAAATGAAATTAAAATGTCACAATCACATAACGAACTACCACGCAGATTGACTCATGTTCACGTTTTACGTCGAATAACGTCGAATCGTAAAACTTGCCGATTCACTTTTTTAAATTAGAGTTTGGTGCTAGTACAACTTTGCGCGTCAGATTTCTCTCCAACATCATAAATAACTTGTTTTTTTGTGATTATTGACATTTGTGCTTTTGTTAAAAATTTAAATAAAAATGTATTAAATCATATATTAAAACCGGCTTAAAAGCAATTCCAGTATAAAAAAAACTGAATGTATCAAACTTAGAATTAATATTTAGTTTCTTCCTTATTACTATATTTATATATGAAAAATTTTACACCATATTACAATAGCTTCATTTTCATTACTAACAATTTTATAAATAATTTAATACTCTGTAAAAATAAAAAACTTTTTTGCTTTATCGTATAAATACATATTATTACAAAATACATGTATTTATACATGTAATATACATGTGTTCATAATATTCAAGTTTTATTAAATAGTTAATTATATACCAAAAGAAGAAATTTTGTTTTCATTGATTTTATTATATAATTATTGTAAAATTTATAAAAAAAGAATCATTTACTTTTATTACGTTCTAGTATTCGTGTATATTACACATAAGAAACATAAATGACAAAAACTAATACATACATGCAATATGATTAGGTAAACTTCTGTATTAATGATATTTAAGGATTACTTTCATTTGGTAAATATAAACTAGTTCTAATGGTAAATCTTGAAATCTTGAAACATGTTTAACTCAACAGAGAATCATTAAGGCATTTTTAATGCAATTTAATATTTATTACTTATACCTAAATTGTAACTAAATACAACCTATATTTCAAGGAAAGTTTACTTAAAAATTTACTTTAAAACCTGCTAATCTATATATAAATTATACTTAAAATTATACAAGTAACTGCTTAAAAATGTTCATTCCGTGTGGTTATTTTTAATATTCGTTATTTCTTTGTATTATTAAAATTTCCGTTTAATAATTAGTTATGATATATTAAGAATAATATTATTTAAATATTATAATTCATTTACTATGTTAGCTATAGTGGTTCCGATCTAAGAAATTGTTGTAATAAACCTAAATATATATTAAGAAGTTTTACGTGATTTTAAATTGTACTTTTATGTATTTGATCTAAACTTTCGGCACGACTTTTCTCAGTGCATCATTCGATTCAGCATAAAACTCTGACAAAAAAAACCTTTGAACTATTCGAGCTAACCGTCGCTCGCATAAGATCTCTGAATTCGAGTAGTAAATTTACTCTTTAAAGGAGAGGAAAGATAGCAAATGAAGAACGAACAGTTTGATAGTGAAAACTATGCATCATGACATAAAAGTCTTGGACTCCACCTACAACTCCTCAAAGAGTTCGGGGATTTCTACGTATACATTGCGAAAAGGTGAGAAAAGCCACACGCTCGAAAGTTTACGAGTGCGCTATATAAACCTTTAGCGCCTCTACTAATTATGCCGCGCACGCACGCATAATGCTGCACTAAAGAAAAGGTGCCCGCGCTACGTAAAAAGAAAGAGGAGACGATTTCCCCTGCAAAAGAAGGTATTCGGAATCGACGAGGTGTGAGGTTAATTAAAAAGAAGCTGCTCACCACGAGTCTCTTATAACGAGGGACAATTAATGCGATACATCTGATGAAACAGCCTCCCGTTAATTGTCAGGCTTTCGGATAATTATATCGCGGCTTGTATGCATGTTGGATATGTGGCTTCTGCATCTGAGAATACACGTACGGTGAAATACAAATGATGTTGAAATGAGAAGTGTCTATGGCTATGATGTTCTTAGTATCGTTCACGCGCGGATAATCGAGTGAGTTAATGGGTTTCAATAAAAGTCAAGCTTTCAAGATTAAGAGAATAAGTGTATTTGAATAAGAAACTGCTTTTTTATTTCGGAGAAATATATGGATTTTCTCTATTCATAATGACATGGTAAAGTTCCACAAGTGTTTTATAAGGAAAAGATAGAAAATCAAAATTTTTTATATTTATGTTTTTATTAATTATTTTTGTTTTTATTGCAGCTTGTATTTCTATTAAGTTAGAGAAATTAAAACATTAAATTTTAATTTAATCTGCATACTCAATAATTTTTTGAAAATATTTTGCACTTTTTTAAACAAATTTAGTATCGTAAACTTCAATATACCAGTTTAAAATAAATAATGTGCATGTCTATTATTTATTATCTGATTGTCAAGTATATTAGAATAATTTACTCGAAGCATAAATTCTATAAAAATTTCTGTCATACCTGTGATAAATAATCAGTACATAATTTGCATAAATTTTCGCGAATTAATAATGTGAAATAAATATTAAAAAGAATTAAATTATACATAGCTTTAATCTTTAATAGGTATACAAATTAATGTATACATACTTTTTACACAATTTATCAGGAAAAAGTATTTTAATCTAGACATAAAATGTAAATGGAAAAAATGACTAGCATATTCTTCCCTAACACGTAACGAAATAAAGTAATGTTTTATAATAGAAAAATTATAAAAAGATTGTTAGGTATTCAGTAAGTATGGAAAAAACTCTAAAAATTACATCTTGTAGGTAGCTTATCAAAAGAATAATTATTGTAGTGGTTGTAATCTGGAACTTGCAAGCTGTTAAATCGCAAAATAAGAAAAATAAGAAAAGTCTTATTTTTAATATTTAAATCTGCTTATTCAACGATAAGTTATTTTCTCTATTTTTATAATACTATGTTAGTGCTAACATTCCAAGAGTATGATAATCAATTCCAAGAATATGATAATCAATTCCAAGAATATGATTTCATCAGACTGTCTAAATAAATCCTTAAGATACGAAAGTCAGTTACACAATCACTTATTAAATTACATTCAAATTTTTTTATCTTTAGCGCTGGCGCTTTTTTTATTTAAATTGTTTAATCCATTAAAACATTAATAATATTTTAGAAAAAAATATTCATAAATTAGTCCGATAAATATCTAAAAATATTACATCAGTATTTACAATAAGACGGTAAATTGAATATACTCGTACAATATATATTGTATATTGTATATTGTAGTAGGTATAATAAATTATGTAATACATGATAATTTTTACATCAATTTCAAAAGTACTTTTTTTACTAAATACTCATTACTGCTGTTTTATATGAATTTAAAATGTTATATTGTAATATATAACTTTACACAACTTAAATTAAAAGTTGCAATTGACAATATAATATATTGATTATAAACCAAATATTATTAAAAATAAACGTAAATACACAATTTACTTAAAATAAAAAGTATATAAATAAGTCAATTTTACATAACTTTATAATGGCACATTTAAAATCATTTTAAATAACACGTTGATTCTCATTGAATCAAATTCACTAAATGCGATTTACAAGTTTTACAATAAAGTAGAAAAAAGAATCGATCATGTATTACACATATATTCACATCATAATATATATCAAAATTTCTTACTTGTATAGGTACAGAGAGTCAGACAACTTCGATCGAGGTAGCACAGTTTTGCACGAAATGGTTACAAATCCGTGGCACAAGGTGAACTCATGAAAGTATATACCGGAGAACAAGTAATAAAATAATTCCAACGACTCAATTGAATTATGTGCATCACAAGTAGCAATGCACATCTAATATACAGAAACCCGGCAATAAATATCAAGATGTTTATACAAGTATGGCACTAGTTTCTCAAGCTCGCGACCATATGTTAAGTTTCAAAGGCTTTTTTCACACTTTTACGGTTAAATATATATTTTTATCGTAATAGACAACTCAAAAAATTAGTTTTTTCGATAAAACATTAATAATCATTGTTTCCTATCCGAATTTGATTATTCTTAATTATTAGTATAAATTGCAAGTAGTTTTGCAATTGAATTATCAAAATTATAGCATTACAAATTGGTAGAAAATAAATTACCTTAGAATATTACAACACTTGTTTTCGTTAAAATCTATACAATATATTAAGTATAGTTAATTACTAAAAATGGATTACAACTTAAATATTATCATAAATTTTAATCATAATACAATTGAAGTTATACTTTAAAATAATTTTAATTCATTCAAACTGAACATGTTATATAACTATACATATGAACGTTTGCTTCTACAATCGCTTTAAGGCAATTCAGTTATTGCAAAATTGCATTTACATTATATAGTAGGGTATCTTAAAATAAAAAATAAATATGTTAAAAGAATCATATAAATTCTAATTATTTAATTTAAGTAGTATCTCATGTCATTTAGTAAGTTTTCTTTACCATATATTTCTGATACATCTATTAATATTATGTTTTAAGATTAGTATAGAAAGGATTAGTTAAACTAATAAAAGATTATAAAATATTTTTGAAACTTTAGAAAATAATAACATTAATAGTCAAATTATTCAAGGAATAAATGTTATTTATATCTACAATAAATGCATGTAATATATTTGATTATCATTTATTCTATTATAGTTAAACATAAATAACACGTAATTTTTTATTACATATCTATTTTAATGAACAGAAATATATATCATCTCAATAAAATTAGTTTATATAGTAATCTAAAATTAGCAAGTCAAAACCTACAAATACTTCTTCATCGTATAACATTACCCGTCCTATCATGACTTTTTCTTTGAGCACACAATCTTTCTGGAAATATGCACACGAGTGCATATTCATGTGCACGCTAATATCATTTATACTGTCTATCGTAAAATTAAAACCTACCAAATTAAACAATACGCTTAAATATCCAATATAATTCATGTAAAACAGTTAAACCAGCATAATAAAAAAATTAATTTATATAGAAACTGCATAAAGTATCAAATAAGTTTTTATTTGCAGTGCTGACATTTTGCTACAACATAAAATATAAATTGTAAGTAAAAGTATTGGTCAAATAGATTTTTCACAATCGAACGGAATTTTAAGATATTTTTTGAGTGTTACACTTTCTTTACACAATCTTCTGGCTTCAAATTTCTTTTTACGTACTTACTTATTGATAATTTCCATGAAACACATAATAATCAATACAATCATATTAAAAAAGGTTACAGACTGACTTTTCTATTATCAACGATGGTGAGTCTGTCTAAATCGCGTATAGAGTAAATATTATTTGTAAAAAGATGCATAATAAGCAACACAAGAAATCATGATAAATTCCGCAAGAAACTTTTCATCATTTTTACGTGAGTAATGAAAAAATCAAAATCAAGCTTAAAAATCTAATAGACAAAAAATGAAAATTTTCCCTAAACTCAACCGTACATTCGACGCCCAACCATTGTGAAGTCTTCGAAATGAGTCCCTGAATCCCCCCTTCTCTTTACCAAAACTAACGTTGCACTGCCGCATTGGTGTCCCGTCGGTAATACTGCAGCAGCCCTCACGTACAAAATGGGCCCCCTTCGTTTAGATCAAAGTCCACATACGACGCACACATGAAATTTTGAGAGAAATAGGACCAACTAGGTACGCCCCTTAACGCCAGTGGTTCTCAAACTTCTAAATCTTACGACTGCAATTAATGCTTTGTGAAAAACGAGCATAATGAGGCGTAAATATTAACCATATGAACAAATTTTCAAGTATGAAAGACATTAAAGTCTCTTCATTTAATCCAGACTAACTACAACAAATCCTTATAATAGTTCTATTATACATATTGTCAACATTAATCTAGGGTGAATTCTGAATATTAGGAGTTGTTTAAACTTGCATATTTACGAGGTAAAAGAAGATCGCCTATTAGTATACAATTTAGTAATTTTTGACTTTTCCGCAATTTAGTACTTAAACTCGCATTCAGCTTCTATAAACATTAAATAATTTATTTTCAATTTTAAAAGTTCGTTTAAAAAAGAGTTTAAAGGACATTTTTTGTTTTTCTTGAAATAAAAAATAATGGATTTACTATCGAATAATACCTTGTAATAACAATTAAATGTTGCAATATGCTTAGCTAAGAAAGCTTACGCTTTTATATTGACACGTATATGATGCAGCTATGAAAAGTAATTCGCCGTGTTATATTGCATAATGAGACAACCAGGAGCACGCGCGAATTGTACATATATATATAGATGCAGTTGGATACTTTGTGTCACTGCTTGTTTAGCAATCACAGAGAATAATATGGTCGAAATTGACTTGGAATCAAATCTGCTGATCTTTTTTCTGTTAATTCTCTCATAATTCCCCCCTCTTTTTCTCTCACTCACACACACACGCACACGCACATATTCTCTTTCGCTGGCTTATCCATTACCTCCTCAGTCACTCCTAAAATAAGTTTCATTATATATTTCAGAGATATATTTCTAGCAACGCATCTTACCGTAATATTTGTTCTAATTTATTTTGTGGCTGAAATATGCAATTTTTAAGGCGACCATCCAAAATCATTTATTTGTAATACACAGAAAAAAGGTTTGTTTTATTATTATTCGTAATTATAATACTCTCAATTATTAAATACATATAGGTTTGTGAAATAATAATTGTGTTCAGTAAAAACTAATATAAAACAGTACTACACTTTATATATCGTTATTTTTATTATTTTAAAAATAACATATTGGAAGTTGAATATTCTACAGTTGTTATATATAATTTTTAGATTCAATGAAATGCAAAAACTTAATAAGTTAAATAAATGTTAGAAATTTATTTAAAAAAAGAAACCTATAATACAAAACTCATATCCATTTAGACAAATACGTACGCTTGCATATCTAGAATATATACAAAAAATTTACTTGTAATATTATAAGTAAAGAAATATATTAACAAAAGTTCCCTACCTGATACCTATTCGTATTAATATTATTCTAATCGAATAGAATTTGTTGATGCTCACAATAAATGTTAAAACAATTTTCTATACATATTAATGGTGAAATGTATTATATTTTATTAAATATTATAAATAATTTTTATATATAAGTAAACATAATAACAATTTTTATCTTATATTTTTAAATATCAACTCATCCTCAACTTAAATCATAAAGCAATGAATATATGAAGAACTAATTTCTAATAATTATTAATAATAGTAATAATTAATAATAATAACTAAATTTTGATAATTATCAACAAATGTTATATATATATTTTATAGATGATTATATAAAAAAGCAAATATTATCGAACGCATAAGTAATCATTGTTAATAAATTCACTTTAAGATTAACTTTGATATTATTATCAATTTAATGATAATATAAAGTATAAACAGTGATCAAAATGAAAAATATTGAATTGAATAAATATTTCATCTACTAAAACATTTATTCTACAATTTCTGTTAGACCTTCTTAAAATAATAGTCATTAATATATAATTATTTGAGTCTGTCATCGAATTATTATTATATGATTGTTAGTTAACATTTTATTAAAAAAATAAATACGAAAATGAATAAATTCCTAATTCATATAAAGAAAAAGTGATTTGTATATAAACATTTTTGTACAACTTTATTAAACAAAAAATGATCTCTGTTCAGTACCAAAGTATGATTAGTAAAACTAAACATAGATTGT
The DNA here is from genome assembly GCA_018907045.1 of Wiebesia pumilae. Lineage (NCBI taxonomy): Eukaryota > Metazoa > Arthropoda > Insecta > Hymenoptera > Agaonidae > Wiebesia > Wiebesia pumilae. Next base: position 6,754,557 of record JACCHZ010000159.1, on the reverse strand, counting down.
ACATAACCACTTTACTTTTTATACATGCTGATTCGTTCGAGCAAACATAAAGTAATAATAATGAAATTTAATAAAACACCTGTGATTATATTTAAACAGTATTTGTAATCAGTAAAGATCACTGGCTAGACATACTCGTTAGCGCATAAAATGTCTACACATCGGAAAAATATTTTAGGCTGCCATATCATAAAATATGTGAGTCAAATTGGCCACACTAGTATAATGGGTACTCATGAATTATTTCGTAGTGCGATATCTGGTAACGTGCGATCTTTTGGAATAAATCCGAACAAAAAGGACTACACTACCACAGAAATATATTAATATGCAACATGATACAACTTTTCCAATGTATAATATATAATAAAAACAGATGATTACTAATTTAAAAAAAATAATTAACGAACGAATTTAAATAAATAAATATATAATAGAAATTGAAAGCTATTTTTTATGTATGTACAATTAATTTTATTTTTAATTGGTTTTCTATAAAGATTTATATAGAAAAAAACCAGCAAAAGAGAAGGAAACCTTAATTTTAGTTGTTTCTACAATTGAAATTTACCAATATATTTTTCCAACTTATATATTTTTGTGCAGTAAAATTATTCAGAAACAAAAACAAATTCAGTTATGTAATATTTATGTAAAAAAGGAGAGTTTAATATGCAGTCCTATAATTGAGAACCTAATAGTTTTGGAAAATATTTAAAATAAAAATGAAAATAATAAAATCTTTAAAAATAATCATCAAACAAATGAATATTAAAGTATAAATCTCTCCTGTAATCATTTTTTTATATTTATTATTTTAAAAATATTAGTCAGTTCTTAGTAAATGACACCGTTATACAGTCTTTTTGCCAATATTGACCAAATACCTTCAACTGTTAACGTTTAAGTGTCAATCAGAGACAAGGGTCTAAACATTTTACTTAGCGATAAATTGTTTGCATCATTTTCGGACAATCTATTGTACTACAATATTATCTATGTTTATATCATCTGAAGATGGCTCATCGTTTGCTTGTTTGAGATTATGATGCAAACACGTCGTGTATTAGATCATCTTAACAGTCACTCGTTTTGCGACACAACACTTTTGAAACGTTCCTTATTTTATGAAACTCTTAAAAGAAACTCTTAAACTTGAAATATACTAATTAATTACGTATGCTCATAATAGCATGAATAATATACGAATAAAAATTCATAACATAATAGTATGAATTTTTCTTTATTTGTATAGCAATTTCATTAATAAAGGAGTTTGTACATTGTATAAATATAAGATCATTAATTATTAATCAGTATTGTATAAAGAAAAATAAATTCAGAGAATAATGAACGTTTTTATAAAAATTTGATACAATGTTATAACCGAACATGTAACGTGGCTTGAGAACTAAATAATTTTTGTTATATTTTTGTTTTATTTGATTTTTATATAATATTTTCCATAATTGTACATTCAAGATTATTTTGATAAATATTTTTTTAGTTTGATAGTTAAGTTTACAAATAAACTTATACACATGTTACATGTTCATTTCTTATTAACTTTATTTTGAAGAAGAAGAAATTGAATTAATTATATCTTTAGAAATTACTCCATCTTTAAATTTATTTAACTTTAATTGATATACTGATATATTTATTGCAAAATACTTTTCGCAATGTTGCGTAAAATAATACTATTTTTAACAATAGACTAATGATGATTTTTGAAAAAGTATCACAGTTGTCGAGAAAAGCTTAAACGTAATATTTCCTACTATCTTAAAATGACATTTAGATCAGTATTTCATATAGATCCCATAACGATAAATCTTGACATTTGCTCAAATATTAAATTAAATAAGATTAAATAAATAATACAAGATCATTCTTGTATTTAAATGTAGACTGCTGCAAGTTCTTCGACATCAAATTTTTCCATGTGCTGTCAAGCCCTGCCATACCTGGTAGGTAATTTTCGTTACGAGAAATAGTCCTCGACCCCTCTTCTACGAATACGTTTCAGTCGAATACTTGTTATACCTTGAGTTTATACCTACCCTATCCAATTTTAGTTTTGAGAATTCCGTTGGTTGTCGCCAGGTACTACAAACTTTCGACGCGAATTGACTTTCGTACGTGTATGAACTTGTAAAGATTACAGCAAATATATTTCGTTTACCAACAATTAGCTTATCCGCATAAATTATATGTGAGGCTTACAATATTTTTCTATGCTTCAACACGATTATATACAACATCGTAAAAAGGTTGTCTCTCTTACTTACACGACTTACCTGCAAAGTCTCAAGAACTCTACATTTATTTTGATACTGATTTATTTATGGGTTCATCATAGTTTGCTATTGAATTTCGGATTTTCTTTAACAGGTGCTATTGATGTTTAATGCAACCACAGTAATACAATAATACGCTGTTTCTAAATAATCTGCCAATTAGGATTGTTAAATTACTGTTATAAAACATTATTAATATACATTATAATGATATTACCCACAAGTTTTTAAACTCAATTTGTTTATGATAAATTAAATGACTGTACTTTATTAAAAAATACATTAAATTCATATAAAAATTGTTTGCATTGGCTACTAATTTATCGGTTAACTAAGCAAGTACAATAACGCACTACATTAATATTTACAAGAAATAACAATTACCATAAAACTCTTAATAAATTATTAATTTGCATTATTAACATGTAATTTTTGGCGTCAGCCAGGAATACTGAATGTTTGAATCGTACAAACCTGATTCAACTGAAAGATAAGTGGTCGATACTCTTATCTGAAAAATTCCGTCAACCGTCATCGTAAACAAAGGTCAGTAATCAAGATCTAGCTTCGAGGCGCGCAGCATCCCTTCACTACGCTTAAAGAAACTGAATGCGCAAACGTGCGAGATACGAAATGCGGGCAATGGCGCATCGTTATTGTTCAACAATACGTATTAGAACATTGAACTTTTTGGGATGAGACTCTATTTATATTTAGCATAATCTGACTACATGCGCTTTACACGAAAAAACAGCCTTGCCTAATAATCGTCATACAATTGTAATGCCTTTCCTTTCGAAGGCATATACAATTTTTTTATTAAACTTGTTAAAATCATAATCTATTTATTAATTTTAAATTGCACTTTATGCTTAATAAAACGTTTAAAAATAACAAATTGTGGTCTTTGCTCATTATTCCGTGCGAAATAATTTGTCAAATCCGAACCACAATGAAAATTTCAACTATGAATGTAAGAAGTACTACTAATATTATTTCGTTTCTACTGAAATACTTACAAGTATTGGTATGCAAAAACTTATAATTCTTATATTTCTTATAATAAAAACTGCAAATGGTATAGAAAATATTTTTATCCTTAAATGTTAATAAGAATGAAAGTTAACAGAGGATCGAATTGATAAATTTAAAGGAATATTATGTAATTTATAGTAAAATTTGAAATAAAGAATATTAAAATTAAGCGTGCTACTCTTCGACGGATTTCATCATATTTATTGTAACAACATAAAGTTCACTAATCGACTTCTGGAATATGCGCAAGCAGATAAATTTCGTAAATAGTTTCACTTAACAACTTTGTTCCTAGGCTTCGTCAAAAATTTTGCAAGATTATTAAGCATACTATATTAAAAAGACAAACATGTATCTGATATCTTTCGCTTCAACATTAAAGTTTTGGAACTATTTCTGTTTCGACTCTGTGCCTTTTCCCCATTGCTCATACAATACTGTCGCTTTCTTAGACAATGACTGAATTTTCTAGAGCTAATTAAAAATGTAGAAATATTTCTGTTTTATTTGTTTTTTATTTTTCATCTTATCTTTTTATTCAGGACATTTGGCCTATTATATGGTTTTTCGTTATGCCAAACTTCTCTTGCCTTATAAGAGCGAGATCGAAAGAGAGAGAGCGAGAGAGGACAATGGTAGATCACCTGTTGATTATGCACTCGTCGATCATTTATACACTGGTTTATTAATATTAATATTAATATTGTCAGTGAAAGGAATGGATATTGTCTTTTTTGCGGGGAAATGTAGTATCACCGTTTATAATTTGGTTTACTTTTAAATAATGAGATTCGTCAAATATTGATGCCATAACTGAGAAACACGCTTCATATAAATAGTATAAATAGCACTTAAAATATTATGAAATTCACTGTAATAAATAATTATCTTTATTGCAGCTTATAATTAAAAACCAAAATCATCATCTTTAATTATTTATTTATGAGGTAATTTATTAGATACGAGAAAATTATATTAAATGTAAATAAATAATGATATTTTTCATTAACCAAATGTAGCCATTTAATATATTTGATTCTTTCGAGCTTAAATTTACACTTCCATACCAAAAAAAACGTTGAAAATACATAATTTTCTGCATTATTTCTAATTAATTAGAAATGCTGTTTCACCACTCTATTTATTACTGTTAATTATGATTTGTAATTAATTGGCATTACATTTATTTAGATTGAATATTATACGATTTACTCGATATCTTGCTTTTTTAAAATGGAGAAGCAAGTCGAAGACAAGTAATAGATCATTTAGTAACATAGATGATAGAAGATATAAAAGCGAGTCAGAAAGGGCACAGAGGAAAGGCAGCGTACAATAGAAATAACGAATATAGTGAGTATGAGTACTTCGGGCGTATTTCATTGCATAAATGTACTCAAAGCGACCCGGAAGCGTGTAGCTTCCGAGTCGAAACGCGACGTATCTATTTCCATGATTCGTCTACATACACTCGTCCTGATTGTCCGAGGAGCCTATACATATGAAAATATACATGTAGGGTTGAAATAACAAGTTGAACAACAATGCGAATTGACTGTATATTATGAATCATAGATTCTTTACTTTATTACTTTTATTATATTATATGTTTATTTACATTATTGTAGAGGGATAGGAGGGAAACGTTAATGTGAAAATGCAAGATGTTGAAATATCTTCAATGAAACACAATTAATTAATTATATTTCGTGTTTTTTAAATTTTAATGAATAAATTTAAATCAACAAATAAGTATAATAATAAACATTATACAAAAATAATTTTATGATTTGTTAAAATATTTATATTTTACATAAAGTAAAAATTTGTGCTAAGTTTCCTTATTACCCATTTCATTGTGCAAATATTAGTAAAACTTTACTAATATTGACATCCGCTATTGGTTGTAAATCTGAAAAAGCTTCTAAGATCTGATATTTTACTTTGATTCTATTTACTATTTTTTTTTTTTTTTTTCAGAAAACTCATTTAAATAATTCAGTTACTGAGAAACATACATTTCAAGTACGTTTCATGACATATGTAGATAATATGGACATACGAGTCCTACAACTACGGAAAAGAAGTTCATCTGCTTGCATGCGTACATGCATAATATGTTGCGTTAGCACAAATAAATATTTCAAACATTACTACGTCTTTCACGAAAAACTGTTCAAATCATTTTTATCCTGTGTACGTAGCCACAGTCTGATGGTTCGTATCTACTCAAATCTATACGTACTTGGGTTCAGGTATCAGGACACGCTTGTGCGATACGTCAATGGTTAAATCGTGTCCGCGAATGGAGCTTCTCCACGTAGAACTTCATACCCGGGGAATTTCACAAAGATTGATTAGAATCATAATGCCGGCCTCTTGTTGTATCCGCCCACTATTAAATGTGTGCACGACTTATTATGAGCCATTTTTATCCTTCTTCTTCCGTATTCTTCTTTTTGCTCTCTTTTGCTTCTACTCATACACATAGAAGCTTCTAGTACCAGTGCGTACGAACGTTCGTGGCAGCCTATCAATCTACTTAGTTACCGTGACGTTTATAAGCCACTTGTGGCTCTTACATTTGTTGACGCGAAAAACCGCAATGCTGCGAACTCTCGAGGTAGCTGAGCCAATTACAGATTACGACTAAATTCCAGACGTTTCGATTTATTTATTTTGAAATTTAAAAGAAATTACTTAATATTTCAATATTTTCATATTACGTAAATATTTTATTTCATTTCAGACAAATTTTCGATGTACTCTTCGTGTTTTATATCAGGGTTCCCATTGTTTTATAAACGATTGAGCCACAAATCGAATGAACCTCTGCGTATAATAAAGTATAGATTCTGTTAACAGTGTATCTAAAATATTTCAAGTGTTGTAAATCTTATGTACAATTGCTTTTGAAAATGTAATTCATAGTACGTAGATATGCGTAATTTACCATTTAAGCATTTACTTATGAAGAAATAAAAATGATGAAATAATTGTTTTCAGATTAAAATATATATGCATAAAAAAATAATCACTGTAGCGTTTTCAACCAGTTACACAATATAATGTAAGTATAAGGGAGTGTATGGAAGATATACAATACAAAGTACTATAAATTTCTTGAAGCCATTGCAACAGTAGCTGGGTTACTGAACTCGCATGTTTGCTTACTATGTCATACTTAATTCTCACTCGGAATAAGCATTTGCATTTTCATATCCTAAACATTTAAAATAAATAAAAATATACAATAGCATTTGGCATTATTTTAGCATAAACTATATTATACTTAGAAAAGTCATACGATTGAAATGATAAACTGTAAATGTAAATATACTTTGTTTTGCTATAAAACAATTAAAGAATAAAAATTCACTTGGATTAATTATGCTTCTATTGTTATATATATATTGAAATTTTCATGAAATAATTCTCTAAATATACCAGTTTAGAAGCGCATAAAATAAATAATTTATATTTCATTATCTCAACATTAAAAATGAATTCTGTGTATACTGATTAATTTAGAAATCAACTAATTTTAACAATTCATTTTTATCTTCTTATAATAAAATTAATTCTTAAATAAAGCGCTCATTTCTCAAATGCACAATCATAATTTGAGCGATATAATAAGCGATCGATCAATTTTTCATTATGATCTTGAATTCTTAGTTTCTTTTATTACTATTATTATTTCTATAAGAACATTTCATGATTTTGAATGATAGTTTTGAAATATAATGTTCAAATAAATTAAAATAAAAATATTTTTGAAATTTCAAAGTTTGATATAAAGTATTCAAGAATATGATTGTAGATTATTAATGAAATGATTATTATTAGTTAACTCTTTCATTAAAACAAGTTTAGGAAATATTTTCATAATAATTTTTATGAAATAATATATTTTTTTGAAAATATGATTTCTTTAATAATAATATGAAAAATACAATAAATAATTTATAAAACTTTACTTCATCATGAATCATCTTTTTAAAATTTCAAATGAAACCTAAAAATAAGTATATAATTTCTTACATTTATAATATATTAAAATATACGAATAAACATTCTACTTATATGTAAATTTACTTATGGAAAAGAGACAATATTAATTTAGATAACTTCCGAAGTATATAGTTAGTTTTGTAAAATTTTAAAATACGAAAACACAGAAATTAGCCAATTTTCTGACATATGCTAATAAGTATTCGACTAGTTTTACTTATAATGTTTTTAGTTTTATTACATTTAGTTACTATATTCCCATAATAATCCCATATATATTTAAAATTGTATCAAAATAAGAAAGTATCTCATCATTGTATTATGTTATCATCAGACTCTTTCTTTTTCGGAACAAGAGCATTCAAACATGTGTGATTTATTATGTTTCTTGCGAAACATAACTGTACAGGCTCATTAGGTAAGATTTCATTGATATACTGAACGTTCCGCTACAGAAAGTCCATTGGAATGAGGTACCGACTACTCTGTTATGTTAGATCGAAAATTTTACTAATTTACCTCCCATTTAAGAACTAAACCCCTTCGGAAGCTGTGCAATCGCTCCCTTCCTTTTACATATGTTCCTTTACAGACACTTGTTGTAGTTATTCTTCTTCTATCTGATTCGGTTCATTAGTAGCAGCGAGATACTGATGCTTGTTCAGTTGGATTGAATTCGACAAAACTGAAATGGAAATTGGAGGGAAAAATGTCTGTTAACTGTAGTAGTACAATTAAATAGTGAGATGCTTGTTTTGGAAGAATATGTTGACTTAAAATTGAGAACAGCAATGAACATTTAATTTATTACATTATCAATGACACTATGTTCACTGCTTTTTTGACATATTTTTCATTTTACCTGTTCATTAACAACTGAGACTAATTAGCGATGTCACAAAAGTTTATAGTATCTTATCAAATATATTTTAACAAGGTTTAAAATGTTATAAAAATTAAAATCACAATTTTTACATTTTCGTTTTAAAGAGTTTCTTATTGTTTTCGAGTTATTGTACCAAATTGGGACAAGAACAGTTAATTCTACTCCGTTAAATAGCTATTAACAGATTATTATCTGCCTATATCAACTACTTTAAACTTGAGATCTTGAAACTACATACAGCATATTGGAAAGATAAAATTAAAAAAAATATATTTGCAGTATAATATATTTAAAATAGTCGACTACTATGTTATAATGTGATTGTACTTAAAGGAACATTTGATACAAAATTATCGACTACTCAGATGTTTCTTAAGTAATAAGCGATACGAACTATTTTAACATAAAACAATAATTACTTTAGTATTTGATACGTCTATCCATGACTAAAGGAAGTAAAAAAATTATAAACGTAATTAGCAAATGCGACTAAGCTTTCTGAGGTCATTTATGCAATAGTATATTAAATAACTGATTTCTAAAAATTTCAAATAATTATCGTAATTTCACACAACAAAATTACGATAATTATATAACAATCCGTTGGAAATGATTAAAAGCGATCAGTGTTGAAGAAAGACACTGATTATTCAAAGTAACTTTATACCAAAATGCGGATATGAAACGCGCCATATGACTGATTGATCACTGTTCCATTCGTTTTAACGCCAGAATCACATAATAAAATAATACGAATTCGCTCATTTATACGCAGATCTTCTCTTCTTTATGTGAATCGCATTTAGTATATGATAAACTGATATTACCTATCTGACCTTATATTTTTTAGTAGTTACAGTATAATTGAGCATAGTTAATTAAATCAATCAAGATTTATTATATAATAAATGATGTATAATAGTTTTATAATCATTTTATTTTTACACAGAAGTGTAATGTTGTTGGGTTTGAAGACGTTTGTAAAATATTTCAATATATAATTATATCATTTTTTTCTTATGAGAATATTCATAAACTTGGCTTTTATATTTTAAATTCTGTTAATAAATCTTGATCAGTGATTTATACATGTAATAGTTTTATTATTAAAAATCTTCATCTTCACTGTGAACAAGATTAATTAGTATGTAATAAAATGTATCTAATAAATAAGGTTTTCAAATATAATTCCAAAAAATAATTATTTAGATGTTAGATGCAAGCAAAACTTTAAGGATAACTGTATTGGTTGCAATAGTCAAAGGAAAATTAACTCTTGTCTCTACCACCTTCAGATGGCGCTCGTGTCCATAGAATGAGAGTCTCGTGTCATCATAGTAATGACTATTCGACAAAGTTGATCCTTATAGTTCGGAGTTAAACGAACATTTTGTATGCCACCCCTCTCCCATCGTAGCAACAACTAAGTCAAATTGTCGTCCAATCTTTCCTTTTGCTCTTTCTTTAAAGGTTCTACTATTCCTTTAAAGGTTTTACTCTACCGGGACTACTATTCCACAATGATTATCTATGATTCATTCTTCTATTATTATACGTGTCTATTCACATGTTTCGCGCGCGCACGAGCTACCGCAACAGGTCTTACGCAAAAGAAGAGAATGATTCGGAGGGTCTGAATATATATATATATATATATATCTTTCTTTCTCTTCTTTTCGAACGAGCACAGAAGAAAGAGGAGAAAGGCAAAAGAGACGCAGATTTCGGGAGGAGAATGGCTTAGGCTAAATGGATCAAACTGAGCGTGATAATGGTGTAAAGGAGAGACTTTAAGTGACGTTTGTCATTTAAGTTTTTCGTACGAAGAGGCTCGAAAAGGATGAAGGTGAAGAGGTTTGATATATTGAAAATTCGTTCTGTAAACATAGTGGAGGAGTGATACCACAGGAGCAGTTTTTTTGTGTACTAAACATAGTAACTTTGATCTTGTACGTGGATGCGTGACGTATTCTGGCACTGCTTTCAAGAAGTTTTCATTCTACGCTTATTTTGTCTTTCTTTTTTATTGAACTGTGTCGTCTTCAAAGAATATCATAATGTTAATGTTAAGGGTTAGAAGTTCTTAAAATTTTTTTGGGTTACCGATTTTATCGAAACGTTATGTAAAGTCTCTTTTGTTAATTGTGAAATGTTGATTAAAAAAAACTTGAGAATTCGATTACTATTGTTTAATATGTTTCTCTTTTTAACTATACATTTAGAAAGACGAAGGATACGCTTTAAGGTATTTTCAAACTGATAAAAATAGATAAAAAAATTTTTAGACCATTCAGTGTCTGTAATTAATTACACACTGTATATTATTGATTTAGAAGAATTTTTATTTTATTTTTATGCTTTGAGTTTTTGTAGAATTCACTCACATTCATGATATAAATTTACTAAGTTCGTAAAAATCATATTATTTCTAAAGGTTTCTAACAGTTTTATCGGTCATAGATACAACAACAGTTTGATAAATAAATTTACTAGTAAAGAGTGTTAACCAGATGCGTGAGTATTTGCACGTGCGCTTGAATTCGTATATCATCAGTAAATTTGTTTAATTACAATGTACTCATTATCATGACCAATAAACGAACGATGCACACTATTTGCATAGGTGTTTATAAAATATATGTCAAACACAAGTGTCAGATGCACGTGTCATAGAACAAAGCGAAAGGAAGTGTGGTATAAACGTACCGCAGTTGTGAGAAGCGAAAAATAATATACGTATTCCATACTTCGATATGGCGTCAATAATACTATAATCGATATACTGTTACACTTCTTTTCGCCGAAAATAAAACTTAAATATTAACAGAAAGCTAGAGAAATTACTAAATAACGAACTAAGAATATTGTTTTCATTAATGTAACATCATTAATTATTTTTAAATTAATTTTCTTTCTTTTTAATTATTGCAATAATTATAATATCTCAATAAGTATATTATAAATTTAACGAATAAAACTATTTACATCATTACGACGAAATCTTACATTTATATAAGTTAAACTGTCATTTGTAGAAAATGTATGAAAAACAATCGTATTTAGAAGAGATATTTACCATTTTCAAATAGAGTAAAACTCAGAATTGTCTTGTGAACGCGTATTTACATAAAATTTAATAATTTTAAAAACAAATAATAGAGCAATTAGTATTAATAATTTTAATTGATAATTAATTCCATAAAAATTATGAAATTACAAATTATCATAAAACGCACTTAATATATACATATATATGTATATAATAATAATAATAATTGAAGAATTACGTAATTGTTCAATAAATCCACATCGAAAACATTTAGTACATTGTATTTAAATATATATTTTTTTACAAACTTAAATGAAATTGTAATAAAAATAGATCTTATTACATCGATATTAAATTATTATAGAGGTTATATGTTGAGTAGTCGAGTAAAACAAATGTGTATAATGACAGGACTAGACATTTTTCGAATAGACACGTAAAACGATGCGACACGTGTCGGTCTAGCCGAATAAAACACATTTACCCGGAATGATATTACAACGTGAAAGCATAAGGTTAGGAGCCTCTACATTTTACGCGGTGTTCGAAAAAAAAAGCAAGAATACGCACGCGTGCACGTGCGTTCAAGCAAGTCTTCACTTAGTAGGATCTTCTCGGACGTTTGCGTTATTCAGCAACAAAATGCGCGTCTCAGGCGGCTGACCGGCGTTTCGTCGCTTTTGCCATCGGCACCGTACGCAGCGTCAGGGGTCGCCGCGTTCGCACGCCGTGACGTCAGAATGCAGATCCCGCCCCTTTCGCGAGAGGCCGATTGCGGCCATTGGCTCCTCGGAATGATGGCAGGCGTGCGCGCCCAATCGATCGGCGCCCGAGGGAAGGTCTGCGCCCGTCTCAGGTGCCGTCTGCGCATTCGCCCGGACGGGGTGGGAGGCAATGGCAATCGTCGGCTCCGTTGGCGCGCTGTGATGCCGGAGGGGTGGGCGCCCGGAGTGGGGCAGGCGGAGTTCGTTGGGCGACCGAGGGAGGGAGGATTGGCGCGACATAACTTGCAAGGTTGGAAAGAAACCGCTGCGGCCCTCTTGAAGCCGATCGTGTTATCGGGCGACGTCGACGGAACGAAGCGCTGTGAGAGTTGGGGTCTCGGGACGAATTTCACGAATGTTCAGACGGTTCCGTACTTCCATGGAGAGCAGAGGTTGCACTGCGCTTCTTCTTCGCCAACCCGAGTTCTCGTTAAATCACGAGCTATAAGCTTGTGCTACTGTTCAGCAGCACGAGCGTCGGATTCGCGCGGGTGTATCGATCGATAATTTTTTTCGTTTTTGCTCGACTAGCTCCAAAGAGGCGCGAATTTGGTGCGCAGCTCGAAGAGGAGTTGAAAAAGAAAGAAGAAGGAAAAATTCAAAAGAGCGCGCGCGAGGAACATACGCGATTCGTCGAGCTGCGCCGCGCGATTCAGCCACTCAGCGCCGAGAAGGGAGAGAGAATTAGAGAGAGAAGGAGCGAGAGTGAGAGCTGTACAAGCAAGGCTTCTCGCGTTAACGGATCATAGGAAGGGGCAAAAGTGACAGTGTGCTTTCAGTTCTGGTTCGGACCTGGTGTCGGACGGTTGTGTTTTGTACGTTTACTTCACATATTGGCGTAGAAACACGTCCTGACGGCGGGCCTTCACAGCCCTTAATCACGTGAGTCATCAGTAAGAATAACAGAGCGTTTGCAACAGAGAATAAAAAACTGATCTGTGTAATAATTTGGTATAAATACTTATCGTTGAACAGACTGGTATCCTGTTCGTTGCTCTGGTCATGAGAGTTTATATAATGACTTCGGAAGCACTGAAACTGTACGTGATATGAAAAGTAAGTGACGGTGAGAAGTAGTACAGTAGAACTCGCAAGAAGTAGGGTCATTGCTTGAATGACTGTCGTGGTGTCGGACAATCCAACGCCACTTGATGCCTCGTGCCCATGACTCTATCGTTGCCTCGTATGACCGACGACGTCGCCCTTTGTAAGAATACAAAGGCCCGCGAGCACTAGCTACCGACAGCAGTAGCTAACAGCGATTCGCGAGTAGCGACATTGGCAGCAGGACGGAAGAAGATTTCTTGTTGTGGCGACAGGACTGTAAAGTAAATCCAGTCAAACTGTACGGGCACCGGGAAGAAGAGATGCTTACGATGGAGACGGATCTAAAGGGCGGCAGCCTCCATGGCCAGATGCCGCCGCACCCTCACCAGGGCGTCTCGCCGATGGGCCATCACACGGGCGTCGTCTCGCCCTATGGCGCCCTCGGCTCGCTTGTTCACAGCCCAGCCCTCTCGGGCAGTCCACCCAGCGGTGGTCTCGGCAACCTCTCGCTTCAGCATCATCACCAGGCGCCCCAGCATCATTACGCCTCGATGCAAGCCGCCGCCGCGGCAGCCCAACAACAGCAACAGCAGGCCCACGCGCAGCAACATTCCCAGGGCATGCACTCGCTGGCACAGCAGCAGCAGAATGCCGTTCAGCAACAACAGCATCACTCTCACCAGCAGCAACAGCAGTCCCAGCAACAGCAACAGCACCCACCCAGCAATAACAACAACAACACTAGCAAGAATAATAACAGCGATCGGGTGAAGAGGCCGATGAATGCGTTCATGGTATGGTCCAGAGGTCAACGCAGGAAAATGGCGCAAGAGAACCCCAAGATGCACAATTCGGAGATATCCAAGAGGCTTGGTGCTGAATGGAAGCTGCTCAGTGAGACGGAAAAGCGACCGTTCATCGACGAGGCCAAGCGGCTGCGCGCTGTTCACATGAAGGAACACCCGGACTATAAGTACCGGCCGCGCCGCAAGACCAAGACCCTTCTAAAGAAAGACAAGTTCCCGCTGGGTGGCGCGGTTGGAAGCGTTAGTGGCATGCTCGGCGTTGATCAACGCCAGGTCGGGGGCGCCGGTGGACCCCAACAGGCCCAATTATCTCGCGAGGTCTATCAAATGCCAAACGGATACATGCCCAACGGCTACGCGATGATGCACGATCCGACGGCCGCCTACCAGCAGCACTACGGCGGGCACATGAACGCGGCTGCAGCCGCTGCGGCGGCTGCCGGTTATCCGAGGTACGATATGGGCCACCACTTAGGGGCCGGTGCTGGGGGTGGTGGCAGCCCTTCACCCATTAACAGCTATATGAACGGCTACGGAGGCTACGGGCCCACCACTGTTCCCGGAGGCTCGCCTTCGCCGTACCATCAGGCTCAGCCGGGCTCGCAGATGTCCAGCCACAGTCCCTCGGGCAGTAGCATAAAAAGCGAGCCAACGAGTCCGGCGAGCGCTGGCATTCATACACCCACACCCAGCGGACCAGGTTCGTCGACCGGACCCAACGTCAAGCGAGAGTACATGGCCCAGACGCAGCAGCAACAGCAACAAGGCGACTTGCAGCAAATGATCTCGATGTACATGGGCGGTGACCAGAATGTCATGCAGCACGGTGTCTATTCCCCGGGCCCATCGCCAGACCCCCTTGGTCAGCACCAGTCGATCATACCGCCTCTCACCCACATGTGAGTATAACTTCCTTTCGTTCAACATTAAAGCTGAACTTGCTTTTATTTTAAACCCGCAATTTAAATTTTTCGTTGAATTTCGTTGCTCGGGAGGCCGATTCGCCCTTAGCGACTGGAGCCTCTGCTGGCGCCCACAGAAGCAAGATTCGAACGTGTTTTTTCAGACTTTTTCATTTATTGACTTTCTTTGCCACCGAGATTAACATACATTATATCCAAAAATATTTTGATTTTTCTTAATAAAGGAGTAATTCTGTCTTAAGATTCTGTTTCGTTTTCACTGCTTGGAAAGACTACAATAGTTGAGAAATAGTCTATATAAGCGTTTGCATCTTTTTCCTTGTTAAACATGCCCGAAATTGAATAAGACGAAATGCTTGCTTAATAAACTGCTATGCTTATCATTATATTTACGTAATCCTTGTGTTAAACAACTTTATATAATTCTTACGTTCCTTCAATGTCAATTAAACTTTGTCGAGCAAACACGGTTATTTTGGAAAAACACTCTTGTGAAGTGATTGGAGTCGTAAATCACAATCAATTGAATATTTCGTTTGACGTGTATTATTCACACCTTATTTACGTCTGACATAAGCATTTTATCTTATTTCTGTGAACGAAAAATATCGTTTTTAAGATATAACATGTAAACTTGAAGTCGAGGGACGAAAATGTCTCAGTTTATAAGTCAGCAACGTCATAATACAAGGAGATTGTACATTACATTATTACATTTAACATGAGATGTTAAAATTTCATTACTAAAATGCTAACTTTGAATTGTACTTAATAAAGAATAAATTGTTACTCCAATATTTTATTTAATCGAACAGTATTCAATCTCCTTGATCCACCCGACGGTGACAGAACTAAAAACGTGTTCCGGTTTCCTCGATAAACGGGGATCCTAGAACTTTTTTCTATTTTATTTGTCCGTAAGATAAACAAAATAATAATATCACGCATAGCATTTGAAAGCATAAAGATTCAGAAAGAATATAAATTTAATTTTAGTCATAACCTCAAATTTAGAATAATTCGTGTAACGAAGAAAAAAATTCCATGACCTAACGCAGAATATCACTGACCTCGTAGGATAGCTTAGAGAAGGACGGATGGATGAACGAGACCTGAGACCCCGAGAAAGAGACTCAGAGCCGGACAAAGAGAAAGAGAAAGAAAATAAGTCGAATGAGAGCGAGTAATTAAAAAGCTCGAGAGACAAAATTTACTTATTACACGTGGGGGCCCGCGGGATGAGCGTCGTCGTCGTCATCGCCGTCGCCGCTGCCGCCGTCGCCGTCGCCGCTGCCGCTTCGAACACGGTTTTTACGTGACGAACGAGCGGAAAAGCCGTGATTCTCTGACACACTGAAAAAACACGAGCCAGCGAGGATAATATTCTCAAGGAGAAAGAGAGAAAGACAAACAGGGAGAAAATCGCCTCAATAATCGGACACGAATTGATAAGGGATCGGATCGAGGGACACAATGAGAAGCATCCTTCACCACTGAACCACAGACTGCTACAAAGCATCATATCACCGAATAAAAAAAGAGATATTTTTTTGCCGCAAAATTTTTCAACCACATATATATCTTTTCTTTTTCGTTTGTATTGATTTTTCGATTTATTTATTGTACGAATATTTTCCTTTCTATACAAGCAGAGATTTGTTATGTGCTTACAATTATATACGTATTATGCAAAAACTCTGAGACGCGTTGATGATATCGAGAGGAAAAATCTCTTAATCGAAACGAGCATTTTCGGTAGACAGAAAAACCCCAACGTCTGACTATTCTAGTAATATTTTCGCTTTCTATCTGCAGTAACTGTGATAGGTTGACAAACTTTTTTTTATACTTTAATTTGTACTTCAAGATTTACACAACTTACAAAATTTTATTATCCACTTGGAACTGTCTATATCTAAACAGATATAATTCATTAATCGCTTAAGAGATTTTTCATTTAAGTCGACTAGATTAAAATGCAAAAATATATGAAATCGAGAAGTACATTATATTTCGTGCGCTCGTGGGCTCCTGATGTTTCGCGACGGCGCTTCCGTGAGACCTCCACGTATACTTTTCTTCCTACTTCTCGTCACGAATGCATCCGTTTCTCTTCGTGTATGATAAAGAAAAAATTAATAACAAACGTTCGTTCATTTCCATTTGTTGTGACTCAAAAATGATAGACAAACCTCGTTCGACTACGAGTGCGTGAAAGCGCGTGAAAATTAAAGCGTCCAGTGACATATTTTTGTTTTTTTATTATTGTTAAATACATAAAGTACGAATATTTGGTGTTTTATATATATCGTGGAGCATGCAGCTAGCGATTTTTTAGCCTGTAAATTGTGAAAATTATGCTTTCGCAAGTAGTTACCACGCGCGATTATTGCCATTTCGTTGCCGATTCCAGAAAAACACTCTCTTAAGGTAAAAAAGGGTTTCGTACATGTAAACTCTTTTTGAAAATTGAGCAAAGAATCGATCGGTATCAATGAAGAAGGATATTAAAAAAACATTTGTTTAAGCAACGATGACAATCGGGAATCGTCGCTCGAAATTTCACGGTATTTATTTGCTCGCGCGCGTTTTCACTTGCACAAATAAGAACAGGAGAATGTTTGTTTGTTCTTTCCTTTATTCTTTTCTCTACTACAAAATTGCGAAAGAGAATTATTGTCGAATAGTAGATATTAGAAAAAGGAAACCGCTCAGTGATTCGTTGACGAGTATACGGGTAGACTCGTTCTCCTCAAGTAACCACTGTGATAAAAGAAAACGATACGTGAATATATAAATGTGTGTAGATTTTATGCATTCAGAGGAGAACATGGAGGAGGAATTTCTTTTTAATGCAAAATTTACTTAGAATATAAGGTGAATATGATTGAGATATTGTACCAGTCCGTATCGAAAAAACCTCCGAATATTATACGTTATCTAGTATACGATTGTAAATAATATTTATATATACGAGAAACAAAAAACTGTAAACATTATTGATGTGTATTATATTTCTCATATATATATATATATATATATATATATATATATATATATATATATATATCTCAGTGTAAGAAAAATCAAAGTTTAATTTTTTTTATATTCTCTTAAACTTTTATATAAAAGAAATATCTTCCCCACGTGCCACATGAACTTCGCGAAAGTATTATTCTAGAGTGGAAAAACGATGAATATCGACGTAGAGAGAAGAAAAGTGAAAAAGCGTAAAACCTGAGTGTACGCGAATGAATGTGCATCGAACAAGTATAATTTTTTTTATAAAAACTATCCGGCGCTATTCGTAGTATTTATTATGTAAAACGTAAATTAAAACATAGTTGGATGAAATTTTAAACGCGTTAATATTTTTTTCTTTCTTCGAAGACACATAAATGAATATATATATAAATATACAATATGTGCATATGCACATAAACGCATACTTCCATATATTTATAAATGTTTATGAACATATCTATATATATGTGTATATATATTCGTAACGTGATTTGAAGTTGTATATGCATGTGTATGTGTGTATATATATATAGACACATACGAACATATACTGCAATTGAAGTCGTTTAAAAAAGAAATATAAATGATGTATTAGATTTTGTCAAATATATATACACCTGTATAATGTATGCAAGAATAACAACAAAAAGGAACACACACGCGTCTAATTTTTTTGTTTCGCGTTAAAACATATGCGTTGATAGAAAACATACCGTAAAATATCCCGCGCGCGAAAAAGAAAGTAGAGAACTTGCTCGCATAGCAAAGAGAAAAATAGAATTAGCGAAAAAATCCTTGTAAATAACCTCTTCGATAATGAGCGAGATGTTTTTGAAGCCAAAGCGGGAATAAAGAAAAAGAAAAAAATCAGATAGAATTATTGTATTAATGTAAAATTGGTTCTCCGTTTACGGTTATTATATTTTATTTTTATTATTACATACTACTATTATTATTATCATTACGTCTAATACTTTATTATGTCATTATTATCACTACAGTGCTCTTACGAAAAAATGAAATAATTAGTATTATTATTATTAATTATAACGTCTTTTTATTACGATTTATCAATCCAAACCCTCACATTATAAATTATCCCTCATCCTACTTCTTTTTTTCTTAATTTTTTTTTCTTTATTTTGAACACTTAAATAAAATTTTATTTTTCACTTACGTCTAATATGAACACGTGCGCTCACGCGAGGGAGAGAAACTTTTAATTTCCCACTTTTGTTCACGGGAATGTTGCTTTAAAGAGATGCGCGGACACGAACTCGTCGACTGAGAAGTCACGAGCGCGCGTGGCCGTGCCTAAGTTCGTCTTTGACTGTCGAGCACTCGAAATGAAGTGACAGACTCTTTGCGGTGAGCATTTGTAACTGTTGTAATGAAATAATTCGTATTAACGAGTTAAACGACCCGAATGAGAACACCAGGTTGATGAAAACTTTTTTTCTTATTATGTTGATCACTAAATTCCAATGGCTATACTTTGAACAGAATCCATCAATTCATAATTTAATCGAAGAAATAATTCAGAAAATGCAAGAGTGTCTATAAATATCTATTTATTAATATTGAAGATACACAGTAAATATCAATCGATTATAGCACATGATAAAAATAATTCATAATTCGTGTATTAGATTTATTCTTTAATTTTATTATTACTCTTTATGTAATGAGTTTGAGGATTTTATTTTTGATTGCGCAGTTAAAAAACTATTGTACGTTGCTTGATTTTTATTTTATCTTAGTATTCAAACCCAGCAATTACAAATTTTAATATGTAATCAACAAAATTATATATGGAAAATACGATTATATAAAAAAAGAAAAAAAACTCTGCATTTATTAGATTATTAGATCTGACATTCATTTCAAAGCTCATTTTATGAATAAATAATTTTTATTACTTTCTTCTCTTTCGATTATATATAATAAGTTTACCACTATTAATTCACATTAATATAAGATATTTATTACAGAAGTGCAACTTTATGTTAAATTTTTCTAATAATAAATCGTTTAGTAGTTGCATTATAAATTAAATCAGTCAATTTTCACTATATAATAGGCAAAAAACGTTTACAAACCGTTAAATATTTTTAAGACAATTTTGCTACATTTCGATTCGTGCAAAGGAGTGTCCGTCACAATTTTGTTATATACATATATTTTAGCTTTTGCACATCTCGTGTTCCGTAAACGAAGGTGAAGACAAGTAGAGTATGCAGTTTTCGTCTTTGTCATATGATAATCTGTATAAAATTCAATAATCATTTCTTCTTTGTGATTATGGTATATTATATTATTATAATCCCAGCTGCATCACTTTCTTCAAATCACGAACATTCTCTAAAAAAAACATTCATATATGACGCATATATACACATATACGTATAACGTAGGAGAATACATAAATATACAATAAATTGTTCGTGGAAAATAATGAAAAATATATAGAATAAACATTGTCTGCGTAATTGTTTTGTAAAGAGTAAAAGATTATTTAACAGTACAAAAATTTGTTAGCTTGTGCACAAGCGAAAATAGAGCGAGAATTAGGGAAAAAAACAAACTTGTAAGTCGTGAATATTGTTTATAAGTGCTTATGTTTCTACTCTTTATAAACGATAATGGTCTTGGAAATTTCGAATATATATCACATGCTCCGTTATTTTTTAACATTAAATACACAAACAATCTATAAGCCATCCTTCATTGAAACGGCATTAGGAAGCAATACAAAGTTTAATTATTTTTAGGATGAACATTTGAGGAAATGATTGAAATATAAATCAATAATCAATTTTAAAATATATGATTAAACTAGAACCAAATATTGAAAAGAGAAGAGCCACTATAATATATAGTTATTAAAAATTTATGAGTCATTAAATTATTTATATCCATAAATTCATTTATAAGAAGCATGTGCCACTTCCTTATGGTAATTTATGTAATATGCCCAGTTACCATTTTAACGTGTTACCGGATACAAATAATTTTTCCTTATATTTATTAAAAGTAATTATATTTTTTTATAGAGCAACTGAAATAAATTAACAAGCGACAGAATACAAGTCTTGTGCAGGTAAATATGAATTATTTTTCATTCCTTTCTTCGTCTCTCACTTTCTATCAATTATTTTCATGAATCATTGCAATATAAATATAGATTAATATCGCAGCTCACACATAAATTGGTGTTCATGTATAAACAAAAAATCGCAGGGAAATGCATATCGAGTCAGGCAGCGGCGCTGTGCTATTGCCGCCATTTTTGCGGCTCGTTTCGAAACGAATGAACGCAACTTGCGCATTCGTTGCACAATAAATATGTATACGCACGTAGCGCAGTTCTCAATGGTAAGGACAAAGATAGAGAGTACAAAACTCATTTGTTTGAGCCAATAAATATTCCATAGTTCCACGGATAAACGTAGGTGTTTGTTATATATAAGTCGTATTTTCGACTTAAAAGGCTTCCCTCGTCACGCCACCCAATGTAAATGCGAGAGATAAAATGAGGGTAGGTTCAAATGAAAAACAGAGAACGCACATTAAAAGGTTTGGTATTTTCATAAATATCGCGCTTTTATTTCATATTGTACGTTTTATTTCCCTTTTTTATTATTTGCTGGATGAAATTAGTAAAATTTTCTAACGATCGTTTCTGTGTGATATTATTTTAACATTGTTAGTCAATTCTTCTTATTTACTATTTTAGTCAAATTAAGCTGAAGATGTAAATAGTAAATATTCTGAAAAATGAAAACCGTGTGCAATGAGATGTTATTTAGAGAGATATGTAAAGCTTTTGAAATGTAATATTTAGTTAATAGGAATATATGTATACAATTTCACACTGAAATGTTTAGTGTTATGCATTTATATTATTTATAAATCATTAAATTAGAAATGTAAAAATTATAACAGATTCTTGTTATAACTTATATAAAAGAAATATGAAATATTAAAAGTTAAACGATGAATTATACACAATATATATAGCTTTTTACATTAGTTAAATATAATTGTATTCAGTAATTTACTAATATTTTCATAACGGCTGCTTAATATAAAACTATGAAACTCGTATTTAAATATTAATGAAATATCATTCCTAATAATATTTATTATATGTAAAAGCAATAATCATATTAAATGATTATTACCGAAAACCCAAGTGTTCAAGTATATAAGTTTTCAAATAAATAATAATTTTGTTATGATTTAGAAATTCAATAATTATAATTTAAGAGCCGAAAAGTTGTTTCACTCTGGTTATTATAAATATGTCAGGAAATAACAAATAAATATCTGAAATTATTTTGCTGCCACAATGTGAAAAACTATTCTGTTATTTAAAATTAATGCTCTAATTTTTCTTATAATTAATAATATTAAATGTTTAGATTAACTTTATTATTACTACATTCTCTTCCTCATGCTAAGTTTTAAATTCAAAAGTGGGTATATATTAAAATAATTAATATTTTTAACAAGGGAACCAGTATGCACTTTTTAAGTTTTACTAAAATATTTAGTTTTATATTTTGAATAATCAACATACTAAATATAATGATTTATTTGGTTATAAATTGAATGTTTGGTTCTAAAATTTTCTAATAAAATTATTAGCATGCATAATTCAGTGTGGAGTAATATTTTTATGGTGATTATATTATCGTTATCTTTCATAAGATGAAAAGTTTAAGCGCATTAAAATTTCGTTTTATTCTTTAAATGCACTTTAATTCATTCTAGAATGACAAGCAGTGATAGTAGAAAAAATGATTTTTAAGATTCATATTCTTCCGAAAGTAAATAAAGTTAAAACATGAAAAACAAAAAAAGGTAAAATAATTATGGTATAAAAGTTTTATTAAGTATAAGTACGTACAAATAGAATGATTATGATGGAAAATTGTATTAATCGTAAAAATTGTCTCACTTACCTAAAAATAATTTATCTAGATATAATTACTTTATCTATTGAAAATTCAAGTTGATATTGACAGATTAATTTTTGGGACAAAATAAGAAACCATTTCTAAAATTAGTTTATGAATAATCAATATTATTATTCATTTTTATAAAAACAAGAGAATCCCCTTTTCATAAAATTATATTTAAATGTCTTTATATGTACACATATTTTTTTGTCGACATGATATTATTTTGCACATAAGTAAAATAATACTTAACTTTATCTAGCTTGTAATATTTCTGTATTACTAAACCTATTAGTATAATATTACTTAACATATTTGTTTATATTCTATTAAATTTAGTCTAAGTAATTGGAATCATACTTAATTAATGTGATTCCTGTATAATAAATTACAGATTATCTTTTATTAAAATAATAAATAGTATACAATGCCTTTAAAGTTTATATATAAAATAGTAAATATAATTATCTTTGTCTTAACAATATATATAGATTTTCTACAAATTTCTCTACAAGTTAACTTTTACTGTTTTATATAATAATTCTTTTCATTTTCTATATCAGCTTGATATATAAATACTACTGTAATTTATACAAGTACAATTTTTGTACGAACCGATAACTATAATCAAAAAATATTCAAATTAAATGTATGAAATATGATATGGTTGTATAATTTAATTTGATTTTTGTTTATCAAAACTCATATAAACTATTAAAGATTACAATTTAAGTACTTAATCAAATATAGATTTAATAGCAATTCCATAATATATTATTGAATTATTAGGAAAACGTCACATCGATAACAATAATCCAATATTATTGTTCTATGAAATAAGTACAGAAATATATTGTTCGTTATTACTAGTTAAAATTATTGTAGTAGCTACTTTACTATTTTAAACAAATTAGTGATGATAATAAGTTTTTTCTAAAATGATTACGACATAGACAATCATCTAGAAGATAATAACTTAACCATACGTATAACGAAATAACAAAAATCTGTATTTTATCAATATAAAACTTATAATTCAAATCTTATTTAACACTAAAATGTTGATTTAATCTCGTTATCATCTAAATCTACTAGATATTGCCTTTCTGTTATCATATACTCTTTTTAAAACTGTAAGCGTCATTACAGTTTATTAGATGCATAAAGAAATTTTAAGTTTATACAAAAATTGTTGAATTATAATTCAAAAAGTCATACAATGAAATATATTGACTTTATACATGTATTATGATGAAATATATTCATTTGTGATATTATGTTATATACATTATAAGGTTTAGATATTTTTTTATGTTAAGCGAAAAATCTAATTTTTTATTTAAATATATTTGTTTGTACACAATTTGAAAAATGATATTTGTTTTGTTGACCTACAATTATATAGTTTTTGGAAATTTAATTAATACTAATATTTCTAGTGTAACTCGTTAAAATGCAGTTTAATTATTTTATTAAATCTAGGTTTCAATTAGAAATTACGGTGGAATTTCCAGCCAGTATTTAAATTAGAATGACAGAATTATGGAAATAGATTCGAAAATAAATAAATCGATTACGAACATTTTTTTCTGGTAACTTGAGATTTTTTAAAGTTTTCATATCACCGATGCTAAAAAAAAACAAATAGTCTCGCAAGTAATCCATATATTTAATTTCTACCAAAATTATGAAATAAATCTATAAAAGAGGCAGTATATTTGAAAAGCAGACACTTATGCGCTCTTCTATTCCTAAAAAACCAATGAAGTTGCTTGCTTAATTAAATTTTTTATCGGTGCATCGTTTACAAATGACTCTTGATAGATACATGAAAAAAGTACAAAGAATGCATATCAAATCCATACTCTCTAGATTTACTAATTGGTCAATTAGTCTTATACATTTTAATCTGTATATATGTATATATATTTTCGCATAATCTTTTGTATGATAATGGGATATGGCTTATTTTTTCGATTTCATTGTATATAATTATTTTGTATCATATAATCTCGTAGCTTACTTTAAAACTTTTATTAACTTAATCATTGAATAAATGAAAAAATATTATTAGCAAAATGAAGGAATTGTACGAAAAACAATTTATTAGTACTATTTTCAAATTTTTTCATTAATTCTTTTTACAAAGGATTAAAAATAAGAACTACTTATTAAATATACCAATGCAAACATAGATTATTACATTAAATGTTATATTATATATTAAAATGTGTATAAATTATACATGTAATATATTCATTTATTTTTCAATAATTGTATAAACATTAAATATATAGACAAGCTTGCTTCCTATTATTTCTAATACAATATTGATCTATTCGTATAGATGTGAAATATTATAAATAAAGATAATGTACGTTATATACATTTAACATTACATATTATTTTCAACAGATAAATTTTATATTTAATTACAAATAAATGTAATATAATAATATTATTAATATGTAGTAGTATTACTATACATTAAAATTTTAATTAATGTATACTAATAATGTTTACGTAATATAATATTCACTTATAAATAATCCAAAATTATGATAAACAAATTTAATTAAATGAAATAATTCAGCTGATAAATGCATACTGTCTAGAATATAAGAAAATTTAAGTTTCGTCTTATATTAAAAAAAAGAGATGTATAAATGAAATAAAATATTTACATACGATTAATTTAACATAATTATACATCATTTATCTAAATATTTTTAAATGATTTATTATTACTATTTAATATGAATTATCTTTTATATCTGCCAAATAATTAAACATTTTTTTATTGAACCGAAATAAAATTTTTCCTTAAAAAAGCTTTTTTAGTTTTAATATGTTTGATATTTTTGAATAGCCGAAACAATGACATAATTTAATTTTAAATCATAAAGAAGAAATAACAACTCGACAAATTATGAACTGAATAAATTTTAATCTTAAAATGAATTTATCTTTCTACGTTTAAGAGAAAGGCAATTCTTTGCACCATAGATTTGTTATTTGCTCCATCGTACTTTCTTTGGTATAAGTGTGAGACAGCGTTTCGTGGCCAATTATCTGAAATTCTGTTTCTTATGGAAACTGTCAGAATGCCACCGATTTTGGCGAATTGCCAACCGTTTGTGTGATATTTACCGCGACATAAGATAGGCTTCATTCGTCGATCATTCTCATGACGTATTTTATCATCAAATATTAGTCTTGTATCATTAGAATACATAAAATGTATAATAGTGAAAGATTAATTAATATTACGGCTTTAAATATCCGATAAAATATTCATGTGATTAGTGAGCCGACGACGATTGATATTCAAAAAACACAACACGATTGATATACAAAAATTTTTTTGTATTATAACTTTTCCAACAATGTTATCTACAATACGATTGATTTAGTATGTTGGTTTACAGGTGACCTTATCTCTAAAGAAAATGAAGAAAACTATTTACTATTACTGTAGCCGTAGTTTCTTTGCACTGTAATTAATACTTTTTGCCTTTTGTTTTTTTTTAATGGAAATTAATCGTGAATGTTCAATTGTTCATATTAATAAGATATATCTAGGGAAGTTAATACTTTTAGAAAAATAAGTTGTAATTAGCCACGACCGTGCTCAACGATCATAACTCAATTCTCAAATCCAATAAAAGCAAAAGTATTCCTTGTACCAAATGATTGAGAATTCCGATGATCTCTTGTTCTAGAAGTTGGCAGACCAATTACTATACTTATCGTATTAGCATAGATTGGTGGGCGATACACAGAATGCATTATCGACTGTAGTCTAGGTGCCCCTTTGCAGATCCCCTCTTCAGCTCGCTAAACTTTTTCAACCCGTTTTACGAGATGGAGCATCTGGCGGGGGCCTACCCCTATGTACGACATTTCTGCGTCGCGATTTGGGGATGCTGGAACGAAAAAAACGTCATGGAGGTCTGCTAAACCTGAAATTCTTTTTCTATCTCTCTCTCTATCTTCTTTTTTTTCTTCTCCCTATTCCATCGAAGGTATATCTTCACTCTTTCGTCTTTATCTTACAAGTCTGACGTTTATGACGACAAACGGCCGTCATCGAGAGAAAGAGTACCAAGAGAGAAAGAGAAAGTATCTTCGCCAAATTTCTTAATAGACACTAGTAATCCAAACGCTTTGAGCGCCATTCTTAAATGCCGTCTCTGTGGATGCCCTTTTATTGCTAATAATAACGTGCCCAAAATATGCCAAGTGCGCGCATATATGCATGCTTATGAGGTTAAATTTTGGATGTGAAAAACCAGAATCACCGCGTAATATCAATTTCGTAGGTTTCGTTCTCGCTATTCTTTACTGGACGCAGAATTAGTTTCGCTGCACGTGACTATCTTGCGTAACAATAACCCTTCCGCGAATAGATTTATTTCTCGTTTATGTAGTTAAATGATCGTTTCTTTTCCCCTTTCTTTTGTTTTTTATAAGGCGAAGTAACCGTAATCACCGGTTATTAAAACATTTTTTCCTGTATTTTTGCCATCTAATTATATTTTAAGACGAATTTATTTACAGCTAGTATTCCATGCGAAGTATATAGTAAATAGAGAGGATTTTTCAAAGTCAGCTGAGCTTGAATTTATTTAATAATATATATATATATATAAATATTATATTAATAAAGAATTTTTGTACAAAATGTTATGGCACATTACTTGCACCGAATACAATATTTGTGTACAAATAGTCTTTTTAAAATCTTTGGTTTTTTAAATAAAAAAAAGCAATTATAAGTTTGTAAAAAATTAATTAAAATACAGATATAACCTATAGATAGTGTAGATGTAATTTTGTTTCCTTTTAATAACTTCCTATATATAAATATGCCTTACTACTCCCTTATCCATTGTTAAGTATATATAATTTTAATACGCTTAAAAATATGTTTCAGTAAACGGTAAATGCATTTGATTGTTTGTATTCAATAACAATTACGTTGAATAAAATAATAATTTTTCAACAAATATATCTGTTCGTATATTACTTATAATAATGTTCAAAGTTACTTATTATTCTTTGTATTC
This sequence comes from Wiebesia pumilae, assembly GCA_018907045.1. NCBI lineage: Eukaryota > Metazoa > Arthropoda > Insecta > Hymenoptera > Agaonidae > Wiebesia > Wiebesia pumilae. Next base: position 6,726,676 of record JACCHZ010000159.1, on the reverse strand, counting down.
AAAATTTCCCGAGAAATATATTTCAGTATTTTTTAAAATTATATTTCAGGTATATGCATTCAAGTTTCATTGAAATTATTTAAATTTTAAGAAAAGAGTACAGTACATTATAAACTTTTTTTTCCACTTGAAATCCATTTTGTTTTGTAACTCCGAAAGCAATCACTTAAGTTTTCGTACAATCAAAATTACAATTATAGCCGATATAATATAGAAGTTTCGTAATAAGATATCGAGGAAACGCCTAAAATAAAATATTCCAAAAGTTTACATAAAATTCAGACTTCTTGTAAAAACCTTTCGAATCAACAACTCTTTCGAATATAACAAAATCACTTTTCTTTTATTCCAATTCGCATTCGGTGTAGTCCTATCCTACCGCAGAATGTGAGACTGTAAAAAAGAACTATCCTCAATTGACACGCGCTAATAAGAATCGAATTTTCATGGATAAGAGTTGCCTCCTCTTGATCGACGAATAAAAAAGGTTAATCGACCTTTTACGAATGAATCGCCAAGGTTTCGTGCCTGGATTGAGAACCTCCTTCTCCATCTCCTCCACTTCTTCCGTCATCATTTTCTCGTCCCCGTGTGAAACCGATGCGGGTTAAATCTTATGGTGCACGTCTTTTTTGTCGCGTATTTGTCTCGGCAGCGGCGGAGAGCAGAGACTCTCGCGGTTGGAAACTCGAGAACGGGACTGATTTATGCGCCTCGTTACGAACACGGGTAGCTTTAAGGCGGTTAGGATTAGCGATGCAATGCCGCAGCGCCTACCACGCCGTATTAGCGGAAGAGAAAGAGAGAGAGAGAATGATAGACTGGGGAAAAAAGAAGGCAAAGGTGCTCCGAGATGATATGCAAAAGGAGAGGAAATACTCCGAGAGGAGTAGGTTGGCCTGCTTGAAATACTGTGCTGACTTTTCAAAGAGACTTAAGGAAGGAACCTCAGTCTTAATCAGTCCAAAACAGATTTCTAGATTCTCGAAAATGAGCAACTGCGTGACGAATAAATTGAAATAGACGAATAAATTAATTTTTTAATGAACACTTTTTTGCATTCAGAAACTAGTCTTCTCAATGATACAATTAGTAATCTTGATATTAATATTTATATGCTTCTCAAGTTTAGAACAAAGTTAACTTTTGGAGAAAAATTTTGGACTAAAATACTTATTAAAATACTTTCTTCGTGTTGTAGGTTAACATACATAAAAAAGTTCAACCATAATAATGACAGTTTTGTAAATTAGAGTACTTAACTATTACATTTATAAAAGTCTAAATTACTAAGCTACATATTTATTAAATATTCAGAAAGAACTTAAGCTTTTTTCGAAAAAAAATCTACAATAATTAATTGTATTATGTATATCTTATCCTAAAAAAACATTTTAAAACTATATTACCAATTTATCATTAGAATAAAAAATTTCAGATATGAAAAAAATTTTTCCCTAAAACTAAGTACAAAATTTACAAAGAAATTTGACTTATTATCTTTTTTAAAATCAGTCCTCTTAAATTAAATGAATGTTTTTATTAAAAAAAAATTAAGTGAGAAATTTTGCAAATAATAGAGTATTTTATAATGAGAATCACGAGTATTTTTAAGGTAACATATAAAAAATGATTATTTTCTGGAAAGATCAACATGAGCAGAATATATTTTTAAATATCTATCTTAAATTTCCAGAATACTTAATTTAATTATAATAAAACTATAAACTTAATTAATATTTAAAACCTGTAAATCCCGTAGCTCAGTAAATTATTTTCAAATTAAAAGAATGAATTTAGTATCTAATGGAATCAATGTGCTAGCAATATGACCATATAGAAATTAGTTTTCCAATTAAAATTCTCAATCGTTAAATGATTAAAGTTGTTTTATAGTCAAATATATAATATTTGTTACGTGTTATATCTATTTTAATTAAATAGAGTAATTGAGATATAATAAAGACATTGTGTCTAAATACACCATCGCGTATTTCCGGACTAATCGCGTATGTATGTCTTCTGTACAACGAATAGAAAGATTGTAAGCGAGAGAACTAGAGACTACGCACAAAAGATAAAAAGCGAAGCATGCCACAGAAGGAAAAGAAGAGAACGAGAGAGAGAGAGAGAGTGAGTGAGAAGGGGTGAATCGTGTCAGACGCTCGTTGTTGCAGACTGGTCGAACTAGCTTCGGGGTCAGTTTATCGCAAACAAATGGGTTACGCTTGTTCGGCGCCGTATTTCACCGGAATTTATTGTTTATTATTCCGCCGCTCGCGAGCGCGCGCGCGCTCACAAGATGATATAGAGCCGTGTTTGCCCGGAGTAGCGTTAATGTCGTTAATAGCCCCCACACCGGTTCGACTACCACCTCGCACACTCGTTTTTTCGGCTGCAACTCGAACCCCGGGATCTTAGAGCACATCTCGTACATTTTATTCTTCCACTCTCCCTGTTCTTATGCTCAACGATGACGAGGCGCGATTCATGCTGGCTTAAATATTGACCTTGTAATTATTTGCGGGTGAAATCTTTGAATTTTCATTCAGAAGATTTTTTTCTGGTTGGTATCTGTTTCGAACCCTGAGCTCGACGGATCGAACCAAGAGCATGGAAATTTTATAGTATCTAACTGGAAATAGGCAATTGGTTTTCAAACGTTCCTTATAACTCGAAAACTACTCATCAATGTTAACGGTATCTTTTTATTCGTTTTTCGTCAACTCATGCAGTGTAACAACTAAGTACAATTTCAACATAATTTCTAGCCACTAACGTTCTTCCATAAATTCATTTATAATACCATGTACATTAAAAAAATACTTTCTTTAATCATAAGAAAAATGCTTTTTATGCAAAAGAATCAGTTCTGTTGTAATTCTGATTGTAATAAAAAATAATATTGTGCACAGAAATCACTAATTTATTGAACGCTTACGTCTTTGATTTATAATGAAATACTTGAATCTTATTTTGAACATATCCTTACATAAACATCCTCTTGTCGCTGGAAGCTGCCGAAAAAATAATTATAAAGCTGTATGATTAGTTAAAAAAATGTTATCTATAGTCTGAAATCATGGAAAAGTTATTCAATACTCCACGTTTCGAATAAAAATTAGAATAAATTAGTTGCTGAAATTGTAACCACCGTTTAAGTTTCTTTAATTAACGTACATATTTAATAAACATAGCATTGACTTGGCTTATTTATAACTAGATTAAGCATGTACATTCCACAATATGTACTATTAACGGAAGCTATTATAATACAGATTAATATTTTTCCAAACGTAAGATAAAAATGTATAATTTATAATTATAAGCATTGGTAAGTAATTTATTATCACACATTAAAGTATATAAGACGAGGGCTCTATGGACTCATTATTAATAAACTCTATTTTTCAACAGATGCTATATTTACTACTTAAATATATGACGTTAAGAACAACATCAAGATGTAAAAACTTACAGAGAAATGTCTGTTTTGATCGACAAGGCATAAAATTTTCAACACGATGCAAAGAAAGCCAGCGATTGTGAGACGTGTCGATAGGTAATATAGCGAAGGTACAAGCGTGCGCGAGTTTAATTAGACGTCACTCCGGTGTCAAGGCTTTAGCATTACTTGCTTAGATATTGCATCGTGGCAATTTAACGTGCAATAAAAAGAGAAGGATGTTGCGAGGAAATTGCTAAAGCGAGAAAGTTTTCTTCATTTATTTTGCTGAAATTTAACTAAATCATGCTCCAAGCGAACTATGTGAACATTTGTTGATATAATGTTAAACACATAGAATAAATATTTAACTAACTTACATCGAGGCTTACGGCAAATATGAAGAAAAAGTTGTGCATTTTTAAATAATGCTGCTAATAAGGGAAATGCTCCAGAACCGTTTATGTAAGTTGCTTCAAAATAAGAGTTATTAAAAATAAGAATGAGAAATTGTAGTTGCTTGAGTTAATGAATGCCAAGAATTTCTTACCTCATTTTTGTTTTCAAGCGCATTTTTTAAGTATAAAAAAATATATTTTCATACATCTCATCTGTCGTTGTTTGCATGTTATTTTACATAATGAAATTCCGTAGAAATAATATTTATTATTTCAATGATTCTGTGAGCATTAATTTTTAAAATCTAGAAAATATATTGATACGATAGGAATAGTACGTAGTGAACTCGAGTTCCGATTCTATTTCATTATCATAGTTTATTGTATCATAAATTCGTATAATTATTCAACACATATTTTAACACTCCACATAATAGACCATCGTAACATCATAGTACATATTTAATGTATGTATTTAATCAAAGTAAAAAGAAGAGCAGCCAACAATTAAAATTCCTATTCACTTATTATAAAAAATAAATTCTTCAAAACTTATTATTCAATATGCGTAATTAAATTTAAAGAACGAAAGAAAACAGAAACAATAAAAACAAAGATGAAAATCCAAGGCTTGTTCGGACGAGCCGTGCGTCTGGCTTCATCCGATCGACTCACTTGCTCACAACCTGGACTTGATGTTAATGCATTCATGATGCAACGAACTCGTTGTTGATAAACAATGGAGATCATTCCTTATTTCTTTCGTCACTCGTGGAAAAGACAGAAAAGAGAGAGTGAGTAAGTGAGAGATGGATGGGTGAAGCACATGAATCAAAGGCACTTATCCTTCTTCGATATTCATTGCAGTAGTGTGACAAAGACAATGTTGGCGTAGTCACTGTAAGGGACACATGACAAACACTAAGCTTACTCCACTCAATGTGTATTTCCTGTGCAAAACTTGAAGACTGTACACGTGATATCGTATTGTTCATTATCTGCAAAATATCTTACAAAATGACATTATAGAAATATTTTTCCAGTTAGCTATACGCAGTTTAAGTATCGTTAATAATGTTCGTTAATAATTAACGAGTTATTTTACCAGCTATAATTAAATATTTTATGTGCCAAGTTTCTTTTCATATAGAAGAATTGATAAAATTTTTTAGCAACCAATTACCTATCTTTTAAAATCGAAATTTATTATAACCATAAACTGCAATTTCATTAAAAAATATTTAAACTTAGAGAAACAATGAATTATTATTAAACGTTTATTTAATTGAGAACAGTCATACTTAATCACCAATTATTCATTATGAATAATATTACATGGTCAAATTAATGTAAATTTATCTGATTCATAATTATTATTCAACTATTTTTAACTTAAAAATCGATTTCTTTATTGTTGACCAACTACTTAAAAGGACAAGCATAAATCGTTTGTATATTACAAATTATGTTTTGAAGTTAGTAATTGAAGAAAATGAATCTACGAGGAATACATTTGAGGGAAAACAAAATCCAACACGATTTACATCCGATGACGATTTAAATTGAAAAATGGCGTGCGACTGATGATAAGATGCGACAGAATAAGTCGTTTGGAGAACGTCGCAAAGTTTTATAAGGACTTTGGACGCGTGAGCCAGGAGATCCGAAATTAAGACAAATCGAGTCGATTGCAATCGCGTTAAATTAATCTGCCGCCGCCGCAGGACGTCGCACATGCGACCTCAACATTAGGACGGCCAATTTAACGTATCCTCGAAAGAGTCTTGCAAAATCGTCGTGTTTCGCTCCTACTGCGCCTAAGGAAGTCACTACGTGACCGAAACACGCATGATATTCGTTTTCTGCGTGTGATTCAGATGAAAGTAATGCCAAGTATATATCTCAATTACTGACTCGTCTTAAAGTATTATTATGGATATAATTAAAAAAGAATTTAATTATTTCAATATCAATGATATTTTATTATTTTTGAGCTTAAATTGTGGTTCTACGTGTGCGTGAGTGTAATTACTAAATATTATAATATTTATTACTATCCGATACTAATTATCACAAATACAAGTTTATTTAATATAGTGTTATATAACATCACTATGTAATTTAAAATGAAGGCAGAATCGTATTCAATAGTTTCATAAGAAACCGCATAAAAAATTACATTTATTTATTATGTCTTAAGTATGTATTAAAAAACGTCAACGAAGTTTTGATTCGATTTTCATTAATATTTGAGTTTACTTTCTTATTAACAAATAAACTATTAGTGACATTATCTTCTATTATTTTCTTGTAAATAATTTTTAAAATTTAAGTCTGTTTTTAATGCATATCTGAAACAATGTATAACAAATATTCGTAGAATTACTCAACAAGCGACTGTCAGATTTTATTACCTTTGAAAATAACGAATATTTATTAATATAAAGATCGTTTAATAGAATATTTAAAAATAAATATTATATAAACTATCCCTTTTTTACATTAAATGCAACAACATTGTTTATAAATAGGTTTAAATAAAAATTCTTGTTAATATTATTAATTATATTTTACAATATATTTAGGTTGGAAGTAAAAAATCAAGTAAATATTTTATTTCGGCTATAAAGAATTTTAATTAGAAGATGATAAAACTGAATTGAAAATTTTTTTTTATTTAATAGAAAGTTTTAAACGTAATTGTGATAAATTAAATCAAGAAAGAGTGTTTCATTTATTTATTTTTTAATCTGCAATTCAGTATTAATAAATATTGATGTCATATATACATATATACATATATACATATATACATATATACATATATACATGCAGTTAAGCGTACATATTCTTGATAGTTAACCTCCAAGTGCTGTGCCTGTGAGCACTATTTGTAATGTAGATTCATTTAGTGCAATACCAGTTTTTCTAGCTCATAAACAGATCGAATAAGAAAAAAGCTGTGTGTGACAAAGAGAGAGAGAGAGAGTAGATTTGTGCTTAACACATAGCTAATGCCATTAATAATATTAAGAAAATGCACAAGACATTTTGCATTTGCTGCTAATCTGGCCGTTCACCCTCGGTGTATGTGCGTTTGTCAAAATCTGTGAAGGCAATTATTGTTCGACGAGGAGCATTCTTGGATTTATAACAATTTATATCTATATATATATGAATATATGTGTGTATGTAATATTTCTTTAGCTGATCGAGAATGACCAACAGCGAGTAAATATTAGATGTATATAGGAAATTTTGCGATTTCGTTAAAAATGTGAGTTGAAAGTAAACCGAGTAAACAATATTTTCTGCTTTCAGAATTTTGAGATTAAACTACTTTTTTATAATATTAGATATTCCAATCTATATAATCTGACTTTTTGAATATTCATGTAGAAAACGATTTTACTGTATAAAATAAAGTCATTTAATATTAGACAATTTTTTCAACAAAACTTTTATTTAAAAATTATACAAAAATTAATAATTTCAATAAGAAAATTTTATTTTAAATATGAATTTTATTAGAAAAAAACCTTTTTATGTCACAAGAATCATAATTTACGAATATATCATGTTATATTTATGAACTTTTTGAATACTAAAATGACTATATATAAATTCATATATGTGATCTAACTTGTATCGTACAATATATTATTAAATATTATTTAAAAATGCACAATTAACCATTATGGAAAATGTGGAGATTTATTAATTGACTTCTTCGCACTTAATTGCAGCATATAATAGTAATAGTGATTGCCTAGGAACTATGAAAATTCAGTTAAAATAAAAACAAATTTGTATACATTAAATAGAATTTCTTTTCAATTTTCAGTAAACGTTATTTTATTTATAATAAATTTGAAGTCACTCACTTTAAGTGAAACGTATAACATTTTATATATGTATAGCATTTTTAATGAATTAGTTTTACCGGTCCCATTGAGACATTGTAAAAAATTTGTTTTATTTTAATTGCGTATAAAGTTTAATTTCTTAAATATTGTGATTAAAAACATAAATTATACTTAGTTTAAGATGAAGATAACTATACTTAGTTTAACCAAAAAATTATATTGCATTATTTAAAAATAATATTGTTTATATAAATCATATAAATAAATGACAAATATGCATTTGTATAACAAAGTAATGAATTATAACAACCATAAGCAATTAATTATCTATATAAATTTATTTTCATCAAAAAAGCTTTACTTATTTACTTACTTCTTTTTCTTCGAAAAACTTGATATCTTCGAAAAGTGTCTGATTAAAGCTAAATAAGAAAAAATATATGTTTCGTAAAAGTAATCTAATTTAATATAAATATAACCTGAATCACAAATGCTTCAACTATTATTGTTTTGGAGCTGGAAGCTTCTTAAATTATTTACTCCTTACACATAATATCATTTATATCTTGCAAGTTCTTTTTTATAAAATGTATAGTTACAGTAATGCACTAATGTATCTTTACTATCTATACAACTACCCATTTACTATTTTTTTAAATATTATTCGTTAGAAAGATAGCGGAATTACATAGACTTGAAATTAAAAGCAAAATTGTGCACTTCGATCATATTCCGTTGTTGAATATTTGATCGATGAGATTGTGTGGTAAAATTATAATTTTCAAAAATATAAGCAAAAATATGTAAAATTTCAACTGAAGAATGCATGTGTTCTTAAAAAAGTTTCAAAGAAATCACTCCTTTTCTATACAAAGCTTCGCACATTTCAATGAGGTGTAGCGATTCGTTCGGTCGATCGACGTTAATTATCGGGCACTGTCATCGCCCAACTCCAGCAGAACAGAATTATTTTGTGTATTCGTACGCCTGTGCGCCTGGTACGAGAGCCTTCAAACGACATCGTCGACGTCGCCGTGTTCACATATATAAGTAGCTTTGTTACGCGGACATGTCGCGATCGCCCCGCAAAGTAATTAGTCGAGGTTGCTCAGAGCGAATTATTTTCTTCTTGTTTTTCTTCTCATTTTACGGACAATGAATTTTTATTTATACATTTTTACAAATTTACTTTAGCAAAAGAATGCAATCGTCGATAAATGAAAAAGTTTGCGTTCCTTTAAACGCTAACGATTGTACTACAGGTAGACATTTTTCGCTTGTCAAAATTTCGTCTAGGATATTTATATGTAACAGCCAGTTAATCTTTTAAATATATAGTTCCTATTCAATTTTTAAATACAAGCATCATGAAAAAGAAAAAAATATGTAACAAGAATATTTTGTATCATAATTTTCTGACAAATAAAAAATTTCTATTTTTAACGATATAACTTATGAATAGCATAAAACAAATACAATAAAGCATAAATACCATGTTTTAGTTTTCTGTCGATTTATTTGCTTATCTATATTAATAAGAATAATATTTTCAAAAATTATGAAATTTGTAAAAATTAGATACACAAGTGAAAATTTGTATATCAAAACGATTACATATGACTTAAGGGTATCAATTATTACGATTATTTTTAGCATTAGTCAAAAAGAATCTTAAGAAGATACAATTTTGTACGAAGATAAAATATTTACGTGATAGATTAACTGAAAACTGAATTATGTGAAATTTAAAAAATATATACGATTGTTCGCAATACTTTAAAAAGCTGAGACGTTTTTGAAAATCTAATTTATCTTAAATTTAAAATAATGTAGATCACTGCTTTATAGTTTTACAATTAGCTTATTATAACTTATGATGTGGCTATCATTTTGCTCATTTAATCGTATAGCAGACGTGCAGAATCATTCAATATTAAATCGATTCAACAAACGTTGAAAATCACTATAGCCATCAGTCGTCAATAGTACTCACAAAATATTCCAATCACTTGGTTCAATTGAATATAAGGCTTAATTGCACGAATGTATGTAATATTTAATATCGGATATATTGGACAAGGTCCGGACTAATGCGATACACATTGTGCAATAATTCGATAAAACGAGATTTATTAAATTCATAAAGTCTAGCAACCCCTCGCTACACGCAACGATACGTCCTTTTCGTCCGATGTCGATCAATTAAACCGTATTACGTGGAGATTGAATACAGGCACAAACTTGAGTAGAAACTTGGTCATATCGTCCGTAATACACTCGATTTATTACACCGTAATAAATCTGATACGCGGATGGAAAAGCGCTCGTAATCTACGCGTGAGCGCGCGCCTGATTCCTGATGAATGACTCTGCGATATTTAGTTCTTCTCGACTTCACCGTGGATTCTTTTTCTCGTTCTCGCCTTCTCGCGTGGTTTTATTTTTCTTCCCGCCGCAGCCGATATCTGTTTGACAAGGTGATTGCTTGTACGTACGTGCGTTTAATTTTCTTTCTTATAGCTTATCGCGTACATTTTAATTAAAGTATATCGCTCGCGAGAGATGCTTGGTTACGCATAACTGTACAGCAGACTTTCCCATTTTTTGATGAACTTCCTTTTTATATAAGTGGAAATATTAACATTTTCGTTTCTTTTAACGAAATAACGATTAGAGTAAGAAGTTTCGAAAAGGCTTTAAAAGAAACAGTTTTTTACTTCCATACATCTTTAATTAATGCCCTTCAGCGAGTCTATTATTTAACTGTAAACTTAAAAATTAATTTTTCATTTGTGTGTGCTAAAATTATTATTTTAAATGATAATTTAAGTATATAATTCTGTTAATTAAGTTTATTAGAAAAGAAAAGTTGCTTCAGAGCAGTAGTATGCGAACGAGTTAAATGAATACACTAAACAGAAATCGTGCTTATACCCGTACCATAGATTGAAGTCGTAACTATAATTATTTGTAACAATATTTTGTATGTAAATACAAAAAGTAATGTATACAAAATTTAATTGAATAAATCACGATCAATATAAATATAAATTAATAAACGAATGTTAAAATTAAAATAGTCGTAAATGGCTTGAACAATCACTTAATTTCGTTTTCGTTTTTGAAGTTCTATTACAACTTTAACATATGTTTCATTACTGATTATTTAGTTTTATTCATTAAGATAAATTCTTAAAATTAACATTGACCTAGAAATTATTTAACTAAATCATCCATTTTATATCTCTTTATATATATAAATAATGACATTATTCCATAAGATAAATTACTATTTAACGAAAAATTAGAATACGTTACAAACTAACCTGATATATTACAAAGAATAGTAAGCTTGTAAATACAGTTCGAAAAACGATTGTCATAACATTTGATTTTAGAATCCTGTAGTTGAACATCATTCATATGAGACAATGAAATGTATGTATGTAAAAATGTTGTACACTAATTGCTTAAGGTATCGAACATTTCTTACTACGTGCACTTATTTCATATTTTCTTTTACTATTAATTAAGTAATTGCATATATATGTCCAAATATTTTGTTGTCGTATCGTCAGGAATGACGATACACATTAAAAATTTTCAAGATGTTTAAAAGGATATTTTAAAACTTAATCGAAATTCACAGAATATGTGTCTATTGCTTGTTAACTATGATCTTTTGTAATTAAATTATACTTTTTACCTTCTTTATATTCAAATAAGTATTTTTCTAAAATAACTTTGACATGGAATAGTAATTACAGATATTTTAGTTGGAGAAGAAATATTATCAGTCATTAAGAATAAGTAAATTTGCTTCGTTTTCTAAACATATCCATTCTAAGAACATTTTATATTATACCCAAAGCGCTTGTTCAAATTAATCATTAATTTTGGTATGAATCTTTTTTAAATTTTTGTCAGTGTGACTTTTAAGATATTATACCATTTTTAATATTTAAAATAATCAAAAGGAGAAAAACTTATACTTTTAATTTAGGTCTATCTTTATAATATGATAAATAAAAATTTATCTAAACAATTAATTAAAATTATCTTTATAATTAATACTTTATATTTATTCTAGAAGATTTAATTGACGTAAAAGTAAGAATTAAAATTTCTTCTTTCTAAATTGTAAATATCGTTAGAATTTTGCTATTACTGTATAGTTTGTCAATAAAATTATTATTTGTATTTTAAAAAGATACAAAATGGTTCTGTATTCCTAAGCTTACTTTGAATTTAGGTTTGATAGTTATATTGATTAAAGTATGCATTATTATTTTATGATCTAAACAAAAAATGACAGTTTCTGTATAAACAAAAAAGAGTAATCATTTTTAAAAAAAAGTAAGAGACATAGTTGTGTATTATAGTTGTAGATGATTAATAAACTGTATATAATATTACAACGAAATTCCAGCTATTATAAAAGAAAAAAAAAATTTATTTTTATATGTTAACAATCTTGATCATCTCAGAAGTGCCTTTGCATTCCCTTAATAGATCTACCAACACAAGTAACCGTGTATCTCTGTACTCAATAATATTAATAATAAAGCAACAAATGGAATAAATTCGACTGGTACAAAAGAATAAGTTCTATGTGGTTTGGTAAACTGCTTCAATGACCCAATGCCTGGGTTCCATACAAGCGCACGCGCGCGTATATTTCTTTCAAACGAACCAGTCGTCAGAAGACCAAACGAAATACCGTTAACAAAATGCTCAAGTAAGAATAGATCCTGTTTGTGTTGCGCACTCGATTTATCGACAACGAACTGCGAGACCTCGTCTTAACTCCGGGATATGCGAATGCACACAACTCTGTGCATTGATTTTAGGCATTACAAAGTGCAGTTTTACTCAGCGAGTGATATAATAAAGCATGAGTGAACTCTCTACACAGTGATGAAAAATTTGTAAAATTTTATTTTACTTGAAGTGTTCAAAAATAAGATAATTAAGTTAAATATTGACGAGTCGCTGTAATTCGTTTAATAATTAAATAATTTGTCAAAAAAAGTTTTGACAAATTAATTTTCAATAACATAATTTAATGTTTTAACTATTATCTGTTTATTTACTTAGTATTTATGTAATATTTAATTAATAATGACCTTAACCCTATACTAATTTTTTTGATAAAAATCAGAACTGGAAATATAATACATAACAATTAAATTTGTGAAAGTAATCAATTAGTTTTTTCTTTTAAATTTAAGAAATAAAATTTTACACTTCGTCTAACTTTTATATGAATTTAACTAGAGAAAATTTTATTTCAATAAACTAAAATATATAATAAATTACTAAATAAGTCAGTTTCAAAAGCATAAAAATACATAAATCAGAAGATTCAAGTACGTATGCAATTACGAATATTTTATGAAAAACTTTCTTCACAAAAGTTTTCAATAATGTATTTTCAAAAAGTATGAAACAAAATTAATTAAAGAAAAAAATATATCAACTTTAAAATTTACACAGTTATCATATTTATTTATATCATTCTGGAATTATAATAATTATTTACAAGCATAAAAATACTTTTATTATGTATAATTAAATGTCGGTAATACAAATTATTACTTTTACATATTATTAATAAATGTATATTCATATTAAATAGATTATATGTATATAAATTTTCACATTTCTAGAAATAATATTTCTGGAATTTTAAATATGAAATTCAGTTTTAATAATACAAGATTGCACTGATCATTGTTTATCTAGTTAAAATTATAAATTCTTATAGAAAGAGTATTTAATTATAAATTAATCCAATTCAAAAGTTCCACCTAAAAACTTTTGCGGACGTAGCTTCATGAACAGGTATATCAAAAACTTAAACACAACCCGAATTTTCAAAAATGATTCTGACATTCTAGAAAGCAAGTTAGAGCAACGATTCAACGAAAGTCATAAAAGTATAATATAAGAATGATATACACTTCATATCAAAGGAAATGGAAAAGATCGGTAAGAATGACGTTCGACGTGACCTCATAGTAAGCATCGACGACAAAAGCTATGTCATTCATTATGATGAGGTTGGTTTTGCTCCATATTACCAATATAAGACACACGCTAGTATCTCTTTCTCTCACTCACTCATCCTCTCTTACGACCGTTGTCAGATTCGTATTTTTAAAATAAAATTCTGTCCTTATGCTATGATATTTAAATATATGCGTGGGCGACGGAAATATATTCTACATCTCGCATGGACGTTCAGATTATCATATGCGTTGACCGAGTATTTTTCCTTTTTTCAGTAGCGATGTCTAATAAATGTATTTATAACCTTCACATTTATTGATTTTGTACATTATTCTTTTGAAAATATTTATAATAATTCGTATTTTTAACAGATATTGCTCACGCAATAATAAATATTTCTTAATATATACCTGTTACCATTTTAGCTTATTTTTTGCAATAAATTATTAATATAAAATAAAGCGTATTAGAATAAGATAATATATGAAAAATAAATGTATTCATAACTAAAAAGTATTAAATGAATAATGTTCGTATTTTCTAGAATAGAGAAAAGTTAATGGCAGCTAATACTACCGTTATACAATTTACATTAAATTTCCCATATGCGAAGATGATTTAAATAAGGCTAGTATTTTTATGAAATAGGTATTTGAAAAATTTAATTAAAAGTCAATTTTAGGTTTAATTTGAGATAAATTTCATGAAATATTTTTAAAAGAATCCTAAACCTTTTTCTACAATTAATAATTAAAAAGGTTAATAATATATAATAATAATAATATAAATATTATAATAATACAGTTAATAATATATATAATAATTAAAAATAATATAATAATATTTACAAATGAAATACAGCAATTAGTAAAATTGAATATTAGAAATATAGTACTTATTTTATATATTTTTATGGCATCGCTTGCGTAAGTGAGCAGTATTTCTAAAAGTATATAGTATAAGGAAAGAATAAATTTTTTTACACAATGATTTCCTCATATTGTACATGTTGTTCATACAACTATAATAAAATATTTAAATAAATTAAATATATTATATCGTAAATATTTATATGTTTTTGTCAAAATAATAACTTCGAAGAATTTGTTCTGCTTGATTCCGCTTTTATAATTTATAAATAATATCTATACCCGTCTATTGCTTGACTAAAAAGTGTCATATATTTATTCATCATTTTCGAATATTCAATGTCTTCATTTTTACTATAATATTTTGCTTGCCATAATCATAAAATATAATATTTTTTTATTATTTCAAGACTAAATATATAATCACATTTTTTTTATAAGAAGGTAAATATTTATTTTTAGTCTTTTATTATAATAAGCTTATATAGAGTAAGGTACAACACTTATTCAATATGTAACATTTGCCTCCCGAATTAATCTCATTATCGTTACTGTAACTCGAGGTTTTTAAATGATGAATCTTAAAATCTACATCAAGTTATTAACAAGTGACTCTAATATCTATACGTAACATTTTTACATTAATATTAGAATTGTATTATCATTCAGATAGATTTTAACGCTGATATGAAACAGAATTTTTTTCAAAAGATACATCTGTTTAGCTGTATATTAATATAATCATAAATGATTAATTATTTATATTCTTGTCCATTTAATACATGCACAAGTATATATGCTATATATACACTAATCCTAGTAAACATTATTTCACAAAGTAACGTGCCATTCAAAATTACATTTAATCATCGATAGGTAACTGACGATGATTATATAATAATTCCAATGATTCTAACAGTAGTGATAATAATTAGAAGAGGAGTTGCTGATGATTGGAAAGCTTTGACGTGATCATACACGAGTGCGCAATCTTCGAGAGCCATCATACTAGTAAATTTATACTGACCTGAACTGATCAGCGAGTATATCATGCAACCAAACGTTCTGCTAATATGTTATAATATGATGCCAATCGATCACCTATCTACTTTCAATTATTATTACATCCTCTCGCATGAAATTACACCCCAAATTTTACAAAGAAGTCGTTGCATATACAGTTTTACTTGACGAGAAATATAATAAAGTACGATAGAAAATCAAGAGGGCAGCCATTAATTATTTCTAAGTATTTGAATAAAGTGTTGAATTAAAGCTATCAGAATTGCATTAACTTCAAAGTCTCTATTTTGTTATCTTAAACAAAGAAAATTTTTAATCTTATTATTTGTAGTTTGATTGTTGCATTCAGCTAACAGTGAAATACATAATCATGCTGTTAATCATTTTGTTATAAATATTGAATAATAAATTAGTTTAGCTTATTATCCTTCCAAAGACTGAAATTCATTATTTTTTTATTAATGAATAATAAATATTTATAAAAAACCTATTTTACTTGAAAATTATGGTTTATTAATTAAATAAATTATATTAAAGTATTAAATAATCAATGGCGTAATGTTAGAAAGTAATTTGAATTAAGTTAACGAAAAAAATTATGTATTATTCAATAATTGTATTATTTAAAATGATAACAATTTAATTATATTTATTATATTATTCTATGCATCTTAATTATAAAAATATTGTATTAAAATAATAGACATTTTAATTTTTCTTAACTTGTGGTTTCAGAAGCATTACAAAAAATTATTAAAACGTAATTTCTTGTGATTGTATATATAAAGAAATTCATATTAAATTAATAACATTATATTATTTAAAATATGTATTTGTTCAGATTTTAGTCGACGTAAAATTAATTAATTTGTCATAATTTTTCCTGTATATTACAATAATCGATTAACGTCAATTTCAATTGTGTTAACGCACATATCTAATTCGCTTTTAAAATTCTTACGCGACGCCCCTCCGCACACGGTACACCCAACTGTATTTCCCAGTCACAAATCATCATATAACAAAACCAACAACAACAACAATAACAACAATAACATTAAAAACCTAATTTACGAGCGCGAGCTCAAAGAATTGGCTTTGAACGAAGGTTTCATTTGGACCGCGAGAGGTTGAAAAATATGAAAACGAATCTCCGAAAAATCGAGAGACCTGCAATACACAGACGCGTAAACTTTCACTTTCTCTCCATTTCCCTACTACTCTATTGCTCATTCGGCTCTTAGAAAGGGGATTTTTCACTCTTTTGGATATCCGACCTGACTCTTTAAAGATTTCTGGCGCGTGAGCTTCACGAAGGAAGCCCTCGAGAGAAATTAGGGCGGAGCAAAATAATCGTGTACGGGGAAAAGTAGACAGGGGTCAGCTCGTGTTTTTCGCACCTGCGACATTTTCCCGGGAAAGCCAGTGAATAATGGCATGTTTTGGAAAGTTTTTACACAGATTAATTGGGCTGTATTGTAATGAGACGGTGTGGCCATGCATTGTTCATTTTATCGAGAACATTTTAATGTGCAATAATATTTCTTTACTTAGAAATAGACTTCACACGGGTAATTGGTATACTTGAGAATTTTCAAATATTTTAATTTATGAGTCGGCACGAAAAATTAATCTTTTTTAAAAAAATTCTCTTTTCTGTACAAAAAGCTAAAAAGATGAGTATTTTTTGCAAATAATTTTTTATATGAATTTGGCTTTTCAACTTCATTATGAAACATATCATAAAGTATATATCTTATTATTAATAATAGAATTATTAATAATTTTAGTAATAATAATAATAATTGTCTAGTATACCATTTATGTTTTGCAATATTTTATATAAAATTTGCATTTAAAGAACTAAAAGAACTCTCGGCATATCTATTCGAATTAATATAATGATTTTTAAATGTAGGATTTCTAATCATTATTAATACAATAGTATTGAATTTAAATTTTGTTTTACATTTTTTTCATAAACTAAAATGTAGAACGTTCATATTGTTCATTAATATTTATTCTTAGAATATATGAAAATGAATAATTTCACGCCAAAAATGTGGATTGCAAAACAAAGAAAAATAATACAAAAGATTAAATATCTTCTTTAATTTAGAAGTTATAAATTTAAAATATTTTTGTAATTGAAATGACAAATCAGGGTAGATTGAGTCATCTGATCCTTATTTAAAAACCAATGATTTTCACATACATACATTGCGAAGGGTCTGTTTTTTTTTAAATAGCATTAATAATATGCAAATTTACTTTGAGAATGATATTCAATGTAAATCTACATTGATAAAATTAATAATAATAAATTAATAATAAAAATAATAAACGACTCCAAGAAATGAAATTTGGTTATCGACTTAACAAATAGATCACTTCATTTTTAGACTTAGAGCTAATATCTATTCAAACAGATAAACAATTGAAATAAATGAGAATTATTAATATTATAAATTATACATATTTAAATTTGAAAGTTTTCAATGTACAATTTAAATATATCAAATACAACGAATGGTAAGCCAACATCAGCAAAATGAAAAATATTTATTAAATTATAATGAATTGCAAATCAATCCTTAAAAACTCTATTCATATGAATAGATAAAGATATTTATCGATTGCCTTATATAAAGGAGTAGACAAATTTATAATACAATAAATATAATAATAAATGTATTACAAATTTGAATAAACAATTTTAAAAATTATTTTCTAATTAAGTTCTAATTATCTAGTTACGAGAATATTACTGATAAAATTAAATGTTTAAATCTCTAGAAAAAAGCTACAACCTTCTTTAAAAATAATACAGTTAAACTATTTTCATAGCCCCGTAATTATCAAGTAAAATAAAAAAAGTTTTATAAATTTACGGCAGTATAATCTAAATTCTCGATTTTTTCAAAATGATTATCAAAAAAACTTCTTGCCATAAATTTTCTACGACGTTCTCATACGCATATCTTATAATTGATTTATCGTCTTCTCCGGTTATTAAAACTATATTCTAGCCGATCATACAATAAAAGCTCAGTCGATAAAGGCGTTGGGTGGTGAACCTGCTTTATCTTCTATCCGTATAAATTTTGAAATACACTTCTCTTAACATACGTTTTGCGTTCGTAATTGAATTACGTTACTTATCCGAATGTAACGAATTATTCGGAACGCGGTGAAAAAAATGCGCATAGGCTTAACGATCGACGAATAAAGTACTTGCGAGATAAGCGAAAAAGAAAAAAATGAACAGTCCCGCGGCTAATTGACGAGTAACGATTTAAATTCCATCGACGCCGTGACGTTAAGGTACTATAATACGTTATCGGTGTTTATCTATCACCTTGATGCTAATATATTTTCTAAGATTTTTGCCTTCCTAAACTGTATTCTGAACATTACATGAATTCTCCTTTGCATTTCTTTTATTCAATGAAAATAAAATGTATCTTTTATAAATTGCAAAATACTTATGTACTCAAAGTTGTGATATCATTTATTATAGAGTTTTACTTGATTATTTGTTTTCAACAGATATTGTTTCAAAAAAATGTTCACAAAACATTGATGCATACCTGAGCACCATAAGATTTTATTGAAAGCAATGTACACTCCTAATTTGAACGCATTTTAATAAACATCGATGTAACCTTTAAATAATATCAAATACTTTTTTTGACGACATAAAATTTTGGCATGTAGTTGATGCAGTTGAATACTTTTCACAAAAATAAGTTTTCATTAATTCAATGAACAAAATAATTAGTTCAAGAAAATGGAAATTGTTAAAAGTATTTTTTTAATTGATTAATGATAAACAGAATTATTATATTCAACATTGAACCAATATAATTATTTCTTTACTTCTAACCGAAGTTCTAAATATTTCTCTTGGAACTAATCATTTTTTCTTCATGCCAATTTTATGTATATTTATGATACTTACAGTATATTTTATGTTATTGTTCATTCATTTTGGAATTATATATAGGTAGGCATTAGAATATTACGTAAAAAATTCGTATTAGAAAATATTTCATGTATCGAATTATGCTTATAATTTAATGATCTAGAATTATTCTGTATATTTCGAGTTATTTTTACGTAATAACATATGTTATCATAATTATTATGACCGTGATGGTAGAAATAAATAAGCAACCTACTTATAATACTCAATATATGTAACATAGGGTTAAATGGCACTGATGTATTACTGTGTTTTAAAAGCCCACAAAGAATTACGAAATCAGAACAATCAAATTAAATTTTTTAATTAAGTTAAAATGTGGATTGATAGTTGTATTAAGTATTATGAGTCACAAAAAAGTAATCACAGATATATTTCAACGATAAGTTGGCTTGCACGAATAAATTACAAGATGTTCTCAAGATATCTAAAAATTATTCTGCTTTTTTATTTACTAATGCAGATACCAAGCGATTAGAATAAGAATGTTCAATTTCTTCGGTAAATTTCAGTATCACTGTCATAGTGTTATTTCTACTTTACTTTATAATCATTTTTAAACTGATTTTATATAGATACAATTGAAGTGATAATTGAAAAAGTCTTATGAAAAATATCTGATTTTAGTATTTTGGAAACGAGTCTCAAGATGAGATTCTATAAGAAGTCAGGGACGTTTCTTTTTATTGGTATATTGACTTTTAATTAAAATAAAAAATCTGAGAAGTCTTCTTATTATTAAAGTATCATTCCATACTTGCTGCACTTATGTCGAAATTGTCAAATTCCGCATTAATAAAAAGTCCATCCACAGCGTAAGGTCAATATTTGGATTTCAAAAGAATATCCATGTCTACATACAGTCATGGTATCCACACTGTTAAGCTTTTTACGCCTCCTCGTCTTTGTTCCACCCCTGTTTCAAAATAAAAACACGTGTGGCGGCGACTCCTTGAAATTTATCAACATTTTTTGAAAATCTTTACGCAAACCACGGCATTCCTGGGTGGGGTCCAGCGGCGGTTACCTCGACTATGGCAGTAAATTACCTAGTCTGCTGCGGTGCGAGGTGGGTGTCTCTCTCTCTCTCACTCTTGGTTTCTACTGGTAGCAGTTCCTGCTACCGTGCCAGCATAATTTGCCCTGATGCGTACGGTTTATTGCAAATGTACCTTCTGTACGTCTCTCTCTCTCTCACTCTCTCTTATGATTTTATTAGACTAATAAATTCCTTCTGCATTTCCCCCAAAAGTACAGATTTTGACATTGTCCTCGTGCACGTGAGATTTGCTCTAGAGTGAGCTTTTCACCAGTGCCTACAGTAGCGATTGTACCATTTTTATGAGCTTACTTTTTCCTCTATTGTTTTCAAAAATAGTAGACGTAGTATATTGCAATATTATTCGATTTATTATCGCACATAAATTACGATTATTTATTAAATTGTACTCAAAAAATACATTTTTGTATATGAAATATAATATTTTCATAAATTTTTACGATTTATGCATTAGCGAATCGTTTGGTATTGAAAATGATGCATTATTATTTTCTTTTTTTACAATCATTAATCTACTTATTGTATGTTGAGTATTAAATTAATTACGTAAAACATTTTATATATTTATATTATATATTATATATTATATATTATATATTATATATTATATATTTATATATTATATATTATATATTATATATTATATATTATATATTATATATTATATATTATATATTATATATATTATATATTATATATATATATATATATTATATATTATATATTATATATTATATTATATATTATATATTTATATATTATATATTTTTATTCTTAGAGAAAACCTAATGTTATAATATTTTGGTTATTAATCGAAGATTCTTTGTCTGAAATCACATTTTGGACTCCCACACAATCATTTATTTTTAATGGAAATTAAATAAAATTAATAATTCATATAATTATATTACGACTATTAATTTTTTAAACTAATTATTTTTAAACATACTGTTTAAAGAAATTTGAATTTAATTGATTTATTTGCGTATGGAAATTATAGACATTTTATAAATTTTTCAATTACAAATACACAAATGACAGTATAATTATAAAACGATTTATTTTATTACTCTCTCTGAATATACTATTGAAACATATGTGCAATAATATTGGTAAACGATATTTAAAAATTCTGTTAGTATTATAGGTACAACGCAAGAATGATAAAAAAACATTATTACTTAAATTTTTTATTAGTATTTTATGGTGATTGTTGTAATGGTTTTTTAACATTCAAGATTTTTAAAAGAAGTGTATATAATGCAGATAAGTTAAAATCTAAAATAATAAAGGTTCGTAAAGCCACATTTTTTAATGTAAATATAAATAGTTAGATAAAAATGCCAAATATTGAGTCAGTTTTTCTATGACCATATATTTATGTATATAAAGTGTATGTATAAATGTTGATGATTCTTGTATAGTTATGATTTTACGCATGTCAAGTAAATCGTACTGAGAGGATGATGACTCACACTTGGATCTTCTTCACTTTGTTGCGCTCATTATTTCACGTCGTCAAGCTCATATTGCGTGCTTCCGATCAAATTTCAATCCAGCATCCGTTCACATTAAATGCGACAGTAAACTCGCAAAATTAATAGCAATAGAATATAACACATTCGATAAATTAATATGATTGCCTTTAACAGAAGAGTACTGACAGCATTAAAAAAATTAAACTCCACCTTTCTCTCTTCTGTTTTATCGGCTACTAAAGGTTTCGCCATAGCTCAGCGTACGGCAAATAAATTTTGTTCGCAATCAAAATATCAATCATAAATTTTAAGTTTAAGACTTTTTGCGTTCTGGCGAGCTTCTCCGTTCCTTCACTTTCCTTCTTTTTTGTCACTTAACGCTCTGGAGGTCAGACGGCTATACGATTCGTCACTCGAGGAGGGCGACCTTGGGCAAGTCGCGAGAGTATCTTGTAGTCGTCGAACTCTCCTCGTCAAGTAATTTGCCAAGAAAGGAGGGAAAGAGCTATATGTGAGTTTGTGCGTGAGCGCCCGTGTGTATTTGCTTGTCTCCTGTCTGGACTAATATGGCACATAATTTAATTTCAAAAAAGGATCTTAGCTACCAGCGATAGATTGACACTTTTCAAGGGAACTGTGTTTATTTAGTTGTAATAAACGGTTTTTTTCAATTATTTTCGATAGATTAAAAACTTTATTTAGTATAATGAATACTGAGTATACGTAGAGTATACGTAGAGTATACGTAGAGGAATTTGTTTAGTAATAAGCTGTATTGAAACATATCATACGTGATTATTGTGGGAACTTTTTAATCTAATTTTAAGCTACGAGACATAAAAAACTCTGCTAATTATTCAAAAATTACTCAAAATACTTAAATATTTGTATGCCAAATAATAGTTATACAGAGTGAAAGTGTAACGATTTATACCTTTTACACCATTTCTTTATTAATGTTTTATACGATGCATTCTTATCTTCCACTTAATACCAGCTATAATTTATTAATATGATGTAAGACGTAAATATATATTTTAATTTAATATTAGCTATATGATTTATATATTATGAGATTACGTTAACATTTACCTACGTGATGTCATCATAATTTTTATCTAAAATTCAAGTTTTATTATATAAATTATAATTCAAGAATTTTTTGCATATACTTATACATGATTTAAATTTAAAATTATAGTAATTTATATCAAGTGACAAATATAAATTATAACGATAAATTAAAGAATTGCCAACAAAAATTGGGATCTTTAGTGTTATATAAAATGATTCTACTAACATTTATGATATTATTTGCGATTGAATATTTGATTTAATAAAAAAGATAATATAGTGAAATTTTATAAATTTTAATTTGTATTACATCAATTTAAATCAATGATAATTACATTTATATTTACTTACGATTTGAAGAATTTAAATATAGAAATGTAAATTTTAAGAACGAAAATAACTGGATTTATTAATCACCTCAAAGGCATCATTAGAATATTTTTTAATCTGTGAAATTATTATTCTTGCATTAAATACATTTAGCAAATTTTATGATTTTTTACTAAAAATTTAATAATAAACTAAAAACAAGGTGTTTGTAATTTTTAATAATGAAATGCAAGTGCACATTACGGAAGAAAATGATTAAGTATGCAAATTACGAAATTAATTCTTTTATTATTCTTATACTTCTTTGAATTTAAAAAATTATATCATATTTTACAGATAAATTTAATTTATTTTATTCAATTAAATTATTTTTGCAGTAGCGAAGTGCAGTATATATAAAAAGTTTAACTTTAATTAATTAGACTTTTAAAGTGCATCTATTAGAGCAGTAAGTTATATTTTTAATCTACATGAAAGATATGAAATGGGTATTTTTATACAAAATCATGCTATTGTAAATGTGATTTTCAGTTTTCCAACATTATACATTACAGAAATATTTTATTTCGCTAGAGATTTTAATAAAGAAATAATACATATTACAATATGTATTATTTCCTTATTTTCATAATTATTTCTTTACGATAAAATCAATAGTTTCTAAAAGATACTTACACTAGCCTCAATAATATAGCATTAGAAACAGAATCACTTGACATGTAATAAAAATATAAGTTTAGGTCTAATAATGGTTAAATCAAAGTAAAATTTCACTCTAAACTTTGACAAAATATTGCCAAAATATGACAAAAGATATTTTACTATAAACTTTGTCAATTTTCGTGTTTAACAACCTAACGATTACTTTTTAATGAATATTAGTCACTTTAGTTGTACCTATAAACAGATATATAAGTACGCACTTGTCTAAACATTGACATAGTGACGCGATGAACGCGCATTCAGAAGCGCGCACTCCTGTTCTCTACACTATACCAAGAAAAAGATTAGAATAAAGAATAAGGAAAGTCCAAGAGACTAGAGGATACTGACTCGTTTTCTGGCCAACAACATTTTTGCAGGTACCGGAGCTGTGCGTAGACTAGCGATTAAATAGCAGCAAATAAACGAGCTAATACATGACAAACACTAGCGCGAGTCAGCATCATTGACAGGAACTCACGTAGCCCTTGCCAACAAATCTGCCCATGCAAATATACACACATACATGTCTTTCGTTCAGCTATTAGCGTTGATGAGTCTGATTATTGGTAGGTACACAACTATTAACTCGCACTCGTCTAACACTGCTATTGATTTGAGCAATAGCACTGAATCTTTTTAGTGAATGATCATCGTAGGCGATTCTTTGTGATTCAGTATTTAATTTGGAAGTATAGTTTCTTAGCTTTATAGCTATGCTCTTAACTATCTCAGAAAGTTTTTTCTTTGACCTTTAGAGTCCAATTAATAGCATTCTCCTAAATAATACCAATTTCAATTATCATTTATAAATATTATTAATATATGTTATTAATTTTAATTATTATTATATATATGAGTTCAAGTGTGTAAGATAATGATGTTATGTAATTTAAATCTATTTATCCTGAACCATATAATTGTAATAATATAGCAAAATCATTTTCAATATACATAGCTATCCATTTCATTATCTCATTTCATTACAATTGTCTAAATTCTAATATCTTTTCATAATTTAAAGTGCAATTGCATTCTAACTTTTCGATTTGTTCAATAAAATCAAGGCAGTTAATTTTAATTCTTCGCGTAGTACTTACTAATTAAAAAAAAATTAATTCAATACATAATTCTTTAATCATTTTCTCATATTTTTATTGATTATATCGTATACAGTTGAAATTGATTACATATAATTAGATATAAACTTTTTTATATGTAATATAAAAAGTATAGAGTGAATATTAAACTTCGACTATTTATTAAACTAATAAGTATTACAGAAGATCCAAATTTAGAAATTGATCTAGAAATTGAGTTAATTTGAATAAATTATTTTTGAAAAGAATATTGCAGTTTAATTACGTTTTAAATAGAGAAAATGAATAATTTATAATAAATTATAGTTTGAAAGAACTAAAAATTCATTATTTGTCAAATATTATTTTGTATATTTTATAGATTTACGTAGATTTGTCAATTTTTAATAATTGTATAACGCTATTTAATTATGCTATTTAATGCTATTCAGCAGGTTTTCGCTTATCATTTTCTTTTTTATGTATATTAAATTACTTCAAGTAATTATTGTTTTCAGAATTAGAAAAAGGAAAAATGTTAAAGGTACGTATATGATGAATATAGTAATTGTAGTATAATAATGATATTACTTTTTATTAAAAAATTTTTTTATATTTAATAAAATTATTTTATTAAACTGAAAGTGTATTTTGAAAGTTTTGAAAGAAATTTCTGAGTAATCATTTCATACTCAAAATTTTTTATCCAATGCATTATATAAAAGCAAATAGTACTTATCTACTAGCAATTCAATAATAAACAATAATTTCTTTTAATTATTTAGATTTTTCACCGATTTTGAGTTATTTCTCAAACATCTTGAAAGTACTTCTACATTTTATTATATTTTATATTATACATTATATTATACATTCAGCTACTTATTATAAAGTATTACTAATACACTTTTTCTAGAAAAAATAATATAACTTACCTATTTTGTTTTTCAAAATACATTTATGATAAATATATAAACGTTAAAAATATACGTAGTATCCCTAAAATTAAGAAAAAGTAAGTTCATTTTGATATTGATAACATAGAAAATTAAAAATGACATAAACTTATACAAAACATTACACAAACGCTATATTGAATGCATTAATAGTTACATATAAATTAGTTATCGCTAAATTTATTCTATGTCAAATTATTGTAAAAAATGTAACCGTAAATTATGCATGTGTAAATATATGAAATATATTAATTATCCAATTAACTTTAAATCATAATGAATTTCAATGGATTGTGTTTATTAATTTGGACAATATTTTTCTAGAATATTGCAATTTATATAATAAAGTAGTAATGAAGGGTCAGAATTTACTTTTAAATATTCAATAATCATTTACATATATCAAAAATGGATGTACGTAGGCAGACAGGCCTACACATCCACTATTTAGCTTAGCTTATATTCATTTCGTGAAATAAATCAAAAATACAGTAAACGTATTACAATGACAATGGGGGCACGTATAGGAGACACGAATGCTCGTCATTCGTACGCACGGAGAAATACGGAACGCAAGCCGAAATCCGGCAGTCGGATTGACTTCTTTTAGTGGATACTAAATGTTTAATTATAACTCGTCATCTATTTTATTAATAAAGCGACGAAGGCACATTTGATTATTTTTTATAATAGATCATTATCATGTATTTGTTCTCAATACAACATTATGATCAAGAAATTATCTTTTATTTTAATACATAAAAAAAATCTATTCAAGTTAAAAATTTTCATACAAGAATTATAAACGCGTACTGTACTTCAATACTAAGAATATCTAAACAGTTGCTGGGGCATAAATCACAAATTCTTAATCAAAAGCAAACAAGAATAATATAACGTAATCATAACTTCAGAAACATAATCATAATATAATCATATTCATCTCATCATAAATGAGATGAATTATATTATATGATAATGAAGTACGATTACTGTATCATTTATGAAAAATATTAAAATGGAAAAAATTTCTTTTCATTTCTTAAGTGTAGAAAATACTTTAAATATACTTTAAATAAACTCTAGTAGCATTTAGTTAAAAATTTCGTTTTGTATTTGAATTTGAAGTGTTGCTTAATTAATATTTATTGAAATTTTTGTATTATGAGACTTCGAACATTTTTTTATTATGTTGACTGCTTAAAAAAAAAATTTAGAATACAGAGCAATATTTTTTTTATTAAAGAACAATTTTAATTAAAATTTTTATTAAATTATTTTTAATTAAATAAATTAGCAACAATCTTGTGTATATTGAAAAGACAAAAGAAAAGTTTTGGGGCAATTGATGTACGAGCTTATACAACAGTACATGTGTGAAAAAGGGGGATTTGATTAATAATTCAGCGGCTATGTCTAACGTCGGTAAAAATTGAATGATACCGTTTAGCGTCAGATTCAGCGTTACTTTGTTTGAAAAGGGAACTGTAAAAAAGTAAGGGTCAGAGAAGAGAGAGAGAGAGAGATAGTAACATAAGACAGTCTGCATTCGAGTATTAAATAAATTCTTATTCATTAAATTTAAATATGGTTTGATTACATTTAAATGAGTTTTACGAATGTTATGTTACACCATTCGTAAATATTATTGATCTATGATAGTATTACGAAATTATGTTGCGATATTTAAAGATATTAATACTAAATTATAAGATTTGAAATTTTTAAGGTATTTCATTTCGAGTTATTAATATGTAGTTATACTAATTATTATATTAATATGTATTAACATTAATAGTTATTAGTATTGTTTTTAACTACAGTATTATATTATAGCTCTAAGAATATCTTGTTGCACGAAAATGCGTCAAATTTATTGCCTTTATTTACTAATGCAGTTAGAACTACGTCGATTATTTTTATCCAACTATTTTAAATATATTTGTAAATACTCAAGTATAGCTCATAAATAATGATATTAAGAACATATAATTTGCTTAATATAAAATTTATAAATAAAGTACTATTTTATTAGATCAATTATATAAATTCTAGACAAATATTTAATGAAATTGATTAGAATTCATAAATGCATAATAAAAAATCATTATTTCCTGTACAATAAAACATATAGAAGTTTTAAATTTATACGTTCGTTGACGTGAAAAAGTTCAACTTTGTATTTTGATTACATTAATATTTAATGAATACATATTAATAAATTGAACGTAAAATACAGCAAATAATCGTATCCTAATTTGAATAACAAAAGTATAATACGAAATCAGATGACTATGTAGACATTATTTAAAGCAGTGATACTACGATGGCAATTTTTTATGAGAAGTTATTTATTGTAAGCTTGAATGAAGATCGGTTTAAGTAATCATTCGTATTAAGAAAGTAAATAGGATTCGAGGGTGCACTTTTATAACTATCTGATCTCTTGATTTTCACTATATTTTATATTTTTAAGCAGTTCCTTTAATTTCTTAATATTATATTTTTATTGTGCTTACAACATGTTGAAAATTTCATTATTATTATTTTATTTTTCTAGATTTCTATTTTATTAAAATTTTTTTAAATTTTGCTTTTATATACTATTGAAAAACTGAAAATACTTTTGATTTAGGAAAAATTGTTAATTGATGTTAGTAAAAATGTACCTAATAGCACAGAACTTGAATAATTCAAGATCAAAAACCTTGATTTAGATTTATTATTCGATTTTTGATACATAAATCGAGATAATATATTAATATACATATTAATGTGTAAGTTAATGGATTTTAGAATAATTATTTCGAGCAGCAAAAGACGTTTGAAATATAGTTATCATAACATAGTCATATATATTCGCAAGTGACGTTTATGCTTTATGCCCATAAAAATTGAAGAAGCTTCCAAGTCCTACATTTTTCTTTACGAGTTCATAGCGTGGAAGTATTTGCTCTTGAGCGAACTGTAGAATCGCTGCGATAAGTACAACCGTTGTGTGAAGTGAAGCTGTAACATCACAACAATAAGTAATTGCAACGTCTTTTCGAACGATAATTCAATGCTTAACATCTTTTATGAAGTCAGTAACAGTTTGTCAATTCCTTTCCTGTATAAAATTGTTTCTTGTTCATTTAGTTTCCATAAAATCCAGAAATTCTTTGTGATTTTCTTTTTTCCTTTTTAATTGGTATGCAGCAACTTAAGTCATCTTATACGATTAAAAGTTAACTCATTTTCCAAATTATGTTAATTTTGGCTGCACAATAATTGAATATTTTGAATTGATCACGGTTTTCGTTGTCGGGAATTCATTTGATTTTCTATATTCTAATGAGGAAAAATTGAAGCACGTTTTGTGTACGCAATTTGCTTGGGTACTTGTTGAGTGTTCTGTCGACAGTGTACTATACTATTCTATATTTATTAATATTATGGTACTTATTTCGATTTCAATCTAGCGAATGAAATTTATGAGAAGTATCTTTGTGCAATGCTTTTTCTACAGATTTGTTATGATAAATTGTGTATGAAAAATGAAATAAAACTGAAAAGTTTTAGTAGAAATAAACTGTAGTCAGTAATGAGCTTACTCATTTTGATTTTATGAGAACGTAGATTCAATGTGAAGACATAAATTAAAACAGTTTTTCAAAAACTTATATCGTGAATCGATATGTGTTTTAAACATACTCTTTCAATAATTATATAATTCAATAAGTTAACCAAATTTCAAGAAATTTGGATGACATAGTTCTCATTTCGCAGTTAGCAATATTATTGATTCATAAAAGTAAAGCTATTTAATCAAAGTCTAAAAATATTTATAAGAAGAAATGAACATAATACTATTGAATACAATAATAATAATAATAATAATAATATAAAATCATATTTGAAATGTAAACGATTATCTTTTTTTTTATTAAGATTACTATTTCAAAAACGCACTGCAGTTTTAAATTAAAAGAACTCAATATAATTGTAATATAACAAACAATTACAGTGTTATCGGGAATTCAAGTCGGTCTAAATATGATTAGTGAATAATCACTAATTTGTAATTATAATCGAGTACTTATAATTGACTTAAATTAAAAAAGCAGATGAACTTAAATAAATAGAAACCAATCATGCTTGAAAGATAATAGTCTTTTGGCTAGCATTATTAATAAATTAAACCTATTTAAAAACTATACTGAAAAACTAATTTTCACAATAACATTGAATAAACTTTCAACTTTAAATTTTTTTTAGAAATAATCAATGTTTCTTAATATTTTGAATTTTTCAAATCTTTTAATTTTGAAACTCTACTAATTTTAGAAAGTTAATCTAGAACATTAAGTAATAAAATGGTTATAATTTTATCAAAATACAACGATCAGTCATCGAAGTTATAGAAGTAAAAATACGCGATAATATTCTAGTTGATTTTTGAATCTCCTAAAGAAGAAGTATTTTTATCTATCGCGAAACTATCAAAGGGGTGGTTTAGTCAGAGGATGAAAACACCAAATTCCGAGAATAAATATGATGCTAAAGTAAATAAATGGAATACTGGAAATTAAGTGTCCGTTTGTATCCGAAGCGAAGATGCCGAGTACTGAGCATATATACACATATTATCTTCATGCAGGCACGTAGGTAGATCATATTGGGTACATAGTGGGAAAGAAAATCTGCGTACGAATCGCTCATACAAGCGCTACACATGTTGATGAAAAGTCAATTGCAAAACATAAATAGTAAAGCAGAGTATTGAACGAGGGAGAAAATTGGAGAGTTCTTCATCTTCTCTTTGGGATGCGTAAAGAAACGCGCGCAGCGGACTTCTCATCCTCGTTGTTTGCGTTAAATTTATGACGATGCATAGTTAGCCGGCGATATTTGAATCTTCATTTTTGTGCGTATTTACACTGGATGAAGCGATTTGCTCACCTTTGCACTTGTCCAGCTTGTCTTCGATGCAAAGAAGCATTACTCGATGAATAATGGATATGCCATTTTAATTTCGATCTCACCTTTTATATTTCCCTTCTTTTAATTTTGCACTGTTATGGAGTACATTTGTGTTTTTGTTCGAAGTGTACTTACTATTTTCTTTGTTGTCTTATTGACGGCCATAGTGAAAAACAGTCTAGAAGTCTATTTAGCAGTGAGTCATTCCTATTTTTCTTTTCATGATTTTACGCAGAAAGATAGTTTTGTATTAAAAATTGTTGCTTTTATTTACTTATTTATATCGAAAATAAAAATTGCATTATCAACTCCGGATTTCTATTCGCGTTAAATTTTTTTATCTTATTTATATAACAAGCAATTTGATATAATAATGTACTGAACGTTGGAACACCTGAAAGTTAGAATTAAAATTTCATAGAAGTATTTCATCTAAATTTCATGTAAAAATTAAACAATATTTTTGATGAAATTGATTCCATTCTGATGTAAGTATCGAATTTTTATATTTCTTTATATTCTTCTTCTATAGGTGCAGTGAGTCTATTAACTAAAATAGAGAACATCGTTATATTTAATTTTAAGAATTTCGATAACTTCCGATTTAAGGAAATATTTAATGATCAATAATATTGAAATTGATGACAGCATTAAAAAATAATTTACTCAATCATACTGTGTCCATTAAATCAGTTATATTTAAGCGTAATCTTATTCTAATTTCGATTTTCACGTTGTTTAAATGGAATAAACGCCCTTGTAAAATATTACAAGAAGTGTAAAGAAATATGATCATAAATACTCAATTAGTTCATTTCATACATTTATTCATGAACTTTGCTTTAAACTTCATTATTATTCGATGAATTAAAAAATAATCACATCCTTCACTGGCTATCGGACAAAAAGATAAGTAAAAACAGTAAGAGTCATGAACCCAAGTTTTACGGCCTCTATTTTTAATTAAAACGACAAAATACTGATTTACCGATTTACCGAGAATCTGCGCCAGAGTATCATTATAGCATTATACGAGAGGCCTTTGCGCATCATCTCCTTTCGCACGCATACGAGGCACTAATGTATGGGAGGCGCACACGGCACAAACACACGCGCGCGCGCGTGCCCATCGGCAATGTCTGACTAATTGGGTACGCGCTAACGATCGCCGTGGTGAAACAATAGCTGGACCATAAATCCTGTGGCGCGGCACGTAGTCCAAGATACATAGGTATAGAAAGGCAATGCGTGAGTGCCGCTGTGGTCCTCTCGATGATTATGGTTTCTACGTTCACTACAGCGACGTACGCTAAAAGTGTGACAACCCGATGGGTAACTTTGTACCGAACGGCGCGCGATTTTCTCGTACTGTGCACCTACCTCCTCGCTTTAAGGGAGAAATCCAGGTAATTTGATGGAGGAGCTCAAATTTACAAATTCCACTGGAAAATTAGCCTTTAGGCGTGCTAAAAATAATATAAGTACTATATTGCAGATAGAGTAATTTGCTATTAAATACATAGATGCGGTTGAGTTAAGTGAATGTAAAACTTGTTTGAAAATTCGAAAATAACTTTGCGCGTCTCTTCTTAGCTATTAACGTATTTGTTTTTGGTTTGGCCTTTCCTCCGCGTCTTTATCGTATAATTATAGGCTCTTGCAGTATACGGCTTATAATTTCTGATTGTGGTATATAAAATTTGCGATTATTCTGTAATGGATTTGAATAAGTGATGCAAATATTCCTTCATGACTGTTCTTGAGTAAATACATATTTATTGTGTTTGTTATGTTAATTAACATAAACAATTAAAAGCATGTTATGGAAGAGATAGTTTAAAATATACTTTACTCAATCAACACAACTTTTAATTATCTTTTGTAATTGGCACAACTTTACAAAATTGGATAATATTTAATAATTGACTATGAGTATTGGCATTCCTTTTTGCCCAAATGCGTTTTTTCATGTTATATTTGCTTATCTATTTCTAAGAAATTACAACTTTTTTTCACATTACATAAACATATATTCATTGATATTTATACAATAATAATATTAAAAGTATTTTTTCATATTATAATTCACTTTTGTACTCTATTAATTAATAATGAAATTATAAATTATTTGTTCTTTACTTAATTTCGTACTTACTTAAAGAAACTTAATTTCAACTTTTCTTTTTAGAGAAAATGTGAACGTCTGAGTGCACGTTTATTTATTAATGTGTCTTTGAAACCAAAAAAATTTGTCAAGAATAAAATTTACATACTTAAAAATAATGTAAATAAAACAGCAATTAATCAACTTAGTTTATAATGATAATTTACGATAAAAATAAAAAATTTTACTTTTTTATGTAATGAATAGTTTAATATATTAATATTATTCTGTTTAAATATATTACATTTAAACATAGTGAACGAAAGACTAAAAATTTTATGAGATGGAGAACTGAAATAATATGGAATAAAATAAGTCATAAAAATATATGAAGATCAAACGACTTGTAATTTTTTTGTATTTTTATTAGTTTAACCAGGAACGATATTTTGGAATTAAAATAAATCGGTTATTTCTTACTGATTTAAATTTGAAACTTTTGAATTCAATATTTCTTTTAGAATAAAAAATATTTTTCGAACGAGTTAATTTTATATTTCATTAAAATAGTTTTTTTTACATAAATCCTATATTCATGTAATATAAGAATAAGAAGCTTTCACGAATATTTGAATATAAGCTTTCGCAGATATCTAATAATAACATCTAACAGAATACAAAATACAATGTAAGATTTGATATATGGGGAATATATTTAATCAAATATTTACCACCATCATTATAAGCACTTAATTAATTTAAATATTTACACTGTATAATTGTTTTCATATAATAAATTAATCAATGTCATCATAAGTTTAGTTGAATAATTTTTGGTTGAGGTTGAACTACTGGAGAATATTTCTATGTAGCCCTTGGGGAAAATACAGAATATAATTGATTAAGGAATAGCGTGCAAATGGATTCAATTTTTCACAAACTAACCTGAGCACAATATTTTACGCAATATTGTCAAGTTCATCGCGCATCTTAAAATGATAAATGATCCAGGATTTAATTCGTTTTCGAAAACATAGAAATGATCGTTAAGGTTATTGTTATTGATTCAATAGAAATTACACCAATAACATCAAACTCTTGTAGTAATATGATGAAAATGAGTTCACGAAGTTCTTTTGTTTCTTCATAAGCGCTACATTAATTTTATAATAAATAATATTTGGAATTTGTTATGAAAAACTGCAATTTGCTTTTTCTGCAAAAGTTTTTTATTTTATATAGAAATACTAAAAATGACAATAGTTTATATGTAATGTATCTCGTCTATTTAGTGAAATTATGTAGGAATATTGAAAAGGATATATTTTTAAACATTAAGTTTGATAATACTACTAAAAGAACAATTTAAATAAAATATTTATTCATATGTTGTTGAAGTCAATATAATATACTTATTCTTTTCATTGAATACACGTAGGATTTCAAAAATTATTATTATAAAATAAGTCATTTCTCCAAGTTGCATTTTATTTTATTATACAAAGCAAATAAGTAAACTAATAATACGATAATAGAAAAGAGAATTATTCGCAAAATAATTAATTGATATGAATTTAATAATTATAAATTCACTATAAGTAAATGTATAAAAAAAATGTCCTACATATTTTATCAAGAATTTATTACAATACGTTATTAATTATTATTTATTCATTTTATTCATTAATTATTAGTTATTAATCAAATTTATTATAATACATTACTCTTCTATTAACCAAATGACTATCGAATATAACGATAACTTTTTACGTTTTGCAATATTCAACTTAGTTTTCTTCTGTATAACATTATGTCTACTTTTCTATTGGTTTAAAACGTAATATGCTAGGAATTAATGAGATTTACACGCGTAAGATGAAAAATTCTTATTCAAATGAAAAGTTAACAATGTCTTAACAAAGTCATTATCATTAATGGAAGCAATAAATGTCATCACCATAATGAACTGGTCGACACCCATCGAAAAAATTCTTCGAACCCCGCATCAACTAGCTTACAAGCAAAAGAAAAAAGCAACACAAAGACGAGGTCCAGCCAGAGGAAACGTGCAGTTGAAAGAGTGTAAACGACACGGTCATAGAGGCATCCGCAAGACATGCGTCAGCCCTCGACCTGACTATCATACACCCACACAGAGGAAATCGGAAACCGACGCGTTACATCGTCGTCCGGATCAACGTATTCTGGCTCCCTGCTTTTCCAAGTTGAATGCATCATCCCTCTGCACTTATCGGACAAGCTTACTTCGCCCGCCGGAAACGTCGAGCCGCTTCGAGTGTCGTCTCTGCAAGTCTTAAGCGCGACGCGTGCCGCGAGTTCTTTGCTCCTTCGGAGAAGTCGTACTTTGATCGGAAATGTTCCGAAGAGCCACGTGCCGACTATTTCTTGGCATGGCATTAGCTTAAAAATGTGTATGGCTGTATGTCGAGTTGTCTTGCGTTTGATACGATACGTGAATACGCGAACGGTTTTCTTAGATCTCCAAATAACAAACTTATTATCGCTCTCAACTTACTCGCAATTAAATAAACAAAAATGAAAATTAAGATTTGTTTTTTCGTTTCATTGTAAGATGTTGCTTTATCTGATACCGTGAATTTGTCAATATCAGATATCGAAAACGGATATTTGCATACTCTCTGTATTAGATAAGCAAACGTTCTTTTAAGATGGTATTTTTCAGATAAACTGTTGTTTATAATTCAGAAGGATCGCTTAAGAATAGTTTTGTCGTTAAATGTGATTATTATATCACAGTCAAAAGTTGACAAAAGCAAAAAGTAAAGAAAAAAAATACAGAATTAATGTATTAGTGTTTATCAAAAATGTATTTTTATTAGGCTTGAATTGTTCAAATTCATAAAAATTTCCATATTTATTTTTTTAACATAAGAAGAATCTTAGTTTGTGGGGTACGTGAAATTATATTATATTTGAAGCTTTTTTTACTCAATTAACAAGTTTTCGTACAATTACTTATAGAATTCTTTAAATAAAATACATATTTATTTTAGAAAATTTTGGAAACATTTGTTTGTATGGCATAAATACAATAAGTTGTACAGAAAAGTCAGATCATCAAAGATGTAATGCGATGTGAAAGTGTAGTCTGACAGAATGGCGTATAACATATATAATAGATTTTCATTTTGAAAACGTCAGCATCATCGTTTTTAAATAGCGAACCGCAAAATATCAATAAAATTTTCAAATATAACATTATGAATATCAGCCAAGAAATTCCATCACCGCTTAATCATTCTAATGAAATCGCCGCTCTCAAAATCGTTCGTCAATAATAATAGAAAAACTCTCAGTAGCATGCTTGCAAAAAAGTGATCACACTCGAAGACACTGCGTCGTTTATCATCTCAGCCTCTGCACCTTTTTATTTACAGCATCGGGGGAGAGAATTTCATAGAATTTGAAATTAAAAATGATCGTCTTCAGCATGACACGTGACTTTCCGTGCACCCCTTTTCTTTCGATTATACCCATGACCGGGAGGCGCACACAGTACAGATGAGTCGACGACGTCACGATGCTGCCCAAGGTGTTAACTGCCCAGTCACGATGCAAGTGTTCGGCGTCCGACAAAACGCTCGTTCGAAGTTTTGAACGTGCCGAGGATCTGTTATGCGCGTACAAGACGCATAGCGAGCGTATCGCTGGGGGTGATATGCCTTTTGCATAAGCGCAGTACATATATATAAGTGCATGCGCTCACACACACTTGCACGCGCGCATACATACGAGACGAAGAAGAAGAAGAAGAAAAGGGAACAAATGATGCCGGATTATATTGGCCAGGTTATTGACGTTCCTGCTTGGGTTATATTTTGAGGCCTTTGTGACAGTCCATACGTATAGTTCGTCATATATTCACCGTTGTTTTTCATTTATGCATCTTACCATCTTGCAATTATTCGGTTCATTCTTTGAGAAAGCGAATGTTTGCATCTTTGTAAGAGTCGATTTAAGAATTAGTTAAACAGTTATGAAGTTATAAGTAACAAAAGATTTTTTTTCACTCATCGGAAGCTTCATCTTCATTAAAATTTGCTAAGTTTAATATAAAAGTATTACATACTTTTCTAGTAACCTCTTTCTTGAAAAGCAATCGTTTAAAATATAAAATTGTACCTATACTCATTGAATATGTTACAATATATACGTATAAATATATAAATACTGTTAAAATAATGTGATTTTATAATACTTTATAATTTAAGTTGGTATTAATCAGAGCGTTCAATATTTACCTGTTCTGAAAAAGAATACGCATAAATGCAGTTACTTTTTCCTTAATATTCAATTTCATTGTTATATATAAAATACAAATTAATAAGCCTTCCTAATTAAGTATAATAAAGTCATTAAGTATAATAATGTAATAAACAATCTTTTTTTAATTTCTTAATAGATTATTTATAAGGATTTATATAGACGAAATTATATTCAAACTTTGTTCTATATTAGAGACAAAGGTATTAATCAACAGTTTCTATTATATTAAATATTGTTTGCTTTCATATAAATATCAAACAATAAATAGTCATAAATTAAGTAAAATTTGAAATAACTGAATAATTTTACTGTTTTTTTAAAAAGTATAACTTCAATTTGTTATAAGAAATGTTATATGCTACATTAAAAATTGCATTTCTTATCTCAAAATTTAAAGATAATCCTAGCAACCAATAAAAGTCAATTATAAGATATTACTTGGTTCCTAGCTTATTATCTGTGATCAGTTTTTTTCCTTATAAAATAAATAGTTTTTTATTATAAAATAAATAGTTTTCTATTATAAAATAAATAGTTTTCTATTATAAAATAAATAGTTTTCTATTACAAAATAAATAGTTTTATAGCGCTCTGTACTTATTATTCTTGTGCCTATAAAATCAGTATTACATAAAATTTGCTTAAGATTCTTAGAAAAGACAAATTACAAGGATCTATTTTTATATTTTAATCTATGTACTCGTAATATATCCAGTACCACCCCATATAAACAGCGTCCAATCACACCGATGTTTTAGGGAAAATCCAAGATTTCTTATTCTGCTTCTCTTTGCCACTTTTTTATTTTTCTTTCCTCATAACGGGTGTGCGTGCTCCCTCATAATTCACTACGTGCCGGGACTACCAGATCAGACATCATTGTTTCGATTTTCCTTTTTCATTTTTAAAGAGGCACGTAATGTGCGAACACAGGAGGCGTCGCATCGTGTTGTAGCTCTACCATTCCTGCTCTCTTCCGGGATCGCGCACGTTTTTATGCCTTTACGAGTAAGTGTGTGACACGTTCGTTATGTTGACGAATGATGGAGGGAGGACAATGTATAGTGAGGTGTATCTGGAAAACATAATAAAATCAAGTTTAGTATTTGAAAGAAAAACGGAGCTTAATTTTTAATACCTTGAATGTCACTGCCTTTCAATGTAATTTAATTGAAAGGATGTAACAGGTGAATTAAAGCATTTCGCGGATAAATCATTGTTTTAATGAAGGTCTTTATTATATTGAAATACATCTTATTTCGTTAAAACACAGTTCTCGGAGTATAAAATTATGAAATATGTAATATGATACAATATAATTTTAAGCTATATATATATATATATAAATCAAGTGTGACAATGAATTTTAAAAATTCACAGAATATTATTATGATCTTATTAAATAGTTAATTAAATAGTTCTGACATTACATTTAAGTATTAATATTATTTTAATAAACAAAATATACAAATTTTTATTAAGTAATTAAATCACTATTATTTTTACACTGTATAAAAAATGTTTTATCTTTCTGTTTCAGGTGAGTATTTGGATTTCGATATGTTATTGCAATATGGATTGCAATAATTGTTTTGCACATTGGTAAAGTCTTATAGTAATTAAATGCTTTTTTTGTATAATATGAATGTATATTTAAGGAAGTAAAATAACAAATAATACGATAGTGAAAGTAAAAAATAAAAGTCTATAGTGGCTAATATCAATACATCTTATACAAATATTTCTAGGGCATTAATTAATTCAATAGTTTTTATTTAATCTTGAAATATCAAAATGAACATTTCCGAAATTAATTTCGCTATAACGTAGTTTTTAATGATTAAGTAAAACTACATATTCATTACTTTTTGTAAATATTTATTGAAATATATTATATATATATCAACATCATTATTTAGTTTCTATTTTACTTTTTATTAGTATCTCTATATACTTTTTCTATCTACTTAGTTATCTACATAAGAGCTTAAATTAAAAGAAGTGTATTTTTGTAAAATTTGCAATACAGATTTTTTCGAAACAGTTCTATTCTATGAGTATTTTAATATTTCACGGTTAGTACTACTATTGGGTTGATACATTTTGCACTGGATATCATGGCATCGTAAATTTGAAGTATTATGCACTTTACGCGGGAAAAGGTTTTGATATTGTTTGAAAGAAAGAATTTCAATGAGTTCCTGAGAAGAAATTGTGTTATTTGGTTCGATTTAGCAAAATTTTTTAATCATTAACAATGTCTAAAAGTTAGGAGGATTTTTGACATATTCCGAAAGAGCATGAATGTTTCACAAACGAAAAGT
Organism: Wiebesia pumilae; assembly: GCA_018907045.1. NCBI lineage: Eukaryota > Metazoa > Arthropoda > Insecta > Hymenoptera > Agaonidae > Wiebesia > Wiebesia pumilae. The sequence continues at coordinate 6,686,701 of JACCHZ010000159.1, read as the reverse complement.
AAGATGTGATATATATGGTGAGGCTACCGTTGAGGAAGAAAACGAAAAAAAAATGCTTTTTTAATACAATGAAATTATACAATTTTTTCAAAGTATACAAAGCTAAAATTCTTTCTATTAAACGATATCAAAACTTTGCAAGTATGAAATAGATAAGACTACTGTATTGTGATGAAATGCCTCGCATTGTCAAAAATAGGTCGAACCTTTGCATTCAATTCCTTTATCAGCATATGTGTAGAAAAATTAAAAGTAATAAAAGTTTAAATTTAATTTAATTTGATTTAATTGTTGTTTCAATATAATAAGTAGTAGAAATTGAACACTTGTACACTATGATTTGTCAACTTATCAAAAGACAACAGTTTTTGTAACGTTTCGCACATTTTTAAGTAATTTAAATATATTTTATAATTTAAAAAATTTAAAGAATATAATGTTAGCTTTTTCTAAATAATTAAACTTCTAAATATAATAAAATTGATACTATATTCCACTAAAATATTACGTAATTATTTTATATATTTTTATAATTTTGTATATAAATTTATATAATTTTATGTTACATTTTTATATAATAATTGCATACTTCATTAAATTTTTCAACTTTATTCTAATTGTTTAACAATATTTATAGATAACAAAAAAATGTTTAAAGATTTAATTTTAAGTATAAAATATGCCGTTATTAACAAGTGTGTGTTAAAATCTATAATTAAACAGCAAATATATTGTATCAGTAATAAGTTATAAATAAATTATGTTTATAATCAATCAACAGGTATATAAATATTAAAATCGTTTTATTGATGAAGAAATCTATTTTAATATAAAATGTAGTTATAGCGAAGTAGAGAATATAATTACATATCTTTTAAATTTTATCACTTATACGTTCTTCTAAAATAAAATAAGAGCTTTCGATAAGTTATCTCCAGTCAATTTTTAATGATAAGCTTGTAAGTATTTAATTATAAGCGTATACAAAAAGATCCTCTCTGTACAATAATAGAGTAATGGTAAACAATCTCTATAATTTTTACAGAACATTAACTATAAATAAAAACTTCTTAAAGAAATATAAAACTATTGATTTGCTGAGTCAGTTGCTTAGATATGCTAGCCTGCTGTCCAATTCTGAAAAGCTGCACCAAGACTTAAATGTACTTTAAGTGCCCTATTAATCGTTATAAAATTCTTTAAAACGAATTTAGAAATTTTTATCAATTAACTTTAAACAGTTGGTTCCTTTGAAGCCAGATTCACATAGGAATTAATAAAAATTTAAAATTTTATTTTTGTAAATACCCAGTGGTCTTTAATTATTAGCTTATGTGCATATATATATTTGAAAAATTCAAAGTGTTTCTTAACGAGATTTATAGAAATAATGCTAATATAATTTACGAATGCGATGAAAATCCTAAGAAATATAAAAAATATAAATATAAAAAATAAAATTGAAAATAATATATTATCAGTTATTATCTAATAAGAAAATCGTTCTATCTACTAAATACGAGTTTTACTTTTAATTCATTTATCATCAGAATTCAGAATTTTTTCGAAATAGCGTACAAACATGTCTATTACATAGACTAGATTATGGCGAAAATTCTTCTTGTTTAACGAAAAGGAGAACGAAAATATTAAATGAACTTCAAACAAAATAAACAAAGCAAGAAATACGGTAAATAAATAAAAATATCCAAGAAACAGGTGTCTGCTGTGAACATTAATTAGAGGATGTGACATTGATGCAAGCTTGCTGCGCATATTCGCTCGTCTACGTGTGTGCGCGTATGTACACGAGGTTAAGTAGCCGCGTGTGCACAATGTCCACGTACGACTCTTCTCTGTCTGTCTGTCTCTGTCTCTCTTTCTCGCTCTTTTACTCTTTAGATGCCGCTTGTGTCAGAAGCGGAGACACGGTGGGTGCCTCCAGTGGTGTCGCGAACAACAGCGTGGACGAAGGCGTCGTCGGAAAGCGTGACCGTGGCTTAGCTACGATTCTCCGGCGAGGATCTTCGACTGTGCGGAAAACGTAGCCACTGAGCGAAGCGTCATGTGTGATCAACTCAACGCACTATGTAGTCTTATGTAGATATTTCATGTTATTAATTTGATGGATTTTCAACTAAACAAGAAGAAATAAATTTAAAGTCGTTGTATTAGATAAATAAATAGTGCATTTAAATGAGGGAATATTCAAAAGACGATTAACTGACTCTTCTGGAAGTCTAAATAAAGGAGGTCTAGTAGGTCTGGATCTCTAATTCATGTCATTTAATGACGATTTTCATTATTTCGTTTAATGTAAAAACTTTTTACAATTTCTTTATCATCTGAGCTGTTCAAATATAATATTGCTGAGTTTCTTATTATTAAAATATAAAGATACTAAGTTTAGCAAAGAAAATTCATAAGCTTCTCAGAATCAGATTTGAATTAAGCAAATTTATTCTTTATTATTATTAAATGTGCAAATTTAAATTAATATCGGAATCATGCTTAAAGTAAAATAAATATTGTAGAAAAATTATTTTATTTATCATGAACATTAAAAATGAAAATAATATAAAAAGTAATGATAATTTTGAAATCAAAATTATTTGAAATATTTAATGAATTATTTCGACAGTTTTCTTTGTATTAAAGTATTTCTTGATACTGATAGACAACAATCATCCATAGTATACCCTATATCTTTCTAATCCAACATGTAATCTGATATATGAGTTCATGGGTTGTAGGTTTCAGAAACATTCATAATTTAAAATTCATTTTTTAAGGATATTTTTCCCGTATAAGTTTATTTTGTTAACTGCCGTATTTGAAAAATATAATTACTGCTTATAAATATAAAAAAATGAATACAATTTTAAAGTTTTATTTAATAGTGAATGTGACAGAAACTACGAAATAAAAGTATTTTGTGGAAATACAATATCGTATTGATCAACGTTATAGTGCTCTCTAATTATAATTTCATAATAAGATTAATAAGATAGTGTTAATAAAAATATAAAGTTGTTTGCATTTAAAATCATAAGAACTAAGGCTGCAATATTATAATTAATAAGGATACATAAATTTTTATGAAAGTATTGAATACAATTTTTTGTATTAAATAAAATTTAATAAAAAGAAAAATTTGTATTTTGACTCACATTATTATTGAGTAAAGGATGAACATAATATAATATATGTACAAAAAGAGATTACTCGATCATCACACAGTTGAAAATATTAACATATTTCGTTTATCGCAAAAAATAAAATAAACTGTTCATTTAAATGGAAAAAAGCAGACATAAACGTCAAGCAGTTGTATACATCAAATTGATAATATTTACAAATAAAAATAATAATACCAAGAAATATTACAAAGTTATTTTATAGCATTTTTTCGCTTTATTTCAATCAATATCTATAATATAAAGGTTCAGTAAACAAGATATTCTTTTATTTAAAGCAACATTTTTACATCTTTATCAGTTCACGCTATTGAAAGCGTTAATAATTTTATCCTATTAAAAAGCAATGATAAACAAAATATTTGTTAAATAGTTCAAGACTGAAAATTCTTCAGCTATCACCTAAGTTCTCCATCTGTAACATTAACCTACACGTATCTCTAATGTGAACAAAATGTAGTCTACTCTTTATAATCGGATAACGCATCCGTATTCACTGGCTTATATAATCGCATTATTAATAGACGGTGTCAAAGCTCGAAATAAAACAAGACGCAAATATGTATATCCACCTGTGCCACAAGCGAGGATGATGAGATACCGTATTATATATTGCGCGTATGTGTAACTGAAACTCCGTGTCGTGTTCTTTGGGAAATGGAACACGCGATCCTCGAGGACGTGCGCCGTGGTGGTTTTGCGCGTCTGTTACTCTGATCATTTCCGCACATCTCAGCTTCTTAGCTTCGTTTCGTCGCTTTCGACGTTCTTAGAACGTGAATCGCTCGAACGGCCGATCAAGAAAATTCAGCATCATGATGCAACGGTGCATGAATTCTCTTCAATAAATCGATTAGAATTTTTTCGCTTAATAAAAATTTACATAAATTATGCCTTTTACAATATCTTTTATTCTATTTTTTTCTGTCAACGCTTACATCGTTCGTTATTAATTGTCGCGCCACTGTTTTTGTTTTGTACTTCCTCAAGTTTCATCGAGAGAATCGATTCAATAGCATTTACTAAAAATTATTGTTTTTTATTAGTTAATATTTTCATGATGTTATAGAGTTTATTGCAAGATTGCAAAGAATGTTTGTAAAACAAAAATTAGAAGAATGATGTCACAATCATGTGATACTTTTTTTTCTCTGTACTTTCTATATTTTCATTAGAATTAAAACAATAAAATTGAAAGTAATCCAATATGTACTTGTATTTTGTTAAATTATATAGAACAAGTATAAATCACTATTTCATCCGTCTATATGTCTATATATTTATATTTATCCATCTATATGTTTTTATATTATCTATTCATCCGTCTATATGTTTTTATATTTATTTTCATTAGAAATTTGCAACAATTTAAATACAGTCAAGCCAGGAAAGAATATACTATAGGGGTAAATTTTTGTTTCAATTTGAAGATAGAAAGCATTAATAATTTTAAATATCAAATGAAATGGTATTTAAATAATAAATTTATTTATTAATCATTTCTATTTATCATAAAATATGTACTTGTCGACAATCTTTTTAAAAGTTATTACTAGTACTTTTAATTTTCTGTAAAATAAATTATTTCGAAATCTTTCAAAATCAAAGATTAATATGTACATGATATATTAATACATACATGATTTAATTATAGAAAAGAAACAGTAAAAGAAATGTGTAAAATATTATCTTTTATTATTTGTTTGATTTTCATGTGTCAAAATTAGCATATTACATGTGTTAAAACGCTATTGACACATGACATATGCTAAAGTCGACTTATGTACTAATTTTTAAATTGCTATTAATAGGTGTTAATTTTGCTACGCCTACAATTTTTATGTTAATAACTTACCTTATGATTATGTAGAAATAAGGACATATATTACTTGTTACTGATGAGCGTATCATTTATTTAATTTAATCTACTGTGTTTTCCTTAGACTTATGTGTAAGAAAAAGCATCATTGATAAAACATGGAAAAGTAACTGGAAAAGAATGTAATATATTAATGTGTGCTGTATGATAATCAACGACAGATCATACGTCAAAGAAAAGACTGCATGAATATTTTAAAGCAAAGATATATTAATTTTTCCAATTGTGGGACGGTATTAAATATTCGTAATTGCGTTCGCATGTAAGCACTAAAAGAGATGCTCGAAGGGACAGAAGAGAAATCAAGCTTGGCAGAGAAAATGAGCAGGAGATTTATAGAAGGCTCATATAGCCAACAGAAGCACGACTACTGATATTATGATATTATAATTATATTATAATGATTATATCATTATAATTATAATTATTATAAAGATATTACAATACGTAAGTAGCGCCGAGCATCCGAAGCCGCCTCAACTTGCGGAAACGCGATAAAAAACTACATACAGTAACCCCCGAGTAACCCTATACGAAAGAGTAAATAAAATTCGCAAGCGCAAAATACGGAAGCCCGCTTTGCAGCCACCGCTTCGTACTTGTGTTCCCGGGAATTCCAGAGAGGAATTCGAAAGCGAGGCGTGGAATAAAAGCCACGGGGCGTTCTCCCGTCCCCTGCCTCTCGTGTTCCCCTCTTCATGATCCTGAGATTTTAGGTAGCGAACGTAGTCCTACGGCAGTCTCCTGTCAACTATAAATTCATAACCTACAACTTTGAAACTCTCCTCGAAACTCCCACAGTTGACGACGACTACAACGACAACCTGCGCAAACTTCCTATAGTTACTTTACTTGGCGTGTTCTCCACTGCAGCTAAGTCTCTGTCTATCTCTATCTTTATCTCTATCGCGCTTGTTCTTGGGTATGAGTATTACACAGTTTTGGCGAGATGAGGTAGGTGAGAGGAATACAACTTTGGAGAAAACGAGAGAGTTAGAACTTGGCTAAATTCGCTGACAGTTAGTTACAAGAAACTCTGGAGCTTTGGAGCATTTTTGTTTTTTCTCTCTTCGAGTTCCGTAAACACTAATTTAAAAATACGTTTACTTCTTCAAGTTTTGCTTATTTAAACGTAAATATTAGGCATTAAAATTATTTATTTAAAAGAATAATCGTATTTTACGTTAGAAAACATTATCACATTCATTTTAACAAAAATGAATCAAGTCGATGTATTATACTTACTCAATTTTTTTAAAACGTTTTCCAAACCGATAAATGCTTCTTTTAGATATCAACATTCTAGTTGCTCTGTATTTCAACATTCACATTTTTAAATAATTTAATTTATTCTTATAAATCTTGGTTTAAAATTAAAAAATTGCTTTATGTCCAGCTTAATTTTTTATTACTATTATCTTTCTTGCATAAAGTAAGCGAAAAAGACTTTATTAAAGAATTTTACATTAATACAATCATGCATTTTAAGCTATAAGAATAAAATCTGTGTATATTTGGAACAATATTAGTTTAAAAAATTAGTGTACACAGGTGTATATTATGTATGTTATGTATTGTCATTTGTCTAAAAATTATATTCTTAAACCACACAGAACTTATGTAAAATAGTCATTTTCTTTTAATTTCGTTTATAGGAAACTAATAAATATCATTAAAAGTACAAGTTTTTCGTTTTTTTACACTTTTCCAGATATTAAATTACTTTAACTGTGAATATTCATATTTCTAAATTCAACGCTTATTTAATATTAGCAATAAAATAAATGTTAATATAAATATATTTTATGTTCAATTAAATGAATTAACATTTTAATATTAATATTTTAAGTTAGTAGATCGATTATTTATAAAGCAATTACTTTTATATTCATTTTACTAAAATTTTAATGATTCTTCTTCGAAATAAAAAGTAAAAAATAGAAAAATTTAACGTTAAAATTAGTGAGCAATTGTTTATTAATAGACATAAGGTATCTAGAATTCATTTAGTGCAAGTTTCAAAATAAAATTTTCACTCTACACGTAAAATGTTATCAAGGAATTTTATTGATATAGACTTATGCAATTTATGAAATTTCTAAACATAAATTAATCTAAAATCATTTAAGGAAAAATATTCAAAAACCTTATTCCTTTTAGTACATCATACAAATAATGAATTTCTGGTCTTTATAAGATGAATAAATGTTTGCTCTAAAGCATGTTAATCATGAGCGAACTCTTTTTTTACGTGTTACATAAACATTTGTATAAAATCAGCTGCCTGTGAAAAATAATTAATTTTTCATCTATTTAGGAACGTATTTTTTTAAAATTATGCATACAAAAGTTAACTGAAAAACAGACAGCATTATGAAAGCTAAAGAATAAAAAATATCGTTCAGTATGTATGGCTTTTATAGATAGAGACAAGTATCTCCTATTTAAATTAGGATCGTCTCAGAATTTAAAATTCTCGCCTATTATCGGTTGCACGATTCGGACACGCGTCTCTCCGATTTTTCCTGTTGATAAAGTCTACGTGCGTCGATGCAAACGGATAAAGATCAGCCACATCTGAGAATCGACGTCTTGTCGCACGTCGAGCTAATAGCTTGCGTTGCCACGTGGCCACGATTACGCTCTCGTCGCACGCATCGTCGTGCTTCTCCTTTTCCCTTTTCTTTTTTTTCTCCTTCCCCCCTTTTCAATTTCTTTCAAGAAAAACAGCGACAACGTCGGCGAGTGCGCGGGTGGCTAATATCCCGTCATGAATATTTCATTGCGAAGATAAGTGCAGTGCTAGCTCGCAACTTCCGCTTGTAGGAGCTTTTCACGATCGTTTCCCAAATCTTCGTCGCGGTCTCCTTTGAGTTTTCTACCTTTGTCTTGAGATTATGACTTACGGGATGCCTGGTATGGAATATCTTTTATGTTTTTATTCGTTGTTCATTTCAGTTGGATAATCATGTTTTTCTTATTTATAATAATATTAAGTATGTTTCAAGATTTTTCTAATATTATCTTCTAAATTTGTACATTTATACATTTCATACAAACTCTACGAAATGTATACAAGTAATTATATTCATGCGATTATCTTATATTATCATTTTCTTTTACTTTCTTCCTTCCATTTTATGCTGTTGTTTTTCTTCTTTTTTAAATATTTATATGTTTATAAAGAAATATAATCTTACATACGGAAGAGCTTGGCATACTTTAAACGTATATCTCTGATTTAAAAAGATGTTTCATTACTCATTTAACTGTTTCATTTCATTTCACTGATAAATGAATAATACACAAGCCTCGAATTTGTTATATTTTTTCGAAAAGAAACTAGAAATGTCCTAACAAAATTTATAGATACTACAACCTTATAAATTTATCTTTAAAAATAAGAAAAAAAAACTATATCTGGAGATAACTTTCAAAAGATTATTTTTTAACGTGCAGTAGTATTATAAAAGAATAAAATATATTTCTACTGCTTCAATAACTAAATAATATATCTTTATGTCAGACAAGAAGAGAATATTATACAAATCTTATCACTTTAAATAATTAATTTATTTTTTATTATTAATGTAGTATTACAGTAATATAAAGAAATTCAAAAAATGTTTTGAAATATTTAACTTTAGATTTCAACTAAATATTAATTTTTAATAAACGTTTGAATTATATATATATATTTATTTATTTATTTATATCCTATTCAATGAATATAAGAATGTGTTAAAAATAACAAATAATGAACTATAAAATATATAAATATAAAAAATATAAAAAAATATAAATAAACTATAAAAAATACGAAATACAATATAGTTATATTTTTCATACACAAATTTATAAAATGACGTATATTACAACATAAATACTTGCTTCTTTTCTTGATTTGAAAGTACAAAATTGTAAAAAAGAATTTCATTAACTATGAAGTATACAGTAGTATTCATTTCATACAGTACAGTGGTTTAAAGTTTCTATTTTTGATGATCATCTTGTTTGACGTATTTTAAACTCCTTATAATAGAAAGAGGAAGAAACCAATTACATTATTGGAAATATAAGATATCATATAATTTCGAGATAATATAATATAGAACAACGATACTAATCAAAAGAAATATAAAATTTAATTGAAAGTAAATTTTTTTACCGTAATGAAATTTAGAGGGTTGTTATGAAAGTATACTGAGTACCATATGAAAAAAAGAGAGACTGATAGGTGATAAGTGATAATGTCTAGTATTACGAGGAAAAGAGGAAGCCTTTCGGTTTTCAGTCTTCTTATAATTTGTTAATTGAAAACGAGTGTATATTTTACTTTGAAAGTATCGTGTCATTTGACTTTTGATATAAATTGTAATTTTTACAAAATTATACATAATATTTACTTGAGCATAATAATAAATTTTCAAATAAAAATTTTATTGCTCGGCTCATAAAAATAATCGTTAATTTCTTAAATTATTATTATAAATTTCATATTCATTTTAAAAACTTAATTTATTATATAAATTCATTAAAGAACTTAAAAGAGTATTTCTTCTTTTCTGTAACCTAAGTTATCTAGACTTTGCTTTTGCTCGTCATCTCTCGCTTTTACCATTTCAATAAAATACGAGACCATGATATATAAGGCGCAAAAGGGCAGTTATAGCGGCCTCGACGGCTTACTTTGCAACGAACCGTTAGTTACTTTTCTCTCTCTTTCTCTCTTCTCTTTTCTTCCTCACTCAGTCGTAGGTGTTGACTTACTAGTCTCGACATCCAGTTGCAATGCTCATGGCTAAGATTCTCATTTTAGACGTCTTAGCTACGGTTGTAATATATGAGAAAAATTTTTTTTATACTCAAACGTTGCACTAACTGTTTTTCGTGGAAACAAGAAGGTATAATGGTTCCAGGTAGAATTATGCATCGTGGATTTATCTTGATTGGTGCAATTTTAAAGTTATGTTTAGGCGAAGTATTCGAGTAATTTTCCTCATGAATATTATTTACACAACTCCACAACATAAGTGCTTTGCTTAATTTTCAATACATTAAAAAAGTAACAACAGAGACATTATTGTATTATAAAATAATTAAGTATTATATTAAAACGAAAATACGCGAACAATTTTTATACTTTTCTTTAAAATAAAAAAAATTTTGTTCTATTCTTTGTTACCACTTAATTCTCCCAAATTAAATTTCAGCATCAGTGCAATTATTTAAAAATATATTTTATTTAATATCATAGTAAAAAGTATTGTAATAAAATTTATAATAAGTTAGGTTAATCGACAGATTAAATTTAAGAAAAATTTTTTTTATACTCAAACGTTGCACTAACTGTTTTTCGTGGAAACAAGAAGGTATAATGGTTCCAGGTAGAATTATGCATCGTGGATTTATCTTGATTGGTGCAATTTTAAAGTTATGTTTAGGCGAAGTATTCGAGTAATTTTCCTCATGAATATTATTTACACAACTCCACAACATAAGTGCTTTGCTTAATTTTCAATACATTAAAAAAGTAACAACAGAGACATTATTGTATTATAAAATAATTAAGTATTATATTAAAACGAAAATACGCGAACAATTTTTATACTTTTCTTTAAAATAAAAAAAATTTTGTTCTATTCTTTGTTACCACTTAATTCTCCCAAATTAAATTTCAGCATCAGTGCAATTATTTAAAAATATATTTTATTTAATATCATAGTAAAAAGTATTGTAATAAAATTTATAATAAGCATAGGTTAATCGACAGATTAAATTTATTCATGTTTATAAATAATTATCCATTCAAACTATATTCAATATATTAATTCTAATAATAATTAATAATCTGTAATACCAAAATGCATATATAGAATAAATCATTCTTTTAAATATAATTAGAAAATTTATCTATAGTTTGAAAATTAAAAAAGTTTTAAAAACATAGCTTGTTAATATAAGGTATTATTAATGCAATTCTTGATTATTTACTTTTTCTCAAAGTATACGAAAAAGGAATAAAATAATATGAAAATATAATGTAAATTTAAAATTTCACAAGAAGAATTGCACTCTAATGTCATAGAGCAGTAATTTACTTTTGTAAAAATCGAAAGTTGTCAGTAATAAAATTGAAATTGGTCTTAAGAATAAATATAAATTTGTCTATAAAAAATCTTTGTAGAAAAGAAAACATACTAAACGGTAAATCTCCGAAGATCATAAATCTTGCACATTGCACTAAAGAATAATAAATAATTAAATTAATAAACAAAACATATATTTATATTTGTTTATGTATAAATAATATATAGTTAAAAGTTAAGAATAAGTATAAAATATTTACTACCGGATCTAATTCTTCTGTCACTTTTACAAAAAATACTTATAATAATCTCGATGACTGTAGAAAACGGTTGCATCGTCAGACTCCTAATTGAATTGGAAAACTGCGCGAGATCCTATCGATATTAATGAAGCTCTGCCTTCGAAGTTTCCGTTTCTCTCTATGTCTCCTTCACATACACACACGCACGCGTTTACACACGTTTAAACGCAAAGTTACACACAAAAATAAACTTACAAGTACATATACGGGTATTAATGTATACATATGCATATACAATGCGTGACAACATATACAACTGACGCGGACGAACGTCGCCTACGTTTCAGAGTAAAATGTAATTTCCCTGACGCTGAAACAGGAGCGAGCGTTTGTCATTCTCTCTCTTTAGTGATAATTTTCCTCGGAGAGCTCTTTCTCCGCTCAGTTTCCGTGAGCGGGCAAAAGACGTTAAAGTGGCGCAGCGGAGCACATATACAGAGCCCGCGAAGAGATATAACGCGTCGTCGACTAGTAATTTCCAGCCTGTCATATCCACAGTCTCTCGCCTTCATAGGTATGTGAGCTGTGTGCTATACCTCAGCACAGAAGACTACGAATCGCGTCGATTCCTTCCTTCTGCTTCTATCCGCCATTTGTATTTTATGCCATATTTCGTTCTTTTATCCGTTCACTGTTTAGCTCTTCCTGAATTCTCCCTTTAGTGTAGGTGTGCGTATTTACGCGTTTCTAATTTTCTCCAATGTTTACTGCACTGCAATATCAATGTTTTAAATCACAAATTTATGTCAAATGTACAATTTAAATGTCTGTCGAAACACCACCTTTTTCATTATTATTGAAAAGCGCTCGATCATTGAGATATATTTCACTTTATTTATTAAAAATGTATAATGATTTCTTCGAATCAATCAGACATTCTCAATTTACTTACTTAACCACAAATTTACAACAAATTACTTCCCATAATAATAAACAATGAATATGCACCGTTAAAGTTCATAAATTAAGACCAAGAAAGAGCCTAACTACTTGTTATCTACGGTGGCACTAGGTCCAACGAATCAAACTTTCGAATTCTCGAAATCTCAGCAAAAATGATGCTTAAGCACAAACATGCTTTGACGTGAATGCAGCTACCCGATTTCACCCCTGACTACCCTTTTCAAATCTCACTCCGCGATCCTCTTCTTTTTGCTTGTGCGTCATCAACTTCTAGCATCTCTTTCGATTTTCATCTTAAAGTGTTTTTAGCTTCGATTCTGTAACTCTGTTTCGATTCAAGTGAAAAATGTAGAAATACATTTCTTGTCTGCAACTACTGTAAGATTTTGCAAAATTAGTCGATTTATAGTTATACCTGAAACATGTACTATAGATTTATATTTTTAATTGTCGACGATAGTTTTTTAATAAAAAATATTTCTATGAACTTTTTTCTGAATATTAATATCTTTTGCCATGAGAATATGATTTTACTTAACATATTTTTTTATCGACATGAATTGTATAAATATATAAATATTTCGGTTTTTCATTCATTTCATCATTTGAGTTTCGACGAAATATGTACAAGTAATTTCCTAATTCGTAAATTAAATACACCAATGTCGTATTAATTCAAATATAATTCCATTCGGCTGTTATTATATTTCCCCGAAAGGTTGATTCTATCACTCTCTAATTTTCTTTCATTCATTATTTTTCTACCTTTTCCTATTTTATCCTTACTTATTGCAGCATTAGCCATTCGCTCTGGATCGCGATACGGTCAGCAAGTTATCGCAAGTCAATTAGAATACACATCTCATCAAGTTCTCCTAATCTTCTGCACCGTATGCGCACGCGTGCAGTTCATCCAAGCAGCTTACATAAGAAAACGCACCCACTAAAGAGAAAAGACAGAAATAAGGAAGAACAATAACGACCATCCTTCTATCTCTCTTAGAACATCCATACAAATTTAGAGATGAGCAAGAAGATGAAATTGTTTTGCGATCATCATCTAAGTTGCTTCATCTAAGTTTAAAATAGAAATTATAAATATAGATATTAAGTGTATACTCTTTGTATAAATAGAAGAAGGTGAAAAATTAATTTTCCTTTTGAGGTGCAGAAGAAATTATTATCACGACGTTGAGTCGACTTTGAAGAGGCAAACTACAAACTACCTCGTTGAAATAGAAACCTCGGGATCTTCATTAGATGATGACGAAAAAAAAGAGATTGATGAATAGTGTGATTTTTCAGGGCTAAAAGACTATTCTCAAGTGGTTTTAAAAAAAATTCATAATATAAAATACTATATATAATATAATATAATTTTAAACAAAAACTTGCAAACAATGCCAATATAATTATTGAAACCATATGTTCAAATAATTGAAAAATTAGATATGTAAGACTTAAAAAAAGTAATTAAATTGATCTTTCTTTAAAGGCATTTAACTGAATTGTCAAAATAGTTGTTATGCTATTTGAATCTTAGATATGTATTTACAATAATACGTGCAAACTACAAATGACTGTAAAGTAAATAAAATAAAATATGATGCTACAACTTATTTAATTCCAGGAAACTGTTTAGAGGAATGAAATATCTTCTTTGCTTCAATAGAAGTTTCTAGAAGTTGGTAAAAGAGATAATGAAATCGAAAATTTGTGATTGATGCTCATAGCGCAAATATACGGTATAGATGCATGTATACGCATGTGCGTCCTAGAAGCGAAGGGAGGGTTTCAGAACACATCGTATGCTCGTCTGCATATCGTCTACGTGGAACAATCACCATTCGCTTGTCATGCTAATCGGCTGCACATGAGCCGACTTTGTCTTCAATGCTATTGAGTTGCCTCTCAGTATTCGCTTGGGTCTTTGGACAAGTTGAAGCACTCGCAAAACGGATAAAGTTGTGTTGTTTTGTACAGCTTTCGAGAAATTAGCATTTTGTAACTTTTTACAATACTCTTAATTTCGTTTTATTTAAGATGGACTGATTGACTACAAAAGTATTTCTTAAATGTTCTATATTGTGCAGTGTTTACATTATTTATTTAGAAACTATGTTCCATGATTTTAGTTTTTAATATATATTGAGTAAAGTACTAACATTTAAAACAATTTTTGAATTATTTTATTATCGTAATTTTATAATTACATAACATGAAATAGTTGTACATCATATGAGTGTTAAACAGTGTGTATTTCATCTAGTTCAAGATGAATTTAACACATTAATATAAGTGTAATAGTGAACTATTTGTTAATAAAAAAGAAAAATAATATTTAATTAGATGTAATATCTTAAAGTACATCTAAAAGATTATTAAAATATTAGAATTAGTATATTCAATATTACCATTTTCAATAGTGGCAACTTCATTATTGAACAAATAGTAACATTACATACAATTTATGTATGTTTTTTCATTAGAGCATTTGTTAATTTTATATACTAGTTTAACAAGAAAGAAATAATTATTCGTTTAATAGATACATTTCATTTACGTCGAACTTCTATATAGAAGGGGCACAGTTAATATAACTGTTATCTATAAGAGCAACTCTCAATATTTCTTTCAACCTTTCAAAAACCCAATATCGACCTTTAATATATAGATACAGATAATCCCTCCATCGGTATAATATTAGCTAGGCGTAAATCTAATACATAGAATATAGCCTAGATTTGATTTCATTTTGAGATTATGAAAAGAGTGAACGAACCAGTAGCAGGCATACGTAAGTACGCAGATATACATTCAAGCCCAGAATCTATCTTCTTGTCTCTCTCTCCCTCTCTCTCTCTCTCTCTCTCTATATATATATATATATATATATATATACCTTGGGATCCTGCGTCGATTTCCATACAGGAAGCCCTCGTAACAAGAAACCGCCCTGGTTCCTTTCTTTCTTTGTTCATCCTTTTCTACTTTTTTTATTCTCCTCATCATCATCTACAGGACAGCTAACGTGCGCCTCTCGCTTTTTTCCCCTCTTTAGCAAGGAGACCCAAAAACTGACGTGATTCGCTTGACGAGATTCTCTAGTATTCTTAGTCTTACCATATGCACGCATATTTTTCAACTTCTATTACGCATCTAAATAATAAACGTATCATTATCTTTTCGTAAAACAGAAAATCTGTATATATCACTATAAAAATTATATGCTTTAGAGAAAAGAATGTAAAATTTTTTTCCTAGAATGAATTTACATTGTTGCATAGAGACTTTATTAATTAGTTTTCTTATCAATCGTTGATTCTGAAACACATTTCTTGAAACTATAAACGCAAATATTGAGAAAGTTATTAAAGTAATAATTTCTGGAATTTCATTGCTTGTCAGTCTCTTTATATAGTTGGTAAAAACAAGTAGTTCCATAGACTATAATATAAGCTTGTGAAAAAATATATGAAAATATTAAATAAGCATGTTCCTTATATTACAAGTACAAATTACAATAAATAATTATTTAATAATTTTATCTTAGCCTGTTTTACTTAATCCATTTTTATTTTTTATTAGTAGAAAATCTGTTGCATAAAAGAAGTTTCACTTGTCTCATTTTTGGTATAGTCCCTGATTAAAGATCTTCATCTATGATTCCATGTCAAAAAGCCTTAAATATTATGCAAATGAAAATTCACCTGTATACCCAATTGTTATTCATTAACAATCAGTGATACCTGCCGTGAATGAAACACAACAGTTTCCATTATGGAGTAGAGAAAAGTGTTGCGGTAGGAAAAAGTTTCTTTATGTGCTACGATTCATTCAATGGACCAAACAAAAGTTGAATGTACGGAACCCCGAAAAACTTGTTTTCAATTCTCCACCATACTTCTGCTTTTCTTTGTTACACCTTTATATAGTTTGAATCGTTATTTTAAAAAAAGTCAAAAGTTTCTTTTGATATATATATATATATATATATATATATATATATATATATATATATATATATAGAGAGAGAGAGAGAGAGAGAGAGAGAGAGACAAAGAGAAAAATATAATCGATAGAAAAATAGATGATGTGCATATACAGGCTGATACAGTTGATTTGATGAAGCACCGTTGCACAATTATCACGAATTTAATCATTATTTATGTACATACAAGAAAACAATACGGTCAGTTCGATACCTGAGTTTAATATCCTTGTACACGTATATCTACGAAACCTTTGATTTTACAATAATTTTCGTCTTCATTTTAACATCTAAGGAATTAGAAACTTTAAATTCTTATTATGTTAAAGTGATATAATATATTAAGAATTATGTTTTTATAATGTCTATAAAAAATAAAGAATTTTTTCAAGTATAAATTTACAAATAATACGTTTCACTTAATTAAAAATTAAAAAGATCTTTCTTACTATAACTCTTTAAAAGTAAAAATTCTATTATTAGAATAACATTTTTACAAATTTTTAAATTATTGTCAATTTAAACCAATTTTGAAAATATTTTGCAGCATTTTAATGTAGGAAATAAGAATTAAAAAAAAATAATTAAAATTTAATGTTCTTAAGAGTAAATTATCAGAAGATAATCCTGTCCATCCACGGGATTTCATGTTCAAAAAGGTTTTCATAATCAATGTAATTACATGTTTTATGAGTATAATGTATGCAAAGAAAAAATATTAATAATACCATGTAAGCAACAAAATTTCATTCGGCTTGATGAAGAGTAATTCGAATAATTCAATTCTAATTGTTAGAAAAACGTCTTTATAAAGGTATTTTCTAGATACAATTTTGTATAAAAGAGCAGAATTATTCAACAATTATTGTATATAATCTGGAATATGCAATATAATCTTTGTCGCAAAAAATATTACATTTTTTATTCTATTAACAAAACTTATATAACAATAATAGATAAATAAGTTGATGAATAGCTGATTCAATTGATTAAAATTTTCTTATTCTATGTATAATTCGAAAATATCTACTAAATCTAAAAGTTAAAATTTCATATTATGGTTTGAATAATTTCTAAAATTAGAAGTATTTTTTCGACTTCACACATTCATTTTTTATTTTTTGTTAAAAAGAATAAGTAGGTTATTAATATGATAGAAAGGCATGAGTATATAAATTATTAATAAAATATATTGATATGTATATTTCTATTATATCTCTACGAAGAAATACGTATTTTTAAGGAAAACGAAATATTTACTAAATTCAATCTTTTTGTGAATAATATTATACATTTGATAGTCTGTTATTAACAATTACAATAAATGAGAAATTGATCACAGTATCGTAATAATAAATACCTAGCTTTTATAATAAAACACTTGTTTTTTTATATCTGTTGTTTCTCTCTATCTCTTCCCTTTTATAGTACAGATCATATTTGATTATCGCTTAAGCTTTTAACAGAATAAAACAAAACTTTGTGATATCTGAGGAAAATTAAATTGTATGTATAGCCTACATGCATAACTAATCACTTGACGAATATAAGCTTCCAAAAATCGTCAAAAAAGATAAAAAGTAAAGGATTTGCATGCGGAAAAGAGACGAGAGAATAGTAGAATGCAGCTAAGATGTAGCACGACTGACAAAGAAACGTGAAAAAAAGAGCGCACGAGTGAAAGCAAAAGAGTGAAAGGGGAGTTATGGTATCGTCAGGGTGGGACTAAGGTTTATATGTCGGGTAGCCCAGGTGCACTCAAAAGGAGCGAGAAAACAAGGGTACTGCGAAAGAACGCTTACCTTAAGCCAGAGAGAGCACGAGAGAGAGAGAGAGAGAGAAAGAGAGAAAACGAGAGAGAGCGAGAGAGACATTTGTGTTTGGGACGTTCTTCTTTCAACCCTGATTCTCTCTTTTTTTCTATCGTTTTATCTCCCTTGCTCATATTTTTTAAAAATTATTTTATTTTTATATCTGATATTTCTAGTTGAATGATATATTATATACATATTCAAAATAATTTCGATCCAGTTTTCTGTTAATATTCTCAATCACTTTTTATCGTTATAGCATAATCTTCTTTATTGACACTACGAACTACTACAGAAGAGAAAAATTGAGCAGTCATTGAAACAATAATCTTAATTTCATAATCACAATATATTCTCAAAATAATCCTTATCTCGCATTATTATACTTGGAAACATTGTAATTGTATTAAATAAAATGGTTGTGATAATAAACAATCTATTTATAATATATAAAATTACAGAAAAATACTGTAAATACAAATGAATATAAGTGCTAAATCTCAATGAAATATTTCATTAAAATATTTGTTAATATTACATTTAAAATTAATTAAAAAGTAAAGATGGTACTTGTGAAAATTCTAATTAGATAATATAAATTATAATTTAGAATTTGATTAGTTTTTTTAATTTTAATTTAATCATTATATAGAGTAATTTTTATTAGTGGATGAAATGTTTTTTTAATAATATATATACGTATGTTTATGCAAATATTGTTCAGAATTATTATAATTATTGTAACTATAACATTACATTTTTAAATTAAAACAAATAAAGCTAAGTTCGGAGCGCTGAATCCTTGAAAACTATAATCGAAAAAAATTCTTATTAAAATATAGAAGTGTTTTAAATATATCCCTAATACAGTATCATGAAACATAAATAAAATTTTGACATATATATACATATATGAATAAAAAAGTAAACAATTCATTTAAATTTGTTTTCTTGTCCGATGATGGTGAATAAGAAAGCAGAATCATACAAATAAAAACGGAAACAATCCTTTTGAACATTGTATTTATTTTTTATGATATCTAATCCAAATGATGTACTTTTGGGTACACTCAAACTGAAGTTGTTGCGCGAATTCGTTCCGTAAAACAGTGTAATAACAAGAAAAAGAACTCGAAATATTCATCATTTATAAATTTGCCTCTGAAGGTCTCGACCGACAGTGTGAAGCCCCCTTGTACTCGTTTTCTCCCCTCGCACGAGGGGCCCACAGCAGGAGGGTGTTAAGGGACAGGGGCAACATGGAAGGGGAACGAGAACGGCTACCTGTGGTCCCGAGTCGGGATCGTTTCTCTCTACCCGGGCGCCCAACTGTCTACGCTGGTACTGCATCAGTCTCTCTAGCTTTTACGAACTCACAAGTTTCTCTTCGCTCCTCTCTGACTCTCTCTCTCTCTCTCTCTCTCTCTCGTAGTGAAGTTTCTTACTTTATTACTTGATGGAGTCTCTTGTCTTTTTTTCGTCTCCTACGTCGAAGATTTCTTTTTCTGTCTTTCAGTACTGGTTGCGTTGGCGGGATTTAGAGTGGAATGAGTCATGGTACGATCCTTCAACAGCGAGAGAAATACTAAAAGAGAGAGAAAAAGAAGAGTCCCATCGAAATACTGCAGAATTACTACCCTTACCTGGCTACCGTTCAGTGGTACTCATTTTTGTAAAACTTTAGTGCTGTATACTCGCACAAGGTTTCAAATTCCCTAGGTAGTGTACATTTTTCCATTAAAATATTTGTTTCGTAAATCGAAAAGAAAATATAGACTTCAATAATAATAATAATGTTATTGATAAAAGAATATAATAGATACTTTTATAATTCTTATTTATATTTTTAATTATATATAACATTTTTAAGTACTTCGCGTACAAGTCGAAATATTTTTTATTAATATATAAGAGATAATTTGTTTGACAGAATTTAAATGTGATTTCAGTCATATTTTGAAAACTAGTCATGCAATGAATATTAATTTCTGTTACAGTCTATTTTTATTTTTCTCGGAGTTTGAAATTAAAGATTTATCTTTATTATACTTATTAATTAATAATGAATAATTTAGATAAATTAATGCGGTTTCTTGTTTGAAGCACTGATGTCTCATTTACAATAAGAATTATTGATTAAGTAAAGTTAATATCTTGCGTAAGCATCTTCTTTGCTCTTAGGCTATGAATAGCTTCAACAACTTCATACTCTGCGATATACGAAGCCTGAAATGCAAAAAAATAGATACTTTCATCTTGTATCGTATTTATAAACATAGAAAATAATATATAAGTTTATGGAATTTATAAATTAGTGTTAATCTAATTTTTAAAGTAATACATACTAGTGTTCATTTTAAGATTTCATTAAATTTAAGAAAGTTTTAGAAACATTTCATTATCATTCGATCTCAAAAATGATTAATACATTAATTAAATGTAAGAAATCAGTTAACAAGATAAAATTATTAACAAAAACTGTTATTTCCTAAATCGAATTTCTAGAAAAATTTAAATTTAATATTTTTTTATAGCTTTACAAATATATTTTACAAATTCTTTGATTATGTATTATTATACTATTATGATGTACCTAAGTAGAGATGATTAAAAATTTTTTTCTTTTTATAAGCTTGATAAATTTAATTGCCGATCGTTTGGATATTCGTTACTAATTTGCATATTAGCCTTAGTTGTTATTTTTCAGTTTCAAAAATTTAATAAGAAGCTAAAAGAATTTACAAAAAATTAAATTCTATAATATTATATTTATTTATATTACAAAAATTCATTTTACAATACCTATAAGGGCACTTATTTTGTATATATCTTTTTTTATTCTTGATTTTTTGATTGAAAGTTTTCGATTTTAGATTAATTTAGTTTTAAATATTATAATTTTATGGATTAGAAAATGAATAAAAATATGCTCATACTTATGTACTTTAGTAATTGATATAAAATATAGAAATAATTATTATATAAATTCATTTATATAAATAATTCATTCAATACGTTATTTAAAAATATAAAATTTATATAATATTTAATAGTGATAACGCAAATTCAAAAAGATAGTTTTTCGTTTAATAAATTTGAATAAAACTAAAGATTATAATATTTAAGGGAAGATTCGTTTTTCATTTATTATGCTTCATATAGGAATATATTTGTTAACATTAAATTCTATACTGACCTTTTAACTAAATATTTTAATTTTAGGAAAGATAAAAATGTACAAAATATTTCCTTACACTATTTTTCCCTAAGGAAAATTTTTGTTTATTATTTCACAAAGCGACGATCAATATTTGATAAAATTATTATTAGTACTATTATATAAGTGTATTAGTTGAAATCAAGTACTAACGTAGATAATTAAATAAACTTTTACATCATAATTATTTTTTATTATAATAATATTTGTAATTAGACAGAGAATATTTTTAATCTTTTTTTATTTTAGTGGCATATGTATTTTAAAAGTTCATAAAATCTTAATTATAAACTTTCTTAATGATTTCGTTTAAATACATTGTGCTTACCTTAATCTCATATGTCGTACATAATCATTATTACTCCTTTTCACGGCATTGTCCCGCTATTAGTGCTTCATCAGGAGCACAACGAGGTACGCCATGTATTATTGATTTCGCTTTAAGCGACTTTTCATCACTCTCATTACTTTCTGCTGTTGTCTGATCGCTGTCTTTTGATACATTCTCTTCTTGATTTTCTGATAATTTCTCCTTCTGGTTCATTTTTTTATAGTTAAAGATCTTCATTAATTGTTCCTCCGTCTTCATTGAGTCCTCATGTATCGACTCTCCTAGCGATTCGACCCTTTTACCGATGGATGTCAAGAATCCCGCCTCACAATCGTCAATGAATGTGAAGTATACGAACACGAAAAATATTGCGATGAAGCGTTTGATCATTTTTAATGTTCAGGAGATCTTCAAGAAGGTTTAATTATGCTGGGGTACAAATTGTAAAGAATAAACTGAAGAAGTTGTTCGGGCACCTTACTTATATACAAACTGAGAAAATCATCATTATGAAAAAACCGGTTTCATATTGTTATTAATTAGTATTGCATCTTGTTTCTACGATTTCCCGCAAATTATGTAAGATAATTCTAAAATATACGTTTCACTGGTTTACATATTTAAATTAATTATTGTTAGAGATCAATTGTTCTTTGAACCATTTGTAAATATTTTGGAGAAACGTATATTCGATAATACTCATTTGTTTTTCTTTTAAAAAAAAGAAAAACTACGCAATGACTTAACCATAAAAGTATTTTTTTTTCTAGGGTCATGATAAAAAGCATAATAAACATTTTCAAATATTATTTAAAATGTGATATAATATTCTAGCTAAATTTAAACGTTGAATATCAATTTTCCTTCATAATTTTCCTATTGATGATTCTAAAATGAATTGAAAAATAAGATAAAAAGTTGTCTTTATATAATATCCACCACTGCAATTATAATTTTATTTCAATTTTCCTTCAATTAGAAAATAAAGTTTTAATTCAACCCGTACGATTAACATTTATTCAATATTCAATTTGTAAATATTCTTCACACCGTAGAAAATTACTAAAATAAAAAATCGTAGTGGTTTAGATACAAAAAAGAAAATTTTTTAATAAATAATGAGAATTATTACGAGTGATATATTTTTAGAAAGTTATTTATTGATTGTATATTTATTTCAAGAACTTAATCAATTTAAATATTATTAATTTTCAGAAGAGTTTACCAGTTTTAATAATAGTATTTCTTTTAAAAATTGTTTATACCATAGAATGGTATCTTCTCAATTATGATGTACATGAAATGCATTTTAGAAAAATTTTATTACGAAGAAGAATTAAAATTTAAAAAAATGTAGACATTTATTTCTAAGTAAATGTTAAAATTCATTTACATTGCATTTATACGTATTGTAATAAAATTTTATAAATATATGTTATACAAATGGTCTTGATTATAATAACCATATTAAGAAATTAAATATCTTATTCTTGAATCAATAGCTCTTTTATTGATAACTAATTAATTAAAAAATACGAGTATATAAATATATTACATTATTTTTCTCGAGTATTTGATATAAGTTACTATAGCAGTAATAAAAAAAGTAAATTTGTACGCTTATGCATATTAAAAATTATTATAAATTAGATATAGTATTTATAAGTAAAAATCACAGTATATGAGTTCAGTGAATGATCAATGTAATCAAGATACTTAAATCAGAAATTAAGAATTGTCAGACAAATATAACAAATATTTATTTTCTTTAATTTTTGTTCGATTCAATTTAATACAAAATTTAGTAAAATAGATAATAATAATGAAAAATGTTATATGAATTTTTTATGAAACTTCATTAATTTTCATTATTGATTTTTATTGTGATATTTAACTATAATTGCTTTATAATGATATAATTGAGTTAAAATATTTATCATGATGATGTCGAATTATTTAATAGAAATTTTGAATTACAACAGGTGATTATATTACTGTCTCCAAAAATAATATTTTGCAAAATAATATATATTATTGTGAGTTAGACTGATTATATCTATTCATGAAAATATTTTATATTGAGCTTACTAAATATCGTTCACTGTATTTTTAAATATCAGTAAAAATGTTTGCTACGTTCAAATGTTTCATATCAATTTAATATTGCTTAATTAGTTTGAAATCAATCTTGATGTAAATTTACTTGTATATTTACCGAATTATTTGTTTGTATATTTATAGTATGTAAATTTATTTGCATATTTACCTAATTATTTGTTAATATTTGAAAGAAAAAATAACCAGAGATGTATAAAAGATATAAAAATAAAAAGGAAGCGGAACAAGGTCGACTCTCCATCGGCTACTGTTGATCCATAAGGTTAGGTGTCTCAACAAACAGTCAGACCGAACTGAACGTAAAGCCAACCTTGATATAAGACAAAGAGAGAATAAGTATGGAAAGAGAGAGAGAGAGAGAGAGAGGAATAGTGGTAAGGAGCAATCTTCTCTATTCGTGTAAACGTCACGCTACCGGTGTTACGAAACCGAGTAATGTATAGGGATACGGGTACAGGAGAAGATGGAAAGAATTCTTCTCTTTTTTCCGAGTTAATATTTGAATAAAGCACGCCTTGTTTTTCGTGTGTAGTTAAGCGTTGATGTACACACGTGTGCATCGGTTACATATCTGAAGTATCAGTTTCCACAGGTAGATAAAACAGTATTGGAGAGAGTCCTTTTCAAGCTACGTGTGTTTTACCCTTTTTTTGCATTGTTTCGATAACTTTATATTATAATAATTTTAACATTTGTTTAATGTACAAAAAGTCTTTGTACGATTTCGATCACATGAAGCTTTCTTCACAGACAAATTCAAAGAAGTGATATGTTTTGCAAAGTATTCTTAATGTTTATTGAGGTATTCAATCAAATATTCAAATTGTTTTCAAACAAAATTAACGTTTGATCATTCTTCTTTTTATATAGCATATCTAATTAATGAACTGTATTGACATAAATTTTAAAAAATACGAAATTATTTATTTATTAAATAAGGAAATTGTTTATTCTCACAAGAAATAGTAATAAGAAATATTAATACAACACTTTATTACTTGTGAACAGAAAATATTTTTTTGAAATTTGCACATAACATTTGTCGATATTTTTTAATAATTAAAACACATTTATGTCACTATTATAAATGAGATGATCCAATATTTAAAATGAATAATTCATTGGATTCAATAGTAATTGAAAAAAGTTGATTTCAAATTTTGTAGCTTACAACTAGAAAATTTTAATTTTTTCCAAAATGGATCTAAATCGATATTCATTAGAATAATATTAATTAATATGTGAGTTATTTTCATCCTTTATAAATATTTAAGTAGACGTACAGATGTAATATTTGTGCATATAACA
The DNA here is from genome assembly GCA_018907045.1 of Wiebesia pumilae. Classification (NCBI taxonomy): domain Eukaryota; kingdom Metazoa; phylum Arthropoda; class Insecta; order Hymenoptera; family Agaonidae; genus Wiebesia; species Wiebesia pumilae. Next base: position 6,661,555 of record JACCHZ010000159.1, on the reverse strand, counting down.
ATAGTTTAATAATGTATTTACGAAATTGAATGGATTCTTCTTAATTTACCTTTTTTATCAGTACTTTTGATTCTTGATAAACTTTGCCAGCGTAATACATAATAAGAATAAAAATAAACATCAATATAAATCTACGTCGCACGTCAGTTTTTATGAAATTTTAATGATATTCTTAGTCTTTATGCATTCTTGATTACAATATTCGTTATAAGAACACTAAGTACTGTAGGAAAGTAATACTAATCGTTTAGAAAGGACAGAACGTCAACGGTGTCTTCCTTGGATTGCTACCAATATGCCAATAAAAAACAAAAGATATTCGGCCTTCAACATTCCTCAAAATCTAAATCAACACAACTACTGTCACCAGTAGTTCAAAAAAAGTCCAAATCCTAAAGTATATCTCGGTAGAATCGTTTACTCGGCTAATAGTCTTAATGTCGGTTCCGGCGCTTTGTAATACTCGTTCAAGCTTTCTCTCTCGCCTTAGGATTAGTCGGGACGCGTAACCCCCGAAGGTGAAAGAAAAATAATAATTTTCGAAGCGGCACTGTGCGAAAGGGAGAAACGGAGATTTCCGGGGGGCTAAACCAGAGGACGCGTGGCGGACGTGGCCTGCGGGTCAGGACGTTCCATGAATGGGGAGATTAGGTCGATCTGGTAGAATATGTGCCTTTTTTCCTTGAGATTATAACCGGTCACAGCCGACGACGCTGTCCCCGAAAATCTAGAGCGCGAGCAAACGCGGTGTGGATTTTTCCGTGTCTTTGTTCGGCAAGAATCTGCGACTCTAGATTCTGCATCCTCAGGAAAAGTTAGGGACAAGAGCACATAGAGCAGCTTTAAGAATGCGATTTTTTTTCATAGCTACCCACGTATTGAATATAAAAATAATGTGGTAGATTTTGGTGACATCAATATAAAAATTTTTATTTATACTTAAGTAGAATGTTAATTTATTTGTTTTATCAATCATTCAATAATGAAATGATACCTTTTAATACGACTGAAAATTAATCATATTTTATAGTTATTTTACTTATGCAAAGTTATAAATAGAATAAGTATAGACGTAACATTAGATGGTACATTTAGTTATAATCCGTATATTTTAAAACAATTAAAAAAAATTTCTTTAGCAGTTAAATAATAAACACCTTATTTCACTGCAATGATATCATAAATTTATTACATGAATAAATTCACTATATCAAAAGTATCAATTGAAATTGTATAAACAATTCTAATTAGACTCTAGTTGAAAAATTCACAAATTCATATTAAGTATTGGGAAAAATTTTTGTGCAATTCTTTTAAAATTCTAAGTTTTATCGAACAAAATCTGTGAAAACTATTTTCATGTCTTAAAAGAGGAGACTTAAATTTCCAAAAACGTGTTTTATCTTCAGGATGTATTAATGGATTTTTAATTTTCAAAATAACAACCTACTCTAGTGCACAATTAACGTAACAATTTCTTTTATTATTTACCGTATCAATTACGATTGATTTAATTAATTTTGAAAATAATATTTATTTAAATACTATCTCATTTAGTCAAATACTATTCTTCAATCTATTACAGGTAATTTTCATCAGAATTAATCACATAATAGATTCTTTTAAAGATCTCTGACTTTCACAGTTGTTTTATTAAACTAAGTAAGAATTATTAAAATAATCCCTTACTCTTATAACTTAGTTTATTACATATTATTATCAAGTTCTAGTTTTTAAAATATAATTTAATTTTATGTTATTTTATAAAACGAAAATCACTATTTTATTTCCTAGTTAATTGATTTAGGTAAAATTTAGCTGTACCTAGTTTTTATAATTAATTAATGAAGAAGTTTAACTTATCGCCTTCTATTTCTGTACAACTTCGTTGTATAATTTAAAGTATTTTAATTTAAAAATTATTCTGTTAAATGTGTTTAATAAAATTCAAATATCTGATACTATTAATTAATCTGGCCTGTGAACAGGTTTTTTGCATGTCCACATATCCGATTTCTCCCTCATTTCCTTCCGCGAAGTCTAAATTAAATTAAATTAAATTCACTAACCATTAAAATAACCACACTGACAGAACAAGGCATTTAAACACAACGCTTCCAAAAATCATCCTGACAGATCAGAGGCACCGAATTATGGAATGCAGTAGCCTATAAATCAACGCGCGCACCTATAAAAGCACTAAAATTTCGGAGCTAGAAAAAAAGAAGGTAGACGAAAGACATCGAATGAGAGCGAGACAGTACGTGGAGGTAAAAAAAGGAACAAAGGAAAAACTGCGCGGGTCGTGATCGGCTTCGGTTACGAGGAGACATGCTCGGAACGAGGCGAGAGATTGAGAGAGAGCAAGAGGGAGAATGAGATTGGTGAGAGTGAGGGGGGAGGGAGAGGGAGACTGGCATAAAGCGAGTCCAGTTGTGCGGTTTTGTGAGACGTCACGCATCGGGAATCCTTCGAAATCGACGAATCGTGTGAGCGCACGAAACGACGGAATTTTGTGAGGCGCGCGCGAGCAAAAGCAAGAAGAAACAGAGAGCGAGACGCGTGCGCGCGCTCACGAAAATATTACTAATTTATGATAATTTACTAGACTGTGGAGCGCTGCTAAAGTAAGAATGAGATAGAGCTTGTTGATCCACTGAAATTTCTAACTCTCTACTGCTTCTCCTTCGGCTATTTATACACGCGACTGCACATAATAATGATAATTACGCGGTATATGTATGTGTTGCGAGCGAACGCTCGTGTGTGTGTGCGTGTAAGCATGCGTGCCTTTTTGCAAGAGAAGTGCACGGGTTTCTTTTTTATAAAATACGTGGCACGATGGGTGTTTGTAATTCCTGGGTTTAAAATAAAAATTTTTAAGTTATGTATAATGGTTTACGCAGCAATAAAAACCAGAATTTGTTGTAGCACATACACTAACGTACAAATGCTGAACACTTTTATTATATAATTAATACATACTGAGCACGAACTTTTTCGTTTTTACTTTCAATACAATTTTAAATTTCTAATAACGATATTTTGCATTAACGTGTATTCCATTACATAGTTATGATTGAATCACGCAATGTATCTAAAGTTTTTTGAAAAGTTTAAAGTTTTAGTAAAATATCAATATAGCTAACTCGTACGATTCATTATTGATTGATTTAAATGACAATGTTACAGGAATATTTATATTTCATATGAAAATATTAGTAATTTATTAATAAGAAATAATTTCATAAATTGAAATAACTCAGGCTACTTATCATTTTTTATCAATAATAATTATTATTTCTTTCCAGAATCAACAGTTTTAATATATTTAAATTGAAAATATAAGAGACGTTAGAAATTATTCTAAAAGTATCGTATATTTTCGTACACACGAATAATAAGAAAATATGTTATATTTGAAAATTACTACATTATTGAGAAGTGTATTATTTAAGCAAAGTATTTACTGCAAATTAATTCATACCATAATAATTTATATTATAAAATTTGAGGGGCAAACTATATATTAGTAACTTAATATTTAATTAGAAAATACATGCTAAAGCTTATTTTTGTTTACAAATTCATCATATTCATCTGTACATATAAATATTCTCCAGTTATAAATATTATAGCACTATGTAAATAGTGAAATATAAGAAATGCACAATGTTCGCATTACAAAATGTTAATAGATTTTTCATAAGAATATGTGCATAAATCATTTATAAACGTTACTGAAAAGCAAAAGAAAAAAAGAAAGTTCCCATTTTTACTGTCAAAAAGGAAGAAAGAAGAGAGTTAGAGAGGGAAAGACACAGAGAGAGAGAGGCAAACAAAAAATTTTCAGTGAGATTAGTCGCGCGCGACTTTCATGAATATTTATTGGCAAAATTAGTTACGATTCCTCGTCGACACCGCAGGCGTGAAAACGATGTTCCATCTTGACGGGGTTCCTTTTATCTTCTTTACCTTTCGCTTTCCTTTAAATTTTATTGTTCCTCAAATGAAGCGGTTTTTATTCAAGATCTTGGATATTTGATGTTGGATTTTATATACCCAGAACGCATCTTATGCTTGAGTTGGAAGAGAATATATTTGTTTGTGGAAATGTTATATTGGATACTTGTAATTATATGCTTATTAATGTTAATTTAGCATAATTGTTGATGATAAATCATCTTTGGCATAATAAAAAGATTTTATTTAGAAATGAGAAATGACGATTATACAATATACGTATTCAACGATAAATTAAAGGAATGTAACATTCAAAATTTAATCAATTACTGACACATATGAGTCGATAAATAATATTGATTGAGACTATGTTAATTATTTCACGCTATTTAAGACTTTATAAATATTAAGCAATAAATTAACATCATAATTTTCTATTTGTTTATTGTAGATTGATTTAATACAATTCAATCAGTATTAGTATTAAATAACAACTTAAGTGGAAGCATTTTTTAATCATACTTTAAAATATTCAGCATAATTAACTTTTTGAATTACATTAATAGCTATTCATAAATAGCTAATAATAGCTAATAGTAAATTCATTATTATTTTATTTCAATGTTTAGTCATTAAATAGAGTAAATGATAAATAATAATAATTTTATTTTTTCTTCTGCATTTTCTGCATATATAAAATTTAATTAAAAATATGTAGAATTAATAAAATAAACTTATTTATGTACATATATTTTATTTTATAATAAAATATCACTGAAACTTAATTATATTTTCAACAAATCTATTCCAAAAAATAATTTTCTATGCAACTGTATTTTTTCAGTATAATAGAATATTATTTAATTTATATAATAATTTTACTGATTTTAAAACCTAATTATGTAATTTTAAGTTTTATATTGCGACTATTATAATATAAGCATTTACATGAATGGGAACTGAAAATTTTCTTGCATACTGACTTTTGTACGAATAAAATATAATTGAGGGTTCTTAAGTTAGCCTTGTAATTTTTAAGTATACGAAAATTTTCTAATGAAATTTTGATGCACAATTTAATACCGTTCGTTGTTACAAAGTAGTAGCATACATTCACACAATCACTAGCTGTAAAGAACTTGAACAACTTCTGAAGAAAAGTGAAGGCATCTGTACAACGTGTTTGTGTACAATTTTGTTCTTTCCATATATCATAATGCAGAGTCAAACAGGTGATTCTATTCAACGGCGACAACTACATATACTGCAAGGGTGAAAGAGAAAGAGAGAAAGAGAGTGAAAGAGAGGGAGAGTCTAGAGATACGCCTTCTAATCGACATCGTCTCTTTTTTTCTCCAATGTAATCCTTTGTGTTCCTATATGTTTCAGGCTTTCGTATGGAAAAAGGGAACACCCTAAGACGGACAATGGTGGTTATGATTGACGATACTCTAATTTGTTTATAAATATTCCGAAAAGGTATTCTCTGTAGTATGATTGTCGGATGTCTCTTGAGAATGATGCCTGGTGTAAAATTTTACTTATTCAATTTCGCACTTGGACTCGTGACTTTTTGCTTCTCTCTCTCTCTCTCTCACTCTTTCTATTACACACCATTCCGGTTTCTTTCTCTTTTTCTTTCATCTTCTCTCTTTAGTGAACGGGTCGACATATCGCTAACAGCTATTGACGTTTACTTTGAACCTGACTACAACCACTAGAGAGCCTTATTCTTGTAACCTCTCAAGTATCTACTGGTGTCCGCGAATACAACGGGAACGCGTTGATCATAATTTTTAAGTGCTCTAAATTTGATTCAAAAAGATCGATAACCAAGATAAAAATTCAAAAGATAGATTTTTGTAGAAGATTAATTACATTTGTTAGACGTTACCAGTGAGAACGAAGAATTGTATCTACATGCAATTTATAATTAAATATCAATGATCATGGAAAAGTGTCGTGTAAAGATTCAGAGGAAAAGCAAATGTTGCAAAAATTTAAATCAAAATTCAATTTTAATTCTAAAGCTATAAATTAATAAATATTAATAAATAAATGATAATTAATAAATAAACTTATAGGTTAATAAATAAACTTACGTAGTTACATTTTGTATTTTAATGTTTAATATCATAATATTTTATATGCTATTATTAAGATTAAGTGGAAATGATTGTATTTAAAAAAAAATAATATCAAAAATTTATGTTGTATTTTAAACTGATATTAATCTTTATGTCATTCATATTTAAATTTCAATGTTCTATATAATATTGATCCTTTAATTTTATATACCTCGCGTACTTTCTTTTTGTATATCGCTAAAACACACGTGCATCTTGAGAGAGAGAGAGAGAGACTCTTAAGGCTTGCCACACCGAGAAAATAATTTTCTTCCGCGCCCTCTTTCACTGTCCTGGATAGATGGTAGCTAGGATACTGATGTATTAGAGAAGGATAGATATATAACTAGATAGATAAATCGGTAAGTAGGAAGATCGAGAGAGACAGAGAAACAGTCGTTCTATATTACCGACACAGACAAAGAAGTTTCGATCTCTCTTCCTGACGCCGTCCTTCTTTCTTCTGATGATGCTGCTGTGGCACCTCTTTGCTGGCTTATTTTTTTCATTTCTTCTCTCGAATATACGTCCTTGAGTTCGATGTCGCGAGCGGGAGAACGGCTTGTTGCAGCTTTACTTGGCTCTTCGTCTAATCTTTTGTTGCGGATTTTTGGCATTTCCTTGTTCGTTGCGCGCACGCGACTGCGCTTAACTAGCGAGTCTGGCCAACACTTTCTTTTTCTTTTTTCAATAATAATACTGTGCCTTTGAACTTTATTTCTTTTTATTCTATTGATAAGATCGGACTATCCTTGAATTTGCTTTTTATTTTATAAACAATAGTAATTATTTTTCTATTATTATTATATCTCATTCAAGTAACAAGTTTTTTGATAAGTAGAATATATTTTAACAAGATAAGTTATTTTTAGCCCATAAAGAATATAACTAAATTTTAATTTATTTATGAAAAATAAGGGTACACTGTTACAATAGAATATATTTTCTATTAATGTAAATGGATCTCGTCTCATTTTAGTGCTACTTTGCATTAATGGAATCAAACATGGTGGTTCGAAAATTGAGATCATTATGATAGGAATTTTCCATAGCTATATAGTTTAACTACATAATAATTGGTATTAATATATTTCTTCTATAATTAAAAAAAATATTAATTATAACAAGAATTCGATATAATAAATTCCAGAAAATTTATTGTAATTATTTATCTTCAAATTGAAAACTTTTTGGATTTTTAATAAAATATTTATGAATTGTGAGAAAAGAAATGTATAATTTGTTTAAGAATTAGAAACTTATTTTTATTTCGATTATATATTTTTTCAATAATAGCTATACAAACTAAAAGTACTTTAATATTAATAATTAAAGTACATCAATATTGTATGCTCACATTATGTATATTTTCTAAAAACGGACATTATATAAATGCACATTTTTATATATAGTATTAATCTTTAGATAGGCATATAACCGTACATAAAAATTCATATGGTAAACAGGCTGTTGATTATGCCCGTAACTCGATAGTTGTCATACATAATAATTAATTGGCTCTATCTGTTAATACGAATTAACATAATTCACAGCTTTTTCCTCTTGTATTGGCCTTTTGTTCTGTCAGCTTATCGATATTTCAAGATACCGCGTATGCGCTCGTTGAAATCATTGTAACAACGTTCGGCAGATTATCAGGCACATGTACTACCGAATCACTGAAAAATTACCAACAGAAAGGGGAAGAAATGGACGTGATAAAAAAAAATAATTTGAATCTCTGTACCCATCTTTATTTATTTTGTTCTTTCTCTAGCTCTTTTTATTCTAAACATTTACTCTTTTTGTTTATTCTTTAACGTCTTTTTAATTCTGATGTTTTCATGAACAGCAACTATATTTTAGTTTTTGTAAAATATAATAATGTAATATTGCGAAGTTACATGATGGTAAAGTTTATTATTAAATTATAATAATTCAGTATATAATAATTCAACAATAATAATTCATTCTTATCGTTTTGAATAAATAAATATTTGAATAATAAAAATAAATTCAATAGGACTTAAAAAATCAGTTAAAAGACTAAATTATATTATATTTCTTTGTAAATAAATTAGAAGGTATAACCATTGTAAGGTTTATAAATCATCAAACATTTAAACTTCTGTTATTCCTTTTATTTTAAACTGATCATATGTAAAATAGTTGATTCGACTCCTATCACTATAGAGTACTATCAATCCTATTTGATTGAAAAATTAAGCAGGTATAAGTAAAAATAACTTACAAACAGTACATAATACTGCTACTAATGTCGAAAGATGATGCTATCAGATTTAAAGTGTTAATAATGACGTATATTATAAAAAATTGAATTCTTCTTATCTTAGTGTAGAGTATAACTGCATTTTTCTTACTGTTCCTCTCAATTCTTATTGTCATTCATGCGCATCAGCTTTTAGTTATACTTCTCTAGCTTTCTCTCTTTCTCGAACATTTTTATCCCTTAGTGTTGGGCGTCACGTCACATCGCCCCATAGGGGTCGTTCCGCTCGCACAGCTGCATCCAGAGTGAGAGAGAAAGAGAAAAAATGAGAGAACGTATCCCCCAGCCAGGTGTGGCTCCTACCAACATTTTGAGAAGGGGAGCGTCGCTGTTGCCGCGACCATTCGCCAAACTCCAACAGCATCCTATGATTTGAGATGAGAGCGTCGGGTCGCGTCGTCCCGGCAACGTCGGACCTTCCCCCGTGACAGTACGCGCGATTTGTACGATCACGCTGTACAGGATAGAGTGGTGGATTCTGTAGACGTATGTACTACGACGAGGTGAAGAGAGAAGTGTGGTTTCTTGGATCTTATACATCTTTTCTCTGGAATCGGTTGTTGAGAGATAGGGAAGTAATTTTTCTTTGTTTCCATGTATGTGGTAATGTGCGCAAATACGTAATTCATTGGGATGTATATCCAGAAGTCGTTGGTTGAATATTTTGCGACGGCATTGCATAAAATTTATGATCCGTATGGTAATTCGAAATTCGAATGATCTGGTACACGACGTATTTTAATTTAATTGTTCAAAAAACTGAATATATTTAATCCCTTTTTGATACTCACTGAAAAATATGAATGATTTATTATTTTATAATATCGATAATAATTGGTCGATATTGGTTATTATTTAGTTATTAATGATTAGATTTGACTCCTGAACCCAGGCAATAAAATGCCCTTAAAAATTATAATTTACAATGTACCTTTATTATTATTTACTTCTTGTTGAAAACAATATTATATTTATAGCAAGAATTAAGAATTACTGTTTTTAAATTCAAATTTTAAAAATATGTTTAAATAATAGATTAATAGATATTTTAAAAAGTTTTCTTAAAATTTTCAAAAGTTTGTTTTAGAATAAAACCGATAAATATTGACTCTCGGTAATTAAATTTTTATGAAAATAAACCACATGTACAATGTAAATTAAAATAGAACTAATAAAAAATTATACTGATAAAAATGACAATGAAAAGAAATCATCGCACGAGTGACAAAGATATAGACGCAGAAAAGAACTCAAACAGAAATCATCGCGCATACGATATGCAAGCTTTTCAATTGGATATTTCAAGATACGATCGAAGTCTAGGGATAGAGTCGTTTTATAAACGAAAGAGGAGGATCGAATAACGCCTAACTTAATCGCTTCGCTGTGGCTGTGGTGGCGGTAGTTTTTATAGACGAGTGTGGGCGCTTAGGGAGCGTCTGACTTTCAACCCTTTCAACCGGATGATTAGATCAATGAAGACAGGAAGAGAAAAAAATAAATTATGTTTGCACCCAGGGTGATGTACTGGTTAATTCCTGTCTTGGTTGGCTGATTTTTATCCTGCTTATTAAAGTTTGTATAATTTATAATTGTAATATATGTTTCTTCTTCATAAAAAAATGAAAAGTTGGTGTATATATATTTAATTAAAGTACCAATTAATTATTAAGTCGGCTTAGTTATTATTTTAACTTTTATGTATGTAGTATTATTTTTTAATGATGTAACAGAAATGTGAGTTTTTAATTATTTACAATATTCACGTTTAGAAAATCTTTAATTTTCTATACTTTGATATTTATTATTTAAAAAGATACGATAATTATCATTAGAAGGAATATGTAAAGAATATGTAATATGTAGTAATTTATTATTAACTCATTTATTATTTATTATTAACTCTTCCTTAGAATGTAGTATGTAAGTTCACAAAATCACCGAGTCATATTTGAATTTGAAAAAACTAGGGTTCTTTTATATTTTTAGTGCATACGAATGTGTAAAAATAGAGTGGCTTTGATCCTTTAGATTTAGGGGATGTATTACAAAAAGTTTGCACATACGTTAAACCGTTAAGTTATCTATTTGATCAGGTATATTACAACATTTGAATCGAAAAGAAAAATATGTTGACAGTGTTATGACTATGCGGCACGTGTTGATATTTGTTTAGGAAAAGAGAAGTTGACAATATAGCTTTGAGTGCCAGAGCATTTTTTATTAATACTAAACCATATTTTTTACCAATTTAAGGTAATTTTTTACACGAAATCGGGTAGTGAACAGTTTTAGGTTTTGTAAGGTTTCTTTATAGATATTAATACTACAAAAAATTATGTATATATAATCAAAATCACATTATTGGCGGATAATATTTCTTTAGTATTTAAAAAACATTAAGAGTTCTTCTGCAAAATTTAAGCCTTCAGTTAGTTAATACTAATTAGTACAACGATGTACTACATATTTTATAATATATTAATAAACTAAATAAATAATAATTTTAATTAAGTGATTCTTCATTTATGAAGAAGTTAAATATTATTATACACTATTTCATTTGCTGATCAAGTATTAATTTACCAATAATTACAGATTTAGATCTTCTAAAAAGGTAATATTATTTCACAATATTATGGTGAAGCGATACAAAATGTTCTTTTATATTTTTAAGTTTATGCCTTAAATATATACATGTAACTTAACAAAAATATATTTATTGCTAGTTATGACTTGTAATAAGAAACTCTTAGTATCAATAGTAATTTATTGAATACTATATTTAAATAATAACATCAATTTATTGAACACATAACAACAAATTCAATGTAAGAATTTAAAGTAAATATTTAATAAGTTAGTTATATCTTGAGCTAAGTAAGTCTCGTATGCTTGGAAAAAAAATATTTTAATACTATAATATACTTGTAAATACTTAGTATAAAGAGGCTTAATACAATATTGAATTGTAAATATATCGATATAAAATACTTAAAAGAATTGTACAAGATAAATTTTTTCAAATAGAAAATGGGTCAAAATCATAGGTCACTTTTACTCATGTAACTGCGCGAACTGTTGCTCTAGATGCTAGACATAACATGGAAATTACGGAAATCACGGCTATCTCTCGTTGTCATTATCTCAATTTCCACTTCCACTTCCGGCATGTGTGGCTCTTCCGTCAGCTCAGCCCAGCCCAAAAAAGCAGCCGATCGAAAGGTAATAATGAGCAACACGCCTCAACCTGTGTGGGAACATTAAATCGCGTGGCTGCGTCCAACGTAACTACATCGGAAAAATTATTGCGTTTTTTTATTAAATATCGTGTTACTGAAAATAGGAATATGAAAGCTAATTTTATTTCGTTATAAAATTTTTACTTAAATAAGTGATAAAGAATTGAATTAACCTTCAAATATTCTGAGCTTTTTGCTTTAACGATATATATTTATTAAAAAGTTCATATGTTACTTCTTCGAGATTGTGAAATGTTGCAAGGATTTAATTTACATTTACCGATATTAAAGTACATATAAAATTGATTAAAAACTATATTATTAAATAAGGAATTTAATTTTTTCAGTAAAAGCTTTTAAATAATTTCCTTTACAATAAATAAATATACTAAAATTGAATTTTTACCATTTAGTATAATTTCAATAGAAATTGAAATGATCAATTTCTTATATGAAGTTAAAATTATAATTATAATTAAAGATTTCAACATGATTATAATTAATTTCAGGCTTATTCTGCAGAAATGAATTGCAAAGTTAGCGTCTAAAAATCACTATTATAAAATTAGTAGGACATCCGTATTCGTGCAGTCTTAATTAACCGATCAATATATGATGATCTATGAAATTAAATTTAAGAAAACCTAGTGTACGTAAAATAAAAAAAATTTATTACATCTTTAAGTGATTTACATAAAAATATCATCTTTTAACTAATATTAAAAGAACAATAATCGAATTTAGTTGTATTAAGAAATATTAGTCTAAGTAAAATATTTATAAAAAATATAATAATGAAATATTAATAAATCCAAGTAGATCTATAATATTCATCAATATATGCAACATTAAATATTGCTTTATTACTAAACTTTATTATGTTAGCAAAATAAAAAAAAACTAGTTTAAATGCCTGAGTACCAATGATTTTTAACAACTGAATAACTCTTGCGTTCATCTCAATATAATGCTAGTGAGTATGTTAATTTTAATGTCTTTCCTATCTTGATCGTCAGTAAAAATTAAGTTAATTATAATTGATTCCTGAGACACATTAAGACTCGGAGGTCAGATTCAAATAGAGAGAAGACCTGTGAGGTAAAAAGACGGTTGTACCCGACAGCGTGAGTGAGATAGAGAAAAAGCAAAAGTGAGAGAGAGAGAGAAAACCAAAATAGGTAGGGCAAGACAAGGTAGTACGAAATCGACTTATCAGATTCGCATCACGATTAGGCTCACACATTTGAGTCTCTCGCACGGCGTGGCACGCCGGCTTTTTTGTCGCGGTGAAAGCGAGATTCGTCATATCACGCTATCTGACGGAATCTGAAACGGAGTCGCGCCGAGCCCGGAAGTCCCGCATCGAAACCGGCTTCCAGGTATAGTGCACACAGGCATGCGTATTTTTTCTTTTTATCGCGCGGTATGTGTAAGTGTGGACTATAAGTAATTTAGATCTTTTGTGCAGTTCCAAATTTTTTTTTCAAAATAGCGTTATTACTCTTCTGCTTTTCATTGTTATGCAATTGGTTATATTGATATTAAGACAATATTTAAAAGTTATTATAAATCATTTGATAATCTAAATATTAAAGGTGAGCTTAATTAAAATATTAAAGGTGAGCTTAGTTCTCGAATTATTCAAAATTGAAGAATTAATGAATAAAATAACATATTTAGACATTTAATTGAGAAGACTTTTTTTACACTTTTGAAAATTTTCAAACAGTTAATACTGTAAGGTTTTGAATTTCTGATTATAATAATATATAAAAATGATATTGTATATGTTATGAAATGCTAATTTAATAATTTATGATAATATAGTATTATTACAAATATAGGAAAAATACTACGAGGAAGAATTATTTGTAGTGCAATAGTTTGGAGTATAATAATTTGAGTATATGTTCAAGAAATTAAAAAATATTTTACATATATTATAATGTACACAATCATTTGAAATATGGCGTTAAGGTTTAAGAAGTATAAAATATACTGTACAAACATTATGAATATAATAAGTTTTTTGCATTTATTGTAGAACTGGTTTGGAAAGATTTTTGATAAATTTATGCAAACATTTTGATTTTTAAATATGATATCCTAATTTGAGTCAATACTTGCATTAAACATATCTTCTGAACTGTAAAAAATTATATTTGACATTATCTGGTTTGTTCAAATTTGTTTAGCTAGAATATTTTCATAAGTCTGTATTTAGTTCTTTAATTTAATCACTAAAGAATAATGCTAAACTTCAAGATGTTTTTTATTATATATATTATTATAAAGGCTATTGCATACAATAAAGTTGTATGAAATAGAAGCTTCCAAAGCCATTCTTAAGTATTCATTATTACCCATTGCTTAGTTTACCAATACATATAAAAATACTTTATCTTTTATCTTATTTTAAAAACCGCACTCGTATAAATGAAAAAATTTAGAATTCCTTTTACTTTATGCTGTGCGCAATATAATTTATACTTTGCCATTGTTCGCCAGATTTACACAAAAAGTAAAGTCAGTATATGAAGAATTAATAATAATATAATGAATAAAGTAAAGATATGAAAGGAATTGGACGAATCGTCAATAATCAGAGATTTTCCCATGTTTTCATACTGCGTTGTGCCGCGATAACCGCATTTGAGAAAAAAAGCGGTACCGTTGATAAAATCAGCGGGGGGTCACACTCTTCACCCTTCGCCACACGGGGCATCATGTCGTTCGACTAAGCGTGTATCCCACCTGAAGCCGGAAGCGCCACTGAGAGAGCGGACAAGCCTACCGGAACACAGGAAACGGAAGGGTGTGGAACCTCCGCCGACGGCATCACCGGACTCGCGCTGATTGCGTTCTAATGATTCCGTTGATTGCCGCATACCGAAAGAATTGATTGCATTTTTCTTCTTTTTTTCTTTTTAATTACAGATTTGAATTGCATTTTAATTTGTTTTACCGAATAAGATTAATCGCTTGGACTTTATCAAGAATTATCAAAAGTGATGTTGGTTATTTTTCCAATACAGAACACAAGGTTTACACTATGAATTTGTGGATTTTTTAAATCTTTCTTTAAGTATATACTTACTATTATTAAGAATCAGAAATTCAATGACAAAATACCCATTTTAATTATGAGAAGTAATATAAAAATATAAAGCTTGTGTTGTTTTTCGTAAAACATTATTTATTAAATAAAATTGATAACTATAAACAGTTAATCTTTGATTCTTATTTATAAGTAGTTATAATATTTATAAGTAGTTCTTAAATAATATTCATTTTACTCTCAATGTAAAATTGAAAATAATTTATTTGCTAGTTGTTATTTTTTTAATTTTTAGAAGGTAAAGATATTGATATTATCGAAATATTAGATTCCAATATTACTGAATAGCAATATCAAAGTGCTATATTCTTGATTCTATATTCTATTTAACAAGAAAAAAAAACTTAACGTTTTTCTAATTATTCAGATATGGTTTTCTTCGTCAACGGCATCTTCACCATAAATATCATATATCATCTTTTCGCCTTTTTGGAAATAAAAAAGCAACGAAATTAAACAATTTTTAAAATTGATTAGAATTATAAGTATATATAATTATAAAATTATAAATATTAAAACTTGAAAATAAATATTGAAAATTGAGCTATCTAACTCGTAAAATAGAAAACCTTTCGATTTTTTTAGGTAATGCTATCAACACCAAAAATGAAGCCAAATTTAACATTAATAAAATTATTTGTAAATTAAATTATCGTTATATTGAAGATAAACTAATAGCACAATCCAACAACAGAGATTACATAGTAACAGTCGAAAAAGAAGTTCATTCGTGCACACATATGCGTAATAAAGTTCCGCATCAGTCTCCCGAATATACATAAATTGACGAATAGAGGGTGAAAACTTGCAGCGGTGGTATACAGATAATAAATCGATCTTTTAATCAAATAATTTGGCTTAATAGAGCTACTTATTGAGGGTCCGCAGTTCGATAGGTTGAGAGATAATTTCCTTGCTTAGTATCCACACTCAAGTGCGCGGAGTATTTTCATTTAATAAGGCTTCACGGTCATTAGCAGACGCTCGCGTGTTCGCTTGTATTTATTGTTCATACCGTATACCGGTGAGTAAGTATTCATGCGCATGTCTAGTATACGCGACTGGGCTAGAGTTCTACGTATACTTTTCGTAAGGCTTAGAACCCACGCACTATATTGTCCTATCAAGAATTCCATGGTTGAATTGCTCCTTGCCCGCGGCTTACGAATTAACCACGAAAATAACCAAGGGAATAAGGGCTTCTAACTTTGTATTCATTACTAATTTATTTATATCTCATTTTTCACTGTGCAATAACAGTATCGATATTTCGAGATACTTATTCAACTTTGTTTGGATTTTGTTATTTCCATAAAACAGCACATGTTAAGGAAATTATAACGCTGACACGATAAATTATTTTTTTTTTGTATACTAAAAGCGGGAATATTAATTCAATGAAAAGAGTTTTCAATTTTGAGTGTTAATATTTTCATTTAGATAAACCTCATAAATTTACTCTGTGTCTTGAAACCTATTTTAGTTTTATACAAATATGGTGACATATTATTATAAATGTTAGTCTAATTTTGAAAATAAAAAACCAAAACAATTGTTTTGCCATCCAAATTTTGAAAATTCCAATGTAATATTAACAGTATATCAAAAGAAAGAATAATATTTATCATTGAGAAGTTTTATTATTAAGATACATAAAAACGACATATTATCTTGTAGCTGAAAAACTTTTTAAATACGTTAATGTCAAGGATGAGAAACGAAAACTGAAATAAGAATGTTTGTACAAATCATTCGAATGATTCCCTTGTACTAGTTTGTTTATTGTTAAATTATCAACGGAGTATTTTAATTTTCAAAAGTTAATTTTCTAGAAGATTTAGCGAATTATCATTATAAGGAGTTATTATACTGAAGGATTCAGGAAATCGTTTGAGAAATTATTATGTCTATATTAAGGATATTCAATTTGCAAATATAAACTTGTTTTATTATTTCTTTTCCCTTTAATAAAATGTGATTGAGATTCTAGTACAATATACTACCAAATAAAATTCTCGCGAGAAATTCGTAATTAAGTATTGAAAATAATTTCTTATAAAGTGGCGTTGGTTCCCTACCTTTAATGTACATATTTAACCTGGTTTTTGTTTGTTTTTGTTATTTATTATTTTGATATTTTAATACGGCCATATAACCTAACATTTTTACATGTAACTGTTAGCTAAA
Organism: Wiebesia pumilae; assembly: GCA_018907045.1. Lineage (NCBI taxonomy): Eukaryota > Metazoa > Arthropoda > Insecta > Hymenoptera > Agaonidae > Wiebesia > Wiebesia pumilae. The sequence goes on along the minus strand of JACCHZ010000159.1, from coordinate 6,644,629 downwards.
TTAGAAGTCACCTCAGATGCAAATATTAAAAAATCTTATAGTTATAAATTTGCAAGTGCTTTCACTGATAACAAAATATCGAAACGATCTGAATTAATTTGAAATAAAATAATTTATATCATATATTTGATTATATTTAAGAATACTTTGTATTTTTAACAACAATTAAATTAATATATGAGTGAATTTATTTATGAACTAGTGAAACCTACCACATTTTTAATAGCCTAATTACATCAGGTTCAAGTATCTAAATAATATATCGGAAATTGATTATATCTTGACTAAAGGTCTAAATGCCACATAATTAGGAACCACGTACGTATCAGCTAAAAAGAAACGTGATTTCGTATGCGCGCATAGAAGAAAAAGGCAAGAAATGACGCATCTCTGTTCCCACTATGGGAGCGTGACCGGAATACGGAGGCGTGCGATCGTCAAGCGATCACCTTACATACCATAACACAGTAGTCCATGGGAATCTCGTCGTGTACGAGTTGACCCTGTAGCAGGTGAACCCGGGTCTCAATGTCCGGCGGCAAGCTACGGTCGTATGGGAAATTCGAGGTGGCGGCACCTGCCAAAAACACCGCGCTCACCCATGTGCGCCTATGCGAAACGTCCCTTGTAAACAACGACCGTCTTCGTGCTCTTTCTTTAGATTGGTCTTATGTAGCTTGTGATTAGTGCGTTCGGCTGGCCTTTGCCCATCATCTCGCATGGTTACACAATCTTGAGTACGAAAGCAGCAATTGTAGTTGTTAAAATTAAATGGCGGCTAGGTAATGAACACGTAACTGCGAGTTTGCAATTACCATACAAAAGATTATTCTGATTTGGTTTGAAATTTTCTTTAATTATAATTAAGTAAATTAAAAGATTATTTATAATATAATAATAAACCAAATATAACGAGTTGGGTTTATTTTAATGAACATTTTTTTTATTTAAATAACCTATCTTGATGAATTTTTATATTTTCCCCTATAAAGTAAATATGTACAAATTTGTTATATTTTTATAATTTTATGACGCTAATTCTACATCAATTAATTTGTTTTTATTCACAAGCTTTCATTCATAATAGTCTTAAATGCATTAATTTAGCGCACGTGATTACGAAAAAAGTAGGCGTAAAATGGTCTAAAATCATTGGCACAAGACTGTTAGGTACGTATGTAGTTTTAATAAAGACTTATATATGCATTAGAAAAGTAAAAGATATTTGAAACAAAATTTAATTTCCATATTATTGAACTCAACACGTTGACTGATAAAAATCTATGAATTTATTTTTATCTATAAGTTTACTTTAGAATTTAGGAAATATTGAATTCTCATAAATCAATAATAAATTGATTAAACATTTTTTCATATTTAAATATTTAAACAACTTTACTTATTAATTATGCAGTAATGGTAAGCTGAGAAAGTGAGAAATTTAACATTTTGAAATTAATTCTTGATTTTTTATATTTGAATTTGGTAAAACAAAATGAAAAAAGAAACCGTACACCTGCATTTGATTCATTTTCTCATTATTATCATAGATTAAAAAGTTTCTTATAATTTTGCACTGAACATACGTATTTTCTCCCTATGTTTCCTCTCTTCATAATTTATTTCCTCTCCGTTTATCAACTCTATGTTTCTCGGTTGCACTGTGTGACATTTATTATTATTTAGCATGAATGCATAAAATATACGTAGGTGCTACATGCCGCGCGAATTAATGTTTGGAGGTTATGGGAACTCGATCCTTCTCTTTCGTGGTTTTCAAATAAATACAGTAATTAACACTACCGTGACATGGTACTTGAGTGGTGAAGCGAAGGAGGAGACACGTACACGAAAATGATATGTTGAACCGCGCGCATAGCGTCTACAGCGCGAATCCATTGCCTGTTTATACGTTGTTCTGATAGAGGGTATCCTGATGCCAACGGCCCTTTTATTATCTTATTACGAATGTATACGCGTAGTGTCGCAAACTTTCATTGTTCTCGCTGAGTTTACTTTCCTTTTCTGATCATTTTCTGTGGCCTTGTTTCCGTTTTACGATTGTTCCCTTTAAGTTTGTGTTAACTGAGTATGAAATTGCATGGTTAAGTTCCATAGCATGAATTTTATTGGGTTACTTGCTTTGTTTACTTTTCGAATCTGGAATTGCGAAATAATAGGAATATGTATAAAATTTTAACTCGTTTTACATTTGAGTGCTTAAATAGTGATCTTGATGAGATTATGTGTGAACATTTTTCAATAATTCTTTTGTTTCATTGAAGTAGCTTGTTAACAATAACAATATTAAAGTGTTAAAATCCAACAAAAATTTTGTTTAATTTTAACCTATTAACATTATTTAGTTTTTAATGTAACAAATAAATATAAGTAGTTAGTTAAAAATCACTTTTCTTTTAGGTATTTCATTTCTTTTATTGTTTTTCTATTGAATTATATTGACTCTTTATCGTTATGCTATTGAATAAAATAACCATTTTATCAAATTTCTTATCAAGAGGCGCTATCATATTTTTCGAAAAATCACCGAATCAAATATCATGACTAAGGTAAATGTTATTAAGTATAATTAGCAAACACCGATTAATTGAATTTTATATTATTAAACATTTATATTTTAAATATCTACTTTCAACTTAAAAGCTACATTTGAATAAAGTACATGCTAAAAGATTAATCATACCATATTTATCTACAAAAGAAATCATCAAAATACGTATAAATAAATGCACATATAATATTCTTAGAGGGAATCCACGTTCGGAATAGAAACGCTTTTCTTATTTTTGTATATTTTCGATTATCCAGTAAATGAAGAGGATGGGAGTGAGATCAGCTTGACGTATTGACAAATAGCCTTGTATTTCGCGCGTCATTTACGCAGTTGAAGGAAAAAAGTTTGATACTCTCCTTTTTCATCTGTATTTTTCGTCTCTCCTTTACGAGAACTAACGACCACACGAATCATCGGTCGATTAGTCATCGAGTAAATTGATCGAAGCCTGGTGCGGAAGTTAAACGCAGGGATGATTTTCCGCGAGCGCCGACGATGCAAAATTAGATGGGCTACTGCGATAACGAATCGAATGCTGATTTACTACGCTTAACACGGCGGTACACAGTTCCGGAAACATGTCAGTGTAGTGTAAATAAATGTACATTGGTCTATCGGAATCGTACATTCATTAGGCAATCGAAGCGCACAACAAATAATAATAATTGGCCTTACGACTGTGCACATAAATTACATTTTAGAGTTGATAATATAAAAATATTTATATCTATTTCAGATATGTACAATTGCAAGTGATTAAACTGTCAATAAATTCATTTGAATCTTTATAAAAAGGAAATTCAGACTATGACTACATGTTCAATATATAAATCAATCTACCAGCTGTGAAATGTATTGGAGTATATTCATAAAATTCAGATATTTATTAATATTATACTAAATAAAAAATTAAGATTTTGTAAGATAGCAAGTTTCAACACCTTTAATTGATTACATATAATGATTTACTTATCTAATGATATTTCATTTCTATCTAATTCAGCATACTTTAGAAATACAAGTGTTCAAATATTATTTGTATTTAGTTTAAATAATATTTATATACAAAGAAATATTCCATGAATATAGGTAAATACAAAAATAATTACGAAGGCACATAAGTTTGAAAAAATTTCTTTTTCATTTTATATTGTGGCATAAAAGTTTTGGTATTAATCAAGTTAAATGTAAAGAAATATGTACACGATACATAGTTGACTATCATTTTAGCTACACATGAATGTTCCTTATTACACATTGTTGTATAACTTGATATAAATTGATAAAATGAATATAAAATCTTTTGTTTAAATATGTACGTAATCAATAAACGATAATAAATCTAGAATTTTAAAAACGATTCTGCATAAAGCTTAGTTTTCGATTGTCGGAAATCTTCCCAATCCACACATAAAAAAAAGTTGACTTTCACATGCCGATCACGTAGCAGAGTGCATACCTTCGAACATAATTTAACTTCGAGCGACTACGTGAACGATAAAATTCAGAGTCTAATATACAAAACCCGCATAACCATGTATCCCCAAACTCAGGTAAACCAACGAGAAAAATCGCAAAGAGAGCCATAAATACGAGAAAGAGAGGGGAAAAAGAGAGATATATACAAGGGATGGTGAGAAAGGACAAGAGGCTATGTGGGAAAAGGGCGAGGGCGTCGAGGGTCGCGACTTCATATTGCCTCGCACGCGCAAAAGGTGGAGGGTGGAAATCAGTGTCCACAGGCACATTAAGCATTCATGCGTTCTTATACGGACTACCTCGCGTGAGCTGGACTCTGTGTGGGAATGTGCCTTTATGCGCGACGTTAATTCGAGGGGTTGGTTCACTGTGTCTGTCTGCCTGCCCTTCTTTTTTCTCTCTCTATCTCTCTCTCTTTCACGCACACACGATCACACTTTTTCACTTTCTGACCCTTGCAGCCATAACGGAATGTCATTTTCTGGGGGTGAGAGTTGAATATTGTCAATTGCACACTATAGTTTCGAGCGCCATTACGGTTATTTAACTTGCACGTGTGAGCATGCACATGTATAAGTGTATTAACGAGTTATTTTTACAAATTCTAAAAAGTTTGTCTGCGCGTACATCTGCACTTTTGTGAAATCAGATCTAATGGAATGGTGAAAGTCTAGCACTTTGATGTATTACATATAAGCATGCATATCTTTGTACGATGTTGAATGATGAAGATCGGATTGTTTCTTATCGTTTATATCACAACCATAATCTGCAGAGAAGTAGGCTTGACAGCCTTTTCTTGATGGATACTTTATTTTGGATTTATTCGAATCCAGTTGTATTACGTAGTATAAGCATGATTAATATACATGTATATGAAGCAATATTTTATTTTATTTATTTTATTTATTCTTTATGTATAATTATAAAATATTAATACAATAATTTTCTATTAAATATCATCACTTCTCTATTATTATTTCATTCATTGTTTTATTATCATTAAAATTTATAATAATCACATTTTTGTTCAAGAAATTTATATATTTATTTAATCAACTATCATTCGAATAATTTGTAAAATGGATATTTATGTAAGATATATATTATATTATTTTCTGTACTTGTACATACGGGAATTAATAAAAACATATACTTTACTAACTGTGCGCATAAAAAGCAAAATGTTTTTCAAATTGGAAGTCATTATGTGATTATAAAATGGAATCATAAACAAGTAAGAATGTATTCTTCTAACCGTAAATTGCACTGCAGCATCATCGCCAGCATAAGTAAATAGAGCAGGTAGTTTAATTTTTCCAAGATCAGTGTTCGTGGATTAAATCAATTCAAGTAAAAACATCTCAAAGAACTAAATGAACTTGATACTCAATAAAATGTTCAAGATGATACTTTTAAAGAGCAATACTTATAATTCTTCTTTATACGTAAACTGTTAGATTAACAAAAATGAATTGTTAATATTAAAATTAACTTTTTATGGCTTGGATCAAATTATTTTATAACGGTTGCAAGACTTTGTTATTGTTTTCTTAAAGTAATGAAAGGTTTTATTTTTATAAAAGTATTATTGTGAAAATGATGTGAAAACGAGATCAGTTTTTAAAAGATAAATAAATTGTGCTGAAATATTTTTTATTAATAGCACATTTAAAATGCTAATTGTTAATCATGAAACGAAGTTTTCTTAATTAAAGTAATTATTAAGTCCAATATTACAAGTTTTTGAACTTTATTGTTATTACTATTACTAAAATACATTAAAATATTACTGTACAAATATGTCACGTAAACTTGAAATTTAAATAAATAAAAATCCCAAAACAAAAATGAATTTATGCAAGTTAAGAAGAAAAATAAAGTAGGTTTGAATTTATACTTGTAATTATAACTTTATATAGACGTGAAAACTAGAAATGTGAAAATTATTGTGAAAGTATATCTTGTTTATTAGTCATTACTATATCGATGTCAAAGTTGTATCATAAACTAGTCTTTCTATTTATCTTATATTGTAAGTCTGTAAAGAAAAATTTGAATTTTCAAAAAGAAATTCCAATTTCTTCGTTCTCTCAACCACTTATTAGTAACAACTCAATGTACTCAATGATTGCAATAAAATTCACCCGCAAAATTCTCCCTTCATTTTATAGTACATCGCCCTTCTCATTTTCTCTTTTGCATTTTGTCCTGGGTTTTATGCACATAAGGCAATTTCATCTAATATACGTGGGGGTTTTCACGTGACCCCCACTTCACTCGAAAATCCTAATGCTCATGTCGCACTCATCTAATAATCGAGGTCGGTAATATTACGTTGCGTGCTAACTATAATTATACTCAAAGACATCCGTAATACTTTAGTTCTGTATTATATTATTTAGTTCTGTACTATATTACCTGAAAGTATTACAAAGATCGCATCTTTACGCATCATGTACTTTTTTATAAAACTACTTGTGCATCAAATGGCAAATATGTATTGCAGGTAATCAAATCTGTTTCTTGTCTTTATGAAAGGCTCACATGTTTATTAAACTCATATATGTAATGAGTGACTTTTATTGCACACTATATGTGTAATTCTTATTATTATTGTTGTTTTTTGTGCATTATTACTAGAAGGTATGACACACATACTTTACATAATAAATTATCGTTGAAGATTATAAAAATAATAATAAGAATAATTAGTCATATTTCTGAAGGCTTTTCTCATACAGAAAAATTCTAAATAAACTTTGTAAACTTCTATAAAGAACATAAATTTTTCATAAAGAAATTTCTATAAATAAATAAAGCGATATATTCAAATAATTATGTTTGACAACTTTGAATACTTGTAATTTCAAATACTAATAATATGCAATTATTAAATTTTAAGCAATATGTTTGCAAAAAATAGACGATTAAAATATATGTTATCCAAAAATTCAGTAAATTTTTTCAAGTTTATGATCTGATAAACGATAATAAATAATAATAAAATTTGGACACACTACATTAAGTTAATAAATTTTTATTTTTATTTGCGCTAATATTACTTTCAAATTATAATTATTATAAAAACTAACATAAACCTTTACATTTATAATATTTGTAATATATTTATTTTTTATTTTTGTAATATATTAATTTATTTTTATAATATAATAACAAATATTTATGGGGTATATAACTAATATAAGAGAATAAAAAAGGAAAGACTATATTTCTCGAATAATTACCTAGCTTCAAACATGATTTCCAATGAAAATAAACGGGAACGACAGATTCTAATGAATACGTTCTTCATTATCGCCGATGAGATCATCGATGGCTGTATAATTCTATCGATTGTATCGCTGCTAGTAAAAACTAATTAAACAACCTTGTGCGACTCGCAACGAAAATCGGTAAAATCATGATTCAAATAACTCGTCAGACCGACGGAAGCGCGCTGGAAAACAACGACATGAGCAACACAAAAGGGCCCGCCTGTTCGGATAATTCACGTGTGTACGCACATCCACAAAAAGGCAGCGCTGATAAATCGATTAGTGTGTTTCAGGCGTGTCAAGTACCAATCGCATGCACCTGTCATTACTACGACGCGTACATGCCACCGCGCCACGATCAGTTTGATTTCAGCCGATTTTTCCGTTTTTACGCTTGCACCTTCCGTATTCACAACTATTTCGACAGAACGTACACGTTGTACACCAGTCGTTAATTAGTCGACGTAATGAGACCTTCCTGTGGTGTTTGACATTTTCGGCATTTTTCATTTATTATCACTGGATACTCATAAACTCTAATACTTTATAATAATCAATTACTTGGCTTGGAAATACTAATTATTTTAATGCCATTAGAAGGGTGTGATTAACTTTCATTCGTTAATGTGAGTGGCTTTGGTTTCCTTTGTTCCAGATCAGAAAGTGACAGAAAAATATTGAATCCTGAAACCAACTGCTACTCAGAGTCCATACGATCATGGTGAGTATTTTCATCGTTTACTTCGATTATATATCATATCTATTTCACTAATACAATTATATAATTTCATCTATACCCGATAATTAATTTATACAACTTAAATGAGCCAAATTTCTCTGTACAATAATATAACCTTGACGGACCTTTTATAAATCAAATATAATAAAAATGTAATATAACGATTCTAATAAAATATTTACTATATTTAGATAATTATAAATATTTTACTTGAATCGAAATACCGATAAAATAATTATATTGTCATATATTCATTATTATTATTTTTTATCATCACTATTATCACTATTTCACTAAATAGTGATACAACTCTTCTAATTTAACTAATAATGAATATTAAAGTATTTGGTTAAAGCCAAAGTTCCTTCCGCTTTGTGCTTTGCAATGTTGCATTGTAAATCAAAGTATTATTTACTTCATGGAAGACTATTTGAAGAAAATTGTATTATTTGGTAATGTATTTTAAATTTTATTCAGAATTAAAACTAGTAAGAATATTTCGTGAACGCAAAATAAAATTTGTAATATATGCGATGACAGTACCGTTAACGAAAAATAAAAATAACAGAGCATTTTTTCTTCTCAAAGAGCAAGTAACAGATTTGTTGCCCAAATACTCACTAAAATTTCTTCCATTAAGAAATATCAAGCTTTATGCACATGAAGTAAAAAATACTTCATTTTTGCAGTACAATTCCATCCAACGCAAAAAACGGTGCAAATTTTTGCATCAACTCAATAATTTGACTCATTTATGAATTATTTTTTGCGATGAAGACTTTAAATGTAAAATGACTATCAATCATAACCTTTACTCGATTAAATAAAGTATATACATACTGAAACATACACATAAAGTAAAAATATACATAAGATGATTTATATTAATGTTGTATATTAAAAACATATAAAATAATAATAAAATGATACAACGTTACAAAATTACAAATAAAATTATTCAACTTTGAATATAAATTGAGAAAAAAATTAAATATGCACAATTCAATGAAACTTGATAGATCTTTAAATATTGAATACCAATACGAATAGTAGATAAGCGCTCGTGAGTTATATCCTGAAAACTAATCATTCATTTAATTTAATTTTAATTAATAGCAAATAATACTATTCTATACAATTAAAAATAAAAATAGTTAAGACGTTGAGTTTTGGAAACATTTTCTGCTAAACACAGGTAAGGAAACGTTTATTTTTATGTAAATGACCCTAATAAAAATTAATAAAAATTTACTTAAATCTATCATCTTGTAATCAACATAATTTATTAATTCATATCTGTTGGTAGATAATTCTAGCATATGACAAAAAAAATATTACAAAATATTTTAGTTTGTATCTTTAAGTAAATAACTGATATAATTCAATAAAGTGAGCAAATGTATTCGATTAAAAGTCAACAACGACAAAAGATGTCAATATTCTATTGCTTTCTTGACATTTAATCTTTTGTTTTAAAGTCCAGCCTCCTGTAGCAAACTAATAACGAAATTGAATAAAATAATTGTAGATGCAGAAGCAGTCTATATGAGGAAAAAATAAAAATAAATATTGAGGCGACGTTAATTAAGAAACCCTGATATTCCTGACCTGATACATTCTCATGGAAACTCGACCAAGGACGTAACGTAGACGCGTGTTCATTCCTGAAAAGTCGCACAACAGTAAAGTACACGAAGGAAAAACTCCAGCGTACCGAGAGACACAAGAAGGGAGAGTATGTCAGAAATATGCGCGAGTGTTCATTAGTTTAACAGGTTCTCATTAGTGTACTATGAGTGTCATGCTGACGACTTTTACGAATCTTTAATGTATGTGAGAAAACGTACATTTTTATTGCTCAAATATTTCTGTTTTATTGTTTTCGTTTTTTGAAGTATTACAGTATAGATATATTATTGTTATGAAGCTACGTATGCATATTGAACTTATTATTTTCAGGTTAATTAATAACGGTACGTTTCTCTGATTATTAATTATAACATTTAGGTATTTTATTAAAAATTAGTAATTATATGATTCTTAATTTTAATATATAACCTTGATTCAAGAATTATTCTACTCTGAATATAATAATTATGTATAATTTTGGTATATTAAAATGTCATCTATTATATTTTCTTTTAACAATACATGAACAGAATGTATATTTTCAAAAACCAATACGTCGAAGTGAAAATAATAAGTTAATTATCTTTGAATTCATAATAATATATACAAAAATTAAGAAGCTATTAAATTGAATATAAATTAATAGAATGTACTAAACGATTGCTTAATTTTAAATAATTTCTGATTATAACCTTTACATAAAATTCTTGTATCCCTTTTTTATAAAAATATTATAAAATAACCGCTAGTGTATTTATTTTTCTTTTCTAATCCTTACGAATACCTTTTATTATATTTTTTATATTTTTTTTATAAAACATATATTCTAACTGAAAATTAAAGTACTACAGTTTTAATCGTTCATAATTACCAGCTTGTATTGATAATAAAGATATGTAAATACTATAAGCATAAATTTATATGGATATTTATTAACATTTTTTTGTATGTCATATCAAACAGTAGTATTTAAAACATATATTATTTCATTAATATTAAAAGTATCTCTCTACAAAAAATTTTTTTTGTAATTTTTAAATAATAAAATAAAACAAATTCAAGTAACTGTAAAAAAATTTTATATAAAATTATAAGTAGCAAGAATTTAATATTAATTCAGAAACAGGTTCGTTCTTTAATTGAAAAATTAAAAAAAATACTTCATATTCATCTAAAACGCATATAATATCAAAGCTTAGTTTAAATTACATTTAAAATGACATTTTATCAGTCAAGTAGTCAACTTATGAAGTATTATTTCACCCTGTAAGTATTGATATATATTTCATACGTACCCCATAAAATACAAGGTCTTCGATACTGCAACCCCTGTTTCTGTATTTTCTTAGCATAACCTGAAAAAAGAATATATCTTGCTTTCTTTTCTCAAATCAGCATTGACTCCGTCGTTGACGGAGGTGAAAATTTTCACACTGAAAATGTGTAGCTTCTTTGATGCACGTATAAGCGACAATAAACGCATAAAAAGCTGGGAAAAGCGAAAGAAAAGAGAGGTCGCACTTACCTTCAAAGATGGAGAGAGAGAGAGAGAGAGAGAGAGAGAGAGAGAGAGAGAGAGAAGAGGGCCACTTGATTCTCGAGGTGCCCCAGTACTCGGCTCTAATAATAAAGAATGTCGCATTGTCATTTGGAGGGTTGCGCGAGAGCTTGAGGGTGGGTTTTGTGTGAAACGTGGAATGCACGTCACCGCGTATGCATAAAGTCGCATGCACTTTTCAGCCTAAAGGAGCGCCTCTCACGTGATGCAAGTGACCCCATCTTTCTTCTCTTATCGGTTTCATTGTATTTGTGCTTTTCTATTTCCAGCTTTCCTTCTATTTATTTTTTTATGCTAGATCTTTTTGTAAAATGTTTCTTATTGTAAGTCTTATCGCCAAATTAAAGAATTTATTGGCTGGACATATTTTTAATTAAGTGTAATGTTATTTTACTAAATAGCCAACATAAAAATGTATTCATTTATTATTTATCCCTTAATTCTACAAATAAGATCATGAAAATTTAACTTGTACATTTTTTATTATTAAAAAATTTATAGAAATTAATTTGGCTTTGATAAATAATACTCTAGTAATAGTAAAAAAATGAAATCTAATATATATCATTTTGGTAATTCTAGTATAAGTCTAGAAATTATTCAGTCATATTATTTATTTATTTTTTCATTAATAAACATGTATAAATGAAATATATAACTCAATTAATATATCGTAACTAGTACTGTCGAGTATTTGAAACCTGAATACTTATTTGTGAAGTACAGCGTTTCTTATTTTTCGTAATTATATTAATAATTATAAAAATATTGAAATTAAATACAAAGACATTATAAATAACGTATAACCGTCTCAATAGAAGCTTATTGTTAAGTAGTAATAGGATATTCTTGTCGGTCTAATATTTTTTATTTAATAATTCTTAAACCAGGTATCCGTACTTTGAACTTGGAATTTTAATAGTTCATATTTAAATTATTCAAAAGGCTCGCGTGCACCATTTTTAGTTAGTAAATTGCTCGTTCAAACCAGCTTTCTAAACGAGATACTTATAACTTTGGAAAATTATTAAAAAATGTGAAAAAAAGTCATCATTTAAGCAAGAAATAAATTGTATTGACTAAATTGAAAAAAAGCTTATAACTACCTTAAATCAAGAGTTTGTTTCAGAAAATGAAGCACGCGAACCTTACAAGCACTAAAAAATATTCTTAAAAACCATTCCAACCAACACCATCAAATTGTATAATTTAAACAGGTTCCCATCGTTTGATTTTCGAGCAAATTCATATAAGCAATAGCTGATATGATAAATAATTTCTAAAGAAGATTATAATTTGCTCTACAAAACTTACTGCTGGTCTCATCTATTAAATAGCATTTAATTGTTTATTAATTATAAAAAATAAAATCGAAATTTAATAGCCAAATCACATTTGTTCTCACTTATCATACACTAAGACAATATGATAGTCATAATTTATACATGAATTCTTTCATGCAGCCTCACTTTCCTTTACTCGTTACACTTTTCCTCCTACATTTTTCTAGCTAGGTTAGCCATAATTTCTCTCTTTATTTCTCTCTCTCTCTCTCTCTCTCTCTCTCTCTCTCTTTAGCTCGTATATTTTCTCTCATTTAGCTTCTTCCTCTCTTGCTTGGTTTTACGCCCGCTCTGCGCGTAGGCCACAACGAGTAATTTATTGCCGGTCCTTCCCGTCTGCCACCTATATAGCGGCAGCTTTACCTTCTACCTCTCTCACTCTTTTACTCTCTTTCGTGGTTTTATAACCCCTTTGCGAGTGCACGCGGCGGCTCACGTTTTTACGCCTCGCTCGAACGCTCCGCTGAAATTCGCGTTTGCACTTTTACGTGCTTCTGGTAAGAGTTTATGTACCTGTGACTATCAACTTAGTATAATGTTAATAAAATTATGTGCAAAGATTTCATAATAACTATATTTATATATTTTTACAATTATTATGAAAAATTGATTCTTTTTTTAATTATTACTGCACGTTGTATTTAACCAGATTTCAGGAAAACAATCTAAATATGTACGCGTACATAAATAATTAAGTGATCATTCAAACAAAATTATTTACCTTGTGCAATTAAAATGAAAACTACTTTTACTACTTTTGATTAAACATCACAGTAAAGCATAAATAATCATATAACAAAATACAAAACTGAAGACCTTCTTAGAATTTATATTATGAAAATTTAAAAATTATAAAATTTATAGTCTTAAAAACTATATGATAAATATTTCGATGGGTGTATAAATTTGATGATTTTGAATTTGAAAAAGTACATTTAGTATGCCAATATTCACTTCTATAGGATTTTATGTTAAAAATCTTTGCGTACATACATATGTATAAATATTGAAGTTGTAATCTATATATATTGTAATAAATTTTTCTATAATTAACAATAATTTTTAATTATTTAATTAGAAGTATTTAATTACAAAACAATATTACATTTAGTATCCCCTCATATTTCCAAAACTTTGTCACAGTATTTTTTTATTGCCTTACAGTATATTAAAGAATCTGATGTTGGCAATTTTATTTTAAGGCTAAGGCATATTTTTTCTTTTTTCCGACCATTACAGCTTTCACCAAATAAATAGGGTACAAAAAATCAGATTATCATAGTGAGATAATTTTTTTCTAAAATCGATATTGTTTACAGATAATAAAAAGACGAACGATTATAGCTTCCCATTACCTCGCGCATCGCGGAACGCGATTAGAATTGTTATCAGATGTCACTTCGGGTGAGTTTGCGATGACGTCACCGGCATCCACCCACTTGCTTGTTTGTCATCACGTGATGTAGTCGCAGGAAATATGATTTACTTCCGCTTCCCTTTTCAGTACCTTATTACACAATTTCACGAAGCGACTTTTGGTTCGTGAAATTAGGGAGAACAACTTTGGAAAACTATTTGCCATTTTTGTAATATAACTGCAAGACGTACTTCTGAAATAATAATTAATTTATGTAATTACATTAATTTTACTCCAAGTTTTTCATATAATTAAAATTGGTATAGCTTTGAATAGAATTTTCTTTTCTACCAATATTAATGATAGTGAAATAAAAATTATTTATTTTGGTGACGGTTAACAGAAAATTATTAAGAGATGAATTGTTGATAAAAAATCAACATGTGGCTTTTTATATTAATATATTAGTCAAAGTAATTTCTTTTAAATACTATTGTAAAAATAGTGCAATACAGTAAATTATAATAAGTAATAAAATAAATATTATACGTAAAAATGAAATGTACAAAAATCTATATTTTCTTAGTAAATTTTGAATTAATAAATATTCTTTTTTGTTTTCAATTCATTTTTTTCCATAATACTTTGTACCATCTCTCATTAAATATATTTTCTTTTCTTCTATATAATTTTTGTTAGAAAATCTTTATTATAACCTTTATTTTGAGTTATGTTATCCTTTGACGTTATTAACGTTATGATTTATTAGCATTGTCTCTGAAAAATAAAAAAATTAAAGTAAAATAAAATATGAACTTTTATATCAACAATTTGTACTTCCTTTAGTAGGTATATTTACATGAAACTATATTTTATCTTGATGTTTTAAATGTTTTTTTCCTAGATAATAATAGTAAATGATCTTTTTAATTGTTTCAAAAAATAATTTCATCCTAGGTATACCAAATTAATGTAACCATTTTTTAATTAGTATTGGTGGAAACAGTTCCACAGCTAACAGATTCTTTTCGTTGGAAAACTGGTTTTTTCCTACTCAAGTGGGATTATGTTTAACGAGTCGTGAATTTTGGTAAAGATAAAGAAGCATAAGTGCTGAGAAAAGAGACGAAATGGACCGCTAGTGCGACAATCGAGAGAAGACAGAAAGAAAATGCGTCGGCTCGCGTGTCGCACGCACCCTTGGGCCATTTTCACGAGCTTAATGTTAATGTATACCGACGTGTTCCTTGTTAGAAATGCCGGGATCGCGTCACATCAGAGAAATATGCCGAACGTCCGGTCTAAAATGGGATATACGGCTGAGGAGAATGATAGTCAAGGTAAAAAAATAATAAAGAAGCCGAATACCGAGAGCTAGTTTTTCGTTTATCGAAGAATTACTATAAGACAAAGATCTCTTGGAGTTTAATATTTCTCTATATTTCTTGCATCAGCTATTTTTCTTATAATATTATGAAATTATTTTCTTTGTATAAAGATGAATAATATTTTCACAATACTAATAAACATGTTTTTGTAAATCAATGACATTTTTTATAAGTTTAATCAGCAAATAACGTATTTTAGCAATGAAAGAAATATGATACAAATGGAAGTCTGATTTTAGCAAAACTAATTATAAAATTCAGAATTATTATTGCATGTATTATCTTGAATGTAACAATTCAATTCATTCGATGGACGAAGTTAAGTAATTACTTATTAATTTGGAAATATATAAATTTTTTTTAATACTTTAAAAATAGATTTATACTTATTTTATTACATATTTTAGAACAACAATTAATGTCTATGAATGTAGGAAGAAAATTATATATATATATATCATATGCATTATACTTATTAATTATTGGAAATCTGCAAGCAAAATTTCTGAAAAAGAAATAATTACTTTCATAATTATTTTAGTTGCAATAAAATAAGAATAAATAATTATCCGAACTTGGTTATAATAGGTTAAAAAAATTCAGATCATATAAAATATATTATTTCTCTACAAGCTCTATAAATTTAATATATTCTAAAATAAAATTATTCTTAAATTTGATTAATATATAACATCTTAGCACTTTTAAATTAACAACAAGATAAAATAATTTAATATTGTATATTTTTTAATATTATTTTTTTAACATTAACGCAATTTATTCATACATGCAAGTTTATGGATTTATATTTACTAGTTAATTATATGCAGATTTAAATAGCATTTTGTACAACTAGATTCAATTATAAATTTTAATTTGAAAATATCAGCGTAACCAAATTAAAACGTAAATAAATGAGTTCAGTTTATGTTAAAATAATTTATCACTTAAGTACATTCATCTAGCATTTATACATTATTTTTATTTTTGAGACTGAAAAATGCTTTATATTATTTAAATTATATTTAAATTAAAATCAATAATTAGTAATTGCATTAAATTTTATAATAAAAAACATCTAGAAGATACTTCATTAAATTTTCTTCCGGCACTGAATTAAAAATTATAGAAAATTAAAACGCAAATTGGCAAATGAAAATATAAATTGTTTTTTATATACTAAATTAATGATACTATTACTTATATACTATATTAATGATACTATAACTTATATACTATATTAATGACACTATTACTTATATACTATAATTAGTTTCTTTGAGAATATAAAACATTTAAATATACAGATACTTAAAGAATTATTATGTTAATTACTTAAGTATATAAGTATTGTATTACTCAAGCATTAAACAAGTGTACATCATAAGAATCTTTAAAATTAGACGAATAATAAATTATTTTTCAAGAGCTGTTTTAAAAATATATAAGTAAAGATTCAAGTTGTGACTAACATAATGAAAAGCCTCCGTATTGTCCTCAATTATAAAATTCGAAGTAGAATGAAGTGAGAGAAAATGAGCGAATATCATTGGCGAAAATCAGGCTTATAAAGATCCGACCAGGGTAAGATGCTCTCGAGCTGCAAGAGAGGAAATTCCCAGTCGGAAAGAGATGGCCAGCGATTACACGTAATGCACCCTCCTCTGCTTCCTCCTTCTCCTCCATTGCTTCAACCAACTAACGTCTCTGAGAAGCTTGGTGGGTGTGCTCGCCGATATATCGGAGGAGGGTCCGCTGAAAGCCGGAAAATTCATTGAGTTACTTCAATGAGTTACTCACGCATCACTCGGCAGTGGAAGGAAGGAAGTCATTGCTCGTCGCGTTGTCGTCGTCCTCGGAGTCTCCCTATGAGCTTTCCCTTCGAGTCGATAATTTTCCTCTGCTCTTCCATACTCTTCCGCTTTGATAATTAATCGTTCACGAAGATTTCGTTCGATTGTACTGCATAGTTCCTAGGATTAGCGGATTTGAGCAAATAAATGCCGATGTAGGTGCAGAGGAATATCGGTTCGTTTCCTTTAATTACTCCTCTTTATTTCTTCCTCTATATGCGAGTGAAATTTTCACTTTCAATTTTCATGATGTTCGAGATCAATATCTATCTCTTCCTGATTCATATAATGTGCATGTATGCATACGCGATTAATTTCTATAATGTATTTTTACTATATTTTATGTACTTAATTTTTCTTCCTTTTATAACTTACTTATGCTTATATAATTTTTTCATTCAACTTAACTTCAGCAATATTTTTACCATTCGTCGATTCATTGAAACTTTGAATCTTAAGATTTCAATAATAAAATTCTAAATTTTAATTTTTAATCTATAATTAAAAATTATTTCCAATGCCTTTTTATTTATGCTACTAAAGATATAAATAGTAATTCTCTGTTTTAGATTTATTTGCTTGAATTAGAAGACCATTTTATGTTTATTTCAAAAAAAGTCACAAAAGCAGGAATAAAAATCTCGTACGCATTTTTATAGCTTTATAAACCTTTCATAATCCTGTATTAGGATTTTTCCTAGAAAAATCAATTCTGCCATCAAAAAAAGAAAGATAAAAATACCTCTGAGTGTACACGAGCTAATGCAACCCTTTCACCCCTTTTCTGGTTTACGGCGTAATGACCAAAGTTGAGAGTTCCCACCTCTTTTCTCTTCAAACTTGTTTCCGTAAAATTCTGTTACGAGATTTTAATTGCGCTCACTTTTTTGTATGTTGCTGCTGCGATACCGATTTTTCCTTCAATTCCACTGTACGATTTTGATATCGAACATGGACAATGGAAATCTTACTGTGGAAAATAGGCAAATACAGACAAATGTAATGATAAGGCCAGATATAGTGTCAAAAATAGATATAAAAGCAGTCTACATAAGCCAGCGTATAACCGTTAAATGATCAAACTATATAAACCTACGGGATCGGAGTTTTATGACATTTAGAAACAAGATGGGGGCAAAGAATTACACGCTTGTCTCCACAGTTTTATTATGCTTTATTATGAAAAGAAAAGAGGAATATAGAAAATTGCGTTACTATATACAGTGATAATATGAGATGTAATTTAAAATAATAAAAATTTTATACAGAAATGTCGATTTATAATAACAAATTTTGTTTATAACTGCAAGTGTACTTATAAAGGAAAACATTTACAGAATTCTTTTTAAACAGAAACATTAAGTTCAAATCCGATTTTACGTAAAAGAACATATGCATATTATTATTCTTACAAAATATATATTTTTTGTAAATTATATTTAAAAACTTGGATGTCCAAATTCTATTAATAAGTGTGTCCATTTTTAAAAATTGTGTTTTAGTTTTTAATGATTATTTTTAACCTTCAATATTTTATTTAGTGTTCATATTAGAATTATTTATTTTATGTTCATTTAATATTTTAGTAATTAATTTAGATCATTTTCGACAATTTTGTCATAATTTATGTATATGAAAGCTTTTTTAATTTCTAATTAAGTTATAAAATTAATAAAAACATTGATATACCTTATTAATATATAAAATTTATATTTGGAATCATTTATAGCACTTCATGATTATATACTTTATTTATATATTTTCCTTATTTTCTTTCATTTTGATTGATGTACATATTATATTGATTATGAAACTATTATGTTTACTTTTTAGCTCTTTTAGAGTTCCTAAAACAATCATCAACATTATTAGTTGGCAATAATAACTAATGGTGTAACAATATGGATTTTATATACGTAACATTTTTCTCATTTTCTTTTAAAAATCATTACCAGTATTTATTAATAATTTCAATATATTTCTTATCATAACAAACATGTAAACTAGTTTATTGAATTCTAGAATGTCATAAATCTGAAACATTTATTTATTATAATATTTGTTCAATAAGAAATATTTTTTAGTCCTAAATTTTTCAAACTTATATTTATATCAAAGTTATACAAAATTTATACAATATACGTATTAAAAATAATAAAATTAATATCATAAATTTTATTTACATAAGAAATATTTGAATTGATTACAAACTATACGTATATTGAAAGAACTATTTTGAAATAAAATAGAATACAAATTTATATCAAAACGTAGCAAAATTGATTATCGCAACGAAATATATTCCTTTTTGTACGATCTTAGTGTTTATATTAATTCATATGTATAACAGTTTAAATCTATTTATTTTTCTTTACTTATAATAAATTAAATGAAAAGATAGATTTTATACATATGTATAGAATACATATTCTATAAATAAATAGATATTTAATACCATACTAAGATTATGTATACAAAATACTTTTTTTAATAAGAAAATTAAATATTATACTAAGATTTGTAGATATTACTTACCTTATAATTATAATTAATGAAAAATAAGAAAAATCTAGCAAAAATATTTTTAACAATTTAAAGATCATAAAGTTCATAAAAAGATCATAAATGAACGTTTTTAAACATCACGAAGTAATTTATATATAGGTATAAAAATAATATTTTTTTCATCTAAATATACCTGTTGAGATTTAATACAAAAAATCTCAAAATTATAAAAGAAATAAATTATATATATGATGAATTTTATATTCATGTATAAAATATATTCTGAAATATTTAGTTTTATGTCTAGTAGTTTCTTTTCGCTTTATACGTGTAGAAAAAACTTTCTCAGTATATAGTAAAATATATATATCATAAGTATAATATACTGTGTAAGATACTGTCTTTATCTATGTGTTTACTAAAATTAAGCTTTTATTTATAAAAATGATATATTCTCAAAGTAAAGATTGTAATCAACTAACTTCAACATTATTAATTATAATTTTATGAATTAGTACACATTATTCATTATACTAGTAAAGTTCTTTTTTTAAAAACCTTGTTATTATATCAATCCATATTTTATCCTTTTTACTTATATTACATTTAATTAAATATTTACAAGATTAAAACATAAAATTATAATAGCTGTTTTTAATTTTTTGCGAATAAAAAGAAATTAAAATACGAATCTCGTAATATATTATAAGATAATATATTACGTAATATATTACTAATCAGTTTAGGTCTAATTGACGAAATCGTAATTGGATAAATTCGCATAGTTAAGGCATAGTTGTAATAATATAAGTGTTTTACAATTGCATAAGATGAATAACTAAAATAAAAAGACATCCGCCTTATATTCACTAAAGAATGTGACAGCAGAAAAAGAACGAATAAGCGTTTAAAGGGGTGAAAAATTAAAGGAGAAGAAGAGTGAAAGAGAGGAAGTTCTCTTTACGTGACGTGACTGACAGTCGTTTACGTGCCTGCATACATCTATATTTTCTTGGTGTGCGACAGTTTTCCTAAGCTTAATAGTAAATGTCCCTTGCATTTAAGCGAGCCTCGGATTTGTACAGGTAACATTGCTCAAATTTATCTTATACGTAAACAGTGCGTGACATAGTCATCAGACCTGTACCGACATCAATTTCGCTCATATCACGTATGTATGGGTTTGTAATTGTAAATTGCCGTAAGCGCAAATTTTGTATTTGGGATTCTTAGTGTAGGCTAAGTCCAGCAGAAAATTAAGCAAATTATTTCACGTGTTATATAGGGCGAATACTAATATAGTCTTATTTTCCTTCTACTCGATACACTTGTTGCATTTGAAATAATATTTTGCGACCACAGTTACAAGACAGACGAATTATAGGGGATTGTAAATATACTTAAACATCTCGAGTAATGGATGCTTTAGTTGTGTTCTAATGCCTTTTTCAAGTTAGAAAAAAAGATATCGCGAGCGAGAAAACTCATAATTTATTGTAAATGATAAAATAGTATTGTAGAGTTGGTTTGAAATGAATATTTCTCGTGTTTGATAAAAGTTTTTTTTTGTGCGTTTAAATGTAAATATTCTGGTGGAATGTAGACCAATCGAAATTATCCATAGTTTACGATTATAGCCTTTATAAGATAATTTTGAATTGATTAGCTCTAGCATTATTTGAAATACTATTTACAATTTGAAATGATTTTTTTTCTGTCAGGCTACACCATTATAAGTAGAATTAACTTCCCTTTCACGTCACTAATTGTACTATTATCTTAGAGAATCAACTCCTGTATCTCTATTAGATAGCAGATAAATTTATATATTTAGTGAAACTGATCAGCACTGATTCAGAATCGAATCAAATTCACTAAACAGAAAAACTGATTCATTATTTAAAAATATTTATGCGTGTTACTTTATTAATCTGTTATTTTTAATTTATGTTATTAATATAATACTTCAAATTTTAAAAAATTAGCTTCATTTTTATTCAAACAAGATTATTAAATATATTATAAATATTCAAAGCTTACATTTATATTTCAAGAGAAGTACTAAGAACAAGTTACAATCAGAAAGCAGTTGTGCTGTCTCAAACAAAATTTTATTAGTGCTGCGAAAACATCGTTAAACTAAGCACGAATTTCATTTAATATATTCAGGAAACGTGCAATTTTATGGAAAACCATCGACTTGAATCTGACTGTCAATAAGAAATAAGAAAGCAGCTTTGGAAAATTAAATAATGTAGAGAAATAATAAGAGAAAAAAGTGAGAGTGAGAGAGAGCGAGAGGTGAGGCACAGAGTAATCATTCGTCCGAGTCGCAGTCGTCGCGACAGATTCTGCGAAACGACTTTGGTTTCCAGTTTTTAAAGGCCGCTTACGCTCGCGTAGCAGAGGATTTGCATAAATTAGGGTTTATCGTTCCGAGAAGTTCGCGAGAATGCATACACACTTATAGGTATGCGCATATATACGTATACAGGAATAGGATTTATGCGAATGGTCTGCGCGGACTTCGAGAAAAATGGCGGGAAGGTCCTTTTTTTAATTAAAAAAAATTATTTCGATTTCACGCGTTTCGAAAATAGCATCATGCCCTCCCTCCTCAATATTATTCTGACTGTCCCTTCGGTCCCATAATTAATGCGCAGCCACAACTTGCACAATACTTTTAAGGTTTTACCCTTTTTTGCAAAACTATGATACGCTTTTTACTTCTCAAGCCGACAACTGGTTGTACATTTTTCACCTAACTTGAAATAACGACAATGACATTGAATCCTATTTATTAGTATTGGTGATGTATATAGATGCAGTGAGCAAGGAAACGCTAGAAGTTTGATTTATTTATGGTTGTATTTATGTATTGATATGATGTGTGTCGTGAATATAGAATGAAATAGTCTTGGGTTATAAAATATAAGTACTGAATTCTGTAAATATAGTAAATTGAAATCATGCTATTATATAAGAAATAAAAATGTTCACTGTTAATATGGTATTTTGTATAGTTGGACATATATTGCTACATCTATTTATAAATTGCTCATTGTATAAATCATAACATAAATTTTAATTCACAACTTACTTTAACTAAATTTAATTGAATTTAACTGAATTAAATTTAAGTAATTCATGTCTCCATTATATAATAATATTTAAAGCTTTTGTGCAACGCAGCTTTATATACACAGTTCAAATTTAAAATTTAGCAAATAAAGTTTTAAACTACTTTCTATTTTAAAATAAATGTAGTACTAGTAGGTGAGATAAATATGTAGTAGTTTTTTTAAATCGCATTAATCTAATTTTTATTTAATAGAAAATTTGAACTATTCATTAATTTTGGATAATTTTTGGACATAAATTTTGGAAAAATTTGATATTCTTAAGGATTTATAGGTTAATGTTAAAAGAAAGTTTGTTTTCCTGGTTTGAAAATTTATCATACTTTAACCTTCATTTTAAAAAATAGAATTTTTTAAAAACGTATACTGTTTATTTTTAATATAATATATCAGTATTATAAAATCTTTAAAGAGATGATATAAAAAACAATTCAAAATTTAAATGTTCTATCATGTAACTTTACTATTATATTTTATGTAACAAGTCTTTCCTAGTAAATTATCCTAGTAACAACAATTTTAATATTGTTCTGCATTAAAAGCAATGGCAATTAATTGAAATTTCATAAAAATTTTTTTTAATACCAACATCCATATATTTATAAAATTAAAAAAGTATGAAACGTTTACAATGGAATAGTATCTATCAGTAGAAAATAATTGTTGTATTATTCAGTATTATTACAGTGTCTAACATATTTATATTTATTATCATTTTGCAGCTAAAATACTTTTACATATCATCGATAATAAGTATAAAATAATTGTATTCGCAATATTTGTCAATTTAAACAATTGATAAAATCTTAATTGATTCATCATAAAAAAGAAATTTTTCTCATTATACAAAATTCAATATTTAATGGCCCTAATTTTTTGTTACTTTTATTTTTATTAATTATATACATGTACTAATACAATGTAAAAATATAAATAAAGTAAATAAATTTTT